>CM050517.1:78948041-80368041 GCA_027563665.1 Antrozous pallidus | reverse complement strand
GACTTCCCCCAACTGATACACAAAAGCTGTTAGCAAACATTGGAATGTGTGGGGCTCCCAAACCGTTAGCTTTCAAATCCTTTGGTTCAATATTTGTATTAAGAGAGTAGAATAAAGCATGGCATAGCATGTTCCGGGTACAGAAAATCAGTATTTGGGATATATAGTAGGCATTATGGCTTGAAACTAGTAGAGGGGCATTTCTAGGGACCCTTTTCCAGAAACCCCCTCCCACGCTCACCCTTCCATCGCACATATTGACCACTCTTCCTTCTAACATCTAGCTGTATCACTTTTCTGGGGTTGCTCTGCCTCTTCTTTCCATCACTATACCTGTTTTTCCATTTTCTGTGCTCGGTGACTTTACCCTTCATCTATCTGGGGCCCCTTTGGCAGAGTCATAAGATGGTCTCCTATATCCCATGAGTCCATGATTCCTTCCATGTCTTATTTTTATTTATATCACAATTGAGAGGGAAATCCCAGGAATAAAAGGAAAAAAAAGACAGAAAGAGAGAGAGAGAGAGAGAGAGAGAGAGAGAGAGAGAGAGAGAGAGAGAGAGAAAGAGAGAGAGAGAGAGAGAGAAAGAGAGAGAGAGAGAGAGAGATGCCCAAAATATGACTCAGAAATGAAGCTGCAGTAAAGAAATGTTCTCTGGGCCACTGGGCAAGAGTTGCATTCTTGCCAACCCTTCCTATCAGCAGGCAGGCAGTGCCTCCATTCAGACTATGTAAGTCATTTTGAAACTGACTACAGTTAGTGCTTTAATTGGCATCCTGACTTTCAGATCATCAGTGGTTTTGTCTGCAGACCCTGGTGCCAAGGTGAAGTGACAAAGCTTTGCTCACAAACCAATATTCTTGACAGTTTTCTCCTGGGCTACTGAACGGTCTAACTAAAAGGTGAATACAGAAAAATTGGTAGATGAAGAGAAATAGGTAGATGGGTAGATAATATGATAAAGTGAGTATTGCAAATTAATGATAGAATCTAGCAGTAAGTATATAAGTGTTTGCTTTAAAAATTCTTTCGACTTTTCTGGATGTTTAAAATACTAGTAGTCACAAAATGTTGGGGGAAAAGATGAACACGATGTCAGCAGTGAGGTTAGTGGTAGATTATAAACACTTGAAAGCTGAGTGTGCAGATAAGACTGTAGAGGGTCAGTGCGTGTGTGTGTGTGTGTTTGTGTGTGTGTGTGTGTGAGTGTGAGTGTGTGTGTGTGTGTGAGTGTGTGTGAGTGTGTGTGTGTGTGTGTGTGTGTGTGTGTGAGTGTGAGTGTGTGTGTGTGTGTGTGTAATTAAATGACATTATTATAGTTAATTATATTCCTACTCAATATTTTCCACATTAAAGACAATGTTATGCAAAAGGAGAAGTGATTAGCATTTTGAAGCCCTTAAATGAAACATACTATCAGATTCCAAACCACTGATCATTTTTTAACACATGGAGGAAGCATAGGTTTTGGTATCAGATGGGAAAAGCAACTTGCTGTGCCTCTTCAGTGAGGTCAGATTCTCTCTGAGCCTTGGTTTTCTCATGTGTAAAATGGAGGGAGAAAACAATGAGGGGACAGGAAGTTATTTAAGGTTATAAGGCTTAAATGTTCTATAAAGAATAAAGTGCCTGATAAATATTACTTAAAAAAGAATGAAACAACCTTTTTTTTTGTTATCCAAATGTTTCAGACATAGGCTCCCTCTCCAGCTGCCACCAAATTTGGCCAATGCTAGGTGAATAGTACCACTGGAGCCTTTGAAAGGTTAGAGGTCCAGGATTAAATCCCTTCTTTTCTTCTGAAGCCCCTGAAACTCATCATACATTTAATGCGGGTTTTTTTTTCACTCTTACGGGAGAGAAGATGGAAATACAATTTTGTGACATACTAGTAATTGTACTTCTTGAGTATACCTATCACAGAAAGATAATTTACACATTATTGAAACAAACGAAATATGTCATGCTGGCAAAGTTCCTGTGAGAAGTCTTTGTCCCAGATCATTATTTAATGTTGCTACTAAGGAAAAGATTTTAACTTGTCCCAGAAGAAAAATGGAAGTATGATAGTATAAGTCAATCCCAAACTTAGTATCTTAAAATGACAGCCAGGAATTATTTCTTGTAAACCTGCACTTCTGCTGCTCTCAGTAGGTTTCCTTAAGCACCTGAAATCCTGGCTTTGGTGCAGGGTACTGGGCTTGCTCAGCTGGTGGCTCCTGAAAGCTCCAGAACAGGCATATAGGTACAATCTCTGGAGACCAAGGCTCAATCACCTTTTTTTTTTTTAAGGATGTGTTTTATTATTGATTTTAGAGAACAGGGAAGGGAGATGAAGAGAGAAACTTCTATGTGAGAAACATCCATCAGTTGCCTCCCATACTGGCCCCCACGGAGGATGAAACCCACAATCTGGGCATGTGCCCCAACTGAGTATTGAACCCATGACCCTTAAGTGCACAGGATGATGCTTCAACCAACTGAGCCACAGAAGCCAGTCACCTTTTTTGCATTCATTGATCAAAGCAAGCCACAAGGTCAGCCAAGAGTCAAGAAGAGGGAAAATAGGCTCTGCCTTTCAATGGGAAGAGCTACAAAGTCACAATGCAAAGGGAACCATGTTTGCAGACATTCTATCACTCACTTTTACCCCAGAAGATGCTACTAAAAATGGTCCCAACATCTTCCTCTTTAAAGTAGATGTGCATCTGTGGACCAAATCCTGTTTTAGGATCGTCCATCAAAGGTGAGAGGCCTGAAACAAAGATATTTTGTGAACTATGGAAAACCAATGTGATAATACCTGAATATCCTATATAATAAAAGGCTGACATGCAAATTGTCCCCTCAACTGGAATTTTAACCAGGGGGGCTGGGCTCATGGCTCTTCCCCCCAGCCAGTTGGACCCCACCCATGCATGAATTCGTGAACCGGGCCTCTAGTTTTTTTGTAGTTTTTTTTTTTACATTTATTTATTTATTTATTTATTTATTTATTTATTTAATCTTTACTGTTCAGTTTATTAATTACATCGTCCCCCCTTTTTATCCCCCTATATCTCCCCTCCACCCTGTACCTATCTCACCCTCCACCCTCACCTCCCCCTCCCCACTGTCCTCGCCCATTGTTGCAAGATTTCTGTCCAATCTCTTGCTGTACTTCCCACACCCCTTTTATCCCCAAGAATTGTCAGTCCATTCCCTCTCTATGTCCATGATTCTGTTATATTCACCAGTTTATCCTGTTCATCGGATTATTAATTCACTTGATTTTTAGATTCATTTGTTGATAGATGTATATTTGTTGTTCATAATTTATATTTTTACCTTTTTCTTCTTCCTATTCTTAAAGAATATCTTTCAGCATTTCATATAATATTGGTTTGGTAGTGATGAACTCCTTTAGATTTTTCTTATCTGCAAAGCACTTTATCTGATCTTCAATTCTGAATGATAGTTTTGCTTGATAGAGTAATCTTGGTTGTAGATTCTTGCTATTCATTACTTTGAATATTTCTTGCCACTCCCATCTGGCTTGCAGCATTTCCGTTGAGAAATCCGCTGACAATTGTATGGGTGCTCCCTTATAGGTAACTAACTGTTTTTCTCTTGCTGCTTTTAATATTCTCTCTTTATCTTTTGCTCTTGGCATTTTAATTATGATGTGTCTTGGTGTGGTCCTCTTTGGATTCCTATATTTTGGGGTTCTGTGCACTTCTTGGGCTTTTAAGTCAATTTCTTTCACCAGGTGGGGGAAGTTTTCAGTCACTATTTCTTCAAGTAGGTTTTCATTATCTTGTTCTCTCTCTTTTTCTGGCACCCCCATAATTCAGATGTTGGCATGCTTGAGGTTGTCCCAGAGGCCCCTTACACTATCTTCAATTATCTGGATTCTTTTTGTTTCTTGCTTTTCCAGATGAGTGGATTTTGCCTCTTTGTGTTTCAAATCTTTGATTTGGTTCTTGTGGCCCTCTGGACTGCTTTTAGGACTTTGTGTAATATTTTTTATTTCAGTCAGTGTATGCTTGATTTCTAGTTGGTCCTTTTTTATATCCGTGAGGGTCTCGTTCATTTCCTTGTAGGTCTCATTCATTTCCTTGTAAGTCTCGTTCATTTCCTTGTAGGTCTCATTCATTTCCTTATAAGTCTCGTTCATTTCCTGGTTGGTCTTGTTCATTTCCTCATAGTTCTCATTAAGTTCATTGGCCTTTTCTAGGAGCCTGTTGAAAAACCTTATAACTGTGGTTTTGAACTCTATGTCTAGTCGTCTTTTTTCCTCCATTTCTTTCACACCTGATTTCTTTCCATGTCTCTGCATGGTGGCTGCTTTATGTGGTAGATGTCCTCTAAGAGACAATGGCTCAGCCTCCCCAGTTACCTGAGGTGGGTACTCTTACTGCAATCCTTTATGGGTTGTACAGTATTTTTTCATTTAAGCCCAGCTTGTTGTTGTTTGCCCTAGGAGTGTTTGACCTCCAAGCCAATTGGCTGTGAAGGGAGACTGCGTTCAGGTTGGATGGGTGGAGTCTCTGAGCTGAGCAGGCAGCCTCAGCGTCAGCTACGTCCTATGCGGCGCGTGGGTCTCTGTTAGGTTGTAATGGTTGTAGGTACCTTCAAGAGAAAGTCGCTAGTCTCTACCCCTTACCAGACAACTCTGCCTCTCCCCAAATGAGTTTGCACACCCAAAGTCTCGCCCAGGGTTGTAAAACAAAGCAATCCAGTGGTCTCCAGGACCAGGGGGCAAGTCGCCAGGGAGCAAGTTGCATGCAGACACACACTTTACACGTGCAAACTGCTATTCCAAGCAACCTGGATTCTCCTCAGACTAAGAGACTTTTAGGGTGCGTACCCCGGACCTCGGACCTCACCTGTCACTGGGGAATCTGTGCAGTGGGACGTCTCCACCCTCCCTGTTGGAGAAATCCAGCCGGGATTGCTGCCACCAGCCCTACAGCCTGCGCACTCGGCCACGGCTCCTAACCTCTGATTCTGCGCATATCTTTAAGGCTGAGCTCCACCGCTCTTCTGAGTCTCAGTGTCCCGCCTTTACTTTTATTTGTGGAGTTTTCACTCAGCCAGCTTTCTGGTGATTCTGGATGATGTTTGTTTTTTTGTTATGTTGTAGTTTTTGAATCATTGCACAGGGCAGCACAATAGGTGTTTACCTATGCCGCCATCTTGGTTCTTCCCATCCGGGCCTCTAGTTTTATAATAATACTTGGGACAGAGAATAATATAACAACAGGTAATCTATTGCCTAGTCTCTGATTTTCTTAATTCCATGAAGTTGATGTCTTAAGTTTATGGTTTATCTTTAAATAACTACAATTAGATCTAACTCTGCATTATACATGAAAGAACCTTTCCAATTTGCCAGTACCCCAATATGCATGTTATAGTGGCAGTTCTGGAAGAATCTTGATACATGGCTTCTCTTTAGTTGAGATTTGACAGACCTGGGAGGCCTGGTCTCCACAGGCCTCTCCTCCTGAGCTATGCTGCCATGCAGTCTCTGGATTCCTTGACTGAAAATAATCTTTCTCCCCTCTGACTTCCCAAAGCATTTTCTTCTTCTCTCTCTTTTGACCCTTATGAATTTCTCCATTATCTTTACATATGAAGCTCATCTTCCTCACAAGATTTTCATGTCAGATCTTTTTGCGTTTATCTTTGTATCTTCCATAGTACTTTGTAAAGTGCCAGTTAGATATTGGAGCACAGAAGGTTACTACTTATCTGTACTGGACACTCATGGCTAGCATCCATTCTGATTGGTCAGGAGCCATGTTGTACCATTAGCAAATGTGCATATGTGTGGACACATCACACACACACACACACACACACTTGATTTATAAAGAATCAATGGACATCAGTGAATCCATCATTATGGGGTCCATATACTATAAAGTACTCTCCTATTAAAACATAACTAGATCTTATATAAATTTTAACAAGCATGCTTTTAAACAATTTTTAGTCTAACAAGAAAGTAGGAGGAAACCCCCCTCCCAACTCAAAGAAGACAAGATGATGAAGCATAGCAGAAAAAATCTAAATGGTAAGCAGCAAGTAACTCCAGAAGCAGAAGTTGCCCCTGTAGGAAATACACTAGCCTTGGAATATGGGGGCTTCCATGTAAATTTAAGACCCTCAGAGAGGACTGAAGTGCTTCTAAGTTTGATGTGTGTTAGGCTTAATTCTAAAGATGTCCCTTCCCCCAAGATTTCTGCACCCTGTTTACTCAATCAAACACTGGTTCTATTGCTGCTAGGGAAGGAGTTTGCAGCTATAGATCCTAAGTCAGTGGATCGTAATAGAGATTCTATTGGTGGGCTTGACCCAGTCAGAGAGATTTGAAATGTGAAGGGGACTCACATTGTTGTCATTGAAGTTGTAAGGGGTCCTCATTCAAGGACCATAATGAATCTTCTAGAAGCTGAATTGTCTCCACCTGACAGCCAACAAGAAAATGAAGACCCTAGTTCTAACCAATCACAAAGAACTGAATTCTCCAACTGCTTGGATGAGCTTGGAGTGCCTCCAGATAAAGGCTCAGTCCAGCCAACACCTTGACTTTGGACCATAAGGCCCTGAGCAAGGAAGCCAGCCTGGCCCCGCTGGACTGTGCACTAATAAATGGGCGTTGTTTGATGATGCTATGCTTGTGGTCATTTGTTATGCAGCAGTGTATGCAGCAGCATATGACCATGTAGTTAAAAGGTGTGAAGCTTAAGGAGGAGAGAGAATATGAGTAGTCTGTTCTTGAGAACTGCTTGTAAGGAAAACTGTCATCAGGCAAAACCGAGTTCCAGTTAAGGCCCAGAGATGGAGACAGCATTCAAGTTTAACGTGTCAAAAAGCTGATGTGATTAACAGAAAGATGCTACAAATTCCATGATCAAATACAGGCTCTTGCTTTCTTTTCCTTTTCTTTTGTAAAATCAAGGGGTATATAAACATACGTCTAAATGTTATAAAGTTAGCTTTTCATAAAGCAGGAGAAAATACAGTCTGAGGGAGGTAAAGCTTCCCAGGTTCCAAAAAGTTCCAAAGTTCCCCAGTGGGACACATAGCTACAGCCATGAACTGTACTGCCACCCTAGAGTAGGGAGTAGGCCAGGCATGAACACCTTGTCCCCTCCTGGCTCTGCTCCTACCTGACATTATGACAACCTTGCCTTCCTACCTGCTTTCCAGGGGTGGGGAACTAGTTCAAAACAATCCCAGAACATTCTCAAATGCTTGCTGTGGGATGTGAAGAAGAATGTCCCAAGGCACTCCTCAGCCTGAGGTGCCACAGAGTCCTTTCATTAGAGGGGAACCCCTGAAGGCTCAGAGAAAACATCTAAGCACGAGTCTAGGACAAAAAGAGGAAATGTGGGTCCTGTACATGGTGCTGCCACTCTGGGCCTGGGGATGTTAGACCATGTAATCCTTGGGATACAACACACTGTAAATGAGGAGGGGACAGCACTGCTGTAGGGTGCAGGGCAGGGAGAAGACAACAGCTCTTCCAACTCCTAGGAGAAATGTATTGTTTTGTTTTTTATCTAGGCACCTGGAGGAACTTGACAAAAACACATTAAAACTGGTAGGTGAATCATGCAGCATAAATCATAATTCTATGGATCTTGTACCAGTGTAAACTTTCTTTTTCCTAATCAAAGAAATACTACCATCACTTAGATATGGCTCAATGTAAGATGAGCACTCAATGATACCATCTCTCCCTGTCCTGCCCACTAGTTCTCATGAACTTTCAGTTCGCGTGGACACGTATGCATCCTTGACTAGGAACTCTCTTTGACAACAACATATTTTTGTTTTTTTTACTTCCTTATTCATTGATTTGATCAGTTGTAATTTCTAAATTGGTCACTGTGTTTATTTGGGGAAATATCCAAAACAAAAGTCCTTGTTACTATTTTTCTCAAAAATGTTTAAGAGATTACCCAGGAAGGCAAGCACTATTACGAGGAAGAGTAAAAGCAAAACTGTGAGTGTTTAATCTTCATAAAATCAGTCATGCCCATGTAATTCTAACATAGGTGGGGTTAACAATAAAGAATTCAGGAATGTGAACTTCAGAAATGATATGCAAAGTTCTGAGTAACTGTGCTGCTTTCTTTCTATACAGAAGGTCTTTAGCGTTTGAGAGCTCTGCAGTCTCCATGACATTAGTTGGGATTTTCTTGGATGTGAATGACAGGAACCCAGTTTAACTGTCCGAATCACACCTTTTAGTCAATCACACCTTGGAGGGTTCCTGAGATGCTTTCTGTGGGTGATTTTCATTCTCTCCAACTGGTACACCTCGACAAGCTTTCTACCCCAGTTCCAGGCACAAAATCTCAGGCAAAGACACTGACCCAGCTGGAGTCCATGCCACTCCTGTCAGGTTCCCTAGGAGCAGCCCTGTGAAGAGGCTGTGTGTTCATCTTTCATAATGTTAGTGCTCTCAGGAGAAAGGGAACTGGAGAGTGGGACAGGAAAGGGGGAAGACACCAAACCAGGGTGCTATGTAAGGTCAAGTTTCTGGCTTCAGTCTAATCCTGCATCCCCCTCTGGAGTGCAAATGGCTCTCAGAGTTTGTCCATACACAAGGCAAGTTTGCAGCACTTTCAAACTCCTGCACCAGCTAGTCCTTGGCTGTAGGCCACCTCAAAAACATACATTTCAAAATGCTCTGATACTCGCACTTGCTGGCAGATCATGTGGAAAGCAAGACTCTCCAGTAGCACAAGATAGGCCTCCAAAGAGAGTCACAGATATGAGCTCTTGCATGCAAAGCACATCAAAGCTCAGACACAGGCATTCAAAATAGATACCCGAGGGACCTGTGCAAAGAACCAAGAATGGCTATTACACGTGGCTTTTTGAGGATCAAGCATTACTAGTATCTGGAATCCTCTTCTTGGCTATAATTTATATTGTCCTCTTATATTCACCTCTGCTTCAGCCTGTTCATGGCCAAAAACTCATGAAACCCATTTTGGCTGAGGACATCTGATGCTAAACTATTCTAGTCACCTTATCTCGAGTAGTACAAGAAAGAATTCTCAGGTTTAAAGAAATCCCATCAAATCCCTTCTTGATATTTTAAAATCTGATTCCATGATTTTGAATTTTTTTTCAAAGATGAGGCTAAAATATAATGTTGATATTATTCTAGAAAATAAAAGACTAAGAAAGGGAGGTGGCACTGTGCTCTATTAGCAACAATTAGTAGATGTGTACAGCTGGGCTCGGATAGTTTCATCAGTAATAAGAATTTAATACATTAAAAGGAGATCTCATAAAATGACCAGGAAGGCAAGTGATAGTGGATAGTGATCAGTAATTAGAGAATAAAATCCATTGATACCTGTATCACCCATTATATAATTCAATAAAAATTTAAATATTTTAATTTATAGAGAGTTGAATGTTTAATCAAATAATAAATGCTGAATTGCTTTATTAACCATAGAAGAGAAAGACTAAATCACAAACTATCAGTTAATAGATTTAGCTAGAGTATGAAAGACTTCATATTTCCAAAAAAAACCCCCAAAAAACTTTAACCAAAGAAAGCATATAAAAGGCGGTAATAAGATATATACAGAAAATATAATAAATACAGCACATTCTTTTATACAAATTGGTAAGATAAACAAACAAAATCTATTAACTATGAATGATTTGAACAAGAGGAAGCATAATTAGCAAACGGAAAGACTAAAAATTATGAACCTTCTTCAAAATAAAAAACACACATGAAAACAATGTTATAGCAGAGGAAAAGCTAGAAAAGTTTCAGGAGGAGCAGAATAGGAAAATTGAGACAGATAGTTAAACACCAGTTTGTGTCCACCTAATACATCCTCATTTCCTTAAACCAAGGACACTTAAGAGTAGTTTGCACTTCTCCCCAACCAGAGGTTAAATAGCTTATATCACCCTACTCTGGAAGACAGCAGAAATCCAGTGAGTGCTATTTGCCAACCACACCCATGGACAGACAAGAGAACAAATGTCGCTTTGGTACATCAGCATAAAAGCTGATAAATATTCTATTGATCTGCATCTCCCCTAAGATCTCCCCTAAATTCCCAGCCTTTAAAAGTCCCAGGACACTCTCCCTCCAGGGAGCACACCGATACCATTCCTTTACCCTCCCTCCTCCTTCCAAAGTCATGTGTCTCCTGACCTCAAGGGACCCCATGAGACTTGCTACCAAAGAAGCAATGGTCAATGGCAGGTCCTCCCAGGCTACCCCTCTCACCCCAAACTTGTCTCCAAGGCCCCCTTTTCTCTGACTTCCTAGTCTAGGCTCTCGTGTTGCTTATATGTTCTTCCTTGATTTATTCTCCTAAGTATGTATTTTTTTGCCATGTTCAATAAATTCTTGCTTGCTGTTCTATACTTTGTCTCTTGATTGAAATCTTTCCCTGGAAAAAAAGTAAGAACCGAGGTCTCATAGTTTCCCTTGTAACAATAACAATGAGTTTTTGTCAATTCAAACATACCTCAAGCTGTTAGGAGTAGCGTGTGGAACTTGATCCACTCGTGTACACTAGTTGACTATGTGACCTGCTACAAATATTTTGGATAACAAGCTAGCACTACATGGACAGAACAACCAACAGTATCACATGTCTTGACACAATGATCCCATTTCTGGAAGCTTGGTGTAAAAAAGCCAAAATAAATAAGAAGCAGTAGAATTTATGACAGGAAGGAAGGAAGACAGAAAGGAGGGCAAGAAATTAAGAAGTTGGAAGTAGGAAAGGAAGGAGACAATAGGATATTAATTAAATTAGGGCACAACACAGCCATTTGAAATAACACGTAAACTACAAAAAGCAAGTAAAGCAGGATACATCCTTTGCACATGTAAAATTAGCTACAGTGCAAACATTGGGTATGAATACCATTAGCATAAGAAGGGCATTTTCAAAGGCGAAAGTAGTTGGGATTTGCTCTGTCTTACAAGTGCTCTTTACTGTTACTGTATGTCCCTAACAAGAGCAGTAAAGCGCAAGCAATGCTAAGGAGAAAGCTTGCCCAGTCACCCACTCTTCTAGGCCAGTAGGCAGCCCTACTCTTCTTTGTTCATAGAAACATGAGAAGAGCTTTTCATGGACCCTGGAAGATTCTGGAATAGGGGTAAAAAAAAGAAAATGTGTAGGAACAAAACCCCATTTTAATTTACTTATTTATTCAAGCCAGAAGAGGCCTAAGAGCATCTACTTTCTATATACACATGAGAGAAGATTATGCAGGTAAATGATTATTCTCGTATTTCCACAAAAACTTCAAAAGAAGCACTTGATTACATCTCCCAGAGAGGTACTGAGTTTTGAGTCCCTAATGGGCATTTTGTTGTACTAATCATCACCATCAATAAACAATTAGTCCCTCTGTTGCACAGGCCACTACACTCACCTTTATCTGATAGCAGTGCAACCTGCCCTAGTAACAGAAGACGTGTTTTTTTTCTAAGAAAGTGGGAAAATCTGGCCTTTGGATAGGCTTTCTCCCATGTCATCCATCCCGAGTTTGGTCAGAGAGGAGGGAGCAGAGAGACTGCCTGCCCCGCTGGTAGCAGGGAACAGCCTTTCCTTTTTAATGATTAATAACAACATGGTGGGATTTTTCTATTATTTGATTGTCATTTCTAAGCTTTCCTGTCAGCCTGCAGCCAAAATAAAATAAAATAAAAATTTAAAATAAAAGCTCTCTATCAACCCCAGAAACCACGGCTCTGGCTCGGGATCAGTGGGCCGCAGAGTTTCTGAAATGACAACTTTAGGTGGAAGGGATGTCAGAGTTAGAGCCATACCTGCTTTTTTGCCTCCTCAACTGTGAAAAGCTACAAGTGCCTGTTTCCTTTTAACACCTCAGCCCCAAACTACAGCATAAGAAAAAGACTCCTACTTCCTGCCTCCCACTCCCAGAGTGGCACAACTGTCTTTTTGACATGTTATTAAAATCTTTAAAGTTAAGATCTGGGGTGTGTTTTGGATTTTTCTTTTTTTTTTCTTCTTCTTTTTTTTTTTTTGAGTACTCACTTTGACGGTTTTAGATTATTTTGAAAAGCAGGGTATGATTGAGCTTTCTGAGGACAGCATTCAGCCCCATAGCTCTGTCCCTGGTTTCCCAGAATGCCACTGGGCCCTGAGGTGGAAATTTCAGAAAGGAGCTCTGTAGAAAGAGTTAGTTATTAGTTAGCAATAAAAATTTTATATAAATAACTAACTGTAGGCCTTAAAAATAGTTATAGTACAGTCTGGCAGACAGATCATTTGCAGGTCTATGTTACATAGATGATATGATTTGGGTCTTGGTAAAGAATTCATTTCCTTATAGAAACTGATAATAACTGGATAGTAACTGGAACAGGACAAGCAAGAGTCCTGGCTGTCTCAGTACAGGCTGTGGCTAGGACTATTTAAAAATCCACATAGATATTTAGTGAAAAAGATGAAAAATTGTGTTTTATATGTGGAATAATGTGTGCAATTTCTTTTTTTAAAAATTTGATTTTTAGAGAGAGAGAGGAAAGGAGAGGGACTGATAGAAACATCGATGTGAGAGCATAACATCAGTCTGCTGCCTTCTGCATGCCCCGGACTCTACTTGGAACCTAGCCCACAACCTGGGCATGTGCCCTGCCCGGGGAATCCAACGGGCAACCTTTTGGTGCACAAGGTGGCACCTAACTGAGCCGCACTGGTCAGGGCTGAATGCAATGTCTTACCTGCTACATTGAGGCAACGTATTTTTATAAAAGCACCTTTTTTAAGTTGGTGTATTGTCCTTATTGTTTATGCAAATATTTCATAATATAGCAGATACTTTTAGGCAAGAAGAAAAATTTCCAAATGGTATCATGACACTAAAGAGAATTCAAAATGGTTTTAAGAAATCTTTAGGTCCACATAAATCTTACTGCAACTTTAGACAAAAGCAGTTTAGTTGGCAGCGAGTGACTGCAGGATGTGCCCCTGCCAGGATGTCTTGGCAGGCTTTCCGGGTGGCTTTTTCACCAAGGGCTGATGAGTACCTGCCTTCACTTGGGACCTTGACAGCTGATACTCCTCCGCCTTTCCAGGCTCCAAGTTCTTGCTCCTGGAGCCGCACTGGCCAGGCTCTCCATGAAGAGTATCAGGGAAGAGGCCCCAAGAGGAAGGAGTTCCCAGAATCTGCCTCACTTTAGAGCCTGTTTCATGATGGATTTATTTCCCGTCTTCTTTATGTTTTTTTCCTGACATAGCCAGGTCTCCGTTTCTTCTTCTGTAAAATGATGACAATAATTCTTATTTCGTGGGATAGTTTTGAGGAATAAAGATGTTCAAATGAGTAGAGAACCTGGCCTAGTGTATTGCCAATGAATGGTAAGGACTAAAGAAATGACAGCTAAAAAGAATGAAAAAACTTAAAATATCATAATCTAATTGTGATTAACCAGTTTAGTTAGGAAATCTGATTTATATTTTCCACGTGTGACAGGTACAGATCCTTTTACAAATCTGGAATGTAGATGCAGTAGGTTCCAATACATATATTTATTCATATGTTATATACCTAAACCTAGGATCCCTTGGATTAATATGGAAGGTTATGCAAAACTATATTTTATTACCAGGGTCCGTATCTCCTTTTCATTTTTTTTTTCCAAATGGAATTTCAGAATCCAGGAAAGGCTTTAAAATGCACAAAACTATATTCACTGATGCCCATGTATTTTCCTACTTGTTTTTATTCTATCCTACAAAGTCATACAGATTTCGCATGAGTAAAAGAACAAATGGAAGTCCTCCATTATAAACTCCACCATCGAGGCCTGGTCTCAGCTTGGAAATATGAGAGTTCCACTAAGTTTGACCTCTTTCCTACCCTTCTTGCTCTGCTAACCAAAGCTCATCCTGATAATTTATAAACTTTACAGATCCTCTGGGATTTTAAATACCTCATTCTTTGAGGATCATTTTGATATCAAGGCCGAGTTAGATTTTAAGTAAATGAATTCTGTAGTTAGTCATTCTGTGTTTTGAACTCCTTTAGATATTTTATTTTCTCTGGAAAAGTATTATTTGGTTTACTGTCATTACATTTAAATTATCAATAGTTAATACTTAGAAAAGAGTGCAACATATAGAATGTTGAGAAATATTATTTATTAATCTTATCTAGTAAAAGAGTAATGTGCAAATTGACGGTACCTCTGCTACACCCACAAGCCATGCCCACAAGCCAATCAGGAGCAATATGCAAATAAACCCAACCAAAATGGCTGTGGCCACTGAGAGCAGGAGGGAGGCTTAGGTTTCCCCAGCAATGGAGGAAGCGAGGCTTTCTGCCTGCCCTTGCAGGCCTTGGCAGGGCAGAGCTGATGATCAGAGAGAGCTGGGGGTCCCCCACCCAGGGCCTGAGCCTCAGAGCCTTGGAGCCTTGGCCAGGGGTGGAGCAGGAGATCAGAGGAGATAGGTGTGAATTCTAGAGGAAACAGCTTTTCTGACTGCTCATTGGCTAAGCTCCCTCTATGCCATTAGTAATATTCATAGTATCTTGGTTATAAGAATCCAAAAAAAGTAATCTAGGGTTTTTCCACCACACTCCTAGAAAAAAAACGAAAGTCTGCTGCTGGAGGGCTAAGAAATGTTATATGCTGCCCTAGTCAGTTTGGCTCAGTAGATAATGCCTAGGTTTGCCAACCACAGGGTCCGGGTTAGATTCTGATCAAGGGCATGTACCTAGGTTGCAGGCTCTTTCTCACTAGGGCCCACGTCAGGGCTCATGCAGGAGGCAACCAATCAAAGTGTTCCTATCCTCTCTGTCTTTCCATTTCTCTTCCATACTCTCTAAAAATCCATGAAATCATATCCTCAGGTGAGGCGAAAGAAAGAAGAAAGAAAGAGAGAAAGAAAGAAAGAAAGAAAGAAAGAAAGAAAGAAAGAAAGAAAGAAAGAAAGAAAGGTCATATCCTATGAAAAACACATCTTGAAAATGCCTAAACAAAGTTGTCATTTTTTCATGGTGAAGGGACTGGAGTTCAGGTTGATGAAAACACGTTGGTGGCTGTGGTGACTGGCAGTGGCTGCAGCAGTGGGGTGATGGGGCTGGTGCCTTTCCCTGATCAGCCCGGTCGCCTTCCACAAAGGGAGGCCAGACTGCAGCGTAGGCCCATTTCCCGTGGGGAGCGGGCCTAAGCCATCAGTAGGACATCCCCTGAGGGCAGGGGCAGGATGGGCTGAGGGGACCCCCCCAGTACATAAATTTTGTACACTGGGCCTCTAGTAATATATATAATAATTAAACTTGTACTTGTAGTTCCTTGAGGTAGTTCTAGAAAGTAAACAGAGGTTAATTAAGTTCATGTTTCCTCACCATCTAGTGGGACTCACTTGTAGGCAGAATTCTATTTCAGTGACTGTGGGAAATCACCAAAAATGTGGGGAAAATGATCCCTGCACACTAAGTGACTCATGTAAATTAAGAAGGGTGGGGACTTTCAGGAGATCTTGCTGTCTGGGTTCCCTGTTTCTAGGTATGTCTATAGTTGTGTCACTGAATAAGTGATGTAGCTCAGTTTTCTCAAGTCTGTGGATTAGGAAACAATAGTGTTTAAGAACCATATAGGATTGCTCTGGAGTGAATGACTCAGAGCAAGCTGTGTGTGTGTGTGTGTGTGTGTGTGTGTGTGTGTGTGTGTGTGTGTAAAACACTGGACCATGGTCTTATATAAATATTAGTGTTCAAGAACCATAGGATTGCTCTAGAATGAATCAAGCAGAGCAACCCTGTGTGTGTGTGTGTGTGTGTGTGTGTGTAAAATACTTGATCATAGGTCTATATAACTTCCAGATTCTTTTAGTAAAAGAACTTCCTCTCACCTCTCTGGCCTCTGGCATTAGAATTACCTGTGTGCAAACCTGCCTTGAATCAGGGGATAACACCTTAGGAAATTAAAGGTCTGTTTTCACTATTTGAGGGACAGTGAAGAAATGTGTCAGCTGGTACAAAGGATTTAGTTTTCTGGTGAGTTCCTTAGTGGGCCCAGCAGGCCTATGGGGCAGGCCAGCAGCAGGTTCTTCTAGACATCAAGCCTGAGGGTGTGAAGGGGGGCACTCCCAGCAAACAAGCGAAGCTTCTGCTAATGAAATGTGACAGTGTTCCTACTGGTGGGAGGCCATGGGGACAGGGCCAAGAGAGGACTGGTAGTTAGGGAAGGATTTGCATAATTACATTCACCTGAGGGGCTCCATTTACCCAACAATGAGTCTCATTGTGGTAAGGCCTGCAGCTGGCCATACTGTAGAACAATATAAGCCATGGCCTATTCTTCCAAAACAAATGCCTGGACTCTGAAAAATGACAATTAGCATTTCAAATGCTAGACAGATACTAATAGTACAAAATGTTATGTAATACTACAAATTTGGGGGCATGTATTTATATGTGATGAATATATCATTTCATACAATATCAGAAGAATTACTATTAATAATACCACATTTACATATGCATGACCTATTCTGTACATATGTATGTATATTCAAGTGTTAATGTGTCCATGAACAAAGTGAGATGACCCTTGAAGTATACGTTTTCTCTTGATGTTTGGAAAAGAATGATGTATTAAAGGCTTTTTCCGTGTAGGGCACTTTCTGTGTTAAATTCCAGCACAGTGTCTTTTGTTCTTTGATTCCAAAAGCTTACAAGGGATTTGAGAGATGCTAATCAGACTCAGAGAGGAGGCACTTGATGGAAAAGGCTGCAGGCTCACACACAGCCTTGCTCCATAGTTGGAGGCATGTTTACCTTAGACTCCAAATAGACCAAGTAGAGATATGAAGACAGCAAATATTGTGCCCAGCTCATTTCCTGGTATTGCCCACATTTACATTAAAAAGGGAGGTACAGAGGGTGGAGGTTGCCTGGTTTAGAGGCTGTTCCTTTTAGTAAGCCCAGTAATTGTTATATTTTGTCCCTCAAATTTAGAGCACAGGAAGCAATTCCAAGTGGAGAAAAACCACTAAATGGACTTGCCTATTCTCAGCTTTAATTAAGTGCACATTTAAGATATAATTTTGTAAGCACAGCAGCATCCAAATTTCATTTTGGCGTTTTACTAGAAAATAGGGACATATTGGAGCACTTCAACTGGGAAGGAACCAGTCTCCCCTTTTGAAACTCAAAAGAAACTGTGCCTATTGAATACAATCTCCTGACTTTCTGATAAGACTGAAGCTAGAAGCTAGCAGAAGCTGGAGTAGGTCCAGTTGGCCTTGACTCTGCCCTGTCTTCCAGACATGATATCCTGATCCTGATGAAAGACAAACATGCTGGCTTTTATATTCCTTCAACAACAGGCGGTAGAAATTACACATGAAAGAGACACCTTGCAGCTACAGAAATGGTCATTGCAAGGGAGACAAGGGTAACACACAATGGCAGCACGATGACAGATATGCACACACAGGAAGTCTCAAGAAGACCCATAGCTCAGGCCACCATCAATTCTCATGACCAAGCCTTGCCCTCCAATGTCTGCCTCATCAACTCACTACCACCCTATCACTAAGGTGAGTTTTCCAAGGTAAAAAACAACAGCAACAAACACATTTCCTTGAAATTCTTCTGGGTCTCATAGTCCATGGCAGTGGTCACCAGGCCTGGTGGCACATCAGAGCCATAGGGCATGACTCTACCCCAAACCTTCAGACAGGGGTAGACAGACACAACAAAGAAATCTGTATTTATACTTTTCAATTCTTCCAGCTTTTTGGAATCAGAGGTACACAGAACATCCTCAAATAACATAATTTTGTTCAAAGTCATTTCAGTATAACAATGATAATGTTAAGATGCCTTAGAAACTTAATTCTTGTTTGTATCAATTAGCCTGTGGGAAAATTCGGTTTCACGAAGTAATTTCGTTGAAGTCACAAAATCAAGGGAAAATGTTAAATGAGAACTTGCTATAACTCTGACTATATGAAGGAACTCAAGCTTCATGATGTAAATTTTCACAGGAATTTTATTTCCCTACTATATTCTTTTGAGATTTTTCTGGGTTAAAGGGGAAAAAGTTCTCATATTTTCCATGTAATTTATTCTTCTCATTACTGAAACTTAGAACTCCTGCCTTTGACTTCTTCCTTTGATCAGTTGGTAATCTTCCTGACCTGTCTTTATCTCACTTGACACCAAGTCACCACTACCAGACTGATACTAATTAGTGGATAATAAGTCTTAACTAATGAAGAGAGGAAGACTAAGAAAAGTGCAAAATAGGAAACAGAGTAATATTCGATATTAGACATCACTGCTCCTAAAATGACTTGGTCTGTCCCATCATTAGACAAGTAACTGGGTGGATATCACGGTTCCTATGCCCTGACCTTACCTGCCCTCTGCCCCAGAGACCCTTTGTCCCATTTTCTCTTCCCTCCCCTCCCCCAGTTCCAAGTTCCTTCCTGCTGTCCACCGAAAGTTTCTGTTCCCGCAAATTCATATGTTGAAGCTCTAACTTCTAATGTAATGAATATATATTCATTACAATAGATGATTAGGTGATTAGGGTTAGATAAGGTTATGAGGATAGAGTCCTCATGTCAGGAGCCCTGTCCTTATAAGAAGAAGAGACTAGATCTCTCTCTCTCTCTCTCTCTCTCTCTCTCTCTCTCTCTCTCTCTCTCTCTCTGTTTCTCGTCTCTTTCAGGCAGGAAAAACAGCAAGAGGCAATTGTCCACAAGCTAGGAACTGAATCCACTTACACCTTTGATTTTAGATGTCCCAGTCTCCAGAACTACAATAAATAAATGTCTGTAGTTTTCCCCACTGTGTCAGATTTTTAAAACTGCATGTGTCTTCCTTGCTGAAAAGCTTTCCAGATGATTCTGATGGAGCCAATCCCCTGACCGTGACTAAGAACCATGGCTGTCCTCTCTGTGGAACATTTTTCTGGGAACATCTATTCATCTGGGAGAGTCTCTCTGCTTTTTTACTCCCAGAAACTTTCTGTAACTTCACCCAAAGCAGCTTTTCCTTTTGTCGCACCATTATACTTTGTACCTATCAGAATGAAAGTATTCATCATGTGGTAATGGGATTTGGGTGTGTCACTTCAGACTCCCTTACTGGTCCAAGGGCACCTAGAAGACAAATCTTGCTCATTATGGTGTCTGGAATCCAACATGCTTGGTGTAGAGTGGAGTGTATTGTGGATACTGAATGAAGATGTGGAATAAGTATGGGTTGGATTAGGAAATTGGAATGTCACTGGTGATGGTGGTCATGCCAAAAGAAATACTCACTGGGAACAGGCTATCATTGAGGCTTCAGACTGGTACCTACACCCAAGTGCTTTACTGATAGGGCTGGCATGACAGAATCATACCCATCATCCGCTCTCTTCTGGCTGTTGTGCCTCAGCCCAGTGGAAGAATGCCACTTACTAGTATTTATTAATCTATCCAGAATGTCCAATTTTTGCAGCTTGTTAGCTGAAGGCACTTCATGTTCTAGTAGAGTTTCTGCTGCTATTAGCGCCTACCTCCTGAGGCTGGAGCCAGCGGTTAGAACCCTATTGAGTCATTTCATTCCTGTTTCTCTGTGAAGGGTGAAAACCTACCACAAAATTAATTGAAGTACTTTAGGAGGATTAATATTGCCACATATTTTGAAAATGTTCAAAGAGCTCAAGATACTTCTATAAGTACTTCAAAGTGAACGTGTGCAAAATGGAAGTCAGCACCCCTCCTAGATATTTTCTCTTGTGATTCCTTCAGTGGGTACATCTAGTTATCCAAGATAAAAGCCTTCCTGTAGTCTACTCACAGGTCCTACTATTGGGTTCACCTAAAAAATTAATTCCAAACCTCTCCCATCCATTCTTCAGCCACTGCCCTGCTTCAGTCCATCATCTTCTCTTGATTATATTATTTCAATAGCTTCTTGTAATCTCCTGTTATCTGGTCTTTTCTCACAAGTTCATCCTCCAGATAATTTTCTAAAAAAAGTATTTTGTTCTCCTGCCTAATGCCCTTGCATGTCTCCCTGATACTCTTATCCCATTGGATAAGTCCAGATTCTAGTTTGGTATACAAGTCAATTCACTTCTGTGCCAACCTAGCATTCTGCCCTTTTGCTCCATACCATGCATTAGTCAGTTTCCTAAGGGTGTCATGTTCCATCAAGCTTTCTTGGTTTGCACTTGCTGTTCCTTTAATCTGTGCCTTCCCAACCTTTTCTGTCAGGTTGGGTATTCTCCAGATGAATTTTAATCCCCCTCCAAGTTCCTGGTCCTTCTCTTCATAGCTATATACTCCTATGTGGAAGCACTTCATGTTCACATGAAATCATTTGTTTAATCTCCCCCAGGGGAACTTGACCTTGACTTCATCAAAGGTAATGTGTTGTTCATTTTTTCCACTCTGGCATTAATTAAAGTGTCTAGCACTTATTTTGTGCAAAGTAAATGTTTGTTGAATTGAAAGTCTATCAACAGAGACATCAAGAGCTCTACCATGGAATAGCATGCAACTACTAAGAAGAATGAGTTGGATTTACCCATACTGATTATAGTTTCCAAATGATATATACACACACTTTTTTTTTTTTGTAAAAGGTAGAAAAAATAATTCTACTTTCGTTTTTGCCTGGATGAATATGGCAAGGGGGATGGAAAAAGTCCTAAATGTAATCCTTGGTTAACCCAGCAAAGACGATTGTGTGTGTATGTGTGTGTGTGTGTATGTGTGTGTGTGTGTGTGGTGGGGGGTGTGTGATTTCCTTTATAGTTATCCAAGTTTGACTTGTCACAAAGAGCTTATCTTGCTTTGTAAAGTCGATTAAGAAAAATAAAGTAAATGGTTGATGAATGAGTAAATAAGCTTTAGGGAAGACGTTTTCAGAAAAGACAGAATATTGTTACTATTGTGCAAACCCTAAGAAAATGAGAAGAAAATAAAAACATATAAGTGGAGTATGATTATTCCCATTGTAAAGGATTTTTCTCTCCTCTGAAAGATCTCCACAGGCTCCCCCCCCCCTTTTTTTTTAAAAGGCAATTCCATGAAAGCTCTTACCATTGTTAACAGATCATTAACTGTAGGGCTTGGTGGACTGGGTGGGACAGGTGGGGCCCGAGAAAGGGACAGTTTTAGGAGTCGGTGCCAATTGAAGGTCAATTAGAAAGGAAGATAAGCTACATTGATATTAGAATGTAATTATCAGGGAAATTATTACCTTGAAAAAATTCCAAGGTCACACAGTTCTGCTGGAGAAAGGGCACCCAGTTGTTCAGGGAGAAGGAACAACTGGGGTGGGGAAGATGGACAAGGCCATAAATGTGAAAGCACTGCACTCTCTTGGCAGGTACAGCATCCAAGACGACACCCCACTAAGAAAGCAAATCCTCTTAGTGTCTGCAATTAGTCACTAATAAGGAGAGGTGGGTGGTAGTGGGAGAGAAGAAATCCTTTTTTCTTTAATAAAGGAGATTAAAAAGTAAATTAGACCTGGCCATTACCATGAAATAGAAGAAACTCTAAGAACACTGTATCATTAGAATGATGTGGGCCTATCTTATACTTTGGTCACTGAAGCAGAGAACAATGAGAGCTACTGAGTCACTTTTGGTATTTAATAACTGGGCCTGCGTTAGTGACTAATCACATGCTTGCCACCAAGGGATAATTAAAATTTTTTTCTACCAAAAGAAAGAAATCAATCTATAGGTGTCTTGACTCCCACCCACGTTTTTATACAGTAAAAATCAAATCAACTTAAGAACAATAAGAGCAGCCTTGAGGGTGAGAGGAAGAAGGCACAGAGCGGCAATAACACATTTGACTTCTCTGAATCACATAAAACAGGGAAGGCAGACTTTTTCTCTAAAGAGCCAGATAGTAAATATTTTAGGCTTGCTGTGCCAAGAGATAAAATCTAGAATATTATGTAGGTTCTTTTATAAGAAGAGAAAAAAAATACTTTTTCCACTACTTTTTTATTTATTTAGAACTTTTTTAATGGATAGTTGAATTTCATATTATCTTCCTGTGCTACAAAACAGTATTCTTTTCAAAATGTTTTCAACAATTTGAAAATGTAAAAAGCATTCTTAGTTCTTGGGTCATACAAAAATAGGGTGGGCTAGAGTGTGCTGATCCCAGACATAGAATATTGCTGAGTCATTTCAGGGTTCGCACTCAGTCAAGGCCCTAGCAGCTTAAGTTGAGTTTAAGCATGACTTCAGAATCCTTCTCAACATAGCAGTGTTACCAGTGACAACCATAAGTGGTGGGGAAGGGCAACCTCCCTGCCATGCAGTAGCCATTTCCTTAGTGACTACTCAAAAAACAGTTACCTCAGATATCAGCTGGGTTCTCCTTTATCTTTCAGATCTGGGTAGGATGGTGGGACTGGAAAGGATGGGATAAATATGAGAGAGATGATAACACTAGTTGAGGTTCTGGTGCACGAAACAGTGACTTCTCTGGTATTTTAATAAGAAACGGATGTAATGTAGATAATTGACTTCTTTCTAAATTTTTTGAAAGGGCAGAAGAACCGATTCTAGCACAATCTCTAGGAATGAGCAACAGTGTAGAGTGGCCGATGTCGGGGTTGTACTCCTGCCTTGATAAGAAACGTGGGGGATCTAGAGGCCACCTTCAGCTCTGTAGAATTCAGGAAAGGTCCACTGTACCTGTGACAAGAGCTGTAGTACCTGCAAATAGTGGCTCTATACTGTCCCTGCTCCATCTACAAGAGCAAAATGTGCAAGCCCAGCCCATGATTTGCAACCCTCACTCCAGCAAGTGACAGGATGCTGGAGAACAATTATACTTGCCAACAGAAACCAGCATAGAAAAATGCCTTCTACCTCATTTCTCCCTTTCAGACTTCACAGGAATGCATCTTATTGGTGGAAACTGATTATGTTAAGAACCTAGTACCATGCCAAGCCATATTGAAGATAAAGGCAAAAGAAAAAAACCCAGTAACATTGCATTATATTTTCATTTTTAAAAATACTCCATTAACAAAATTTATCTTAATTGCTGAGTTTTTTGGATGCCCAGTTAAGTTTGTGTCTGAGATGCCTTACTTGCCTCACCCTAATTAAGAACCATAGCTGCAAGAGAGTCTCAGAAATATAGTTTTTAGCCTTTTGTTTTCTGTAGTACAGAAAGCACACTGAAGAAGGTTGGGAGGGAGGCTGAGAGGCATCTGTGAAAGTCAGTTGAACGTTTTAACTTGGCTAGGGTATGGTACCCAGTTTAGATGTTGCTGTGGAGGTATTTTTTTTAGATGTGATTAAGATTGAAATATTTGACTAAAGCAGATTACCCTCCATAATGCGGGTCTCTTCATCTCTTGAAAACTTTAAGAGAAAAGACTGAGATTCCCAGAAGAAATTCTGTCTCTATAATTATGTGAGTCAATTCTTTAAAATAAATCTCATATCATATGTGTGTATGTGTATATCTGTACACATATATACACATATACAACAGCAACTCTCTAGGTATTTCAACCACAGACATAATATAGGAAATTTTTTTTTCAAGTGTTTCTGGAAGGACAAGAGAAGCAGACTCTTACACATTCTATTAATTTCATTAATTTCTTTTGTTGTAGAACCCTGGCTAACACACTTGGAAGAGGCAGGGATGGAGATAGAGATCAGGTTCAATAGATCTACCATTATTGAGGTAGAAGAAACAATACCCAATTATAGTGACAATGTACAGGGAGAGAAAGAGAGAATGAGGAGACTAAGTTGATTAGCAGGTTGCCAGCGTGGGTGACCAGCTGATGCCCCTGAACGAGATAAGGAAGACAGATACAGCACCAGATATCCCCATGAGAAAACAGAGCACATGCTCATCATCCTTAGAAGACACAGTTAACATCTTCCAAATGCAGCCATGCCCCAGTGCCTGAGATCCACCCCATACATGCCACAGGTTGCCTGGGACAGGTGTTTTGGTTGTTTCCTCATTTATTCATTCACTTTCTCATCTGTTAGATAAAAAAAAAAGGGTGGGCAAAAGTAGGCTTACAGTTGTTCATATGGAAAATAATACAACATTTAATAAATAATACTATAAGAATAATCTCTGTTTGGTGCACTCATAACTGTAAACCTTATTTGCCCACCCACCTCTGTATTTCAGTGTCTACCCGTGTCTGGTACTGTTCTGAGCTTAGAAGGTAATGTGATGAACTAAAGATGAGTTGGCTCCTTTCTTAATGTTTTCATTCTAAATTAGGAAGATATAATAAACAGCACGCAAATAAACAAAGGACACAATTCCAGACAGTGAGATGTGCAGTGAGGACCAGGAAACGGGGCAATATGATGGAAAGCGAGAGAGAGAGTGGGGGATATGCTGGATGTGATGATGCAGGTAGAATAACACCTGGACCCCACATGGAGCTTAGGGCGAGGGGAAAGCTGAGCTGCTGTGTGTGTGACTCAGCTGGAATGAAAATATAGAACTCCAGACTTATATGATGAGTTATTAAAGGGATCTCAAGCACAATTCAAGTGTCTGTAATGCCCTCCTTGGTTCCCCATACTGAAATACAGTAGTTGGTAACTGAATAAGCCTGTGTAAGGTGAGAGATGGCAAAATGGAGAGCAGGGTTCAGGTTCAAGGTTGAGTCTAAGAGCAGCATCTGGATTCCAACCAGAAGCTCCCCAGGGTTGTTAAATTTTTAGAATGACAGTGCTTTGGCACATGGTAGGTCCTGTATAAATATTGGTTGATGAATTAAGGAACCCCTTGACTTAAGATGGAGGGAGTGTCTATAGCCATATCAGGAGTCTTTGCATTCTGTGTGATTTCTTCACACTTGGGGGAAACTTTTGGCTCCCTCTATAAAACAAGTCCCAGAGATGTCTCTAATTCTGTGCCCTTCATTTCAGCACTTACTATCCCCTTGGGGGATTGTGGTTGCTTTTTAAAAATATATAATTTTATTGTTTTAAGAGAGGAAGAGAGGAGAGAGAGAGAAATATCAATGTTGAGAGAGAATCATTGATTGGGCTGCCTCCTGGACAGCCACAATCAGGCATGTGGCCTGACCAGGAATCAAACTGTAGACCTTCTGGTTCATAGGTCGAAACTCAACCACTGAGCCACACTCAGCTGGGCTGTGATTTGCTTTTAATGCTCCTGCCATAGTCTGGCCCCAAATCCTTTCCTACAGTTGCCTCTTCAGTAGCTGAAGTAGCCTGGGCATTCTAAAAGACTTTCAATGTTAAGGCAATAGAAAAGATTAGTGAACCAAAAGCACAGAGGAAGAATAAACCATCAGGTTTACATACGCTATACAGTTTTCTGATCTTCCTAGACCTGCTGGCTCTGGCACCACATACTATGTAGAAAGATTGTTCGCATCCAACCCCAAAAGATGGCTATGGTTACACAAAGGACAAGATTCCACTGCAGGCCATCTCCACAAATGGAACAAATCTCACTTCCTCTCCACACCATTACTGGTATCAAATAGCATTACAGACCTACGAAATAAAATTACAGGGCACCCAGTTAAATTTGAATTTCAGATAAATAACAAAAAAAATTTTTAGGTAAGTATATTTCAAATATTGCATGTTCCAAATGTTGCATGTGACATACTTATATTAAGAATGATTTGTTTGTCTGAAATTCTAACTTAACAGGAAGGCTCTTATTTTACCTGGCAACCCTAGTTAAGACCATGGAGGAGACTGAACTTGCTACCTGATGAGGCTTTCCCACTGGATCCTCATTCTGGGTTCCAGCCCGGGGTCTCCAGGGAGCTTTGACAGAGTCCTGGTAAGTGATTTCTCCCTTTGAGACCCTACCCACTTTCATTTCTACATGCACAGGGTGTCCTGCCTGTCTGGATAGATTCACAGTATCTGAACAGGTCATGAGCATGTCATCCACACCACCGGAATTACACGCTCTGTCATGCTTTTATCTGGCAGCCTACAAGAACTCGGTGCCTTTCTGTGGGCATACTGAACTCAGTTCCCCAGGAGCCACGCTAAAAAATCCCGAGGACAGTAAAGCTTCATGGACAGTTGGTAGATAATCAGACTAGAACACTTCCATTTCTCTTACATGTCAGGGGATTAAATAGTCAGCCAACCATATGACATGCCTAGCAGCTATTTTCAGCTCTGTTTTAACCTGTTGAACTCCGGATAGCAACTTCTGTATTTTTATCTTAGTTTGTGCTTCCTTCGATGCAATAAGTATTGGGCAGTGAGGTTACAAAGAAATAACTAACAACGTACAAGAAAACAATCTAAATTAAGCACCTGTGTTGTGATTATAAAAATACACAGATTTCCTTTGCTTCTGCTGGTAAAGCTGGAGCCCACACATTTGTGATGTGCCTGCACGTGATGCACATTTACCCACACAGTTCTTTTCCATTTAACCTTTTAGATCTGTTAGATTTCCTCCCTCCCCCGCCACATGATTGGGGCGGGATTTCTTGCTTTCTCACACTGAAGCAGAGTGATAAGACTGTTTAACCCTTCATTCAAAATACAAAGGCTAATGGCCATGTGTACTGTCACAAAAATATGCCCCCAAATGAACTGAAATTCTTGCTCCTCGGGCTTTGGCTAACTCCGGTTGTCTGGGCAATGCTTGGCAGTGCCACCAGTCACCTCCCTTTCTCCTTGACTTGAATGGACACGAGGCTGTGCGATTTTCAAAATATTGCACGTTCACTGGGACTGTGACACTCTCTTGTTCATTGCTGAAATCTTTTGCTAGGGCTGCCAGGACAAAACACCACACACTAGGTGGCTTGCGAAATAGAAATTTATGTTCTCACAGCTCTGGAGGCTGGAAGTCCAAGGTCAAGGTGCCAGCAGGTTTGATTTCGTTTGAGGCCCATCTCCTTGGCTTACAGATAGCCTATGTCCTCAGATGGCTTTTCTCTGTGCAAGTCCTGGTGCTCCTTTGCCCAAATTTCTTCCTATGAAGACAGTCAAATTAGCACCCACCCTAGTGGCCTCACTTTTCATTTAATTACCTTTTTAAAGGCACTATCTCCAGATACAGTCATGTTTCAATATTCTAGGAGTTAGGACTTCATTATATACATTTTGAGGAGAAACACTTCAGCCCCAAACAGCCACTGTATGTCTAATCACTAATTTAGTGGCTGCCACATGGTAGGCAATACATGCCTATTGAATTAATACAAGAATTTTGATAATGTAATTGGTGGGGCACGTCCCTTAAGAGGTTCTTGTATGAGTTAATCCAGCATCTGATTTTTCAGCTTGTGTTGTACCTGCACATTTTACTGGCCATTGACTGTGTAATGGAAAGTAATTGGTCCAGACTTAAAAAATCCGTGACATCGAGCTTCCACAGAGATAAGGCTGCATGTCAGGGCATCCCTCCCACTCCCAGGCCCAGAGCTTGTCATTTCCATGTCATCTCCACCTGCTCCCCATCAGGCTGGGATGGGGGCCGACAGGAAGTGCAGTGGCAGTAATGAGGCTCCCAGCTGTCATTCCCCAGTCTCCTCTCAGCAGATGCTTGACCTCTCCCTGTGGAGGCATGCATCTCCTGCTTCCGTTATTTCCTTCCAGTTGGGAAGAAAAAATATGACTCCCCAAAGATCTCCTGTTCAATTTCCAGGGGAGAATGGGCATCTCAGCAACATACCCATTGTCTGATCTGAGCTTTGCTCTACTAGTCTTTCAGGGGAAAAAATAAGCCCCAAAACTTTGATCCCCGGGGAGGTGAAGCGGAAGTTGATCTTCACCATTAAATTTTTTTATAGATAGCAAAGTCCATGCTTCCACCTGCATCCAAAGCACAGAGGCAGGCAGCTGGCAGAACAAAGCACCAGGGAACTAGCTGGCCAGAGTCTCTTAAATTGCCCATGTACAGGTGCAGCTTGTTTTTCATCTCGGTGGCAGTCACTAGTGATTGACAATGTTTTACCCAGAGGATTTAACCCCTTTTTCTCCTAGAAGAACCAGAGTCAAGTCTCATGATTTAGAAAACAAGTCTGTTCTAAAGAAATTTAACCCAAATGGATGGAGATCGCGTTGTGAACCAACGTTACCCTCCATGAAAAAAGGGAACTAAACCATTTCAGACAAAACCTTTGAAAAATGTCCACTAGGCCTTTCCAGCTTTGTTGCCAAGGCTGATAGACACCCAGCTAGAGATGATGCGGGAGGGATGCTTCTGTAGAATGTGAATGGCCTGGGTGTTGGATTTGCTGGATGTTCAGTAAGACTTGAAGTACCTGACCTAGAAAACCAATTCCTGTTTGCCTTCAGCTTTTTTCCATTACTATCAAACAAACTATTTCAGAGGGTTAGCAGCAGAGAGGAGAGACACTATCGTGCAGCCAGTTTTCAAACTTTCAAAGATGGTGAACTCAGCAGTCTCTCTGGTTCTGTGCTGGTTTGTCTGTTTCTCCCCCAATGATTCCCACTGCATCTCAGGTGGGGTTCCTTTTCAGAGTTGGCACATGGACATGAGCCATAGGGGGAATCCTCTGGAGGGGGTGAATTGATGAAGTCCAGATAGGCCACTGGCCTGGTGCTCTCTCTGGCAGTCTTTGGAACTTACATGGGTAATGAATCTTTAATAAATGGATGAGCAAACATCAGGAGGGTTGCATGAGAAGCTCTTAGAACCTTCACAAGAACAGTTGGAAAGAGGCCAAGTGCGCAGGGGGAATTACTTCCTAAACTTGGATCCTCTGGGAGTGAGAAGGGAAGTTGGTTACTGCTGGTTACAAGTTAGCATTTCAGGGGAAGGCTCCAGAATCTTGGGGCGGACCCCTCAGTTCTCTGCCTCTTTAGCAGGGTCTCGAGCCAAGGGAAAAAGATTTGAATAAAGTAATCAGAGTGCCGATAGGGTGGTTTCACGTTCTGGTAGGTGCATTATAAATCACCCCCGCTTAGCACAAGTAACCTCACAGGTGAACACTCTTGATAATTTAAATGTCTTGGAACACACTGTAGCATGAGCACGGAGCATGACCTCAATAACTCTCACAGACATGGAGCAATGGTTTAATTTCTGAATGGAAAATGACATGCAGACAACTCCGACACTTCCTCTGAGAGTCTCAGTACATTTCCAATGATCACACATGCCCAAGGAGCCTTCCTCTCTGTATCTTTGGCTTTGACATGGCCTTGGAAATGCTCGGTGGAGGGCATCTGTCCAGTTAATCTGGAAATAAAATAATCAAAGGAACTCGGTGGCCTGGAAACCAACATACGTCATTCATAAATCAAACCTTTTGTTTGTGTCTTGATATATCTACGTGGCCAAAAGCTATCGAATTTAAACATTTTGAATTTTTACTATTTGTTTTTATCTCAGACGTAAATAACAGCCACTAATGGTTGTGCATGAAACAAAATACCAGGATTATTGCGGAAATTAAAGCCTCAGTGCCATAGTGACCACCTAATGAAGCGAAAGCTTGGATGCATGTCGGCTTAATCAGAACAATAGTGCTGTCAACCAGATAGGGATACTGTAGGAAGTGAACAGCACAGGCTAGGATTTGGCAACATTGCTCCTCTCCATCTGCATTTATAGTGGGCATACGGAATATGCTTCTGCTTCGATGTGATTTATAAAACCTTATGTGTGAGTGGTGAGAATAAATTCTAAATTCGGCTTCAATATTTACTCCTCTCACTGGCACACGGGTCACCACCATGATCTGGGACAGGAACTCGCAGGCCCAGAGTGATCCCTGGGCAGCTGAGTGCCGTGACTTTTTGCTTGGGTGCTGCCATCGGGACGAACACTTCCTAATCACCACACACATTCTAACACACTGTACACAAGGGGTAAGAGACAATGCTCTAGATTATGGATATTCTTGGCCTTGGGAAAAAAATTCATTTTCTCCTTAAAGTTTGTAAAGGTAATTACCATTATTTACAGTGCTGAGGGCAAAGCCCCACCCTGGGCTTCGGGCCAGGGGATCTCAGACTAGAGTGTAGTGAGGTGAGCCAACTCCAAGACAAAAGCACAATTATATTCACACAAAAACCAGCACTGGTGGTAGTGGGATGGAGGAAACACCCACGCAAGGGGGAGGCCTGTGGAGGGAGGGGCCTCCTTTGAAGTTTTGCATAAATCTGGTAATTTCCCCCTCCCCCAACAGTGCTGGGAATGGAGATCTGGGTTTTCATCTTGGGTCTCTTATTAAGCTGTGCCATAAGGAAACGGACTTCCTCCTTACTTGATTTGCCAATTTAAAAAACTGAACTTCAAATAAAAGAATTTTGGAAGAATTAAGAAAACGGGAAATGTTGTGAAAGGCGTTGTGAAGTTTTCTTCATTTCTTGGCAGAAAGGAACTAAAGTAAAACACCAAAAAGAAGGCATCTTTGCCCTGTAAGCCCACCTCATTGTCAGGCACTTCACTTTCCCTTCCGTTCTGATTCACGTCCATTGACCACTTAGGAAAGTTTCAAAGCTGTGGGGTTGGGAGAAGTGTTGCCACAGTACACCTGGTTCTTCCAGTCAGAAAACAATTAGCTAATAACTGCTCACACACATTACCTTTCTGTTACAGCTTTTTCTTCCTGCCAGGATTAGGGCCAGCTGATTATTTGTGCTAATGGTGTGCATCAGTGACAAGAAAAGCATGTAATGGAAGTGTTGACATGCCTTGAGATACCTGGGCCTGACAAGGGAACCTTGGGGAGAATCGGGACCCACTGAGCACTCCCCACCTGGCCCTAGACTGGCTGAGTGCCCTGGTTCCCAAAGCCCGGACTGCCTGGTCATCTATAGCTCAGTTGTTTAGGAGGAAAACCATAGCAAGTTGGATTTTCTCTTTAAGTCCAAGAGGAAATAGATGTGGACATGTGAAGACCCTTAGCCATGACCTCGGTGAAGCCGAGGCTGAATACATTTTAGAACACCTAGCCTGTCTCTTTCTCTTGCACGGGACAGAAGCAGACACATGAAGGAACCCAGCAATCAGCTCCACACACCCAGCTCTCAGTGCTGGCAGCAGAGAGGAAAGGGGAATTACAGCCGGGCTGGACTTGAAACAGTGCTGTGGCCCCACCTGAATTTCAGGTGCCTCAGGGAGTGCTTTCAACCACCTGGAATGGAGGCTGTTTCAGGGTACAGATGCAATATGTTTGTCTTGCTTTTGTTTGCACCTGAATGCAAGTACCAGGTGGAAGCCAGAAGGTGTGGAGCATTGCAAACAATTTTGACTGTAAATAAAGAAAATGTAAGAGTTTAAAAGCCTGAGTTCTGGAGAGAGAGAGAGAGAGAGGTGGAGAGAGAGAGAAAAGGAGGGGAAAGGAGGGAGGAAGAGAGAGGAAATGAGAGGGTAAGGTGGAGAGAGAAAAAGGGGGAGAGGAAATAGATTTACTATTAAAGGCAGTAGAAAAATACCCAGAGATTTGTAATGGTGTGATACTGCTACATATTTCTCATGATATGTTCATATCTTTGCATACAACTCATTCTCATTTTATCTATATATAGCTAATAAGCCCTTGGAACTATGATCTGCCTTGTTCAGTACAGAATATGCCTACTATGTACCAGGCACTGAAGTAAACAGTAGGAATAAATGCTGAAAGATTGTCAGATAGCAAGTTAATGCTTATGATGTGATGGCTGCTGTGGAGATGTTCCACGGCCCATGACAACAGCAAAAAACCATCTATGTATCCTTAGGACAGTGAAGGAAGACTGACAAGGAAACACATAAAAAAGGAAGAACTTACATAAACCTCTTCTTACAGCTTCCGAAGCAACTCCAACAGATACAATTCCCACAGCCATGAAATGTGTTGGTTTTTAGGCCTTCCTTGTGGGTAGGACATGTCTCTGTAGTATATCAAATTTGGAAACATAATATTTTACTTAATGCTAAAGGTTGATGTGAATATTTTGAGGGCAATATGCAACTTCGAGTCTCATTTTTGATCATCCTATTTTGTTGAAAATTATTCTGCAAAAAGCATCAGAATTTGGAAAATATGAAATCTTTAGCTTTCTTATTTTTTAATAACAGAAAGTCACTTTTTTGTCAACTGTGAAAGAAAAAGGCATTTTGTAAAGTAAGTCCTTGCATTTTAAAAGAAAATACAGTATGTATTATGTTTAAATACACTTTTGAGTGAGATGACCCAGTAGCGCTGAAGATTAATTTACTCAATAGGATAAATGTCAGCATTGTACTTTCCGGGTTATGTAGACAGTTGAAATTACTGTTCAGTACAGAATATGCCTACTCTCCACAGCGAGGTTACTCACAATGGCCTCCATTCTCAAGAAGCTGACCAGGCTAATGTTTATACTCAGTGGTAGTTACACTAATCCTAAAGGGACTTATAAGATCAGAAGTTGAAAGCACATCAAGACTGAAAGTTAAAGGTGTTTAACAGCATCTGTAACATCAGTCGAACAGAAGTCTGAGTGCAAAGTGTCATGACCATAAGCAGACCTGACGGAGTTGGACCCATGCCAAAAGATGTGATCCCCCATCTCTCGTTCCGGCCCGCCCAGTCTGTGTGTGATTCCCACACCTCTGCCTCGGGGTCCCCGGGGGTCTCCTGACACTTCTTATGTAAACACTACTCCACAATATTGGGTTTGCTTGTTGAACAAAGAGTTGTTTGAAGCTTTCAGATCTCCCCCCGCCCGCCCCCCCCCCCCCCGTAGATGATGAAAATATGAGTGATGAAAATGACTGGATTCACTTGACTGGCATGAAATACATAATCCAAAAATCCTTAGAATTAGATGCTCAGACTCATCATGAGCATGTCTGTGGACTTTTGTATATGAGTCTGGGCACCTTTTCTCTTAGAAAATTATGGAAGTTTGAAAAAAAGAGAATCAAGATATCCAATTCACAGACCACAGGATTCAGACACACACATTTTAGAATGCTGTTGAAGGCTTTTTACCCTCAGATGATGGGGATGCAAAATATTATGCAAATCAGACTTAATCTTCTAAATGATTTGCCTTAATAAAAAAAAGTTAAGATACAAGAAGACTATATTCACATTTTTAGGTTGTGTTTTTATGCAAATAAAGTATTGTTCAGAATATCTTGGGAGCTTGAGCAGAGCTATCTAGTCACTACCCATGATCCTCCAGGTTTCCTTAGCATGAACAGCAGACTGAGATGAGATGAGTAATGGTTAATCTGAAGTCAGTGAGTGCCACTGAACTCAGCCAGGCAAGGAAGAAGAAAAAAAGGGAGTCAGGAGAAAGAAGAAAGGGGAGTGTGAAAAGGGAAGAGAATGAAAAGAGACGACAGATGTGACTATGACTAATGACATTTTATTAGATTCCTTCTGTAAATTCTCTATTCTTGCTGGACATTTACATTTTTTAAAAAGATTATATTCCACTTGAGATATCCTTTGATACTGAGCACAGCAGATTTATAAAAGTTATCCCAGGCACACCAGAAATGTTAAATAACACACTAATAGATTATGTGTTAATTTTTAAATAACACATTGATCAATAGATTGTCAGTTTCCAAGACATTTGCTCAGTGCCTTTATGAGAACACAATTACCCATCACAATTAGGAAAAGAGCCTCAGTACATGTGACGTTGGGGATGAACTCTAGTGGCAGTATTCGGCAAAGGCTTTGGGAAAAAGGTTTTCAAGTCAAGGGCTTGAGTAACAATGGTCCTGTGGGGAGGAGCATGTTCTTGCTGCAGTGTGAGCAGAGAAACCACTGCCCTCATGAACGGGGGCCAGAAGTAGGGGACAGATCATGTGCTCAGTTCTTTGGGACTTCTTTCAGAATGAAGTAAGTTTCTTAGTTTTGCTGTCATTTCCAAGGCAACTGGATTTCACCTGAGAGTTTCCTGTGGTATCAGAGAGCACAGGATTAGATCTATAGAAATTATTTTTTGTACTTTCTAAAAATAATATATTTTCATTGATTTCAGAGAGGAAGGGGAGGGAGGGAGGGAGGGAGGGAGGGAGGAAGGGAGAGAGAGAGAGAGAGAGAGAGAGAGAGAGAGAGAGAGAGAGAGAGAGAGAGAGAGAGACATCAATGATGAGAATCATTGATCGGCTGCCTCTTGCATGTCCCCTACTGGGGATCCAGCCCGCAACCTGGGCATGTGCCCTTGGCCAGAATTGACCTTTCATTATGCAGGCCGATGTTCTGTCCACTGAGCCAAACTGGCTAGGGCTATAGGAATTATTCTTAAACAAAGAGTTAAAGTTCAATGGATTCAGTGGTAATGGATGGTGGCACCAGTAAAATTCTAAGCAGGGCACGATGTGGTCAGGTTTACATTTTAAGAAAGCTTATGTTACTGGTATACTTGCAAGATGGTCAGTTAATCTGATGACGTTCTAGGTCAAATGGAAATTTGTTCTTTAATATAAAATGTAATTAATTTGATGACTTGTACAATAGTCATTTGGCTTGAATATATAATGCATAAAATGATCATTGAGGTTTCTCTCTCTCTCTTTCCCTCTCTCTCTCTCTCTCTCTCTCTCTCTCTCTCTCTCTCTCTCTATATATATATATATATATATATATATATATATATCTTGGTTTACAAAATAAGTTTTGGAAAAGGGACTCTGGCATTTTCTGAAAACCTCATTCTCTGTCTACAAAATGCAATTAAAATTGTTTATATGTTGTTATTTGGATTCTGACACAACTCCACATTTGTTTCTTGTATTTTAAAAATATTTCTAAATATAGGATGGCAGCACAAACACAAATACCTTATAGTTGCCCAAGAAGCTCGTAAATTACTTCCAAAATTCACACATCCAAATTAGTATTAACTCATTATAGTTGTCTCTTGCACAGGGAACATACACTGGCTTTCCACATATTTCTACATTTCCCACATCAGAAGAGTATTCCTGGGTGGAAAGGACAGTCCTGGGAGGACAGCTGGACTCTGACCAATAGTTGTTGGGCAAGTCATTTAGTCTCATTGTGATTGGTTTAAAATATGGGGTAATAATATGGCCTTTTCTGTCTAACAAAGATTGTTATAAGCCTTAAGTTTGCTAGTGTATGTGCAGGTGCTCTGCAAATCACGATAGGGTGTTGGTGGCCGTTAATGTGACAATTTCAAGGTGAAACAGAGTATTAAAGGCTTCCAGTTTAATGGTCCATGCAGCTCTTGTCCAATGCTTGGCAAACAGGTATTCGTAAATAGTGTTGAATAAGAAAATGTCCATGTACATGCATTTAAAAAACATTCAAAGTGTTAAAACTATTAATGATTCTGAATTATAAAAATGTTAAAGGAAGTATTTAATAACTCTAGCTATTTATATATAAATAAAATCAGTCCCTATCTCAACCTAGTTTTCAATATAGTAAACACACACACACACATACACACACACAAATAAATCAAAGCAACCCTACTGCCTCCCCATGCATGCATGGAAATGTCATTTTTCCAGACCCCATGTCACCTTGTTTACATTTTTCCTACTTTTAACCCTAACTCATTTAAATTAATCACTTGTAATAACCTAGTTTTAAAGGGGGATTTATCTGGATGTAGACATGCTCTATATAGGACTTTTCCTTTTAATTGTGGATGAGGTTGAGAAAAGTTATGACTTGTTCTAAGAATTAGGACTTAAGGCTGCAGCTTTCAGTTCTAGTAATGGCAGTAGGAGTAGAACCCGCTCCTGGTTTGTGATTCTGGAGAAGTCACTTACCTGGGGTGCAAGAATGGTCTTTGCTTTTATTTTGGAGGGACACACACACACACACACACACACACACACACACACACACACACTCCATCCTATTTCAAAGTTTTATGTAGCAGAGCTCTGAAAGGAGCATTGCAGATGGAGGGCAGTGGAAGGATATGTAGGCTTTTCTACATGTTCTCTTGTGCATTTTTCCCTTGGGTTATTCAGTTTGGAGTCCTGCTATTTTTTTTTCTTTTCTTTTTTTAACTTAGGCCCAAGCAATAGACTGCTCAGGTTCCCTGAGAGAGGATCCACTTTTAGTAGCAAGGAAAAGAGAAAGACTATTACTAGAGAAAATACAATGACTATAAAGTGTTTACAGCTAGCCTTTAGTAGCTGGGCTGGAGCCATTACCCCTGGCCTGGCTTCTCACATATTTCCTTTGAGTAGGACCCATCTTATTCTCTACCATCTGGGACCTTTCCCCTCACGCTGAAACTTCCAGATCAAGGTTCCTAGACCCCTTGGGGTCCTCCTGTCTGTGGACATTGATACAATATAGAATTCACTTTTTAGGGGGAAGTATCTCTACCTCCCCAGCTAGAAGGAGCCTGTTACTGTGATCCCTCCTGAACAAACTGTATCAAATTACACACAAGTAAACTGATCATTTTTCACACTGATATGAACTGACAAAGAACTTACTGTTATATAGAAATATCTATTCTATTTTGACCAAAAAGAAAGTTATGTTTCTTTCTCTGGATTAGAAGCAGACTTATCTGTGTCCTAAATTTGCAAAATGGCAGGACTGTGCTTCCAGAAGAGGAGACACAGATGGGGAAGATGGTCTTGTGAATGTTGTTTATAGGAAAGGATGTGTTCCAGAGGCTACCCAGAGAGAACTGACCTCCAAATCTCCCTGGGGAGAACCCTGTCCTATCTAGCACCCGGCAGGCATGCTAGGGGCTGACCAGACCATATCAACCCCCTCCTCAGGCCCATCCCTCTTCAGGAAAAGAGCACACAATCCAGAGAACAGACCAAACTCATTGTCTCAGGCCAGGATCTTTTCTATATCCTAAATATTCTTATTTTGAAATTCAAAAGTGACAGTGGGTGGGTCTGCCTTTGGCTGTAGGGCAATGTAAATATAATAGTGCTATCTTCATGTTTGCAAGAAAAGTCTCCCTTCACGTTATGTGACTGTAGGTAGGATCTCCAGCAACATTCTTGTATGAAAGTCTGTCGCAAGTGTATTGGATGTTTCGGTTTGCCAGACCTGTCAGGATAAATTAATTACAGGATGTTGCAGACATGGCAGAGCTCCAGCAGCATCTTGCATAGTTTAATATAGCCCCGTTTCCCCATTTCAATGTATTTGTGGTTAGATAAATCCTCAGAAATTTACAGCTGCTATAGACGAGTTTATTATGTACTCTGCCTGCACACATGATAAGTACAATAAGAATTTGTGTTCTTTAGGTGCATAGATTTTACTGACATTTCTTTACCACGATGGAAATATTTAGTTGCTAAAAGTAGCATCTGCAGATACTTTTGAACATTAACTTCTGTGTAACAGGCAGGGATGGTTAAAAACATTACCATGCTCAGCTATCTTCCCTTCACTTTAAATCGAAGAAAAAAAATTATATGAGCATTGATATCAAATGGTCCCATGAACACACAGAATAAAAATTACTAATAATTTTCCGTTGAAAACACTGAAAAATAACAAACTGAAGCTACCATGCTTTTCTCCAGGGAAACTTCTTCCTTTGGTCTCATGAGTACTTTTTCACAAGCTTCAGTTGTTCATTTTTGCTCCAGCAACAAGTCATTTTCCTAATTTTGCTTTTTTTTCTCCTTTTGGACTCTATTTTTTTTCTTAACTTCGTTAATCAAGTCATGTCCATTCTAAGCATTTTAAATGATTGACAATATATGTTTATTAGATATATTTTGTAGAAACAAACCATTCCTACTTTTATGCTACCATATTTGTTCAAATTCTTGAAAGAATCAAGTGATGATTTAAGAAGGAATGAACTAGATTAAGTAAAAATCAGATTCTTCAATACTTTTAGAAATGACGCAAGTATATACAGCTGGACAATTCTGACATAGAGGTAGAACATGCATGTTATAGATATTTTTTAGACTGAAAGCAGAAATTAAAATTGTAGAATCTCAGCAGCATTATCCTAAGTTTTCAAGACAATAAAAAATAACTCATCTATAATCAGAATGAATTTGAGGTGTTAGAAGAGCAATTTCCAAAAACAGAGGGCTCACAACATATGCTTGATGTAGATTTGAAGAGCATCATTAGAAAAATAAGTATTGTGTTTACAAAACAAATGTTTTTATACTATCTAGTTCCTGCCTTAACTTAAAGTATTTCCTATTCACTTTAATAATTAGAGCAGAAGTATATGATGAAAGAAGGGCCTCATTACCAAGTTTGCTTTCTGGGTCTCTACAGAGAGTAGCTGTCTGCTTTTTCCTACTTGGTCCATTGTTAACCCTAAATAATACTGACATTCAATTCTCCTGCAGATAATTGGGTCCATCCATAGACTGAGTTTGCCAGTCAACAGAACCTTTTGATTGACATGATGCTTGATGTTTTTATTATCTTATATGACTGGAATGGCGCCCTTTGCTGCTTCTTGAATAATATACTACTGTATATGTATTAGTTTAATTCCACAGAATCTATTTCTTAAGAAAATGTAAAAATTACAGCATGGAGTAAAGATTTATCAAAGTAATTATGAATGAACAAATAGCCGGTAAAACGAGTAAACAAAATGCATTGGTAATTTTTTCTTTTACTCAGATGTATTTCAATTTTTTTAGGTCACTGTTGCATTAAAGACATAATAGATGTTTCTAGTACCTGAAAGTGGCTATAGGTACATCCAAATTACTTCTTCAGTGAGTCCTGCCTGTCCTGGAGTGTCCACTACCACCACTTGCTGGCTCACTCTACACGGCGACTGAGACCCAGCACTTCAGAGAACTCCCAGTGGACGAGTCTGACAAACCTCCACTTGCAGCCAGCACTCATGTATACTGGCCAAGTGCCTCAGCCTCCCAAGTCTCGGTTTCCTTATTGGCAGGGCAAAAAAGATTTTATCTACCTCTTGGGTTTGATGTGAAGAGTAAATGAGATCATGCATATAAATTGAAGATTTGTGGAATATTTTCTATAGTTAAGTTCAATGAAAAGAGGGATTGTTGAAAAATGTTCCCATAATTTACTTAAAAGAGATGGCCCTCAGTATGGAAATCATTTAAATATTTATAAAAGTATAAGGTCACAGATTTTTGTCATAGTTTCCAGAATTTTCTAAATATTTGTGAGTTAAATAAACAACTAAAGTGATGTCATATAAAGCTATAAAATGATGTTATTTCCCATATACAGTCCTGCTGAGTTTTTTAAGGAGAAAATATCTTATAGCTTAAGAATAAAATTAATGTCAACTACTTACTTTTATGGAAAGAAATTTTAGACAGAATTTCAAAAGCACCAAGTTTAGTACATTTAAAAACACTGATATTTGAGCATCTTAAACATAAAATTGCATTTGATATAAAATATTTCATGCTTTAATTTTTTTTAAACTTTGATCTTTATTCTAGTTTTGCAAATCAAATTCATTGATAGTTTTGATACTGAATAATCTTTAATCATCAAAATAGAGTAGAATAAATAATTGGGAGACAAATTTCTAAGAATGGTTTAAAATATTATTTTAATCTAGACAAAGTATCAAACTGTTACTTGTTTGGAGAAAGAAAGACTTCAAAAATGGGATAAAATTCATTAATTTAGAATGAAGATAAAACAGCAACAACAAAAAGGACCCACAATTTTTTTTTACTAAGAAAATGTATGGCTATCATAAATCTTCAAATGGATTATTTTGTCTAATTCCTCTACTTGAGTATAATTTGGAATTATTACTCATAGGGCATGCTTATGATCACTCCCATCAGATCTCCTCTCAGAGAATGTGGTAAAGGTGTCTTATTGACCTATCTGTGAACATAACCCAGTCTGGCAGGGACAAAAAAAGGACTGGACTTGGAGCGAAACCAACTTTTCCTGGTGTTTGCCTCAGTAGTTTCAATCTAAAAATAACCCTTTATTTTTCTATGAACATTGAAATCTCAGTATATGTTTAGGTACCCCAACACATTATTTTACTTGGCATTATTTAAAATTGTCTACAATGTGTTGAAATTCTTTGTGATTAAAACCAAAATCAAAGAATCAATATATATTTCAGAACTATGAGCTGAAACCGTAGAGAGACACATATTTTTATTTCTTAATTACCAAGGGCAGTCACAAAACAGAAAAAACAAGCTTGTCCAAGGGTGACTGAAGCACAGATACCCACCACAACACTGAGAACTTAGCTACCAGAACAGGCCTCTGTGCCAATCGCCGAGGCAGCCGTCAGTGCCACCCACCACTTTAAAAAATGCCCCCTCCCTTAAGTTCTGCACGGGGGTGGGGGGGGGCTGTTTACCCCTCTCCATGCAGCCACCACATGTGCAGGATGAGAGCCAAATATGTTTGTACTAGAAGCTATCTCACATCGGGCATACATCTGGACAAATTCACACCTCAATGCCCAGCACTGTTTTCTCACTTCTTATTTTAAAGGAATCAATTGGTCTAATTTGGTAAATAAGTTTTCTAATTTTATATTAGTTTTGACCTTTTGGGGGCGTTAAATATTTCATTGAGAACCTGGCTGGCACGGCTCAGCGTTTGAGCTTTGAACTATGAACCAGGGGGTCACGATTTGATTCCCAGTCTGGGCACACGCCCAGGCTGCAGGCTCAAATCCCAGTGTGGGGCATGAGGGGACAGTTGATCAATGATTCTCTCCCATCACTGATGTTTCTATCTCTCTCTCTCCCTCTCCCTTCGTTTCTGAAATAAATTAAAAAATCTATTTAAATATTTCATTGAGAGACTTATAATTCATAGCTGAGAAAAGAAGATTATAAAAAAAAGAAATAAACTTTCCTATTATAACATCACACTTCAAAATATCAAGTAACATAGTACCGTATTTTCCGGTGTATAAGACGACTTTTTAACCCAGGAAAATCATCTCAAAAGTTGGGCGTCCTCTTATATGCCAGGTATAAAAAAATACCGTAGCTTGCAGTTATGATGGGCGTTGCTAACTCGCCAGACACTTGCCCGGCACTTGCTCTCTCTCTATTTTTTTTGTTATCTTCCTCCTAACTTCATCCTCTTATACACCGGAAAATACAGTAATGGTAACCGTTATTCTGAAACTTAATAAACCATTATTCTGGAAGTAAATAAATAAATAATGCAATGTAATAATTTAAAAACAAATATTAAGACTAAACTACATAGTAAACAATGTTAGCCTAGAAATCACTTATATGCTTAAACATGAAATGCTTTTTTTAAAAGTAAAGAAACACTGTTGCCAGTGTAGCAAAAAGACATTTTAGTTTATATGTATCAAACTACATATATGACTCATTAAAAAAATTTGTTCCCTTTTAATACCTTTCTTACTGGAACCATTTTGAATGTACAATATTCTCAAACTGCTTATGTTTGTAAATAAAGTTAAATTTCAAAAGCAGATACTTCATATTCTGAGCATAACATCATACTTATAATCACATGGAAGATATAACAATATTAAACAATTACATAGTAAACATCTTAACAATGTAAACACTTTTTCTTCATATTTTTTGGATAGTAATTACAGTTTTTACTGGTTTTGAACAGTGGCAATGTAATTTTGAGACAATTACCAATAAATACAAGTATCAATACATTGTTCCACAACAGTCAAAATGGTTTATAACAATTAAGCTCAAAAGGTCACATTTCTTTTGTCACATTTCTTTTTCCAAGCATCCCTTGCTTCTGATATTTCTAGATTCTTTCATAAGGACAAGAATACTGGGTACTTCATTTCTTCCTTAGTTTCTGAAAATTCTTAATTCTGAAGAGAAATTCCACTTGGTTTAATTTGTCATTTTATTTCTGTGTATTTGGTTTTTTGTCTCTTCATTCCTCTTCAATTGTTTACTAGGAGAAAAGTATACAAAACGTACTTAATGAACTTACTGTCTTTTGGCCACGATAAAATCTTGGCATGCCCAGGCACAATGGCACAGGTAATAAAACACACTGTGCAATGCACACACACACACAACTACCCAAACATTAAATACCCATCTTCTAGTTTGCCTTGTGACCAACATTTTTTTAGTATCATCGGCAATTGCTTAAAGTCTGCTCCAGCAAGTCAATAGAAGCAAAAAATACACTTCTCAAAAACAGACACTAAGTACTCCAAACCCTGGATAACTTCCAGGAACTAAGAGCAGGCAATCAGAGTTTATAAAATTGTTCATTCACTGGGCAAAACAATTGTCATGGATCATGCTTCACAGTCAATGACTGAAAAACATGTGGGCCATTTTATTAAATGGCATTCTTTCATTTAGTCTATGGCTGTGTTTAATTTTACAAGTGGGCAAACTATTAGATGTTTGTTTTTTTTCAAATAAACCCAAAAACTGTTGTGTATTATTTTTGATGGGCAAAGTTAGTGATGATTAATTATGCATCTAGATGCAACTTTGAAATAAAACAAATTATGCCTGACATTAATGAACACCAAGAATCAATACAGAAATGAAACAAGAAGTTGCTACTTTAGAGACACATAGTAAGCATACTACAACTGAGGGTGATAAACTCGTAGGGTTGAACCTGAAAACGTCAATGCAATTATTCATACACTAGTGATAAACAGAGGTATCTGGACTTACACAAAAAATGTTGTCTTTTCTCTAAATAGAAAGGGCCTAACACTTGGTTGGTCTTAGAAAACAGAGTCCTAAGAACGATGGCATTCTGGGTAAGGTGGTCGTGGATCCCACTGATCATTCCTGATAAAAGGAAAGCCTAAAGCAACATGGCAGGACAGAGCAGGTCAACTACTTCCTCGGGGCCTTCCTGGTGGCGAAGGAGGGTTAGGGAACATCTGTGCCTTTAGGGACAGACAGTTCCGTCTTAAGTAAATGATTGCGCTATATTTTCATATGAAAAACATTTACACATGAGGGAAAAGAATCCTGTTAGTCCTTGTTTTCTATTTTAAAATTGTTAAACAGAGCTATCACAGATAAGCTGGTATCAGACAGAGAAGCCCAAAAGTGTGTTGTTCTTTTTTGTTTGTTTGTCTGTCTGTCTGTCTTTGTTTTTGTTTTTTAGAGGAGAGCGTGAACGCAGTCCCCCACTCCCACAAATTACGCAGTCGAGTTTCCCACATTTGGGGAAATCGCAGGGGTCAGCACACCCGGAGTGCATTGGGTAAGCCTCACCCTGGGGAAACAACCTTCGTGATCATGGTATCTCCCCTGCCAGGTAAGTAGCCAAAAATGTTTTAAGTGAAGCTCACGAAAGCAAGTGAAGTAGCGGATAAAATGGTTCAGCTATGGTGTGCATAATTTTTGTCCTTGTGTGGATACAGGTCAAGTACATAACACATGGGAAATCTAGGGTCTGATAAAAATGGGAAAGAAAGTAGTAAAAGCTCAAATGGATGCTGGGCACAAATCACCCAGAGACCCTACAAACATGTGTGGAGGGATTGGGAGGACAGAGAGGACCTCAGAGCACCAACAAGGCACAGCAGAGGGAGAAGTTCATGACTGGCAGGACAGAATCGAAAAGGGAAAGGGCGGGGAGGACAGCTGGAAACAGTGAATCTTGCAGGTGCAGAAAGTGTAGGGCAAGTTAAATTAACCAGCTGGAGACTGCACTGAGAGAGGTTAGTAAAGAAAGAAGCCAGGGAGGGAAGCCGAAGAGAAATTTAACTAGGAAAAGCTGAAGTAGGCAGTAAAGATAACATCTTTAAGGGAAATGAATCAGACAAGAAGAGGAAGGAAGACTGGATAGAGAATGACAAAGACTGCCCATGAAAGGGAGAAAACAAACAGAATTAAAGGAAAACGGGAAGACGCAGTCAAGTGTACACCTCTGACAACGAGGGAAAAAGCAAGAGTGGCACATGTTATCAAGCTGAATGGTGACAGCACAGAGACTGGAGAGCTAAGAGGCAGATTTGCTGCAAGAGGGAAGGAATGTTACCTAATTAAAAGACACAGAATAAATCCAAATCCAGTCTCCTCTTAAAGAATCCCAGTAAGCTAATGAAGGAAGAGAGTAACAAAGTCTGGGTCTCTTTTAAAGGCAAATCATATTAAAAGAAAAAGAAAACTTGCACAGCAAGATTTTGAAAATGAATATGAAACAAGGTTAGTGTGTGTATGGTGCATGGAAAAAAAAGAAGATTGACAAAAACACTGGGTTGTACCCCACAATAAATTCTATCCAATAATATTCTCTGAAGGTCTACTATTCGGCCTTTCACCCCCCACTCCACCATCACTGCCCACTCCAACTGAAGTACTGGGGAGAAAAAGTAGGAGATGTTCGAATCCCTGCTTGCAAGCACTCACCAGAGTTAACAAAGTAACGTGTTACAAAAATAACCTTGTATTGCATGTAATATTATTATATTTAAAACCTTTTTTCTTGAAATATTAATGTTTATTGCATGTAACATTATTATACTTAAAATCATTTTTCTTGGGGAGAAACCAAGATGGTGGCATAGGTAAACACCTGAACTTGCTGCCTTAACAACCACTTCAAAACTGTGACTAAAAGACAAAACAGACATCATCCAGAACCACAGGAAGGCTGGCTGAGTGGAAACTCTACAACTAGAAGGAAAGAGAAAAGCACACTGAGACTCAGAGGAGGTGCAGAAGTGAAGTGTGGAGGTATGGAGATGCACAGGGAAAAAGGCTGGCAACACTGTTGTTTTTTTCAATCAGGAGGGAAACACAAGCTCCTGACTGCTCTGAACTCCAGTTCCAGGTGGGACTCTGAGGATCCAGACTCATACGGTTAGAAGCTGGACTGTGGCATTGGGCCAGAACATGAGGGCGGCTTTATTTCAGAGGTGCTTGCAGCGATCATTGTTCCTGCACAGTGCCGCAGGACACAGAGACACAGGGAACTCTTTGGGGCAGGGCTGAAGGTCAGCCATTGATGTTTGCTCTACCCCTAGTGATTCCCTGTGACCCTACCTCACCCAATTTACAACCCCTCCCAGGCTGTGCACAGAGGCTTTTGTGTATGAATGGCCTGGCCCTTTGCAATCTAAAACCTAACATACTGCAGCTGGTCAGAGAATCCCAGAGCTTCCAAAAGAAGGCCTAAAGCTCTACAGCAGCTTGCATTGCTTCACAGCTGGGCCTCATCTGGGTACCTTCAAACCCCAAACAAAAAGGAGGAATCTGCAGATCTCTTTGTAGCTCCTGTTGGGTGGCCTCAGGCAGTGGCTGACTTTGCACCTCCTTGGAGATCCAAGAGCCAGTATAACCAATAGTCAGAGTGAGACCATCCAGATCACAACTCTTTAGAACCATAAGAGAGGGGGCAGACTCAGTGAGTGCCAAAGCCCCACTGAAGCAAGTCTTGCCCCACAAGGGTTTTGCCAGCACAGAAGTTCTCTCATTGTAGACACAACTGATCCTCACAGCCAATTGGCTGGAGGTTAATTCCTCCCAGTGATACTAACAACAATCAAGGCTTAACTACAACAAGATTCTTCACACAGTCCACAAAGGGGTGCACCAAGAGTGTCCACCTCAGGTAATTAGGGAGGCTGAACCACTGGGCCTTATAGGATATCTAGCACACAAAGCTACTCTATCACCTCAGGGAAGCAGGCAAAATGTGGAGACAAAGAAATAGGTCACAAATGAAAGAAATACAGGAAAGCAAACTACTGGATATAGAGTTCAAAACCATGGTTATAAGGTTTTTCAAGAATTTTCTAGAAAAGGCAGATAAACTTAGTGAGACCCTCGAGGATATGAAAAAGGACCAACTAGAAATTAAGCACTGACTGAAATAAAAAATAATATACAGAGACCCAACAGCAAACTAGAGGATCTCAAGAATCAAGTCAAAGATTTGAAATATGAAGAAGCAAAAAACATCCAACCAGAAGCAGAACAAATCCAAAAATATGAAGACAGTGTAAGGAGCCTCTGGGACAACTTCAAGAATACCAACATCCAAATTATGGGGGTGCCAGAAGAAGAGAGAGAGCAAGATATTGAAAACTGATTTGAAGAAATAATGACAGAAAACTTCCCCTACTTGGTGAAAGAAATAGACTTACAAGTCCAGGAAGCACAGAGAACCCTAAACAAAAGGAACCCAAAGAGGACCATCATAATTAAAGATACATCATAATTAAAATGGCAAGGGCAAAAGACACATCTTTTGAGAGAGAGAATCTTAAAAGCAGCAAGAGAAAAACAATTAGTTAACTACAAGGGAGTACTCATACGACTGTCAGCTGATTTCTCAACAGAAACTATGCAGGCCAGAAGAGAGTGGCAAGAAATATTCAAAGTGATGAATAGCAAGAACTTACAACCAAGATTACTCTACCCAGCAAAGCTATCATTTAGAATTGAAGGTCAGATTCATAGATTAGAAAAAGCTAAAGAAGTTCATCACTGCCAAACCAGTATTATATGAAATGCCAAAGGGTATTCTTTAAGAAGAGGAAGAAGAAGAAGAAAAAAGGTAAAGATAAAAATTACGAACAACAAAGTGACAACAAATACATATCTATCAACAAGTGAATCAAAAAATCAAGTGAATAAAAAATCTGATGAACAGAATAAACCGGTGAATATAACAGAATCAGGGGCATAGAAAGGGAGTAGACTGATAATTCTCCAGGGGAAGGGGTGTAGGGGGTGCAGGAAGAGACTAGACAAAAATCGTACACCTATGGATGAGGACAGTGGGGAGGGTAAGGGCAGGAGGATGGGGTGGGAACCTGGTGGAGGGGAGCTATGGGGGGAAAAAGAGGACCAACTGTAATAATCTGAACAATAAAGATTTATTAAAAAATCATTTTTCTTGAAATATTATTATTTATTGCATATACAAAACAAAAAACAAAACAAAAAATAATCCTTGACATGGAGCCAGAAGATCAAGGCCTAGTTTAGGTGCTTTTTAGCTGTGACTCAGACCATGATTTCTTTACCAGTAGAAAGAATAGGCTGTGGAAAATTTCTTAAATTATTTTTATTTTAAAACAAATAATCAAGTAGTATATATCAAATAAGTCGGCCATGCAAACACATTTTGTCCCACTTGGTTCTCTCAGTGGGAAAAGTGCCCTCCCTCTTGTTTCACATTCTAATTCTGTATTTCCTTAGATTCCCTGGGACTTCCCTCTTCTCGTATACCTTCAATGTCGCCTCTCAAGGAACTCTTTCCCGTTTGTAAATATTCCTCTCATACCCCTCTCTATAAAGACCTTCTCTATCTCCTGAGCTTTCTACTAGTTACTGCCCCCATTTCCTTTCCTTTGAAGTCAGCCTCTTGGAGAAGCAATCTGCTCTGACGGTCATGATCTTTCCATTTGGGCTGGAGACAATCTGATTCATGCATCCTTCCAGGACTCTCCATCAAACCATCCTCTTGAAAGTCACAATTGCTGCTTCTCAGTTACCAATCCTGAAGGGCACTTTTAAGTCCTGATTTAACCTCTCTTCTCTTTGTCATTTATCATTGTTGACCATACTCTTCCAACATCTTTTCCTATTGACTTGTAACACAGCTTTCTCCTAGTTTTCCTCTTACCTCTACTAGGGAGACTTTTTGGTCTGTTTGCTCATTCTTCTTCACCTGAATATCCACAGCTCTGTTCTTTGCCCACTTGAGAACTATAGGAGGGAAAGATCAGCAATAGGGAGCCAGTAAGAATGCTGCTAGCTCTTATCTAAGACAGTGGCAATGGGAATGGGAAGGAAAATGAGTGGGAGGACCTGAGAGAGAAACATTTGATGGACTATATGAGTGACTGTATGTGGAATGGGGGAGGTGAAAGACAGGGAGTTGCTCAAAATAAAGCAGACATAAAACTTTAATTGGTTGGTCCCTTCCTTAACCAGGACAGGGCCTTTAAGGAGGTAATTAAGTTTAAATTATGTCATAAGGGTGGGGCTCTAATCTATAGGACTGGTGTCCTTGTAAGAAGAGGAAGAGATGCCAGAAATCTTTCTCTTCACACCTGCACCAAGGAAAGGTCACATGAGGCCACAATGAGAAGGTAGCCAGCCACCTGTGACCCTGCTGGGATCTTGAAGTTACAGCCTCCAGAACTGTGAAAACATAAATTTCTGTAGTTGAAGCCACCCAGGCTGTGGTATTGCTATGGCAGCTTGAGAACACTAATTTGGAGATGTATAGGTAAGTAAAATGAAGTCAGATGACTGAAGAGGAAAAGGTTAGAAATTATAAAGATGAAAGAATGAATAAAGTATATTTAAGAAAAGAGTAGACTGATGAGTGAGAAAGGCTGAAAATGAGTATGACACAGGTTAGTGTTCTAAAAGCTCTGAAAAAAGGACTGATGATTTACAATCTTAATCAGTCTGAAGTCTATCCTTTCAGCCTATCTCCGGGGAACCTATGCTGTAACATTAAAGTAAACTCAAAAGTCTGTGCAGGCCACAGTGTAAGGTGAATGAAGGAAGCTACAGACAATACAACAGCACTGTGACAGGCTGGAGGGGGCGACCAGCACCGGGAGCAGCCCACCGTCTCAGCTTCAGCGGAAGAATGCACAATATGGATTATTTTCAAAAGAAGTCAGAAGTCTGCACTTATGTAGACTCTTTTGATATTTGGACAACTAATGAAATTACACACATGCACAGTGGACCCAACCAAAGATACTAGGAAAGAAATCTTGAAAAGACATAAAACATCCAGACCTTTGATTGCAGTTAACAAACTAACAGGAGCCAGATTTACCTCTTGTCTAAAACAACCAAAAAAACTTGACAAAATATATGCACCAACAATTTTCATGACACTAAGTCAGAGGCAACAAAGAATAGCGTTCCCCAAGATAGGGAAAATAAAGGAGACGAGCCCTATAATGGCCCAGTTTATCACGTTTCCAGGCCATGGCACTGGGAGATGAAACCTGCATGGAACATGACAGCATGAGTAAGAGCTGACAGTCTGGGAAAACTAAAATGGGCAGAGTTCATGAATGCCAGAGGACACAGGCTCCTGGTGAGCAAACCTGAAGACCTGCAGAGCACTGAGAGCACATGTAACTAGAAAATTCAGGAGCAGGGCCTGTGCATGCCGCCAGCTCGGAGAGCCTCACCACTCAGAGGTCCCTGGGAGAGGGGTCGTGTCGGTAGTGAGGAATAAGTAGCCCTAGACTAACCAAGGTTCCAGTCCCACCCTAAAGGCAAGACCTGAAAGGATTACACAGTTTTCAAGCATCTGAACCACATTCCAGACAGAGCTCAAGAATATTTCCGGGAATACAAAAATATCTAGCAGCCAATAATAAAAATTTCAGTGTGTGGCATCCAATACAAATTTACCAGGAGTGGGGGGGCAAAAAATAGAAAAATATAACCCATAATAATAATAATACTAAAAATACACACACAGGGTACTAACTCAGACATGACACAGACGTGAGAATTATCAAAGACATTACCACAGTTGTAATTGTATTCCACCTGCTCTAAAGGTAAAGTAGAAACATGGAAGATATATAGAAGACCCAAACTGAATTTTTAAAGAGGAAAGTTAAAATGTCTGAGATGAAAAATATTCTGGATTAAAGGCAGAGTAGATATTGCAAGGAAAAGATTAAACAACTTGGAAGATATAGCAATAGAAACAATCCAAGATGAAACACAGACAAAAAGGAATTTTAAAAATAACCAAAGTACTAATGAGCTGTGGGACATCTTTTTTAAAAATATGCTTTTACTGATTCTTTTTTGAGAGAGAGAGAACCACCAATTGGCCGCTTCCTGCACGCCCCCCACTGGGTACTGAGGCCATGACCCAGGCATGTGCCCTGACCAGGAATGGAACCGGCAACCTCTTGGCACATGGGATGATGCACAACCAACTGAGCCACACTGGAAACATGGGACATCTTCATATGGCTTAACATACATGTAATTGGAATCTTCAAAGAAGAGGGAAACAATTGGGCACAGAAAAAAAGGAAAAGGCAGAAGAAAAAGTGGTCTCAAATGTTCCAAACTTAATGAAAACTATAAACCTACAGAACCAAGCTCAACTAATCCCTAGCACAAGAAATATGAAGAAAATCACAACTCAGCATGTCATAATTAAAGTGCCCAAAACTAGTGATAAAGAAAAATCTTAAATATAGCCAAAGTGGGGGAAAATATACTATGCAGAGGACCACAGATAAGCATAACAGCCTATTTCTTGCTCGTATCTTTCCAGTAACAAACAAACAAACAAACAAACAAACAAACAGCAAATCCTTCAACACAGAACTGTATAACAGATGAAAACAACTTCCAAAAAGAAAGGTGAAATAGACCTTCATGGACATGCAAAAAGTAAAGTTATTCTTTTTTAGCTAGCCAACATTATAAGATATGTAAAAGGAAATTCTTTAGGCAGATGAAAAACAATAGATGGAAATGTAAATCTACATAAAAGAATGAAAAACATTGGAATTGTAACAAAATGGGCAAATATGTAAGACTTCACTATTTTTTTATCTCTTAAAAAGATGGCAGTTCAATAAAAAAGAAAAATAACAGTGCAGTGAGTGGCTTATAGCATATATAGAAATAAAATATATGAATACCACAATATATAAATGTCTTTCCAAATAAAAGACAAACATATAAATTGACTGTACTTCTGCTATGCCCACAGCCAATCAGAGTGAGTTTGCAAATTAGAAGGCCAAAGATGGCAACTGCCCAGCTGCTATAAGAGGGAGGGTGGAAGGGGAGTGGGAGAGAGGGCGAAAGGATCAACAGGAGCAGAGTGCTGCAGCAAAGATAAGACTGCAGACTCCGGAGCCTGCAGCAAAGACAAAGTTGGCAGACTCTAGCCAGAGTCTGTAGCAAAGAGGAAGACGACAGACTCCAGCTAGAGTCTGCAGCGAAGCAGCAAAAACCAAGATGGCAGACTCTGGCCTGAGTCTGCAGCAAAGACAAGGCAGACTCTGGCCGGAGCGAAGGCCTGGGTCCAGGGTGCTGGACGTCAAGGGAAGGAAGGCCTATTGCATGAGTCTCTTAGTGCAAAGGGCTTCTAGTTGCCATGTATAAAGAACTATGGGGAAATATGAGAAAACTGACTCACCAAAAAGAGAATATCAATAAAGAAACAGAACTTACATAAGAAAGAACACCAAATCTATATAAACTCTTACAAAAAACTAAAGGGATGGGAATTATTCCCAATTCATTCCATGTTGTTAGTTTACCCTGATACTAAAACCAGACTAAAACATAACAAGGAAAAAAAAAAACACAAAACTACAGACCTGTGCTCCTCATGAACAAAATGCAAAAAATTTTAAATAAAATTTTAGAAATCAAGCCAATTTATGCTAAGAATGAAAGTTGTTTTACTATTTAAATATCTATGTAATTTACCACATTAAAACATTAAAAAAAAACTCACATGGACATCTTAACATGCAGAAAAAAACATTTGACAAAAATCCAACATCCATTCCTGATACAAACTCTTGGAAAACTAGAAAATGGAAGAAACTACCTGAAAGGGCATTTATGAAAAAAAGCTCTATAATAATATCATAATGAATGGTAATAAAAAGAGACTGGATGCTTTCCCACTTATTTTCCATAAGCTCAGGCAGAAAAATGTCTACTCTCATTGTACTTGGGTACAATGAAGAAATAGAGATGACTTTTTGGTACACACTGGGCTATAAATAGTATTCACCAGCCTATGGCTTTCAAGTCATGAGATGTGTATTTTAATTCCTCCTCATTCTAAGAAACTGTGAGTACAGGGAAAGCCCAAAGGCTTTAGATGAACCGGAGCATTCAGACATATCTGAACTTCTCATGAAAAGTTAGTTTCAGAAACTCCTCAAACACTCTATGTTCGAAAGGAGAAGGCAAGCTGCTCTGACAGCCTTGAGAAGCTGGGATGTTTGTGAGGTTTTCTGAACCTGAATCTGGAGAGTATGGCAAGGATATCTGTATCACTTGGAAACAGGTATCCAACGTAGTCAGAGTGACTACAGTCTTTCATTCACATATTAGGTAAAAAGTTTGAAAAACCTGTTCAAGCACACCAAAAGTACTGTTCACATGATATATTAAATGTGGTCATTTTGTTGTTGTTGTTGAAATAGTTTGTCCTTATTGTTCCAGATTTTTTATTTTAAAGATTTTTTTATGATTTTTAGAAAGAGAGGAAGGAGGGTGGGGGGAGGAGAGAAACATCATGTGAGAGTAAAACATGAATTGGCTGCCTCGTGCACACCCTTTTATGGGAATCGAGCTCGAAACCTGGGCATGTGCCCTGACAGGGAAATGAACCCGAAACCCTTTGGTGCATGGGATGATACTCAACCAACGGAGCCACACTGACCAGGGCCAGTCCATTTTTTTGTATGTGTAATCTCTCCACTGAGTATAATCTCCTCAGTGAGTGTATTACCAACTATTATGTACAATTTCAATTACTGGTATTCAGATACTGGAACTGAAACCATTCCTGGCAGATAAAACAAAAACAAAACCCAGAAAGAGCTGGGATGTGTTTGGACCTTTTGACAGATAAAGGGAAAGCCTGGAAAGAAACGCAGATGAGGAAAGAGGTACCAGATCACAGCCTTTCACCCTCTCATGGAAAAGAGGGTTCAGAATACTGGTCTGCACCTCTCCCAGGGCAGTGGGGAGATTCAAATGTGATATCAATGACTGTGCTCTGAAGCAATACAGGCCTATATATAGTGAATAGATTTTCTCTGTCAAAAAGAAAGATTTTAAACTTACAGGAGCCTGACAACACTGAATATAGGTTAACACAAACACACACACACATTCATCTAGGAATCAGGAGACATAGGTCTTGGTCCTAGGCTGACATAAATGTGCCCTGTGCAATTTGCACAAGATCTAATCCTATTAGTTTTCTTGATTATAAAACAGGGGATACAGAAAGCATTTCTAAGGCATCTTCTAGGTCATGATTCGGTGACTCTTTTAAATGCCATTTAAAACTCATGATTATCTCTTGTCTGTAGACTGAAATACTATCTTGTAAAATAATGCATGCTTTCATTTGATAATTCCTGTGAATTAGATTGTAATCTGAATCAGAATTTTTGAGCCGGAAGACATTATTTTTCAGAATGTCCAAGTGTGTAACAGGGTTAATTTGAAAAAGTATTTCCCTGAAAGAGACGCAGCAGGGTTATCTGTGCGCACGAGTGTAAGCATGCACTCATGTATCATGGTGGTGATGGAAGGGCACGACAGAGAGCTAATTTGTTCTAGGCATGTTTGAGGCATGTGATAGTTTACTAATAATATGTGAGTTTAAAGTTTGGGCTTAAAATTAGGTACGAAATAATCTGCAATGACAAAAATTGAGAAATATTTGAAGAATGTTTTTGATGTGATTTTTTTGAATTTAAAAGAGGGATTTTCTATTTATGTATTAAGTGACTCAGCAAGTAGCAAATAAAAATACAAAATTTCCTAGAGTTCTTTTAAAATAAATACCTCAGAAAAAATAGCACAAATACATTAGACATTTGTAGAAAATGTACAATGCTAGTATTCTGGGTACTATCTTTTTTTCTTTAATGCCTAAAAATAGACATTTCATAATTTTTTTTTAACCCCATAACCTGCTTGTTTTCAGTTAATGTCATTTCAAAAGTTAAACTAAAATAAATGGCAAAATGGGTCCACAGAAAGAAAACTTTAGTGTGATATTTTAACTTAATTTTACTTCCTACAGCTTTTCATACACTTCCTCAACGTCCAACCATTAAAATATTCTCCTCAAAGCAGACAAGCTCTTTTATTTTTAATTAATTAATTAAACATGTGAATCCTCACCCGAGGATATTTTTTCATTGGTTCTTAAAGAGAGTGGAAAAGAGACCTCAATGTGAGAGGGACACACCGGTGGGTTGCCTCCTGCACACATCCTGACAGGGGTGGTGACTGAGACTGCAACCGAATGTGTGCCTCTGGACCCACGGCCCTTTAGTCCACAGGCCAATGCTCCATCCACTGAGCCAAACTGGCCAGGGCAACAGCTAAATAAACTCTTTTAAAAATCAACGATCTGAAACTTAACAAGAGCGTGATGTTTGGAAAAGGAAAATAAGAAATTGTCCTTCATAAAAAACAAGAACTATGTATCACTGTAAATTATTGAGGAAGAGAAGTTGCTTACTGTGTCACAGATTCCGAGCCCCATCTGAAATCCTGAGACTTGTCCTTATTGACTGACTGTTGTAAAAAATGAAGAAAAAACAAACAGCAAGTCAAAAATTAGAGAAGATTACCAGGTAATATTCACATGCTAAAAACCCACCCACTTGCTGGAGGAGGAGAGAGCATGCCAGGTTCTGAACACAACTAAACCAATAGTTAGTTCTCTTAAGCACTCTGTAAGGAAAGCCAGCTTACAGGTGTGTGGCAAACAGAGTCCTATAGCATTAGCATAAATCCAATCTAATAAAGAGTAATATGTAAATTGACTATCAATCTAACACACAAGATGGCCACCCCCATGTGGCCAAAGATGGCTGCCCCTATGTGGACACAAGACGGCCACCACAAGATGGCCTACAGGGGAAGGCCGTTGTGAGCAGTTAGGGGTTACAAGGCCAGCAGAGGAGGGCTGCTGGGGGTGACCAGGTAGCAGATGAGGGCAGTTGGTTGAGACCAGGCCAGCAAGGGAGGACAGTTGGGGGCACCCAGGCTTGCAGGGGAGGTCACTTGGGGAGACACCAGGTCTGCAGGGGAAGGCAGTTAGGGGCGATCAGGCAAGCAGGGGAGGGCAGTTGGTGGTGACCAGGCTGACAGGCGAGGGCAGTTGGGGGCCATCAGGCCAGCCAGGGAGAGAGAGTTGTGGGTGAGTAGGCCGGCAGGGGAGGGCAGTCGGGAGTGACCATGCCTGCAAGGGAGGGCAGTTGAGGGTGATCAAGCCTGCAGGGGAGGGCAGTTAGGGGTGATAAGGCCAGCATGAGGAGGGCAGTTGGGCAAGACCAGGTCAGCAGGAGAGAGCAGTTGGTAGGGACCAGCCCTGTAGTGAAGGACAGTTGGGGAGACCCAGGCCCACAGGGGAGGGCAGTTGGGGGGACCAGGCCTTTAGATGAGGGTAGTTGGGGGGGGGGACAAGGCCTTCAGGGGAGGGCAGTTGTGGGCAAGCAGGCTAGCAGGGAAGGCAGTTGGGGGAGACCAGGTCTGCACAGAATGACAGTTGGGGGGGCGGGACCCAGGCCCGCATGAAAGGACAGTTTGGCGGTATCCAGCCTGCAGAGGAAGGCAGTTAGGGGGACCAGGCCTGCAGGGGAGGGCAGTTGGGAGGCAGGCCTGCAGGAGAGGGTAGTTAGGGGTGACTAGGCCAGCCAGGGAGGGCAATTGGGGGCAACTAGACCTACAGGGGAGGACAGTTAGGGGTGACCAAACTGGCAGGGGAGGGCAGTTAGGGGTGACCAGGCCTGTAGGGGAGCAGTTAGGCATCGATCAGGCTGGGAGGGGAGTGGTTAGGGGGTGATCAAGCTGGCAGGCAGAAGTGGTTAGGAGCAATCACGCAGAGGCAGGCAAGCAGTTGGGAATCAACAATCCTGGATTGTGAGAGGGATGTCCAACTGTCCCTTTAGGCCCAGTCCCAGGATCGGGCTTAAACGGGTGGTCAGACATCCCTCAAAGGATCCCAGATTGGAGAGGGTGCAGGCTGGGCTGAGGGACACCACCCCATGCACAAATTTTGTACACTGGGCCTCTAGTTAATCTAATAATATTATATGGTTTAATACTTTAATTCATTGCATCTTGACTTTCTAATCTCTTCAGTATACTCTGTATTTTCACAGTCTACTCACTCAGATATGCAAAATATTGAATCAGACTTCTTTAAATTTTCTAAAATATCTTTTATTAATGACACCATTGTGAGAAAAATAAATACGTAAGTGCTCTCAGTGGTGCCAAATTATACTCTGAGTGTTAGATGGTTCCTCAAGAATATGAGCATTAATTCCAAATGCAAGTATACTGTGGGAAAAAGGTGTTTGCTTTAAGACAGTTTTTTATAAATCAACCCAATGTTGCCATCAAATAGATTGCACATGTTTTCTATAGAAAATTCTATGTTATGAAAAGGGTCCATTTAAAATTCACATAAAAATGTAAATTGTTACTCTGTTCATGTTTTGAATTACATACAAATTAAATCTATACTAATAAAAGCCTAGATGGCATTGTGTCCTCACGTCATCACAAGATAGCCACCCCATGTTGTCACAAGATGGCCGCCACAAGTTGGCCACCAGAAGGTGGCCAGCAGGGGAGGGCAGTTGGGGGCAAACAGGCCAGCAGGAGAGGGCAGTTGGCAGTGACCAGACCAACAGGGGAGTTGGGGGTGATCGGGCTGGCAAGGGAGAGCAGTTGGAGGCAATCAGGCCAGCAGGGGAGAGCAATTGGGGGCAATTGGGCTGGCAGGGGAGGGCAGTTGGGGGCGATCAGGTCTGCAGGTAAGGACAGATGCGGTGATTGGGCCAGCAGGGGAGAGCAGTTGGGGGCGATTGGGCCAGCAGAGGGGCTGTTAGGGAGTGATTAGGCTGGCAGACAAAAGTGGTTAGGGGCAATCAGGCAGATGAGCAGTTAGGAGCCAGCAGTTACGGATTGTGAGAGGGATGTCCATCCGTCTACTGGTTTAGGCCCAATCCCAAAGGCAGTTGGATATCTCTCAAGGAGTCTCAGATTGGAGAGGGGGCAGGCTGGGCTTAGGGACAACTCCCCAGTACACAAATTTTGTGCACTGGGCCTCTAGTTATATATAAATGAAAGAGATATGCCATATCTACTTATTTAAATTAAAAAACTAAAAAATAAAACCCAAAATGAAAGAAAAGTAGGACAACCTTTACTTTCCATTTTAACTTGTTTGAGTAACTACTGCTTTTCCAATCTTATCTCTACTAAAACTTGTTTTGCCTTTTTAGATTTCCTCCTTAACAATTAAATTTCTATAAGATCATCCTTCAGCAAGAGTGGATACTGAATGCCTTTAAACAAATATTACTTTTCTTATAAAAAAGGCTTTAAAAGGATATTGTGTTTTTCTGAACCATAATTACGTTATATTATTGCTAGCTATACAGCATTAAATCAAGCATATAATAAAGACAAGAACTGAAGAACAAGAAGACTTATGATGAAAGGTTATAGTAAGAGATCCAATTTCAGAGAATAATAAAAGCAACAATAACAAACACTTTTGATTTTTTTTTCTACCAGCAAAGATGACCTGACTCAGTTAAAATGTGTTTGAGAGGGAAAAGTACAAAAATATGAATAATTCAAATTCAAGGAGTAATTCAGATTGCAGAATAATTTGCCTGCCTTCAACCCAATATAGACTAAGAAGCTAAGAAAACCTAGTTCAAAAAGCATCTAGTATTTCTTCAGTTTTCTACAGACTTATGGAATAAGTACCAAAAGTAGCCATCAAATTAAAGAAAAGTATTACTTCTATCTCTTTGTCCATGGCAAGATAAGCGATGCTTATGTATGAACTTTCATAAAACTACTGGATTAAAAAAAACCTTAAATAATAGCTCTGCTTAGAATTTGGATTAGTCCAGAGGATAAGGAGACAGAAGTCAAACTGAATTATACATCACTAAGATAACGCCACTTTTAATTTCTTGATATGACCTTGACAAATGAGTATAACATACTACTATGTGTAGGTCTTACCAAACCTGGTTTTAATTGTCTGTTCATGGGAAAGGGATGCTGTCCCATCTTCAGAAAGTTTGTCTTATGTAGGTTAAACATTGTCCCTGTCATCTTCCTTACTGTATTACTGCATTACTGTAACTGACATATCCAAATGTGCCTGATGCAAAGGTGGCTTGTGTTCAAACCCTATGAAACCAAATTAGTAGGGTATCCACATTACAAAGTTTAACACTTATTTGTAAAAGGACATTTATTTAATTAGGACCAATACTTCACTTCTAAACACCTTTATTCATTCATTCCTTGGTCTGAGCAGTAGCACGCCATGTAGTTAGTTACTCATTGAGGCAGAAGGAGAGGGAAGGCGGTGTCTCTGAGCTGTTTTGTTTCATCACTAAACAAAAAAGCCCCCAAGACTACAATACCATCAGCCCAAAAGCACTCCCATCATCAATCAACAAGGCCAAGGAGCATGACTGCACTTCTTCCCCGCCTGTCCACACAACCTCTCAGACAGCTGTTTCATGACTTCCGTTCCTCTTCATGGACATGTTGATTTGGAGGAAGGGATGAAGAGAGGGAGACGAGCAAAGCAAAAGAGATGAATAAAAGGATGAGAACCTAGAGACTCCTGCTTCCCCAAACCTCTCAACTTCTTACCGATGCTTTTAAATTTAGGTGCAGACTTAAACATGAAAGGAATGATCAGTGGAATGACTTTAAGTGCTCTTACTGATTACATGGAGATTAACCACGAAGAAAGTAACTCATAAATAGCTCTATAAAAGAGAAATGGGCCATGCAAACAACTCATCCCAATATTTCTTATACACTTGACAAATGAATGAAAAGTCTAGTAAGTGTTCAATTAATGCTTGCTTTAACTAGCATAGCAGCTTTAAACAAAGCAAATTTGATATAAAAATAGTATAGCTCTAATTTTACATGCTGTTTATATAATCCCGATATCTACATTTTCCATGTAATTCAAATCCATAATCTGTAGGAGTTTTTTAAAAAGAGGGAAAAACAAAAACAAGAATCAGGGTTGGTGGTTAAATTCTAGCCTTGGTTTTGTTATTAGTCCTCTCTGTGACTGAAGTAAGCTGCTTCTCTTGGGGAGGGGGGTGTTTTTTACTTGAAAATGGACAGCAGGGCTCAGAATGGAAGCAAGAACTATCACAGCACCATTCTCTACTTTACAGATGAGGAAGTGGAGGTCCAGAGTCACCAAGGGTATAGAAGCAGCCTGAGAGTTATGGTCCTGCCTTTCAAAATGATTTAACAGCAAAACAATTTTTCAGAACAAGTTTGTTTGAAAACCTCATATAAAAACACTTAAAGGTAGAGGTACTCTAGGGAAAGCAAGGTTTGGTGGCTCGGCCCATAATACAGTTGAAGAATCAGTAACTACACAGAGTTCCCAACTGGACTAGACAACTTCTTCAGGTCTCCTCTATTGCTCAAGTTCTGGTTCCAGGAGCACAGTTTTACAATTTTAAATAGTCATATAGATTTGATATTGATCCTTTGATCTTAAAATTTATTATGAGTTGTATCTGATGCTGAATCCTCCAATTACAACGCTTTCACTTAAGGACAAAAATATTCCTCTGTATTAAGATGCCGTTTGTACAAATATACTAAAAGGTGAAAACCTTCACTGTGATTCATGATTTGTAGTTTTGGATACTAATATTACCCATTAAACGACACCTACTTGTGGAACACCACTCTCCCAGGGAGGCAATGCGCTGGACACCAGGGATACAAAGTGGGGAGGCTCAAAGAGCTTGTACTCAAAATGGGTCAGGCATGGACATAGCTAACAAGGCAGAGGGAGATAGATACTATCACAAAGGTGAACAGAAAATGTGTGGGGAAAAGGAACAGAAGACTTAAATTGTAACTGAGGCTTTTGAGAAGGATTCAGAGGAAGGAGCATTTTGCTAGATCTTAAGGGATAAATTGAAATTCTGATAACTGGAGAAGCACCAAAACCTACATAGTTTGAGAAAAGGGGATGAGCAAAGGTCTGAGGGCTGTGTCTGCAAGGAAGCATACTCAGGAGCCTGTTTTGGAGGATGAGGAAAAGTAGGTCAAAACTTCTACTGGGATATAAAAAAGTTCACGAAATTTGAACTACGTAGACAAAGGTAGAGTCAACTAAGATTTCTGAGCTGGTAAGTCATGACTTGATTTCCATTTTAGAAAGGTTTCTCCAGCAGGCAGGTAAAAGGTACATTGAAGGCTGGAGCATGGAAGAATGAAGACTGTTGTGGGCACTTTGGTCAGGGGGCTGTTTCATAGCAATGCCCTTCCCAAGCTCTCCCGCCTCCAAAAAATCTGGAGTCCTTTATTGATTTCTATTCTTTGTCCTTTTCATTTTTTACACTTCATTATTCCCATGTATTCACCAGCACATTTATGCTATTGACTTCCAAATCTATACAATGAAGTTAGATCTCCTGTTTTCTTCATAACGATTTGGCAATTGTTAGTTTTCATCAAATCTTATAAACATAGTAGTTTCTCTAAAACAGCTGGATCCATAAAATTTCATCAAAAGTGCCCTGTAAGTCTGAGTCCTCTCTCTCTCTCTCTCTCTCTCTCTCTCTCTCTCTCTCTCTCTCCCTCTCCTCTCCTCTCTCTCTCTCTCTCTCTCTCTCCTCCTCTCTGTCTCTCTCTCCCCCCTCTCCCCCTCTCTCCTCTCTCTTCTCTTCTCTCTCTCTCTCTCTCTCTCTCTCTCTCTCTCTCTCTCTCTCTCTCGGAAAGAAATATATTTATTGAGACCGGTTTGGCTCAGTGGTAGAGCGTCGGCCTTTAGACTGAAAGGTCCCGGGTTCGATTCTGGTCAAGGGCATGTACCTTGGCTGTGGGCACATCTCCAGTAGGGGGTGTGCAAGAGGCAGCTGATCGATGTTTCTCTCTCATCGATGTTTCTGACTTTCTATCCCTCTCTCTCCCTTCCTCTCTGTAAAAAATCAATAAAAAATATATTTAAAAAAAAGAAATATATTTATTGATTTTTTGGAGACGAAGAGAGAGGGATAGAAACATCAATAATGAGAATCATTGATCAGTTGCCTCCTGCACATCTCACACTGAGGATCAAGCCCACAACCCAGGTATGTGACCGGGAATTGAACCGGGACCTCCTGGTTCATAGGTTGACGCTCAACCACTGAGCCACTCCAGCCAGGATTAAGTCTGAGTCTTCAAATCTCCCTTCTAGTCCCATAGAAGCCTTTAAGAGATCTGTAATCGACTGCTGTACATATACTCAAACTTCATGTGTCTCAAAAAGTGAAGTTCTTATTTTCTTATACATAGAGGTGTTCAAATTGAAAACCTAGATTTCTCTGTTTCCTGCATGTGGATTTAGTTACCAAATCCTACTTTCTCAGTGTTTGGCTTGGATCACTGCAGTAGCCCTTCCTGCTCTCACTTCTTCCAGTACTGATTTTTCTTAGTCTTTTTAGAGTTTCTAGAATGAGCTTTTGAAATAATCAATTTGATGTCATCTTCCATGCTTTATATCAGTGGTTCCCAACCTTTTTTTTTGTCCATGCCCCACATAAACATCTATAAAATCCTGGTGCCCAACCTCCCTCCATGACTTATAAATCTTATTATTCAAAAAAGTGAACTTCTATTCCTATGGAGGAAGCCTAAAAGGCCATTAACTTGGTCTAAACAAGCTTCCAGAGAATATGGCATCCACGAAAGAGAAAAATACAAGAACAAAAGGACAGTTAAAGTACTGAGGAAGAAACCACTAAGAAATTGTTAAAAAATAATAATATGAAGTGATATGAAAAGTATCAAATAAAGTTTCAAAACATATAATAGAGAACTGAAATACATAAATATGTCACAATATGTATTGATATACTGTATATAAGGCTCCCAGAACCATAGAAATGCAAAAAAAACAAACAAACACTGTTAATAACTCATTCTTGAATTGCCTCCCTTAAAAATCAAATTAGGGCATGTGTTCCATGACAGGAACCACTGCTTTACATCCTTTATTGTCTCCCTACTGACCTTCAGGATAAAACCCAGCTCTTAAACATGCCATACAAGAACCTTCCTGATTCTGTCTACTTACTTGTTGAGGTTCAGCTCTGTTTTTCATTTTGCATCCTAAGCTTCAGCCATGATGAAATATTTGTGGTGGCCCAAGTGTATAATCCCTTAGAATATATCTGTTCAGTTTGCTTCAAAGTCACTTTCTCCTACAAAGCTCAATTTAGAAATGAACTTCTCTGGAAAGCCCTTGCTGATTTAATTATGCTTAGGTCAGGGACCATTACTATTTGTTCCCTTAGCATTTAATATAGAACTCTATCAAAACATTTCTATTATACTGCAAACCCCCTGATGTTTGACTACCTACCTGCTATTTTAAGAGACAGTTACAGAATTACAGAAATACAGAGAAGGCAGGAATGAGAAGCTGAGGCAATTAATGTTGAATATCTTCTCTTTAAGAAAGCATGGAGACAAAGTCACATTGGAGTAAGAGCTTAAGAGCTTGAGAAAGGTGAACATTATTTTGACCAGCCAGGCACTGTAAGGAATGGGATAGGGAGTCAATCAGGAAGAACAATGAACGAATGGTCAAGACCATGGACCTCATTTAAGGCTGGAATCAGAAATATGACACAGACAAGCAATAAAATTATGTGACTTTCTTCACCAATGACAAAATTCCAGCGTAGAAGTGAGAAAAATGGATAACTGGTTTACCCTCAGGCCTGGGGATTAGTAAGACAGGTGAGCAAAGTCACACACACCAAGCATAATGTATGCATTTGGCATCAAATAGATAAATAATTGCTTCCATGCATTTATTTCCTGATGGTCTAAATGACCTGGTTTGAGGAGAGTGAAAACTGATTGCAGATAATTGATCAGGCAGGAAACATCAGAATACCACCCCCTTTTTTTAAAAAAAAAAAAAGCATGCTTTTTTATTGATTTTAGAGAGAGAAGGAGAGGGGGAGAGCGAAATATATTGATTGGCAGTCTCCCACACACCCCTTACTAGGATTTGAGCCCACAACGTTGGCATGTGCACTGAACAGGAATTGAACCAGTGACCTCTCAGTGTGCATGGGGTGATGTTCAACCAACTTAGCCACCCAGGATAGGCCCTCCCCTCATCCCCTTTTGAATTTGTGCACACTGAAGAATCATTTGGATTGCCCAACTTATCTTTTAGACAGAACTATTCCCTAGAGATGGGAGATTAGAGAAGAAACCTGGAAACACGGAGAAGACCTGGCAGTTTTATGAAATCCATTGTCAGCTTCTGTGCACTGCTGAACATCTGCCTGTATGCAACTCCATCACTATTGATGCCACCGACTGGGGTCAGGTCTGACCTCAGTACAGCTGCTCCCATTGGTTTACTCAATCCTTTATTCAGTAAAAATTTATTTATACCTGCTTTGCACCTGGTACTGGTAATTCAATTTTGAACAAAACAGCACCTATCTTCAAGAAACTTTTAGCCCTTCTACTTCTATCCAAAAAGAAAGAAAGGAATAAAAGAAAAAATGCCATATGCATGAGCCATGGGAGGAGAAGCATTAAGTGATGCTTTTCCTTTTGACCTAATTTCCTTTACCTAATCTTTCCTTCTTCAATCTTCATTATACTTACAGTCTGTCAGCAGTCCAGTCTAAATGATTCCTTATTCATCAACATCTCAATATGTGTACATGTGTATCCGTCCATCTATCTATGCATGCATCCATCCATCCATCTATCCACCTATCTATTTACATTAGCTTAAACAAACTTGTTTGGCCATGTGGCATTTAAATTTGTTCTTCAGTTGCCTTCTTTAATAGGTTTATATCTAAGCACAAACCATTTTTGTTTTATAATATTTATAATGTACAAATTTAGCAGTTATAACAGACTAAATAACTACACATGGTATTTGTGGTAATTATAAAAGTTGCAATAAAAAAACCTTAATCCTGCCAGTGAGTTTAAGGACGGGGTAATAGGTAGCCTTTCTGATCTTGGAGGAATGCTTTCCCACAGTTATCCTGGGAATGATGCTGCTTTCTAGTCCGCAGCTCTGAAGCTGGCGTGGCAGGGCAGAGAACATGTTTCACAAAGGAGATGCCGACCTTTGGAGATACATTCTACATATCTTCTCTGTGTAAGGTACACCAATGTGTAAGAGGCTGCTGCTTAATCATACCCATAGTAACGAGGAAGCAGAAACGGGCGTAAAAGAACAGCAAAGCTCAGTAAAAGAGTGATAAAAGCAAATCTGTTGTACTATGTTGAATGAGATCTTCTATGGCATGTGTGGATAACAGAGACACTTAAGCAAAAAAGGGTCTTCCTTTTTATGTCAACTCAAGGAGAATGACATTAACATTAGAGGCCATTATGACACTCTCATTGTGACTGCTAAATAATAACAAGCACATTGGCATGCAGTTCATTTTCAATAGCCTATGGGAAGAGTAGCAGATAGTTAATTTATCAAGCAAAGGAAATAAATTTCCAAAGGTAGTCAAGAGCTATTTAATTCAGAGACATTTTTACATAAACTCATCATGTTTACATAAACTCGTACAGCTGGCTGGATACATCTCTACGTGAATTTGTTGTTTTAAAGGAGGGCTATAGCTGCAATACAAATATTTACATATTTGCCAGTAATGAAAAACCTGAAAGCAAAATTTCATGAACAGGATCTTAAAATAAGGAAAATTTTTATTTAAGGTAAAACATATATCCACACACAATATTAGATAGTTAAAAAAATTAAAACAGAACAGTTCTCAATGGGGTGTGTGTGTGTGTGTGTGTGTGTGTGTGTGTGTGTATGTGTGTGTGTGTGACAGAGATTTTGAAAATTTGGCAATGTCTGGAGGACACTTTTCATTATTATAACTGGAAGGTGTTAGTGTTTCTGGCACCTAATGGGTAGAGGCAGGGACACTGCTAAACATCCTACAATGCACATTCCCTCCAAACAAAGAATTATCTAGCCCCTCATGCCAATCGTGCCAAGGTTGAGAACCCCTGGAGGGCTTGACAGAACAAGAGAACAGCAGATTAGGGCATCCGAGAACTTCTGAAAAAAGGTCACGCTGATTGTCAAGTCAGAAGACAGGGTGACTGATAAGCATCAATTCTGCCACTATCTAGAAGGACAATTTACAACGAGGAATGATTGGTTGGAAGCTCTTCCAATAACATCTTGCACATTTTAGATCTGCGATAGATTGTGAGAGGATGTTACTCATATTTAGGTTAACTTTTGAAAATATAATCATGAAGAGCAAAGACTGTATCATTTTATAAAACAACCCTTACAGTCACTGTCAGAAGAGTAGTAGTGAGCCAAGTAGAACATTGGTTTGATACAGCACATTACTTATTTTATGCTTTTTGTACACTCATTATTCAAAGAATAAAATCTATACTTGACTTCTCAGAAGAAATGTCCTACAAATACTTTTCAATGGTTTCTTGGAACAATTATGAACTCTTTATTGAGAATTTATATTATTCTCTAAACTGAGTTTTCAGGGAAAGTCTGTATAAGAAAATTAGAGGCTGGGCTCAGAGCCTCAAATCAACTGAAAAATCAGTGGGTTGCAAAAATTGAAAACAATTTATCCCTTTTATTTTATAAAAATATCAAGTAACTTAAGTTAGAAAGACACCAAGGAAATGATACGTACCTAGTTTTGGGATGGAGACTGAAGAGGTATTATCTCACAATCCATTTATTTTAGAACCACTGGCAGTTATCCAGCGCCTACCCCAGGTTAGGTAAATTGAAAAGACAAGCAGCCTGGGACGGGGGTTATTCCGTTTTCTTAGGGTAATGGGGCCCTGAAAACTTGGGAGGGGAATTGCCCAGAGGAAACTGGAGGAAGAGCCAAAGCAGGGGCGGGAGTACACATGCCAAATACAACGGCCGAGGCAAAGGTATAAAGAAGAGAATAAGTAGCAGAATTGGTCCCCAGACCTTTAAGAAAGTCAAGACCTAATGAATTCCTTGCAGGGTAAGAGAGATTGGGAAGGCTTTAAAAGTTTCTTTGAGTAACATGGCCAGTGAGGCTCAATATTTGAGCATCAGCTCATGAACCAGGAGGTGATGGTTCGATTCCCCATCAGGGCACATGCCTGGGTTGCAGGCTTGGTCCCCAGGAGGGGTTGTATAGGAGGCAGCTGACTGATGTTGATGGTTCTCTCTCATTGATGTTTCTATCTCTCTCCCTCTCTCTGAAATCAATATATTTTTTAAAGTTCCTCTGTGTAGAGCAGTAAGAGACTATACTGTTGAATCTGTGGTGTGAGGTGACTCACTGGCTTTGCTGTCACATCACTGGGGTCCAACACACTTTCTCTGTAGGACAAATATTTTTCAAATGTAAATGACATTTTTTGAAATCAATATTTTTTCCTCAAAATATTTATGTTACTGAAAGAAATTATGGGGGGAAAGATATACATATCAGTGTTACCTATACTGAGACTCTTCATGGGGTACAAATAAGTTCTTTAGTTTTACTTATAAGATTTTGGTTTTGTTCATTTTGGCTAAAGAAAAAATATTCAATTATTCCTGAAATTTAAAAGCAAATCCAAGTCTAGATTAATTTTATCTATTTAATATATCGCATAACTGTATTTTTTGATAAAATTACTAAACTAAAGAAGATATAAGTTGATATAGTAAGGAGACAATGCTAATTATGATTATATTTTCAATGGTTCAGAGTAGATTAACTAACTTCTAGGTATTTGGAAAATCTATTTTGCCAAAAATAACCACTGTCTACTATAAATTTGTTTTTTGGATTTAACACAGTAATAAAATCATATTATTCTTCTGGTTAAAAATAACTTAGATGAACTCCTGGTATAAGGAACAGTAGGTGGAAAAACATTTTTTTCTATATAACATTATTTTTTAAGATAGTGAAATATAGCACAATTAATCCAGGCTTTAATAAACTGTCTACTTTTGAGATGAAGAGGGCAATTGAAAATTAGATATTTTATGAACACATACATGCTTACTGTTTTTCTGAGAGGTTGACAGACTTGCCAATGTAAAATTTTTGTGTGTGTGTGTGTTTGGCTGGAAGCAAAACCATCATTGTTATCTGATCCTTTTGGGTTCTTTCCTCTTGTTCTGTATTAGACAAAAAAGCAGCTGGCCCTTAATAAGTGGAATATGCACGTTGGTTTAGGAACCAGCTCTCTTTTAAAAATTAACCCAGCCTGTTCTGACTACATGCTAAATAAAAAACTGAAAAATGATTAAAACTCTTGCCATATAAAGAGATGAGTTTTAATGAATATTTTTATAATTGTCTTAGAATAGCAAAACTATTATTCATTTAGATAGATGAATAAGTGAGTTTTTAGATAGATGTAAGCAAAAATATCATAGCAATTTCCCCACATTAACATATAATCTAACATTCCTGTGCATAATTATTACTATACTAGAGGTCTGGTGCATGAAATTCATGCACTGGGTCGGGGTGGGGGTCCCTCAGCCTGGCCTGCGTCCTCTCACAGTCCAGGACCCCTCAGGGAATATCCACCTGCCAGGACCTCTCAGGGGATGTCTGCCTGCTGGCTTAGGCCCGATTTCTAAGTTAGCAGTCAGACATCACTCTCGCAGTTTGGGGCTCTCGCAGCCTAGGACCCCTCATTCCTTCCCACCCACCTGCAGCAGAGGCAGGAGATACTCCAACCACTTCCACTGCACTCGCCAGCCATGAGCCCAGCTCAGGGCTTCTGGCTGAGTGGTGCTCCCCATGCGGGAGCACACTGACCACCAGGGGGCAGCTCCTGGGTTGAGCATCTGCCCCCTGGTGGTTAGTGCGCATCAAAGTGACCAGTTATTCTGCTATCAGTCAATTTGCATACTGGCCTTTTATTATATAGGATGTCTGGTATTTAAAAAACACGACTTGGTTTTGTCAATATTTAAACATTTATAGAAGATAGAGGGTAATTTTCTACTTGGATTTAAAAAATGTTTTTATTGATTTTAGAGAGAGAGGAAAGGAGAGGGAGAGAGAAACATTAATCGGCTGCCTCCTGCATGTCCCTACCAGGATCAAGCCAGAAACTGGGGCAACCCAGGTGTGTCCCCTGACTGGGAACTGAACGGATAACCTTTCAGTGCATGGGATCACACTCGATCAACTGAGCCACATTGCTAGGCCAGGTTTTGGTTTCATCACAATAAAAAGAGGAAACCAAGCATTTTCAGAAATTAAAAAAACAGCTGGGCATCTTAAGAATTAAAAAAAAAGAAAATTGGCCATTTTAGTAATTAAAACTGTTAAACAGAATTGTCTGTGCTAATAAGAAAAGCTATCCAAAATATATTATGAACGAAAATCATCAAAATATTAAGTATGATTCTAGTTTCATCAAAACATAGACATGAATTAAGACATATATATTTACATTTATGAAAACATTTTAAACAAGAAATGCAAATTATAATAGATATGAATATTAGGACAGAGTTATAGTTTTTATTTACAATATTCTTTATTGGTTGAATTTTTAAAACTATGAGCATGTATTACTTTAATAGAACAACCTAAAATAATTACATTAAAAAAAAGGAACTTAACAACTTTCCTCCTCAAATAAATGAAAGATATAGGTTTAGCAAATGATACAGGGTACCAAAAAATAAAAAACCTAAAAAAAAGTCCTCAAAAACCTCCACAGAGTTGTTAGCATGATACATATTTTTTAAAGCTATCCTCCCAGAGAGCACAAATATTCTTCCTCCTATTAGATCCAAATTTACAGCACAATGTGATAAAAATGTTCTGGAATGAGCTTGCAGACAAGTCTCCTACTCTCATATCCTGGTGGTATAGACCGTTACTGATTCGTCTGGGGATTTTCTAGCCTACGGTGGAGAATCAGTAACTCAAGCCTGTCCCTTCCCCCTGCAGTGGGAGAGCGAATGCTTCCATCACCCACTAACATTTCAATGAACCAGATGAAATGTTGGAAGGGACCTGGCACATTTAGCAACAGAACAGGTGTGTTCCACTTGGAAGAACTTAATAAGATCCAGCAGCTGCCAAGCTATTAAAAGGTATAATTTTACTTCTCATTCTGTAGTTTGAACAGAAATAATATAAAAAGAAAGAAAACAATTCAGGAGGTTTCTTTCCTTTTTTCCTTAGAAGATATAAAGACTAAAGTTCTAAAGACTTCCACATAAAAAAGGGTACCATTAAACAAACATAATACAAGGATGTGAAAAATCAATGTTACACAAAACATGGCTAGCCATCCAAGTGACAGCTGTCCATAACTCGGCGGTGGAGGGAATAGGGCTGGCCTGAGAACATGGGGCGAGCTCCTAATTAGAAGTGGTGTTTTGAATGTGACTCTTACAACCCTCTTGAATCTCAATTTCCTCATCTATAAAATGAAGGGAGTTGACTAGAATCACTGGGGATGATCTTTAAGTTCATTCTATGTCACCAATTTCTAGTTTTATGAACTTAGGACCTTCCTCCACTTTTAGTCACTTTTCAGAGACAACTTTTCATGTTCTTTTTTTAAAAAAAAACATAGCTTGCATATAATAATAAAAATAAAACTTACCTATGCAATTAAACATCTGATAGAATTTGTGGTAGGTTTATAAGGCAGGATCTTGATAAAATCAAACCATATATATTCTGATAAAGAAAATAAACTGAAGACATGCAACTGTGCCAGGGGCTGAGGAAGCCCAGTTACACATTTTTCAAGGGCTGGCTGTTTGCGTCATCACTCAGAGCATATCTTAGGCATTTTGAATACCTGAGACAACATTACCACTTCTCAGGGACTTCTTTTTACATAAGTCTACATCATTCTTTATACTTTTCCCTACAGGGAAGTAAAACATTATCAAACTCTACAAGTGGTAAATTCCTAAGAGGAAAAACATATGTAGGGGTCTATTATAATGCATGGAGTCAGACAAAGCAGAGCAAGTCAACAAAAGAAATTGTGTATCTTAAATGTTAATGTCCAATCTGAGTTCCATCTCCTCCATGATAATCTTTCTACTCCCTTGTCCAAATGGATCCTATCTCTGCAACTCCCTGGGGTTACCTGTTTCATGTTTTTCAATGTTTTACTTTGAAATCTATTAGAATCAGGGTTTGGACAGCAGTCGGTTAACCTGAAGCACTCCTCAAAGGTCAAGAAGAATTGGTCTGCGGTGATATGGATATAAAGGTGTATTTTAAGCATGAAGGTCAGTCTGTGAGAGGAAAAGGCACACAATACTAAGTAGAGGAGTGGCATAGGCAGTGAGAATGGGGAGTCTTGGAAGCAGATGAGAAGTCTCTATCATGGTAACACAGGAGCATCAGGAAGAGGAAGGGCAGTGTCAACTGCAGAGACAGCCAGTAAGAGTTCCTTATATCTTCTCTGGCTGAGTCAGAATTAGTTCAAGGCTATTGACCAGTAACACACAGGCGGGGGTTAGGTTACCCCAATGTCAAAGATCAGCATGATACAGCATCAGGGATACTGGTAGGCCACTGACATGAAGACTGTATCTATAGCCCTAGTTAGTCTGGCTCAGCAGATAGAGCTTAAAACTGCAGAACGAAGGGTCCCGGGTTCGATTCCAGTCAAGGGTATGTACCTTGGTTGCAGGCTCCTCCCTAGCTGGGCCCTGGCTGAGGCACATGCAGAAGGCAACCATGTGTCATTGATGTTTCTCTCTGTGTTTCCCTCTCTCTTCTACTCTCCCTAAAAATCAATGGAAAAATATCCTTGGGTGAGGATTAACAAACAAACAAACAAAAAACCCCAAAGACTATCTATCATAGCCCCTCATGCAGTTCCTGACACAAATATTTTGAAAATTTATAATATCATTTCCCTAAATTCTTAAATCTGGTGAATTCCAAACAGTGAATAATATTACATACATAGCATTTGACCATAGTCAAATTCTTTGCCAAATCCTTTCAACGTGTATCCCAGGCTGCCAGAGGCATCCATCACCATATATCCTTGCTCTAGCCCACGGTGACACTGGCTTTTTATTGAGAAACCATTTTTCTTTCAGTTCCGTATAGGACAGGCTGTTCATTCTCACATAATTCAACATGAACCACTGGGACCTGGAGTTAGCACTGGCCTCTTAGCTCTCTGTTGCTGATTTCAGGCTGTTATACATTCAAAGTGCTCCTCCTTGGCTGCCTTCACATCTGGCTATAATATCCTCTATCTTTGCAACTGTTGCCCGCAGACATAGTGATTGTGGTCACTCTAACAATGGTTGTCAACGTTGGCTGCACAGTAAAATAACCTAGAAAGCTTTTGAAATCCACCCAAACCAATTAAAACAATTTGTGGGCATGGGGACAAGCACCAGCATTTTTGTTTTATTTTATTTCTTAGGCAATTTCAATGTAAAATCAAGGTTGAGACATCTGCTCTACCACAAGAATTAAGGACTTCAACTCTTGGTTCATTCCAACTTTTGCAATCGTTCTGGAATTTTAATATCAAAGAGAAAATCTATGCAACACTTGGTCCTAGATCCCTGGGAAGATGCTTCAATTTGACTTCAACTCTTACATTCAAGTCTGTAAATTTATTATAACCTTGAGCTGCTTAACATCTGAAATACTAATTAAGCAAGTTTCTTGATTTACAGGCCATAGTTCCAGGTTAACTCCTTTACTGCATGACACTATGCCTCCACCTGGGCATGAGTAGTTTATGGCAACCTTGCAGAGAACCCTGATTTCTAAGTTGACCAGTCTCTCCTGATTCCACATCCTTTCCAATTTGGCTGATTTTCCATAATGTGTCACTTCAGCAACTCTCTAACCAATGATATAATGTCTCTAATCCTCTTCGCCCCTATCACAACAACAACTCCAATTATATATCAAACCAAATTTGTCTTCTCCAGTCCTATGTCCTAGAGGCTGAGCACTTTTGAAGAAAACCATCCAACTACATATTATTCAAGCAGCAGCTCCCAGAACTACTCAGAAATCTCTTTATATGTCCCAAACGATCTCCTGCTCCTACTGTCCTCAAGGTATTCTAACAGTCACTATTCTTCTTCCTACCTCAGACCTTTTGCCTTCACATTTGAAGTGAACCTTCATTTCTATTTTTGAGGACATAGGCATTCTTAATTTCTAGACTCCCACTTTATTAACTTATCTGCATCCTCATTTATATTTATCTCAGAGGGCTACTACTCTAAGGCAATATTAATCTATCAACCTGTTTTTCCAGTAAAAACCTCCTGCTTTCTCCAAGATCCATGCGTGCTTTCTTTATCTGCCTTGAACCTGACCATGTCCATTGGCTTTGTCTTCTTAGAATATAATTGTATGTGTCACTCCAGTATTTAAAAAGTCATTTCTGGAACCAGGTCTCCCTCCAGTCACTGCTTGACTTCTTTTATGTGAAGCCCTGGGAAGACTTCCATGTGTTCACTTGCTGAGTCCACATTCTTCTCTTCAACCTTGTCACACTATTGATACCAGTTCAGAGATGCCAAGGTCCTCTTCATTATTAAATACTTAGACAGCCTCAGTGATTGGCCATTTCTCATACTACTGACTATTTGCTCTCCTTGAATCTCTCTTCTCTCTGGCTTCCATGGCACTTTTTTTTTTTCTGGATCCTTCCTTCCCCTTTGACTATTATTTCTTAATCTTCTCTTCCTTTGATTGTCCCTTAAATACTAGTGTTCAATTGGAATTCTGTCCTTAGATTTTTCTCTCAGAAGTCTACAGTGTCTATTCTATCTCCTTCATTATGAGCTTCAACTCTACTGATGCAAGACAATGAATACATTAGATAACTTTCCTGTTTTATTTTGAAGCCCCAACTTTTCTGAAATTCCAGTTCTGAATGTCTGGCTCCCTAGCGAATATTTGCACCTGGGAGCACTATAAAGACTATTAACAAATCAAGATATCTAAAACTGAACTCATTACATCCTACTCCCTACCATTCCTTGTTTCTATCTCCCCAGATCTTCCTTATTCTTTTACTATTTCTGTGGTACCACTACCCATTTACTTATATAATAAGTCAGGGCCCTCAGCACAATTCCTAGATTCCAATATCACTAATCACATCCAATCAATTATAAGATCTTGTAAATTATACCCTTCTCCTTTATCCCCAATAGCTCAGGCTTTTATACTTTACTTTGAATTTACTTTTTCTGTCCTGGGTCTTAGCTACCTTTAATTCAATACTATGCTGCCACTAGAATATTTTTAACATGCAGATCTGGATTTTCTTCCTGGACTTCCTTCTCCAGGGGATCCTCTTTGCCTGAAGAATACAATCTAAGCATGTTAGCAGAGTACACTGGGCTCTTCTTACATTTCTTCTGTCCTTCTCTCCATTTGGCCCTATACTCCACAAAATAATTACACTTTATCACACCTTACTCAAGTTGTTCCCTCTGCTAGAATGCTTTTTCTAAGATCATCTACCAAGCACATACTTTTTCATCCTGTAAGACTCAACTCAAGCATGACCTCCTTGGGGAACTCTTACTAGACTCCCCAAGGCAGATTTAGAGTGTTTCTTGCTGTGTGCATTCTCAATACACCATACATATCTTCACTATAGTTCCTACCATAGTCTGTTGAAATTATCTACTTAATAGGTGTCTCACCCACCAGCCTCAAAGCAAGTGATTTGTCTACTCAATCTTGTTTCAATGAGGACTAATGCTCAGCATGAAATACTAGTAAGCATTCAACAAATATAAGTTGAATGACTGATGATACATGATAGGTTCAATTGTTAAAAAACTCTATACACTATTACTTCATGTTATTAAGAAGTGAAGTTATTCCACTTTAAGGCAAAAGCCAATGTCACAGAATAAAATAAGTTCAATAAGTAATATATGTGATATGGCACATTGCTTATTAAACTTTGCACCAAAGTATTACTAATATCAGAAGAATACTGGCTGAAGGATCTGAAGGCCCAGGCTAAAAAAAACATGACATTCCTCTGGTGGGTAATTTATCCATATTCATTTTAATCTGAAAATATTTTAAATTTCTAAGCAAGTAAAAGGAATGCTCCAGGAAGATAGGACATCTTTATTCTGTGGGCCCCAATGACCTTTAGCACACATGTGTACCCCTTAGGTGGGGCTAATAACAATGTCAGTATTGTCATTACAGAGACAAGTATAGGATGGAAATAGCATCACACTTGAGGTCACAAGTTCTACTCTGGATCCTTATCCCATTACTTGGACTGTGACTTGAGGTCTACTTTAATCTCTGAGTCTCCTTAGTTTACTTATCTGGAAAATGGCTACAGTAATATTTGCCTTACGTATTTCATAATATTAATGCCAATATTGTAAGATATAATAATGTAAATAATAAAGGATATAAGCATGAAAAATAGAGTAATATTTTATCCAGAGAGAATGAAAATAAACATACATATGCTATACATTTTATTGAAAACACTTACCTTTTGAGAAGATAAAGGTTTTTCCATTTTGGTTTTTTCCTTGGGGGTTAAAGGAGGGGATCGTTCCTTAATCTCTGGAGGCAGTTCTTGGTATAGTGCTGGAATTGAAAAAGAAATTCAAGTAATCAAATTGAGAAGCACTATTTCATGGGGGAAAAACAACAGTGGGGGCAGATAGAAAACCAAAGAATTTTGTGTAAAATAAGCTACCGGACACTGTTAAGGCCATTTTAAATCTTACACATTAATTATCAAAAGAACATAACTTATAATTGTAAAGTTTTGACCAGCAGGATTTCAGAAATGTAGAAGGTATCATTTCACTTATTGTGTGGTGTGGTCATGCAGATGCTTATTCCATTTTATGTTAATATACATTATTCAGGAACCTGCCGTATGCATGTTATATGCTTGGTACTGATGGAGGAGACACAAGATGATCAAAACAGTCTTTGCTCTTAAGGAGCATACAATTTGGTCAGAGACATAGTCCACAAGGAACTGTAATATAAAATAGAATGTAACATTACTTAAAAGAGAGAGAATAATAAAGACAAACTCTGGTGTAGAGATGGTTAGATACTTAATGGAAGAAACAGTAGGTGTGTCAGATTCTGAAGAATGGGTAGGATTTTGTCAGGTAAAGGTGTAGAAAAGAATAATTTGGGAAGATGACATGAAATAGATAAGCATGGGGCAAGAACTATACACAATACTGAATCTATTCAGAATGCTGAATCTGAGGTTCTTATAATGTAAAACTAGAGACCCAGTGCATAAAATTCGTGCATAGAGGCAGGGGGTGGGGAGTGTCCCGTAGCCTGGCCTGCACCCTCTCCAACCTCAGACCCCTTCGGGGATGTCCAACTGCCGGTTTAAACTGGCAGTCGGACATTCCTCTCACAATCTGGGACCGCTGGCTCCTAACCACTCAAATGCCTGCCTGCTAGCCTGATCGCCCCCTAACCACTCCTCTGTCGACCCAATCACCCCCAACTGCTCTCCCCTGCCAGCCTGATCACCCCCAACTGCCCTCCTCTGCTGGGACCTGCCTCCTCCACGCTACGCAAAGCAGCTGCTGGGCCCTGCCTCCACTGGGCACATGGCCATCTTGTGGTGGCCATCTCATGACGTTGCACGCAAGGGTGTGAGGACCACCTAGGCTTTTATTAGTATAGATTATAATCTACATATAGTATAGATTATAATCTACATAATCTAGTTAGTCTACACACAGTGCATAATCTAAAAAGTCAGGTGGGAATTTTAAAGGGGTAAAAGAAAATCTATCTTGGTTAAATGACTTGAACAACTTTGAATCGAGAGAAACTGTTCAAATACATCTAATCAAAATTCTAAGATTATATATTCAGCTTTGTATATTCAGCTTTGGATAAAGGTAAAGGACTTCTACTATTTTTAGAGCGAAATATACTGTTGACAGTAATTTTTTCTCTAATGTTAAAACAGTAGGCAAGGTTTTCTTAAATTCAGGTAAAAAGTAGGAAAAAAGGAGAAAAAAAGTCCCCAATGAAGCGAGAATTCAATTATATTCTTGGGTATCTGAGGATTTGTCCTGTTTATTCTGGCATTTACAAGACTTTTCCCGCAAGCAATAATTAATGCCAAAATAAAATGTCAATTATTTTGGGACATAATAAGGAATTATGACTATTGAAGAATAGTCACTATGTGAGACCATTAATTTCTGTACATACCCACTAATCATCATTACAGTATGCTTCAGAAGTCTCACTTGGGATATCATGGAAGAAAAATATATTGGATTTTTAACCCACTGTAATCAAATATCTATAACCTCTCCAGATTTGGAAGCCTAAGAGGTTATTTCTGCAAACTAATTAGATTATAAAGTTAAAGCACCTAATACCATCCTGCCTGGAAATACATAATCTTTTTTAGTTTGTCAAGTATAAAACAACTATGCTTTCATTTGTATCTGGGTTAACAATGAATGGTAATATCTAGTTAAAATGATGGATATACTCCAGAATGACTTTGATCGTGTATGTAGCTCCTGATTTAAGTGAAGAAGCTGAATTCCAGGTATTCAGTATTGTGTATAGTTCTTGCCCCATGTTTATCTATTTCATGCCATCTTCCCAAATTATCCTTTTCTACACCTTTACCTGGCAAAATCCTACCCATTCTTCAGAATCTGACACACCTACTGTTTCTCCATGTGGGAAGGAGAGAGAAGAAACCTGGATATTTGAGACAATCTGCAAGTTAGAAGTACAGATTTTTTGGGAGTTGACTGGGTATTAATTTATCCTAAAATTTCTTCCACATTGCCTGATGTTTTTTCTCCATTATGCAACTTCTTTTAAACATAAAACTATACCTGCAATAGAGTTTTAAGAGCTATAACTCATTTATTACTCAAGGAAAGGGAATTAAAACAAAGGCACAGAGGAACTACAGAATCTTGTTGTGAGAGAGAGAAGTGGGTGATTTTTGAGACATTTGGAACTTTTGAGGGGAGGAGTTTGCTGAAAGCAGCAGATAAGCTGAGGAAGAAAGCTGCAATGAGACTGGGAGCCCTTGGAAGACTGGACAGGGGAACACTGGGAAATACCAGGCTGCAAACAAGGTGGTAGAAAGTGCCAAAAAGAAAATATTTTATCTGGGGTTAAGCCAGCGCCCAGTACTCAGGGAAGGAATGAGTTCTTCCTATGCCATCTCCTTTGCTCTCAAAAATTTAGAACTTAGCTTAGGAATCAATAGTACTTTTGCTCAGCCATTGTTTGACTTAGTTAAATGGGGCTTCACAGACTAAACTGAAAAACAACTATTATCTATAATTACTTCTTTGCAGAAGCAAAAGACTGAATAATTATTCAAAACAGAGTAATCTCTAGGTTTCCTATGCTATATTTAAATCATAACTAAATGATCTTAGTATTTTGGGGAAAAAAACTGAGAGATAACAGAGTTCAACTTTCTCATTTTATAGGAGGAAACTGAGGCACATCTGTAATAGCTGTGGAGGAGCTAGGATTAGAAATCAGTTTTCCTGACCCCTGAGCATTGCTTTTCATACCACATGCTGAAGTTAACTGCTGATAAAAGGATTCTTTGGAAGAAGCATTACTGTATTTCACCCCTTCCTTCTAGTCTTTCTTTGCAAGCTCTCTGTGTTCTATTTTCATCTCTCAAGGTGAAACCTACCACTTTCAGAACTGTATTTAGAATTCTTTCTCCAGCTCCTTTCTTTTCCCTTTCACAAATGAGGGCTTAATTTTCTAGAGAATGAAACAACCTACTGTAGGTAGGTAACAGGTAACAGTTAGGCCTTCGGTATGTAAAGTAAAAGAATGGAAATTGAGGAACTAGAGGTTCTTAAAGTGCCTGTCAACTAAGTCACTGAGGCAAGAGAAGAGCTGACATACTAGTAATTGTGCTTGAAGGGCATGAAGTAGGTTGTAGGAAGATGGGCAGGTCCCGTGGGATGAATATAATAGCTTTCTGGTGTACTAGTGCCTCCCCTTTTCTTTCTTTTGCATCATGAAAATAAAAAGCAATACCCACTGGTAAACATATGCAAAAGTTACAAAGACAGTAAATTAAAGGGTACAACATGATAAAATCTTTCACTATCAGTTATACCATACTAGTAAACCAGGAAGGGAGCATAAAACTTACTTTCACTAGCCACATGATTAGCTGGAAAATAACCTTCCTGTCCCTTTCCTACGCTGCCATACCACCAGTCTTCATTATCTTTGAAAAACACTCGGATAATGTCTCCGCGATGGATGGTTAGTTCATCTGATCGATTCGCTGTGTAGTCATAAAGAGCCACTACCTAAGAGAGAGATAAGACCACCACAGCTTTATCACAACTGTACCACAGAGAAAACCCCCAACATTCACTTCCTCTTGCAGAAGAGCAGCTGAAACCAAAGCAGTACTTTGGTGAGTCTGAGGCGGTCTCAAGGTTTGCTAATGGGATCAAGGGTGGTGGGAACACAGCAGGAGAAGCAAGATAAAAGGCTGTGGGATTGAGAAATGGTTAAGAGCATTCAATACACTAAGATTAGCTTCAAAATAGCAGATGTTAATTTTTTAAAATAAATTATTTGTGAAGTAAATTTAAAAAAAAGGTCACATAACATTCACTTTCTTAGAATTGTTTTATACTACCTTTAGTTCCCATTCTCTATGCTAAGTAGATGCATCTGGAAAAAAAAAAACCTTCAAAATATCAACAATTTTATAAAAAGGAAAGCTCAATGGAACAACCCAATTACATAACTTCATCATGATCACTTGTATATTGTCAACATCTCTTTTTGAGATACATTTCCCTACAAACATATGTTTCTGATATTTTATATCAACAATCTAAATCTTCTGACTGCTTTTTAAAATCTCTCATAAGCTCATTTTCACCAGATAGAAATTTAAGAGTAAAAGCCTTTCTATGAAAATCCTCTTCTCTGTTGTTACAATAGTCACTATATTCGATTTCCCCCCCTTTGGAAAAATCCAAATCAAAATGAATGACTATAATGACATATATGAATCCCTTATTTTAAATGTGATACAGTGTATAAAGTATCATATAATATATATAATAAACTACTTCTACTTTTTCCTCTTTAAATGGATTTGAAAATTTATAGTTATACAATAATACATGCAATAAAATTATTATATAATCTTTGCATTTAGGCAGAATACTGACTCATTTACGTAAGTATTTACTGAATTCCTAATGAGCCTGGTGCCGTGTTAGTGGCTACATAGACAATGATAAATACAATTTCTGGAAGGGATTACAATTCGGCTTTGCAGAAAAATAAAGGATAATCCAGAAAGAGCCAGGTGAAGAGATCAAAAGTACATCTCAGGCCGGACTTGCTTGAGTCCAGAAGAAAGAAAACAAAAATAGTTCAATATGGCTGGAGCCGGGGAGTAAAGGTAAGAGCCCAGAAAGATGGGGGAAGTTGAGGCTACAGAAGAAAGAAGTGGCCAGATCATGCAGGCTGAGAGTTCAGAAGCCTCGTAAAATATGGGCAACATGAAGACAGAAGAGTTTTATGCAGATGATTCTAGAATAGTTTACAAGACTCTCTGTGGTACCTTTTAATTTATAATACAGCGTTTGTGAACACAACCAGGAGATTTTGTTTCATTTTGTTTTGTTAATCCTCACCCAAAGATATCTCTCCCTTCCCGCCCCCCGCCCCCCCCACACACACACTGATTTTTAGAGAGAGTGGGAGGGGGAGAGACAGAGAGAGAGAAACATGGATGTGAGAAAGACACATTGATTGGCTTCCTCCTGAACACACCCTAATCAGGGTCAGGGATCAAGCCTGCAACCGAGGTGTGTCCTTGATCAATCCGTGGGACAATGCTCTAACCACTGAGTCAAAACAGCTAGAACAACCAGATTTCAGGGGGTAAATTTGGAATTAACTATTGTCACTGTATTGTAGAAGGGCAGTAATGATACTTTAATTCAAATGGTGCAAATACAATTCCTATTGTACTGCTTTTTTAGAACAGTCTCTAATTTATAACATACTATGCAGGATATTGTCTAAAGATTACAAATCTTTTATAACTTTTAGTATACTGATACCCAGTTACTTATGTAAAAGTGGAACTTTTAACTTTCCCCTTTGTTCTTTCTTCTCCAAATCTCTTCTCCTTTATTCTCCTACCTGGTGCTATCATAGAAGAGGAAAGCAAATTAAAATGTTTCAAGTGCCAGCCACGTTCTATGTACCATGCTAGTTGCTTATGTAAGTTATCTCACTCAACTTTTATGACAATCCTGGCAGAGTATAAATTCCTATTTCAATTTTATAAATGAGAAATCTGATGTACAGGGAAATTTACTTGCCTAAAGTCAAGTAAACTAGTAAGTTGTAGAATCGAGACTTAAAGTGAGTTTTTTCCAAAACTAAACACATTTACAGGCCTTGTTTATCTAGCATCAAACAGGGGGAAGAAGCAACAGAGAGGGAAAAAAATGAGGAACAGGAAATCTTACTCACTCATGAAAGATAAGACATACTTTTGAGTAGTGGTACTTAAGTAGTCAGCTGTGCTGAGAAGATCAACTATCCTCAGTCACCTGCAGGCCCACTGTTTTCCTTTTCATGATAAAATCCACTATCAGAAGACTGGGGGATTGTTCCTATTGTTCCCTACCTGGATTTACAGGAGACAGCACCACTTTGATGACCTTAAGCAAGTATGAGGTGAATGTATGCTTATTTATCTGGAACCAGAGGTAGCTGCTGGGAAGGAAAGCAGGAGAGAGCCATCTTAGGCAACAGATTCATTCAAGAAGTCCCTCATCAGGCTTAAACGCTTGTGTGGCCTACTGACAATCTGGAACTCATCCAGAGTCAGAAAACTTTTCCTGACTGCTCACCAGGCTCTGTTGAAAAGGAGCCCCTTCAGAGATACAGGTTTCCAAAAGACCTATGACTCTACTAAAGCATCCACTGATTATCCTTGTTACACAAATACAGCACACTGCTTTCTCATGGGCCTTTAGTCCTTGGAAATACGTTCCATACTCTGCGTCTCTGTCATGGACTTAACTGTGTAACACCCCCCACCCCCTACCACCTCCAAATTCATAAATTGAAGCCCTAATCCCCAATGTTTCTGTATTGGGAGACAGGACCTTTAAGGAGATAATTATGATTAAATGAAGTTATATGGGCCCTAATCCAATAGTACTGGTGTCCCTATAAAAAGAGGAAGAGATACCAGGAGCATACATGCACAGAGGAAGAGAACACAATGAGAAGGCAGTAGTCAGCAAGCTGAGGACAGAGGGCTCAGAAGAAACAAACCTTTCAGCTTGTAGAACTGGGTCAAACACATTTCTGTTGTTTAAGTCCCTTATTCTATAACATCTGGTTACAGCAGTCCTGGCACACTCATGGTCCCACAACCCGATGGTATCAGATGAATCGCTCATTACTAGCCAATGGTAGTACTACATTGCAGGTTCCCAGCTTACATTACTGTGTTCTCCACTATTACAATGCTACCTCCTGGTATAGAAATAATGTTCTTGTCACCAAACTCTACAACCAACATCCAGGAAGGTGATTATTGGAAGGTTACATCCCCCAAAGCAAAGGAACAGTCTTGAGAGCATGTCACCATCATACCATTCCTCACATTTAAGTGCAAAACTGCTATACAATGAGGAACCAGTGTGTTTCACATGCCGACAGTCCACATCTGGCAGTGCAGTTATGACCATTCTCACCACATTGACGGAAGCCACGTGGCTCCTGAGAATCTGCTTATATTCTAGTGTATGCCTCATTTGAAGACCAATTAGTCTCTTCTGAACATCACTGCATAGTAACTTCTTTGCTTATTTTAATTTGGCAGTGGATGCTGCATAAATCATGTCTCCCCCATCTCCAACTAGAATTTGTTGTTATCTCACTGTTTTAGGATAACTTAAAGCAACCCACAAAAAAAAAATGTGGGAGACAGCAGATGGAATTGGAACCTCTAGCTTCAGCGTGATCAGGCTTCTCTAGCGTAACCTCAGAGAACAGGGAGCGTGGGTCTCCACCCCGAGGAAGTCTGCTCCATAGGACAATAGACCCGCTTGGCCCATGCTGCTTGGTTCTCCCAAGACGACAAATACTCTCTGTACTGAATCATCATCAAGAAATATTTTGAGGTGCTGATGACCCAGCAACCATGCCCTGTCCTTAAATTTCATTTTTTTCTTGCTGCCTGCTACCCCTCTGAGACTTTCTGAAACCAAGATCTTTGATCTGTGAATCTTGAAAACTTCTCACCAGCCTTGCTCTTTGGAATCTGGTATCATCATGACCTTTAATCATGCTTGTGTGAGACAACTGTATTTTTCACTCACTGCCTAGTTATTAAAATGACTTGAAAGGGAAAAAAAAGTTGAAAGACACTACTATTTCTGTTTTCTTCTTATTCTGCTAGGTCTTGTCATAGAAAACCTATCTTGACCATTCTCTTGATCATTATCTTCTATAATGTACCATTCCTTGCAAAAACAGTAGTCTGGTATTGTAGGTATGATAGAATATCTTTGGCAATATGTTACAGAACTCTTTCTGCAATAGAAGTTTAAAAATACAAGTTTATGTGCCCATGTTGGAAATGACAGGTCTGGGAAATGAGATGTTTTATAAAATCCACTTGATCAAATTTTGCCCACTCTTCACATATCTGAAACAGAGTTCCTTCTCTTTCTCAAAGTTTGCTGATTTGCTTGGGTATAATCATGGTGGAAGTGCCATTTTTTTTTTTTTGGACATATATTTTTCAGTCCTCCTAGTAGTGCTTGCCAGATACTATTTCTTGGTTTAATCAGTCTGACAGGATGTTACAGGCCATTTAAGGGAATTCTTCTTTGTAATGAATTACCTTCTGAGATATTTTTTCATCATTACAGTTATCTCTGAAGAATTCTCAATGGTTCTTGAAACTAATGTACTGTATTGCTCAGCAGATGTTCCCTACATGTTTATCCATATTACAATCCAAAAATCAATATTCATTATGGCCCAACCCATTCAATAAGCTACATGATCCTATCGAATAAAAGAGTAATATGCAAATTTGATACCTTGGCTACGCCCACCAGCCACGCCCACCAGCCAATCAGGAATGGGGGCGTGTCTGAGGCAACCTGAGCCTGGGGGAATATGTGTCTGAGGCAGCTGGGGCTGTGGGGAGGGCGTGGCCAAGGTGGCCTGGGCCTTGGGGGGCCTGGGTGGGCGTGTCCGAGGTGGTCAGGGCTGCAGGAGGGCCTGAGGGGGTGTCCGAGGCGGCCCTTGCCGCGGGGGGAGCATGGCCGAGGTGGCTCGGGCCTGGAGGGGCCTGGGGGGGTGTATGAGGCAGCCCGGGCCTGGGCGGGCGGGGCCAAGGCCTGTTCTAGCTGGGGTTGAGCTGGCTGGGGCTAAGGCCCTGGCTGGAAGGGGCGGGGGGCAGGGCTGGGATGGAGCCAACCACCTGCCCAATTGCAGGGTAATGGCTGGATGCCCAAGACCTAAAGCCTCAGCCACAGGGCTCCCAGTATGTGCGAGGGGGCAGGTTGGGCTGAAGGATCACCCACCCCAGTGCACAAATTTTGTGCACCAGGCCCCTAGTGTTGAATAAGCTCCTGTGCTTGGTACTTTCTCCTCCAGCACTGCTTCAGGTGTGCCCATAATGGTTGGGGAGCTTCCTGCAGCCAATACGGCATCTGGATCACACCACTTTCCCTCTGCTTTCTTCTTGCTTAACTTAATTTTAGATGCTGGCCTCCCGAGCAGTGAGAGGATAAAATTTCTGTTTTAAGCCACACTGTTTGTGGTAAGTTGTTACAATAGCCCAAGAAAACTAATATAAGTGAATTTTACTTTGGTGACTGCTGGACTCTCTTATATTCCTTAAAAGAGTGTTGGACCTTTTCCTAGGCATGTACTAGTAGTTACTTGAGATCATTTTGAACCTTTCCAGGTTTGCTTTTAAATTTTGTTAGAGCAGATTTGGAAAGATTTTCCTCCAGAAGTCAATAAGCCCCATATCCAGGGTATAAATTATCCTCTTGGTTATTCTACTCGATGCCCCATAGTAGGAGGTTCTTTCCTTATGGAGTTTTATTCTATGCATATGCAGATCATGGCAGTGCAGTTAGGTGCACTTCAGCCAAAGACTTGTTAGGTCATTACTTATGGTTACTGGCAGGATTATCAATCAATATAAGGTGATAAAAAAAGGAACATCTTAGTAATTATTCTATGCCAAAAGCCTTGCTACAGTTTAATTCACATTAACTGAAATGTGTACATTTTTTGCGTTCATGATAAATGCAATTATAACCTTATTACACTTTTGGCATCCTTTAAGAAAGCATATTAAGGTTCAATATAGAAGTATTTGTTACACTTAACTTGTGCTCAATAATAAAACATTTGTTCTTTTTTATCTCATATATTTACTCCTCAGATATGGCCCATTTCCTGTGTGCTTGGAGCAATCTTTGGTTTCATGACTGACCCTCTCGACATACTGGACTAGAAAGCAACTTATATACAAAAACAATTGGAGAAAAAGGAGAAGATATTTTTTTGTGAACATTACATAAAGACTATGCAGAAATGTGTACGGTCAAGCAAGGCAGTTTCATTTACAGCTTGATTTGTTACATAGAACATGATATGATTGTAGTTTTTTTAAACTATGAAACCCTTAAGAGATTGTACACCTTCTGGTTGAGATAAAGTATTTATAATAGATTGTGGCTTCAGATTCTGTTTGCCGCTTCTTAGACATTTAGAAAACATGCTTAGTGAATTCTATAGAATTCTGAGGACAGTCACCCCACCCCCTTCAAGTTTTAAATTACTTCATTATTTATTAGAGGTCTGGGTATAACTTGTAGCATTTAGTATGCTTGCCCAGAGAAATAGATAATTTCCTTGGCCAATAATGATGTTTCTCACACAACAAACAACCATTTCTACATCTTGATCCTATTTTTTCCCCTGTGTATTTCTTGAGAGCTAAAATGATTTCCATAGCGTCACCAAATACAGTCTTCAGTCCCTTCTGGGTTAAAGCACAGAACAGCATGCTCCTATCTTGGAACTGTTTCTGTTCTTGTTCCACACATACAGGTTTTTCTTTCATATCATTCAGTCTTGCTAAAGCTTCGGGGTCACCTCAGAGATCAATCTGAGTTGCTATTAATAAGAGAGTATATTTGGTACATATTCCTTAAATTCTGATACCTACTCCTTTTACATTGAGAAATGAGACTAGCCTGACCACAGAGAAGCATATAAGGAAGGTATCTGTCACTGGATGAGATAAAGTCTCAGACGATTACAGTCTTCCTGTGTGATTATAATTTTCTTGTCCGGTTGTGTTCCAGAGTCCCAGGAGGTACTGCTTGACCCCTAATGGTGATGCTGACTGTGTAGCAGAGGAAGAAGGAGGGCACTTACCCCGCTAGGAAGGCATTGGCATAGCTCATGAGTAGCTCACTGCCCACTGCCCTGTGTTGCCAACCACCACACACTAAACTAGAGGATTACTGCACATGGCAATGAGACATGTTGCTACTGAACAGTTTCTGGGCACAGTATCTAGGCATGGTCCCAGCTCTCACTCCAGCTGTGCCTGCTCCTTGCCCCTCAGTAATTACTTAAAAAGTGAAATAAAATGAGCTTCAAGAAAGTCTTATTTCTCAACAATGTCAATAAAGGAATATTTTGTCTTTACTATTAAAATAGAAAATACAGCAAATAAAAAAAGTTACTAGAAAACCAAGTTTAACAATAAATCCTGAGTTATACAGAAGAGCATCAGAACATTATTAAGTATTCAAATTATTCCTTTATTAGTGACACTGGGACTATATTTTATTTCAACAAGAAACATACAGCTCTATTTCTAGCATCATGTGATAGAAATATATATGGTCTCTTATAATTATTTCCATGAATACTATGTATGATGACCCTAAACATATTTATAAAAAAGAAACCAAGGTCCTATAATTTTTAATTGATCTTATCTGGATAATAGATTAAGACAATAGAGATAATGAAAGTAAATAATTGCATGAACTTTATTGTCTCTGTACCAAACTATTTGTTCTTATCCTGCTGTATTATGCTAGTATATGTGAACCTTAAACACTTCATCAAACAAATATTTGAAAATATTTGATTCCAAATACCTTTTGGTAAAGTAAATACCAAGGTTAATGGAAAGAATACCAAACTAGGAATCAAGACAGTGGGTTTCCAGTTCTGTCTGGGCCTCTCAATCTAAAGTATATCACAGAATACTCACACTGTAAATTAAGGGGAGTGAAGCAGATGGTAATTTGGTAAAAATTCGATTGGACAAAGTACTCTAATAACTATCCCAAAAGAATTTGCATTCATAATTTTAAAGGAAATTCAACATTTTAACCTGATGGATAATAGTGTGCTGTATTATCTGTAATCGTACATGAATCAGAAAAGCTAGTTTGATTGCTGCAACACTACATAGGAAAACCTTGTAGCAATAATTAAAACAGTAAGCACAAAGCATTTCTTCTGAATTTACCATGTGGAAACACATCTTTCTTCTTTGACAAATAGGAATGGCCTGACCTTTGGAGTTCACAAATAAGATGCTCATTTTATATGGTGATTAGTATCAATTAAAGCTTTTCTTACATAAATCAAAATTCACATGATGTTATAGTGAGTTATTCGTGTTTCACGATGGCTCTAATGTGTATCTTTTTATTGCTTTATTTCCTTAAAAAAATCAAGACAATGATGCAGATCTTTATAGGCTAGACCAGTGGTTGGCAAACTCATTAGTCAACAGAGTCAAATATCAACAGTACAACGACTGAATTTTCTTTTGAGAGCCAAATTTTTAAAACTTAAACTTCTTCTAATGTCACTTCTTCAAAATAGAGTTGCCCAGGCCGTGGTATTTTGTGGAAGAGCCACACTCAAAGCACCAAAGAGCAACATGTGGCTCGTGAGCCGCAGTTTGCTGACCACTGGGCTAAACAATATATTTGTTGTTATTAGCAAAGAAAAATGATAGTGTACTGTAATTTTTTATTGAGAGGGTTAGTAAACAGAGGATTTTGATCACTGGTTTACATTAAAGTGAGGTTTCCAGACCACAAGTGACACATTACCTGGAAACTTGTTAGAAATGCAAATTCTTGGGCCCCATCCCAGACAAACTGAAATCATATAGTCTGAGTCTTAACAAGCCTTCCAGGTGATTCTGATATCTAAATTTTAATTAGTACTTTACTTCAAAATATTTTATAAAACATGTACACTATTTTTTGCACATATTAAGTGATGCAACTAAATGGGTAAGAAACAATTTAAAATATAAAGCCAAATCTTAACAAATTGTTACTGGCAAAACTTAAAAGTAAATTCGTTCCTCCTTTCCTATTAGTTTTACTTGCCTTTCTTAGTTTCCCACTTGTCTCACTGAAACACTGACCTGCTCTAGATTTGAGTAATTTAACATCGACTTTTCTCATTTTTTCAATGAGGTCATGCTCAAACTGCAACCAGGAGTCATAGTAATCATTTCTTAGGTTTTCCTACACCCTCTTAAGGATTAGCAACATTTTAAAAAAAATAAAAAATAAACAAAATTGAAAAATTAAATCTATTTAATATTAATCTATTAATAATTATTTGATATCTATTGTATCTCAGCTACTGGTACAGGCTGGGAAGATAGTAGTGAACAACAGACAAAAATCTCTGCCTCAGAGAGCTCCCATTTTATTGGATGTTTCATTGTTTTTTGTCTGGATACCTTAAATATATGTAGTAATTACTCTTCGGTTTCTCGACTTAAAAAATATGTTGTTACTGATTTTAGAGAGAGAAGAACATCAATGTGAGAGAGAAACATGGATTGGTTGCCTTCCAAGTACGTGCCTTGACCAAGGATTGGACCCTCAGCCCAGGTATGTGCCCTAACAGGGAATCAAACCGGCAACCTTGCGGTACACAGGACAATGCTCAACCAACTGAACCACTTTGGCTGGATTGTTTCTCTACTTTTAAGTTGGCAATGAATAGTAATAGGGCCCTAAGTGGTTTGGCTAAGTGGATTGAGTGTCGGCCTGCAGACTGAAGGGTAACAGGTTCGATTTCAGTCAAGGCCATGTACTTTGGTTGTGGGCACATCCCCAATAGGGGGTGTGCAAGAGGCAGCTGATCAATGTTTCTAACTCTCTATTCCTCTCTGTCTCTGTAAAAAAATCAATAAAATATATTTAAAAAATAGTAATAGGGTACACACTAATATTGAATATTAAAATAATTTATAAACAAAAATAAATTCAAGTATTTGCAAATATTATATTCATAATTTATAGATACTGTTATAGTAGTTATGTTTTTTGCTCCATAGTTTAAAGCAATGATTTATAGAGATTGTGCAGAGAAATACATCCCTTATAATCAATAAAATACATATGTATGTATACATGTATTTACCCTACTGCATTTATTACTTGGTTTTATTTACGTACAGATGCTACTTTCCTGGCCAGGTCCTTTCCATAGCCACAAGTGTTGTGAAAGGTAGTAAAAACTTTAAAAATATATGTATACATACACATTTGTAAATATTAAAATACAAATATTGTTAATTAAAGTTGGTTAAGGATATAAACATATGAATACATCTATATTAACAAACAAAAATAAAATATATATATAGATATGTAAATTATGGAAGGATCTTCAAAGAGATAGACCTGTGGTATTGCTACAAAACTACTTTAGAAAAGCCCTTTCTAAACTTGAATAGGTATTTATAGAAGCTAAAAAAATGTCTAAATGAGTTACAGTTTCCATTGTTCTCTTTTAGAGTGAGGTATGGACCTATTTCTCTGTGCTTAAATACATAAATAATAGAGATAACAGACGTATTACTTAAAAATAACATGAGATCTGGAGACAAGTCTTTTGAGAATAAAATTAAGTCTCTCAGTTGCAACTTAAGTGGTGATACAAGATTTCCTGAAAGAGCACTCCTAATGACATTTTAAAAATGTATTAATAGAATTAATTAAAATTATAAACAATTTCTAAAAACATAAATTAACATCTCATTCTTATAATAAATATCTCCAGTGTGTGCTACACATATGGCACTTCTCAAAGACAGTAGGAGAAATAAAGAATACAGTTTTTGACCTAAAGGATATAATTAAGAAAAATATATTATTTTAAATATTATATTCTTAAAATACTTACTCTTAAAGTTTAGCATAAATTAATACCTTTATAATTATCTACTTTGTTTTATGAAATATTTGTTTAAAAATATCTCATTTAGATATTTTATTCAACCAAGGTTTCAAAATTCACTAGTTCTAAAACAAACATCTAAATCTTAGTTTGTGTTTTTCTCAGCACCATGCACATCTACTGTTATTTACCCAAAACAATCTATAGATTCAATGCAATCCCTATGAAAATACCAACAACATACTTCATAGGACTAGAAAAAATACTTCAAAAGTGTATGTGGAATAAAAAAAGACCCCAAATAGCCATAGTAATCTAGAGAAAGAAGAACAAAGTCGGAAGGATCATAATACCAGATATCAAGCTATACTACAAAGCTACTGTAATCAAAATAGCCTGGTATTAGCACAAGTAGAGGCATATAGATCAATGGAACAGACAGAGACTCCAGAAATTGACTCAAGCCATTATGCTCAATTAATATTTGACAAAATAGGCAATGGAGTAAAGGCAGTCTCTTCAATAAATGGTGTTGGGAAAATTGGACAGGTACATGCAAAAGAAAAAAATGAAACTAGACCACCAACTTACACCATACACAAGAATAAAATCAAAATGGATAAAATATTTAAATGTAAGTCGTGAAACCATAAAAATCCTTGAAGGAAATGCAGACAACATATCAGACCTTTCACATAGCAAAATTTTCACTGATATAATGCCTAGGTCAAGAAAAATGGAGGGAAAAAAATAAACAAATGGACTTCATAAAAATAAAAAGCTTCTGCACAACAAAAGAAACCATCAACAAAATGAAAAGAGAATTCAATGAATGGGAGAACATATTGGCCAATGATACATTTGATAAGGGGATAATTTCCAAAATATACAAGGAACTTATACAACTCAACAAAAGGAAGACAAACAATCCAATTAAAAAATGGGGAAAGGACCTAAACAGACACTTCTCCAAAAAGGACATAGAAATGACGAGGATGCAGAGAAAAAGGAACTCTAGTACACTGCTGGTGGGAATGCAGACTGGTACAGCCACTATGGAAAACAGTGTGGAGCTTCCTCAAAAATAAATAAATAAATAAATAAATAAATAAATAAATAAATAAATAAATAAATAAATATTTAAAAAATGGAAGAACACTGGTCAAAATAAATTTCTTAAGAATTTTGACAATTAACCAAAGGTTTATAACAATACAAGGAGCAATTCAAGAAAAACAGTTAAATTTTGATAAACACAGCAAGCTCTGTGGAGTTTAAACCTGCCCTATTCTCCATAACCCTCTTGCCAGTTCCATGGTAGCCTTAAAAATCAAGACTCACAACTATGGTAACTCTAAAAACCAGCAGGCTAGCAGTCACAGGAGAGGGCAGAACAGGTTCAAGTGCCCATCTCCAGAGAGGTACACTAAATGATTACGTGGCAATAGCTCCATGCTCAGGACTTGTCTTAAAATGATGTGACTTAGAGCCCGCTGTGTGAACAGCCACATCCCTAGCGTATTTGTCAGAAACAGTTGCAACTTAGGTGGTGATACAAGTTAGGACCAATGAGGGGATGACCAAACTATTAAAAGGAAAATGACATGTGTACAGTGTACTCTGAAAAGCTCCAAGACACTCCTGGATATCTAAAGGGCCACATGCATGTGCAGGACTATGTGCGTGCCCCGGAAGACCAGAGAGGACTCTAACTAAACCTTCACCTCTGGCTGACCTTGACAGTCTGTGTAAACAGTACGTGAAATCTTTGTAAGGCAAAGTTAGAAACTGCCTACTGAAGCACTGAAAACACATCCCAACACATACACAGAGCCCCTTGGAAAAGATTGCAGAATGTGGTTCCAGGCATTTAAGGAAATCTATGTCCAGCAATTAGCTGACCACTAAACTAAGTGGACACTCCAGTGGTTGCACAACACAAAAATATATAGATTTTATACAGAATTACCCCCAGGAGATTCACTAACTAAATTAGGGTGGGGATAGAGAATCTGATTTCAAGGTTGCCACATTATATTATCTCAAATGTCCAGGCAGCAACAAAAATTTATAAGACATAAAAAAAACCCACAGTAAAGTATGACCCTACATGGGAATAAAAGAAGTCAATAAAACTTGTCCCTAAAAAGCCCAGATATTGAATTTATTAAACAAAGAGTTTTAAAAGATGTTATATGTCAAGAGACCTAAAGAAAATCATGACTATAGAATTAAGAGGAAGTATGAGAATATCTTAGCAAGCAGAAAATATCAATAGAAAGATAGAAATTATTAAAAATATATAAATTCTGTAGTTCAAAAGTACAATATTCTTCAGAGTGACTAGCTCAACAGTAGTTTTGAATTGGCAGAGGAAAAAATTAGTGAAGTTTTAGGATAAGCAAATTGAGATTATCCAGTCTAAGGAACAGAGAGAAAAAAGAATGAAGAAAAAATGACAGAAGCCAACATCCTTTCTCAATAAAAACACTCAACAAAGTAAGAATACAAAAGAACTTCCTAAATCTGATAAAGGCTATAAAAAGGATGTTGGATCTTGTTAAATGCTTTCCTTATATCTGCTGAAATTACTGTGTGAGTTTTTGTGCTTAATGCTATTAACACTGCCTATTACACTGACCACTTTTCCTATATTAAATTTTCCCTTCATTCCTAAGACAAATCCTATTTGGACATGATGTATAATCTTTTTTACATATTGTAGATTATGTTAACTAGAAGTTTCCTGATGTTTTATATTAGTATTCATAAGAGATTTTGGTCTGCAGTGTTCTGGTCCATATTGGGATTGCAGTAATGCTGATTCATAAAAGGAATTGGAAAATGTTCATTTCTCTTTTAATTTTTGGAAGAGTTTGTAAAAGATTGATGTTTTTCTTCTTTAAAACATTTGGTGCAATTCTGTGCCTGGGATTTTCTTTGTGGGAAGGTTTTGCATTGCTACTTCAATCACTTTACTCTTACAAGTCTATTTAGATTTCTTTTCTTCTTCTTCAGTAAGTTTTAAGTTGGGTCTTTTTATGAATTTACGTCCCTATCAACTAGGCCAGTGGTTGGCAAACTCATTAGTCAATAGAGCCAAATATCAACAGTACAATTATTGAAATTTCTTTTGAGAGTCAAATTTTTTAAACTTCTTCTAATGCCACTTCTTCAAAACAGACTTGCCCAGGCCGTGGTATTTTGTGGAAGAGGCACACTCAAGGGGCCAAAGAGCCGCATGTGGCTCGTGAGCCTCAGTTTGCCAACCACAGATCTAGGCTATTTAACTTGTTAGCATGCAGTTAATAACAGTCCTCCTTTATCATCCTTTTTATTTTTCTAAGGTCAAAAGTGATATCTCCTTAATCATTGCTGATTTTATTAATTTGAATGTTATCTATTTCTCTTCATTGGGTCAGTCAGGCTAAAGGTTTGTTAATTTTCTTGATCTTTCAATAATCCAACTTTTGGTTTAATTAATTTCTCTATTCTGTTTGTATTTGCTATTTTGTTTATTTCCATCCTAATAGACCTGCTAACTTCAATTACATTTCTAAAAACAAAAATTTACTTCTATATTTGATGTAAACTCTGTATCCAACATATACATATACATGTTTTAAAAATATATCTAACATATGTAATTATATAGTACTAATAAAATATAATAATTTGCAAAATTAGAAAATGGGCAAAGGATTTGAATAGATTCTCCAAAGAAGATACACAAATAGAAATTCTAAAGATGCACACATCATTACTAACTAAGGAAATACAAAACCAAATCACCAGATAGCACTCCCTTACCACTAGGATGACTATAATAACAAAGACAATAACAAATGCTGATGAGGCTGTGGAGAAACTGAAAACCTCATATTTGGCTGGTGGGATTGTAAAATCATCCAGAGCCTCTTCAGAGGACATTTTGACAGTTCTTCAAAATGTTAAACATACATGTAACATGACATAGCAATTCCAGTACTAAATATATACCCAAGGAAACTGAAAACATGTCCACATAAAAACCTATGTGAATGTTCATATAGCATTATTCATAACAGCTAAATATGGAAGCAACTCAAATGCTCATCAATGGATTAAAGAATAAATAAAATGGTGTGTCTACATAATAGAACCTTATTTATCCATAAAAAGAATGAAATTTTGATGAATGCTACAACATGGAGGAACTTTGAAAACATTATGCTAAGTGAAAGAAGTCAGATAACAGAAGGTCATAAAGGATATGACTGCATTTATATAAAATATCCAGAACAGGCCAGTGCTTATAGACAGAAAGAAATCTAATATTTGCCAGAGGTTAAGGAGAGAAAGCAATGGAATGAGAAGGGGATTGCTTTTAGGGATCATATTGAATATGTTTTAACAGTAGAGTGGTAATGGTTGCAAAATTCTGTGAATATATTAAAACCCAATGAATTGTAGACTTTAAAACGGTAAATTTGATACCAGGTTGAATTATATCCAAATGAAGCTATTAAAAAAATCATAGAAATTATGGCTATGAGAGGTGAAGTTGGTTATAATGAATAAAGAACACAGAAGAGACCATCTCTCATCCAAGTCAGAGAGGAGAGCCTTGATCCTGGCTATGGAAATAGAAATATAATACAATCAGAAAGCACCATCCTATATAATAAAGAGGTAATATGCAAATTGACCCTCACACCCTCTCACAAGATGGCTGCCTCCATGTGGTCAAAGATGGCCACCTCAAGATGGCCGAGAGGGAAGGGTAGTTGTGGGCGATCAGGCCTACAGGGGAGAGCAGTTGGGGGTGACCACGCCTGCAGGGGAGGGCAGTTCGGGGCAATTGGGTTAACACGGGAGCAGTTAGGCATCAATCAGTCTGGCAGGGGAGTGGTTAGGGGGTGATCAGGCAGGCAGGCAGACAAGTGAGGCAGGTAAGTGGTTGGGAGCCAGCAGTCTTGGATTGTGAGAGGGATGTCCGACTGCCGGTTTAGGTTGGGTCTAAACCGACTGTCAGACATACTCTGAGGGGTCCCAGATTGGAGAGGGTGCAGGCTGGGCTGAGGAACCCCCCCGCCCCCGCTGCACAAATTTCATGCACTGGGCCTCTAGTATAAGAGAAACAGATATACTTCACATATCACCAAGGCTGTGCTGGTAAGAACTAAGCTGCTGGTAGTACCCCTGACAGAAAATTAGAGTAGAAAGGCAGAATGTAGTTCCTGGGGAAGACAGCAATTTTAATTAACTGAACTCATGTTTAGGTTCTTTGGGTTACCAAATGGTTAACAGCCTAACTCCTTATTATAATTTTTTTTCTAATAGAAAGAAAGAAAGAATAATTAAAATTAGAAACATCAACTGAGAAGTCATTCATACTTAAGTCAGCTGAAACTGAAGTGTATACAACGAGCTTTACAAGTAGGTTTCAAGGCAAAAGAAAGAAGCCCAATCATCTCATTCTGGGTGATACTCAAAATTACCTTCTCATTCCTCCACTCCTGTTCTTCAAACAGCTGTCTGTGGCATGTGGGTAGAGTAGTTTGAAGTGTAGCAGGTGTTTGTAATTTCCTTTCTCAAGGTCACAGGTGACTCTGCCAGTGCACTAGAAAAACCACAGCTTCTGGGCCGCTTTCTTCCCACCAAACCCCCAAATCCCCTTCTCACATCCAGATTACTCTCTGCTACGTATGTCTTTTACTCACCTCCCAGCTATTAGAATTGAAGTGCCATTACTCCTAGGATATCTACAAGACTTTATTCCCTAACCTCAAAACATATCTGATTAAAACTTCTTGGTGGGTGAATGGGATATTTTCCAAGAAAAAATTTTGAAACTGGTTTCTTAATTTCCACTGCAGATCTATTAAGGGCTGGGGGGGGGGGGTATCTGTTGCATTGGGCGATGTCCCTTCTCAAATCAAGACCTTCATGACCCTTTTCATCTGTCATTCTGGTTAGCCTTTCCAGGAGTGCTCCGTTATCTACACCCTTCATTACCACTCCCTGCCTAGCCCATACAAGTTACAGTGATGATATAAAGATCAGATGAGATAACATACAGTGTGTAGCAAAGCTTTTAAAACTATAAATTGTTTTTATAAGTGTTAATTGCTGTCAATATTACCTGAACTATTCCCAATTTCCACTGAACCTTTTTTGTTCCACTGAGTGGCATTACAGCTTAATGGTTTATTCACATAAACTGATTCTGCTTTTAGGGAGTTAATATTGTTGGCTCAACTATTATAATGCATTAACACATTCAATTTAAATGTTTCTAAGGAGACCTTCTAAAGATCTTTTGTGTTTCAGTTTCCCTACAGGGAAATAATAACACTTTTATCTTAGAGAATTATTATGACACTCAAGTGAGATAACCTACATAAAACACCTTGCACAGTGCCTGGTACAGAGTAAGTGCCCAATAAGTGTTACATATAATTATTATTAGTCAATTCCTAAAGTTATTTGTGTCATCATAGAGAAATGGGGCTTTGTAGTAAAACATTTATGTACTAGTAAAACACCCATCACTATAAAGATGACCATATTTTCCAAACAAAATGTAGATCTAATAACATTTAATTCCATTTCTGAAAAATATTTATTTCTACTTTTGGCATTGCTCTGAATCAAATACGTGTCCTCAGAAAAGTCTGCTCATGTTGCTATAAGATATTGCCAGGCAAGAAAACTTTATGAATTTTCATTAAAAACAGAAAAAAAAGTTTTTTTTCAGAAATTTCTCTCGATCTTTAAGCATCATACTAACCTGTGACCCAGTTAAGTGGTTATACCAAGAGGTATCTGTGTTATTGACTGCTGTGCTACTATCTCTGCCAAAGTTTGATCTCTGGGGACACTGAGATGATGGCAGAATCAAGAGTATCACAGAAAGAAGAAGCTGGGTGAACTCATACACATTTATCAGGGCAGAAAAAGAATCTACGGAACTTTATTAGTGGCAGCTGGTAGATGTTCAACTACGCAGGAAAAACAGAGCACTAGTTTAATAACTTTTGATTAAATTCCTCCCAAAATGGATGATGAGAGTTAAATTCTTTCTTTTCTAAATGATTGTTTTCTTCTTCTATGGCATGTTCTACTCAAGTTTTAGTTTCTTCTATGGGGTATATTAATGCTTCCTTAAAGAGGTCAAATTTTATATTGATAGGCAGAAAAATTTCAAATAATCAAATATTTAAAAAATTATGCAAGTAAATGATTTGATAAATACAATGCCATGCAACACTGTAATAGCTTTTAAATAATAATACTCCCAAACAAAATGACATAAAAACTTAAATTACCCACAGGTAATAAAATTTTTACTATGTTTTTGGTTTACTGTTTAATATTTTTCTAATGTTCTGAATAAAGATAATTAATAAGGGGCATCATTAAATTTGTTAATGTTTCTGAGTTTACAGAGCTATTATCATGACTATAAAACAAGACAAAACAAGATTCCAAGTACTTTTTACTGGCTGTATAATGAGTCAAAAATAAACTGATGAGCCCAGCTGGCATGGCTCAGTGGTTGAGCATCGATTTATGAGCCTGAGGGTCATGGTTCTATTCCTGGTCAGGGCATATGCCCAAGTTGCGACTTGATCCCCAGTGTGAAGCATGCAGGAGGCAGCTGATCAATGGTTCTCTCTCATCATTTATATTTCTATCTCTTTCTCCCTCTCCCTAACTCTGTGAAGTAAATAATACACACACACACACACACACACACACACACACACACACACAGACACAGACACACACACAGACACAGACACACACACACACACAAATTGATGAAACTCAACAAGGAGAAATGGACAATTTTGCACTTAGGGTTCAATGATATTAGCTGAGAGATTACTGTTAGTGTTAGACATGTATATGAAACAACAGAACAACACTAAAAAGTAGATATTATTATTATTTCCACTCTGGAGATGAGCATACTGAGGTATAAATTTTTACAGAGTGGGAAGATATGCCTTGATAGCACATCTTTAAAATATCAAGGAGTATGGTAGGTCAAAGTTTAATATCAGACACAGTAACCAGATTACAGGAATCAATGATAATACTACATTTTTCATATCACAATTAGAATATTAACTCCAGTTCTAGATGCCCATTTTCCAAAGAATATGAGCAAACTGCAACAAAATCAACACAGATTAAGATAAGTGAATAGATATGATATAGATACTCTCAAACCTCGTAAGTGCTACATTTATGAAAGAAAAAACTGATTAGTTCTGGAAAAAGAGTAAGCTAAGAGCTAATCATTTGTAGTCAAGTGCAAAACCTGAGTAATTAATGAAAACTGTTTTAAGGTAGAACTAGTTTTTGTTTTCCAGGAAAGGAAGAATCCACAAGTAAAGGGACTTTTTCTTTAGTAATTGTTGACACATCTTTCTCTTATGTTGAAACTGAATGACTGGAAATGTGTAGAAATTAGAAATGCCTTAAAAACTCTTCTACCAATATCCCATTATTAGCAGATAATGCAGTCTTTGGAAAAGGTCTGAGGCAAATATCAAGAACTCCAGAGGCTCTTAGGTAGCATGTTAATTAAAAAAGAAAAAGAACTCCTGACCCTGTGTTTACTATGTGATCCTAGGCAAGCCTCTTCACTTTAGGAATAATAATACCTATATAAGAGTTATGCAGATGGAAAGAAAGAGATACAGATATATTGGTAACATAGTAAGTATTCAATACACGTATACCATTAATCTTCAGAAAAAAATTAATAAATTAAATAATAATTTTATATTATTATGATTAGCTTATTCAGGGTCATTATAATTACTGGAACTATAAGAATGGTTAGTAATAATATGTGTAATGCATTGTAGAGTGCTCAAATCATAGTGCGGGAAAGAAAGGAGCATGCAAAATCCCTCTCTTGATCGAGTACACATTTTACTAGGGGAGACATTTATTGAGATCTAAAGAAAAAGAATTAGGAAGGATCATGAAGACCAAAAATGTGTCATTACAGACCAAAGCAAAGATAATCCACACCCTTATACAATTACTATGTGTAAATGAAGAAGGCTGATAGGGGGGAAAAATACCCATTTGAAGTATGGCATTAGAGAAGAGCTCTATGAGTACCCTGGACCATCGGAAAGATGTACAATTGGGTCATGGAGCAAATTAAGCTGGAAATATTTCTGGAGATGAAAATGACAAAAGCCATCCTACTTTGGGTTCATCAATGAGAAAGGGGGATTCTTTGCAAAAGACAATAATGCTAGAAAAAGAGAAGGCAGCAGGATAGAGAAAACCCAATATGAAATAGATTGACTTAATAAAAGAAACCATAGGCATAAATCTACAGGAGCTGAGCAGGGCTATTAATGACAGGACACTGTAGACATTGCTCATTCACAGGGTCATCAGGAGTTAGAACCAAACAGGACGTAACACACACACACACACACACACACACACACACACACACACACACACACACACAGTCTTTTATGCACAAGGTAGGTGTATTCCTGGCAGAGAGACCAAATGTCCACAGGTCTATGGGTGAGTAGGTAACAGTTTGATGTTCAAGAAACTTAGCAGAGAGTACCATAAGGTGGTACTGAAGAAGTAGGCAGAGATCAGATCATGAAGGTCCTCCTGGTAACTGGGAAAGGGTTTGGGTTCTATTCTAAATGTAGGGAGAAATTATTGAAGAATGTTAAGCAGGAGGAAAACCCATTTTAAATTACATTTTTAAAAGATCAATCTGGCTGCTATGACTTATTAAATTCATGAATAAGGTGATCACATGTAGGAATGCCCACGATAGTCCTAGTTTATACCAATTATTCTGGTATAATTGAACGTCTTCACTGATTCCATGCAAGAGTCAGAATATGCAATCTATATATTTAAAAGCCTAAGCGATCATTATGACTGAACAACTGGACAACTGGCCGGTAGCTATGATGCACACTGACCACCAGGGGGCAGATGCTCCAAGCAGGAGCTATGCCCTGGTGGTCAGTGTGCTCCAACCTCCCCACAGCTGGCAGGCCCCAATTGGAACCGAGTGAGATGGCCCCAAATGGCCCCGATCACTGGCCAGGCTGAGGGACCCCACCTATGCACGAATTCGTGCACTGGACCTTTAGAAAATAATAAGTGCATAATAAAACAACCTTCACAAAATAAATAGAGACAGAAATAAGGTTGGTCAAGACATAGGCAGCCCATTGTGGCAGCCTTCATCAGATTTCCTTGTTCCTCATGTTCCTATTTGGGACCTTGGGATCCTCCCTTTGGTTCTTGATCTAAAATATCTTCTGATTAAATATGTAATAATTAGAGGCCCAGTGCATGAAATTAGTGCATGGGTAGGGTCTCTAAGCCTCGCCAGCAATCCAGGCCAATCGGTGGGGTGACTGGGGCCCCCACTGGCACCTGCCTTGGCCAGTCTGGCACTGCCACTCACCGGCCCCACCCCACGCCACCGCCTGTCACCTTTCTCTGCAGGGCAACTGATGGGGCCCCCACTGGCACCCACCTGGGCTGGCCTGGGGCCTATGGGCTGAGGGAAGCTCCTATATTGAGTGTCTGTCCCCTGGTGGTCAGTTCATGTCATAGTGAGTGGTTGTTCCACTGGTCATTCTGCCATTTGGTCAATTTGTATATTAGGCTTTTATTATATAGGATATCTAGTACACAGAAATATACTGAGTGGGGTGCAATATGTCCTAACTCATCCCTTGCAACAATACTTGAGGTAGGTATTAGTATCCCCACTTACAGGAAACTGAAGCACAAAGTCACATGAAGCAAAAACTGCCAAACCAGGACTTGAAGCCCAGTGATTTGGTTCTGTACTCTATTCTTAACCCCTCTTCTAATAATACTGCTCAGTGTGAAACACCCAGGGAACCGCAAGTAGCTCAGAGTCCACAGAGTGAATATTGAGGAAGAGATTGAAATAAGTTTAGAAAGGTAGCACAAGGGCTCAAATGACATGCTAAATAGCTTACTTTTCAATAGGTAGGAGATGGGGTGCACCATAGGATCTTGAATGCATGAATATTTATGTTTTGGATAAATAAAATAGCTATAAAGGATTTAAAAGGTGAATAGGGAGAGACTAGTTCCTAGCTCTGCTTTTTCTAAGGACTGGATATCAGCCTCCTTCCTGGATGGGGAATTTTGGGTAACCCTCTTATGAAGACTCTGCTTTCTCCCACCCATGATAAACAATGACTTCCCACATCTGAAGCCTGAGCCTTCTGCAGCTGTAGAGTGTGGCTTTATCAAGCATAATAAATTTATATCTTCAAACTCACCCTCTTTGCTGAGATCCCAGCCTATATTCTCAGTTCTCTGTTGGGCATTTCTACTTGTTCATGGCCTCTGGTTACCTGAAATTTAACTTCAAAAGCAGAATGTATTATCCTCTAAAAATAAGCCTTCAATCTGTTGGATTTTTGTTTATGTATTTATTTCATTCCAGTTTGATTTAATTTTGATACTTAAGTTGTCAAACAGTAGATGTTCCTTGTTTTATTTATGATATATTTCAGCTTAAGGTTATGTTATTATATGTGGGTGGAAATATAGATTAATGTTTTGCAAAAAAAAAAATCAGCCTTCATTTCTGTTTTGAAAAATAATGTCAAGAGAGTAATCATTCAGTAACCTATGTCTGTCTATAGTTTTGGAATACTTTTTTTACTACTTTTCTTTTGAGTCCCTATTATCAGTTCTAATCTTCAAATATTTCTCACAAATATTTCCATTGCCCTTTCCTAACTCAGACTAGTAGGACATCAAATGTGGATTATAGTAGCTTCACAATTCACATTCCTCCCATCTCCATCCATCTACAGTTTTATGAGCTTCTCTCTTCATTATTCACAGATGATCTATTATACATAGAAAATCCTAAAGACTCCATCAGAAAACTACTAGACTTAATAAATGAATTCAGAAATGTAGCAGGATACAAAATCTACACCCAGAAATCAATGGCATTTTTGTACACTAATAATGAACTCTCAAAAAGAGACACTAAAAAACAAAACAAAACACCCACATCCCATTTACCATTGCAACAACAACAAAGTAAGATAGCTAGGAATAAACTTAACCAAGGAGGTAAAAGATCTGTACTTGGAAAACTATAGGATATTTAAAAAAGACACAGAGGAAGATACAAATAAATGGAATGTATACTGTATTCATGGGTTGGAAGAATTAACATCATTAAATGTTCATAATACCCAAAGCAATCTATAGATTCAAAGTGGATAAAAGACTTAATGGAAGCCATGAAAACATAAAAATCTGAGCAGTAAAATCTCAGACATCTCACATAGCAGAATTTTTGCTGATATATCCCTTAGGGCAAGAGAAACAAAGGAAAAAATAAACAAATGGGACTAGGTGAAAATAAAGAGTTTCTGAATAGCAAAGGAAACTATCATCAAAATGAAAAGGGAACCTACTGTAAGAGAAAACATATTCACCAATGATACATCTGATAAGGGGTTATATCGAAAATATACAAAGTACTCATACAACAGAATAAAAAGAAGATAAAAATCCAATTTAAAAAATGGGCAGAGGACCTAACTGGACACTCTCCAAAAAGAACACACAAATGGCCAAGAGGCATATGAAAAAGTGTTCAAAGTCACTAATCATCAGGGAAATGCAAATTAAAACTGAAATGAGATATCATTTCATACCTGCCAGAATGGCTATCATAAAAAAATCAACAAACAACAAGTGCTGGAAAGGATGCAGAGATAAGGGAACACTAGTTCCCTGTTGGTAGAAATGAAGATTGGTTCAGCCACTATGGAAAACAGTATGGCATTTTCTCAAAAAATTAAAAATGGAACTTCCGTTTGACCTAGCGAACCCACTTCTGGGAATATAACCTAAAACCCCCAAAACACCAATCAGAAAGAATTTATACACCCCTCATTCATAGCAGCATTATTTACAATAGCTAAGATTTGGAAACAGCCCAAGTGCCCATCAGTAGATAAATGGATAAAAAAGCTGTGGGACATTGACACAATGGAATACCATGCAGCTGTAAAAAGGAAATATCTCATACCCTTTGGGACAGCATGGATGGATTTGGAGAATATTATGCTGAGTGAAATAAGCCAATATGAGAAAGACAAATATCACATGATCTCACTTATTTGTGGAATCTAATGAACAAAATAAACTGACCAACAAAACAAGACCAGAAGCATGAGGGCATGGAACAGACTGACATACCTCAATGTGAAGATAGGGGACGAGAAGAGATAAACCAAAGAACTTGTATATTTATATGCATAGTCCATGGACATGGGCAGCAGGGTGGTAAAGACCTAGGGGGATGGGTAGGGGCTGGGCAGACATCTATAATACTATCAACAGTAAAATACATACATACACACACACACACACACACACACACACACACACACACACACACACGCATGCTGGAATATTACTTGACCATAAAAAAGAATGAAATCTTACAATTTGCAACAGCATGAATGGACCTAGAGGATATTATGCTAAGTGAAATAAGCCAGACACAGAAAAACAAATACTATATGATTCCACTTATATGTACTATCTAAAGAAAATAAACAAATGAACAAACAAAATAGAAACAGACTTACAGATACAGAGAACAGACTGATGGATGCCAGAGGGGAGAGCTGTTTTGTGGCAGGGTAAAATAAGGTGAGGTGATTAAGAAGTACTACTTGGTGACAACCAAAATTGTTACAGGGATATAAGGTAAAGAAGGCATAGGGAATATAGTCAACAGTGTTGTGATGACTGCCTATGGTGCCAGGTGGATTCTTGAGTTATCGAAAGGAACACTTTGTAAAGTATATGAGTCTGCTTGCTGTGCTCTTCATCTGAAACTAATACAACATAGTGATAAATGCAAACTGTGAAAGAAAAATAAAATAGCAAAACAAAATATTACCATGTTGGTCATATTCTCATGCTCAACTGCCTTACTATTGCTTATCCTGACTTTATTAGAGTCCAGCGAATCTTTATAAATCATGCCCATCATTACCTTTTCTAACATTCTAGCTCATGATCTTAAATACTCCGCTTCACTCAACTGTCTATCCATCTTTCAGTTGTGTGCATTTTCCTTCTGTGGATCTTTGGTCACACTGTTACTCTGGTCTAGAATATCCTATTCCTTTTTAAATCCCATCCTTCCTTATTATCTGGTAGCACCCCGCCCCCTTCCCCCAATCCCAAACAGCCTCCTCTAAACAGCCTTACCAAACCACTCTAGTCCTGGGAATTCTGGTAACACTCAAGGCCTAACCTTTACTTAGCACAAGCTGCCTTGGTGACTGGCATCTGCTTCATATTGCTCTGAACTTTTATCTATTTCATGTATTGGGATTTCACTGTTAAGAGCTAACTTTTCTAATGAGACCAAGAGTAACTCAGAGACATAAAGCATGTTTTACCTTTTTTTTTATTTCTAATTTCGCCTCTCATACCTACCTGGTGCTTGATGCTATACTATCCTATGCACATACCTAATGTTTACTGGTAATTTAGAAAATAAAATCAGATTATGTACTGTTATGTTACAGTCTTCAAATAATCTAAAATTTTTAGCATTTTAAAAGTTTGCTAAGTGGAAAAATTGAGAATAGTCAAAAGAGAATTAAGGTGAAAAGTCTGAAATACATAAATGTCAGTGGAGTGTGTAATGGGAAAAGTGAACATAAATTTCATAATTTACAATGTCTGGATAAAAAAAAACCCACTGTGCAGATACTTAAGAAAAATGTTATGGACAACTTAGAGTGGTCTTAAAGGAGAATCTATTTTGTATTTATATTTGAATTTCAAGAGAACTGCTTTGAATTGTTACTTCATTGATAAGTGAAAACAGATTCTTTTATGGCTTAAGCCATAAAAACTTATAGTTTATCAGTTTCCTCTCCACCCTGCAATTACCTACAGGAAGAGATTGGCCTTAGGTTTTATTTTATGAGTTTTATAGGGATACATTTACCCCAATTCACATACTATGAATTCCTGGAAAATGCTACACATTGGAGAAAATAAGTGCTTCCTTTGGATCAAAGACATTTCATTTGAACGCATGCATTTATCCATAAACATACTGCCCTAAATATTAAGTTAATATGTGAAAGATATATTTTGCATGCATACATGCATAAAGTATATCATACTAATGTGTAATAATGCAATATGGAATAATTTGTAACCGTAGAGAGTGCACTGAACAATAAAATCTAATAACAAATCAAAATGTGGTAGAATAGCTACAGACATAAAAATTGAAGAATCTCAGATTAAATTTACAGAATTCATATGAGTACATTTATGAATAACATTAATGTTAAGGGCAAGCAACATCACAAATATCTCAGATAAATTTTAAAAATAGTGAAACACTCTAAAACTTTAAGTTTAATATTGATGAAAAATTACATGACAAAAATGTATCTATTAAACCCTTTGAAGTGTAACTGCAGAATGAATAGCTTGATGATAGATTGGTCTTATAATGAAAAAGAATAATGAGTCAATATTCCAATTTTCAATCAAGCTAGGATATTTTAATTCCTCATAATTAAACAGTTAGATGAATGGCAAAAGTGTTCTAGGAGACAGCCTGGATTTTGTTTCAACCTGTTGTGGTAAATATGAAGGCTTCTGTGAAAATGCAAGCTGTAGTTTTATAAACTGCCAAAAAATCCACTTGTTAAAAGAAAAACCGTTCTCATTAAATGGGGGTTGTGTAATCACTGAATAAAATAAGAGTCAAATTATTTAGTATTACAGATTTGGAATTAAAGCAGCTTTACAAAAATCAGTGATTTATACAACAGGCCACACCGATGCTATTTGAATTTTATCACACCTGTTTTCACTGGAAGACATTCAAAAATAAGTATCCTCAAATCACGAATAGTTATTTATATATTCAATATAGCTTACCATGTTTTAATTCCACCAGACAATATGAAAAGCTATGGGAACTGAGCATATGGTTGAAAATGAAAGGGCAGGCATGTTTTAACTATATTCCTCATGTAATCATCTCAAACAAAAAAAGACCAAGCATGTGAGAGAAGACTTCCTTATGCTAGTTACTATTTCTCTTTGATTTGCAAATAAGTCCTTCATTAAAGGTAAATATGGGACTCAAGCCTCTACTGACTTAACTATTAACTAACTTTTATACTGCCTTTCAGGGTTCAGACAATGTCCTCTGATTAATCTGTCTGATATTATCCTTAATTTGCTATAGGCTGTAAGCAGGTGCACAACTAGTTCTTAAAGTGGCATGTTGTAACTATTTTCATATAATTGAATATTATGATTGTCTCGTGTTTTACTTGCTTTTCCTATGGTACTAAAATGTCTGAGTGAATACCATTCTGGACAAAAGTCAGGGAAAAGGAAGCCACGCATATAAACATCAGATCTGAGGTAGGACATTAAAACACAGAATGAAAAAGAAAGTAGTGACTGTGTCTAGTAAAGAAGAAAGGTTTGCTTGTTTTTTATGGCAGGGGGCAATACCATGTGGAGATATTCATTTTACTTTCTATCAAATGCATCTCAAAAAAAAGATATGGTATTATTTATGTCAGAAAAAAAATCCACACAAAAATATTAAAGTTCATACAACAAATTAAAAGAAATGAAACAAGTAAATTAAAGAGAATGAGAGAGAACACAGAACAAAGGTACAGAGGTGGTTCTGTCTCAGGATAACCTATATTTTCTTAGAACACTATATCATATTACAATGCTATAGAATCAAACAATTCTCTGCAACCATATTTTCAGAAAAAAGTTCATCCTAACTTAGAATGTCGAGATACGCATCTTTCCCTATTATAGAGGTTTGAGAAAGTCTCATTTCCCTCACTTGATGCATACATGTAGCTACCATCTCACACTCTCCTAGACCCAAGCCATCCATGGTGGCACCTGAAGCAACAGAGAAGTGGGGTGATAATGTGTAGAGAAATAAGCTGGAAATTGCTAGTTAAGTACAGGGTTAAGAAGTGACTCAGGACCCCAGATTCAGCCATTCTGAAATCCTACCATACTCCTTTCTATTTTTTTCTTAGATCCCAGTAATATCTCTCCTTTTTGGGCTAATATAGTACAAAGTTTGAACTTACAAATAAGCCACTTTAAATTTTTAGACAGTCTTTTTCCTATATCTTCTATCTCTAAATATTTTCTCATCTTAATCCCTTTAATGAAAATAAGAGCATATACATCCAAAGGGCTGAAATTAGGTAGAATTATATTTTCTGTGAAAGTGACTTTACTTTCCAGGACAATGGGTTATAAACACACTTGTGATCCTATTTAGAGGTTATGGAGAAAGAGACAAAGTTTACTGTCAGTAAGCAGGGGGACCTGGGTTTAGAGGGGAAGCAGAATTTACTTAATTTGCAGCAATGAGAGAGGAGAAGAGTTTTAAGAAAACAGAAAAAGGAAGCCTGACTCAAGTCAAAACCTGCATAACTGAATGTTTGGGGAGTATCTGTATAAACCAAGTATATTAAAACTTATTGATTGCACAGAGTGGAAATGTTATTAATATAATAGGAACTACCATTTAATAATCCAACTGGAAAAACATAATCAAAAGACCAACAGCATCTGAACTATTATTATTAGCTACTAGAGGCCCAGTGCACAAATTCTTGCATGGCTGGGGTCCCTTGGCTTGGTGGCAATTAGGGGCCAACAGGGGCCATCTTGCCCAGTCCCAATTGGGCCAGCTGGTGGGAGAGACAATGGGAAGGTGGCCAGTCACAAGAAGTTGGCTGTGGGAGTGCACTGACCACCAGTGCTCCTGCATTGAGCATCTGCCCCCTGGTGGTCAGTGAATGTCATAGCGACCGGTTGAGCAGTCATTTGGTTGCTTAGGCACACATACACACACACACACACTAGAGGCCTGGTGCATGAAATTCATGCATGGAGGTAGGAAGGGTCCCTCATCCCAGCCTGCACCCTCTAATCTGGGAGCCCTCAGGGGATGTCCAACTGCCTCTCGCAATCCAGGACCACTGGCTCCTAATCGCTCACCTGCCTGCCTGCCTGATCACCTCTAACTGTCCCCCTACCAGCCTGATCACCCCTAACTGCTCCCCTGTTGGCCTGGTCACCCCTAACTGTCTCTGCCTCGCCCCATACCTGGGATCCAGGATTCCCTCCTATGGCCAGTTGCAGGCACCCAGGACCTGGGTTTCCCTCCCTCTTCCCAACCGCAGGAACCCAGGACCCTGACCAGCTTCTCCTGGGCCGGCCACAGCTACTGTGCCTGGGACTGCAGGGTGTGCAGCTTGTCCCTCTCTCAGCGCACAGCCTGTCTGGTCCCCATTCTTCTCTCTCAAGCTCATTTGTGCCAGGCTGGTCCCCATTCCTCTCTTGTGAGCTCATTTGTGCCAGGTTGGTTCCCATTCCTCTCTCTCCGCAGTGTTCAGTGTCTGTCTGAGCCTTTCAGGCATGATGGTGTGAGGGTGTGATGACCATTTGCATATTAGCTCTTTATTATATAGGATAGATTGTTCCTAATTCACTGGACTTATTTTGAGATAACTACTGAAAAAGTTAATATCATATATCTCATGAGTTCTTGAGGATTCAGTTATTTTATCATTTAATTAACACACACATCTATAAACACCCCACAGGTTAAGACAAAAAAACTCTGCCAGGCTGTCCTTTCTGAGTTCCAGAATACACAAATAAACCCAGAAATGTAAACACCAGTGCCACAGGAATGCCTACATGAATAATATCAATTTCAAAAGTATGAAAAATAATCCAGTGATTCAAATACATTAAAATAATTTGTTTTCCATAATTGTTATCTTTAATTTTAAATATTAAAGAATAAAATTTATAAAATGTTACTGCTACTAAAGCTAACTGGAATATACACTATTATCAAGTATTTTTATAATTACACTGATTAATTCCTCAAACACTAGTCTTTTCCGGAGCACTACATAGTAAGTCATCAAATATGTTGAATTAATAATATGGATATATTACAAATAAAAAATGGAGTCAAATTTCTCCAGAGAAAAACATTAATTATCAATAAAACTCAAATATAATAGAATATTATATTCATTTTCTTTTTTTTATAAAGTAGATGCATCTTTATTTTTTTCATTTTTATAATATTTATTGTTCAGTTTATTAATTACATTGTTCCCCCTTTTTTATCCTCCTATAGCTCCCCTCCACCCTGTACCTATCCCACCCTCCACCCTTACCTCCCCCTCCCCAGTGTCCTCACCCATTGTTGAAAGACTTTTGTCCAATCTCTTGCTGTACTTCCTACACCCCTTTTCTCCCCAAGAATTGTCAATCCATTCCCTCTTTATGTCCATGATTCTGTTATATTCACCAGTTTATCCTGTTCATCAGCCTATCCATTCACTTGATTTTTATGTTCATTTGTTGATAGATGTGTATTTGTTATTCATAATTTATATTTTTACCTTTTTTTTCTTCTTCTTCTCCTTAAAGAATATCTTTCAGCATTTCATATAATATTGGTTTGGTGGTGATGAACTCCTTTAGCTTTTTCTTATCTGCGAAGCACTTTATCTGACCTTAAATTCTGAATGATAGCTTTGCTGGATAGAGTAATCTTGGTTGTAGATTCTTGCTATTCATTATTTTGAATATTTCTTGCCACTCCCATCTGGCCTGCATCGTTTCTGTTGAGAAATCCACTGACAATCCTATGGGTGCTCCCCTGTAGGTAACCAACTGTTTTTCTCTTGCTGCTTTTAATATTCTCTCTTTATCTTTTGCTCTTGGCATTTTAATTATGATGTGTCTTGGTGTGGTCCTCTTTGGATTCCTATATTTTGGGGTTCTGTGTACTTCTTGGGCTTTTAAGTCAGTTTCTTTCACCAGGTGGGGGAAGTTTTCAGTCACTATTTCTTCAAGTAGGTTTTCATTATCTTGCTCTCTCTCTTTTTCTGGCACTCCCATAATTCGGATGTTGGCATGCTTGAGGTTGTCCCAGAGGCCCCTTACACTATCTTCAATTATCTGGATTCTTTTTGTTTCTTGCTTTTCCAGCCGAGTGGATTTTGCTTCTTTGTATTTCAAATCTTTGACTTGGTTCTGGCCCTCTGGACTGCTTTTAGGACTTTGTGTAATATTTTTTATTTCAGTCTGTGTATGCTTGATTTCTAGTTGGTCCTTTTTCATATCCGTGAGGGTCTGGTTCATATCCTCAGAGGTATTGTTCATTTCCTTGAGGGTCTCATTCATTTCCCTATAAGTCTCATTCATTTCCTGGTTGGTCTTGTTTATTTCCTCATAGTTCTCATTAAGTTCATCGGCCTTTTCTAAGAGCCTCTTGAAAAGCCTTATAACCGTGGTTTTGAACTCTATGTCTAGTGGTATTTTTTCCTCCATTTCTTTCACACCTGATTTCTTTCCATATCTCTGCATGGTGGCTGCTTTATGTGGTAGATGTCCTCTAAGGGTCAGTGGCACAGCCTCCCCAGTTACTTGAGGTGGGTATTCTTACTGCAATCCTTTATGGGTTGTACATTATTTTTGAATTTAAACCCAGCTTGTTGTTGTTAGCCCTAGGAGGGTTTGACCTCCAGGCCAATTGGCTGTGAAGGGAGACTGTGTTTAGGTTGGATTGGCGGAGTCTCTGAGCTGAGCAGGCAGCCTCAGTGTCAGCTATGTCCTATGCGGCGCTCACAGGTCTCTGTTGGATGGGGATGGCTGCAGGCACCTCCAAGAGAAAGCCACTAGTCTCTTCCCGTGGCAGACAACTCTGCCTCTCCCCAAATGAGTCTGTACACCCAAAGTCTCGCCCAGGGTTGTAAAACATGTGGTTTCCGGGACCAGGAGACAAGTATCCAGGGAGCAAGTCACGCGTCTGTGCTGTGGCACAGTTTAAGTGCATGCAAACTTCTTTTTCAATCACCCGGCTTCTCCACAGACTAGGAGACCTCCGCCACGCCCGGCTTCCAGGGTGCATCCCCCGGACCTCGGACCTCGCCTGGCACTGGGGAATCTGTGCTGTGGGACGTCTCCACGTACCCCGGATCTCAGACCTCGCCTGGTGCTGGGGAATCCATGCAGTGGGACGTCTCCACCCTCCCTGTTGGCGAAATCCAGCTGGGGTTGCTGCTCCAGCCACCGCCCGCGCGTGTGACCAGGACGGTTCCTAACCTGTTTCCACGTGATTTTCAAGGCTGCGCTCCCGCCACTCTTCTGAGTCTCAGTGTCCCACCTTTACTTTTATTTGTGGAGTTTTCACTCAGCCCGCTTTCTGGTGATTCTAGGTGATGTTTGTTTTGTTGTTATGTTGTAATTTTTAAATTGTTGCGCGGGGCAGAACACTAGGTGTTTACCTATGCCGCCATCTTGGTTCCTCCTCCTATCTTCATTTTCTTAAAAAGATATTTTTAGTAGCAGGAAATGAAGAGCTTATTGGATAGAATGGACAAGAAATAAGATTATGCTTTTAGAAGAAGAAGATATACCCTAGTCTATATCATCTTATAAATCTGTCTAGTAGGAACTATCAATTGTATATATTTCATATAAATATGATACTCAGATACTAATTTTAATCATTTTCTTCTATATTATCTTCTATAATTATTTTTAATATAGCAAATGACACTGTAATTATTAAATGCTTTTTGTGGCTTGATAGTATAAGGGGGATAAAACAAAGGATTTTACTTTGATAATAATAAAGCCTAGTAATGTATAATAAAATGGAAGCATAATTCCACTATTACAAATCATTCACTCTAAATGATGCTAGTGCTCAAAATAACATTCACTTTTCAAAGGGTATAAATCAATTTCCATACATATTTGCATTACTTTATCAAAAATATAAAGTATTTTTAATATGTTTTTATTGATTTTAGAGAGAGAGGAAAGGAGAGGTCTAGAGAGACAGAATGATGGATGAGAGAAAAGTATCAATCGGCTGCCCCTGCACGCCCCCTACTGGGGATGAAGCCCACAAACCAGTCATGTGCTCTGATCAGAATCGCACCTATAACCTCTTGGTCGACACTCAACCCCCCCAACCATACCAGCTGGGTGAAAAGTATAAAGTATTCTTAAATTTAAAAATATTCCATGTATAACATTAATTTAAATAAGTACCTATAAAAATGATACATATCTTATTTTCCCATATCTTAGCAAAAATTAGTAAATTTTCTTCATTAATTAAAAAACACGAGGTTCATTTTCTTGAAGGAATATAACTACTGACAAAAGGGAAGATAAGAGTTTTGTACAACGACATTATTATAACCAGTATCATTGTAACTTCTTATCAGTTTTAATAATGCAGAAATAGACTGCCTTACCGTTGGTGCTGTATCTGCATGATGGTTACAAGGCATTCTTTCTATGTTGATAATTCCTGTGAAAAGAAAAGAGTGTGGATATCTGATTGTACCCCCCATTTTATTTTGAAGACATTTATGTCACAAAAACACGACTCCTACAGTTTACATATAAGAAAAAAGCCTCACTTGCATGGCAGGATCCTTTAAAGTTGTATCATGAATACTATGGTCAGAAACAGTTGGAGAGTTTAGCTAAGACACTTGACTTAAGGCAAGCTTAGCCAGTTTTTCCATTTCAGCAATAGAACAAGGTGTGTCCATATTCTGCTCTAGGCTCAAAAATTATATATACCATTATCCCTGTTCTGCAACATTTCTTTAAAAGACACAGACACACAGATACACAGATACACACACACACACACACACACACACACACACACACACTTTTATTGATTAGAGAGGGAGGAAGGAAAAAGAGAGAGATAGAAACATCAATGATGAGAAAGAATCATGGATTGGCTGCCTCCTGCACACCCCCTACAAGGGACTGAGCCCCAACCCAGGCATGTGCCCTTGATGTGAATCAAACCTGGGACCCTTCAGTCCGCAGTCCAACACTCTATCCATTGGGCCAAACCAGCTAGTGCTGAATTTCTGCCTTGAAAGATTTATTTCTGACCTGAGGTCATCAATTTTTCATAAAAACATATCACAAAGGCTAGAAAGTAATCACCTCATTTTCCCAAAAAGAATAAATAAGTCTACTTGAATTATTCTTTGTCCTGGCTTCCTTCTATGACATGTGCTGTTTATTCATAACCATGGAATATCTGGAAAATTAAAATTCCCTTTGATTCTCTCCTTTAAATGATAATAGTGATGGAGAAACTTGAGAAAAATCCTTTTTATCATGTGTGGATTTATCCTTTTGTTCCCAACGCACTTTACTGCATTTCTTTGTAATAAACAGCTTCTAAGGGTATAACCCAATGCATCTCATCTGTAAAGATACTGGCTCAAAGTCAAGCTCAAGTTAAAAATGAACTCAGTGTGGGTGTCATTTACTTCACAACCTCTATCCATCAGCAAACCAATGAGTTAGGATCTCAGGAGAGTTTGTTCAAATAATTCTAAACGCTATCACATACAGGGCTGGTTGGAAGTGAGAAGTGCAATGTACTATTGGTATTAATTAGCAAAATTCATATTTGAAACAAAACACTATTCCCTCTCCCTTATTTTTCTTAACTTATTTTTCTTAAAAATGTTATTGAGATCAATACAAAACAATCATTTTTTTATCACTTTGTAAGAGTATATTCAAAATGAACAGAGTACCATAAAACATGATTTTTAAAAAAGTTTTTGGTTCATTTAAAAAATTCTCTCAACATCTACTTTTAGCCAGTAAAGGCCAATACTACTTTTATTCAATCAAATAATATTTATTGAGTGGCTACTGAACATTCAGTAATAAGAGATAAATTATAAAGGTTAAATTATGATTTCTGACTCCAGACTCTAGAGAAAAAGATATCCTTTTCTGAAGAAATATCACACAGCAAATGAATAGTTTTGTCTTAAGTGTAATAAGTCTTTAAAGTACTTTTAATGGGCAGACACATTTTTATACCTACAGTAACATTGGCCTTGAATTTTAAAAAAATTGAAAACCCAAGTAAAATATATTGTAAAATATTCAAATAATGCCAACTCTTAATGCACAATTTTAATAATATTTTAGTATATATAAAAATGGTGAAATTTCCACTTTCCCAGCCCCCACATCTCTCTCTAGCAGCAACCATTAAGAACAGTCTAGTGTGACACACTGGCTTTTAAAAGAAAGTAGACATAATGTTCAGGAATTAGCAACATCTTACATACAGGGTACTATTATAATCTGCTTTAAAATTAACCTAGGCTAATTACTGATTTTTAAATTCTTATCCAATTACAAAGTAACTTCAAAATATTAGAAATCAACAACAAAACCCATATCTATTATCTTCAGTTTATAAAATTACACTATTCCCTCTCATTTTTCTTAAAATATTATTGAGATCAACACAAAACAATCAACACAAACAAATATGTAGGGGAAAAAACCTTACTATTTTACAGTTTCAATTTTAGGGTGTGTTAAAAATAGGTTTTAAAAGTGTATTATCCAAAGATATAATCCTAGTATTCAATTTAGATTGCCTGTTGAAATAATATCATTCGGAAATACAATCATAAATGTTTGTTCAAACGTTCAGTAAAGAATATAAAGAAAGATATGTTTAAGTAAAAATAGCACTGTTTTATGAAAATTTTAGCTGAAGAATCTATATTTATCTACATTTGTACCTTATTTCATTTTATTAAGGTGAAAACTCATAATGAGTAGTTTGCTATTGTAGCTATTTTTATGTGCCGACTTGGTTAGGCCACAGTACTCGGATATATGGTCAAACATCTCAAATGTTCCTGTGAAGGTTTTTTTTTTTTTGCTTTATTAACATTTAAATTAGTATAGTCTGTGTAAAGCAAATTGAGCTCCACAATGTGGGTGGGTCTCATCCCAACAGTTAAAGGGCTTAAGAAACACTGACCTCCTAAAAACGGGTATTTTGCCATTAGACTTCTTTAGAACTTGATCTGTAACTCTTCCCTGGGTTTCTGGCCTGCCAGGCTATCTAAAAATTTTGGATTTCCCAGCCTCCACAATCCTATGAACCAATTCCTTAAAATAAATCTATCTATATATATATCCTATTGGTCCTCTTTTTCTTTGTAGAATACTGACTGATATACTTACTTTATGAAAAACATCCTATATAATAAAAGCCTAATATGTTAAGTGTCCAGCTGACTGGTAGGCTATTCAAGCAAGCAAAGTGTAATATGCAAATGATATGCTAAGGCTGCTCAACCATTCACTATGATGTGCACTGACCACCAGGGGACAGAAAATCAACCAGTCGACTAGTTGCTATGACGTACACTAACCACCAGGGGGCAGGCACTCCGACCAGAAGTTAGCTTGCTACTGGGGTCCAGCCGATCAGGACTGAGTGAGAAGGGCAGGACATGCCCTGGAACCCTCTCGCAGACCCTCCCCATTTGGCCAACTTTCTGTGTCCCTCCCTGGCCCCAACTATCCCTCCCCAGAAACAATCGTGCACCAGTGGGGTCTCTCAGTCTGGCCTGAGCCCTCTCGCAATCTGGGATCCCTCAGGGGATGTCAGAGAGCCAGTTTCAGCCCTATCCCGCAGGCCAGGTGAGGGACCCCACTGGTGCAAGAATTCGTGCACCAGGCCTCTAGTTAATAAAAAAAAATAAAGCAATTATTTGTATTTATAGTCTAATTTAAATTTTCATTCACTAAATATATTAATAATGTGGAAGTATATTTAAAATGTACAATTTACCCTGGGTATTTTAAAATTAGAATATCTCAAAATCAACTTAAGAATATACAATACCTATAGAGTAAATCAATCTATCATTAAATTCAAAAAAATAAAATCATTGTTTCAATGAATATTTACTGCTATAGTGTCTAGTCTGACAATCTGTTGTTTTTTTTAAATATATAGAGGGAGAGGAAAAGAGGGATAGAAACATCAACGATGAGAAAAAATAACTGGTTGACTAACTCCTGCACACCCCCTACTTGGGATCAAGCCCACAACCCAGGCATGTGCCTTGACCCGGAATTGAACCATAGCCTCCTGGTTCATAGGTCTATACTCAACGACTGAGCCATGATGGCTGGGCCAATCTCTGCTTTTTAATGCTTGGACTATTTATGTGTAATGTAATTCTGGTATGGCTATGTTTAAGTTTACCATCTTGCTATTTTATTGCATCTATACTTTTGTTCCTTTCTGCCTCCTTTTCTGTATTCTTTTAGAATAAAATATCTTTCCTATCCCATTTCATGTCCCCTCATGGTTAAAATTTTAGATGCTCATGTTTTTGGTTGATTTTAGAGAGGGAGGAAGGTAAAGGAGGAGAGAGAGAAACATTAATAAGAGGGAGAAATACCGATTGGCTGCCTCCTGCATGCCCTGTACTGGGGATCAAGACCACAACGCGGTCAAGTTGACTGGGAATCAAAGCATTGATCTCTAGGTGCACGGAAAGATATACAACCAACTGAGCCACTATATTTTTTAATGGTTAACTTAGAGATAAAATAGACATATTTAATTTATTATAGTGTATACTGAATTAAGAATTTCTATTTAACAAAAAAGATAGTCATTAGACTTCTTAAAACAGTATTACTTCATTAATCCTGCCACTCTTTATGCTACTATTGTCCTATATTTTACTTTTACATGTTATAAATTTCACAATATATTGTCAGTATATTTGATTTAAACAGTCAGTAATCTTTGAGAATTTTAAAGTTAGTCTTTTATATTTAGATATATATTTTTCCTTTATAGTATTTTCATTCCTCCTTGTAGATCCAAACTTTCATTGGAGATCATTTACCTTCAGACTGATAAATTCTCTATGAAATCTCTTATAGTTTAAATCTTCTGGTGACTATGTTATTTTTTCCCTCCTGAAAAGTCTTTAATAGGCATCATTTATGATAAATATGTTTGCTGGACACTGAAATATAGCACTACTTTATTCCATTTAAAAATGAATTTATCTTTATTGTTGAAAATATTATAGATGTCCCTCTTTTACCCTATTGAACCCCTCCACCCTGCTCCCACACAGCCACTCCCCACCAAGCCTTCATCACACTATTGTTATTGTCTGTGTCCATGGATTATGCATATATGCATATAAATTATTTGATTAATCCCTTCCCACACCTCCTCTTCCCTCTGAGATTCTTCAGTCTTTTCCCTGTTGCCAAACCCCATGCACTAGGGATCAATGTACTTGGCAGTGAGCCATGATAGCAACAATAAAAATATTATTAATTGAGAGAGAGAACCAAGATGGCGGCATAGGTAAACGCCTATCTTGCTGCCCCACAGAGCAATTTCAAAACTACAATTTACCGAAAGAACAAACACTATCCAGAATCGCCGGAAGGCTGGCTGAGTGAAAGTTCCACAAATAAAAGAGAAGATAGGACACTGTGACTCAGAGGAGCGGCTGAGGACAGCTTTGAAGATACGCGTGGACAGAGGTTTGGAGCGGGCGCCAGCTGATAGGGCGGGCGGCTGAAAACCCGGCTTGTTTTCTCGAACCAGGGAGACAAAGATGTCCCACTACACTGATCCCTCAGCTCTGGGAGAAGTCCAGGGAACCCACAATCCTCTGGGGTAAAAACTGGAGAGTGGGAGGGCACACCGAAGCTCTGGTGCTACAGGGGCCTGCTGGCTTGTGAAGAGGGCGAGCTTGGGCAGAGTGCATGTGAACTTGGGAACAGCGCAGGTGCGTGACCGCGCAGAGAGCGCTCGTGACTTGATCTCTCATTCGGGAAACCGACAGACTGCATTGTTTTGCGAGGCTGGGTGAGACGTTGGGTGTGCAGACTCATTTGGAGAGAGTCTGAATTCTCTGGCAGCAGGTGGAGCTCAGCAGCTGCTTTTTCTCAGAGGTGCTGGCGGCCATTGCCCCTGGTACAGAGTCCCTGGGGCCAAACAGGGCGGAGTTGATGCTGTCTGCTTGACCCTGAAACTCCGCCCATCCAACCTGAGCACAGCTGAACTTCACAGACAATTGGCCTGGAGGTCAACCCCTCCAAGTGCTAACAACGATTAACCTGGGCTCAACTTAAACAAGACTGTGCAACCCATATCCACCTCAGGTAACTGGGGAGGCTGAGCCACTGTCCCTTATAGGACATCTACCACACAAAGCTAATTGACCAACTCCGGGAGGCAGCCACCATGCAGATACATGGAAAGAAATCAGGTGTGAAAGAAATGGAGGGAAAAAAACGACTGGACATGGAATTCAAAACCACGGTTATAGGGCTTTTCAAGAGGCTCCTAGAAAAGGCCGAGACCTACAAGGAAATAAGCAAGACCTACAAGGAAATGAATGAGACCTGCAAGGATATGAACAAGACCCTCAAGGATATGAAAAAGGACCAACCAGAAATTCAGCATACACTGACTGAAACAAAAAATATTATACAAAGACCTAAAAGTATACTCTAGAGTATCCCAAGAACCAAGTTCAAGATTTGAAATACAAAGAGGTAAAATCTACTCAGCTGGAAAAGCAAGAAACCAAAAGAATCCAAAAAATTGAAGATAGCGCAAAGGGCCCTCTGGGACAACCTCAAGCATACCAACATCCGAATTATAGGGGGGCCAGAAAAAGAGAGAGAGCAAGACAATGAAAACCTATTTGAAGAAATAGTGACCGAAAACTTCCCACACCTGGTGAAAGAAATTGACTTAGGAGTCCAAGAAGCACACCGAACCCTAAGAGGACCACACCAAGGCACATCATAATTAAAATGCCAAGAGCAAAAGACAAAGAGAGAATATTAAAAGCAGCAAGAGAAAAACAAATGGTTACCTAAAAGGGAACACCCATACGATTGTCAGCGGATTTCTCAACAGAAACGATATAGGCCAGACAGGAGTGGCAAAAAATATTCAATTGAGCAATAGCATGAATCTACAACCAAGATTACTCTATCCAGCAAAGCTATCATTCAGAATTGAAGGTTAGATAAAGTGCTTCAGTGATAAGAAAAATCTAAAGAAGTTCATCACCACCAAACCAATATTACATGAAATGCTAAAAAATATTCTTTAAGAAGAGGAAGAAGAAAAAGATAAAAGTGTACATTGTGAACGACAAATACACATCCATCAACAAATGAATCTAAAATTCAAGTGAATTAATAATCTGATGAACAGGATAAACTGGTGATTGTAACAGAATCATGGACATAGAGAGGGAATGGACTGACAATTCTTGGGGAGAAAAAGGGTGTGGGAAGTGCAGCAAGAGACTGAACAAAAATCATGCAACTATGGGAGAGGACAATGGGGGCGGTGAGGGCGGAGGGTGGGATGTGTACCTTGTGGAGGGGAGCTATGGGGGGAAAAAAGGGAACAATGTAATTAATAAACTGAACAATAAAGATTAAAAAAGAAAAAAATTATTATTAATTGAGAGAGAGAGAGACAGAGAGAGAGACAGAGAGAGATGGACATGAATGCAAAATGTTGATCTGCTACCAGGAATTGAACCAGCAAACTTTTTGGTGAATAGGACAACATGAACCAACTGAGCCACACTAGCCTGAGCCTCAACTGTCTTCTTTATTTTTTGAATAGCAAACATCTAAGCGTCAACCTCAGTTATCCTAATGCTTCTTAGTCACTTCTTGGCCTCTTTTCATTCAAATAGCTTTTGCCAACTTATCTAACATCTGTGAATTCTAAAAATATGCATATGCCACTGAATCCTTAACCTATACTTATGCTCCAAGCTTTATTTCAAAATCAAATTCCTAGCACAGAGCCTGACTCACAGGGGGACAGTTAATAAATAAGATTCAAATGAATGAGCAAGCTATTAAATACCTCACTCCACATATCTTCCAGTATCTGAAACTCAATATATCCCAAAAGGTACAGTTCATTAACTTTTCCCCAATCTCACTAATAAAAGAGAAATATGCAAATTAAATACCACTCCGCTACACTCATCAGCCAATCAGGAGGGAGTATGCAAAACAACCCAACCAAGATGGCAGCAGACCTGGAGTGAGCAGGAGGCTTGGGTTGCCCCTGGTGATGGAGGAAGTCAAGCTTCCCACCCGCCTGGCTGGCCCTGTCCTCCCAAGGCTACCAAGTTTCTATTATAGAAGATAAATAAATCCCAGATACCTGCTTCCAGCCTGCCCTGGCCTCTGCTCAAGGAGGTGCTGAGAAAAAGAAAGAAAGAACCAAAAGCCCCTTACCTAAGCTGGCCACACCCCCATGGGATGAGGGTCCCCGTTGGGGGGCTTGGCCAGCCTGCAAAAGCCATCAGCTCCTCACTCAGGCTGGCATGCCCCCCCCAGCGGGGACCCTCACCCCATGGGGGCATGGCTGGCCTGTAAACCACCATAGGCCCCTCACCCACGCTGCTCCACACCCCAAGGGAACCCCCACCCTGATCCAGATATCCTTCAGGGCAAACCAGTCAGCCCCCACCTGTGCACCAGGCCTCTTTCTATACTAATAAAAAGGTAATATGCTAATTAGACTGGGAGACTTTCCAGGAGACCTTCCAGACATTCTTCTGGACAAAGCCATGTTGGCAGGGCCAAGGTAGAGGCAGTTCGACGCTAAGAGGGGAGGGCAGTTGTGAGTGATCAGGCTGGTGGCAGGAGGGTGGTGATGGAGGCAGTTGGTGGTGAGCAGACCAGCAGGGGGGGCCAGTTGGGGGCAAGCAGGCCATCAATGGGGGTCAGCTGGGGATGATCAGGACAGCCGGGGAAGGGGCAGTTTGGAGTAAGCAGGCCAGCAGGAGGGTAGTTGGGGGCGAGCAGGCCAGTGGGGAGGGAAGGTGGAGACAAGCAAGCTAGCAGGGGGGACAGTTGGGGGTGAACACACTGGCATGGGGGGCAGTTGGAGGTGATCAGGCTGGTGGAGTGGGGGACATGTGGAGGCAAACAGGCCAGCAGTGGGGAGTAGTTGGGGACGAGCAGGCAGAGTGGTTAGGGGCAATAAGGCAGGCAGGTGAGCGGTTAGGAGCCAGGAAGAGGGATATCCAACTGTCAGTTTAGGTCCAATCCCTGTAAACCAGCAGTAGGCCATCCTTCAAGGGGTCCCAGATTGGAGAGGGTGCAGACCGGGCTAAGGGACACAGCCCCCCCATTCACGAATGCGCTGGGCCTCTAGTATATAATAATAAAAGTATAATATGCTAATTAGACAAGAGAGTTGAACAACCTTCTGGACAAAGCAGGGCTGCGAAGGCCAAGGCAAGCCACTGCAGCTGCAAGGGCCCAGCCTCTTGCACAAATTTCATGCATCGGGCCTCTAGTATTCCTATATTTTCCTATTTTAAGAGATTGCCACCCTTAAATTCCATTTTCTTATTCCTTACCTCTCACATTCCAGATCTCCAGTACTTAATGATTTAACATCTATACTTTCTTACTCCAGTCCTATTCTCCCACCTCAATAATTAAAATCATCTTTTAACTAGTCTTCCTTGCTAGAATATCCTAACATCTCTTACAATTATTAGTTTTCATATCTGATAATGGTTAGTTTACCAGGTGAACCGTTTCATAATGTGGATTTTATAATCAAAGAAAACACGATAATTTCAAGAGAAACATCAAAAGTGCTTTATTTAAGGCAATGTCCATCGCTAGCTACACATTTCCCCCGTCTTTCAGGGAATTTGTGGATACCATGCCAATAGGACTGTTATTGTTTTGAACAAACCATTCAGAGACCCAATTTTCCATTTCTTCATATGCTTTGAAGTGCTGCTCAGAAAGTGCGTGTGCCATTGATCAGAACAAGTGGTAATCTGAAGGATCAAGTTCTGGTGAATATGGTGGGTGGGTTAGTACTTCCCAGGCAAGATCTTCTAATGTATCTTTTAACTGGTTTTGAAGTGTGTGATGGTGCATTATCATGAAGCAAAATTACTTTGCCATGTCTTCTGGCACATTCTGGTCTTTTCACAATCAAAGTGTGGTTCAAGTTGATTATTTGTTGTCGGTAACTATCAGTATTACCAGTTTCACCTGGTTTTAGAAGCTCATAATACACCACATCTTCCTGATCCCACCAAACGCAGAGTTGTCTTTTTTCCAAAGCAAATTGGCTTTGCAGTCGATGTTGATGGTTGACCTGGATCAACCCATGATTTTATGCATTTGGTATCCTCAAAAAAAAATCCACTTTTAATCACCAGTCACAATTTGTTGCAAGAAAGACTTTTGTGCTGTAGAAGCAACATTTTACTCATGACTTTTTGGTTTTCCATTGTCTTTCGTTCAATTGATGTGGCATCCATTTTCCTTTCTTTAAAATCTTTCCTGTTTCTTGTGAACAATCGGAAATTGTTTGCTGAGCAACACTGAATCTTTCTGCAAGTTGTTTTTGAGATTAACACGCATCTTCATCCAATAATGCTTGTAATTCTTGGTCTTCAAACTTTTCCAGTTTACCTGGACATTCTAGTCTTTCACATAAAAATCATCACTTTTAAAGCATTGAAACCAGCATTCACAAGTGTCTTAAGATGGAACATGTTCACCATAAGCTTTCTAAAGTACCCAGCAGCACTTTTCTTCAAAATAATGAATTAAAACTTCCCACAAATGCTCTTTTTGGCAAAAAATTTGACATTTTTAGTGTAAAAATATCTGTGATGTGGACACCTTGAGAAAATTTGACATATGAAGTTTTGAAGCTTATTGTCAATACAACAAAATATCAAATCGCATATATATCAACATATATGTAACTCCATCTATTGAAAAAAAATACAGTTAACTGGTACACCTAGTAAATAGCCTTCTCAATGAGGAATTATTTGTCACTACATCAAATATACTCTGCAAAACAGTTTATTTTCATTTTTATTAATATATCAAGTATCAAACAGTACAACCCTACCTACCTCTCCCTTTCGAAAACATGTCTCTTGTGAATATTGCCATTGCTGGGGATGGGCAGTGCTCTGTACTTCATTTATACAAGGTTCTGCACAACTGGCCCCTCGCTATCCTTCTGTCCTCACTGTCTTCCTCTTTCTCCCTCGTTCCTTCTACTCTAGCAATATGGGCCTTTTAAAAAAAATTTTTATTGATTTCAGAGAAGAGGGAGAGGGAAAGAGAAATAAAAACACCAATGATGAGAAAGAATCATTGATTGGCTGCCTCCTGCACGCATACTATTGGGGACTGAGCCGGCAACTGGGCATGTGCCCTTGACCAGAATTGAACCCAGGACCCTTTGGTCCACAGGCCGACGCTCTACCAACTTAGCCAAACCAGCTAGGGCCATCTTTGCTGCACAAAATGCACATCAAACACATTCCTGACACAGGATCTTGTTTGGAGATGCTTTATTGCCCAGGTATCATGGGTTTTTTTCTTTAAAATTCTATTCATCAGCTTTTTCTGAAGCATTCTTCCACCATCTCATTTAAAACAGCAACTATTCCTTTTCTCTGCTTTGCTTACCCTTTATTCCATATTTGTTTTCTTATTGTCTGTCTCCACTGGACAGTAAACCGAACCAAGTCTTGGATTTTCACTTTTTTTTTTGGTGTGTGTGTGTTTTATAGATACATTCTCATAACACAGTGCCTGACACAAAGTAAGTACTCATTGGGTACTTACTGAATATGTGAATGAATTTTGCATTCCCAATATGTGCATATGCATCAATTAAACATCCTTTAGAATAAAAAAAACAGAAAATAAAACAAAAAAATTAGAAAGGATTTAACTGGGAAAAAAGTATTTTTGTTTTTTACACTGGTATGGTATGGAGAATGTAGGAAGGAAATAACTAATTTTCTCAGTTCTATACATAAAAGCTATAATTTAAATACTAGGGGAAAATAATAAATTTAAATTCTGAACAAAAGCATGATGATTTAGAAAATGTTTTCCATACTCAAAGCAAAGCAAGGTCATTTAAAAACATGCTTATCATACTATATACCTTTTTTCCCTGTAAAAATTCAATGAGTATTAAGTACATTAATTTAACTAACTGCTATACTATCCTATCTAATAAGAGTAATATCCAAATTAACCATCACCTCATTACACCTACCAGCCAATCAGGAGCAAGTATACAAATTAACCCCAACCAAGATGGCTGTGGCCACAGAGTGAGCAGGAGGGAGGCTCAGCTTTCCCTGGCGATGGAGGAAGCCAAGCTTTCCACACACCCTGGGTGGGCCTAAACCTCCACCCAAGGCTACAAAGTTTCAATTATAGAAGGTAAATAAATCCCAACAGAAAAGGCTGCGGCCACAAAGTGAGTAGGAGGCTTGGCTCCGCTCCAGTCTACAAAGTTTCAATTATAGAAGATAAATAAATCCCAGATACCAGGGCCTCCATTTGGGTCACCGGGGGGCGTGGCTGGCCTGCAAGCCATCACAGGTCCCTCACCCAGGCTGCCCCACACCCAAAGGGAACCCCCACTCTGATCCAGGACACCCTTCAGGGCAAACCAGGAGGCCCTACCCATGCACCAGGCCTCTATCCTATCTAATAAAAGAGTAATACGCAGATTGACCATCACTCCAACACACAAGAGGGCTGCCTCCATGTGGTCAAAGATCCTGCCCCCATGTGGACACAAGACGGTCACCACAAGATGGCCAGCAGGGGAGGGCCATTGGGAGGAACCAGGCCTGTAAGGAAGGGCAGTTGGAGGCAATCAAGTCTGCAGGGTAGGGCAGTTAGGGGTGACCAGGACTGCAGGGAAGGGCAGTTAAGGGTGGTCAGGCCTGCAGGGAAGGGCAGTTAGGGGCAAACAGGCTGACAGGGGAGTGGTTAGGGGGTGATCAGGCTGGCAGGCAGAAGCAGTTAGGGGCAATCAGGCAGGCAGGCAGGCAAGCAGTTGGGAGCCAGCAGTCCTGGATTGTGAGAGCGATGTCCCAGCTTGGAGAGGTGCATTCTGGGCTGAGGGCCACCCTCCTACCCCCACCTTGCATGGATTTCATGCACTGGGCCTCTAGTCTCTCTCTCTCTCTCTCTCTCTCTCTCTCTCTCTATATATATATATATATATATATATATATATATATATATATAAACAAACCTAAGTGACCAAACAACCAAATGGTCGACAGATTGCTATGACACACACTGACAACCAGGGGACAGGCGCTCAATGCAAGAGCTGCCCTCTGGTGGTCAGTGTGCTCCCACAGTCAACCTCCCATGGCCAGTCAACCTCCCATGGCCAGTCAACCTCCAGCAGTCCCACCCACCTGCCAGCCTCCTGCAGTCCCCTCCGACCCCAGCAGCTGGCCAGCCCTGATAAGCCCGATCACTAGCCAGGCCAAGGGTCCACATCCATGGACAAATTTGTGCACCGGGCATCTAGTGTATTTATAATAGCCTTTAACATTGGCTTTTAAAGTGTTTTACTTTCAACTCTTCATTAAATCTTCTCTTGAAAATACATAGATTAAAAAGACGGAGATGACATCATGCCTCATAATGTTACTATAAAAATAAAGAAGGAAAAAAGAAAATCAAAAGACAACCTCCTTAAAGCTCCCTTCCTCCCCATGGCAAATTTTGCTGATTTTGAATTAGCCAAAATATAAAACCTATTTGGCTCACAAAAAATTTAACAGCTATGAAATGTGAAAGACTTGATTCCTTTCAAAAGCGGGACAAGTATACACAACACACACATACACACACACACAAACACACACACACACACACAGTCAGTCAGTCACACACATTAATATGAAAGAAACTAGAGTGCTGTATAATTATTCACTCGTTCCTAGAATATCAAAACACTCTTGGGAGGCAGGTTTGAAGCATGTAGCATAGTAACTAAAATTATTACATGACTTCTGACATATTAACCTGCAACAAAATCCAGATTCTAGTCCTAAACTATCATTTGGAGGAGTCCTAAATGGACAATATTGTTTAGTACTAGGTAGCCAACAAAGAATTCTGAGCAGGGCCATGAATCTGAGTGTATTTTACAAAGATAATATATTTAATCAGATTGATTCCTTTCTCTATGCTCCATGTTTTGTGCTAATCTGCTATTGAACTCAACTCCATTATACTGTAACTATTTCTTTGCCTGTTAAATTCTTCAACTAGTCTGGGAGGACTTTTGAGGGTAGTCTTTTATTTTCCATTTCTCCAGGGCTTGGCTTAGTCCCTATTATATATTAGACTCTACAGAACATTCGATGATGAACTGTATGGATTCATTTTTGATAAAGTATAAAAAGGCTTTTATTTTTTAAAGTGGGTAATAACTTTTGTTAGGGTGCTTTTACTAGACTAAAGTAAATTTTTGGTTCTGTTAAAAAAAGAGCTGGATATTAGTCAAAAATCATTTTCAATTTTTATCCTTTGTAAATTATAGTTGAATTTTTATAGGAGGAATTTGAAAAAGTAAATTGCCTGAAATTAGAACAATGTTCTACTTTTTACTTAATGAATATTTACAATGCAAAAACCTCTAAAATTATTTTTAAAAATGACCAGTCACTCCATTTACTCATTTTTGTAGTTTCCATATTTATCATAAACTTTGCTCTCAAACTCATAGGCAAGTCACTAAAAGCAATACCGAGATAGATTTTTTTTTTTTTACATTTTCATTCACTTTTCATTGAAGGGAGCTTCCTGTAAACACACATTTAAAATTCTGGAAAATACAAATCAACATTACCTAGCAGTCTCTATCATCACCACAAGGTCTGCTCCTTAAACCTAATTTCCATCGTTAGCTGACACTTTCAATAAGTGGTAGGTATTCATTTCCAGAAAACACTGCCAGTAAGTTCTATGATATCACAGTCTGCTCACTCTCCAGAACAAACTGACTAAGCCACCATACGTAAAAGCATGCACTTAGTTAGTCCAAGGGAAACCTGAAGGCTATTCTGACCACCGTTTTAGAAAAGTAAAAGAGTAAATGAGAACTTAATTTAAATAGCCCTTTCCCTCTGAATTTCCAGGGTCTTCCTCTGCGTTTTTAGGGCCTTCAGTAGACACAAACCAAAAAGTTTGGAAACTAAAGTGTTTCTTGTCATAGATTAATTTTTCAAAAGTTACTTTGGGACATGGCAAATTACAAAGAAAAGAAAAATTACGATTTTTACAATATAAATGGTATTTTATTTTTCCCCTTTACCAGGGGAGGAAACATTAGGGGCTACTTCTTTGGTTCCAAGCAATGCCCATCTGAAGCAGAATTAGTATAGAAAAAAATTATTTCCAGTTTAAAAACACAACTTTTCACAGAATCATAGAACTAAAGGCTAAAATGAACAGTGATTTGAAAATATGTAAAATGTTAATGTGCAAGTATATACAGGGAAGAAATGAGTATATGTGATTAATGGGGAGTAAATTTGACCTTGTATTTTAATATGAATTAAAATCTTTTTCATTATCAGAGATGTGGTCAACATTTTGATGTACTTATGTATTCCTTATGCTTATAAACTAAAGGTAACCATAATATTTAGCAATTGAAGAAAGGCTTCAAAATTATGGAATACTTATTTTCTTCAAGACCATTATTAAGTTACTACCAGAAAAAATTATGGGAAAATATATTTTTAAAACTACATATTTAGAAATATACCCTACATTAATATTTCATATGCCCAATTGTCTTAATGATTTAAAGTTGTCAATTTCAGTTTGAGATTATAAAAATAGTGAAATGCATCATATGGTTATATTAAACGATATTAAATGTATTCTTATTCTCAAACTACAAAAATAAACAATAAAGGAGAACCTGATCAAAAATAATTTGGCCATTTTATAACCTACTCTCTCCTCTTGCCTGCTGCAGCCATGTAGTTATTGTAATTCTTCCTTTAATTCTCACCTTTGAGTGAATTGACACACTGACAGTTTCATTTTAACTTGGAGGGACAGCAGTCAATTCAAAACTTTCACTTTTTTCATCATGATATAAATAATGTTCTGATAAAGATGTTGAAACCTTCAAAGTCTTGTACTTTAGAAATCCTATTTAATAAAGCCCTAATTGCAAATCAACCGAATGGGGAACAACCTGCTGAACGACTGGTTGCTATGACATGCACTGACCAGCAGGGGGCAGATGCTCAACACAGGAGCTGCCCCTGATGTTGAGGGCCCAGCCCCCGAGAGGGAGGCAACAGGAGATGGTGATCAGGGGGCAGGGCCGGCCAGTGGGCAGTGCCAGACCGGCAGCCAAAGTGGGTGCCAGCGGGGGCTCCCTGATGTCCCCGCCTGCCGGTCATTCCACAGACTGGCCCTGATTGCTGGCCAGGTGTAAGGACCCTACCCTATATATTGGAAACAATCTCTTAGATTTAAAAAGTAAAACCTGGCAAGACTAACACTGAAAAAGCAGGATGATGCAGCGATGACATGCATGGACTCTGGCTTGCACATTTTGTGGTCAGCCTTGTTTCTGACACTTACAACTGTGTGACAAAACCAATTACTTAACTTCTCTCTGCTTCAGTTTTTCCATCCATAAGATGGGGAAAATGATACTACTGCCTCAGAAGGATCACGGTATGTACTACTTTTTATAATCAGGGCAAACATGTAGCTGCCCATACAACAGCAAGATGCCTTTCACCTGTATGAAAAGTATGGTCACTGGTGCATGCAGCACCATGGATTGCGAGAGGGATGTCTGACTGCAGGTTTAGGCTGGATCCTGGCAGTCAGACATCCCCCAAGGGCAAGGCCAGGCTGAGAAACCCTCTCCCCCACATGAATTTTGTGCACTGGGCCTCTAGTCTATAATAATAAAAGCATAATATGCTAATTAGACCAGACATCCTTCCTTACAAAGCCGGGGCTGCAGCCACAAGCTGGAGGCAGCTGTAATGGCTGTGAAGGAGGGAGCCAGGCAGCCGCTGCAGCTGCGAAGGTCTACTCTTGAGGAATTTCGTGCATCAGGTCTCCAGTATATTATAAAAACCACTATTACCATGGAAATGCTTAATCAGAATGCTTAGAACTTGTATTTTGGGAAAAAAATGTAGCAGAGGAATATGCATATAAGACATTCACTAAGTTTGATTCTGAAAACACTGTGATTTTTCTTTCTAAAATTTAGTGGGAAGTTAGATAAATTTAAAATAAGAAGGGTCAATAATTAAAATAGTCCTGCATATACTCAAAGATACTATTTATCATTCTTATTGCATTATAAATCAAACACAGGTAGGTACTTGAAACTTTCACTGACACTAAACACTTTCCTCTATTTTCAAATGACATGCTCTAATATGAAATGACTTGCTCTCAGTCATAGCATAGGTAACAGAATCTGGATCTAAATTCAGGTGTCTCCAATTACTTGGCTACGTGCTACAACATCATGTATTGATTTAAATACAAAAAAATAAGAAAATTTTAGAGTCCCTACTCAAGTTAAAATTGTTGTTTAATATATCTGCACAATTATGATGCTGAAATCTGAAATCTTTTTTAAAAATTTATTTATATTGATTTCAGAGAGGAAGGGAGAGGGAGAGAGAAACATCAATGATGAGAGAGAATCATTGATCAGCTGCCTCCTGCATGCCACACTCTGGGGATCCAGCCCGCAACCTGGGCATATGCCCTGACCAGGAATCGAACCATGACCTCCTGGTTCACAGGTCAATGCTCAACCAAGAAATCTTCAATATTATTTTATAACTATGTATGGTGCCAATTGTGGTACTGGAAATATCAAGGGGAACACCATGTCAATATGACTTTCTAACTACTAAGCAGTACACCTGAAACTAATACAAAACATAATTGAAAGGGGAAAAAGAGTGGTGATTAAAGAAATAGGACAACTGAGAATGTGATGTCCTGGAAACCTGTGTATTAAGAAGTGATCAAATATGTCAAATGCTGCTAATAAGTCCAGTAAGATAAGAACAAAGAAATGACCATTGGAATTGCTATGTGCAAGTCACTGGTGAGCCGAAAAAACACACAAAAAACAACAGATTAGAGATAGAACAAATTTATGGACGATGAGAAGTAATTCAAAACATATCTCTGAAAACATTATGACAGGCTGCAGTAGATATAGGCTCTATCTGACAATGAAACTCAGAGCGCCCTTGGGCACAGATTCAGCATTTTGGGTAGACAGCAAAACAAAACAAACCCCAGGAGAAATAACTGAAGGTCCGGATATAAAAACACGTAAGCCAAACAAGATGCAGATTCCACATAAAATGGATGATGCTGAGCATTTACCCTAGATTTAAAAAAAAAAAAAAAAAAGTGGACGCGTCTCTAAAAATAATACTAAACAAAGCACTTGGGAAGAGTAAAGACTTCCAAAACTGTTGTCCCACTTATTCTCATTCTGACAAGTAGTCCGACAGCCTGACTCATCTTGCCTGTTTACCCTAAATATAAGCTGCCAGTTAATATGTTTTAGCTAAATATATGAAGTCCTCAACAGACTTCCTAGTAAGGTGAACAAAACAGTGAGATTACAGAGCTACTTACACAACAAAAGAGGAACACCATATTCGTACCAGGTCCTTCATTAAAAAAAAAGGACAGATGCCAAGGATCACCAGAAAAATAAAATCTATTGGCATGAAAGAAAAAGACAGGATACATAAACAGATGAGAAAACTAAACACAGAGGAAACATCAATTCAGAGAAAAGAACTTTACTTTGAGATTTAGAAAGATGTAATGACATCTACAAAACCATGATCCTAGAAAACAGGACAAGAAAGAAACCATAAAGATTAAAGGAATGATGGTGCCCTGGCTGGTGTGGATCAATGGTTAGAGCACTGGCCCAAACACTTAAGTGTCAAGGGTTTGATTTCTGGTTAAGGGCACATAACTGGGTTATAGGTTCCATCCCTGGCCCTGGTGCAGGAGGCAACCAATTGATGTTTCTGTCTCTCTCTCTCTCCCTCCCTCCCTCCTTTCTACTCTCTCTAGGAAATCAATGGAAAAAATATCCTTGGGTGAGGATTAACAAACAAACAGGATGATTGGTGAAGAGAGATTGAAAATAATGAGAAGACTCTGAGAATGACTAGTTCAAAAAAGGAAATGAGAAGGAGGAGTCAAAGATGTATCTGGTTTCCGCCTGAAAGAAGGATAATGCCATCATCAGAAATCAGACAGAGGAGTAAAATATAGAAACTTCTTTCAAGAAACTTCGGCTTACTCATGGAAATGATTACATTTCTGTCACATGCACGACAAAAAGTGGTTAGCTTACCTATCTTGCTACACAATTTTGAAAATGAATTATCATTTCTGTGATTAGATTTCATACTTCAGAGCCATATATATGACAATAACTCTCAAAGATTTTACATCTGAGCCCTAACTGGTTTGACTCAGTGGATAGATTTTCGGCATGCAGACTGAAAGGACCCAGGTTCGATTCCAGTCAAGGGCATGTACCTTGGTTACAGGCACATACACAGTAGGAGGTGTGCAGGAGGCAACTGATCAATGTTTCTCTCTCATCGATGTTTCTAACTCTTTATCCCTCTTCCTTCATCTCTGTAAAAAATCAATAAATTATATATTTTAAAAGTTTACATTTGACCTTTTAAAATAAGATGCTACATGTAAATAATTCCTATAAAATTCAAAATGTAAAAAAGACAAGTTAAGAAGTTGTTAAAACATCAGAATGTCTCTAAAATACAAATTCAATAATCTGGCATATACTTTGACTATCTTTACATTAAATTATATAGTTTACATATTCATTAAATTTTAATTTATGGTTTCAGTTACATTTTTTCTTATTTTCATTGAATATGAATATAATTATTTCACTTTTAAAATTAATCTTCTGGGCAAATGTTACATATGCTTGGACAACCAAATTTAGTAGGTTCATAAAACCAACACACACACACACACACACACACACAACACACAGAAATGTGACTGAAAAGAATAGCTTTAAGTAAGTTTTCTATATTTAACAGATTGGAGAAAAGGTCTGAAAATTATAAGGTGGGAACTATATATACTATATAAATATAAAATAGCTCCTTACAAAATAAATGGCTAAGAAATAGCAAATTTAAGCTCATTCACATCAGAAGATTTAAATGACAAAAGTCTGTATTCATATTCTCCCCTCAAAACATATTAGGTGAAATTTTATATCTCAACTAGGGGCCCGGTGCATGAAATTCATGCACTGGGGGGGGGGGGGGTGGTCCCTCAACCTAACCTGTCTCCTCTCACATACTGGGAGCCCTGAGGGGATGTCCAACTGATGGCTCACCCCCCGCCTACCCAAGGCCTAAAGTCTCTGGTGAGGCTTTAGGCCTTGGGAACCCAGCCATCACCCTGCTCAGCTCAGCCCTGGCTGCCTGAGACCTGGCCCCGGGGCTGGGCGCTCGCTGTCACTTCCCCTCACAGCACCTGGAGGCTGGGCACTCACTGCCACCACCACTGTTTTATCTCCACCCCTGGGGCCTGGCACTTGCACCATCTGGCCCCGCCCCCGCCCCTGATTGGCTGGTAGCATAGCCAATCGGGAGCCAAGGTACGGTCACATTTGCATGTTTCTCTTTTATTATATAGGATGGGGACATTAATACTAAATGCATATCCCTTTGCATGAAGAAGCATTCATTACATTTATTAATATTTAATAGAGTTGATTAAAATGATTGTTAAATTAGGCAATAAGTATGTAGAATATAACTTTATTAATAGGCCTTGGAACAATTTACTAATTCATATGACATTACTTCAGTAAATAAAAGGGCTTTTATTCCAAGTGAAAGTTTTAAATTTTAGTGAGTGAATTAACATAGATCACTGGAGAATTCTTAGTACAGTACTGATATTGGTTACTAAAATGGTGCCTTATATTTTGAATTTAAAAAATATCAATTTTAGATAATCTAATTATGAATGATACAAAAAAAGTCAAACAAATGAAATCTGTCTTTGTGGAGGGAAATATAAAATAGTCATATGTTAAAAGAAATAAATCCACATGATCAAGGTCTTTCACTCAGTGTCCAGAAAAATACAAATATGAAAATAGTTCTACCTGCAGGGTTTTCATGTTGACTGGCATTTATATGGAAAACCAAAGTTTCACAAGTGAGTTCTAGTGGATTATTTAAAGTTTGAGATGCTTATATGAAAACTTTCCTCTTAAAATTATTTCATCTTAATATCTTTTTGGCATGCTTCTAAAAATCCTATGTCCATTATTTGCTTCTCTGACATGTTCTTTTTTTCTATAATAATCACTTAATATATTTTATTAAGTCATGTCTTAAATAAGATTTCCTCATTCCTTGGGGTACAATGCAAACTGCATAATTTCAAACTTACAAAAAAAAGCATTTCCCATAAAAATCTCATGTTGTTTAGTCTGACAATATCTTAGGCAATTCAAAGTATTTAAAATATTTTTCTGATCCTCACAATTCTATGGAGGCGAAAATTAATCTTACATAGAAAATAGAGACATTATGCGTGGAGAAATAAAGTCAACTCCCAAGATAATACTGGGAAGTCCTGACTAGGGCTCATGCCCAACCCTTTTGGCCTTCTGAACCCAGGTCTCCTGTGTTTTCCACCATAATGCACACGTCCTCAATTCATAGTCAACCAATTCTTGCTTTTAAAAATTGCATAATAAAAATAATTTTATTTAGTACCATAAAGGACATCTAAGAGATCTGTCTACAGAAAATCAGTTAATTCTGTAGTAAGTAGATTATAATAATAAATTCATTCCTTTCACCCATCCCAATATCTACACTTACATCTTGGATTTCTGGAGGTTTGAAATCAGCATTCAATAAAACATTCTTTTTCAATTAACAGTTTAAAGTTCATTATGTAATACTAACAGAACACTCTGCCAATTCTGATGCGATGAGAAAGATCTTTGAAGTACATTTTAGCTTCTTTATAATGGAAACCCCCTTTTAACATCAACTGTGTTTATTGAGAGTCATTCTGATTCCTAATTTTTGGCAAAATGTTTTCTTTTCTTCTTTTGAAATACAACAGTCATCCTGTTTCCAGCTTACTTGTAATCTACCTTCTACAACTGGTTATAATCACAGAATCTCTGCTGAAATTATGAACAAGGCAGGATTCATTTTACATTAAAGTAAACTATTTTTAAAGTTTTGTACTTCCCTGTAAAATTAAATCTTAAGAAATACTGAAATGTTGAAACCAATAAAATTTAACTAGAAAAATACCTCCTAATTTTAGGAGTTAATTTTTTTATTTCTGGTCAAAGGAATATATATATATATATATATATATATATATATATATATATATATATTTAGCAAAGACATGCAAAGTAAATGGGAAAATACAGCTTTTAAAATAATATTTAAAATGTAAAAACATGAAAATTAACTGGACAGATCTAGTAACCGATACTGAAATCATTAGAATGATGTTATGATGTTGTCGAAATCAAGTATCTTGACCATTTAAGATGTGGTAAAAGTTAGATTTAATGACTGGCTATCAAGTTTAATACCTGTTTATATGATCTAACGGAGAGTGCAAAAAATATGAAGACAGAAGCTACTGGTTATTTTTAAAAACCATGTTACACTCTGCCTCCCCCATCAAACTCCAAGTCTACAACTAAAAAAGGTAATATGAAGATTATGCTAATAAAGTCATACTAATAAAATGATTCCTTTCATTTTGTATCATTTATCTATTGAAAATGAACTGAATTTCATAGAATGCTGTGAAAAGATACACCATGTTCTTAAAAATGAGACATGCTGTCCTTTAAATACAAACACACAAAGATGATACAATTATTCCACTGCTGGCTAATTACCTGCTGCCTCTCCCCCTATTGATTAATTGTATTTTTTACTGAATGACTCACATTTTAAAATTTACTTCTATTATAAGAACTCTTGAGATGATTGAATGGGTTCTGAGATTTTGACCAGCTGTCACAGAACAAAATTCCTCTGCAGAGAACTTGCTGAATTCATTGAATAGATAGTATAGTATGTTCACTACGTACTGACACATTATAAGCTAGAAATTACAATTTAATGTAAAATGTTGAAATTACAATTTTCTTTCATTTTCCCCTAGCTTTATTAAAATACTAGAGGCCCAGTGCATGAAATCCATGCACTGGGGGAAGGTCCATCAGCCCAACCTGTGTCCTCTCCCAGTCTCTCGGGGGATATCTGACTGCCAGCTCGGGCCCGCTCCCCCACCTCCCCAATAGTTGGACATCCTAAGCTGGCAGTCGGACATCCTTAATGCTGCTGTGGAGGCGGAAGAAGATCCCACCACCACATCTGCACTCGTTAGCTGTGAGCCTGGCTTCTTGCTGAGCTCCTGTGTTGAGTGTCTGCCTCCTGGTGGTCAGTGCATGTCATAGTGACCGGTTGTTCTGCCATTCAGTTAAGTTGCATATTAGCCTTTTATTATATATAGGATATTTAGAAAATAATATTATAAAATTTTCTTTCTTATACAAATTACTCATGATAGATGTAGTTTTGTATTTAATAGGATTAAAATATATATTTTCTGATTAAGATAATGAACAGTTCCTAAAGTATCTCTTAAGAGTTGTATTCAGATTTCTTTCTACCTCAACCCTCATTCAGATACCAATTGTATACTAGTATATATTTTTAAAAACCCTCATCCAAGGATATGATTTTTAAATTGATTTGAGAGAGAGAGGCAGGGAGAGAGAGAAATATTGATGTGAGAGAGAAACATCGATGGTTGTCTCCCATACGTGCCCCAGTCAGGAATTGAACCCACGAACTTTTTGGTACATGGGACAATGCTCCAGTCGACTAAGCAACCTGACTGGGGCAGCAGCAATATTTAAAAAACAAATTTTATCATCTCTTTCATACTCAGATCTTTGGAGAGTCTATTTTTTTAGAGAATAAAATGTGAATTCCTCAGAAGGGCACAATTTGACCCAACCTACCTTTGCAGATTCAATTTTTCCTAACACATCTATTTCACCATTTCCTTCAGCTAAACTAAAACTCAAATCATTCCCTAGCTATACCAAGCTCTCTTCCAGGCATGTGTGCTTGGTTACCCGCTTCTTAGCTCTGTGGCTCTCCTAAAACCTCACTTGCTGATAAGGATATGATGAAGACAAAGGCAAGGTCATGGAAGGTTTTACAAGACAGGGGAAGGGCTCTGGAACCATTCTAATTGTGACAGCCATTTAAGCAGGGTAGTCACATGATCGAATTCATCTCTCAAAGAAATGTGTTGACTCCCATGGGGAGAATAAGCTAAAAGATAAGAGTGGAGGCTGGAAAGTGGAGGGAAGAAGAGCAATTAGGAATGGCTCCTAGTTTTACCTAAACAACTGGCTAAATGTGCTCAGATTGGGAAGAGCTGGAGTGTGGCATGGGAAGTAGAAGTGAAAGGAAGGGTTTTAGGAGCAGGAAATCAGGAGTTCTGTTGGGACATGTAAAGTCTGAGAAACCTCTTAGCTGCTCTGTTCCTCTATTCAGTAATACTTTATTTACACTGTGATTTCAGAATTTATCCCACTCTGAAATTATTGGCTGCATGCTCACTTGTCTCCCCAGCCACTGCAAGCTTCCTGAGAGCAGAGACTATATTTAGTCCACCTTCTTAGATGAGGGCTTTAAACAAAGTAGTCCCACTTAATATTAGAACGAATAAAGGGAATATTTTAGAAACTCTTACAAACACAAACCAAAGGAAGAAAATACTTTATTAGCAGTTTACACTATCTAGAACTCATCCTGAATGTCAATAGTAGTTACAACAGACCACAGACCATAAACCCACCTTTCTTCTAGCATATGAACACACACACACACACACACGTCAAACCCTGCTTTTTAAAATTTATCTTTATTGTTGAAAATAGTACATATATCCCCCCTTTTCCCCACACTGACCCTGTCTTCCCCACTCCCTTCCCCTTCCCAGAACTTCACCCCACTATCATCTGTGTCCATGGGTTATTCACATATGCATATAGCTTCCTTAGTTGACCTCCCCATCCTCCCAACCCCACTAATGCCCATTTCCCCTGAGGATCCTCAGTCTGTTGCATGCTTCTATGTCTCTGGATCTATTTTGTTTGTCAGTTTATTTTGTTCATTGGATTCCACATGTAAGTGAGATCATGTGATACTTGTTTTTCTCTGACTGACTCATTTCACTTAGCATATTACTCTCCAGGTCTCTCTCAACCCTGGCTTGTAAGCCTCTAGCAAGATGGACCGTGGGATAGCTCTATGTAAATAGCTTTTATTTATACTGTACAAAGCCAAACATCTACAGATATCACTTGAATATTTAGACTGATGTTCAAAAATAAAAATCTTACTAAAAACCTACCTCTATTCCCTGTTTTCATAATCCTATATTTAATATTCTAATAGATTACTTGTAGACTTTGAGAACATTAATTATTTATCCCCTTTTAAAACTGGTTTGACTATTAATTAAATAGAATCACAGAATTTTAAAGAGAGAAACTCACAAAATCCAGAGCCCTTATTTACCTGTAGGGATAAAAAAACTAAGGCCTGAAGGAATTTAACACTCTATGATTATTTAGAAATGGAGTCAGTTGTAGAAACTAGTTTATCTGTTTCCTAGTGCAAGATTTCCTCCTGAAAAGATTGACTTTTTCATGAATAAAATTGATTAACTTGGCAATTTTGCAACAAACTACACATTCTGCTTTTATAAATTTCTATGCATGACATATTCATAAATTTTATAGGAAGGATATGCCTTAAAATGAGGTCAGGCATATTAACAACTAAAATAAAATTAAGTGAAGTGTTCTTATCATCTATATAACATGGCTTAATGGTAATGCTTCTGAGGTAGAGAACACATGGAGGGACGGACATGCATGATATAAATACCCCAATGCAAGGCCTATTTGGCCAGAGAAAACTCAAGGCAAGTGGACCCAATCCTGTGTACAATGGTGAAGCCTGTAAGGCTGTCTTTATCATACCCAGCTTTCCTTTTATTCTTTTTCTTTATTCTTTATCTGTCCCACTGATAATTCCTCTTCCATTTCAAAGGCCTTCCTATTTATCCTCTCTTCTCTTTCCCTTTACAAAAAAAAAAAAAGAATTTTATATCTATCATCTATACCTTGTTGGCTGACAAACTGAAAACACTACTTGAATCAATTTTAATACATTAATTCAACCAAACACTTCCATTCCAGGCTTTTAATCCTAAAGTGTGGAATGAAAAATTTGTTCTCAGAAGAATTTAGATTCAAAAGAAAGATGAGAGGGATGATCAAGTGGTACAAACAGATTCTCTCCCTCCTAGTCACTAAAATGACATGGTCTGAAGGCAAACCAAGTATCTAGCTAGGGTGCAGAGAAGGAGTCTAGAGGGAGAGCACATGGTGTGCCCCCCACTGTACATAAGAAGCAACAGCACTTTGCTCCAAATTCTGGCAGATATCTGGAACATTAGAAATATACAATGCTAATGTTTGGGATAACTTAATCATTATACTGATTTGAAATTAGAGCACAATGTATTTTTAAAGCTAGCTTACATATACTCATGTTTACAGTGTAACTATGTTATATTTGTATGGTGCCTTATGCTAATGAAGTGTTTCATATTTGCTATGTAATTTAAACTTGAACGGAATATAATGTAAATGTCATTTCTACTTTCCATGTGAATATTCTTAGGTTCACGAGTAATAAGTTATAATAAAAGCCACAGCCAGGAGTGAACATAAAAATTCTTGATTCAAATATTTTCCCACCATAATATGTAACTTATAAAGCAATATTAAAATAACTTGTATATGTAAACTGCAAACACTTTCAAATTAGAAAACTAATATTGTCCCCAAATTTTTAAGTAAATTATGTCAATCTTTTCAAGCTAAAGTTTCTTATTATAATCATTTTGTTTAAGATAATTAGGTATTCTCAGTTGCCTCAATTTTTTTTAAAAAATATATTTTTATTGATTTTTTACAGAGCGGAAGGGAGAGGGATAGAAAGTCAGAAACATCGATGAGAGAGAGACATCGATCAGCTGCCTCTTGCATGCCCCCTACTGGGGATGTGCCCAGAGCCAAGGTACATGCCCTTGCCGGAATCGAACCCGGGACCTTTCAGTCCGCAGTCCAACGCTCTATCCACTGAGCCAAACCGGCCTCGGCAGTTGCCTCAATTTTTAAAACAATTCAACAATATACAAAGTACTGTCAAAAATATACAGCTAGTAAACAGAAATAGCCACCTTTCCATCACCAAAGTCACATTCTCCCATAAATGCTTTTCTTTGATGTCCTTTGAAAACCTTATTCAAATTGTTTTAAAACACTAGTCTAAAAATTTGCATTGTATACTTCATTTCAACTCAGTGATTCATGTATATTTTTACAACTAGCTTCTTTGCATATTTTATTAATTTGCCAACTCTGAAGAAACATGGTATCACTGACAGGTTGAAGCTTGTTTCTGCCAAAACACATTTTACCTTGAATTCCTTAAAGTAGATTATAACATATAAAACCAATTATGGTTCTTTGACCTAAGGGAAACAGAACCAGATTTAATAGTATACATGTCTAAAACTCACATGTTTTGCTATTTTTAGTTTGTTGTCTGTTCAATGGAATAGAGGTTTAGAGTATTTACTATTAAAGTTACCAAGTCCAAATTTGCTTTTGAAATAACTTTAGTGAATTTTGAAGAAAAAAAAAAAGATGCTAGAATATAATTCAAGTGTGAAAACAGACCATTACAGTGCTATGAGCCACATTTCTGAAATGAAACAACACTCATGAAGAAAAGAGCATGTGAACACGGAAAAGAATAGTCGTAAGAAAGGGGCTCACCAGTCTGAGTGAAACCAAACTGACGCAGAGGCCGAGTGTCCCGCAGGGCGGGCTGTTTTAACGTGGACTGCCGTGAGGAAGCTGATGTAGAGGTAAACGAGAGATTTTTGTTGACCTGTAATAGGAAAGGCAAATCAGAAACAAAAGCGTAATTTCCTGGGTTACTGATGCAAAAGCTGTATGAGAAAGATTTGCTTACGATGCAAACCATGACACATGCTAGGTGGAAGGGAGTAGTAATGATTTATATGCTTGAACTTCAAAATTTACAAAACAGAATAGTATTTTTTATCAAGGAAAGAAAACAATGGCAATGAAAGTATAACTATATTAAAGTAAATCAGCCTTATTAAATAAAACAAGTTAGCTTATCATGGAACTGACATTATTCATAACGCAAAATGGAGTGTTCTTAACAGTTATGCAAAGAAATGTAAAAAATGAAAGTGACTCCTTGACAGCTTTCAATTAAGAAATAGTTCAAATGTTTCAGTACCACATTTCTCTAGCATTTGTGAAATAGCAGGTACTTCCTTTAAAAAGCCTGCACAGAAAACACCTGTAATTTTCTTGTTTATATACATCATGGTGACATAGATAACACAGCTGCAACCTAACCTGCCAAGTGAAACAATTTCCACTGCCCCGAAAAGTCTTATTCTTAAGACACTATTTAAAAACAGCCTTAAAGTAATGATGAAGCAATTTTTCTGAAATAAAAACAATGTTCTATAAAGCAAAAAACCCTGATTATCTGAGTACAATGGTCTCACAGAAATGAAATGCATAAAAGTACGATAGTATAACTTCAGCCATCGTAGGAAAATAAGAAGAGCTCACAAAAATATATTAAATGTTTATTAGTAAATTCATCTTAAAACTTACAATTTTGGCAGTTTTGTCCATTATTAATAAATTATTCATTATATCTTTATTATTTTTATCACTTTCAAAATCACAAGAAAATTTGATCTAATTTTGAAAAATCTGAAAGTTTGAATTTCTAATCTTACTGACAAAATATAATTTTATGAATTAATAAGACGTTAAATGATAAGTTTATGGTATATAAATCCTTGTATATGAAAATAGTTGGCTTTTTCTCACTTTTCTTAAAAATGATCAAACCTTCCTGTATAAGACTTCCCTGTATAAGCATTTAAAAATTCCCCTTTTGATGTTTTGTATTAAATAGTAGATTGCGGTTTCATGCCCTTTATCTGACTCATTATTTGTAAACACTTCTCTTCTTTCAAAGTGATAGCAAATGGTATTTCTTAGATTGAGATTTTCTCTTGAGGCAAAGAGCTATTTACACAGTTGGCAAAATAGTCAACTAATTAAGACCATATAATGATATAGTCTTAAAGTTTCTAAACTCTTATGATGTCATCTCATAAAAGAGAAAAATATTTTTCAACCTAGTTAGATTAGGTCAAATACCATATCAATGCTTTAAATTATCCAGCTTTAAAAATTCTATCAAGCCCTGGGCATTTGGAGTGTCATCCCATACACCAAAAAGGTTTCAGGTTTGATTCCCAGTCATGGCACATACAAGCAACAACAATGAATGCATAAATAAGTGGAAAAGCACAGTGATGTTTCTCTCTCTCTCTCTCTCTCTCTCTCTCTCTCTCTCTCTCTCTCTCTCTCTCTCTCCCCCCCCTCCCATATCTCTCCCTTTTTCTCTTCTCCCTCCCTCTCTCTCTCTCCACCTCTTCCCTCTTTTCTCTCCATCTCTAAAAAAATATGAAAAAATTTAAACATTTTATGAGGAGCCATTGAAAAAAATATATTTTTCAATACATTTTTATTGATTTCAGAGAGGAAAGAAGAAGGAGAGAGATATATAAACATCAATGATGAGAGAGAATCATCATTATCTATCAGCTGCCTCCTGCACACCCTCCACTGGGGATCAAGCCTGCAACCTGGGCATGTGCCCTGACCTGACCAAGAATCAAACCATGACCTCCTGGTTCCTAGGTCGATGCTCAATCACTGAGCCATGATAGCCGGCAGGAGCCATTATCAAACATTGATCAAAGTTCATGTTTACTATTTATATTAATATCATACCTAAGGTAACAATAAAATCATCTAACATTTTTTAGGTTTGTTTTCCATCTTTAAATGGAGATAATAAAAGTAGTATGTATGCTTCAATGGGAATGTGCTATGGGAGCAATAAAGATGAACTGGATAGAGAGCTAGTCATATATGCTAACCAGAGAGAACTAGGTAACATTAGAGAAGAAAGAGATTAGTCCTGGAGGTGTGGCTCAGTTGGTGGGTGTCATCCCATTTACCAGTTTGATTCCTGGTCAGGAAACATGCCAGGATTTCAGCTCGATCCTTCGTGGGTGGTGTGTAGGAGGTGGCCAACTGATGCGTCTTTCTCTCTCTCCATTCCTCTCTCTTTACAAGGCAATAAAACACTTAAAAAATAAAATAAAAGCAATGGATTGAATAGAATATGTTGGCAAAGGGAAACCATAAAGTGCTATGCAAGTGCTATATAAATGTTAGTTATTATTGTCACTAGAAGAGTAATGAGATACCTTTAATGCAGTATGATGATGCAGTAAATTTTTCAGAGAGCTACACTTTTAAATGAAACTACTATACACAAAATGACATATTTACCACTTAATTCTTAAGTCTACTTCTCTTTTTAGAATCATTTTTCAGTTTTACTTCTGTGTTCTTAAAAATTTTTATCCTACATGGCAAACAATGCATTTTGAAATCTAGTGCAAAAGAACAGGTGTATTCTGGGGAAACACACACACACACACACACACACACACACACACACACAAACACAAGCTTCAATCTTCCTCTTCAGAAATTTACTCATGCTAAAGTTAAAAGAATACCAGGAAGCCTAGACTAGGATACTTAAATGCTTCTACTCAAACAGAAAGACTTGTCACACTTTTTAAATAAAATGCTATTAAAAAAAAAAAAACACCCAGCTATAATCTACAACTATATGTTCTTCCTAAAGCATTTTTTGTTTTTGTTTTTGCTAATTCTGCTCTTTCCTGACACATTTCTTTAGAGACTATCAAATGTTCAGGACGAGTGGCAACATCCAGCAGATAATTCATTTTTTAAGGTCTGAGATAACTAAATATTATAGTGATTTGGAATTAAGAGCTCAAAGCATTTTCAAAGTTAGCTTACATATATTCACTGCTTCATTTAGAGAAAGAAAAGTAATAATAACCATTAAAAAAAGAGTGAAGCAATATCTATTTTTGAAATACATGCTGTGGAAAAGAATTGCTTAATAATTTTACAACAACAGAAGGATTGGCTAAGATAGTCTACCCTACACCGATCTACCCTCTTTTCACAACGCACTTTTCTGCTTGCTTCATTCAAAACCACACTCTGCCAGCTTCAGTTTACCACCTCCATGTTGGGGAAACTAAAAGCAGACACATTTAATCAAATTCCCAACAGAGAAAAAGGCAAAGAGATCACCTGAACGTCTGCCAAGTTCATTACAAAACTGCTTTTGTCCACTCTTTCAGGGCATAAGCACCTTTGTACAAAACACGCAAATACTAATTCTCTAGGAGGGGAATCATTTTCATGGTTAAAGAGTTAAAACATGCTGAGAAGTAATCTCTTTTTCAGTGATTACATTTAAAAACATTTGGGAGACAGACAACATTCATTTTACATATATACTTATGCGGGGACTCAAAAGTAACTTTCGCCCCACATTCTAACTCCTCCCCACCGGCTAACCATCCAAGCAGCTAGGCAAAGTGGCCACTGCACGGGCTGCCGGAATGACGCGGCCCGGAGAGGCCCTGGCCAGCGGAGGCCTGTGGTTCCTCACGGGCCAAGGAGAAGGAAGCCGGGAGGTGGGAGGGGACACTCACGGGGAGCTGGACAGACCCTGAAAACACGCCCAGAAACGAACCAGAAACAATGGCGGGGCTGGGGGCGGGTGACGGCCCTTCCACAGGCGCCGATGACGCAGGAAAGTGGCAGGGTCCGAGGGTCTGTCTGCGTTTTTTTGTTTAATAACCAACTTCAAATCAATAGCCCAGAAGGCACATTTTGGGTGGCAAACTCTGCTCCCCTTCACTGACAAGTCTAGTCCCTTTAGCTGAATTTAGGTAATATTTACCTGAAGTAGAATTTCTAAAGTTTCAAGCTGCAAAGAACGGAGAGGACATGTGTTGGGGGGTAGGGGAAGCCAGCAGAGGTCAAATGGGGAGGAAGGTTGTGAAGGAGACATATGTACTACTATTTCTAATGCTTTATTTTTTATTTTTTATTTTTTTATCTTTATTGTTCAGTTTATTAATTACATTGTTTCCCCCCTTTTTTTTTATCCCCCTACAGCTCCCCTCATACCTGTACCTATCCCACCCTCCACCCTTACCTCCCCCTCCCCACTGTCCTCTCCCATTGTTCCAAGATTTTTGTCCAGTCTCTTGCTGCACTTCCCACACCCCTTTTCTCCCTAAGAATTGTCAGTCCATTACCTCTCTATGTCCATGATTCTGTTATATTCACCAGTTTATCCTGTTCATCAGCCTATCAATTCACTTGATTTTTATGTTCATTTGTTGATAGATGTGTATTTGTTGTTCATAATTTATATTTTTACCTTTTTCTTCTTCCTCTTCTTAAAGAATATCTTTCAGCATTTCATATAATATTGGTTTGGTGGTGATGAACTCCTTTAGCTTTTTCTTATCTGCAAAGCACTTTATCTGACCTTAAATTCTGAATGATAGCTTTGCTGGATAGAGTAATCTTGGTTGTAGATTCTTGCTATTCATTATTTTGAATATTTCTTGCCACTCCCATCTGGCCTGCATCGTTTCTGTTGAGAAATCCGCTGACAATCGTATGGGTGCTCCCCTGTAGGTAACCAACTGTTTTTCTCTTGCTGCTTTTAATATTCTCTCTTTATCTTTTGCTCTTGGCATTTTAATTATGATGTGTCTTGGTGTGGTCCTTTTTAGATTCCTATATTTTGGGGTTCTGTGTATTTCTTGGGCTTTTAAGTCAGTTTCTTTCACCAGGTGGGGGAAGTTTTCAGTCACTATTTCTTCAAGTAGGTTTTCATTAACTTGCTCTCTCTCTTTTTCTGGCACCCCAATAATTCGGATGTTTTCATGCTTGAAGTTGTCCCAGAGGCCCCTTACACTATCTTCAATTATCTGGATTCTTTTTGTTTCTTGTTTTTCCAGCTGAGTGGATTTTGCTTCTTTGTATTTCAAATCATTGACTTGGTTCTTGTGGCCCTCTGGACTGCTTTTAGGACTTAGTGTAATATTTTTTATTTCAATCAGTGTATGCTTGATTTCTAGTTGGTCCTTTTTCATATCCGTGAGGGTCTGGTTCATATCCTCAGAGGTCTTGTTCATTTCCTTGAGAGTCTCATTCATTTCCTTGTAAGTCTCATTCATTTCCTTGTAGGTCTCATTCATTTCCTGGTTGGTCTTGTTTATTTCCTCGTTGATCTGATTTATTTCCTCGTAGTTCTCATTAAGTTCATCGACCTTTTCTAGGAACCTCATGAAAAGCCTTATAACCGTGGTTTTGAACTCTATGTCTTGTCGTCTTTTTTCCTCCATTTCTTTCACACCTGATTTCTTTCCATATCTCTGCATGGTGGCTGCTTTATGTGGTAGATGTCCTCTAAGGGTCAGTGGCACACCCTCCCCAGTTACCTGAGGTGGGTACTCTTACTGCAATCCTTTATGGGTTGTACAGTATTTTTTAATTTAAGCCCAGCTTCTTGTTGTTAGCCCTAGGAGGGTTTGACCTCCAGGCCAATTGGCTGTAAAGGGAGACTGTGTTCAGGTTGGATTGGCGGAGTCTCTGAGCTGTGCAGGCAGCCTCAGTGTCAGCTATGTCCTATGTGGCAATTGCGCACGCGACTCTCTGTTGAACGGGGATGGCTGCAGACACCTCCAAGAGAAAGCCGCTAGTCTCTTCCCCTTGCCAGACAACTCTGCCTCTCCCCAAATGAGTCTGCACACACAAAGTCTCGCCCAGGGTTGTAAAACAAAGCAGTCTGGTGGTTTCCGGGACCAGGCGTCTGTGCTGTCCCACAGTTCTTTTTCAAGCAACCCGGTTTCTCCGCAGACTAGGAGACCTCTGCCGCGCCCAGCTTCCAGGGTGCGTCCCCCAGACCTCGGACCTCGCCTGGTGCTGGGGAATCCATGCAGTGGGACGTCTCCGCCCTCCCTGTTGGCGAAATCCAGCCGGGGTTGCTGCTCCAGCCACCGCCCGCGCACACAACCAGGACGGCTCCTAACCTGTTTCCACGTGATCTTCAAGGCTGTGCTCCCGCCGCTCTTCTGAGTCTCAGTGTCCCACCTTTACTTTTATTTGTGGAGTTTTCACTCAGCCAGCTATCCGGTGATTCTGGGTGATGTTTGTTTTGTTGTTATGTTGTAGTTTTTGAATTGTTGCGCAGGGCAGAACAATAGGTGTTTACCTATGCCACCATCTTGGTTCCTCTCTCTATTTGTAATGCTTTAAACAATGAAAATATAAAAGAAACTTCAAATTAGTTTTAAATTTTAATGGAAAAGATGCTTGGATTATCCACATACTTAGGGTCACAACCATGTCCCCCCACCCCCCTTCTAGGTGCTGCTTGTTTCCCACTGTTGTTCAGAATGAGTCCATGCTGCAGAGTCACATGTGGCCGGGAGCCACATGGCCGCTGGGAGCACAGCCCTGGCCTCAGGAGCCAGGGAGGCCCAGGAGTAAGGCCAGAGGCCAGAGGAGAGAGCAGATGTGCTTCTGCGTCCAGCGGTTTAAATATTCAGGTTCCGCATGCTGGCAGTGGTCGCCCTGGTTGCCCCCCCAGCTCACTGCCAGGCTGATTGCAGAGCAAGCACCTTCCTGTCACTCACACCTGACTGGGCATGTGCCCTGACTCTGTCCCGCCTCCTCCCCCCTCCGTCAGTGGGACAGCAGGCCTGGAGTGCTAAATGCAGCTTTTTGGCCAAGCTGTATAAGTGGCGTGCCCATATTAGCTAGTCATCCCTTGAATCCTTTCCTATTAAATAGTAACCAGATTATTACAATGGTATCAAATCTACTTCCAAAATATAACCCAAATCTATGACCTGCATCTTCATTTTTACTAGTGTTAAAATTAAACAAGGATGCCTTAGACTGTGAGAATAAACAAGTAATTTTTTTTTGTCAAAGAATAGTTTAGGCAGCCTTGGACTGCGTAACTTGGCAGCCACCATGTTGGCCACGTGACTTGCAACTCCCCTGGGGGCTGCCATCTTGAAATGGCAAAGGCCAACTCCTCCCTTTGAATTAGCCAATCGAGAAAGATTATGCACCTGAGCTCCAATCAAGAGTGAGGGACAGGTCACATGAGTCAGGATTAAAAAGGGGAGCAAACAGGACCCCTGCTGAGCGTGTGGGTGCTGCCAGACCGTTCGCTGCACACCCTCCTGTGGGGGTAAAGAAATTCACCTGCTGCCTGGCTCCCGAGTGTGCTTTGTGTTCTACCAGGACCCCTAAATTTTTGGGCTCACCTTATTTCTTACACTGAGACAAATCTAATGCTATGACAGTCTCCATAAGAAAACCAAAATCTGGTCCTGTAAATGCCTCAAGGTTATAAAACTGAACTTAAAGACAACCAATCACAAACAGCTAATAATTTCTTTGCTTTGCTTACATCTTTACCCAGTTCCTGTAGGTGGACCAAATTTAACCATTTCCTGTATGGTGCTGTCCAATTCAGAGACTTGCTCAAATAAACTCTTAAAACGTTCAATATGCCTCAGTTTATCTTTTAACACCACTTAGGTCCAGGCTAACCTCCTCTTACTTAGACTATGTAACAGTTTGCTAATTCGTCTCTGCTTAGAAGATTCTTACTCCCCTTTAAAATCCCTCCCCACATTTTTCCCAGCCTAACACCTCAATGACTTGTATTTCTAATGAAAACTTCCTAACTCCTTAGTGAAGAGTAGCGTAATATGCCAACCACAACATGCTTCTTTGGCATAAGGCTTATTTTGAAAACCTGAAGTATAAAAGTATTCTCTCCATATTACAATTAAATCTAAACCCAGGGCTGGAGTGTGATCTGTGATATACCTTAAATTCTCTAACTTTCAAAGAAGCAAAGGAGAGAAAAAGAAAGTATAGTCAGAACTAATGGTGTCTCAATATAATTCCTTTTATGTTTGTTTTAAAACTGGTTAACAACAACAAAAACTGGTCAAGAGTCCTATCAAAGGTGCAGGGAAAGGGATAATATTTATTAAGTTCCAGGCTCTGTGCCAAAAGGTAAGTAGACAGCAAGGCACAAGCCTGCCAAGTCCTGTCTTTAAGAAGCTCAATGCTAAGTCTAACTAAAAAAACTACTAAGGTCAAACATCATAAATATTGTTAAGGACTTAAGCTTCTCAATACATTTTATCACTTATCTTTGAGAAAGATTTTATAGTCATTTGTCACTAATACTACACTAATTTTAATCAAGCATCCTCCTCCTTATTTTCATTATCTATTTTACAGTTTGATAGGCAATACCCGATTTCTAAAGTACTTCTTTTCTTAGTAGTGAGAAAGAACTTTTACGTATTTTTATGATACATTCATATCTACTCTTTTAGGAAGTACATGTTTCTTTTATACAGTTCTTTGTTGAAGTCTGTTTCTCTTTGTTTGCATACTAAGGTTGTTCCTTTATGTATATACTAGTGGCCCAGTGCACGAAATTCATGCATGGGGTGTGGGGGTGGTCCCTTAGCCCAACCTGCCCCCTCTCACATACTAGGAGCCCTCAGGGGATGTCCAACTGATGGCTCACCCCCAGCCTGCCCAAGGCCTAAAGCCTCTACTGAGGCTTTAGGCCTTGGGCACTCAGCCATCTCCCTGCTCAGCTCAGCTCCAGTTGCCTGTGACCACCCAGCCCCAGGGGCTGGGCGCTCACCTCCACTCCCATGCCCCCAGCCGCCTCCAAGCTCGGGAGGCAGTGCTCCTGTGCTCGCACTGCCCCGCCCCGCGCCCTGGCCGCCACGGCGCTCCTGTGCTCCCCACTCCCCGCCTCCCCCCCGCCCCAGCCGCCTCCAAGCTCGGGTGGCCTGGGTGCCGCGGTGCTCCTGTGCTCCCCACTCCCCGCCTCCCCCCCCCCCCCCAGCCGCCTCCAAGCTCGGGCGGCCTGGGTGCCGCGGTGCTCCTGTGCTCCCTGTGCCGCGCTCCCCGGCCGCCTCCCACACTCATTGCGCCCCACCCCCCGGCCACCTCCAAGCTCGGGCAGCCAGGGCACTGTGGCATTCGCTGCTGCTACTGCTTCGTCTCCACCCCAGGGGCCCAGCCCTCACACCACTTGACCCTGCTGCTTGGCCCTGCCCCATGCTCCTGACTGGCTGGTAGCATAGCCAATCAGGAGCCAAGTTACGGTCACATTTGCATGTTACTCTTTTATTAGATAGGACTAGAGGCCCGGTGCACGAATTCATGCACAGGTGGGGTTCCTCGTCCTGGCAAGCAATCAGGGCGGATCGGGGCCATCTCACCCAGTCCCGATAGGGGCTGGCAGATTGGGGAAGTGGGGGCAAGGGCTGAGGGAGGTTGGCTGGCTGCAGGAAGTTGGCTGTGGGAGCGCACTGACCACCAGAGGGCAGGTCCTGCATTGAGCATCTATCTGCCAATCATTCAGATGGCTGGTCATAATAGTCACTTGGGTTTTAATATATATAGATTTTCCCAGATTAGTGTTTGGTGTGTGTGTGTGTGTGTGTGTGTGTGTGTGTGATGTACATATAGATGCTGACTATATATATATATATATATATATATATATTTTATATTGAATTTTAGAGAGGGAAGAAGGGGGGGAGGGAGGGAGAGAGAGAGAGAGAGAGAGAGAGAGAGAGAGAGAGAGAGAGAGAGAAACACCAATGTGAGGAGACCTCAATTGGTTGTCTCCCATATGCCCCCTTACTGGGAACCAAACCTGCAGCCTGGGTATGTGCCCTGACCAGGAGTTGAACCAGGGACATTTTGGTGCATGAGATAATGCTCCAACCAACTGAGCTACACAAGCCAGGCCCGCACACTGATATCTTTAAATAAAGAAACACATCCTGTGCTGGTCTTTACAGAGATATCAAGTCAGGAAAACATGACAGATTATCCTAAGTTCAGTCTGCTCACTGAAGTTAAGTGATTTTATAACAAGTACTAGGACAAAACTATAAAAAAGCCTAGTTTTAAGTAAACTAATTTACTTCATTCAATTAATATTTATTGGTATGGCAATGTAAAATAGGATAGAAATGGTTTTAAAAATTCCAACTTCTCAACTGCATAAAATAAACATACTGTGACAGAATTGAGTCTTTGTATCACTTGCTGCATCTTCATGGAAGAATCTTTTGTGTGGACACTGTCCTCAATCTGAAAAGAGCCTTGTGGAGGCATGTTAGAACAGATGCATGAACCATCTTGACTTTGTTGTATTCCAGGGAATGGAGATGCTCCACTGTAGTGGTTGAATGTATCAGCCTCCTGCTGGGCAACTAGAAAAATAAATCCATATTAGTTCAAATCATAACAGCAAGAGTGTAATGAAATAATTAAGCCATCTACTAGAAATTGTAGCATTAAATAAATAAGAAATTGAACATTTCAAATACTGAGTAATAAGACAATGTGACTGGAAAAATGTAAAATTATTAAAACCATAAAGAAGAAATTTCAGATTATTTCAAGCAGGCAGTATTATAAATTGAGCCTTGACAGCCATGCATTATCTTGGTCAGGTAAATATAACAATTGCATGGAAGCCTAATTTGAAATATAAGTGTATAGAAAAAAACGATACACAAAATCAAAGGCATCCTGGCTGGTTTTGCAAAGTGGATAGAGTGTCAGCCTGTGAACTGAAGGGTCGTGAGTTCGATTCTGGTCAAGGGCACATACCTCAACTGCAGGTTTGATCCCTGGCCCCAGAGCATATTGGAAGGCAACCAATAGATGTGCCTCTCTCACATTGATATTTCTCTCTTTTGTATCACCCTTCCCTTCCATTGTCTCTAAAAATCAATACAGAAAATATCCTTGCACAACAAAAAGGCATACTATAACAGAATTAAATAAAATGGGGGAAAAATTCACAAATCTATCTCCCTAAAGCAAAATGGTGAAAACCATTTCTCTATCCCTCCTAGTTCTAATATACATTATATGTAAGATACCATGGTATAACTGTGATTTAACATTTTAACAATTTAAATGAAAATATCTTTCATTTTTCTACAACAATGTAATTACCATTTTCATTTATTTACTTTTATTGACTTTTTTAAGAGAGAGAAGGATGGGGGGAGAGAGAGAAACACTGATTTGTTGTTCCACTTATTTATCATTTACTGGTTAAGTCTTCTATGTGTGCCTTGACTAGGAATAGAATCCATAATCTTGGGGTTTTAGGACAATGCCCTTACCAACTGAACTATCCAGCCAAAGCCTGTAATTATCATTTTTTAAAGCTTTACAATATCACATCAAATGAAGCAGCGTAATTTATTTGGGCATCCTTCTACTATTAAATACTAGAGACCCAGTGCACGAAATTTGTGCATGGGAGAGTGTGTCCCTCAGCCCAACCTGAACCCCCTCCAATCTGGGACCCCTTGAGGGATGTTCAACTATCTGTTTAGACACGATCCTGGTAGGATTGGGCCTAAACAGGCAGTCAGGTATCCCTCTTACAATCCTGGACTGCTAGCTCCCAACTGCTTGCCTGCCTGCCTGCCTTCCTGATTGCCCCTAACAGCTTCTACCTGCAGCCTGATCACCCCCTAATCACTCCCCTGCCAGCCTGATTGAAGCCTAACTGTTCCTCTGCCAGCCCAATTGCCCCTAACTGCTCTCCCCTACCAGACTGGTCACCCCTAACTGCCCTCCCTGCTGGCCTGGTCGCCCCCAACTGCCCTCCCCTAGCAACCTGGTCACCCCCAACTTCCCTTCCCTGCCAGCCTCACCACCCCTAACTGCTCTTCCCTGCTGGTCTGATTCCCCCCAATTGCCTTCCCTTGCAGGCCTGGGTCCCCCTAAACTGCCCTCCCCTGCAGGCCTGGTGCCCCCACACTGCCCTCTCCTGCAGGTCATCTTGTGGTGGCCATCTGTGTGTACATGGGGGCAGCCATCTTTGACCACATGGTGGCAGCCATCTTGTGTGTGGGAGTAATGGTCCATTTGCATATTACTTTTTTATCAGATAGTATTTACAATATTTTCTACTTTCCCTCATTAAAGATCATGTGTGAATAATTACTTTTATAATTTGTTTCTTAAATAATTCTTTCTTTGGATTTAATCACTAGAGCAGAATGGCTGACTCAAAAGATAGAAGTTTTGATGATGATGATGATGATGAAGAAAACAACACCATTTGTGTTACACTTTATGGTTTTTAGGATGCTTCAACATATATTATCTGATCATTTAAAATAAGTTCATTTGAAAAAATTTAAATGCCTGTCTATATATACAAAGGAGAAAAAGATATAAAGTATCCACTTAAAAACCAATTTCCTTAATGAAAGGCATTTCTAAGTGTGACATGAGAATAAATAAAACAAAGATTCATAATATGAAATTAACAGAAGAGCCTTCAGAGACCCTGCAGACTCTTGAAGTTACACACAGAAATATGAATGTGTGTATGTAAATGTTTCTTGAAATCAGATCCATAACTTTTATCAGATTAGCTATCAAAGGACTGCATGAGTCAGAAAACTCTAAGAATTATCAACATAAAATACTAGAGGCCCAGTGCACGGAATTTGTGCACAGGGAAGGAGGGGTGTCTATCAGCCCAGCTTGCACCCTCTCCAATCTGGGATCCCTCTCACAACCTGGGACTGCTTGCTCCCAACTGATCACCAGCCAGCCTGACTGATTGCCCCTAACCGCTCCTGCCTGCCAGCCTAATCACCCCCTACCCACTCCCCTGCCAGTCTGATACCAACTACCCTCCCCAGCAGACCCGGTTGCCCCCAACTGCCCTTCCCTGCCAGCCTAGTTGCCTACAACTGCCCTCCGCTACGGGCCTGATCGCCCACAACTGCCCTCACCTGCCAGCCATCTTTGGTGGCCATCTTGTGATCACATGGAAGCGACCATGATATGATTACATAGGGGCAGCCATCTTGTGCAAGGGTCTGATGGTCAATTTGCATATTACCTCTTTATTATATAGGATAGACAAGTTTTGCTACCTGAACATTTAAAGTCTTCATTGCCGGAGAGAACCAAGATGACAGCATAGGTAAACACCTATTGTTCTGCCCTGCGTAACAATTTAAAAATTACAACATAACAACAAAACAAACATCACCCAGAATCACCAGAAAGCTGGCTGAGTGAAAACTCCACAAATAAAAGTAAAGGTGGGACACTGAGACTCAGAAGAGCGGCGGGAGCGCAGCCTTGAAGATCACGCGGAAACAGGTTAGGAACCGTCCTGATCACACTCGCGGGCGGTGGCTGGAGTAGCAACCCCAGCTGGATTTCCCCAACGGGGAGGGCGGAGACGTCCCACTGCACGGATTCCCCAGCGCCAGGCGAGGTCAGAGATCCGGGGTACGTGGAGACGTCCCATAGCACAGATTCCCCACTGCCAAGCGAGGTTCGAGGCCTGGGGGACGCACCCTGGAAGCCGGGCGCAGAAGAGGTCTCGTAGTCTGCGGAAAAGCCGGGTGCTTGAAAAAGAAGTTTGCATGCACTTAAACTGTGCCACAGCACAGACGCGCGACTTGCTCCCTGGAAACTTGTCTCCTGGTCCCGGAAACCACATGTTTTACAACCCTGGGCGAGACTTTGGGTGTGCAGACTCATTTGGGGAGAGGCAGAGTTGTCTGGCAAGGGGAAGAGACTAGCGGCTTTCTCTTGGAGGTGCCTGCAGCCATCCCCATCCAACAGAGACCCGCGCACACGAGCGCTGCATAGCTGACACTGAGGCTGCCTGCTCAGCTCAGAGACTCCGCCAATCCAACCTAAACACAGTCTCCCTTCACAGCCAATTGGCCTGGAGGTCAAACCCTCCTAGGGCTAATAACGACAAGCTGGGTTTAAATTCAAAAATACTGTACAACCCATAAAGGATTGCAGTAAGAGTACCCACCTCAAGTAACTGGGGAGGCTGTGCCACTGACCCTTAGAGGACATCTACCACATAAAGCAGCCACCATGCAGAGAAATGGAAAGAAATCAGGTGTGAAACAAATGGAGGAAAAAATACCACTAGACATAGAGTTCAAAACCACGGTTATAAGGCTTTTCAAGAGGCTCTTAGAAAAGGCCGATGAACTTAATGAGAACTATGAGGAAATAAACAAGACCAACCAGGAAATGAATGAGACTCTCAAGGAAATGAACAAGACCTCTGAGGATATGAACGAGACCCTCACAGATATGAAAAAGGACCAACTAGAAATCAAGCATACACTGACTGAAATAAAAAATATTACACAAAGTCCTAAAAGCAGTCCAGAGGGCCACAAGAACCAAATCAAAGATTTGAGATACAAAGAAGCAAAATCCACTCAGCTGGAAAAACAAGAAACAAAAAGAATCCAGATAATTGAAGATAGTGTAAGGGGCCTCTGGGACAACCTCAAGCATGCCAACATCCGAATTTTTGGGGTGCCAGAAAAAGAGAGAGAGCAAGGTAATGAAAACCTACTTGAAGAAATAGTGACTGAAAACTTCCCCCATCTGGTGAAAGAAACTGACTTAAAAGCCCAAGAAATACACAGAACCCCAAAATATAGGAATCTAAAGAAGACCACACCAAGACATATCATAATTAAAATGCCAAGAGCAAAAGATAAAGAGAGAATATTAAAAGCAGCAAGAGAAAAACAGTTGGTTACCTACAGGGGAGCACCCATACGATTGTCAGCGGATTTCTCAACAGAAACAATGCAGGCCAGATGGGAGTGGCAAGAAATATTCAAAATAATGAATAGCAAGAATCTACAACCAAGATTACGCTATCCAGCAAAGCTATCATTCAGAATTGAAGGTCAGATAAAGTGCTTTGCAGATAAGAAAAAGCTAAAGGAGTTCAGCACCACCAAACCAATATTATATGAAATGCTGAAAGATATTCTTTAAAAAGAGGAAGAAGAAAAAGGTAAAGATGAAAATTATGAACAACAAATACACATCTATCAACAAATGAACATAAAAATTAAGTGAATTGATAGGCTGTTGATCAGGATAAACTGGTGAATATAACAGAGACATGGACATAGAGAGGGAATGGACTGACAATTCTTGGGGAGAAAAGGGGTGTGGGAAGTACAGCAAGAGACTGGACAAAAATCTTGGAACAATGGGAGAGGACAGTGGGGAGGGGGAGGTAAGGGTGGAGGGTGGGATAGATATAGGGTGGAGGGGAGCTATAGGGGGATAAAAAAAAAAGGGGGAAACAATGTAATTAATAAACTGATAAAGTGATAAACTGATAAAGATAAAAAAGTGAAAAAAAAAAGTCTTCATTGCCAAAACTGGTTGGCTCAGTGGTAGAGCATCAGCCTGTGGACTCAAAGGTCTCAGGTTCTATTCTGGTCAGGTTCTACTCTGGTCAGGGCATGTAATTTATTTTTTTCCACCCCCTAAAATAGAACCAAAAAATGAAACTACCAAAAAATCGGCAACACACAGAGGGAACAAAGCTTCCTTTCCTTACAGATATGATTGTCTATGCAGAGGTAAGACTATGCTGAGGCAAGTGAGAAATGTAAGGAAGAAAACTGAGGGAGGCATTCATTCTCAGGTCTCGGCCCCACATTTACGTAAAAAATCTGAATTGAATCTTAAAAATAAGTCACTGGAATTAACAATTGATTTTAGCAAGATTTCAATATACATGAGAAATATACAAAAATTAATTGTATTTCCACATACAAGAAGCAAAGAAACAAATACAAATTTTTTTTAAATACCACTTATGGCATAAAAATATGACATATATTGGGAAATATCTGATGAAACATGTTAAAGATATGCACACTGAAAACTACAGAATGCTACTGAGAAAAACTGAAGAACCTAAACATAAAAAGACATATTATGTCCATGGTTGTAACAGTCAATATTGTTAAAATGTCAATTCTCTCCAAAGGATCTGTCTATTCAATATAATCCCAATGAAAATTCCAGCAGGTTATTTTTTGAGAAATTGCCAAATTCTAAAAATCTAAAGAAAAACCTAGAATAGCCAAAACAACTTTGAACAAGATCAAAGGGAACTTGACTTCAAGTCTTATTGTAAAACTATGGTAATCAAAACATTTTATATTCATTTAATGAAAGGAAATTCAGCCACTAAAATAATGTATAGAAATATAATTATAATGATGGGGAAAATGCTCATACTGTATTAGTCACTGGAAGAAAAAATAGTTTATAAAACAATATCAATATACAACAAAAATAAACAAAAGGGTGATTTTTAAATAATTTTTAATTATCAACATTGGTTTTACCAACCATGAATTTGAGATGGCATATATAAAAAATTTTAGGGTTTGTGTTTTTATATTCATGTACTACTTCATTCACACACTCTAAATGAAGAGTAACTTAATAATGAGTGTTTTCTCCTTACCGACCTTGATGGTGGTATTAGAGAATATTATTGAGGGAGAAGACCTGCTTATAATCACCTTTCAATGATGCATATTCCTTAATACCAATTACTGTTCTTAGAAGGAAGTGTAGCTGATTCTACACTTAAAGACTTTTGTGGGTCTGACTACTAATTTCCAGCATGCTCAGAAAATTAATTATGCCCTAGCTGGTTTGGCTCAGTGGATAGAGTGTCGGTCTGTGGACTGAAGTGTCCCAGGTTCGATTCCGGCCAAGGGAACATTGCCCCAGTTGTGGGCTCGATCCCCTTCAGGTGGTGTGCAGGAGGCAGCCAATCAATGATTCTCTCTCATCATTGATGTTTCTATCTCTCTCTCCCTCTTCCTTCCTCTCTGAAATCAATAAACTTATTTTTTAAAAAAAGAAAATTAATTTTATTCTCAAATATTCAAAGATAGCTTAAAGAACAAGATAAACTTTAAAGATATAAAAGTGACCTATGGTTTAGAATTTGGAAGGCTTAACGTTAGTAGATGGGCCAGGGATGAATGAATAAACACATAAAAATCAGGTTCCATGATCTTTATTTGCTGTACAAAATTGTCCTTTTAACATTTCATTGATTTCTGCTTCTATGAATGAAAAGAAAGAAAAGCTGAGTTTAACTATTTAGTGGCATTTTTTCACTCCCTATGTTTTTGTATTTGCCAGGTACATATTACCCACGATTTCACTTTCTGAGTGAGAAAGCATTCACAGAAGCATATATACTAATGTAAGCAGTAGTTATACAGGATAGCAAGCTTTGGGTATTTATTTTATTCTTTTTTGCCAAACTGTATTTTCTAAGCATTATGGTATGCTAAGCATCATTTATTTATCTTTTAAGATTTTTTTAACTAGCGAAAAATAACAAAAGGCTTTTCCTAAATATTTATGTTCTTTTATTTTTCCAGGCAATAAGATGGTTTTCACAAAGGATTAAAATGGTCTAAGTGGATGCAGATACACAATAAACCCCAAATTATGAATATTTATTTCCATTGTCTAAAGGGAGTTTTCTATACAAAGGACATCTGACTGGATTTAAAGGAGTCAAATTAACACCCTACTCTGTCTTCAGCACCTCTCATCCTGTGACTATGCCAAGAGAGGTAAAAACATCTGCAGAAATATTCAAAAAGACCTAGTTTATCAGATACTAGAAACAAAAAGAAGCTGCTTGCTTCTGTTCTTTCATTCTCCCTCCTCCCCTGACATTACACAAATTATTCATCTATTTGTATACGATCATACAGATTGTAAAAATAGATTTTGATAGATGACTTTGGAAATTCCTTCAAGCTCTATGTATCTAACATGTCAAAGGCTTCCAAACACTTTTACATAGGCCATGACTGGAGTATAATGTTGCAACTAAATAACTGTATTTCTTCACTATTTTCTTTTCTTTGTGCTAACTTAACTTTGTACATTTAAAACTTAGCCCTACTCTAACCTAATATAGCTTAAAACTCACAATTTTAAGTCTCACCCCCCCTTGTAGAAGTGCACTTAGAGCAGGCTCTGAGAATGCAAGGATATCAACCTCCACTTGGGGTCTGACTCTTTGGAGGTCAATAAGAAATGACTGCTATGCGCTTAGCAGCACTGTAGAGAAATGGACATGGTGCTGAGAACACAGAGGTAGCAACTACATTTGCTTAAAGGAATGTTTTATCAATCAAAATACTTCTAAAATTATCTCCATCAGCTATAATTTGGGGTTCTAAATTTTACAAAATTAAAAAAATCCCCAAAATGTCTTCAGAATTGACAATCCTTTGATTTATGAAAGTTCAGTGCTTTTGTATATCTCCTGGACTTTAAATAATTATAAACAATAACATAGTTTTCTCAGAAGATTTTTATCTTTATAAGAGGAAAATGGAGGAAATAAGGTATTTTAATCCAGTGCCCTTCGCATTTGGATTGAATTCAAGGTTTGTTATTATTACTATCTATGTGTACTTACCTTATTAACTTTAAAATAAAGTACAACTAAAAAAATAGCATATTACTTCCCTTACATTACATTAACAGTTAGATTTCCATCTAGTTCAACGTTTAATTCCTTTGTTCAAGACCTATTATAATATACTAGGGGCATTAAATTAGTGCATGCGGAAAGGGGGGTGAGAAGGTGTCCCTCAGGCCAGCCTATACCCTCTCCAATCTGGGACCTCTCAAAGAATGCCAATTTAGGCCCAATCCTTCAACAGGCAGTCGGACATCCTTTTCACAATCCAGCGCTGCTGGCTCCCAACTGCTTGCCTGCCTGCTTGCCTGATCACACCCTAACTACTCCCCTGCCAGCCTATTTGCCCCCAACTTCCCTCCTCTGCTGACCTGGTCATCCCTAACTGCCCTCCCCTGCAGGCTTGATCACCCCCAACTGCCCTCCCTTGCAGATTTGGTCCCTCCCAACTGCCCTCCTCTGCTGGCCATCTTGTGGTAACCATCTTATGTCCACATGGGGGCAGGATCTTTGACCACATGGGGGCAGCCCTCTTGTGTGTTGGAGTGATGCAAGAATGGGCCTTCCTTCTGGCTGCCGGCATCACCTTTATTCCGGCCTGGAGCTGCCTTTTTGCCTTCTCACACTGCCCAGAGGCCCAGAGCAGCTGGGACAGTGAGGAACGCAAGCGTCCTGCCCCTGGCCGCACGGTGCCTGTGTATGCAAATTAATCAAACATCTTTATTGGGTTAATTTGCATACTCTCTCCTGATTGGCTGGTGGGTATCGCAAAGGTATGGTCAATTTGCATCTTTCTCTTTTATTAGTGTACATTCCTGAAGTACATGCTATTGTTCTTTTGTTGGTTTCCTTTTCCATTATCAACTCATTATCACACATCATGCTATTCCACTGAAAATGTGTAATGCATCTATTGCTACAGAAAATAGCTAGAATTTCTTAACTGCAGCCTCATTCGTGAACTTTAACATATCTAAACTTTGTCATGCTTTGTACTTTCATTTTATCCTTTGACAAAATAGTAAGATCAAATAGATCAGGTATTACTTAATTTTAACAGGTGAATAAAACAGATGCAGAAACACTAAATTAGCTGACCAGGATCTAACAAAATGTGATGGCATTTTATCTAGAATCCCAATACTATTAAGTCCTATTCAGACCTTTCTCATCACACTGCTGTTTATTTTTGCACCACATGATGCTTCTTTCTTTGTGCACATTAAAAAGCACCAAAGGAAACATAAAAAAATGCCTGGGTAAAGAATTCAGGGCTATGGGTTTATGCTCAAAGCCATTCAATTGACTAAGTTTCCCATGTCTCCAATCCTTAAATGACATAAGCTTTCAAATCAAAGTATCCATTAGTGAAGAATATTAAATAGATGCTTCAGGATATGATCAAGAAATAGGTAGTACAGCATGTCTTAAAATATGGCATTTTATTTTATAATTTATCCTAATAATAGATATTTAAAACTATAACCTACAATCAATTACTTTTATTACTGCATGATCTTATACAAGTATGACAATTATAATATCTGAGTTTGTTTTCTAATCATCATTAGAACTTTAAGAATACCATTGTTATACATGGAACTATGGATATCAAATTTATTTCAACTAGACATTATCTTATTGCAAAAATGTTGTTATAGTAGTTACATTAAAATTTAATGTTTCATAATAAAGAATGTTTATATTTTGAGTTGAGAATGGTTTAATATATTACTATTTCCTCGCAAATTTGTAAAGCCATAAACCATTAACAATAACATTAGAGTAGCAAAGTTCCTTTTAATCTTAAGGGGTTCTCCTAAATATTAAAAATGAAAACAAACAACACATTTCACCAGAGGAATATTTGGCTATGTTCTTAAATTACTTCAGGATACTGAAAATGCAAATATTACATGAGCAGCTGTGATAGACAGCTTAATGGTTAAGAGAATGGGCTCTAGAGTTGAAGAGCCTAGAATCAAATGGTAGCCCAACCACCAACTGTGTGACCTGAGGCAAATTACTTCATTCTCCCTGTACCTCGGTTTCATCATCTGCAAAATGAAGGCAGTTAATAGTATCTACCTCATGGGATTTGGGGACTTCTGTATTAGATAATATATGTAAAATGCTCATAAGAACAGGGGATATATAATAAATGCTTGATAGATGTTAGCTACTACTGCCACTATTATTATTAGACCCAAATCTATTAACTACACATGCCTTTCATTCTATATTTTTATATAATTTCAGGAAATAATTCTATTTTACAGAATCTGTAATTCTTATTTTATACATTTATTGCACATCAGTAATATACCAGGTACTGTGTTACACATCGGCCATTATAAACACCATGGACTTTTGGTCAAAGAGTCAAGTTAATATAACAAAATTCTTTATAGGCGTCTGAAGGTATACATTGTCCTAAGCCAGTGGTTCTCAATGTTTTTAATGCCACGACCCTTTAATACAGTTCCTCATGTTGTGGTGACGCCCAACCATAAAATTATTTTCGTTGCTACTTCATAACTGTAATTTTGCTACTGTTAATGAATCATAATGTAAATATCTGTATTTTCAATGGTCTTAGGCTCTACAGCAGCAGTTCTCAATCTGTGGGTTGCGACCCACAAGTTGAGAACTGCTAGCAGGGTCACCTAAGATTTGTCTTGTCTAAGACTATGAATGAAAAGCATCCCAGACTTAATGCTGACTCAGGAGATATTTGCCACCTAGTGAAATATTAGGCTCATTACCTGAAATTATCAAGTAATGCTGAGAACTTCCCTAATTTGATCTTACTTAAAATACATACATGTACATTCATCACAAGTCAGTATCAGACTAGGTAATGCACTGGTAATAAAAAGACAAATAAGCTGCTGTATCTGCTTCCTACAAACTATAGATGATACAAAGAAATCACATACTCCACAGAGAGATATAAAGTAAATGGTATTATAGGGGAAAAGGGTTTGCTTAATAGATAATCAAAAGCTAACATTTCAGAAAATCTGCTCAAAAAGTCAGTTCAGTGTAGCAAATAAAATCATAGTCTCCAAATACAGACTGTATGGATCCAAGCCCTGGCTCCTGTAAAGTGGGGTAATTATAGAACCTATCTCATAAGATTATTGTGACAAATTAAATACGTGTAAAGTGCTTAAAATGGGACCAGAAATACAGAAAGTGCTTTGTAAGTATTAGCTATGATTATGATTAAATGTAGAGCAGGATCCTAGAGACTGAGGTAGGTAAATATTGATTAATAACATAACATTATTGCTAAAATCTAGCCTTGTAAATGTAATTCAGTAGAAGCCGTTTCTGTGACTAGTACTCTGTTATTATGAGAATCCTTAAAGTACATTATTTGTGGTATTCTGTGACTAAATTTTGTATTACTAGATGATTAACCCTTTTAACATCAGGCAAATAAAACTGCCTTCTGAAAGTAAAAATCATATTTCTTACCAAAAAAAGCCAAAAGTCAGTAGAATGAAAGACTCAAAAGACCACAGCTGAGCATATGCTTAACAGGGAAAGGTGCTTGCTGACTCTTCACAGGTTCTGCTAGAACTGAAAGATGGATGATACATTTTGCTACTACTGTGGTTTCATTCGCAGCTTATTTAACTTGCAAAAAAAACCATCTTGCTCCATTTCCCTTGAAAATTACCTGAACACATCAGCAGCTCTGATAAATACTATTTAAAAGCCATGTAACTGTTCTATATCCTTCAAATTTTACATTATTAATACGTTTATATAAAGCTACATGTAAATTTTATTTTCAGACCAGAAAATCTGGGCATATATATATATTCATGCGGGGGGGGGGGGGGCGTTCAGCCCAGCCTGCACCCTCTTGCAATCCGGGACCCCTCCTAACCACCTGCCTGCTCGCTCCTTACCGCTGGACTCGCCACTTCTTAGCACTGTCATGGAGGCAGGAGAGGCTCCCAGCACCGCCACTGCAGCTGCACTCGCCAGCCCTGAGCCTGTGAGAGCACACTGACCAGCAAGGGCAGCTCCTTCGTTGAGCATCTGCATTAGTGCACGTCATAGTGACTGGTCATTAGTCAGTCTGCAGTAACAGTCGCTGGACTTTTATTATATAGATATACACACAAATACAGACACTATATTTTCAATAAAATATTTAAAAACTATTTGACTTGATGGTTCTGGCCTGCATTTAATGAGTAAAATCTTTTAGTCTGAAAACTTTCATTTTCTAATGGATATATACCATGCATAAGAACTGTGCTAAAGCTTGAATTGCTTGAGATTATGTAACCTCTTCCTAAGCTTCCTCTTTTTAAAAATAAGCAGCAAAGAGTTGAGAAAATATGTTAAAAACATTTTAAGTTTTCATTTGTTTTTAAAGATTAGGATGTAAAAAATCATGTTCTAAATACACTGCCCAAATTTTAATTTCATATGCATTACTAATCATTTCTAAAATACTTAGAACTCCTTCCTCTTCCATGTTAAGATAGTGTGGATGTAACACAATGTTCTTAACTTCACACATTTATTTCCTATTACAACTGAGCTAAAAATTTATACACTCTAATAATTAAAAGGCTACCAAAAGAGTTTATAAGAGAGAGGGAAAAAAACCTTTTCAATGCTATTCAATATACAGATGTTTATCAGCATATGAAAATATAAGTTGCCATAAAGTCAAGTATATATTGTTTGGATAAGTTTGATAACATCCCACTTTACCTTTTTTTGTTTTAACCTAGTGCTTATTAATTTACAAAGTACTTTCCCAGTCCCTGTCTTATAGCATCTTCACAAATAATAGGTAGCATAGGTATTTATAGCAGGAGTACCATTTACTAGATAAGAAAATGGAGCTTTAGAGCCTTGTGCAAGGTCACTAAAGAAACAGAACTAGGCCCAGCCAGCACGGCTTGGTGGCTGAGCATCCACCTATGAAGCAGGAGGTCACAGTTCAATTCCTGGTCAGGGCACATGCCTGGGTTGCAACTGGATCACAAGGGCGTGCAGGAGGCAGCCAATCAGAGATTCTCTGTCATCATTAATGTTTCTCTATCGCTCTCCCTCTCCCTTCCCCTCTGAAATCAATAAAAAAAGAAATAGACCTGAACCTTAAACCTTGCTCTTTCTACTGGCATTTCTAGAATAGGTTGGAAACCTATTTTCTAAAAGCCATATGGGCAAACCTGACTGGGCTAATCTAATGATGAAATCTTTCTATCAATGACCAAAAAAATAATTGAAGGAAAAAAAGACTAGAACTTTAACTTGCATTTGTAGTGAAAATTTCAAAAGCCTTAAAAAAAAAATTGAATGAATACTGTTGTGAAATCAAGTCTTGAGTCTGAGGAAATAACTGTGGAGTCTATTTCCTATATAACAGTTCTATATAAAGTCCTTAGGTAGTTTTTCTCCTTTATGTGAAGAATTGGGAGAGCACATAGAAAAACTTATTTAAAGGATACAAGTTTTAACCAGATACCAGTTTTGGACACTGGCTGACTTGAGAAAGTCATTTGTCTTTTCCTATAATCAGGCAGTGTTTATTTTTGGTAGTATTTGCTTGTAATAGTAAATAGTGTTATGTTGTTTAACAATTCTACTACCAGTAATAGTGTTCCATAAATCTGAATATGTTAGAGAAATTCATTATTAATTCTCTGCAAAGTAATTTAAAATAAGTCTCAATTTTACACATTATTTTCTTATATAATTTGCCTGAGAAGACATATTAAAATCTATACTATGATCAAGAACTTCATTGTTTAATAACTTAGGACTTATCACAATCATTACCAATTCAATCTGTATTAATGCAAATAACTTAACCATTCACATTTCATTAATTTAAAACACTTTGTCCCAATAGTGCCACATCACCTTGTAAGCTATCCCAGTTTTGCAAAAACAGTGAACGATGATACAGGACGTCTTAAACAAAAAAAAAAAATGAAGGAAGTTTTTAATATCTGAAAAAAATGAATTTTGAGAGTGACAGCACTGTCAGTAACAATACAGAACAATGAAATCCTAATATTAGGACATAAATTAAAGAAATGTATAAAAGTAGCATAAATCCATATATTCTAAGAATGCCTTGCTATTCCTGAAAAAATGTATCTAGTCTTTATTTCCTTATCTCAGAATGATAGAACAGTGTAATTTTAGAGTAGCAAAGATATCAAATTTATAAATCTGAATCTTGTTTTCACTGACATTAGTCTTTTTTGTCTTCTTTTCATATAAAGACACTCTACAATTTATTAAAACTATGTGCTTTAGTAAAAAACAAAAACAGAGAATAAGAAGTTACCTCAATATTCAATGGAATACAATAAAGATCTATATTTCCTAAATTTTATTTATTTATTTATTTATTTATTTATTTATTTATTTCCTCACCTGAGGATATGTTTTCATTGATTTTAAAAAGAGAGGAAAGAAGAGAGAGAGGGAAAGGTAGAGGGAGAAGAGAGAGAGAGGGAGGGAGGGAGGGAGGAAGAGAGAGAAATGGAAGGAAGGAAGGAAGGAAGGAAGGAAGGAAGGAAGGAAGGAAGGAAGGAAGGAAGGGAGGGAGGGAGGGAGGGAGGGAGGGAGGGAGGGAGGGAGGGAGGGAGGGAGGGAGGGAAGGGAGGGAGGGAGGGAGGAAGGGAGGGAGGGAGGGAGGGAGGGAGGGAGGAAGGGAAGAAAGGAGAAAAAGAGAGAAGGAGGGAGGGAGGGATTGGTTGCCTCCCATACCCTGACCAGGGATCAAGCCTGCAATCTGGGTATGTGCCCTCACTGGGAATCGAATCTATGACTTTTCAGTGTATAAGACAGTGATGGGCAAACTTTTGAGCTTGGTGTGTCAAAATTCGCCAAAAAACCGAGCATAACTCGGGTGGGTGTCACTTTGAGAAAAAAAACACATAATTTCACGATATTTATAGTTTAAATAACAAAAATATATAATTGTAATATATAACTGTATTTAATAAACCAAAAACTAATTATTTAACTTACCTGCTTAGTGACCTCTTTGTTCATCTGTCAGTCGGTTTCTTTTATTGGTCTTGATATTATTTAACTTGTGTGGGGTGCCGTGAACTAAGGTAAGTGAGGGGGAAGGGAATTCTTTAACTAACCTGCCTATTAGTGACTTTTTGTTGCTGAATTTCATTGACTAAACCTTTAACTGAAGGTTGGTATTTTGTTCACTTCAAGCCCAAGCAAGCGCTAATAACTTCATCTGTCAATCTGGTTTCTTTGTTGGTTTTGATATTATTTAACGCTAAGAATAAGGTCTCACAACAGTACATAGAGGGGAAAATTGTGAGTAAAGCCATTGCTATATTTTTCAGGGTGCTAAAAGTGTCCGGTAATCCGTTCCAGGCACTCCAAATTTCCTGTTCGTAGTGGCACCCCTCTTGATTCTCCAACCTGCACCTTTTCAGATTCTCAAGCTTTGACCTCAAGTTGACAAAACACCTAAGCCCAGATGCTGTCTTGAAATTATGCAAGTTGCATCTCCAAATCATCAATTTGCATCCATTGGAAACTATTTAATTCCAAACTACTGTAGACTACTACATCAGGATACTTAATTATTTTTATGGTCTGTTCTAGGCTTCTAAATTGATTAAATCTATTACTGAACTGGTCAAGTAACAAAGCTAAAACATGCTGGTACTTTATATGCAAGGATTCCATTTCATTTTGTACAGCTGCACTGGCCTTCTCAAAATACTTTGTTACTTGAGGAAAATACTCATAAGTTTTAGTTTCTACATCTCGCTTGAAAATGTAGAGTGTCGCCGAGACCGGTTTGGCTCAGTGGATAGAGCGTTGGACTGCGGACTGAAGGGTCCCGGGTTCGATTCCGGCACGGGCATGTACCTTGGCTGCGGGCACATGTCCAGCAGGGGGCGTGCAAGAGGCAGCTGATCGATGTCTCTCATCAATGTTTCTGACTTTCTATCCCTCTCCCTTCCGCTCTGTAAAAAATCAATAAAATATATATATATATAAAAAAAAAAAGAAAATGTAGAGTGTCTACACTATACTACAGCAAATGTTTCATCCTCGGTTACTGCACATCATCATGCAGTAGCCGAGGATGAAACGTCCTTCTCGGCATGCAGTCCCATACTTCTCTGTGTGTGACTGCATGCAGCCCCGAGTCATAGAAAACGGCGACGTGTGTCACTGCTGACACATGTATCATAGGTTCTCCATCACGGGTATAAGACGATGCTCAACCAACTGAGCCACACCAGCCAGGGCTACCTTTTAAATTTAGTTACCATTCCCAAATAATTTTAGATGCATCTTTCTTATTTAAATTGACTTATAAAGAAAAGTGAGTATTACTATTCTAAGATTCCAATGTAAGGGCACAACTATTATATGTACTTTTGCTGATATTTAAACTCAGAATAATAGTGCTTATGGAAAAATAAAATGCTATAATACAATAATAACATAATCTATTTATGTGCGTGGCTTTTACAATATATACGAAGAATGACAGTTGTCAGAATTCACAATTCCTGGTTCAGTATAAATCTGAAGGTTACTTTAAATATTCTTTACTTATCAAGCAGTGGACTTACCATGGAAATCATAAATATACAGAAGAATTGGCTCATTCTGCCCAAATGCACAAAATGCAACCATATTTTCAAGTGGATGATAAGAAATGTCTCGAATGGGTGACTTGAATGGCAGGTCAGAATACATTGCTACTTGTTCTCCTAAATAAGAAAAGATTCAATAATGTTATTCCTATTTCTTATTAGAAGATTATTCTGCAACTTATCAAAAACATTTAAAGAAAGTTTTCTACATGAAAACCTCATATACTTATGAATATTTGAGCACTACTGAATTTCATAATTATATTTATTTTTCATTCTATTGGCCCTCTTCCTTCTACTTCTCAATCCAAACTCTTCAACCAGGTTTTCAAGGCACAAAATGGACTGAGTTTGGAGGTATCTGATTCTGAGATTTGACAGGGCTGAGCAAATGCCAGCTAACAAAGAACTCCAGAGAGAACCAGGGAGGAATTGCAGGACTCCAAAACTGAAGAAACTCTCTGGCTAGGGAAGGCTTGCTGGGGATTAATTTTTTTTCCAGAGGCTGTTTGAGGTACCATCTCCTTTAAAAATAATTTAAAAATGATTACTACTGGCTAAAAGAGGACTACAGCAGACATCTAGAAAACCTCTGAAAAGCAGAACTCAAAAAGCAAAAACTCTAGATCCATTTATTTAAGGGAAAAAGAGATTTAACATTAAAAAAAAATACACACACACACACACACACACACTTTATGTATTTCAGAGAGGAAGGGAAAGGGAGAGAGAAAGACCAGTGATGAGAGAGAATCATCAATTGACTGCCTCCTGCACACCCCACACTGGGGATCAAGCCCACAACCTGGGCATGTGCCCAAACTGGGAACTGAACTGCAACCCTATGGTTCATAGGTCAATGACCAACCACTGGGCCATGCTGGCCAGACTTAACATTTTTGAATTTATGCTAAAATATAAAAATGCAGTAAGAAAAAAAACCTAAGGCAACTGACTAGTCAAAAATGCCTTAAGGAAACACCAACAAAATAAACAAGGGGAAAATAAATACCGTTCTTAAGAAATTATACAGTGAATTTTATAAAATTCTCTCAATTTATTGTTAAAACATTTTATGTAATTATCATTTTTTTAAATAGCAAAGGTAAGACACAAATATCCCAATGTAATAGTTTATTTTATTGGAAAAGAAGTGAATTACAATAATTCAGGTAAACTGCTACTGAGTTTCATACATCCAAAACTTTAACAGGAATGTTTCTAATGAAAATATATTGTAGATGTTTCACCACTCTATACCTATTTATATTCCACATTCAGCTTGTAACACTTGTATTTTACATTACAGTCCTCAGTAAATACTTTTATAAGATCCACCATATCTCATTACAGACAAGGAAATAATAAACCTTAAATCCTAACTGAAATTCAAAGTCCATGCATATATCAAAACAATAAAGAACAAAATTTAATGTAAATTTAGACTGCAGCTGATTTCCATTATCAGCATTCCAATTCTAGAAAACATAATGGAGAACCTGCAATCAGAACTTCCTTGAAAATTATTCCATAAAATGGTAGTTTTTACTCTTTCAAAAAAAATTTTTTTAATTAAATATTTACCTGTTTCTGGGTTCCAAACATATACTATACCATCCTCACTTCCAGCAAAGAGAAAAGTACCACAAGGTGTCAAAGTACTATGAATCTTCTCCCGATAATTTGCTGCTCCTACAAATTTCCTTGCTGCTAATCTTTAAACAAAAAAGATTTTACAAATGTAAAATCTGGGCGTAAAAAGTTTTAAATTCTTGATTTGCACTGAACAGACAATTTAAAAAAACCTGCTAAGTGGAAAACATCCCATGATGGATGCAGACTAAAGAACAGAGTACCGAGTTTAGGGAGTTTAGAATTAGTAGGAGAAAGAAGGAACACATCAATGTAATACAGTAAGTGGATATAGAAAGTGTCACATGAGAAGAAAAGAAAGAGTACTTTGTAGGTTTGGGTAAGAAAAATTATTTCTAGCTATGAAGGGTGACCAGATTATGGAAGTAGCATTTGAGTTGGTCACTTAAAAAAAGGAACAGAATTTTTTGTATTTCTTACACGTGATGAATTTTTAAAATTACACTTGGTCCTTGTAGAAACATTAGCCATATTATTAACTCATCTATTAAATACGACATACAGGCTTCTAGGCTTTTTTATGAAAAACAGCTAACACGGTTTTAATTTAATGTTTGCTATGTGCCAGTCAGATGCTATTATCAACCCTGGCTTATAGAGAAGATATTACATACACTGCTCTGTTACCTGCTTTTTTCTGTAAGCAAAAAGTCACAAGATCACAAGTAATGGCCCTCCACATCCGAATATATGGATTACGCATTATCCTTTTAATAGGTATAAATTATATCACTGTCTAAGTGTATCTTAAGGCATTTTCTATTGTTGGACATCACATGCTGTTTCCAGCTTTCACCTTCCACGAACATGATTCATATAACAAATATTTTACATATATAAATATATATACATATTACTATTTTACTTATTAAATTTATTAGAGTGACACTAGTTAATGCAAGGTTTAAGTGTACAATTCTATAACAAATCATCTGTATATTTCATTGTGTGCTCACCAACTGAAGTCTAGTCATACCAGTATATTTAACCTCCTCTTTATCCCCTACCCTATTCATCTCTGGTAACCTTCATACTATTGTCTCATTTTTTGCACTGTTTTATATTATTTTAACATAAATTCTGAGACTTGAGGTTACAGAGTCAAACATTTCTGCAGTCCTTGCCATCCTATATAATGAAAGCCTAATATGTGAAGTGTTTGACCTTTCATTTGACCTTTTGACCAGTCCCTATGACAGGGTGTCGTGTGCTGGGGCCCTGAGGAGGTCCCAAGACAAGCATCTACCCAGAGGTTGTGTGGAAGGAGGAGAGGAACCTCTGACTAGAGGCCAGGGTGAAAGATACTGGCATCTTTGCAGGCTGAGGGACACCAGCCCCCTCCACAACTCCCGTTCCCTGTGCACAAATTTTGTTCACTGGGTCTCTGGTTTATTTATTAAAAAAAAGTTCCATCATTTCAACATATGTACATATGTGCTTTATGTTTATTATTATTTGCCACAAGGTCAGGAATTGTTATCTTTCTTTTAAATTTTTTTACTGTTTCACTTCATTACCACTGTGTATATGCTCCATGTGAGTGACGTAGGTGCTTACGTAGGTGGGTTCTGACTTACGGCAAAAATCACATTATGTCGTGAAATAGGAATGGATCTCTGACATAACTCAAGGACCTACTGTATTATCTCTCCCATTTGAGTGATGAGAAAAGAGATACATACATGCAAATCAGCTAGCAAGGGGTGAAAGTTTGCCTCCAAGGCCAAGCATAATCTTAATGCTGAAAACTATATTGCTTAAAAAGAGATTAACAAAATCATACAGACTAACTCCTTCTGCCTAGAATACAACTTATATTATCCTCCCTCCGAACTTTATTCCAGACTTTTCATGTTTTCCTACTGAATACAGTTCTACCTTATCTAAATTCTATCTCTTCTTCAAGATTAAGCTCAAAGGCCTGCCTCTCCATAAAGCCTAATATAGTCTTTCTGACAACACCACTTTTATTGTCAGAAAGACGATATTATAGCCACCACCTTTATTGTCATGAAAAATGTAATCCTTATATCATATATTTATATTTATTAAAAATAAATACTGAGGCCCTAGCAGGTTTTGTTCAGTGGTTAGAGCATTGGCCCTATAACTAAAGGATCTCAGGTTCGATTCCAGTCAAGGGCACATACCTTGGTTGCAGGCTCGATTCCTGGCCCACATGCCAGAGGCAACCAATTGATGTCTCTCTCACACTTGATGTTTCTTTCTCTCTGTCTCTCCCCCATCCCTTTCACTCTCTCTCTAAAAAAAAAAAAAAAATCAATGGAAAAAATATCCTCAGGTGAGGATGAACAAAAAACAACATACTATTTGCTGTCTGCCAAGCATAGCATGGGTGCTACATACAGAAAAAGAATAAGCAGATTCCAGTCCTAGAAGATTTTAGTTTAACCTAATTAAATGTTTTGTGTGTCATTCTGGCGGCAGTACACCCAGATTGTAAACTCCTGATGAGCTACTTCTGCTAATCACGCTCCAGCAGCACCCATGCCAGTGTTTTGGACAATTATATATAAATATTTAAGGGCTTACCTGTTAGAACTAAAAGGAGAACTGCAAAATAAACTAATATAGATTGCCACATTTGCCTTTCTAAATGCAATAAAGAAATCTGATAACATAGCTTCCTCCCCTTTGTTTTGCTAGAACTCAATACTGAAACAAAGCACACCAGAAATCCCTGCTGACTTTCCCAGCACTCTACTTCTGCCTCTTACATTAAAGGTATTTCCCTTCATTGGCCTTTTTCAGAAATAAAACAAACAAAAAACGACGAATTATTCAAAAGCCCTCTCATTCAGTTATGACATTGTATCATAATACTATGCTATATCTGTATCATAGAGATAAAAGATATTCCATGACAGAAGTTGTTTGAAATTGTGAAAATAAAAACCAACTACATTTCAACATCAAAACTATTCACATTTTCGGCCAGAGAATTCTCTGTTGCTAGGGGCCATCTTATGAACTACTAGAGGCCCGGTGTACGAAATTCGTGCATGGGAGGAGAGTGTCCCCAGCCCAACTTGCACCCTCCCTAATATGGGACCCCTTGAGGGATGTCTGACCACCCATTTAGGCCCAGTGGGATAGGGCCAAAAAGGGTGGTTGGACATCCCTCTCAGAATCCAGGACTGCTGGCTCCAACTGCCCTCCCCTGCAGGCCTCCCCCCTCCCCCAAAATGCCCTCTCCTGCAGGCCTGGTCCCTCCCAACTGCCATTCCCTCTGGGCCTGGTCCCCCACAACTGCCCTCCACTTCAGGCCTAGATCCCCACCAACCGTCCTCCCCTGCTGGCCCGATCGCCCACAATTTCCTTTCCCTGCAGGCATGGTTCTCCCCCAACTGCTCTCTGCTGCAGGCTTGCCCCCCCCCAAACTGTCCTCCACTGCAGGCCTGGTCCCCCCCCAACTGCCCTCCACTGCAGGCCTGTTCCCCCACAACTGCCCTCCCTTCAGGCCTGGTTGCCCCCAATAACCTTCCCCTGCAGTCCTGATCCCCCCCAAATTGCCCTCCCCGGCAGGCCTGGGTACCTCCCAACTGTTCTTTACTGCAAGCCTGGTCTCCCCCAACTGCCGTCCCCTGTAGGCCTGGTCCCTCCCAACTGCCCTCCCCTGCAGGCCTGGGTCCTCCCAAACTGTTCTCCACTGCAGGCCTGGTCTCCCCCAACTGCCCTCCCCTGCAGGCCTGCCCTCCCAACTGTCCTCCCCTTGCAGGCCTGGGTCCCCCCCAACTGCCCTACCCTACAGGCCTCGTCACCCCCAACTGCCCTCCCTTGCTGGCTTGGTCACCCCTAACTTCCTACAACTGCCCTCCTTTGCAGACCATCTTCTGGTGTCCATCTTGTGTCCACATGGGGGCAGCCATCTTTGACCATATGGGGGTGGCCATCTTGTGTCTTGGTGTGATGGTCACTTTGCATATTACTCTTTCATTAGATAAGATAGGATGCTTAGCAATATCTCTGGTCTCCATTCATTAGATAAACAACATTCAAAAATGTCCCCAGACACTACCAGATATCCTCTGAGGGACAAAATTGTCTAGGTGAGAATCACAGCTGCATTTTATAAATATGATTAATTCATTACTTATTCTATGATTGTTTAACCTGTCAATAGTGAAATATACTTACATTCGAAGATCCATAATTCTCAATGTACTGTCTTTAGTATGGATTAACAAACGTTTTCCATTGGGATGAACCTCCAAATAATTTATTGGAATCCCCTTAAACTCACTTTCTTTAATTTCCTAAAATGATACAAAATGGACTACATATTACCATTGTAAAGTTTGTTTAATGTTAAACCATTCATAAAGTACAAAAGTAGAAAATTGATTTTAAGATATAATTTTTAATTATACTATAGAGGATGCTTCAAAATTGTTTTAAAAGATTTCCAGTAGCCGAAACCCGTTTGGCTGAGTGGATAGAGCGTTGGCCTGCAGACTGAAGGGTCCCAGGTTCGATTCCGGTCAAGGGCATGTACCTTGGTTGCGGGCACAACCCCAGTAGGAGGTGTGCAGGAGGCAGCTGATCGATGTTTCTCTCTCATCGATGTTTCTAACTTTCCCTCTCTCTTCCCCTCTGTAAAAAATCAATAAAATATATATTTAAAAAAATAAAAATATAAAAAGATTCCCAGTAATTTCAGCTTAAGGTTGAAAATAAAGCTGATGAAATGTATTTTTTGGTTGTTATCTAATAGCATGTTAATATGAGTCTTTGTAGTATATTCCCAAACAAGAACTTCCTATAAACACATTGTTTAACAGTGCACTTTTTATCATCATGTTAGAAAGCTTCCATTTTTTTAAAATAAATTCAAAGTGCGGAATTAACTTTCAAGTTCTGTTTCTTCACACACTTCCACTTGTTCTGAAAAAGATATACCATCAGCAAAATATTCTGAAATAACTTAATTTAGACTGTAATTTAGGTGTTTTATAGTTATTTAAGGCAGCTATAGAAGACATCAAACTAATCATGTCAAGAAATACATAAAAGCTCATGAAGAATATGCCTGAACAAGCCTGGCATTAATTAAAATAATGACCAGAGGTCCTTCTTGTTGGATTACCAGGAGGAAGAAAAAAATTACAAATGCAAAGCCACTTAGACTAAAGTCCACAGAGTCTACAAGACGTCTGCTTTAACGCGTTGGCAGAATTACAAATTATCCTTCTTCCCCCTTGAGTACTGACTACATATTGATTTTTGCCCCTTTCTCCTAAACGGTATCCTCTTCAGAGGTGGGCTGGCCTCAGCAGAGGGAGGGTCTAAACTGCTGCAATCCAGTTGAGCCTCTGCTTTTCTATTTGACACGCTGTCAACTATTTTTTTCAAGTTGCAGTGAAACACTGACACCATGGATGGGATGGAGACTTTACTAAGCTGAAGAAAAATCATTTGTGGGGGGAGATGCACTACTGGAGATTTCAGCAACTGGAATAACACTCACCCAGATGCCAATGTGCAAAATACAAAGAAAACTTTATAACAAATTCTAGGTAGAAATTCGAGAGAAGTGCTGGCAGACTTCGTGTTTGAAATACTTTCCTCCATATTTTTATTTCTTTCTTTGTTTATTTTATTGTTTAAAGTATTACATATAGTATTACGCATGTTTCCTTTTTTTTCTCATTGGCCATCCCCAGCCTCATCACATATTTTTCTTTATCATATTCTTGCTTAAACTAGAAGAGGCCTAACTGTGAAGTCCAGGTTCTGTATCAAGGCAGCACTCGGACACTTCATCTTAAAGGACAGAGGAACACAGCTCAGCATCCCTCACACTGCTCGTTGAAGAGAACCAGTAAGAAACTGCAGTCTCTGTCCCGTCCTGGGGCATTAAGTACAAAAAAAGTCCAGCTCATTTCCTAACTTTTGACTGTCTCAAATAACCACACCAGGCTGCAGATTTTCAAGGCAAATTTTCATTTTGATTAATACACTGAGATAAAGAAACACAAGCTTTTTAACACAAATAACAGACTCTGCATTGTAGACTCAGATGATTGGCACTGGTGCCTTCGAGGACTGGCCAATCCCACAGATATAAAAGTAATTAGAATTCTTTTCAAATTGTGTGAAATTAAGCTACATCATGAATCCTGAGCCATCATTCACTAATCTGATGATTTCAAATAGAATAGATAGTTTCTTAAATAGATCTGATGGACTAAAGAGACTTAACGTTCATGAAAATTCTTATACATGTACAGTGTCTTTATCACACAAGGACAACTGTTATAATTTATTATGAGGAATAATAAATTGAAACGTAAATTACTACTTATAGATGGTAATGTAATATAACATACACCTCATTTAAGCATAAATTTCAGTAATGAAGCACTGAATGCCACAGTGCAAATTACAGCTCAAGAAAATTAAAGGAAAGCCTGGACAAAATAAAGAAAATTTTCACCAAGTTACTATATCATCCATTAGCCATCAGAAACACATGGTAATTAAACAGTGATAACAGACTTTTTGGGGACTGAGAAAACCTTAATTTTTTTGGAGAGAGAGAACAGAATGCTCTGATTGATGCCTATTTTAAGGCCGTGTTGTTCAATGTTTTTTCTAATTTCTTTAATTAAAGAAATGTGCTTTTCTACCTTATTTACACTCCAGTGGCGCACTGAATGCTGCAAGGCATTAACTTTGATGTAGGTATTCCAAACAACAATCACCCCCGTGCAGTCTCCTGAATACATGTGGTGACCTATTTAAGAAAATAAAATTACTCACTGGTTAATGTTACGCAGAAGGTAGAGAGAAATAGTATGAAGTTGGGAAAAAGCATTCCAGTAAAACAGTCAAAGAATCCTAGGACTACCAGAAGGTATTTCAATGTAAAGAGCCAGAAAACCAAACACAACTAACACTCAAATCCCAATTATCTTTAAATGAACTTTTCACTTGAATTATTTTTGATGACTTCTTTCCCTTTGGGTTTCCCTGATTTTAATACAAAAAGAAATGAGCATCACAGTACACATGTACATTGCTCAAATTCCAAAGCCAGACAAGTTATCTGAATTATCCAATATGTATCTGTATTGCTCAACTTACATAAACTGTTTTATATTCCTAGAAAAGCACCTTTATTCTAATGCATACTGTTAGCATAATGCCTAAGACCTAGCAGGTATTCAATGATCAAATAATGAATAAAATAAGTAACAGGTGTTCCAATTTAACATTAATTCTTTCTTAAATTTTTATTTATTTATTTTAGAGAAAGATAGGGGATTAGGCATGAGAGAGATGGATAGATATTAATGTGTTGTTCCACTTATTCATGCATTCACTAGCTGATTCTTTTTAAAAATATATATTTATTAATTTCTGAGAAGAAGAGAGAAGGAGAGAGAGACAGAAACATCAATGATGATAGAGAATCATTAATCGGCTGCCTCCTACATGCCCCCCACTGGGCATCAAACCTGCAACCTGGGCATGTGCCCTCGACTGGCCTCGAACCTGGGACCCTTCAGCCCACAGACCGACATTCTATCTACTGAGCAACACTGGCCAGGGCCACTGGCTGATTCTTTCATGTGTCCTTCGAGGGGATCACACCCACAATCATGGTGCATTGGGATGATGCTCTAACCCAGTGGTCAGCAAACCGGCCCACGAGCCACATGAGGCTCTTTGGCCCCTTGAGTGTGGCTCTTCCACAAAATATCACGGCTTGGGCGAGTCTATTTTGAAGAAGTGGCATTCGAAGAAGTTTAAAAAACTTGGCTCTCAAAAGAAATTTCAATCGTTGTACTGCTGATATTTGGCTCTGTTGACTAATGAGTTTGCCAACCACTGCTCTAACCAATTGAGCTGCCCACCCAGGGCGACATTAATTCTTAAAGTCAACCCATCTTAAATTTGAACGGAACATTAGAGACCATCAAGTTCAACTTCACACCCACTCAGAAATATCTTATACACCATTATGAACAGATGTCCATTCAGAAACTGAATTTCATATTTTAAGAAGTAGCATATTCAAATGATAAACTATTCTATATATTAGGATGCTTTTTTTTCCCCAATTCTGAGCTAAGAAAACCTGTCTTCTGTAGCTTTGGCTTTATCTTTATCCACTGGAGCAACATAACTTAGCTAAATAATGAAGAAATTCTTCATCTCCCTTTTATAATCTGAGCTACTTCTATAATGACACAGTTTTCAGATACCTTTCTATCGCTGGCTGACTTTTCTGAATATGTTCCAATATATTAACAGCCTGATAGTTGAACAGAGTATTTCAGTAGAATAACTTTAATCTGGGCCCATACTAATTAATTATACCTATAGTCTACATATCTAGTGTCTTAAATAATGTAAAAAAGTGACTATTTGATAGCTATAATACATTTCTTTATTTTTTCAGTTAATAAAATAATCTATATTTTATATCTATAAATCACCATCTACACAATTCATATAAGATAAACCCTTATGTAACTGCAAATTTCCTTTCTATATGGTTATGAATTAAAAAAATAACATTGGTTCATTTAAAATTTATTTTTTCAATATTCTTTTGGGATTTTCTCTTCATCTTCTTTGTACCATTTAACTTAAAAGTCCATTTTTTAAAAAGTACTAAGGGGATAATCACCAACCCAAAAAATATAGTTATGAAATTTGGAATATGACTGGTTGTTACAGCAAAGATTAGTTAAATCTAAATGTTTAGGAACTTAATGACTTCAAAATTACAAACACAACTTCTTCAGTGCCAAATCTATGCCCAGGTTTATCATATAATCTGCAAAATATGCATAAATCTCAGTATTCCGAAACAATCATCAATACATAAACTCTCTCTCATGCTTAAAATATTTATGATCCTAGTAAGATAAAGCAAATTTTAATTCTTCACACAACTAGCTTTAATTTGGAATATGTTCACTGACATACCTTCAGTATCAAAACAGAGAGAGTTGATGAAACTCTTGTGAGTGTCAAACTGCCGGATCAATATGGCAGAATCCTCTTTTATATCCACTTTCCATGTCCGTACCACAGCATCGTAGCATCCTGTAACCACCAGCTCTTTTGCAGCTGGGTGGAACTTAGCCGTGTAGACAAAACAAGGATGAGGTAAAAGTTTGAAAGTATTTGTATTGTTTATTTCATTTTTCCATATCCTGGAAAAGCATAAGAAGTTATATATTGCTTCTAAAAGAGACAAGTTTCTTTAAAAGTTTCTCTAGGAACCAGTATAGCCAATAGGATGTACATAAGCAAGTGACAATGACAAACTAAATTTAAATTTTGTAACTAAAAATTAATCTAATCATATATTTGATGGCTGGGGTTCTTTACATGTGACAAAGCTATTTCTTACAGTTATTATTAAGTGTAATGGTGAATTTGTTCACTAATTATAATCTATACTATCAAGTTAAAAACTGTATTTGTCTGTCTTTTAAAATCTACTTTTGACATTGACTAAACAAATACATATCAAATAACTGGTAAAACATTGCATTTAATACAATATACATAAAAATAAGATACAAGGAGAAACTTTAATGATTTCTCATTCAGGTTATGATTATGCTTTTACAAAGTACTTACTAGTGGAGGGTTAGATAATAGGATACTCTATTAACTTTATATTAGCAATATAGATAAACATGAAGATCTCAAAGACCTATAAGCCATAATGAAATTACTATATAAATACTTTAAGTAAAATAAGTTAAAATACCAGAAAACAGACAATTCAATAATTAAGCACTCTCATTATCTCTATCTATAAATAATGGATGATTAAAAATATTAACATTATCATTGCTATAGTCTTGACAAAAGAGTAAGCCCTATGGGTTAAGCTGTTATGTCACTTCTAATCAATGTGTAAAAACAGGTAAAATCTAGCAACAGATAGGTGCTATATCAGTGTGGAATACTGCATTTTTAAAAGATTAAGTTATAGAATTTAAAGAATACATTAACCTTTTAATATGAATATTTATAATATATCCTTTTAATTACTGCCTAAGAATTAATGAAAATTAAGTCAATAAAAGAAAAAAATACAGTTGCTATTCAAGAATAACATTCTATGAATTTTCTCAGCATCTGTTTAAATACAGAATATGATCTTCAATTACTAGGAATCCAAATTAATGATGGAGTGAAAGAACATGTTTTCAAGTATAAACAAAGTACATGTGTCAGAATAGAAACACTTTAACCAGAGGAATACTTTCAGTGAATTTATGTTACATGAAATATAACACCACCCCCTGCTCCTGAAGGGCGATCGGAGCAAGCAGCCACCTCTTACACTACTGACGACATCAGTGCGTGGGAGTGGCAGCAGCAGAGCGGGGCTGCTGGCAGAGAGGGGGAGGGGGAGCAGGCCTCAGTGGGAGGTGCCAGGCAGGGGCATGGAGGATGGTCCAAGACCCCCCCTTATGCCCAACACAGGTTTGTGGCCCACAGTTCCTTTCAAGGTGCATGAATTTGTGTACTGAGCCCCTAGTTTTAAAATAAAAATGAACTTTTTACAGGAAAACAAAGCTGGTATCAATGGTAGTTTTAGTCACCCAATCAATGGTAGAATCCAAGATGAAAACAAATGTATTACTAGGTTTGGGAAAAAATCAGGCTGATCATAGACAGAAAAGAAGGATACATTAGGTCTTTGGGTTATGTCAGAGATCCGTTTCTACTTCGTGACCTAATGTGGTTTTTGCTGTAATAAGTAGGAACCCACCTACATAAGCACCTACGTCACTCACATGGAGCACATACAAAGTAGTAATGAAGTGAAAAGTAAAAAAAAAAATTTATAAGATAACAATTCCTGTCCTTTACTTGAGGTAAATAAATAATAAAAAGCATAAACACATATATACATACGTCAAAATGAAAGAACTTTTTAAAAAATAAATAAATGGGAGATGGCAATGTAACCACGAAACGATGTATGTCGAGTCCAATGTAACTTGAGGACTGCCTATACATAAATTTGTAAATACCAGATGTCTGTAACAAAAAAGTTACTAGAATTGGGAAAAAAATACCAAAATTAAAACAGTATATGAAGAGAGAGAGGGTGGGCCTATTTGGGACCATTATACATGGAAAAGTCTTTAATGATTGAAGATAACTAAAAAAAAGGAGATTTAGATTAAGCCCTTATGGCCCAGAGCTATCCAGTAGGAAACAGTTACTAAAGAAGTACGACTGATGACAAGTGACCGTGATCCCAAGGAAGACAGAAATAGAAGACAAGGGCAGACACCCATTCTGCTGCCACTTTCAAGCATCGCAACTCTATACTCTTCCTTTCAGCTTGGGCGTACTCATTGTATGCATTCCTTCCCTCTTTCAGAACCTCACTGCCTTTTTTACTCTAGCCACCATGTTTCTTTCTTCACTCAGTTAATCCTTCACAAATTTTTATGATGTAAGGAGTCCTAAATTAGTATCACTTTCAAAGCTACATAAAGAAAAAAAATTACTTTATTACATTATATTACATGTTGTGTGGGGAAACCAAGATGGCTTCAAGAAATGGTGAAATCTGACCTGGGTTTTGAAGGATGACTATGAGCCCACAATGGCTCACAAAAGACACAGAAATGTTTATTGTGTGAGTTGGGCAGGAAGGGCATTTAAGCATAGAAAGAATAGGTAAAGTAACAGGGCATGGAGATGCCAAAGAAGATGTCCATGATATCTCAAAAGATTGTGTGGATAAGGCAGAGCATAAATGGGAAGTGCACAAGAGAGGAACATAAAGCCAATGAGGGACAGCCTGTCACGCCATGCTAAGGAAATAAATACGTTTTCTAAAGGGCAGTGGTAATCAGAGATTTTTTAAAATTAAGACATGGAAGATGATTTTGGAGGAGGGTAAGGTAACAAGGGCTTGAATTAAGGTCAGAGCAGTGAGGATAAAAAGGATGATAAAACGGTGAGCTGTTGGGAGAGAGGATTGACAGATTTTAGTACTACTTAGATGTAGAAATAAATGGTGTAAAGAAAAAAAAAAAAGATGAGGACTACTCTTGAGTCCCTGCCTGGGAGACAGGGTGGATAAGGCTGTCATTAAAAATATCTATGTATATAAAAGATGAATATGCAAAGTGTCCTCTTGGGAGTTCCACTGGGAAACCAGGAGTTTGATTACCCGCTATGACATGTGCTGATCACCAGGGGGTGGTGCGGAATGAAGGCCCTGCCAGCAGCTGGAAGGCTCTGATCGCCCTGATTACCAGCCAGTCCTGGGGACCCTACCCATGCACAAATTCTGTGCACAGGGCCTCTAGTATAGCATAAAAGGACCAAAAGAGGAAGACAGAGTTTGGTTTTGGACTTGAGGTGCCACTGGACACAACCTAGACAGAAGTGTGTAATAGAAAGTCAATCTCAGAAAAAAGTGGGAGGTAAAGGCCATTAGCATATAAGTGGATTCAAAGCCAGGGAACACAAGAGAGGCCAGGATAAGCACACCAAACCAGGGGAGACAGACAATCAAGTAAAGAATCTTGAAGATAAACATCTATAGAGAATAGGCAGAGGAAAGAACTAAAGAAAGAGAATGAGAATTAGTTGGAGTCCTAAAAAAAAAAAAAAAAAGGAACCATCAATAAAAGCCATAAATTGAAAATATTTCAAGACTGGTCAATAATTAAATACTGCAGCAAAGGCAAGAGAGTAAGAACTAAAACTGGCCAACGGATCTGGAAATTAGCAAGTAACTTCTGACCTCCTGAAGAAGGTTTCCATAGCATGGTGGGAGCAGAAGCCAGACTAACGGGGCTAAAGTAAAGATAACTGTGTGTAGGATACTCCTGATGTTGTGAAAAGACAACTGATGTGGTATTTGGAAGGCAGAAAAAGTTGAGAAAAAGATTTTTTAAAGATTAGGAGATTTGAGCATACAGTTGACACTAGAACAACATGTTTGAACTACAATGGTCCACTTACTTATATGCACATTTTTTTAACATATTTTGAAACTGCATTTTTGATCCATAGTTGGAGATCATGTATGTGCTCTATTTCTAAGGTGAGAGTGCAAAATCAATAGAGAGAAAGATACTAAAGAGTCACTAGGTGTAGAAAATAGAAGTTAACAGAATTGTAGATTAAAGCACTGAGATTAAAGGCACCTAAACCTCTTTGCTAAGAGAGATGGATAGAGTAAAGGCGAGTACATTTATAGATGTTAGATGGGAAATTATAGGAAGTTCATGTCTGGCTAAATTTCATTGTAAATTGAAGACAGTCATCTAATGAAAATAGGAAGATTATGGTTTAGTATAGAGAACCTGAAGCATGGTAAGGTTTAGAGCTGCTACCAGAGAAAGGATAGCTGAATAAAGATGAGTAAAAGGACTGCTTGGGAGAGATGAAAACTCAAGTGATTTTCAGATTGACAAATCCAGTAAAGTCTTAGTAATATTACATGTTTTTCTCTGGCATAACCTGGCATCTGACAGAACAGCTATGCCATTCTTGAGGATATTATTAAGAGTGACTAATAGTAGTAGAGTCCTAGCTAGGCTGAGAGGTAAAAATCCATTGTCACTAGTTGTCATCTATTTCATCTATCTATGCAGAAGCCTAAGCGACCGTCACAACTGAACGCCCAAAAAACAGGCTGCACAGGGTGACCAGGCCGGCAGGGGGGTTAGTGAGGGGTGACCAAACAACCAAGCAGCAGGCTGCATGGGCAACCAGGCCGCTGGGGGGGGCAGTTGGGGGGCAACCAGGCCGGGGGTGAGCAGAGCAGTTGCGGGCGATCAGGCTGGCAGGGGGGCAGTTAGGGGCAATCAGGCTGGCAGGCAGAGACGGTTAAGGGTGATCAGGCAGGCAGGTGAGCAGTTAGGAGCCAGCAGTCCAGGATTGTGAGAGGGATGTCTAACTGCTAATTTAGACTCGATTCCGGGGAGGCTGCAGGCTGGGCTGAGGGGACCCTCCAATCCCCTTCTCCCATGCACAAATTTCATGCACCAGCCCTCTAGTTTAAATATAAACAAACAGTAATGATAACATCTTAATCAGTTAGATATTTCATATTGAGAAGAAAGCCGTAAGATTAGTAGAAAAAGGGACCCAGATACTAGAAGTATCTGTAAAGAGTATATTTAAAGGAACAGGAAGCTTTAGTAAGAGTGAAATCAGAGTGGATCTCAAATTGTTCTAAACATCAATTTTCTAGTCTGTAGAGATAATAAATACCATTTGTTGGAATCAAATTTAAAGGACATATTTAAGCCCTAGCCAATTTGGCTTTGTGGTTAGAGTGTCAGCCTGCAGACTGAAGGGCAGTGGGTTCGATCTTGGTCAAGGGCACATATCTTGGTTGCAGGCATGATCCCCACTCCGGTAGAAGTGTGTGGAAGGCAACCAAACAATGTGTCTCTCTCACAACGATGTTTCTCTCTTTCCCCCTCCCTTTCACTCTCTCTAAAAATCAATGGGGGAAAAATATCCTCAAGTGAGGATTAACAACAACAACAAAAAAGATATTTATAAAGAACATATTTAAAAGCATCTTAAACAGCTGCCTAATAATATTTTTAGATACATCCAAGGCAGATGAAGCAGCTACAAAAAAATATAAATGTAACTTTAAAAAAATAGCTCTTAAAATATTCTATTGTGAATTTATTAAATTGAAAAGGGTTATTTTAAAACTCACATTTTGAAAAATACAAATATCTGACAAACTAGATAAAGTTTTTAAAACATAGGTGATACTCATTTATCTTACTAGAGTCCCGATGCACGAAATTTGTGCACAGGGGGCAAAAGGGTGTCCCTCAGCTCAGCCTGTATCCTCTCCAATCTGGGACCTCTAGAGGGATTGGGCCTAAACGGGCAGTTGGACATCCTTCTCACAATCCAGGACTGCTGGCTCCAAAATGCTCACCTGCCTGCCTCCCTGATTGCCCCCAACCACTTCTGCCTGCCAGCCTGACCACCCCCTAACCACTATCCTGCCAGCCTAATTGATGTCTAACTGCTCCTCTACTAGCCTGTTTGCCCCCAACTTCCCTCCTCTGCCAGCCTGGTCACCCTAACTGCCCTCCCCTGCAGGCTTGATCGTCCCCAACTGCCCTCCCTTGCAGGCCTGGTCCCTCCCAACTGTCCTCCCCTGCTGGCCAGCTTGTAGTGGACATCTTGTGGCCACATGGGGGCAAGATCTTTGACCACATGGGGGCAGCCCTCTTGTGTGTTGGAGTGATGGTCAATCTGTGTATTACTCTTTTATTAGATAGGATAGAAGCCTGGTGCATGGGTGGGGACCATCTGGTTTGCCCTGAAGAGTGTCCCAGATCAGGGTGGGGGTTCCCCTGGGGTGTGGGGTAGCCTGGGCGAGGGGCCTATGGTGGTTTGCAGGCCAGCCACGCCCCCCAGCGACCAAAGGTGAGGCCCTGGAATCTGCGATTAATTTATGTTCTACAATTGAAACTTTGTAACCTAGAGCAGAGCCAAGCCTTCTGCTTGCTCCATGGCAACAGCCATTTCTGTTTGAAACATTGTAGCTTGGAGTGGAGGCCTAGGCAGCCAGAGCTGCAGAAGCTTGGCTTCCTCCATTGCCTTGGCAACCCTAGCCTCTGCTCTCTCCAGCTCCGTGGCTGCTGCCATTTCTGTTGGGATTATCTATCTTCTATAATTCAAACTTTGTAGCATTGTGTGGAGGCCTAGGCCAGCAACATCAGGCAGAAAGCTTGACTTCCTCCGTTGCTTGGGAAACCCAAGCCTCCCTCCTGCTCTCAGTGGCTGCAGCCATCTTGGTTGGGGTTTATTTGCATAATTTGCTCCTAATTGTACATTATGATCTTTTAAAGATAGTGCGGACTAGAAATATTACATATCACATAAATAAAATGTATTTTGCAAATATGCTTTCAAGAAAAAAAGTTTTCACTACTATTTAATTAATCAACAATCCTGATAATCCCTTGATAAATAAACATGTTTGAAGCATAAGAGTAATTCTATCACTTTATATTTTCTTTGCTTTTCTTGATGGCAAAAAGCATACACATTGAATACTACACAAATATACTAACCTGGCAGTGCCATCAGATGATGCAGTAAGGATATAGTGGTCATCCTTGGACCAGCAGAGATCATAAATGATATTGAGGTGGCCATACAATTTTCTCAGGAAACGTCCAGAAGGAATTTCATATACTAATGAAAATATTAAAAAATTAGTAGGTTTCCAGACAGAAGATCCTTAATATAGTAATATACAAATTCATAATTTATAATAATTTGTAAATTAAGCACTGTCTCTAAGAATATGACTAGATTTTCAGCATAAAACATTTCAAAATCTACTCACAAATAGTTTATCACTTGTTTTAGACAAAAGAATTTATACATAAAATTTTTATATATAGTACAATTAACAATTATTCTCATTTCTCCAAAGCAATTTTCCTAATAATCTTTGATAGTTAATTAATTATATAATAAATTCTATAAATAATTCTTTCATTAAAGATGTATTATTTTACCTGAAAATTGATTATATTTTATTTGAAGTAACTAAAATTTCATTTGAAGTAACAAGAATTTAAATTGTATTATTGTCAGAAAAAAATTCTAACACTAAAATTTTAGATTTAGTACAGGAATTAACAGGCAACAGTTTGGTAAATAGTATAGTATTGCTATATTAATTAATAGGCAACCAATTAGATATACAGTATAGTATTGTTATATTAATATACATCATCTAAGACAGCAATTTTCAACCTTTTTAATCTCATGACACAGAGAAACTAATTTCTAAAATTCTGCAGCACACCAAAAAAGTATATTTGTTGCCTATACGACCAAAATAATAGGTATACTTTTGAATCATTCACATTAGACTGCCATTGCTGTGTGGGCTGGTGTGATTTTTAAATTTCACAGTTTAAGGGTAGAGAGGTTAATGCCCCTGACTAAATACTTAGGTATTACATGTTTTAAAAATTTCATTGGCACACAAGTTGAAAAATTATTTAACTCAGATAATGACTTAACAGATAACAAAGTTTCCAAGTCTCTACTTCCGCCTAGTGGTCAAACTAATTACACTTACGATACTAAGCAGTACAGAAGTACTTCTGGCATAAGCAAAGGCTGTGTGCTTGGAGGCTAAGGCTGACTATTAAAAGTATATTCCAATACAACACTTTGAGAACCTCTCAGCAGACGCTGTGAGACCTATAAACTCAAGGCATTTTTAAAAAATCTCCCTTTAACCAAACAGAGACTTCAGTGGCAACACATGACAAAGGCAAAAAGACTACAGAATTAGTCCAGGAAAGTCACTAAGCAAACAAAACAACATATCCTGAATGACTAGGAAGAGTGGGAGAATATGAATTTCAGAGCTTCCATACTTCAATATTTAAAGTACCTAGTTTTTAACAAAAAAATTAAGGGGGTGTGAAAAGAAAAATGAAACAGAAAAGTATAACCATACACAGACAAAAAGCAGTCAATAGAAAATGTTTATGAGGAAGCCTTAGTCTTCCCTTTAAACCCATGCTTATAAAGATGTTTAAAGATCTAAAGAAAAAAGATGTCTAAAGAATTAAGGTGTGAGAATTTATTAATAAAGAAACAGAAATTATAAAAACAGAACAAACAGTAATTATAGAGTTGAAAAGCCCAATAACTAAAATAATTCACTGAGGGGCTCACAGCAGATTTGAAGTGGCAGAAGAATCAGGACTTGAAGACAGGTCAATGGAGAGATTATGTAGTTTAAGGAACAGAAAGAAAAACAAATGAAAATGCAGAGGCTGTGGGACACCATCAAGTGTACCAATACAGAAATAATAGGAGTCCCTGACGAAGAGAAGAAATATAAAGAGGCAGAAATAGACAAAAAATATTCCTAAATTTGTGAAAAGCATTAATTTGCACATTCTACAAGCTAAACAAATTCCAAGGAGACATCATAATCAATAAAAAATTAAAAGATTCTTCTCCTATATTTTAAGATTTAAGCAGTAAGTAAAGCTAAATTTAATAGCATTTTGAACAAGATTTTTTAAGCATAAAGTAGCACATATTTATCACAGAAATGTTGAAAACATATAAATCAAAATGAAAATAATTCTTCCATTACCACAAAGACTAAAATCACTATTAATATTCTGGAGTATGTTCCCTAAGAATCTTTATTCCCCCTATGCATAGGTTTTGGTGAAGTTTTAAAATAGCATAGCTGTAATCAGACTACACAAATAATTTTGTATTTTTTAAAACTAACATTATTTCATAAGGAAAAATATTTATTTAATAAATGCTAATCAAACTGACTATAAGTCCCTGCTGAAAAAAAAAAGCAAATCAACAAAGAAATAACTGTGAAGCTGAGGAATTTTTAACAGGATGTACTGCTTAGAACAATAAAGACCAATAAAATTAAGCAAATAGGATTATTACAGCCATGAGGAGCTAAGGTAAGCTGGTTTTCATTACTAAGCAAGAAGTAAGGAAAAGTAGCAATGTCTTTAAGACTAGAAGAGTATGATAACGCTCTTAGTCTTCCCTTTAAATCCATGCTTATAAAGACGTTCAAAGATCTAAAGAAAACAATGTCTAAAGAATTAATATATTAAAAAAATCTCTGAAGATATATAGATATTTCTTAACACCGTTTCCTATAGTTTTTAAAGGCAAATTGAGAATGGGTTTTGGCCTTTCTGCTGACTTCTCTATCATAGTAAGAAGTCTTAATTCAGGTCCTCTGAGCCAATTATTATTATTCTAATGCATTACAAATTTGAAAACTTTCAATTCAAATTATTACTGCTATTGACTGATTATACTAGACTAAAATTCCTCCTGAGATTTATTATCCTTCTGGTTCTAAATTTGTATATTTAAAATATAAAATGCTTACAAAAATCCTCCTGCATGTTTTAAAAATAATTTACCATCCTTCATCATACATCTGGAAACATATTGTATAGAAAAGTGTAAAATTCTACTTCTGAAAACATATTGTCTAGGAAAGTGTAAAATTATTAAAGAGAACTGTTACTTCACTTGAAGAAATCTAATTTGTAGTGCTGGGGATTATTCAAATTAAAGTTTCAATGAATTTTAAAAACCAAAGACCAATAAAATTAAGCAAGTAAGATTATTACTCACAAATAATTGGATATCCATCTCGGCTGGCACAGGCTGCTGCTAATATTCTTCCATTGTGAGAGAAAGAAAGACAAAAACATCCTCGTTCTCCTGCATTTAGTGAGAAGAGGTGCTTGTTTGGGATTCGGCAAGCCTAAAAAATATGCATTTAAAAAACAAATGAAGAAACATTAAAATATGAAGGCTAGTTGTTAATTTCAATAACTGTAGTTGGTTTAAGTCCCTTTACAGTGATGAAGAGAAAATCAGAATGATGTAAAACCACAATAATTTACTTTACTGTCTGAAGAAATTAATTCTCCATAAAATTAACTGAATTTATACTCCATATCTAACTAGTACTTAATTCACCTAAAATGAGTAGAAAATTTCAATATCTGACACTCCAAAGTGGTCACTATCCTACAGCTTTTACATAACCACACAAAAAATGTATTTCACACTCTTATTCCATGACAGCAACCTATACTGATGTTTGCTGAGTCATAAACTTATTCCGAGATCATAAATGCCTTTAGAGCCTAGTGGAAACCCAGGATGTGTAACTTATTCATTCTCTCTCTTTTTATCTCTTTAAATAACCATCATTTGTGGCTACCTTCTAAAATGTATTTCCAAAGTAATGCATCACTTCCTATCGGTTTCTGATTCACTAATTTATTAAAATTTCTTCAGTAATTTTTGTCTTCATTCCCTGTTATCAGATGAAACCAAAAATGTTCATGTATTAATACCTACTGTTCTAATTCTGCCTCTTCCAAACTTCAGTGAGTCTTTGCTCCTATATTTCTTATTATTCTAAAAGTTTAATTAAACATACTAGTGTATATGTCAAGAATGTGGTACTTTATTACACATGTGTTTTCGTATATTCGTAACAGAAACGCTATGAGTAACCTTTATTAGTATATATTACAAATAAGGATTATGAAGAGGGTCAAGACGGGCTTAATGATCTTCATCAAAGACTATTAGTTCGAGGGCCTGCATTCAAGATAGGTACCAGGTTTTTCACTAGTATCAAGATTTAGGAGCCTTATTATAAGGTAGCATTATGAGTAGCTACCTGGAAGGTAAAAAATTCAGTAGACATTTACTAGGAGCCTATAATGTACCAGGCACCATGCTACCCATATTTCCCCCTCCATTCTCCATCTCAAAAGGAAGATAAGGTTAAAAGGGGAAAAAACTGAAGGAAATGTCAGGAGGTTTTACAATCAGATGCGGCTGCTCCCAGGAAAACTGCCTAATCACCTAAACCAGTGGTCGGCAAACCATGGCTCATGAGCCACATGCGGCTCTTTGGCCCTTTGAGTGTGGCTCTTCCACAAAATACCATGGCCTGGGCGAGTCTGTTTTGAAGAAGTGGTGTTAGAAGAAGTTTAAGTATAAAAATTTGGCTCTCAAAAGAAATTTCAATCATTGTACTGTTAATATTTGGCTCTGTTGACTAATGAGTTTGCCAACCATTGACCTAAGCTAAAATCACTGAAAGCCACTATCATTTTCTTTGTATTCCCAGAGTCTGACACTGTATTTAGAAAAGCCAATGAAAGTTTCATAGTAATAAAGGGCCTCAACATCTTTGACTCTTTCCCCTTCTTTACTATCTTGTCAGTCACTAAATTATGCTGCTCCATTCTTTCTTATATTCACCTCTTATTTTTCATTTTTGACATCAATATCCCAAGGTTAGACCCTTTTATCTCACATCAATGATTACAACTGCTTGCAATCTGGTAGGTTTCTTTCATTCTGATGTAACCTACTTCAAGATCTCCTCTCTGCCACTGCCAGCACTAATCTGTCCTAAAATATGATTGAGACAATGCTTCTCTCCTACCCCAAAATCTTCCATTAATTTCTCACATCCCACACAATCATATATTAGGCTATCATTCAACACACTCCACAACATGGGCCTGCCTAATCTATCATACAGCCCTATCTCATACAAACTCTCATTTCCAGCCAGCCAAGTTTTTGAGTGCCTAATGAATACCTCAGTCCTTTCCCATCTATTTACAACTTTGCCCCCAGATGAAATACCTTTCCCTAGCCTTTTTCACCCACTCCTAATTCGGCCATCCTTTAAAGTCTATCTCAAGCCTGGGTTCAATTCCCATTCAGGGCAGATGCCTGGGTTGCCAGCTTGATCCCCAGTGAGGGGTGTATGATGGGGCTCGATCCCCAGTGGAGGTGTACTCCTTTAAAATCAATTAAAAAAACACACACACCAAAACAAACACCATAAATAACATATCTTTTATCTTTAATTTTTTAAAAAATGATTCTCTCTCATTGATGTTTCTATCTCTTTCTCCCTCTCCCTAAAACCAATAAAAAGAAAAGAATGTCAAAAGTGATGCAAACACAGATAATGAGGTCTGAGAAAACAATCATCCTTATGTATATACTAAATGTTTGCATAAGTTAAGATTTTACATAAACTGCATTGGTATTGGCTCAAACTTAAAATAAACCACTCCACTCTTTGTGGAAACAAAATAAGTGATTTACAAAACTGTATCAGCAATGCTTCTTGCTACTGCAAAATATACTAATCAAAGTAAGAAAAATTTAGTACAAGCTTAAATACTGCTCTACTTATGGCAGAAGAATATACATGTACATATCTCCACCAAAATGTGAGTAAGGGAGGAGCCAGGGACTGCAAAAAAAATTTTATGAATCCATTAAAAAACATTTTAAAATAATAAAATCCATTAGGAGACATAACTCTTATAGATATATAAAATGTATGCTTTTTACTTGTTATAGGCTGAAATGTGTACCCCAAAATTCGTTTGTTAAAGCCTTAACCCCAGTACCTCACAATGTAACAGGATTTGGAGATAAGGTCTTTAACTAGCTCAGGAGTGAGGACCGTCCAGTCCACAGGCCGTAGAAGGCCTGTGAAATCATTTGGTTTGGCCCAGCCAAGGCATTAGGGGTGAGTTACTTAAATGTTTGACCAAATATAGGCTAATTTTGAGGTTGATAATTTTGTCCATGAATGATGTTATAAATATCTAAACTTCCCTTGACAGAAAAAAGGTTCCTCACCCCCTGAACTGGTAATTACATTAAAATAAAGTTGTTAGGGAGGGTCCTGGTTAGAAGAGAAGAGACACAGGGATATACAAGCAAGGGGAAAAAGACCATGAAAGGGCAGCAACATGGCAGCCAGGTGCCAGGCAAGAATAAGGCTTCAGAGTAAACGAACCCTGCCAGTCCTCAATCTTGGGACTTCCAGTCCACAGAACTATGAGTAAAAAAAATTCTGTTGTGTACGTCAAGCAGTCTGCACAATTTTTTGTGTGTGTTTGTTTTTTATGGCAGCTCTAGTAAACTAATCAAACTGCCCAGTTCCTAAACAAACAACCTAGATAGTGTTTTTATGCAAATGATAAACCTTCTATCATTACTTGTCAAATGAATTTTTGGAAAGACAATATGTGATTATAAATAAGGGTAATCTGAGAGTTTTAAGTAGCAATGTAATTACCCTAGGAGCAGCTGGAGTGTTTACTAGAAAATAAGCAAATATTAAAGTGAACTCAACATTAAACACTTCACCTGCCCAGGCAGTCGTTTCCACTTCACTACTTCCTTTGAATCTTCTAGCCCAGGTTCTGTGTCTACTGCACTTGACTCACACTGTTGCTCACAATACACTGGTTTACCTTTTTCCTCCTGAAGAGCCATCACAGAACGGTAAGATGGCTTTACCTAAATATGTATAGAAAAATATATATATGTTATTTTTTCTCTTTTCTAGCCTAGATGGTTTAAAATATTGAAACAGACAATATGGAAATGTTTTCAAAATGTAGTACAGAAAAATTCAACTTTTATTTACATATTATTCTAAATAAAGTGAAAGTTTCTTGAAATTAACCAAAAGACCTTAGAAGCTGGGAGAAGAGAGAAAAAAATAGAACTCAAATTGTAACATGATACTGTCGGAGTAACTCTGTTCCTTTGTTCCTGCCTCTTCACCAACACCTAACAGATGTCATGTCATGGCACTGATATAAGATGGTATCTCTGGCTTTAAGAACACAAAACTGATATCATTAAGATCTAAAGTTTTTTAAATCTTTCATTTCTTAAAAATAGATTTAACTCAAATCAATGCAAACTAACTCTGTAATCACAGTTTACAATATTAACTACAGAATATGCAATTGTACTGAAATATGTTACAGCAAATAAGACAAAAGCAAAAGTTTCAGCTCCTTTTAGGATCTATTCTTTGCTAAGATCATTATAATTTTTTAAAGTAAATGTATTGGGGGTGACATTGATCAACCAGGTTTCAGGTGTGGGTTTGTATGTTACAAGATCTGTATATTACACCGTATGCCCACTACCTGAAGTTAAATCTCACCATATATATTAGAACCCCATATATAATGTCACCATATATTAGGATCCCCTTCTAGATCATTATCTTCTATATACATAAAGGCCTAAGCAACCGACCTACCAGCTGACCAGACCAGCCAACAGCTATAATGCACACTGACCACCAAGGGGCAGATGCTCAACGCAGGAGCAGAAACTACAGGCATGGAAACATAGAACAAACTGACGAATCTCAGAGGGAAGAGGGGAGAGATCTTATATACATACTAGGGGCCGGTGCATGAAATTCGTGCACTGGGGAGGGTGGTCCCTCAATCCAACCTGCCCCCTCTCACATACTGGGAGCCCTCAGGGGATGTCTAACTGATGGCTCACCCCCAGCCTGCCCAAGGCCTAAAGCCTCGCCTTGGGCACCCAGCCATCGCCCTGCTCAGCTCAGCCCCAGCTGCCTGTGCCACCTGGCCCCGGGGGCTAGGAGCTCGCCGCCACTTCCGCTCACAGCGCCTGGGGCCCAGGTGCTCCCTGCCACCGCCACTACCACTGCTGCTGCTGCCGCTTCCCTCCACAGCGCCTGAAGGCTGGGTACTCACTGCCACCAACATTTCATCTCCACCCTCAGGGCCCAGCACTCATGCCACTTGGCCCCGCCCCCTGATCGCACCTAACCACCTCTGCCTGCCTGCCTGATTGCCCCAAAGTGCTCCCCTGCTGGCCTGATTGGTCCTAACTGCCTCTGCCTTGCCCCACACCTGGGACCTAGGCTTCCCTCCCTCTGGCCAGCTATAGGCACCCAGGACCTGGGCCAGCAGCTTCACTTAGGCCAGCTGCAGCCACAGGCAGCCGCAAGCACCCAGGACCACAGGGCATGTGGCCTAACCCCAGGGCCAGAAAGGATCCCATCCCCTAGTGCTACTGTGGCAGGCCCCGCCCCTCATGCCACTGCCGCCGCCATTCCACAGAACCCCGGCCTGGGGAGTGGATGCTGCACTGGCAGTCCTGGCTGGCCTGTTCCATTCCTCCTTGGGGCCCACAGAGAGATGCCATTTGGCCCCACCCCCTACTCCTGATTGGCTGGTAGCATAGCAAAGGTATAGTCAAATTTGCATATTACTTTTTTATTAGATAGGACTAGAGGTCTAATGTACAGGTTCATGCACCAGTGAAGTCCCTCTGCCTGGCCTGTGGGGATTGGGCCAAAACTGCTCTCTGACATCTCCTGTGGAGCCCTGCATTGCAAGAGGGCACAGGCCAGGCCAAGGGATCCCACCGGAGCACAAATCTGGGCCTTTAGGTATTTTAATATATGGAAAACAGCAGCAGAAATAGTTTACTATTTAAATAATATTGTGAAAAATGTGCCTGTAAATCATGTCTGCAAACTATGGCCCAAGTCAAATCTATCCTGCTGACTCTTTTCATAAATAAAGTTTTATTGGAATATATTTTCAAATTGTTTTGTTATAACTTACATATGTCTATGTAGCTACTTTCATGCTACAAAGGCAAAGCTGAGTAATTGCAACACAGACTATAAAGTCTGAAAAGCTTAAAATATTAAGTATCTGGACCTCTATGAATAATATTTGTCAACTCCCGCTTTGCATGATGCTTTTATCGTTAATTTTTAAAATACAGTATTATTGCCATGGCTGGCTGAGTGGCTCAGTTGGTTGGAGTGCCAGCCTGTACACCAAAAAGGTGCAGGTTTGATCCCTGGTCGGAACGCATATGGGAGGCAACCAATTTATATTTCTCACATCAATGTTTCTCTCTCTCTCCCTTCTACTCTCTCTAAAATCAATAAAAAGACATCAAAACAAACACCAAAAATAACATAGACTCAGGTGATGTTTAAAAACAAATAAAAAGACCACAGTTTTAAAAATACAGCACATTTTTCCTAACAATTAAATCTATATTTATTATTTAAAACTCATTTAAGTATCTTTCAAGTATCAGCTATTACAGGATGAATACATCATCTCTGAAGGTAACTTTTTGTTCCACAAATTCATTAAAATCTAGAAATCTTGTATTTTTAGAAATAGTAAACATGCTACCATTTAATCTCAACAAGAGGATATACACTTGCTTACATGTGTTATTAACTTACACATTCTGGAACTTTCAATCCTCTTACAGTCACATACAATGTTGATGGATAATGATTTCTTGGACATTTTAACCACCATTCGAAAACCTCAATGACATTTACATGGGGTCGAGGCTTAGGAGGTGGATAGTACAGCTGCAAACGAAGTTTTGAATTGATATTTACATTTCCATTGGCTCCTAGAAGCTTAAAATAAGAATTCAAATAACACTTTATGTTCATTGACAATAAATGAATCAGATAAAGCAATAGTATATGGTCACAAACTCATTTTAAAAAGATGAATATGGCATACAGAAATTCCTTAAGATTTACAAAGCAAAGGAAACAACATTGACACAGTTGGGTAACCACAGTTCCAAATCACTTTGACAAAAGGTAATCCAAATAAAGAACTTTAAAATATTTTCCTGACAGTTATCTTTTTAATGCCTATACAACTTCAGATGGTTGTAAAAAAATTTACATTTTTATGCAGAACGTTACTTTCCACATAGAAGGTGGTCAATATACCTTTGAGATAACAATGATAAAAATCAAATACATATTATTTAAACACAGAAACAAATTTTCCATTTGTTTAGTATCAGTATTTTTTTTTATATTTTATTGTTTTTTACAGAGAGGAAGGGAGAAGGATAGAAAATTAGAAACATCGATGACAGAGAAACATCAGTCAGGTGCCTCTTGCACACCCCCTACTGGGGATGTGCCCGCAAAATACATGCCGTTGACCGAAATCAAACCCGGGACCTTTCAGTCTGTAGGCCGATGCTCTATCCACTGAGCCAAACCAGTTTGGGCTAGTATCAGTATTTTTAATGGTAAAATCTTATGGCTTTAATTTTTAAAAATTCAAAACCATTTTCAAATAGTAATTAATTAACATGGTTAAACTTGTAAAATCCACTCATTACATTTAAAAATGTTTCAGTCTACCTTCTTCAAAAGGATCTAGTTAGCCCTGGTCGGCATGACTAGAACAGTGATTGGCACACAGAAAGAGTTTAATAAATATTTGTTAAGTTGAATAAATGACAACAGAGCTGTGTGTTCCTTCTTTATGCAGTATCCTTACAGCCCAATCATGTACCTGGCACAAACTAAATACTCAATGAAGGTTTAAGAATCTGAATGAACATCATCCAAGCTTGAATTAGTAACTCTACCACTGCAATCTTATCTTAGACCATAACTCCTTAAATGAAATCAAAGTAACTTGGGGAAAAGCAAGCAATCAGATTAGGAGATTATTTTGAAGTGTTTGAAACAGAATAAAAACATACCTTGAGAAATGCCCATGCAATTTTCCGAAAGCCACATTCTTGGTTTTGAGTTTCAGAGTTATTCCTAATTTCATCTATGCTTAAGAAATCAAGAATCTATAAATAAATATTTAAAAATTACTTCACAGAAGCCTAGGCTACCTAAAATTTAATATTTTCTAATAATATATTATGAAAATGGAAAAATCATTTATTTATTTTAAAGTTTGCCTTATAGGGAGAAAAAATATTTTCATCTAATGTCATTAACTTTTAAATTATTCCTACTGTTAGGGAGGTCCATTTTTTGACCACTTTCTTTTACTGATAAACTAGAGGCCCAATGCATGAAATTCATGCACTTGAGCGCAGGCAGAGGCAATGGTCCCTCAGCCTGGCCTGCACCCTCCCACAGTCCAGGGGCCCTCAGGGGATGTCCAACTGCTGCGGAGGCGGGAGAGGCTCCTGCTACTGCCACCGCGCTAACCGGCCATAAGCCCGGTTCAGGGCTTCTCGCTGACCGGCAATCCCCCTGGGGGCGAGCACTGACCATCAGGGGGCAGCTCCTGCACCGAGCATCTGCCCCTTGTTGGTCAGTGCACATCACAGCAAACAGTCGTTCCGCCGGTTGGTTGATTCGCATATTAGCTTTTTATTATATAGGATCTTTAAGATTTATTTAAAATCCAAGACAAAATACCAGTTTCCTTAAATATAGTCTAGGCACAAATACTAGTACACGAGGTTTAGAATACTTAAACTTTGATAATCTTTAAATGTATGAGAGCAGACTTCGAAGGACTGTTTATTCAAAAACTCATAGTCTTATTTGTCTCTGGGTCTTTCCTTGGATCACCTTCCTGAAATAGGGAATTTTCTCTTTGTATAAATGTTGTAGTTAGGCTTCTCAAGAAAATTTATTTCACATAGCTCCATCCTGTCTGAATGGCAAAGCTAATGGAATTATTACCAACTTGCCACAGTGACTACCATATTTTCCAGCGTATAAGACGACTGGAACTGATGATGACAGGAGGAAGATAACAAACAATAGAGAGAGAGCAAGTGCCAGGCAAGACCCTGGCGAGTTAGCAACGCCCATCATAACTGCAAGCTACGGTATTTTTATACCCAGTGTATAAGATGACCCCCAACTTTTGAGAAAATTTTCCTGGGTTAAAAAGTTGTCTTACACGCTGGAAAATACAGTATCTATATTCTAGGTACTTGTCAAAAATTATCACTTTGAACTTACTGGTATTTATCAAAAGTTCAGCTGAGGTAACAAATCTTTATAGAATAATGCTTTAAAAAATAATATGGAGTCCACTCATCCCTGTTCTTTATATTCTTAAACCTGTTTTCAGATGTAATACATGTTCAGTGAAAAAATACTGACAATATTTAAAAAATTACAAAGTCAAAACAATTGTAATCCAGATTCAGAGATGATCAACATTAACATCTACATGTTTACAGGTTTACGCATATCTAAACCCTTTTCTGTACATTCCTAAATACTTCTATATTAGTACTATAAATCCAATGCTATTTCACAAACTATTTTGATATGCTTTATAATGGATATCTCTTCAAGTCTATATGTACATATACCATATTTTACAAATACCATCCTATCTAATAAAATAGTAATATGCAAATTGACCGTCACACCAACACACAAGATGGCCATCCACATGTGGTCAAAGATGGCTGCCCCCATGTGGACACAAGATGGCTACTACAAGATGGCCAGCAGGGGAGGACAGTTGTGGGCAATCAGGCCAGCAGGGGAGGGCAGTAGGGATGACAGCAAGGAAGGGCATTTAGGGATGATCGGGCTGGCAGAGGAGGGCAGTTGGGAGTGAACAGGCTTGCAGGGGAGGACAGTTGGGGGAGACTAGGCCTGCAGGGGAGAATAGTTGGGGGAGATCAGACCTACAGGAGGGAAGCTGGGGGCAACCAGGCTGGCTCACAAGGGCAGTTTAGGGGGACCAGACCAGCAGGGAAGGGCAGATGGGGGGACCAGGCCTGCAGGGGAGGGAGGTTGGGAGCAACCAGGTCTGCAGGGGAGGGCAGTTAGGTTGACCAGGCCTGTAGGTGAGGGCATTGGGGGCAACAAGGCCATCAGGGGAGAGCAATTAGGGGCAACCAGGTCAACAGGGGAGGGCAGGCTTTCCCTAACAGATCAGATCCTCCACTAACCTTCACATCTAAGAAGTTCTACTTCATTTGGTTATATATCACACTAGAGGCCCGGTGCATGAAATTCATGCACTTGGGGGGGGAGGGGTCCCTCAGCCTGGCATGCACCCTCTAGCAGTCCACGAGCCCTGGGAGGATGTCCAACTAATGGTTTAGTCGGCCTAAGCCATCAGTCAGACATCCTTAGTATTGCCACGGAGGTGGGAGAGGCATCCACCACTGCTGCTATGCTCGCCAGCCATGAGCCCAGCTTCTAGCTGAGAAGTGCTCCCCCTGTGGAAGCACATTGACCACTAGGGGGCAGCTCCTGCATTGAGCGTCTGCCCCCTGGTGATCAGTGCGCATCACAGTGACTGTTAATTCCACCATTTGGTCATTTGCATATTAGTCTTTTAGTATGTAGGATTGTATTAGTCAAACGATATGTGTGTGTTCACATTTTTCTCTTAGTAGTACACAAACTCTAAGGGAGTCTGATATTAAGTGAGTTTACACTGTGAAATAAGTTAAGAATGTAGAATTACATAGATACAGATTAGATTCGACACTTCAGTTAATAGTCATGGCATTGTTGTAAGGATTAAATAACAGAGTAAATCCAATGGCTAAATATTTGCACTAGTAAAGGCTCAACAAATATTTTTTTTGTTTTACTTGTATCTCTTACTTGTATCTCCACTGCATGTTATAACACTAAATAATAGAAACTAAATTCTCACACTATTTGTTGTATATTAAACTACTAAAAACAATAGCTTACATTTTTGCTATGCAATTGGCCCTCTGTATTTGTGGGTTCCACATCTGAAGATTCAACTAAACGCACATCACAAACATTTTTTAAAAATCCCAGAAATTTCCCAAAAGCAAAACTTGAATTTGCCATGCACTGAGCACTATGCTGAATCAATATGACTGAAGGGATGTGCAGGCATACTCTGCTGCAGCCTATATGCAAATATAGGTTGTATGCAACTACTGTAACATTTAATACCGTAAGGGACTTCAGCACCCACAGATTTGGTATCTACAGAGTCCTGGAACCAATCTCCTGTGGATATTGAATTGCTCTATTCAATTCATACCTCAAAGAACAGGATGACTTTAGGGCTTTCATCAAAATCTCGAAGCAAATAGGCAAAGTTTTCATTAAATATAATTTGTTCTTCCCACTCTGGAAGCCTTGATTTTAACTGCTTAAAATCATATGGCTGGGTCATAATAGGAAGAATATAATCCACACTGTCTTTTTCAAAGTAAGATGAAACAGACCGTTCCCTGTTCAAAAAAAAAAAAAGATATTTCTATTAACACAATTCTTTATAAATTTGAAAATGTGAGAAAAATAAAAAATATGGTATTCAAAATGAGGCCATTAGAAATAATGAATAGCCAAGATTCATAAGGAAAAATTACTTTGATTGTCCATCTAGAAAATTATAAATTTTATGAGAGTTAAAGTGGTAGTACTTTGCCTTAACTGGTTTGGCTCAGTGGCTAGATCATCGGCCTGCGGACTCAAGGGTCCCAGGTTCGATTATAGTCAAGGGCATGTACCTTGGTTGCAGGCACATACCAGTAGGGAGAGTGCAGGAGGCAGCTGATTGATGTTTTTCTCTCATCGATATTTCTAACTGTCTACCCCTCTCTCTTCCTCTCTGTAAAAAAAAAAAATCAATAAAAATATATATTTTAAAAAGTGGTAGTACTTCATTTTGCACTTATATACTATCAGTTGGTTTTACAGAATTATTTTATTGTAGAAATATAAAGTGAGAGGTATGACTATACGTTCAGCATTCAAAACTGGAATAAAGTACTTCCTTCAAAATCTTAAATGAATTTGTAGTAAATAAAATAGTACAGTACATTTAAATTTAAAAAATGAACACAATAGGATTGTAAACCTTTCAAAGTTTATACGCCCTAAGACAACTGAATAAGTGAATGACCTTTTTGATAATCCTCATGTTTCCCATCCTTGCCATCTTTTCGAGCAGATAGCTTTTTAAATTCTAGTATAATTGCTTATTGTATTTTTTATTTGGATCTTCAAGCATGCATTAACTATGGAAGTAATAGTAGGAATAAGATTAAATTCAAGATTTATTTATTTCACCCGAGATCTAGGTAACATAACTTCAAAACAAAAATATGAAATTAAAAAGCGAATGCATTTATAGTGCAAGGTAAAAAGATTTAGAAGGCTAGTTTAATACCATAAATTAGTCATTAAGCTTGGCAGAAACTCTCTCAATTCTCCTCCACTTAGAATGAATCACTAAATTAACAGATGTTCTCCATTTCTTCTATAAAACATACCGATCAGTGTGAATTATTGGTGAACATCTACAATTGGTCAACTGTTCTCCAATACAAATCCATAGCCCTACTCACATTGGCTTTCAATGGTAGAAAAGAGGACTTCTACTATAGACATTTTCAATTCAATAGGCTGGCTATACAATTTAAAAAATTACCTATTATCTTTCTTGACATACTGGCCAGTAATCTCATCAACCACATGAATTTTTACCATGGGGCAAGAAATCTTAAAATCTGACTTAAGTCGATCAGTTCGGTGAATGTAAACTCCCAGGACAAGGTCATCATCAAGCAAACATTTGGTATAAACTGGACTATTTCGACTTGTTCTTTCATGAACACCATCACCACCATCAGTGTCTTCATTATCATCTGAAACTACAAGTATGGAAGAAAATCAACACTGCAATTCATTTTTCCCACAACAATATACTCCACAATGTAAGTTGAATTTTCATATAGACTAATCTTAATTATTCATGGTTATTTGTCTTTGTTAATAAAAACTTCAAGGAAAAAATCTGGACAAGCCCAGGCAGTGTGGTTTAGTTGGTTGAGCACTGTCTCATGGACCAAGAGGTCATCAGTTTGATTTCCGGTCAAGGCACATGCCCGGGTTGCAGGTTTAATCCCCAATAGGAGGCATGCAGGAGGCAGCCGATTGATGTTTCTATCTCCCTCTCCCTTCTTCTCTCTCTAAAAATCAATAAAAATACATTTAAACAATAAAAGAAAAAGCCAGACAATATCAGACAACACTCTAAGAGTAAAACACTGCATTTCCTAATATATTAAAATAAGGAATCTTTATTTTCCCTAACAAGGACCAACAACAAAAAAGAAAAAGAGAACAAAGATAAAAAAAAATTTTATCCAGGACTTTTCCAAGTGGAATATATATCACTCAATTCATTTATAACTATAATTTATGCTTCTGAGCAGGATGTAGTAGGTCAATGCTTCTGGTAATAAAAAGCCAAATGAATTAAAAAGACTTTATTTTTAAAGGGATCAGAAAAGTACTTTTTAAAAGTACAGAAATAATGTATGGACTAAGATTCCAGGAAAGGAGAAGCATTCAGAGGTAAGCTGAAGGATTTGTAGCTATCCTATATAATAAAAAGGGAATATGCTAATTGACCCTCACAGCATCACAGAGATGGCAGCGCCCGCAGCCAATAAGGAAGGAATATGCTAACTAACTGCCCACCCTCGAAGATAGCAGTACCCACAGTCAATAAAGAGGGAATATGCTAATTGACTGTCATGCCCTCAATGATGGTGGTGCCCAGTCCCCTCAGAACTGCTGGGGCATCAGGCGTGTGGCAAGGCCAGGCCCTCCTCCAGGTGAATATTCATTACAGCTTTATTTATAACCACCTAAAACAAGAATCTCAAGTGTGCATCAATAAAATAGGTAAATTAATTGTGCTATATTTATACAATGGATATCTGTAATGTACAAAAACAGAACTGAGGATGAATAAGCTTAACTACATGGCCCTCCTCCAAGTGGGCCCGGCCTTGCTGCATGCCTGCCTCCAAAGTGCCTCAGTCCTCTCAGCTCCCCCAGCTGCCCTGAGCCAGCCCAAGGTGCAGGCAAGCCTAGGATGGCAGCTGCCCAGATGCTCAGGGTCGGCCTGAGGTATAGGCAAGCCTCAGATGGCAGCTGCCCAGGCAACCAGGACGGCTGAGACTTGTGCTGCCAGTGGTGATGCAGCAGTGGTGTGATGGGGTGTTGCCTTCCCCTGATCGCCACCCCTGACGGCTCCCAGATTATGAGAGGGGGCAGGCCGGGCTGAGGGACCTTCCAGTACATGAATTTTCATGTACCGGGCCTCAAGTATTTTTATATAAATAAATACTAATGTCTAGCTATATAAATTATTCTCACAAATTAATTTTAAAAAGACAGAAAATTCCATTAAAAAATATACTGAAGACTTGAACAAATTTACCAATGAAGAGATCCAAGTTGTCAAACATGAAGAAGATGCTCAACATTACTAATTATCATGGAAATCAAATTAGAGTCAAGATGAAATATACACAACTAAAAATGGCTAACGGCTATTTCAAAATACTAACACCAATGTTAGTGAAGATGCAAAACAACAGAGGCTCTCAAATACTGCCTGGATGAATTGATAAACCAAGTCTGGAAAAATGGGACTTACCTATTATAGTGAAAAGTCCACATAATCTATGATATAGTAACTCTACTCCCAAGAATATGCTCAATAAAAATGTATACATATGCTTGCCTAAAGACATGACTAGAATATTCATTACAGCTTTATTTATAACCACCTAAAATAAGAATCTCAAGTGTCCATCATACATAGATAAATTAATTGTGCTATATTTATACAATGGATATCTGTAATGTACAAAAACAAAAGTGAGAATGAATAAGCTTAACTATATGTAACAATAGTATAAATCTCACAAAAATAATTTTGAGTGAAAAAGCCAGACACAAAAGAGGATAGTATTTACAATTCTATTTATTTGAAAGTAGAAAAGCAGGCAAAAATAAACTATGTGTTCATTTTTTATGTCAAGACAGTGTTTATATGCCAAGATAGTGTTTATTCCTAAAGGCAATGAACTAACTGGAAAGGGACTTGAGAGGACTTCTGGATGCCAATGGTGTTCTGTTTTTTTATTTGGATGGTTATTCTATAGACATGTTCAGTCTGTAAACATGTAGTATTCACTAAGTAGTATATTTATAATATGAACACTTTTCCAAAATTTAATTACGGAAACCAAAAAACATCATCAATTGCATAATCCAATAAATAAGTACCATAAAGTCTAAAATTACCTACTACAGTGCTAGTTTTGGGCAATTAAAAAGAAACTGAAAATAACAACAAAAGGATGTAGGAAAAAGGAAAGAGTAATAAGTAAAGAAAATAAGAGGAAAGATCTGAGTAAAGAGGAAGATCGAAAGCAGGAGGGGAGAAGGAACAATGAGAAGGACATAAGTTAACTTAGGCTGAGGAACTGGAAAGACCCCATGTTTGACAGAAGCATGCAGCTTCAACATCTGAAATGTTTACTGGCTGTTGACCATTTATAGCTTTCAACTATGGGTCTAAATTATTTAGAGTTCTAAAATCAACGGTAGAAAGAAAAAATCTTCTATGCTATAATAGAAACTACAAAGTTAATGTCAGTCTAGAGTTGAATTAAATTAAGCCAGGAATTAGAGATGACTCAAGCAGATACTAACTTATGACAGAGACACACAGTCACAAATAATTAACTATTTTAATCTAGATGAATTCAAAAACAAGTACCAAATATTCTTTATTGGATTTTTTTCAATTATGTCTTTAAAAGATTTTTAGTTTTAAGGACTAAAAGTTCTAAAATCAAGTTATTTCTACCAAGGAAGACATTTTTTTCAATTAATCAGAATAACAAACCTGCTTTAGGCTTCTTTTTTTTTTTCCTTGGTTTGAATTTTGTCTCATCTTGCATGCTGGCTTCTATATTTTGTTCCATAGTGGTTATTTCATCATCTTTATGATTATCTGAAGTAACTGTTCCAACTAGACTTTCCTTTTTTTGTTCACCTTGAACTGGGTCATCAAAGGTCAATGTCCTACAAGTATAACCCAAGTATACATCATTACCTATATATTCTTGTTATCATACTACAGCAAAGTGAACAGTGACTAGAGGCAAAGATAATCCTAAAATCAGTATTATTTCCAACAAGGAGATACATATGCTTTCTTTTGCACTAAAACAGTTAGCTGTCAACCTGGGCATATGGATATTCCCCAGGAGTCAAATTAAACTGAGCTCTAAACTCCAGGGGAAAATAAAATTGTATTTTATGAGCAATAGATCTGATTTTACATAGAACTGATCAAAGCATCCTCACCTTGCTGGCAAATAAAAGATCACATTTCTAAATTACTTTATTTAAAAGCAAAACATGTGTTCTAAGACTGTTCTGTTTTCAAAAGGCTTCAGATATTCAACCTTTGATTTCTAGTTAAAAATTGCTCGTTTTCTAGTTGCTGGTGCGCCACTACATTTTCAGAAAGCTGAAAATGAAAATGTACATCATATTAGCTAATAAATAGTAAAAGGGTGGCATCCCAGAAGTAAATATTGTTGTAGTTAGAAACCAGCCAGTAAAGTTTATAATTTATCAAGTAAAAAATCTGCATCTAAATAATCAAAAATTTACTTCCATTAGATATAAAATTATATTTTAAAAAAAGGTTGAGAAATAAAAAAATAGAGAATATTTCAATTAGTCATCTCAGAAAGCCATATGATTTTAGTACACCATCAAAAACTATTACTTAAAGAGAACAATACCCTTTGCATGTCAATGTCATATCAACCATGGTTTTATTTAAAATTCATGAACTAAATTTATTTACTTATTTTATTTAAAAAATATTTTTATTGATTTTTAGAAAGAGGGAGGAGGAAAGAAACACCAATGTGAGAGCAAACATCAATCAATTGCCTCCTGCACACCCCCTACCAGGGATCAAACTGGCAACCTCTCAGTGTGCAGGATGACACCCAACCAACTGAGACACACTGGCCATGGCCATGAACTAAACTTCGGTAACAGTGAATATGGCTTCCCGATTCATATGGTAGCTATGAGAAGAAAATTTGTAATAAACTGTGGTAACAGCCAATGAGATGGCCCCCAATAATCCCTATCTCCTAATATTCATAGCTTTGTGTAATCCCCTTCCATTGATACTTCTAAGTAGACAAGTGATGACAAAAGTAATAAATGTAATGAATAGCATTAGATTCCAAAAACACTGTGAATTCTCTCTCTGGAGAAGCAAATGCCCACTGTTGTGAGTAGCCCACATTAATAGGTCTGAATAGAAAGCCAGTCAGGACCGGAGACCTGTCAGCAGTTAACATGAGCGAGCTTAGAAGTGGATCTTCCAAGCCTTCCAACAGCAATGTCATTTGGCAGATCCTCCCAGACCCGGTCTTGAGATAACTGCTGCCCCAGCAGATCCTGGCTGTAGCCTGTGAGAAATCCTGAGTCATAGATACCCAGGTAAGCCACACCCAGGTTCCTAATCCACAAAACTGATGAGACAATAAATGCTTGATGTTTTAAAGTGCTAAATTCTGAAGTAGTTTTTTTTTTTTAATGCAGCAACTGATAATAAATAATACTAACATGTCTCTCTAGCCATTCTCTTTGCTCTCTCTTTGTTGCCACTGGTTATCTAGCTTTTGATAAGAGGAGAATTATTTTTAAATGGGGGCATTAGAAAAAATTGCCTCTGTATGCCAGGCAATAGTTGAATATTGAATGCTCCCACTTCAAGGTGTTTACCTAAAAATGGATTTACAGAAAACAAATTATGGTAGTTAGAGGATATTTTTTATTTTGTTTTCCCCAAGCATATTTATATGAATACTAGAGGCTCGGTGCATGAAATCCATGCATATGGGGAGGGAGGAGTCCCCCAGCCCAGCCTGCACCCTCTCCAATCTGGTACCCCTCAGGGAATATCAGACTGCCCATTTAGGCCCCATCCCACTGGGATCGAGCCTAAACGGGCAGTCGGACATCACTCTCACAATCCAGGACTGCTGGCTCCCAAATGCTCACCTACCTGCCTGCCTGATCACCCCTTAACCACTCCCCTGCCAGGCTGATCGATGCCTAACTGCTCCCCTGCCAGCCTGATTGCCCCTAACAGCCCTCTCCTGCAGGCCTGGTCACTCCTAACTTCCCTTCCATGCTGGTCTGGTCCCCCCCAACTGCCCTCCCTTGCTGGCCTTGTCCCTCCTAACTCCCCTCCCCTGCAGGCCTGGTTACCCCTAACTGCCCTCCCTTGCTGGTCTGTTCACCCATAACTGCCCTCCCCTGTTGACCTGGTTGCCCCTAACAGACCTCCCCTGCCAGCCTGGTCACCTTAACTGCCTGCCTCTGCAGGCCTGTAGGCCTGGTCACCCCTAATTGCCCTCTCCTGCAGGCCTGATCACCCCTAACTTCCCTCCCCTGCTTGCCTGGTCCCCCCCAACTGCCCTCCCTTGCAGGCCTGGTCCCCTCTAAATGCCCTCTCTTACAGGCCTGGTTCCCCCAACTGTCCTCCCCTGCAGGCCTGGTTGCCCCCAACTGCCCTCCCTTGCAGGACTTGTCCCTCCAAACTGCCCTCCCCTGCTGGTCTGATTGCCTACAACTGCCCTCCCCTGCTGGCCATCTTGTGGCAGCCATCTTGTGTTCACATGGGGGCAGCCATCTAGTGTACTGGAGTGGTGGTCAATTTGCACATTACTCTTTTATTATATAAAAGGATATGCACAATTCACACTGTATATGTAAACATACATACATCATATACAGAAAAAGAGTAGAATACCAATAGTGATCATCTCTGGCTGATTGCATTGATTTTCTTTTTTTTCCCTGTATGTCCTACAAGGAGCAAATGCTATTTGTATACTAAGGGGAAAATGCTATATTCACATATCCAAACAGGCATTTATAACTCAAAACAAGGGGGAGTAATCCAGTTTGTATTACTTAAAAAGCAGATGTAAGTGAGTAGTTAAGGGTAGTCTTTGGAGAAACACAGCTAAGGTTTTGGTTCAGCTTCTTACTTGTTCTGTGACTTAAACCCTTCAGTTTTCTCATCTACAAAAGATAATATTACTTACTCTTCCCTATAAAGTTGTATCCCTATAAGGAATAAATGAGTTAACTTCTGTAAAACATTTAGCATATGCTGTACTGGCAATGTGTCCAAAACTTAAAAATTTTCTTTGTGAAATTACAGATATCATTTCAAATTGAAATAACAGGTGTTTTTTTTAGAAGACATTTTATATTTATGACTATAAAGTACCTTGTTTCAGCTTCAGGCAGGATTGGAGATTTCTTTTTTTTCTTTCTTTTTTTTTCACTACTTAATTTGTCATCATGCAAGTAAGTATCTGAGGGAAATTCAGTCAACTGTTCTTTGAGTTTCTTTCTTATTTTCTTCTTAATCTCCTTTGCCATTTCTTCAGCTACCTGGAGCTGGTATACTTGCTTCAATTGTTCTTCCTCATCTAAATTATTTCCTTTCTCTTCATTTGCCTTCTCACTTCTGTGATAAGGAAAACCTGGCTGTAACCTCACCTCAACTTTCTGATGTAGAAAGTCCACCTTCTTCTCAGAAGTTTCCTGTTCCATTTCTTGCGTAGTCACCTGGCACACTGCTTTTGTAATCCTCTTATTTGCCTGTTCTTGCTTGTCTTCCTGTATACTCCCATCATCATCTGGGTTTTCAGTTGTTGACTGTGGATTGCTTGGTCTGTTTTTAATGACTCTCATGCTCTTCTTTGTGTTATTAGCGTTAGCAACAATTACTTCATCACGTTTAGTTTCTTTCATTTTCTGAGGATTGCTTCTAACAGTGTCAAGCTGGGGGAAGACACAATAACAAAATATCAGCTAAGTAAAGATAAAACACAATGATTAGTGTTTAGTTATGTAAAGATAAAACACAATGATTAGTGTTCAGTAATGTGTAATACTGGAAAAATTATGTAATATTTTTACTTGAACAGTGACATCCTAGAGCACTTGATAAGCACTCTCCTAGTTCATTCTCCCAACATTAGATTGGCAATCTCTGAGGGTAGCTTCAGATCAAATGAGTTAACATGTTAAAAAAATCCTTCATGACTTTTAAGAAGTTAATTGCTCAAATTCCAAATGCTATTTCCTCTTTGGCAAAATGATCCACACCTTAATGAAGAGAAGTTGGTAAAAGAGCCACTGAGCTTACTTCAGGTTCCCCACCAGAAAACATGCATAGGTCATTTATCTTGTTTCATAATCACACTGGAAGCCCCGTGCACGAAATTCGTGCACAGGAGGCAGGGGATGTCCCTTAGCCCAGCCTGCACCCTCTCCATTCTGGGACTCCTTGAGAGATGTCCGACTGCCCTAAACGTCGGACATCCTTCTTACAATCCAGGACTGCTGGCTCCAAAATGCTCACTTGCCTGCCTCCCTGATTGCCCCTAACCATTTCTGCCTGCCAGCCTAATCACCCGCTAACCACTACCCTGCCAGCCTAATTGATGTCTAACTGCTCCCTTGCCAGCCTATTTGCCCCCAACTTCCCTCCTCTGCTGGGCTGGTCACCCCTAACTGCCCTCCCCTGCAGGCTTGATCGCCCACAACTGCCCTCCCTTGCAGGGCCTGGAACCTCCAACAGCCCTCCCCTGCTGGCCATCTTGTGTCCACATGGGGGCAGGATTTTTGACTACATGGAGGTAGCCCTCTTGTGTGTTGGAGTGATAGTCAATATGCAAATTACTTTTTTATTAGATAGGATAGAAGCCTGGTGCATGGATGAGGGCCAGCTGGTTTGCCCTGAAAAGTGTCCCAGATCAGGGTGAGGGTTCCCTTGGGGTGAGGGGCAGCCTTGGCGGGGGGGCCTGTGGAGGTTTGCAGGCCGGCCACTCCCCCCAGTGACCCAAGCAGAGGCCCTGGTATCTGGGATTAATCTATGTCTACAATTGAAACTTTGTAGCCTGGAGTGGAGCCAAGCCTTCTGCTCGCTCTGGGGCGGAAGCCATTTCTGTTTCAAACATTGTAGCCTAGAGTGGAGGCGTAGGCCGGCAACAGCAGACTGAAAGCTTGGCTTCCTCCATTCCCAGGGAAACCCAAGCCTCTGTTCTCTCCAGCTCAGTGGCTGCCACCATTTCTGTATCTTTTATAATTGAAACTGTGTAACATTGAGTGGAGGCCTAGGCAGGTGGAAAGCTTGGCTTCTTCTGTTGCCGGGGAAACCTAAGCCTTCCTCCTGTTCTCAGTGGCGGCAGACATCTTGGTTGGGGTTTATTTGCATAATTTGCTCCTGATTGGCTGGTGGGCGTGGCTTGTGGGTATGACAAAGGTACGGCCAAATTTGCATATTACTCTTTTATTACAGAGTATTCTAAAACCAACAGTGTACAGCTCTAGAATCAACCTGCAATTAGTCCAAATGTATAAATGAAAATACTGCAAAGATTAAATATTACCAAGTTAAATCACATGATAAACTAAGCACACACCAGTATCTCTTTCCCCAATCAGAAACCTTTCGGTGTTCAACCAACTGAGCCACTCTGGCCGGACTGAAGGATATTATTAATAGCTAGAGAATCCAGAATATTTTCTACCCTCTAAAGTTAATTTCATATATAAAATAAACTTTTTGGAAATTGTCATTCATAGAAGCAGATATCATCTCAATGAAATAAGTTATAAGAATAAAATGAGATAGGAGAAATTCAAGATGATATAGGCTACACCAATGGTCGGCAAACTCATTAGTCAACAGAACCAAATATCAACAATACAACGATTGAAATTTCTTTGGAGAGCCAAATTTTTTAAACTTAAACTTCTTCTAACGCCACTTCTTCAAAATAGACTCGCCCAGGCCATGGTATTTTGTGGAAGAGCCACACTCAAAGAGGCCATGTGGCTCATGAGCCACAGTTTGCCGACCATGGGGTTAAACAGTGATAATGAACAAAACATAATTTAAATTTCCCCCAGGAATATTCCCTTCCTTTTGACCAGAAAAATATTTCTAAATATTTTTCCTAGGCTACTTACCTTGAATTGAAAAGATACCTTGAATGGCCTGGCGTTTGCCAAAAGAGATGAGTAGATTATGCTTAGTCACCTCACAACTGTCTGTCCCCCCAACATATAAATTGAACTTTAGGTAAATGAACTATCCTCTGCCCATTTCCTGAGTATCCATTTAATTTAGCATATCTGGCCTGAAATACAAAAGCCAAGTTCTGAAAATCTGAGGGTCCACTTTGACTGAGTTCATAAAAATATCCTGCAGACAATTGTTTCCAGCATTCTTTCTGTTTTTGACCAATGTACACCACCTTGCCCAAGGGGAGGGCATATACCAATATGTAATGCTCCATCCCCTGAATGTCACTATTCCCTACCATACTGTATACTGGAACCACTAGAGGAAGCACATTCTATTTTAGGACAGTATACATTAGGGGAGACCTCATCTTCCCCATTCTGCCAGTAATTCTAAATTGGTGTGCAGTAGTACACTGGGGTACTATGAACCTCTCGCTATATGCGGCTGGTTTCTAGCCAATGTTAGCACTTATTGTTGCCTCACTTGAGAATATGCAATGCTAGTGTACACTGATGTCCACCAGGCAGAATATTAAAATAAACAGTCACATGACAATAAAGAATAGGTTAAATTTGCCGCAAGTGAAATGTAGGATGCCTACAACTCATCATTAAAATACTGCCCCCCTCCCAAAAAAACCTATGTACCAATTATCAGAACATGCATGAAGTGTTTATATATCTGTGCACATAAGAGACTGTGATCAAAGAAGTAAAAGGTGCAACTGAAATAATGAGATAGGTTTGAAGACTAAATAGATCTGCACTACTAATTGTGGATACTGTTATAGACTACCAGAAGCCCAGTGCACAAAAATTTGTGCAGTCGGGGGAGGGGAGGATGGGGGAGTACTCAGCCCGGCCTGCACCCTCTCATAATCCAGGACCCCTCAGGTAGGGTCCCTAGGCCTGGCCTGAGATCAGGGTCTATCAGGGTTTTCCTACCTCAGGCTGCAGGAAGCTGGCCCCACCCCCACCACTGCCATTGCTGGCCATCTGTGCAGCGCTGTCCTCCCTCCCCTGCCACCAGTGGCCTCCCTCTGCAGGCAACAGGCTAGGGTGCAATGGCTTAGCTATCCTAGGCCTCCCTATTTCTTTACCTGGGGGTGGGGCCAGCCCTGTGAGGCACCATCTGCCTATCTGATCACTTCCAACAGTTCGCCTACCTACCTGATCACCCCTAACCACTCTGCCTGCCTGATTGCCCCTATCCGCTTTTTGGGGGGAGGGGCCATTCCAGCAAGGGGCCGTCTGCCTGCCTGATTACTCCTAACTGCTAGTCTGCCTACCTGATCACCTCTAACCACTGGTCTGCCTACCTGACCACCTCTTACCCCTCTGCCTGCCTGCCTGATTGCCCCTTACCGCTTGCTTGGGGGCGGGGCCAGCACTGACTTCCAGTTGGTCAGCCTCCAGTCGTTACTGGTCATTATAGCCCAGGGTTTTTTATATATTAGGATTGTACCCTGGGAATCAGGTTGTAGCTAATTTGCTGATTTGTTTAGTATAGCTTTGAGTTCTATATTTTTAATCTTTCCAACTACACTGCCAAAAATTCTATCATTTGAAGTGTACCTGAAGTACAAAAAAGATAATTAGTGCCTTAAATTTCCATAGATTTCTCTCAGTTCTGCTGCATAAAACCACACAAATATATCTAAATAGAGGTAAACTATTGAATATATGAAGTAAGATATTATATTCTAAATTGTTCTGGGTTAAAGATTTTTATTTTCTTCAAATATGTGTAATATGGCTAGTTTTGATTGTCCCCATTACTCCCCTGTCACTCTCACCAGTTTGTCTATGTTATTCTTGTAGGACAGCACTCAAGGCTGAACTCAATATTCCAACAGTGATGTTGATTCTAATGTAAATTTCATTTCACCACATATTATTGACCATGATATAAATTCATTTTTTAATTTCCTAAGTTCCTTAGAGTTTTAATATGAAAAGTCATAACTTTATGCAGATACATAAGTCACCATTACCAAATAATCAATTACTCACTGAGATTTTTTCTCCAGATGTGCCAATATTTTTCTTCAGTTTTTTTCTTTCATATATTTGATTACTGTGAGTCTTAAGCAATTCCTCAAAATGAACTTCGGTTTTTACCTTGGCTTCACTCTCAACTACAAATAATAAAGACTCATGTCATTTTCTAAATAACTCTACTACAGCACAGCTACATTATTAATATGTTAAAGAATACAGTCTTATAAGTACCCACGTGCGTGCTCCAGCTGTATTAGAACTAACCAGTCCTTTCTTCTTAAGAAAGCTTTCCTTTTGGCTTTGATGACACACTCTCATCTGTATCCCTCTTACCTTGTGGGTTACAACCTCTAAAAGTTTCCTTTGATAAGTTAACTTTTTATTTATGATGCACAGTAGCATCTACTACTCTTGGTTATATGACTTTAGATTAGTTAACATTTCTAAATGTCTTCCTTACCTGTAATATCAGAATATTCTTATGCCAAACATCATTTTCCATGAAAAACGGCTAACACTTGCCTAGTCAATAAGCAACATGCAACAAATATTCAAAGTTTAAAGTTGCTTTTTCCTTTAAAACATAAATCAAATCCTGTTATTCTCTTACTTAGGACTCTGTGAGTTTCCCATTTCACTTAAGACAGAAATAAAACAAGTCCTCCCTATGTGCTGCAGGATTCATACTTCCTGGCCTACCCACCTATACAGCTTCCAATCAAGACAATTGTCCCCTGAGATCCCTTCACTGTGGCCATACTGCCCTTCCAGATCCTCTGTCAGAGCAAGTTCCTCCCCATGGGAAGCTGTTTCTTTGTGGTAGACGCTTCTCACTCCATTGCATAGCTGGTATTAAGCTGCCTGCTTAATGATACCTCTAAAGTACAACTGCTACTGATAACTTCATTAGATTTCTCCACTTCTCAAGCAAGCAGACAATTCTTTTCCTTCACAGCACTTAACCCAACATGAAACTGTGTAATTATTTGTGTATACCTATACATAAATATACCATCTGTGTCTTCCACTATGCTGTGTGGTTTACAACTATATCCTTAGCTACCATAATGGAGTCTGGCATCAAATAAATACTCCAACATGTATTAAATAAATGCTGAATTAATGAATGTCCCAGAGGAGATATTGGCAACCAAAGCCTGCATGCCAGTCACCTGTTTATGTAAATAAAGTTTTATTGGAACAAAGCCATGCCACTCTGTTAAGAATTGTTATGGCTGCTTTAATGCTTCAATGGTTGCAGAGACCAAGCTTAAAATATCTACTGGCTTGCATTTTAAGAAAAAGTTTGCCTCTGATTGTTTAGAATAAAGCAATCATTTTGATGATTAAAAATGAAAACTAACCATTTATTGTAATTATCATTTACTTTAGTCCAGTTGAGTCCTAAACTGCCATCCATTGAATACATGCTAACATTAATAACCAACATCAAGTAGAAAATAGAATATCAAACTCTCAAATATCTCTAAATGTTAATATTTGGTTGATAACATCTACCATATTTATTAATCTGTTAAAGCACCCATTAAAGTAATCCAAACTTTAAAATAAATAAATTATATTGTATACATACATTTTATAAAAGTCTCACCAGTGGGCATAATTTCAGTTTTATGGAGAGCACTGAGTTGCAATGTATTAACTTATTCAGTATCCTATTAAAACAAAGAGGATTTATTTGGAATATGGAAGTTTCAAATAAAAATTATAATATATTCTTCAGGCAAAATGATATCATGTTTATACCAATCTCTCTTACCTCAAGTAAATAACTTGAATACATTCCAATCAATTTAGAGCAGTGGTCAGCAAACGCATTGGTCAACAGTACAATGATTGAAATTTCTTTTGAGAACCAAATTTTTTAAACTTAAACTTCTTCAAAATAGACTCACCCAGGCTGTGGTATTTTGTGTAAGAGCCACACTCAAGGGGCCAAAGAGCCACATGTGGCTCGCGAACTGCAATTTGCAGACCACTGGTTTAGAGTCCAACATAATGTGAAGCAAACTGGATCACATTTGAATAAAATAGTCACATATTTGAAATAAAAATTTTAAAAATTTGAAAGGCAATAAACATGGAATTTGGTATATTTTTTATACACTTTTAATAAAGTGTTTCAAGTAAAAAAATGAACATTTCAATGCACCTTTAAGAAACCAAATTCCGGAAGGGGGAAAAAAATGGTGGCGGAACGGAGGGATGCGATCTGAATCTGCTCACAGGGCAGAAGCAGGGAGCAGCTGAAGGTCGCGCAGGGACCGTTTATTGGCGAGTAGAAGGACAGCTGGGCTCCGGGAGAAGATAGGGGACTGCTGGGCTGACCTGCCCAGCCTGAGCAGCCCCAGTACTGCTGGGTTCTCTCCCTGAGCCAACTGCGCGAGGAGGCGCACAGAGGCAGACCACGACATCTTGAAGGGGAAGGACCTGAAAATATACAGCTGCAGTACCGGCTGGACGGCCGAGACTCTCGGAACACCGGGGCCCAGTTGGCGTGGACCCGCGCAGAGTCAAGGAAGCTCTAAACTCCAGCACGGAAAGGTCAGATTTCCCTGGGGGTACTTTGGGCGCGAAACTGAGGGGGCTGGCAGACTGGGACATCTGCACCTTGGAACTCAAAGCCTGGAGATCTGCACCTGAAATAAAATCTGTGGCTGTTGGAGCTGGTAAACATGGGAGAGGGCCCTTGGAGCTGGTGGCAGAGTTAATCCCTGGAGCGCAACCAATTTGGACCTGACAGAGAAGGGAGACCCGGAAGAATTTGGGAGGGTCCTGGCTGCTAAAACAGCAGTCACCATTAGAGGCAGTATTGAATACCACAGGGACAGCAAAATTTTAGTTCAGGATAGAGAGGACCAATAGATCCAGAAGTCAATTTAGAAACACTGCCACCCAGGGGCCAAATCACAAATTGACTCTGTGTGACACAGGGAATTGATTATATTTTCTCTTCAACCTTGGGAATACAGTCTATTTTCATCTACTCTTTAGTATCTTTTACTCTACCTCAACTTCACCTTTATACCACCACGCTCTTGCTAACCTTCCCCTATTTAGTGCCTTGTTTTCCTTACACTTTTCCCGCTTTAGATTTACCTTAATTCTTTCTTTTTACCCCGATAAAATTTCACCCCACTTATATATCTAATCTCCAACCACCTACTCCAAGTCCATATATACCTCTAGCTTCTCTGACTTCACTATCTTAAAGTGTTTTTATCCTTGTCCTGTTGTTGTTGTTTACTTGACTGTTGGTTATATCGATTTTTTAAGCAGGTTTATGAGATTGATTTGCTTATTCTTTTATTTTGGTTTGTCTTGTAGGGGAGGTTATTTTTATTTTTGGTGTTGTTTCTTGTTTTGTTGTCCTCATTTGCATTGTTTTTTAGATAGATTTTTGCTTCTGTGTTCCCTCACCTCCCTTGATATTAGTAGTTGTATGTAATTTGTAACAATCTCCAGGTACTTGTTGTGGATTTTGGTTCGGATTAGGGGCTGTCCTATAGGAGTTTTCACCCCACATTTATAATTTACTCTTCTTTTTTTTTTCTTTTTTTTCTTCTTCCCCTTTCCCCATTATCATTTTGGCATTCCTGTCTTTCTTTTTTGTGAGTGTATGTGTGTGGGGGGGTCTCTTAATTTTTGTGTGAGTGTGGGTGTGTGAGTGTCTGTGTGGGTCTGGGGGAGGTTCTCTTTCTTTTTTTCTCACCTATCACCGAATTTGCCTTTCTCTGGCGGTCACCTTTATTTGGAATTACCATTACTGTGACTACATTCCGGTTCAGTGCCTGGTGCGTTGCACCTGGTTGTGTTGTATTTTGTGCCTTTAAATCAACGCAGAAGAGTGAGAGCTACATAACCAGATACACAGAGAAGAGAGACCATGGGAAGACAAAGAAATAGCCCACATATGAAAGAAAAACAAGGCTCACCAGAAAAGGTGGTAAACGAAATGAAAGTTAACAACCTGTCAGAGAAAGAATTCAGAGAAATGGTCATAAGGTGGCTGAAAAGAATGGAAGACAAATTTGATAATATGAGTAAGAACCAAGAGGAAATGAGGAAGAACCAGGAAGAAATGATGAAGAGCCAGGAAGAAATGAAAAGTGACATTGCTGAAGTAAAGAACTCAATAGAAAGTATTAAGAGTTGACTAGAAGAAGCAGAGGATCACATCAGTGAGCTAGAAGACCAGGTAGGAAAAAATAACCAGGTAGAGCAGCTTCTAGAAAAAAAATTTAAAAAGCAGGAGGAGAGCCTAAGGGAACTTTGGGACAACATGAAACAAAACAACATCCGTATAATTGGGCTTCCAGAAGGACAGGAAACTGAGCAAGGAACAGAAAGCCTGTTGGAAGAAATAATGACAGAAAACTTCCCTGATATAGGAAAGAAAAAACCCACACAAATCCAAGAAGCTCACAGAGTCCCAAGCAAAATAAACGCCAAAAGACCTACACCAAGACATGTTATAATTAAATTGGCAAACATCAACGACAAAGTGAGAATCCTAAAAGCTGCCAGAGAGAGACAGAAAGTCACCTACAAAGGAACCCCCATCAGACTAACAAGTGATCTCTCAACAGAAACCTATCAGGCCAGAAGGCAGTGGAATGAAATTTACAAAGTCATGCAAAGGAAGGGTATGAATCCTAGACTACTACACCCAGCAAAGCTCTCAATCAAAATTGAAAGTCAAATCAGGAGCTTCACAGATAAAAAAGGACTAAGAGAATTCGTCACCACCAAACCAGCAATGCAAGAAATGCTAAAGGATCTGCTGTAAAAAGAAATAGGAAGCGAAGAAGGAACACAGGGGTAAAGAACAAAAATGGCAACATATAAGTACCTATCAATAATAACTTTAAATGTAAATGGTTTAAATGCTCCAATCAAAAGACATAGGGTAATAGACTGGATAAGAAAACACAACCCATGTATCTGCTGTCTACAAGAAACCCACCTCCGAAAAAAAGACGCACACAGACTGAGGATGAAAGGTTGGAAAAAAGTTATTCAGGCGAATGGAAATGAAAATAAAGCTGGGGTAGCCATACTTATATCCGACAAATTAGATCTCAAAGTGAAGGACATAACAAGAGATAAAGAAGGCCACTTCATAATACTAAAGGGAGCAATCCAACAAGAAGAAATAACTCTGGTAAACATATACGTACCCAATACAGGAGCACCCAAATATATACAAAAACTCCTAGAGGACATCAAGGGAGAGATAGACAGCAATACAATCATAGTAGGAGACTTTAATACCCCACTATCACCACTGGACAGATCCTCTAAGCAAAAAATCAGTAAAGAAACATCAATCCTCAATGACTCATTAGACCAGATGGAATTAATTGACATCTTCAGATCATTTCACCCCAAAGCCACAGAATATACATTCTTTTCAAGTGCCCATGGGTCATTCTCAAAGATAGACCATGTGTTGGGTCATAAGCAAAGTCTCTCCAAATTCAAGAAGATAGAAATTATATCAAGCATATTCTCAGATCACAGTGGCATAAAGCTGGAAATCAACTACAATAGAAACAATCCAAAGAAATCAAACACATCGAGACTAAACAGCATGCTATTAAACTATGACTGGGTTACTAGAGAGATCAAGGAAGAGATAGAAAACATCATGGAAACAAATGACAATGATAGCACAAGAATCCAAAATCTATGGGACACAGTGAAAGCAGTTCTGAGAGGGAAGTTCATAGCTCTACAATCCTACTGCAAAAAACTAGAAACAGTGGCAATAAATTATCTAACCCAACAACTCAAAGAGTTAGAAAGAAAGCAACAAGAAAAGCCCAATGTAAGCAGAAGGAAGGAAATAGTAAAGATCAGAGCAGAAATGAATGACATAGAGACCAAAGAAACAATACAGAAGATCAACAACACCAAGAGCTGGTTCTTTGAAAGGATAAACAAGATTGATGAACCTCTAGCCAGACTCACCAAGAAGCAAAGAGAGAGGACCCTAATAAATAAAATCAGAAATGAAAGAGGTGAAATAACAACAGACCCCATTGAAATACAAAGGATTGTTAAAAAATACTATAAACAACTCTACTCCAACAAACTGGACAACCTGGAGGAAATGGATATATTTCTAGAAAAATATAACCTCCCAAAACTCAATCAAGAAGAATCTAAACAACTCAATAGACCAATAACTGTGGAAGAAATTGAAGCAGTCATCATAAAGCTGCCAGCAAACAAAAGCCCAGGGCCAGACAGCTTCACAAGGGAGTTTTACCAAACATTCAAGGAAGAACTAAAACCTATACTCCTCAGACTATTCCAGAAAATTCAAGAGGATGGAACACTTCCAAACTCCTTCTATGAAGCTAGTATCATCCTAATACCAAAACCAGATAAAGATGACACAATGAAAGAGAATTACAGGCCAATATCCCTCATGAATATAGATGCCAAAATCCTCAATGAAATTCTAGCAAATTGGATCCAGCAGCACATCAGAAAGATCATACACCATGACCAAGTAGGATTTATCTCAGGAATGCAAGGATGGTACGATATCCGCAAATCAATAAATGTGATACATCACATAAACAAATTGAGAGATAAAAATCACATAGTCATATCAATTGATGCAGAAAAAGCATTTGACAAAATCCAACATCCTTTCTTGATAAAAACTCTCAACAAGGTAGGAATAGAAGGATCATACCTCAACATAATAAAAGCCATATATGATAAACCCACAGCAAACATCATACTCAATGGGCAAAACCTACAACCATTTCCCCTAAGAACAGGAACAAGACAGGGTTGCCCACTTTCACCACTCCTGTTCAACACAGTACTGGAAGTATTAGCCATTGCAATCAGACAAGAAGAAGAAATAAAAGGCATCCAAATTGGAAAATAATTAGCCCTGACTGGTTTGGCTCAGTGGATAGATTGTCGGCCTTCGGACTGAAAGTTTCCAGGTTCCATTCTGGTAAAGGGCATGTACCTTGGTTGCAGGGGACATCCCCAGTAGGTGTTGTGCAGGAGGCAGCTGATTGATGTTTCTCTCTCATCGATATTTCTCACTCTCTATCCTTCTCCCTTCCTCTCTGTGAAAAAAAATCAATAATAGGTTAAAAAAATAGCCCCTAACAGGTGCTATTAAGAGATACGGTATAGGAAAATTAACTGCATTATGTTTCATCTCATTGTACTTTTTCTCAAACCAACTGATTATTAGCCAATATATGACTAAAGATTAAGTTGTGAGGTTTGGGTAAGTCTTTAAAGAATTGTCTAACACAGGGCAAAAAATAAACAAAACCCCTTTGTACAAAATTCTATTAACAAATCAACGATAGTCTGTCTACACAAATACACAATATTCTAAACATGGTTTAAAAATACCCTTGGTATTTGAATTATCTCAAATATCTTTTTAAAATTCACCATAGTCTTAAAAATATCTGATCTTCTTTTCTGCAAGCTCAAGCAGTGACAGCAATCATTAATGCAACAGGTGAAGAAAGAGGCCACAGACTCCCATCAGCACTGTTTCACAGTAGAGATTCTTAGTCTACTCTTTTCCTATACTTATACATATCGAAAAGACCCTACTAATTAGACTTTTTCCTTAAAAATGAACCGTCTCCAAACACCTTTTCTCAAACGCCCTAAAGAAGGCATTCACAGGTTCACTCCCAGCACCGGGGAGACATCCGGAAAGGGATTAAACGTGCTTATCTTGAGAGCGTTCACCAGGAACCAGACCCGGGGGCAGGGAAGGCAAAGACTGCATCCACTGGGCCAGGACGCCACGACCCCCGGAGCCCAGGGAAGGAAGGGCGCGGGACAGCGCGTCCATTCCCCCAAACCACATCCGTCCGCTGGGCGGCGCCCCGCCGTCCGCCTCCGCAGGCCCACGGCCCCAGAGCCCCGGGCGGCGCCGCACAGGCCGGCCGCGTACTCACGGGGAGGAGACGCAGAGCGGACGACGCCGGGCCGGTGGGAAGCGGCCCCGCGCGCCACGAGGGGCGGGCTGGCAGTTCAGCGGCCACACGGGCCGCGCAGCCGCCAGAGACCCGGGCGCCGAGAGCCGGCCCGGGGCCTCCGAGCGGGCGTCGCGCAGCCGGCTGATGTCACACCACCGCCCGGCGGTTCCCACGACAACCGACGCGGCGGGGCCGGGACCGTGACGCCCCTCGCGGCTCCGCCTCCCACGGCCGCGCCCCGATACTGCGGCCGGGGACGCGCTCCGGGGGGCGCGCGCCGCACCCCTCGAGCCCGCGCGGTCCTGCGAAGGACGAGGGAGCGGAAAGGGACCCCGGGAAGCCGCGGGTGCCCCCGAGAGCCTGAACTCATTCCCCCCAAAAGCATCTCTGCAGCCCAGAACCGTAGCCGGCGCTGCGACAAACGGGCCCGGGCAGAGCGGGCCGGGGAGGCCCCCGCGGAAGATGAGAAACCCGCCGGAGGGAAAGAAGCAGGCTCGCCGCGCCCCCACATCGCGCCCGCCCGCCGGGGTGCAGAAGACGAGTTGCACCGCAGACCACATGTTGAGGAACACATTCCCTACGAAATCGTTTGGCGCTAAGTTATCAGCATGTGTTGGAAGCAGAACCAAAAGGAAAAAGTCGTCTTTTTCTATACCCGGTGGCCCCTCCCACTTTCTCCTGTCTGCCACCGGCGCCATCTTTAGTTCTGAGTCAGCCGGGCTGGGAAAACACCGGACAAGTCACTCCTGCGCTTCATTTTCTGCAGCTGTAGCCACGCAGTATGACCTGTTGCTTCTGGACGAAAGGAGCCACATGCTAGCCGGACAAGCTCAGGGGAGGCCTGTGTGGCAGTCCTGCAAACTCAGAGACCTAAAATAACCACAAAAGGTGGTTTGAAAATTAAATATTTGACTACAAACAGGTTTTAGTGGATAGTTGTGTCCTAGGCCAGTATTTTCCCTGACAAAGATCAACTAAGATCTTTACTGAGCCATTTGCCTTTCTGCCTCTAAGATAACATATCTGTGAGATGTCTGGGTAACTTGTAACTTCCTTTTTACCCCGGACCTCTGAGGGCAGAGCAAATGGCACTGGGACATTGCCTCTTGTTATTGTTATCAAGTTAATTGTCAACTGGTAATTACATTAAAGTATCCTGTATCCATCTCTGTAAAAAAAAAAAAGTACATGTCCATCATTTTACTTTTTACCCTATCCCAGAAGTTTCCTTGCCTTGCTTTATCCCACTTCCTTATTCTATCACCAATGAACTTCATATAACTCACCTACAACCATTTCCTTTGATTGCAATGTGTAAATATAGATGTGACCCTCCATTCTCTGGAGCATTATCTCAATTCACTGAGGTTCTGCTTCCTGGCATATGTCAACAGTTTGGCTCAAATAAACTCACAAAAATTCTTTACAGGTTTCAATGAGTGTTTTTTGTTTGTTTGTTTGTTTCTTAACAGGTTGTATAGTGAGAGCATTGAGCATCTCTCTTTGGTGGCTGGCTATTTCCATTTCCATCAGCATCGCAGTACCTTACAGAGCATATCTCACTTGCTTCTCAAACCCCTGTGAGGAGGCAGAAATCACCAGTCCAATGTGTTTCCCCTTCCACTCAAACACTTTCTGGGTTTCTGTGGTGGTTTAAGCCGCCACCAGCCGCCCAGTACTGTAGTCCATCACCTGTTGAGCGTCACACCAAAATCATGTGCATTCTACCTTTCTAACACCCCTTTGTATAGCTTAGCCATCTCAGTGCCCGCTGCCTAATGCCAGGCTTCACAGCACCTCCCAAGGACTGTTGTAAGAGGGCCTCTTTAGGAGTCTCCTGACTCAAGTTTGACCCCTGGAATTCCATCTCCACATCACTAACCAGAATGACTTCCTGAAAATGTAAATCTGATAATGTCACTCACTCTCCTGAAAATTTTCCATGATCTGAGGAGAAAACGACTTAATTTGCCTACTAGTCCCTCTGCCTGACTAGTTTCATTTCTCATTGCCTCACCACAATTGATAGCTGTTCATGCCTACCCCAATTCTTGCACACTTTGTCCCCCTCTCTCTGAAAATCCCCCCTTGTAAACTTCTACTGTTGCATATCTCAGCCCAAATGTCCATCCTTTGACTATTAACTAGGTTGACTAATTCCTCTAAACACTCCTGCTGTGTGTGTGTACATATATCCTGTTAAGCTTTGGACACTTTATGTTTTAATTGTTTGCATTGTATTTTAATTTTTTAGCCCCAGCATCAACCATAGTATCCTATCTAATGAAAGAGTAATATGCAAATTCACTGTACCTCTGATCAAGCCACTTGATAGCCATGCCCATCAGCCAATCAGGAGCACATTATGCAAATAAACCCCAACCAAGATGGCTATAGCCACTGAGAGCAGGAGGGAGGCTTGAGTTTCCCCAGCAATGGAAGAAGCCAAGCTTTCTGCCTGCCCTTGCTGGCCTAGGCCTCCACTCAATGCTACAAAGTTTCAATTATAGAAGATATATCTCAACAGAAATGGCAGTAGCCATGGAGTTGGAGAGAGCAGAGGCTAGGGTTGCCCGGGCGATGGAGGAAGCCAAGCTTCTGTAGCTGTGGCCTACCTAGGCCTCCACTCCAGGCTAAAATGTTTCAATTATAGAAGGTAAATGTCCCAACAGAAATGGCTGCCACCACAGATAGAGTAGAAGGTTTGGCTCCACTCTAGGTTATAAAGTTCCAATTGTGGAACATAAATTAAACCTAGATCCAAGGGCCTCTGCTTGGTCACTGGGGGGCATGGCTGGCCTGCAAACCACCACAAGCCTCTGTCTCAGGCTGTCCCATGCCCCAAGGGTACCCTCACCCTGATCTAGGACAGCCTTCAGAGCAAACCAGCTGACCCCCACCCATGCACCAGGCCTCTATCCTATCTAATAAAAGAGAAATATGCAGATTGACCATCACTCCAACAGAGGGCTACCCCCATGTGGTCAAAGATCCTGCCCCCATGTGGACACAAGATGGCAACCACAAGATGGCCAGCAGAGGAGGGAAGTTGGGGGCAAACAGGCTGGCAGGGGAGTGGTTAAACATCAATCAGGCTGGCAGGTGTGGGGTTAGGGGGTGATCAGGCTGGCAGGCAGAAACAGTTAGGGGCAATCAGGAAGGCAGACAAGTGAGTATTTGGGAGCCAGCAGTCCTGGAATATGAGAAGGATCCCTGGTGGGATCGGGCCTAAATGGGCAGTTGGACGTCCTTCAAGGGGTCCCAGATTGGAGAGGGTACAGGCTGGAACAAGCCCCCCCCCCAACCCCATGCACAAATTTCATGTACCGGGCCTCTAGTCTATCAAATAAGTGGTGCTACTTCATGAACGTTTGTGAATGGGTATAGGTGACTAATACAGGGGTGGGCAAAAATAGGTATACAGTTGTGTGGACACAAAACAGTTTATTTTTATATTATGTATTTATTGTATTACAACTGTAAACCTGTTTTCTCACCCCTATATTGAGCTCCTCTTAGGAGCTATGCATTATAGGTGTTTAATGTGTTTTTCATCTGTCATAACAATTGTGATGTAAGTACCTACTTTTACGAAGAGAGGTTATAACTCTGGTGGTGCATTCTGATTCAGGTATCCTGTATAATAAAAGGGTAATATGCAAACAGACCAAACATTAGAACAGCCAAACTACCAATCAAAGCATAATATGTAATATGCTAATGATATGCTAGGCCTGCTCAACTTCTCACTATGATGTGCACTGACCACGAGGGGGCAGATAGTCAACCAGTCGACCAGTAGCTATAAGGTGTACTGACCACCAGGAGGCAGCTGCTCCAACTGGTAGGTTAGCTTGCTGCTGGGGTCCAGCTGATCAGGACTGAGGGAAATAGGCCAGACATTCCCTGGAGCCCTCCTGAAGTCCCTCCCCAGCCTGATAGTGCAGCAGTGGGGTCCTTCAGCCTGGCCTGTGCCCTCTAGCAATCCGGCCCTTTTAGTAGAGGTCAGCCGGTTTCAGCCGGATCCCGCAGGCCATTCCCCTTGGGAAAGCATCAGACTCAGGGCTCATGGCTGGTGAGTGCTGCTATGGCAGCATGAACCTCTTCCGGTTGGGACTAATTGGGCGTAAGCCCGCAGCAGGCACAGTAAGGCCAGGATGAGTGGGAGCGTTAGGTAGGAACTGCAGGGGACATTGGGCTGAGGGTTTCAGCCTGATCCCTGCAGGCCATCTAGAGGGACCCCACCCCTGCACAAATTTGTGCACTGAGCTCCTGGTTATTTTAATAATACATTCCCCAGTTTATCAGACTGAGATGTACACCTATTATCTCTTGCCTAGACCTTTATAGCAGCTTGCAGAAGTATAGTTGGGGTGGGGAGGTAGGGGATATTTCATAACAGGAGTGACATTTAAAAATACATGGAGTTGTAGAGGTCGGGCTTCTAGGTAGAAAAGGTTCAGTTTAGTGCTGAGTAAAAGAAAGCTTGACATAATCTAAGAACTGAAATAAATTCAGCATGACAAAAAGTCAAGAATAAGGCTAGGGGCACTGAGGGAAAGTAAGATAAGAGAGATAAGTAAGTTTTGAAGAGAGCCAAACTGTATTATCGGGTCAGTGGGGTACCATTAAGGGCTTTTAATCATGGAGTAAATTGGTTAAATTTTAATTTCAGAAAGAAATTCTGGCTGCAGTATAGAAAGTGGATGGGAAGAAAGCAAATTTAGATACAGCAATCTGAGGTAAGATGCTGTTATTGTAAACCCTATAAGAGAAGTCCAAGACTAAGGTGTCGGCAGGGTTGGTTTCTTCTGAGGCCTCTCTCTTTGGCTCTTTGTGGCTGCCTTCTCCCTCTGTCTTCACAAAGTCTTCCTTGTCTGTGTCCTAATCTCTCTTAGCCGAACAATAGCCATATTGGATTAGGGCCCACCCTAATGACCTAATTTTAACTTAATTACTTCTTCGAGGAATTATCTCCAAATACTACTGTCTCATTCTCAAGTACTGGGGGTTAGGATTTCAACATAAGGATTTTGGGGCTACAACTCATCCATAACACTGCTGGAGTAGGATTCTGAAGCCAAACAGAATGTAGCCAGTGGTTCTTGTTTTGATTCTCATTCTTCACAAACCAAATATATAAAGACATTTTGTAGGTACAGTTTTTTCAGAATAGGTTATGTATTAGATTTTAAGGAATATTTGTAAATTTCTTAATAGATGAAATAATGGTATTGTGATGATGTAAAAAAAATATGACTTTTAAAAATACATAGAATAGATTTGCAAGATATTTGAGATTTGCTTTAAAAATACTCCCCCAAAATACACACAGATTGTGGAAAGATGACACATGCATATCTAAAATTTGGTGGTGGTTGAAGCTGGTTGTAGATATCTGGTATTTTATTATTTTTTTCTTTATATCCTTAGAAATTTTCATGGTAAACAGGAATAATAAAAGTAGAAATACATACATTACAGAGAATTTGAAAGATATAGTACCAGGGGAAAAGGAAAAAGTACTCAGTACCACTATCCCTATTCTAAGAGAATCTCAGTAAGCTTTTCTGGGGATCTTTACAGTCTTTTTTTTAAATGCATATTCTAATATTGGTCATACCATATGTAAGATGTTTATTTTTGCTTTCTTGAGTTAATATTATGTTATATTTTATTTCCATGCAATTATGTATGCCATATAAATTTCATTAAAATTCTGATTTTGTTAATAATGTTCATATGTGCTCAGACTAAAAATTCAATCATCCAGATGTTTATAAAGTAGAAACTGAAAGCCTGCCATATGTTAACCACTGATAAGAATCTATTATACATTCTTTGAGGCTTTCTTTCATGATACTAAACATACTAAGTTATAAAGACAGTTTCATACTATAGCTTTTGTCTCACCACCTTTTTTTGTCTTCATCAAATGTTATTATTCTAAAAGGTTTTTTATGTCAGTAATATATATCTATCTTAATTATTTTAATGGCTTCATTCTACAGCATTTCTATTCCAGGGCTTCTTTATCGATTATAATAAAAGTGTCAAAAGGTATTATGATGGGATTTTTTAAATTGAGAGCTTTCATATACGTCTCTCATAGTATTATTAAATTTATAATAATACTTCACCTGCATGCTAGACATTTTCACTTAGAAGTCTAATAGGCATCTCAAACTCAGCTTTTCTGACACTGAACTAACTTTGGCCTCCTCAGACAAACCCCACTTGAAGCTTTCTCTGTCACATATAGTGACACTTCTGTTTTTCTAGCTACTCAAGCCAGACATCAAACATCTTGGAGTAATCTTTGACCTTTTCCCTTTCTTAAATCCCATATACAAACTAGTTTAGGTTAGTGTAGATCTGAACCCAAGTCACATGTAAGAGAAGCTGTGTTTATAATTCAGAGGGGAGATATTTTTCTTCTGCCCAAACTTTACCCAGATATTCAAGCCTCCTTGCATCCTTTTGCTGGTGTAGTCTTCTGATGGTTCCAGTTTGAGGTGAAGATCTGAGTACCCACACTGAACAAGGACTCATATCCTCTACATTGGGAGGCCATTACATTCTAGGACTACATTTGCTGTATAAGACCGGAGAAAAACCAAGCAATGCTTTTGAGGAATTGAGTTACGGTTCATTACACCAGTGGACTCAGCGGAATAACTTCTCAAGACTGAGCAAAGTAACACGCAGGGAGTTTCTCTTTTATATTTTTCTGGGGTCTTTGTCCACCAAATATGGATTATGTTTCTGGTCCTTTCTCGGGCTTTGCAAACAAACACCCAGGTGTTGGGGGTCTTGAGACCATAGGGTCTGGCTTGGCACCAGTGCTAATGACCCCACCTCCCCTCTGGGACTGTGCACTGTTCATAGTTTATGGTGTCTGAAAAATGTGAGCATTTAGGTAACAGGTCTTGCAAGACCAGTTTCTGGGAAAGTGGCAATGACTTAATTATAGGTTATCAAAAATGTACACTGGGCTTGCTGGCACAGATTCACATTGCTACCCCCCCCCCTCCCAAATATCAGGGTTACATTGAAATTAGTCTTTTAACCTTCTCACATTTAGGGTATTAGCAAATGTCCTAGGGGAAGGAACGCTTTCAGTCCCTGGTTATCACTTCTTGTTTAAGTTCTCTCTTGCCTTTTGGGTCCCTAGAAATTTCTTTTACTTTTCAGTAAGCTCAATGATGCAATTTAGTCAGCCCTTTTAGCTGATTTTCTGGGAAAAAAATTTTTTCTGCAGAGTATCTCTTTCACATACGGCATAAAGAGGAATTTTTTTTCTTTCAAGCTGTTAACATAACAAAAAACAAAAAAAAAATTTTTTTTTGCTGGGAAGCAGAACCTCAACTGATTGAGATAATGCTCCGGAGAACAGCAGGTTACATCTGTATTTATACATTGCAATTAAAGGAAAGGGACATAGGTGGGTTACATGAAAGAGAGATGGGAGAAAGCAAAGCAGGGAAACCCCTGGGATTGGATAAACATAAAATGATAGACACATACTTAGGTGGGTGCAGGAACAATTAACATGATAATGAAGGAAATTGTGGTATCTATCCTGGCGCCCCACGCATTAGATTGTGCCCCAAGGGATCTAGAAAAAGGGAAGTTACAAGTTACCCAGACATTTCAAAGGGTACTAATATGTTATTATAGATGCAAAAAGACAGATAGGCTCAGTTAAGGTAAAGGTTGATCTTGTCAGTGAAGATACTGGCCTAGGATGTAACTACCCACCACAACTGCTTTGAGTTAGAGTTTAATTTCAGACCATCCTTTGTGGTTACTTTAGGTCTCTGAGTTTGCAAGACCGCTATGCAGGCCTTCCCTGAGCTTGTCAGGTTAGTATGTGGCCCCTTTCATCCACAAAGTCTTAATACATGTTGCCGGGAATTTTATTAGTTAATAGTAATTGCCTTCACATTCAAATTTAGCAGGTGATTTACTGAAATAGTTAAGCTTTCCTTATAAATTTTCTGTGGGATGACACACTGAGATACCTCAGTCCTATAGATATGGGTTAGGTCAGAGTTCACTGAACTTTCCACAGTGTATAAAGCTATTTATAAATTTGTTGTCTACATGAATGCCATTTTATTAGGAAAATGTTTTTATTTAAATCTCAGAAGTCTTCATTCATTAAAAAAAAAAACACTAGAACTGCTGCAGAGACTAAGGAACGAATTTTTAAAATTTCATTTCAACTATGCTCATTCTAGATCTCTACAGCAATAAGCACTAGATGGCAGCAAATCAATATATATCATTATGGATCCTAGAATGTCCCAGTTCAAAGGTATATAAGGCCAATTAATACCACATGTTATGGATCTATTTGTTACCCAAATCATTTAATTTACTGATGCTTAATCTATTAGTTCAAATTTATAATATTCTCTGAGCACATTTATTATTATTTTGTTTCTATTTGCATCAGAGTTAGGTGGATTAAATCCTAGGACTGAAAAATACAGTTTCTACATTAATAAATTCAGCATAGAATGGTGCCTGTACTACCAGAGTTTATATAGAGCACTCACAAGAATCTAGAGCCTTTCCTGTCCTTAAACACTACTCTCTAGACAGCTCATCTGTCGTCTATGATGAGACACCCTCTGACTGAACAAAAGGCATGTTTCGGGTGCTCATTGCTGATCCTGAGTTGTAAGGCCGTTGTGGTTGCTAATGCTTCAATTTTCATCTTATTGTTCAAATGGTATGCTTTTGCTAGCTTGAGAATCAGCTTCATTTCTCTTGTGAAGTGTGAGCAGAGCGGCTTCCCAAACCCCATTATGGGTAACGACCAGGCCTGCGTGTGTCTGAGGGATGCAGGCCAGATATCTCTACCACAAGTGAGAAGGGACTTTCCTTGTTTTCACATATAACATTACCTTTATGTAATGAGTATATAAAATTAAAAATACATGATTTTTGTGTGTAATTTAGCTTCATGATTCCATTTTTTCCTCTCCTAACCTGGCATAACTTGTCTTTTTATGTCTTTCTAAATGTTTAAAATAAATTATTATTAAAGTGAGATGTTAATAGTATAGAAAGACTTGTGAGGGAAAATGATAAGTCCCTGTTCACCACTTCCTTCCCAATGTGCTGCTCCGGAGAGTAATCTTCTTTAAACAGTTTCTGCTTTTGTTTCTTCTCGTGATTACTTAAAGACAAAACCACAGGCCTACAGGCCCAAAATGGGGTCAGTTGTGCCGAAGCTCATGATAACAAATCTAGATTTAATACCTGACCTAATTGCTGTTTTAATCTTTTTTAGAAATATAATCTTAAACAAACAATCTGGGATTTTCTGGTCAAGCACCAGTAAGGTAATTAGGAACTTGGGCCCTCTCCATCCCTCATAGAAAAAAGAAGCAATCTGCATGATAAAAAAACAAAACAAAACAAAACAAAAAAACCAAAAACACAAAAATCCTTGCCTTCCCAAGAGAAAAAGATGATATATTGGTCTAAAAATAACCCATTCTTTTCTTTTGTTAATAGCCTGGTTCATGAATCACCTAATGAAGTCAATTAGATCTTTAAAAAATTTACTCAACTGAATTTTTTTAATCACTATTTTTTATAGATTTTTTTTAACTTTTAATCATAATTTGATTTGGCATTAATAATTTCTTTTAAGGATAACTGCTTTCTTCATAGATGATTCCAGTTCAAGACATATTATCAGAATAATACATAGAAAAATTGTCATTGTGGAATGCATATACATATTGAATAGTTTTACATTTAAGGATCTTTATATTAAATATATATTCATTTTTAAAGTCTAAGGAAGCCATACTGCTCTAACATTTAACTAGTATCTTACAGCTTTTATTGTGTCTCTTACATTAATGTAGATAGGACCATCTAACTTGCTGTTTTCTTTTTTGCTGACTAGTACTCTCACCCATTTTCTAAGAAATTTACTAATCATGAGTTTGGAACATCTGTATTCTAATACTTGGTCACTCTGTCAGTAATTCAAGGTCTAAATTTGACAGGTTTGTCTCAAGGAAGAAAACTAATAATATTTTATTATATTCTATGTGTTTTTTGTCACACTTGAGATCTGTATATTTGTACACAGTGTGTGTTTTTTTAAATTAAAATACTAGAGGCCTGGTGCATGAAATTCATGCACTGAGGGGGACCACCTCCTCAGACCAGCCTGCCCCCTCTCACATACTGGGAGCCCTCAGGGGATGTCCTACTGATAGCTTAGGCCTGCTCTCCTCTGTGGGAGATGACCAGGCTGATCAGGGGAAAATGCCAGCCCCATCACCCCGCTGCTGCAGCCACTGCCAGTCATCACAGCCACCAAGGTGTTTCAATCAACCTGGACTTCAGTCCCTTCCCCATGAAAAAATGACAACTTTCTTTAGGCATTTTCAAGATGTGTCTTTCATAGGATATGACATTTCTTTATCATTTTTTTTTTATCCTTACCTGAAGATATGTTTCCATTAATTTTTAGAGAGTATGGAAGAGAAAGGGAAAGACAGAGAGAAACATCAAAGTGAGAGGAACACTAGTCAGGGAGGTGTCTGCAATCTAGGTACATACCTTTGATCAGAATCTAATCTGGACCCTGTGGTTGGCAAACCTAGGCATTATCCACTGAGCCAAACCGCCTAGTGCAAGATATGACATTTCTTAGCCCTCCAGCAGTAGACCTAATTTTTTTCTCCAGGAGTGTAGTGGAAAAACCCTAGATTACTTTTTTGGATTCTTATACCCAAATTACTAAGAATGTTATCAGTGGCATACAGGGAGCTTAGCCAATGAGCGGTCAGAAAAGGTGTTTCCTCTATAGTTCATACCTATCTCCTCTAATCTCTGGCTCCACTCCTGCCAAGGCCTCAAGCTTCTGGCCAAGGCTTTGAGGCTTAAGCCCTGGGTGGGGGACTCCCAGCTCTCTCTGATCACCAGGCTCTGCCCTGGCCAAGGCCTGCAAGGACAAGTGGAAAGCTTGGCTTCCTCCATTGCTGGGGAAACCTAAGCCTCCCTCCTGCTGTCAGTGGCCACAACCATTTTGGTTGGGTTTATTTGCATATTGCTCCTGATTGGGCTGTGAGCATGGCTTGTGGGTATAGCAGAGGTATAGTCAATTTGCATATTACTCTTTTATTAGATAGGATTATCACTATTTCTTAATTCATCACTTAAATATTGCTTTAGTCTGCTGCTAAGAGATATAATTTAACTTATTTGCATCAATCCTATCTTCCTTACCCGTCTCTTCCCAATAAAGAAAGTCATATAAGGAGACAACAGAGCATAATAAAGAAGAGTACACACTCTGGAATCCCACTTCCTCATTTACTACCTTAGGGAAGTTACTCAATCTCTCTGAACCTCTTTTGTAATCTGTAAAATGGAATAGTCCATTTCTTCAAGGATTATTATGAAGATAAGTGGTTCAATATATTTAAAGCATTAAACAAGTATTACATTTGCCGAGACCGGTTTGGCTCAGTGGATAGAGCATCGGACTGCGGACTGAAGGGTCCCTGGTTTGATTCCGGCAAGGGCATGTACCTTGGCTGCAGGCACATCTCCAGTAGGAGGCGTGCAAGAGGCAGCTGATCAATGTTTCTCTATCATCGATGTTTCTGGCTTTCTATCCCTTTCCTTTCCTCTCTGTAAAAAATCAATAAAATATATATTTAAAAAAATAAACAAGTGTTACATTTATTGTAGTTAATATCTCTTTTGGTTATAAGTTTATATAATAACCCTATTTACCTCTCCATTTCAGATCAACTATATATTGCATCTGTTGTCACCCCATTTTTTAGGATAAAGATATTGACAACCTTATAACTCCCTTTCACTCTCTCCCTTTCCTCGCCCCTATTTTTCCATCTCTTAACTGGTTGTTCCATTTTCTGCGAGATTTTCTCAACTTATCTTCTAACCAGTCATTGAACATTTTATTTTAGCAATCTAAAGTTTTACCTGTTGTCTAGTGTTTATTTTTATAGAGCTTTAAAGGTTCAAATTTTTATTAACTATTGTGTTATCCAGGGTCTTGTCAGGGACAAAAATGACCACACCAGTAATTTGAATGGAGAAAATAATTGTGAGCTAAGTAAAAGATGTATTAGCTACTAAAATTGGTAAAAGAGAAATCTAAGGGTATACAGATATAGTAACTGCAGAATTGAGGGAATAGTGAACAAGAAACTAGGAACCTCCCAGGAAGGGTGCCCAGAGGAGGAGATTCAGACTTCTAAGCAGTGGGCATGGTTGTCATACTACAAAGCTGTTAGAGAACCGCCATAGGAGAAAAACACCACCAGAACAAAACATGCCTCCCTTTTCAAACTTGCAGAGCCTTCTCAGTGTCCTCTGTCAGCACAGCCTACATCGAGCCAGCCATCAATGTTGATGGCAGAGCCCACTTATAGTATCACTAGCAGGGAAAAAAGGGATGAGTTAAGTGTTTATGTTCAACATTTGCCTTGGGCACAGTACAGATCTACAAATATTTGGTGAAAAAAAAATCAATAAAAATGTAGTAATAATGCTATGATAAATAGTAATCATTATTTTTTAACTAGGGTCACCAATACTTCAGAACTGAACAGGGGGTTATTTTACAACTCATTATTTTCTGGTGTTTTTAGCAAGGGTACTTACTCTCCTGTCCACTTTTTCTGTGAGTACAAATTCTCAGAGTTAAAAAACTCTTACCAAATAAGATGCATTTTTTACTGAAATTAAATTTTCCTCCAAGCTAACTAATTTAAACAGATTTCTCTGAATGAAAATCTAGTTACATTTTAAATATAATACTGGAGGCCCAGCACGAATGACATAGTGCATGAGTAGCTCATTTCCACTTGCCTCAGCAGGCCGCCCTGCGCTACTCATAGCCCACTGCCGCTCATAGGCCTCCTCTGCTAGTAGCTTGAGCCTCGCCCCATCTGTTTCGAGAGCGACTGCTCATTTGGTCATGACAGCATCACGGCATTATGGCCACAGGCTTTTTATTAATATACATTATTCATTCATACTGGTCAATATTTACCAGATATCTCTATGTGTTTTTTATTAGGCACTAAATTAAAACATACAAATATATACAAATGATGCAGAATATGTAGACTAGGACAATATAATAACAGAAATGCTTCCTTGCCTACCATGTGGTTATGTTATATTAAAATCTCTAACATGAAAAATAAAAAATAATTTATTAACAGAAATCTAAAAAAATAAACTCAGAAGTAAAGCAGAATTCTGAAATTCTGAAAACCAATATCTTTATTAATGGTCATTATTTTCTTAATGTAGCTATTTATAAAGGTAACAAATATTAAATAGTAACTGGCAGAAAGGCCAAATTTGACTTATTCTTTGAATTTGCCATATGAAGTGTTTGCTAATCAGAAAAGACAAAATAATTGTTATAGTGATTACTAGCTAGAAAGAACCTGGTTTATCAGCTTAAGATCTTATCTGTGTGTGTGTGTGTGTGTGTGTGTGTGTGTGTGTGTGTTGCCAATGGACACTTTGTAGATGAGTAAATTTGTTCTTCTCATCAACCCATCAACCAGCAATCTAGCTGGAAGATGTCCCGATTTATTACTCATTATAGATCTAAAGATATTAATGTTAACTATTAGGTAGTAAGATACTTCTTCTTATTTACTGTTGAGTCTCAGCAGGCCCATTAGTATACTTACTAGACCTACAAAGAAAATGCCTCGGATTTCGGTCTGGAACTGTTTTATTATGGACTATTAACAAATTACCCCACAAGAGGTCACCAAAGCTCCAATATTTTGGGAGTATGATTTTTCAGACTTTTCATCCTTCTTTACAAAGGAATTGTCAAGATTTTGTGTCCTGTTTTTTTGTGTGTTTTTCCCCCCTACTCAGTAGAAAGATCTGCCAGTCTGCTCCAGCTAGACATGAAGATAAGTAACTGAAAAGTGGGGTTTATTTAGTGCCAAGGAAATTTATGGACATTTGTAGCCATCTGTTGTATGGGCCATCAATCCTATAGATATATATCCATTTTATGAACTTAAAAGAATGGGAAACACAAACAGGCACCTTCTAACCTCAATAACTAAGCTTCTTTTGCCAGAAATTAGACCCCTTTTAAAGGCACAGTAACACTCCTCAGGCCCTGGGTTGACAATTCCAGGTGCCACACATTCCAGAATCGTAGAACAGGGACCTAAAAAAGGCTGCACTCAATAACTATCTGCTTGGGGAAGGTTGAAGAAAGAAATACCACAAGTGCTCGGTGATGGAAAAGGTGGCTAGATCCACTTCTTGGGAGGATTTTTATAGGAGTCAGATGGCTATACAGAACCTGGTTTGCAACAAAGGGTTCTTTAAGGAGCACCCGCCATTTTCTTTTCACCAAATGCGAATATTAAAAGAAAAAGAATTAAATTATGTTTTAGAAAAAAGGTAGTTTAAAATTTGAGGATATTTGCCACATCTTTTTTTTTTCCCCAATATATTTTATTGACTTTTTTACAGCGAGGAAGCGAGAGGGATAGAGAGCTAGAAACATCGATCAGCTGCCTCCTACACAACCCCTACTGGGGATGTGCCCACAGCCAAGGTACATGCCCTTGACCGGAATTGAACTTGGGACCCTTGAGTCTTCAGGCCGACGCTCTATCCACTGAGCCAAACTGGCTAGGGTATATTTGCCACATCTTTATAAGCATTTCCCTCACCCTTACAAATATATTTACCCTAATATAAAAATGGAATTTGTCTTTGATTTCTCATTCTGTAGATGTTACAAGAAATAATGTTACTTCTAGTACCTTTGAGTAGTAACATTATTGGATGTATATCTTTCTAGCCTTGGTTATTGGTTGCATTTTTTAATGGGTTCTATTATATAGGGGTACAGAGTGCAGGTAGAACCTTCTCTAATGATCTTTTCACTTCCTTTCCCTAAATGGGGAATATTTAACTTAAAATATTTATGAAGTTAAACATATATATTTAAAAAAGCTTTATTCTGAATCAAGTGTTTGACAAATCTTACATTTTCATATGATTAAAGAGTGTTAAGATTATAAAGAAAATTAGAATTGTAAGGATGGCAAGACCTTTAAAGATTCTGACCCTATGAACATGAAGGGATTTTAACAAGATGACTTCTATGGTCCTTTCCAGCCCCCAAATGTAAATTCTCTATTTAAATTTTCATGTTTTTGGGCTGTGAACATCCATTTCTATCTCAAAGAGATTGCTTTAGGTGGAGAGCTTTCTGATTTGAATATCTATCTTGTTATGCACCATGGTTTGGGGGTTAAAAATCAAGTCCTGAAAATCTAACTAATTTTCTGTAGTTAACAAGATTTTACATGATTTCCTCAGCATTATTTCATGTATATTTCCAACTTGTGATAATGAACATACTATTTCATGAAATGCTGTTGTAATGTGTTAAATATAATTTTCCCCTCATTTTCTTTTGGCGGTGAAAGACTGACATACTTCTATCAGAGATGCTCATGAATTAAAAGGCCCAAATGAATAATAATATAGGGACAATGAATTTCTATTTGACTTGAACCATCACCCAGAATAACACAGGTTATTCAGGGCAATAGGAGTGAAGAAGTAAACCAATCATAATGTAAGAAAAGGCAAATTATACTATCAGAATCTCAAGGAATTACACAATAAGTTTTTTTTAGATGAACATAACTGAATTATTAATGTTTAAATTCCTGGGACTAGTTTAAATGTGAAATCTGGACCAACTGAACTATGACTCAGACTTCATACTGTAAGCAAGATCTTGATTTCATACATTAAGTCACACATAAAAATCTGTGCATTGTCCAGTTGCCATGCTGTGCCTTAAATGACTGGACAGAGTCTGCCCAAATCCAAAAAATAATTCACTGTCACTCAAATGCTAATTAATCTCAGTTTTGATAACAGAAAGCCTTTTGGTACAACTACAAAGGGACATCTATTTACTATCAGTGTGGTTAATATTTATAGTTGGAGGGTTAACCCCCATTTCTTATTTTCTTGCAAACTAATAAAATGCTTGATGAGTCTTAAGAAAGGAAAATACTTATAAATTGTGTAAGATGTCGTGGCAGATATATGCTAAAGCTTGGCTGTCACTTTGCTAAACTATGTGTGGTCTCTGGACCAAGAGCATCAGCATCACTTAGGAACTAAACTAGAAATGAAGAATTTCAGGCCCCATCCCAGACTTACAAAATCAGAATCTGCATATTCATGTTTGAGAACTATTATTACCACATGCAAGCAATTCAAATAAAGGCAGGAGAAATTGCCTAATCCTTTTAAAGACATAAAAGACATTTCTAAACAAAAAGGAGTTGATCTGACCGTTTCCATCACGAAGAACTATCATTTGCATGTCAATCACCAATATCAGAAACTTCCTTCTCAGTTTGAGCAGCAGTTGCTTTATTTTCTGTGACAGGAGAGTCAACTGAAGAAAAATTGAGACTATTAGTTGGTTAAATAAGAAGTGCGAACAAAACCCTGGGCTCTTTGATATATCTCAAAACTGCATTAAAAGATTTTTTCAATATGTTTGAAAGGAAAAGTTTTGTCTTAAGAAACCATTGCTATAATTTCGTTGACAGCTTTTTTTTTGTTCCTTAACATTCTATGAAATAATAATGTATCTCATCTTTGATAGTATCTTAGACTTGATGTAAAAAAGTATCACATAATGTGCTAAGCACTAAATAGCAAAAAAGCTGGAAACAGTAAAAACTTGTAGAGAAAATAGATGGTCATTTCTTGTCATTGTTGTGGTGTACCCCCCCATTTTACATAGGACGCCTCAAAAAGTCGAATTATGGAGTCATTTATTCAAAGCCAGTGGCATACGAGTGGCTAATGCTCTTCAAACCTCGCAGCCCCAAACAGCTCAACACGTCTGGCTTATATTGGCAGAATATCACAAAGGTATTGATTACATCTTTGAGTCTGGAATGAGGAACCTGCTTCTCGAAAAGCACTTTTTCACAGAAGCAAAAAATTGAGCAAGTTAGTATCTAAGAATCACTAAATCAACAGAAACACATTATCTGGGACTACCTGGGCAACTTAGAATAATTGTGATGTCCAGATTCTGGGATCATTGAGTCAACAGGAATGTACTATCTGTAGCTACTTGAGGCAATTTAGAATATGTTCAGATTCTGGGACTACTGAGTCAACTGAAACTCAGTTATCTGTAGCTACTGAGACAATTTAGGATAATTGTCCTGTCCTGGTTCCCAGGGGAATGGGCTTCTATGACCAGTGAGATCACAATCAATGGGACATTCAAACCACCAGCAAGGGAGTATTGGATAGCATACATAAGTTCTGAAAATCAAAATAACTTTCTATTGTTTTATCAAGCAAATAAGTACAGAACCCAAACAGCAGTTTCTACCTGAGATGATTGCTACCATACTTCATTATCAGGGAAGGTTTATTGCCTTGAGCAAAAGTTAGTAAGGTAACAAAGGGAAAGGAGTAAAGTGCAAACTAGAGATTTTCAACCTTGCACACTACTATGATTACCTCAAAGGATGCATGCCAAGGAGGAGCAATTACAAGGGCAAAGGCAACAAGACTGCTTGCCAAGAAGCAGACAGAGAAACTAAATCATTTTTAAAAATTATTTAAGGGGGTGGGGAGTGGGGAATAGGCAAGGGATGCTGAGTTTATAGCTTTGCTTTAGCTGCAGTGTTGCAGAGCAAATGCAAAGGGAAGAACCTCCATATCTTTAAGGAGAACTGGCCTTGCCTGGGACCAGTTTCCTGTTGAGTTAAGTTCAGGGACAAAAGTTGCTCTGTCCTTGAATTTTCTTGAATGAGTGCAGCTCCCGCTTAAGAAACTGGAACATTAATTTTGATAACTAAGGGTGAGATTTTCAACTTTGCACACAATGATCACCCCAAGGGATGCTTGAAACCTCCCCTACCCCCCTTCACAGAAATTCTTTAAGTCTGGGAGAAGCACAGGCATTGGTAATTTATTTTACCCTTTATCCCTCCCCCCATGATACTACTGTTCATCTTATTTTAAAAACATGAGATTAAGATTAGGGTAGATGAGCAGCTGGCCAGCCATAAGCATGAACTTCATTCATAAAGACAGCATCATTCAAATCCTTGCCTTGTTTGGGTAAAGATGGTTATGTGGGGGGAATGAGGAATGACTTTCTGCCACTATCTCTGAGCCCCAGGATTTACCAAATATCTTTGGTCATCTTGAAACCCTTTCATTGTAGAATGATAGATCTCTTTTCTAGCATCATATGGTGGTCTGAGATATAAAAACTTCACATGCAGGCATTCAGATATGAACTTCTCAGAGTAGCCCCCAGGTGGCGCTACAAACTGGTGGTTTATCATAGCTGGGACAGAGGGGTAGAGGCCTGGCGCTGTCTTTGACAAAAAATATGGGGCCAAAAAAATAGGTTAACTTTGGTATCTGGTGACATCTCTGCTACCTCTTGACACAAATATTATCCCTATTGCTCAATCCCAGCAGTGAGAAAGGAAGCTGAGTGAGGAATTTAAGCGAACGTGCACAATGCTGGTACTAGACATTTCAGCCAAAGGGTAGGATGGACATGTTCCAGAATGAAAGAAGGACAGTAATTGGTTTGCAGAGGAAGAATGTAACATTAGGCCGCAGGTCACAGACAGCACTGTTCTCTCAACAACTTTTGTGCAGTGCTAGGGGGGTGTCAGCTGGATTCCCATGATGATGTCTACTTTCACAGGAGTCAGCTTGGGGCAGGTGATATGTGACCTAACCATTCTTGCATTTGTTCTGCAAAGCTATTTGATGCCTTAGTTTATTATAGGCTATACTTGGAGGCTTGTTGTTTGGAAGACAGGTTTGTAGTTCAACCAGTGAAATGTTCTGTGCTTGAGAGTGGAAGCCAAGACACCTAGTTTTTTAGAGAAGACATGATTTGACTCAGTATCTGAGGTGATCATTTACCATTACTCAGAGTAAAAATCAAAGTTGGTACAATGGCCTCCGAGGCCCTTTGTGATTTGTGACCCCTTCCTTGCTACTTCTCTGGCTTCCTCTCTTCTTACTTGCCTACTCCATCACTCTGCTCCAGCTAACCTCACCTCCTTAAATATGTCACACTCCTGCCCAAGGGCCCTTACATTTGCTAGTCTCTTTGCTTAAAATAACTCTTACCCCAGATGTTTGGAGATCTCACTCCCTCTTCTCCTTCAAACCTTTGCTTGAATGTCATCTCTGCACTAAGGCTTTGCTTAATCACCTATTTAAAATGGTACCTAACACTCCCTAACTCCTTTCTCTGTTTTATTTTTCTGTTTGCTCTGTTTACTTTTAATTAATTAATAAGTTTGATGGCTTTAAAAAAAATCTTTTGTCCCCTGCTTATCCCCAGAGCCTAGAATGATATATGGTGATCATTAATTAGTTCTTTGAGTAAATGAAAGGACACATGGATTTCCCCCAAACCATATAATTACTTGATGTCAGTACTGGGGCTGAGCACTGACCAAGTGGTCCACATTCAGATGTACAGAGCTATCCTGGCTGGGGACTTGTGTTGCTGATGCCACAGAAAATAAGTAAATGGTTAAATGGGCTCAACCTCCTGGACAACTCTAGTGGTGAATGGTATGGGGTAGGAGCAGCGATGAAGAGCTGAAGGTGGGCCATTCATTATACTTTTAGCTTCAGGATGAGTTCTATAAGTTCACTAGGCTATTCCCTCTCAAGCCCTCACGGCCTGAAATTGTGAAGCCTCACAATGCTGGGGTGAACATTTATAATGTTTGTTGGCAGCACTCACTACCCTGATTTGCTTTGAGGGACCCACTTGTCCCTCAGCCTCAGTCTATATGCTTCAAGTGAAGTAGGCTTTGCAAACTACTGCCCATGGACCAAATCTTGCATGCCACCTGTTTCATAGTCTATGAGCTAAGAATGGATTTTACATCATTAAATGGCTGCAAAAAAATAATCCAAAGAACAGTGGCATTTCATGATATGTGAAAATTTGTAAAAATTTTTATTGCAGTGTTCATAAATAAATTGTTATGGTAACATAGCTATGCTCATTCATTTATATAGTAGAGGCCCAATGCACGAATTCAGGCATGGGTGGCGTCTGGCCAGCCTGGCTCCGATGGGGGCTAATCGGGGGCAAGGCTGGCCAGAGGAGAGGCAGTGGGAGATTATGGGGGGTGGCAATTGGGGCCCTGATTGGGCCATTTGGTCACCGCAGTGCACGTCATAGCAACCAGTTGTTCTGTCATTCCGGTGTTCTAGTCACTTGGCATATATATATATATATAGACTGTTTTGGGCTACAATAACAGAGTTGAGTAGTTGTGGCCATGGCCACATGGCTGGCAAAGCCAGAAATATTTACTCTCTGGCTCTTTACAGAAAAAGTGTGCTAACCTCTGCCCTGGACTATCAGTGTGTGATTCTATTTCCATGACTGCAGTACACAGTTCAGCAAAAGGTCTAGGATCAAATGTCTGGGCCAGTGAGCAATTAAGGAAGCTGGCTATTCCCTCTGCTGCTACCAGTGAGAGCCTGTGATGTCAGGAACTATCTCGCAGCCTCTAAGGATGAGGTTCTGATCAAGTTTGTATGAAGTCATTCTAAGTCCGGGATGTTCACTATGGGAATCAGTGCATTCTTTGTGAACTTACGTGAGTTAGAATTGGTTTCTGTTGCTTGCAGCCAAAGGAACTTCACTGGTAAAGTTGCTCAGAAGAAATCCTACTCCAGGTGTGGGGAACAGGATTAATTAGTTCCAAGGTTTTGGCTTTATGGTAGAAAAGGGAGCTGCCTAGTAGGAGACAGGAAATCTGTCTTAATAGTACCCTCTATGGCTCAAATTTGTCTTGTTTGGGGAGAAATATTAGATGCTCAGAGATGCAATTGGTGTCTAGGACTAACTTTACAACACATGTCCTTTATGTTCTTTAGGTATAAATACTGAGAGACTTCAGGACTTATGGTTTTATATCCACTTATTGGAATTACCTACATAATATATGATTTATCTCTTAGAGACTCTTCAATTTCTATGTACACAGCAGTGGCACTAATGAATGTATTAATTTAAATGAAATGCACACAGGTGTTCAGGTGGGAAAAGTATTGCCATATGTTTTATTATACTATTTGGATTGAGTTTTCAAAACATCAGACATCAAATATAGACTCATTATCAAATAAGAATATAAAAATACGTGTAGTATTTTGATTATAATATTTTTAGGAATATAAATCTTATTGATTAATCCCACTCCCAGCCATCTAAACTGTGAAGTTGCTTTCTGTTTGGTGTCTCAGGAAGATGTAACATGGAGAAAAAAAACAAACAGAAAAACAAAACAAAACAAAACAAAAACAATCTCAAATCCAAGAAACTATCTGGCAAGAGCTCACACCTTTAAGACAATGGAGAATCTCTGTGTGTAAACAAATTATTTGAGAAAAATATCATGGGTGAGTGTTGTTTCTTCTCTGGAGAAGAAAATATTCTCTGAGTATATGTAGGAGAAAAGAGTAAAGGAAAGCAATAGGGTCTGATGACAATGCTAATGGGAGGGCCTCAGTCCTTCCTCAGACCATGGAACCCCTGGAGGCCTTACCAGAGCTTCTCCTTTGGATTCTGCCAGACCCACCTGTCCCACCCAGAATCCCTGCTGGCGGGGCTGCACGAGCTGACTGGGACAACTGGGGAAAGGATACGGGAGAGGAGACAGACTGCAGCTCCCAGGCCTCCATTTGTACCTCCCCTGCTCCCTCAGTGTTACAGACTAGCCTCGGAGCCTTTTCTTGGCAGAAACCCAGGGAAATGGCCAAATTCCCAGATAGTGTTGGGAGAGAAGAGAGTCCTAAATGTACTGAATAGAATTTTCACAACCTCCTAATCTTGCCTTCAGCATCAGGGCTTGACAGAAATTAGGTTGAGTCATAAAAATAAACTCCTCATACACTTGAGTTTATGGATGGAGATTGATGACCTTCTAGGTCAGATATATTTGTCTCCATTAGCGTGGAAAATCAAGAGTTGATTTCACTCCTCAGTCATTCCAAGTGCAACAGCTAAATTTTGGCTGCACACCAGCAGCCAACAGCAGGCAAGTATTAGAGCAGGTTATTTGTGTTTTGTGTTGCTTGATTTTGCTTCATTACAAGGTATTGTTGTTCATTTAGAAGATCTGATTTTTTTCTCATTTGATTGTGAAGTCTATTCTTGAGAAACGATGAATCACTGGGTTCCATTAGGAAGCCCTTGAGAGAGATTTTCATTTTCTTTAACATATAACCAATGAAATAATAGAACAAGAACACATTTATCTTTTATAGTTGTTTCCCTTCTCTAATAAATACGAAGTTTTATTGAAATGTTAACAACAACTGTGCTGAAAAATTCTCTGTCACCCAAACAAAACACAGTATGATTATTCTATTTCTGAAGTCTCCATTTTTCTGATACTGTTTTTCTCATCCTTCACATGGGGAAAATGTGAGGTGGGAAAATAAAGAGAACTATGATAAAAGCTTTCCACTGGCAACATAGAATGAAGCCCTTGATGTTATTATGGCCCAAGGGAATGTGTGAATGCTTTATAGGTCAGTGGTTCCCAACCAGGGGCTATTTTGCTCACTAGAGGATATTTGGAAATTTTTGGAAACATTGGCTGTCACAACTGGTGGTGTGAGGAAAGAAGATGTACTACTGGAATCTAATGGGAAGAGAGCAGATGTTCATCTTAGAATGCAGAGGAGCATCTTTATCCCCTAGCAAATAATTATCTGGTTAAAAATGTCAACAATAATACCAAGGTTGAAAATCCCTGATCTACACTAATAATAGGGCAACATGTTAATTAGACTGGACAACTTCAGGACATCTTTCCAGACAAAGCCATGGTGGTGGGGTCTGAGTCTGAAGCTGTTAGAGGCGATCAGGCCAACAGGGGAGAGCAGTTAGGGGCAATCAGGCAGGCAGGTAGAATGGTTAGGGGTGATCAGGCAGGCAAGCAAGTGAATAGTTAGGAGCTAGCCATCCCGGAATGTGAGAGGGCTGCCTGCCTGCCAGTTTAAGCCTGATCCCTGTGACATCCCCCTAGGGGTCCCGGATCCAAGAGGGTGCAGGCTGGCCTGAGGGACCCCCTACCCCATGCATGAATTTCATGCACTGGGCCTCTAGTATTAAGATAATCAGGAGAGGTAGTAAGATTTTAGCAACTTAGGAAGATGAGCACAATTTTTATAGATTGAGAAGAGATATGTGGACATTTGTTGAAAATGGAGGAAAAAAGAGATAAATAACTGAAGATTTAGGTAAATCTTTAATATTTGAGGCAAGTTTTAAAGGCAGACTGTGTTAACAAAGTGTGTTGTTACTAAATTTTAAAGGAAAGGATAAAGTTCCATGAAATCAATATTATGGTTATTATAGTAACAAAAACAAGACCATAATTATGTTTTACAACTTGTGTTGCTAATTTTATATACTATAATGTTTTTATGTATGGAGCGGAGAGGATAATGTATAAACAAAAGTATGGAAGTGAGAAAGCATAGGATATTTCCATCTGGAAAGATTGCATAGACTAGTGAATGCCAGGGGAAAGCTGAGAAAGGTCTTCAGTGGCAGATTATGGAGTTTGAATCCACTCCATGTGTGTACGTGTGTGTGTGTACGTGTGTGTGTGTGTGTGTGTGCGTGTGTGTGTGTGTGTGTGTGTGTATACGTGTCCAAACTTCCCCTCTTTCATAAGGACACCAGTCATATTGAGTTAGAGCTGATCCTACTGGCCTCATATTAACATAATTAATTACATCTGCAATGACCTTATTTCCAAATAAGTTCATGATCTGTGGTGCTGGGGGGTAGAACTTCAAAGTAGAAAATTTTGGAAGACAATGCCTAACAGAGGGTTTGAAAAGAGGAGTAACATTTTCTGAATTGTTATTGTACTGGCGACATTGCACAGGTTTTCCAGGAAACTCAGTTATAAGAAATGCTGCAGTAAGGGCAAATGGGACAGTCTTAAAATATATATGAATCTTTATTTTTTCTTATTGTAGTAATAAATGTAAAAACCCCAACAACATTGCAAAACACAGAAAGCAGAATTCTTTTTGTATTGTTCCACAGAAAGAAACTATTTCAGCAATAATGGGTATATCTTTATTTAAATATCTATATAGGAATGAGTATTTTTAATAAAAATAGAAATCATACTCTCCCTACAGTTCTCCAATTAGGCTTCTTCTTTCTTTTTCCTTTGAAGTACATTTTTAGATCAGTAGATAAAGAGCTACTATTTTTTTTATTGATTGCCAGTATATTCCACTGAGTGAGGAAGCCATATGAGGACCATTTGAGTGATATCCATATTTTTAGTTTTACAAGAAATGCGACCATGAATTTCATTGAATATGCATCTTTGCACACTGCTATAAGTGTTTCCTGCTGAACATATTTCTAGAAATAGAATTATTGAGCCAAACACAAAGGGTATGAACATTTTAAATTATAATAGACATTTTTAAATGCCACACAAAAACGTCTCAAATTTTTTTCTACTAAAAACATAGGAATCTTATTAATAATCCTACTAATTAGTAATCCTACATAGAACAAAGTAAATAGGTATAGTGATACTGTTTTTAATGATTCCTATATTAGTAAAATAATAGTTACCATTGTTTCATTAATATGTGCCTACTTGTCCTTCATAGAGCTTTTGGCATGCTAGAATCCACCAACAGCAAAAATTTCAAACTATGAGACTAAGTATATTTAAACTCTGAGAAATACAGATTGAAATCCTATAATAATCCAAATTGACTGCTGCTCAGAGGACATGGAGGGAGGAAAGGACATTTCCTTGTTGGGCTGTGGTCTGGTCATCCAATGGTTGTTCGAATGGCAGATAGGACAAGAGGCCTGGCAATGCCAAACTGGTTTCCAGCAAGTTTTTCACTGGCAAAGAGGAAACACCTAGGAACCTACTGAAACTCCACCTGTAATTGGCATAAAAATGTTCTTCTTGATTTTGTTCTGAGAGTGACAGCTCATTTACAAAATATGGAAGTGACTGGAGAACTCCAGAATTCCCAGGGGAGTATTAAAGAACTTTCTCACTCTTTAGCTCAGACAGGAAATGGGGAAGGAGTGGTGATTGAAGGGAGTTCCCTTATTCTGCAACTCTTCTCCCTAATTTGCCACCCCACACAATTTTTGTTCATTTTCTCTATGCAGTCCTTTGTAGTAATATAATCAAGATGCATTATCTGCAAACAGGAATAAGACATTGGATGTATTTGTTCTGATATGATACTAACTTCTTTATAACCATTACATAAAATAAGTGCTTCTCAGCCAATTTGCAACTTTCATATTTCTTGTCTAGAACGTAGTCCGTGGAAAGAAATCTTTCACTTCTGCTCTAGACTCCTTTTATTTTCTCTCTCTCTCTTTTATTTTTTTACTGCTACTTGATATTTAGTCTCACACATACATAGTGATAAAAGCATCACAACCATATAATTTGTGAAGATTTAATTTGGTCTTGTGGAAAATTGCATAGCCAGAACCGTCCCATTAGTATCTGAGATAAAATAATGTAAACTTCAAGCCTCATTCAAGATATATGGCTAGAAATTGAATGAGCTTGAAAACCCATTGTATATGCACACATTTGAGACATCCATTAGGCAATACACTATAAAATTGCTGGTTTAGCAGACTAAATGCAGTAAAAGCATTAGGTTTTTAGATTGTTTGAGATAATCTTAGATTAGTTCCAAATTAGAAAAATAATCCATATGCATTAAAAAGCAACTACAATTATTATGTATAAAAGAATATGTATTCATAATCACTTTAAAGCTATTTTTATAATTTTACATGACTAACCATTTAAAAATGCCAGACACTTTTTGTTATAAAAATAATGCAAAAATGTTAGAAACTACTCAAATAAAGGCAAAAGCACAGTGCTGCTACCTTAACCACTGTTGTGCAAATTTTGCTATTCATCCTCACAGGTTTTTGTATTATGCATATTTTTACATAGTTACAGTTGTATTTATCTGTATTTAGTTCTCTAGTGCATTTTTGCATTTACTGTGTTTCACAACCTTATTTATAATGCTAAACAAAGTAATAGTCCAAGTGTTTATATTGTAATTTGCTTAAACATTGCTCATTTGTTGGATAGCCACTCATTTTTTATGAAAACATCACTACTGCAAATATATATTTATATATGTATATATATATATATGTATATATAAACATTCACCTTTTATCCATTTTGTATTATATTAGGAAGTAAAATTATTAAGTTGAAGTATATAACTTTCTGATGCTTCTTCACATATATAACCAAATGGTTTTAGAAAATAATGACACACTTTTAGAGTGAAATTAATAATGCATGCAATTGCCAGCTTCACTGAACCACCACCAAAATATAATTTATTAAAGAAACTAATTTAATAGATTTGCTAGTATTGTTCAGTGTTTTGTTTTATATCAATGGCTTTGGCAGAGTGGCTCCATTGCTGTTGTGGAAATACAGTGGTGGTTAGAGAGAATGCAACAAGAGATTGAAGGTTTTTGGGGTGAAGTTTCATAGTAAAGGTATGGAGAGTGTGAGACATAAGGGCTTCCAATGGGGTGTGGAGTAAAACGTGTAAGGATTTCTAATTCAAAAACCCAGGGATTTCTCCTACTTTTTGGATTTGGGCTTTAAAATTTGGCTTGTTTTTCTATTATCTTATTGTGATTTTGTTGAAAGAAAAGAAACACTCTCTATCACCTGCCACTTTAATAAGAGATTTATCCTTTCATCCCCAAATACTGTTTTGTGAGCAGTAGCTGGCAATAGGCTCTCATCTGAAGCTCAATCTTGACCTGCCTTTCACTCCACTGCTGCAGCTCTACAGCCAGGGGGAGAAAGCACGCGATTTGGTGAGGTACGACTACTAAATTAAAAGTCTGACTTTGGAGACTCCAGTGGGTTTTTTCAAAGCATGGTTTATGCATTTTGGTTCTTGGAAGGCCTGAGACTTCAACCAGCCTCAGGCCATTTGGCCATTGGTCAATTTGAGCAAGTTATTCAACTGCTTCTGCAATTGGCAGCAGGCAGGACAAAGGGACCTGGCCAGGGATTTGTGCTTTAGGCACGAGCAAAAGTCTGAAACAGGCTGCTACTTTGAAAGGTGTGTGTGTGTGTGTGTGGAGGGGGGGTGCAGGGCGTGTGTGTGTGTGTGTGTGTGTGTGTGTGTGTGTGTGTGCATGTCCACTCAAACACACACATGCATATATGCATATGTGTGTGTCACTGAAAAGCGAAGTATTTGTTTGGAAGTATACATGTTATCTAAATAATAATGGTGTGAGGAAAATAACACAGCGCTGTTTTTAATCTTGAGCTGAAAGACCTCTTATTTTCTGTCTCAGCTGAAAACTAGGACTGTTTCCCTGGTATTGGGCCTACTAATTATGGTAAAAATGTAAGGTGAACATACCATCCCACTCATTAATTAGAAAAAAAGCCAAGTGTGTGTGTGTGTGTGTGTGTGTGTGTGTGTGTGTGTGTGTGTGCAGGAGCCTATGTTTAGCACTTGAAATAGGTTTGGTGAACCACTTAAAGAAGAAACGTGGGCGTGGCCAGCATGGCTCAGTGGTTGAGTGTCAACCTATGAACCAGGAGGTCACAGATCGATTCCCAGTGGGGGCACATGCCCAGGTTTCGAGCTTGATCCCCAGTATGAAGTGTGCAGGAAGCAGCCAATCAATGATTCTCTCTCATCATTTATATTTCTGTCTCTCTCTCCCTCTCCCTTCCTCTCTGAAATCAATAAAAAATATATTTTTTAAAAGAAGAAACATGGGCTTCAATGGTTTTGCTTTCAAATATAATAGGAGTTTCCATTTTTAAGCAGTTACAGCCTCTGAGGAAAGAGCTGATGGAACCAGAGAGGTTGAAGATCCAGGGGAGAGAGGAAATGGCTAATGAAACAATGCTCCTGGGAAATAAGCTTATTCATTCACAAAGATATGGCTCATCAGACAACAGAAATTGGAGGAGATAGTCCAGTGCTTGAAGGTGAATTTGGAAACTATGAGCAAGAGAAAATGACTGAAGTAACGGGAATGGTGAACTTGCCATGGGAGAGCATGTTGGAAATGGAAAAAACAAACAAAACCTAAATGTAGAGAGCTGGAAGAAAAGAGCCAGAAGAGAAGTGTCACAAATCTGAGGTCAGTCTTACACTTGTCACTTTAAAAAATCAGCATGAAAATTCTCAGATAAAATACAGTCAGACATTCCTATATCTTATTAAGAGACTTTTAAGAATTATAGCAATTTCATTCTGACCACGTATCCAAAAGAATTGGAAGCCGGGATTTGAACAGATAGTTGTGTATCCAAAAGAATTGGAAGCCGGGATTTGAACAGATAGTTGTGTTCATAGCAGTATAATGCACAATAGTCCAAAGGTGGAAGCAACCCAAGTATCCACCAATGGATTAATGAATAAACAAAATGTGATATATACATACAATGGAATGTTATCCTGCCTTAAAAAAGAACATTTTGACATATATTACAACATGAAGTGACCTTGAGGACATAATGCTGAGTGAAATAAACCAGTCACAAAGGACAAATACTCTATGATCCCACTTAAATGAGGTATCTAGAGTAGACTGACTCGCAGAGACAGAAAGTAGAATGGTAGTTGCCAGGGCATAGAGGGATGGGAGAGAATGGAGAGTTGGTGTTTAATGGGTAAAAATTTCAGTTAGGGAAGAAAAAAAGTCCTAAAAATGGATGGTGGGGATGGTCACACAATAATGTGAATATACTGAAGGACCCTAAACTGTGTACTTAAAATAGTAAATTTTGTTAGCATATTTTACCACTATAACAAAAAGCAAAGGGCTCTATATATAAAATTATATCTCATAAAATTATAATAACATCTTGCCAACCACAGTTTTTGGAACTTAAGGGCATACTTATCATGATTTTGAATTTTTATAACAAATTTTTAATATCTGAAATCTTTCACATATGTAAGTTTTAGTTCTGTCCTTTACACGTGCTCCCAGATCTGGACATCAAAATTACTTATTAAGCTTTGTAGATATACAAAATACTAATTTCTGGGTCCTTCCCCAGACCCATTGGCTCAAAATCATTGGGGATTGCAGCCAAAAATTAGAATTTTAACAGGTACTTCAATGATCTTTTGCAGAAAAATAGTGCTAAATCCTCTTTTCTCTTTCGGACATGTACGTCTATGGAGGTATGCCATGAGGAAAGCTCTTTAAAATTTTATCCTTTCAACAAATGTATGGAAGACTAATTTGGAAAAATAATACGCTTAATCATCTTGATAACATAAAAAGGCACAAGCATTTTTGTAAAAGGGAGTGCGTGAGCACTAATAATCACTAATATATAAATTATTGCCATCCTTGGGGAGGGGGGCTCAGTCAGGCATTATTCCATTTAGAAGAATAAAGAAATGTGATACTTCTATCTTATTTCTTCTTTTAATTGCCTTTCATGCCTGTGCAGAGAAGGGCTTTTGAGTTTATATAGAAAGAATACAATGCAAGACCTTAAGTTTCAAGCAAATAGGTGATAATTCCTCAATCTTTTAAAAAAATATATTTTTATTGCCTTCAGAGAGGAAGGGAGAGGGAGATAGAAACACCAATGATGAGAATCATCCATCAGCCACCTTGAGCACACCTCACACTGGAGATCAAGCCTTAACCTGTGCATGTGCCTCAACCAGGAATCAACTGTGATCCTGACTCATAGGTTGACACTCAACCACTGAGCAACACTGGCTGAGCAGTTCCTCAATCTTTTTAACCAGCTTATGAGTACATTTCCTCAACAGATCACAGGTCAGTGGTGGTTCTAAAACAACTGAAAGAAGCTCATGAAGCCATCCTAATCAGAACATGTTTTTAATAATAAATAAATATGATTTGTTTTGGACAATATTTTACTCTGCCTTTGAATATTATATATATTTAGCCATTTAAACTTTTTCCCCCTGTCCAACCTTTTATTTTCTATGAAAAAGTATTGCCAACCATTTTGACAGTCCCCAAACTGTTCATGAGCATGGTTGGCAAGAGATTACTGTAATTATTTCAAGCACAAAAATAAGTATTCATACATGCACTCTTTATTCCCGTAAGGAAAATTGGACAAGCAAATGAAACATTTTAATAACTGTGACAGGACAAGGTATTAATAATTTAATGGAGCAGTTTTCTCCATGCCCCACCTCTTCCCTGCTCTAGTGGAGCAGACTTACCCCCAAAAAACAAAAAGGGAAAACAAATAGGAGCTGACTGGTCCCATGGAGAATTATCACGAAGGCATTTGTGAAGATGAAGTTTGAGAAATTGCTGCCTTGTGGGCAGCATCAGAGTTCCTGTCCCTGGGGTGTTGCCCCCTGAAAAGCTCAGGAAGGGACTGACTGCCTTGCCCTCTCTAGGCTGCTCATCAGCAGTGCCTGATGATGGGGAAGGAGAGCCTGCTGTGGCAGACGCTGTGCTCAAAGAAAGACAATAAGATGGCAACCACCATGGAACAAGAACCTGGGGCCTCCCCATTTTCTCTTACCTTGTCAGCCCAGAGGTCTTTGTTCAGCCCCTTGAAAGGAGAGGAAAAAAATACCAATGACCGATATTGACCAGCTGCTTCTTTACTCAGGTGGGTGAGGACACAGATCCAGGAATAATCCGATATAAAAGATAAAATGGAATAATTCTAGCACCTCATGTTATGGAGCAATTTATACATGGCACATATAATGATAATATTGCTTATCATTTCCATTCAAAACTGAGTTTTGAAAAACCTGTGTTGTTGTTTTATTTTGGTTATTTTTGGGGGCGGGGAGGCAGGAGGGGTTTTGATTTTGCCTTCTGGACAAAGAGGCTTTTCCTGATCAGGTGTGAAAGAAAGAGGGAAAGACTGTGGAAATGGCTGTAAGCAAAAATGTGACACTATTGTGGGAAAGGTCAATGCAAATTTTGAGACTTAGAGGATTTTTCAGAATTATTGACATCATACAAATTCTCTTTTTAAGGCTGAATTAGCAGCTATCAGAATTTATATAAATTTTATTTTGTTTTGCATTTAAAATTTTGCTATAATAGGCTTGCTGTGTGAAAATACCAGTGAGGGAGCAGACTTTTTATAAAATTGATTAAAATGTGTGGAGCTGCTGTGATGATTTCCTCTGTGTTTCCTTTGGCCTCAGATAATACCACAAAGCGAACTCAGTGACGCACACAGGCAGCTGATAACAGCTGACACATGTGGATCTTAAGCCAAGTGTGTATTATCAGAAAACGAGCTAAAAGTCCCATAAAACTCCCTGCTGCCTCACTGAAAAACATTAAAAAAATCCCTTAACACCATGAGATGATATTTTAAAGTTTGCATTCTGAAACACTTCTAGTGAAATAAGAAATTAGAGTAAAAGCATTAGTGAATGAGCTATGTATACAACATAAATATTAATGTACTTTTCAATGGCAGATTATCTGACAAATGCTTGAATCATTCATTAGAATTTACAATTATGTGTTGGAAGTCTCTATTTCCTTTTAAAATTTAATTTAAATATTTTAACCGAAGGTAAACATGAGTTTTAAAAAGTGAAGTAATATCATCGACAAGTTTAAAAGGGAAAAGAGTAGCAAAAAATAAAGAAAAAGAGCAGTGCTCTGCTAAACCTCTTTGCACCATAGATTTCTGTTTCCGAGTGATACCACTGCAATCATTTCAGTTGTTTCTGCTATTATTTACTTTAATATTTTAAAGTAACCACTTATACAGTTAGTTCTTAATTATTAATTTCTAGAAATTGTCTAGTGACATTTTATATGGAAAATATAAATTTTGGTCTCTTCTATTCCCCACTTCTCTGTTTTCACATTCCCATTCTTCCAGTGTAATTTTTGATTAAATCTTTTTGGTACATTTTTCTTGGTTAAATTATCTTCTTATTAAAATTATTCAGCTGTAATTCACCACTGAACCATAGTGAATCAGGATCATATTTCTTTCTTGTACAGCTTTTTGTTTTCCCCATTATATGCTCATCAATTTATTCTCAAAGTCCCCAAGAGGGCTGAAGATTACCTGCCATTTCTCAATGTGTTCAAACACACCAAGTGTGGTGGCCACAGACATGCATCGCTCTCAGCTCCTTTGAGAACACCAGCTACAGGGAGCAAGGGGGTTGCCTTCAATGACTGTTCCTGTGAATGCTTAGACCACGGATCCACCAGGATGTTACTGGCCAATGACTGAGCATCAGAGGGGCTTTGGGGAAGCTTACAAACAAGACCTTGTCTTCTGTAGTGGAGGGCCATACCAAGCCAAGGAGTAGACCTGAGAATTTGGAAAGTCACAGAGCCTCAGAGGTACTTAAATTCTCAGTCAAAGCAAGTCCTGGTTCCCTGTGACAGGGAAAGAGGACATCTGGGAGAATGTCCCTGGTGATTTGGGGTCCACAGGTCCTCAGAATGCTCAGAACATACAGAGATGGCTCCTTTCTCCACATCAAGGACTATCACTTCTCATTGTTGGAAGATGATACAAAAGCCTCTCCCCCATTGCAACAGTGTTCCCTTCAGGAATGCACCCACCCTCTCTCCAGGTTATCAAGCAGGTAACTGAGGTTAAATCCAATGGAACCCTACTGGGTATGTGCTGGCCTGATAAGAGAGAAAAGAAATAACTCATGTATGGAGTGGCAAGAATTACTTAACATGTACTGGTTGGAGCTCAGGGAGTAGAGTTATGATTGGATTTTGACAAGGCTTAATCTATGGAACCCAAAAGTTAGACTATAAAAAAAGCAAACAAGGGGAGGAACCAAGATGGCAGCATAGGTAAACACCCATACTGCTGCCCCTTACAACAAATTCAAAACTACAACTAAAGGACAAAACAGACATCATTCAGAACCACTAGAGGACTGGCTGAGTGGACATTCCACAAATAGAAGGAAAAATAATAGAACACTGAGATTCCAGGGAGCTGTGGAGGACAGAGTTGCCAATATGTGTGGAGTCAGAGGTTCCGAGCTGCATGCGAACAGAAAGGGCTGGTGGCTGCAAACCCGGCTGGTTTTCTTGAACTGGGAGGGAGACAATGGCATCTCACTGCACTGAGCCCCGGTTCCAGGCGAGTCTCAGGGAACCCAGACTAATACGGGGTGAAACTGGACTGTAAGGAAGAAGCACACTGAAACTTGGGCGCTGCAAAGGCACGAGAGCTATTGGAGAGGGCTCGTGGCTGACTCTACCATTCGGGAGGAAAAAAAACACAAAAAAATGCCAGACTGCTTGGTTTTCCCATTACAAGTGAGTCTTTGGGTGTCCAGACTCATTTGGGGAGAAACTAGATTGTCCAACAGTAGGCAGAGCTCTGGGCAGCTTTCTCTCAGAAGTGCATGCAGCCGTTGCTGCAGGGCACAGAGAAACAGGAGCTGTTTAGGGCAGAGCTGACCAGAAACCAAGGCTGCCTGCTAGGCCTGGAAACTCCACCCCATCCAGGCTGAGCACAGCAGCTCTTACAGCATAAACACAACTGATCCTCACAGCCAATTGGCCTGGAGGTCAACCCCTCCCAGTAATACCAGCAACAATACAGGCTTAACTACGACAAGACTGTGCACATAACCCATAAAGGGGTGCACCAAGAGTATCCACCTCAGGTAACTGGGAAGGCTAAGCCACTGTCCCCTAAAGGACACCTACCACATAAACCTACTGGGCCAACTCAGGAAAGCAGCCAAAAAGCAAAGGCAAGGTAACAAATTACATGTGAAAGAAATGTAGGAAAAAAAAGATTGGACATAGAGTTCAAAACCACAGTTATAAGGTTTTTCAAGAGGCTCCTAGAAAAGGCCAATAAACTCATATCCCTTGAGGATATGAGTGAGACCCTTGAGGATTTGAGTGAGTCCCTCAAGGATATGAGCGAGACTATGGAGGATATGAAAAAGGACCAACTAGAAATTAAGCATACACTGATTGAAATAAAAAATATTATACAGAGACCCAAAAGCAGGCTAGAGAACTGCAAGAATCAAATCAAAGATTTGATAAACAAAGAAGCAAAAATCACTCAGCCTGAAAAGCAAGAAGCAAAAATAATCCAAAAAATTGAAGATAGTGTAAAGAGCCTCTGGGACAACCTCAAGCATACCAACATCCGAATTATGGGGGTTCCAGAAAAAAGAGAGAGAGCAAGATACTGAAAATCTATTTGAAGAAATAGTGACCGAAAACTTCCCCCACCTAGTGAAAGAAATAGACTTAAAAGTCCAGGAAGCGCACCAAACCCCAAACAAAAGGAATCCAAAGAGGACCACACCAAGACACATTATAATTAAAATGCCAAGAGCAAAAGACAAAGAGAGAATATTAAAAGCAGCAAGAGAAAAACAGTTAGTTATCTACAAGGGAGCACCCATACAATTGTCAGCTGATTTCTCAACAGAAACTATGCAGGCCAGATGGGAGTGGCAAGAAATATTCGAAGTGATGAATAACAAGAACCTACAACCAAGATTACTGTATTCAGCAAAGCTATCATTCAGATTTAAAGGTCAGATAAAGTGCTTCACAGATAAGAAAAAGCTAAAGAAGTCCATCAATACCAAACCAGTATTATATGAAATGCTGAAAGGTATTCTTTAAGAAGAGGAAGAAGAAGAAAAAGGTAAAGTTAAAAATTATGCAACAAATACCCATCTATCAACAAGTGAATCTAAAAATCAAGTGAATTAAAAATCTGATGAACAGAATAAACTGGTGAATATAACAGAATCAAGGGCATAGAAAGGGAGTGGACTGACAATTCTATGGGGAATGGGGTGTAGGGAGGGTGCAGGAAAAGACTGGACAAGCCCTAACTGGTTTGTCTCAGTGGATAGAGCATCGGCCTGTGGACTGAAAGGTCCCAGGTTCGATTCTGGTCAAGGGCATGTACCTTGATTGTGGGCACATCCCCAGTAGGGGGCGTGCAAGAGGCAGCTGATTGATGTTTCTCTCTCATCGATGTTTCTGACTTTCTATCCCTCTCCCTTCCTCTCTGTAAAAATAAATAAAATACATTTTTTTTAAAAAAAGAAGAAAAGACTGGACAAAAAGCATACACCTATGGATGAGGACAGTGTGGGGGAAGTAAGGGCAGAGGATGGGAAGGGTACCTGAGGGAGGGGAGTAATGGGAGGGAAAAAAGAGCAACATTGTAATAATCTGAACAATAAAGATTTATTAAATTTTAAAAAAGCAAACAAACAAAAAACTTACTGACTTGGGGTGCTCTCTGGGAGCATAAGATTTAACACCCTGGCAACATCCCAGGCACTGAAACGAACTTGCTGCTTGGGAGGATCTTAGACCCTAGCTACAGAAAACTGAGTGATAAGGAAATGGCAGATGAAGAGGAAGGAATATAAAGGCTAAGGGAAATGGGCCTTTACAAGGCGTGAAGTTTTTTTTTACCAGATGCTGGTGCTACCAGAAAGCATACACCATGGCAGAGATACTCATCAACAATTTTATTTTCATATTTACTCTGAGAATTAATATTGCATCAATTTTATGGAAAAGACATGGTATGTTAATTGCCCAGTGTATTCCTTTACTCATTGTACATATTTTTACTAAGCTCTAATTACATGTCAAGCATCATTTTCAGCAAATAGTATCAGTAATGAAATAAAGGATTACCTGATTTTAAAATCCAGTCACTTTACAGTAGGTCAATAAAATTGCCAACAATGCAAACATGTTTTCCATCTGAACCTTCTACTTGATTCCCCTATTCCGATAAAACAGAAAGCAACTGCTTTATACAACTTAAGCAAATAAATTATTTCACCAATTTTTAACGTATTTCAAATGCATTTCATCTATTAGTAAGATTACTACTAATTCATATTTCATAATTTAAGATACCTCACTTTGATTAAAGTTTACATTGACACTTTGAATAAATAATTTGATAATCAATATATTAATTTACATAAAATTATAAGAAAGCTTGTGAATTTGAGAAGTGATGGTGGTTGTATTTAACTCTTCTTTTAAAATAAAATATTTTATTCATGCATATTTTTTGTTAGTTGCTTTTGTCATTTATTGAAGCAGACTTGAATTATATTTACTTGTATAAAACTATTAGAGTTACATTACTCAATTTCCTTATAAAAATTGTGGTTTAGTATTTCCATTATGCTGAACTTAGTTTTTGGTAATCCATACAATTTTTCTGTGTTCACATCTTCTAATTTTTATTTTTGAAAAACAAGAATTATTTTGTTTTTATTTTTCTATTAGAGGCCCAGTGCATGAATTCATGCACATTGAAAGGAAATTAAGGAGGAACCAAGATGGCAGCATAGGTAAATACCTATTGTGCTGTCCTGCACAACAATTCCAAAACTACAACATAACAACAAAACAAACATCATCCAGAATCACCGGAAAGCTGGCTGAGTGAAAGTTCCACAAATAAAAGTTAAGGTGGGACACTGAGACCCAGAAGAGTGGCGGAGCGCAGCCTTGAAGATACGCCTGGAGAGAGATTCGGAGCTGTGGTGCACGCGCGGGCTGTAGGGCTGGCAGCAGCAATCCCGGCTGGATTTCTCCAACGGGGAGGGTGGAGACGTCCCAATGCACAGATTCCCCATGCCAGGTGAGGTCTAAGGTCCAGGGTACTCACGCTAAAAGCTGGGGGCAGCAGAGCTCTCCAAGTCTGAGGAGAGTGCAGGTCGGAACAGCTGTTTGTGCGTAAAGTACACTACAGTGACTTGCTCTCTCGTTACCAAGACCACCGGACTGCTTTGTTTTATAACTCTGGGTGAGACTTTGGGTGTGCAGATTCATTTAGAGAGAGGCAGAGTTGTCTGGCAACGGTGGGGGAGACCAGTGGAGGCTTACTCTTGGAAGTGCCTGCAGCCATTACCACTCAACACAGAGACCTAGTGCTGCATAGGGCATAGCTGACACTGACACTGCATGCTCAGCCCAGAGACTCCGCCCATACAACCTGAACAGTTTCCCTGCACAGCCAATTGGCCTGGAGGTCAAACCCTCCTAGGGCTAACAACAACAAGCTGGGCTTGCATTCAAAAATATTGTACAACCCATAAAGGATTGCAGTAAGAGTATCTACCTCAGGTAACTGGGGAGGCTGAGCCACTGTCCCTTAGAGGACATCTACCACATAAAGCTAATCGACCAACTCAGGAAAGAGCCACCATGCAGAGACATAGAAAGAAATCAGGTGTGAAAGAAATGGAGGAAAAAAGACGACTAGACATAGAGTTCAAAACCACGGTTATAAGGCTTTTCAAGAGGCTCCTAGAAAAGGCTGATGAACTTAATGAGAATTACAAGGAAATGAACAACACCTACGAGTAAATGAATGAAACCCTCAAGGATATGACAAAGGACCAACTAGAAATCAAGCATACACTGACTGAAATAAAAAGTATTACACAAAGTCCTAAAAGCAGTCCAAAGGGCCGCAAGAGCCAAGTCAAAGATTTGAAATACAAAGAAGCAAAATCCACTCAGCTGGAAAAGCAAGAAACAAAAAGAATCTAGATTATTGAAGACAGTGTAAGGGGCCTATCAAGCATGGGACAACCTCAAGCATGCCAACATCCGAATTATGGGGGTGCCAGAAAAAGAGAGAGAACAAGGCAATGAAAACCTACTTGAAGAAATAGTGACTGAAAACTTCCCCCACCTGGTGAAAGAAACTGACTTAAAAGCCCAAGAAGTACACAGAACCCCAAAATATAGGAATCTAAAGAGGACCACCCTAAGACACACCATAATTAAAATGCCAAGAGCAAAAGATAAAGCGAGAATATTAAAAGCAGCAAGAGAAAAACAGTTAGTTACCTATCAGGGAGCACCCATACGATTGTCAGCGGATTTCTCAACAGAAACAATGCAGGCCAGATGGGAGTGGCAAGAAATATTCGAAGTGATAAATAGCAAGAATCTACAATGAAGAATACTCTATCCAGCAAAGCTATCATTCAGAATTGAAGATCAGATAAAGTGCTTCACAGATAAGAAAAAGCTAAAAGAGTTCATCACCACCAAACCAATATTATATGAAATGCTGAAAGATATTCTTTAAGAAGAGGAAGAAGAAAAAGGATAAAATTATAAATTATGAACAACAAATACACATCTATCAACAAGTGAATCTAAAAATCAAGTGAATTAATAGTCTGATGAACAGGATAAACTGGGGAATAGAACAGAATCATGGACATAGAGAGGGAATGGACTGACAATTCTTGGAGAGAAAAGGGGTGTGGGAATTGTAGCAAGAGACTGGACAAAAATCTTGCAACAATGGGAGAGGACAGTGGGGAGGGGGAGGTGAGGGCAGAGGGTGGGATGGGTACAGTGTGGAGGGGAGTTAAAGGGGGATAAAAAAGGGGGAACAATGTAATTAATAAACTGAACAATAAAGATTAAAAAAAAGAAAGGAAATTAATTAGAAGAAATATTTTAAAGGTCAGGGAGGGACCAAGGGTGTTTGTTCTAGGGTGTGTCTAGCCCATCTTGCCTAGACCTGATCGACTGGACCCCAGCAGGAAGCTAACCTGTAGAGGTGTCTGCCACCTGGTGGTCATTGAACATCAGAGTGACTAGTTGAGCAGAAGACCAAACAGTTGATGGAATTGTTGAACACTTAGCATATTAGGCTTTTGTGTGTATATATATATATTGGTTGCAATTGAAGAGGGACAAACATTATTGGCCATCTTGTGCATGTGGGATTTTTGTGGGAAAAATGAAATGCTCTGGTACATTTAAAACCATACTAAAAAAGCAACAGTGAGGCCACGAGGGTAGTACCCACATTGGTTACTGCTAAACCATCAGCATGGCACTATTTTGGCCAACAGACTTATAGAGTTGAGCACCTCTCAAAGCATCTCTTATTTTGTAACACATATAGAGAAGGATCAGCAGAGTGATGAGTCCATTAAGGGCTTGGCAATAAGGATGAATTACTAGGAGAAAATGCTGGTGAGTTTAATAACTCTTTGGGGATATGTAGGCACTTAAGAGTCTCTGGGGTATAAATTTGGGTAATTCGCAAGTATGAAATTTCCAGTCTAAGTTGAAAGAGGCAGAAATTATGCAATGCTTTTGAAAGCAATTTTAATATGAGAGGAGCATTGCAAACTAGACACAGGACATACAAATATTATATTAATGACATTTCTTTTGTCAATGTGGAACAGTTAATTGATTCTGTGAGGAAGATGGAACAAAAGTGACTTCCTAGAAAACTCTCCTTCTAGGAGGACAAAATACAATTAGGGCAGGATTTCTCATTTTAAGTCTCTTTGAAATAATTGTTTTTCATGATTAAAAATTATTTCCCTAATTAGTAGGGATTCAGAGTTTGGAAAAGTGTCATTTGACTAAAGAGAAAAAGAGTTCTAGGAAATATCCTCATTCCCTTAAACAACTAAAATTACATCCAATACATGCAGATATGTTTTTTTTCTAGATGCTAGGTTGCTTGAAGGGATGATTTAAAAAGCATAACATTGTGTGTTTTTTTTGTTTCTCAATGTATTTCACTTTCCTGGCATTCAAATATTGTGCCTTTTACTATTCCTGCATTTCACCATTGAAATGGAGTCAATGCAAATACAAAGTTTTTGAACACAATTAATACTTTTTATGTGTCCCTTCCCTTCCATCTAAGATGGAGTAAAAGAAACATTCCACCGGAAGCAAATAGAAAACTAGGTCATCTATAAAAGTAGAAGCATAATATGCTAATTAGACCGGACAACCTTCAGGATGAAGCCGGGGCTCTGAGGACCAAGGCAAGCCTCCTCTGCTGTGCAGGCGTAGCCCCTTGCGTAAATTTCATGCATCAGGGCTCTAGTATACTAATAAATCAATGGGCAAAAGATAAAGGATTGTGATCCACTAAAGAAAAAAAAAGAGATCTCTAATTGCATAGTTTACTTCTTAGCTTAGGGAGGGTGCAATCAGAGACCAGGGGGCTTGCTAAATTGAGGAGAAAGAGGTTTAAGTGCACAAAGGCCAAGTCAGCTAGAATTTGTAGGATGGTGGGCCAGTGAGGAGGTGGCAGAATAAGGACAGGGCTCTGGAGATCTGCAGAGATCTCCCACAAATCCTTAGTTAAATACTGATCTCTGTAAAGCTAACTGAAATGGGGGTAAAGGGCAGGAACACATCACATAGAGAATAGGCAGAATAAGTTCTCAGAGCTCAAACTGGCTGTTCATGTTTCTACTATCCAAGGGGAAATAATCTGTGGCATTGGGTAATATGCTCAGAAGAGTTTCACCTTAGTTGTAGGGATAAATTGACTATATGCAAAAGGCTGATATTGACATGCACCCCAATAAGACTTGAAAACAAGCCACAAGATGATTTGCCTGGTTCAAAGGAACTTAACTACATATAAAAAAAATCCAATGCTATTTAAAGGAATACAACAGAACCCAGAAAAGAACAACATAAAATTCATAAAGATAACACCAAACACAAAACTAAGCAAGCATTGAAAGAAGCAGAAAATGTGATTATAATCAGATGAAAAGAAAAAACAGATTCAGAAAATCATCCAGAAATTAGATTAAACTAGCAGACAAGAATGTTAAAACAGTAATTGTAAGTGTGCTCCATATGAAAGTAGAGGAAAACCTAAACAAGATGAGGGAGTTAAGAGGAAACCCAAGTTATTTTCATTTGAAAATCCATTTGGAAATCAGTAAGTACTATTTTGCAAGAATAGGAACATCTCTAGCATTTTTAATTGGTATATTTTTTCCTGGTTTGGCCTGAGGAATAAGAACCACTGGGTCAAGTTTTAATAGTTGTGGCTGAGACACTCCTCCTGTGAGAAATAGATGAAAAAGAACAATAAAATAGAAATAAAGTTATTCTAATCTAAATAGAGCTAACACAGCAGATTTTATAAATGCCTAGGTTTTAATTTTATACAAGTTATTCTACCTGACCACAGCTTTCTCATTGTAGATTAATTTTCACCTTTGGCACATGAGATTATCAGATATTCTCAACAGTTTATTCCTTTGGCTGTCATGGCTCATTCTTTGAATAATAATTCAAAGCCTTGATAGGCCAAGCTCTCTTTTGATCCTAGGACTATAGTTGGTCACAAGATAGACGAAGTTTGTTGCAAACAGTCTCCTGGGGAGAAATAGCCAGTAATCAAAGTTATATATATTTATATTTTTGTTTGTGATGAGTGCATTGAGGGAAATAAAGCCCAGCCCTATGACAGGGAGGGACACCTGGGGTGCCTTTGGAGTAGGTAGAGAAGTCCCAAATGTCCACCAGCACCCACTTGTGCAAAATCAGTGAAAGAGGATTCCCGGCCGGGGAACTGGCAGATCCACCCACCAAAAGCAAAGAAAGAAATTGCACAAAACAGACTACTTTATCTAGACCAAATAACCAGGAAATAACGCTTCTGGTTAAGCTCCGATTCTATCCTCATGTATGGGCCCACTACATACTGCTTGGTAACACTGGTTTTTATTAACTACTCACAAAGATGGCAGAGACAACAGAATTGCCATTCTTGCACAGTGAGCAGGAGATGAGTCTATAGGCGACCTGGTTGGTAATATAGACATGTCCCGTCTGATAGTTAATAGGTTAATGCTATTATGTTCAGTTAAGAGTTCATAGTTAAGCCTCTAATACAGTGGTCGGCAAACTCATTAATCAACAGAGCCAAATACCAACAGTACAATGATTTAAATTTCTTTTGAGAGCCAAATTTTTTAAACTTAAACTTCTTCTAATGCCACTTCTTCAAAATAGGCTCACCCAGGCCATGGTATTTTGTGGAAGAGCCACACTCAAGGGGCCAAAGAGATGCATGTGGCTCTCGAGCCGCAGTTTGCTGACCACTAGTCTATTAAAACCCTGAAGGAGAAAAAAATAGTACAGGTGACAGGAAACTCAGCTTTTTGTTATCACTTGTTGCTGAGAAAACATGCTAGCTAGCACACAGGTTAAATGCTGTTCATGAGGCTTTATTTGGAGGGACATGCTTTTGGATGTTTCTATCACAAGTATAGTTCATCGGGACTGACCCAAGCCTGTTATTTCCACTTTGTAGCCTCTGTGGTCTTATTATGGTGCCAATGTATATAAATGTGTTTTTTTTTATGTGGTTTTCTTATAGGTTCTGGAGAGTTACAGATAGTGCAAAAGGTCTTAGGTTGGTTTATCTTTCCAGATATAGAACAAAGTAAAAGTGCTCTAATATGTTGGTGCTTAAAGTAATATTATAGGTTTAGCTTGCCTTTCCAGGAGTAATAAACAAACAAATAAACAAAAACCTAAAGGTAGAATCTGAAATCATTAGCACAGAATAATACTCTGCAGCTTACGAAGAAAACACACACACACACACACACAATCCCTCAATTATGCCAGGTGCTGTTTATTTTTTTTATTTTTTATTTTTTATCTTTATTGTTCAATTTATTAATTACATTATTCCCCCTTTCGTATCCCCCTTTAACTCGCCTCCACACTGTACCCATCCCACCCTCTGCCCTCACCTCCCCCTCCCCACTGTCCTCTCCCATTGTTGCAAGATTTTTGTCCAGTCTCTTGCTACAATTCCCACACCCCTTTTCTCTCCAAGAATTGTCAGTCCATTCCCTCTCTATGTCCATGATTCTGTTTTATTCCCCAGTTTATCCTGTTCATCAGATTATTAATTCACTTGATTTTTAGATTCACTTGTTGATAGATGTGTATTTGTTGTTCATAATTTATAATTTTATCTTTTTCTTCTTCCTCTTCTTAAAGAATATCTTTCAGCATTTCATATAATATTGGTTTGGTGGTGATGAACTCCTTTAGCTTTTTCTTATCTGTGAAGCACTTTATCTGATCTTCAATTCTGAATGATAGCTTTGCTGGATAGAGTATTCTTCATTGTAGATTCTTGCTATTTATCACTTCGAATATTTCTTGCCACTCCCGTCTGGCCTGCATTGTTTCTGTTGAGAAATCCGCTGACAATCGTATGGGTGCTCCCTGATAAGTAACTAACTGTTTTTCTCTTGCTGCTTTTAATATTCTCGCTTTATCTTTTGCTCTTGGCATTTTAATTATGGTGTGTCTTAGGGTGGTCCTCTTTAGATTCCTATATTTTGGGGTTCTGTGTACTTCTTGGGCTTTTAAGTCAGTTTCTTTCACCAGGTGGGGGAAGTTTTCAGTCACTATTTCTTCAAGTAGGTTTTCATTGCCTTGTTCTCTCTCTTTTTCTGGCACCCCCATAATTCAGATGTTGGCATGCTTGAGGTTGTCCCATGCTTGATAGGCCCCTTACACTGTCTTCAATAATCTAGATTCTTTTTGTTTCTTGCTTTTCCAGCTGAGTGGATTTTGCTTCTTTGTATTTCAAATCTTTGACTTGGCTCTTGCGGCCCTTTGGACTGCTTTTAGGACTTTGTGTAATATTTTTTATTTCAGTCAGTGAATGCTTTATTTCTAGCTGGTCCTTTTTCATATCCTTGAGGGTCTCATTCAAATCCTCCTAGGTCTTGTTGTTCATTTCCTCTTAGTTCTCATTAAGTTCATCAGCCTTTTCTAGGAGCCTCTTGAAAAGCCTTATAACCGTGGTTTTGAACTCTATGTCTAATCGTCTTTTTTCCTCCATTTCTTTCACACCTGATTTCTTTCCATGTTTCTGCATGGTGGCTTCTTTCCTGAGTTGGTCGATTAGCTTTATGTGGTTGATATCCTCTAAGGGACAGTGGCTCAGCCTCCCCAGTTACCTGAGGTGGATACTCTTACTGCAATCCTTTATGGGTTATACGGTATTTTTTTAATGTAAGCCCAGCTTGTTGTTGTTAGCCCTAGGAGGGTTTGACCTCCAGGCCAATTGGCTATGCAGGGAAACTGTTCAGGTTGGGTGGGCGGAGTCTCTGGGCTGAGCACGCAGTGTCAGCGTCAGCTATACCCTATGTGGCGCGCGGGTAATGGCTGCCAATAGAAAGCCGCGGCTGGTTTCCCCCTATTGCCAGACAACTCTGCCTCTCTCCAAATGAATCTGCACACCCAAAGTCTCGCCCAGGGTTGTAAAACAAAGCAGTCCGGTGGTCTCGGGAATGAGGCAGCAAGTCGCACGTCTATGCTGTAGTGCACTTTACATGCAAACAGCTGTTCCAACTCGTACTTTCCTCAGACTTGGAAAACTCTGCCACGCCCAGCTTTCAGCGTGAGTACCCGGATCTCGGACCTCGCCTGGCACTGGGGAATCTGTGCCGTGGGGCATCTCTCCCTTCCCGTTGGAGAAATCCAGCTGGGATTGCTGCTGCCCGCCCTACAGCCCACGCGTGCCCATGGTTCTGAACCTCTTGTTCTGCGTGCACTCCGCTGCTCTTCTGAGTGTCAGTGTCCCACCTTTACTTTTATTTGTGAAATTTTCACTCAGCCAGCTTTCTGGTGATTCCGGATGATGTTTGTTTTGTTGTAATGTTGCAGTTTTGAAATTGTTGGGCGGGGCAGCACAATAGGTGTTTACCTATGCTGCCATCTTGGTTCCTCTCCAAGTGCTGTTATCTATCTCTTTTTATAGTATTTCTCAGCATGCTTGTCAGAGTGGTTTTTTTTTTTTTTTTGGTGTTGTTGATAGGAGAAATGAAAATGTAACACTCTATAGGTTTTTAATTCTTAGTAACTGGTGGAAAAGAGAAAGATAATTGAATCATTATAACTCAGCCAGGATAAGTGATACAGGTTGTAAATCTATTAAATTAATTCAAGAATTTTTAGAAATATCTCCTTATAAACTTAATTAAGGGAGTAGCCTAGTGGTAGTAAATTAGTTGTTTCCAAAATTAGGTTTCATTTTAATATTTAAAAAAAATTAAAATTTTAATGAAAAATATTTCCCTTTTGAGAATTTCCTCACACTTCATTTGTCTCTTTATGGTAAATTCTTTCTAAAGGAGTAAGGTAACTCTCCATTCTATCCTATTTCATTATTTAAGTTGAGTTTGTTAGAAGTCTAAAGTTTAACTTTTTAAATCTTTATCCAAGGATATACTTGTGTGCTTTTAATTTTTTTTCATTCATCATACATTTATTGCATTTTTAAAATTTAAATTCTTTATTGTTGTATTCTTTATCTTTTTCCCCCATTGACCTCTCCCTGGCCAGCTCTACCCTCCACCCCAACTACTGTCTGTGCCCTTTGGTTATCCTTATATGCATGCAAACAAGTTCTTTGGTTGCTCTCTAACATTCCCCGCGCCACACACACACACACACACACACACACACACACACACACCTTCCTTCTGAGGCTGTCTCTGGATCTATTTTTGTTCATCAGTTTATGTTGTTCATTATATTCTACAAATGAGTGAGATCATGTGATATTTATTTTTCTCTTTCTGGCTTATTTTGTTTAGCATAAAAAAATATCGGACGCTATAGAAATTTGTGTGTCACCCTAGCACAGGGCCATGCTAATCTCTGTATCATTCCAATTTTAGTATATGTGCTACCGAAGTGAGCATGAATATATTTCAATTGATTTTTGGAGAAAGAGAGACAGAGGGAAACATTAATGTGAGAGAAACATTGACCAGTTTCCTCCCATATGTGCCCTGATCAGGGATTGAACCTGCAACCTAGGTATGTGCTCTGAAATATTCTAAATTTCATTGGTATAAAATTATAAAATAATATATGTTGCTGTGTCCACATAATAGGTTACAAGTGGATCAATAAGATAATTATGCTTCTATCTATTGTCAAGAAAGAAATTCATGCTCTATTGACTATTAAAACCTATTTTAATAATTCATATAATTATATGTGCATTAAAAATATGAAAATATATTTTTCAAAGTAGAGGATTGTGGGTAATTTTATATTTTTACTGTTTTAAAAATATATCTTATGTGTACTTTCATGTATTAACAGGTATTTTTATAACCATAAAAAGACTAAAAATCTATTCCTATTTTTAAAAAATCTATTCCTATTTTTTAAAAGATATTGAATATTTCATTATAATTAGATTGAGGGAAAAGATATGGGTAATAATACTTCATGTCGTGAAATCCAAACAACCCATGGAAAACATCTACAGTTTTGAAATGAATGACTTCTCCGGTCACATAAAAAATGATATCTTATTTCCTTTCAAGCAAAGGGACCTGGCTCAATAAAATTAAATGGAGAAATTCGAATGTATAGAAAGTAGAGTGTTAATAAGGAAGGCATGGATACTTTTATACTGTATATACACACACAGCCAGCCTTGGTTTTCATAAAACTAGTGTTTGCTTGGTTCTGTAAAAAGAGGAAATATTTCAGGTTTTATGGTAAAGACATTTTGGAGGTAGAGAAGGCTGGTTTGGAAAGGATTCCACATTTGTCATGCTTTCTTTCATGCTTAATAAAAAAAAATGAGTCTGACCTGATGAATGGAACATTGTTAGAAGTCAGAAAACATTCATGCTTCTTATTATATTTTCATTTGTCACATGACTTTGATGAAGGACCCTCCTCTTAGTAGGAGAGTCATTAATCAACTAAAGGTATGCAGAACATTTCCCTTTTAATACAGACATTTAATAAACTAAACCAAAATAATGGATACCAGTTAAAAATAATAAAACTCTAAGAATCATTTTGTTTATTATATACTTTGAAAATCCACTGAATATTTTCTGCTTTTTAGTACAAAGTAAGAGAATTAATTTAGAGTTTAACTAGCTATAATATTCGTTTTAAGCAAAGCAGCAACAGCTAATTTTATTTTATTTTTTGAAGCAATACGAGACTATTGGGGTGGAGGCAGGCATGTAAGTAATGAAGAATTTTTTTTTTACCCACTCTGGGTGTGAGAGAGACACACAATCTCCCACACACCTGCAACTGAGATACATGACCTTGACCAAAATCAAACCCAGGACCCTTTAGTCCGCAGGCTGACGTTCTATCCATTGAGCCAAACCACTGAGGACAAAGCATTTGAATGTTGTTATTGTATTTTGGTCTTCATATAATTGTAAGTTCTCTTGAGTCTAGAGCTTAGAAATATGTTTGCCAATATCAATAAGCAAAAGGTGGGGTATTTTATTTTTTCTTTTGATTATAGATTAATTAACTTCTTTCATGTTTTCTTTTTATTTGCTGATAAAGGAGAAAAACAAGGGGATAGCAGATGTGGACACTTAGTCATGTTGCTTATTATTATAGATTGACATTAAAACATGATTTGCTTTATCTAGACAGATGTGGTTTTAATCTTTTTCTGTTGACTTGAAGAATAATTATGCACACATCTGGAGTTTACTTTCTGGAAAGATCAATTTGACTTTCAGTGGATATCATTAGGCATTTATGATTTTTCACTTCCAGATTAATGTGCTATAGGTTGAGATATAGTTAACTCTATTTTGCTGTAAAGGAAAATGTTTAGTGGAATAAGGTAGTTGCCTAGACATTGAGTTGTAGTTACCTGCAATAATGACTTATAAGCCTTCTGAATTCTGCTTTTAAAACCTGTAGCTCATTCTTCCTTCTTTGTGTTTTCAGATATCAAGAAATAGGGATTTCCAATGCATTTAGCTTATGCCCATAGTGGCTAAAAGAATTAATTTACTTAGTATGTCTATGATAACACTATGTTAACACAATGTTCTGATCACAAAGCCTACTAACTTTATAATTCAGACTAATTAAAATTTCAGCAAATGCTGAATTAATCCAGGGAACAGTTTCAATCTAGGGAATTGTTTGGAATAGGTGGTCCATCATTAAATATTAATTAATCACCAAATGCTTGTAAAGGCTCATAACAGACTTGAGAATATACATTTTATATAGTAATTGTATGATGATAAATACTTTAATATTTCATTATTTATGAACTCATGCACATTTTGCACTTTTATACAATGGTTATGTAGAACTGTCTACAGTGTAATGATAAATAGTAGTACTTTGTATTGGTTTATTTTCTTTAAATCATGATATATGGGTCAACCAGTGCAAGTAGCATAGCATTTGGGATTGATCCATATGCCACCAGCACATCTCTTCCCAGATCAAATATGAATAACTCAGGAATTAAGATAACTAAATTTATCAGTGGCTAATTATATGTCAGGCATAGTTTTAAGTGTTTAAGGTGTATTATATCATTAACTCTTCTGAAGTAGGTACTGGTATTAATTAGATTCCAATAGATATAAGTACTTTATAGACAGTATACTGAGGTAAGGGGTGGTTAGTAACTTGCTATATAACTAGAAAGTGGTGTGGCTGGGATTGAACCTTGGCAGTTTGGCTAACCGTCAGTACTCTTAACTCTTTTATTTAATAAACTAGAGGCCTGATGCAAGAAATTTGTGCAAGTGGCTCTGCCTTCACAGCCCTGGCTTCATCAGGAAGGTCATCTGGAAGGATGTCTGGTCTAATTAACATATTATGCTTTTATTATTATAGATATCTCCGTTAGGACTTAGATTTAAATCTAACTCATAAAAATAGTTGTTTCTTGACCTTTTTCTTAAGATGTAAGATTTCTATCCTACATGTCTAATTTAGCTGGAAATAGTATCTTAAGGATATTCAAGTCCTAGAGTTTGTTTTAATATCCCAGTCATCAGTCTAATGTGAGTTTAAGTCATTTCTGAATTCAGCCCTTTTGTTTGTTTTTAAATAGATACAGAAAATGTTTTACGGCTTTCTTATGGTTTACTCTCAAGTCCTCCAACATATCTCTCCTATCTTTTTCCCTGTTTACAGCCACCATTATAGATTAGGCTCTCTTTGGCTTCCTTAGTGATAGTCCTAACTCTAATATCCTTACAATTTAGTTGCTAGATTACTTTAAGCAATTTTCTAATCACAAAACCTACTAATATCTCTTAATTTTTCACTATATGCAACCCAGACCCCTTATTGGATATTCAAGGTCTTGGTACTCTGGATTTACCTTTCTTATATAATCTGAAAATTTATTATAATCATGGAAGCTAATGTTTATTGAGCATGTACTCTGTTTCAAGCATTGTGCTTTCTTCTTGTCATATAGAGATGAATTCAGCATAGTTTCTGCCTTTGTGATCATCACAGGGATTATCTCAGTTTTCACAGAAATCATATGAGATATAAGGTACTATTATTAACTATATTTTACTGAAGAGGAAATGGATAGTTGATTAATTTATACAATTTATTCACTATTAAACAAAATTACTAAGTGATAGAGCTGGGATTCACATTCTGACTTTCAAGTTCAATACTTCTCTCTGTCATTTTTCTGACCCTAACCCATCTTTCACTATATGGGCCACTCATTGCCTCTTTTCTTTCCAGCTTTATTAAGTCACAATTGACACATAACATTGTGTGACTCACAGCTCTCTTTTTATATCACACTTTTTCTACTTCATGATCTTGTCTTACTGGCATTCTACCCTCCTTGAATTTTCTTTCTTTCTCCATCTCTGTTTGTTAACTAACAATTTCTCTTTAAGGCAAAGGAAATAATTGACCTTTCCAACTACAGAACCAACATAGTACTATAACCTTGTATTTTGGTTATACAAACTATATCTCTCTACTATATCTTGAGTGCATTTTGAGTTTTGAGATCTATCTTTTCAATCCAAAAAGACAATAGAAAAATTTAATGGTTAACCAATACTTTTGCATAAACTCATGCTTTTATATTACTAGAGGCCTGGTGCACAAAATTCTTGCACTGGAAGGGGGTGGAGGGATCCCTGAGTCTGGCCTGTGCCCTCTTGCAGTTCAGAATCCCTCGCTCTTTACCGCTTGCCTGCTGGCTCCTTACCGCTTGGCTAGCGGCTCCTTAGTGCTGCCACAGAGGTGGGAGAGGCTCCCGCCATCACCACTGTACTCACCAGGCATGAGCCCAGCTTCTGGTTGAGTGGCACTCTCCCTGTGGGAGCACACTGATCACCGGGGTGCAGCTCCTATCTTGAGCATCTTGTCCCTGGTGGTCAGTGCGTATCATAGCAACCAGTCGTTCTAGTTGTCCTGCCATAACAGTTGCTTAGGCTTTTATTATATAAACTAGAGGCCTGGTGAACGAAATTCATGCACAGGAGGCACGGGGATTTCCTTCAGCCCAGCTTGCACCCTCTCCAATCTGGGACCGCTTGAGGGATGTCCGACTGCCCATTTAGGTCCTATCCTGCTCTCAGTGGCCACAGCCATCTTACTTGGAGTTTATTTGCATAATTTGCTCCTGATTGGCGGATGGGCATGGCTATGGCATGGCTTGATTGGAGGTACAGTCAATTTGCATCCCGAGCCTAGCAGGATAGGCCTAAACAGACAGTTGGACATCCTTCTCACAATCCAGGACTGCTGGCTCTAAACTGCTCACCTGTCTGGCTCTCTGATTGCCCCTAACTGCTTCTGCCTGCCAGCCTGATCACCCCCTAACCATTACCCTGCCAGCCTAATTGATGTCTAACTGCTCCCCTGCCAGCCTGTTTGCCCCCAACTTCCCTCCTCTGCCAGCCTGGTCACCCCTAACTTCCATCCTCTGCAGGCTTGATCTCCCCCAACTGCCCTCCCTTGCAGGCCCAGTCCCTCCTAACTGCCCTCCCCTGCTGGCCATCTTGTGTCCACATGGGGGGAGGATCTTTGACCACATGGGAGCAGCCCTCTTGTGTGTTGGAGTGATGGTCAATCTACATATTACTCTTTTATTAGATAGGATAGAGGCTTGGTGCATAGGTGGGGTCCAGCTGGTTTATCCTGAAGAGTTCCTGGATCAGGGTGGAGGTTTTCTTGGGGCATGAGGCAGCCTGGGCAAGGGGCCTATAGTAGTTTGCAGGCCAGCCACACACCCCAGCGACCCAAGCGGAGGCCCTGGGATCTGGGATTAATTTATGTTCTACAATTGAAACTTTGTAGCCTAGAGTGGAGCCAAGCCTTCTGCTCACTCTGTGGTGACAGCCGTTTCTGTTTGTGTCTATTTAAATTCTATAATTGAAACTTTGTAGCCTAGAGTGGAGGCCTAGGCTGGCCAGAGCTGCAGAAGCTTGACTTCCTCCATCTCCTGGGCATCCCTAGCCTCTGCTCTCTCCAGCTCCATGGCTGCCGCCATTTCTGTTGGAATATATCTTCTATAATTGAAACTTTGTAGCATTGGGTGGAGGCCTAGGCCAGCAACAGTAGGCAGAAACCTTGGCTTCCTCCATTGTCGGGGAAACCCAAGCCTCCCTCCTGCTCTCAGTGGCCACAGCCATCTTGGTTGGGGTTTATTTGCATAATTTGCTCCTTATTGGTGGATAGACATGGCTATCAGAGTGGCTTGATTGGAGGTACAATCAATTTGCATATTACTCTTTTATTAGATAGGACTAGTGACCCTGTGCATGAAATTTGTGCATGGAGGGAGATACCCTCAGCCAAGCTTGTACCCTCTCCAATCGGGGACCTTTTGGGGGATGGCCAACTGCTGGTTTAGGCCCAATTCCTATGGAACCATGGAAGATTGGCTGTGAGAGTGCATTGACCACTAGGGAGCCATCCTGCATTGAGCATTTAGGCCCACAGGGATTGGGCCTAAACAGGCAGTCGGATATTCCTCTCACAATTTAGAATTGCTAGCTCCTAACTGCTTACCTGCCTGCCTGCCTGCCTGATCGTCCCTAACTGCCTTCCCTTGCTGGCCTGATCATCCCGAACTGCCCTCCTTGGCCAGACTGGTTGCTCCCAACTGCCCTCCCCTGCTGGCCTGATCTTTCCCCCAATGGCCGTCCCCTCCCGACTTGATCTCAGCCTAACTGCCTCTGTCTGCCTGATTGCCCCTAACTGCCCTCCCCTGCTGGCCTGATCTCGTCCCCAACTGCCCTGTTCTGCCAGCCACTTTGGTTCTGATTGGTAAGTTTCTATGCTAGTCAGCATCAAAAGCTCCACCTCTTAGGCAGCCATTGGCTCTGCACATGGTTCTGATTGATTGGTTTCTATGCCATTCAGCATCTCTGGGCCTATAAACAGGGCCTAATCATAAGGCAGGGTGGTGGAGGCCTGGAGAAAAACGGATTTTTGGCTCCTGGTCAGGCCTGGAAAGAAAGAGGCAAGTGATGATCAAGAGCTGCCACAGAGGCTATGGATCAGACCCTGCTTCTCTCTTCAGGCCTCTCTCCAGGGTTGATTTGCAGCCCCCCTCAGCAGTCAGTGCTGGGTCACCACAACTGCAGCCATGGCAGTCAGTGCTGGGTCACCAAAGCAACCCAGTGCTGACTGTAGGACTGATTTCCGGTTGGTCGAGCCTCCGGTAGTTGTGGATGTGATGGAGCCAAGGATTTTATATATTAGGTTTGTCCCTTATGGGAAAAAAAAAACAAGAATAGATTCTAACTCATTATTCTATTGATAGTTTCAGGATTTAAAGAATTTTCATTAGCAGCTTTTTAGATCATACTAATGATTTATTTGGCCATTTAGGTATCAAGCTGGGCTTTATCAAGAGTGCTACATTTATTTCATTTTACTTCACTTTATTTTTTAGCAATAAATGCTTCTAATTCTGAGACAATAAAGAAGATCTCTGAGGAGCTGATTCAGACTTTCCACCAAAGAGCTGTGCTGGGCACAGAAGACAAACATCAACCACATTTTAGCACAACCTTCATCCTTCTCTGTGGTTTGACTTTTCTGATGATGTCTAAACTTAAACATAAAAGGAAACCCCACCTTATATGGATGACTTGGAATGGAAAAGAAGCTCCACGGCTTTCCTGTTTGGCTGGTGGGTTTGACATTTCTCACACGTGCATTTGCTTTGAACTTCTCCTAAGTTAGGTGCTATGTAAATACAAGTTATAATTAGCTTGCTTTCTTTGGGTTCCTTGAACAAAACACTCTCTCTCATGATATACTGTGCACATTGACTTTGAATGAATATGAGTTTTAAATTTAGATTTAGAAAGCTGATAACATGCCTGAGATTCATGTCTTTTCTTTGCCTTTAATCTGGGGCTGCAGGATTGGGCCCAAATGCGAAGGGAAGAAAACATGGGAAAATCTTTCAGTTTAGCCATGAAATAATCATGGATGAGAAGTTGAGCTTATAGGCTCTAATTGAATGTGCTATTTTTCATTTTCATGAAAACTGGCCCATGTTATTACTGTACAGCTCTTAAACCAAAGTTCCTTTCTATTGTGTTTCTGTGAGTCCTCTGCTTTAAATTTATATATCACCTGGAATCCTGAGGGGTGAAATAATACTCATAAGTTCAAGATAGTGATTGGAATTTTGTTTGTTTTTAGATTTTTAATGTAATCCAACATGTTTAAATTTTTTCTCTTAATTGCTATTATGAGTATGTGAATGTTTGTTTAAGCCTGCAGAATGGCCTCCATGCTTAAGTGGGGAAAAATATTGAAGAATTAAAAGGCTAATTAAAACCTTAAAACCATGTTCTCACTACTCTCACATGCCCTTCACTATTCTGCCAACCTTGTATGATTGCCTCAGTTTCCCATTTAGTACTGGAGTTGTAAACTTGGGCCCTGAGAGCAGAGACGCTTATATGCCTACATGTTTACACATAATAATAAACATTATGTTCGGGTAACTGCAGCTTCAATCATATTATACCTTCACTGGCTTGATGGCAGAGCTTCACCACCAGGAGAAAATCCTTCAGTTTGTCACATTGGGAATGGTTACTTTATTATAAAGTCACATGATTATAATAAAAACAATTTCATGTGCGAATGTCTGATTATGATGAATTTTTATGGCAAACTTGCTAGTTATTTTTTGATTAATAAAAAATAAAATGAAGTAATCAGAAGAAAAATAAAAAGTTGTCAAAACTCAGACAAATCTACTTAGATCTCAGTAAGAAAAGTTCTCATTAACTCGTCTGCCCCTTTATCCTTCACAAGTGCTTGTCTCAGCACATGTCTTTCCCATCTAATCCTGTCTTGGCACTTGCTTCTTGGAGGATCTGAATTAACACAGTAATAAAAGTGCAATAAATATTAGCTATTTTATTTAACGTTTAGCTATATTACTCTTTTCTCTATGGCTCCAAATTTATTTGTTTTCTAGTAGAAAAATGGAGATAATCTTTCTGATAGTTGTAAAATAATTCATTATTTTAGGAGGACAGTAATAATTTAATATGGAAGAATTTTAAAAAAGAAATGAATATTTTAAGTGTAAGTATTTAATATTTCTTGATATTAGGCTTCACTTCTAAGTGCATTATAAGGTCACTAGTAAGGTGTAGATATGACTTTGAACAGGAACAGCAGGAGGAAGTGGAGGATGTGAAGGAAGTCACCTGGCCAGGCAAAGTTCCCCCACTGTCTGGATGTGGTGGGAGCTCCTCCTCTGTCTCTTCTGCTGGCATTTTCAGCCAATACATCCTGGATGAGCCAAAGCCAGGCATTTCCTGCAAGGTAGCAGGAGGGACAGGAAACACCATGTGCTTCCTGGTTTTGGAGGTGGCACAGGGCTGTGGGGCGGCCAATAAAAGCAAACACCCAAGGCAGGAAAGGATTTGGTGGCCTTGTCAACTGAGTTGTGCTTTTAAGCAGAATGACACAACCACTTGTCAAATTTCAGTCTGGACTCAATAACTACTAGGAGAACAGTTACTGCAGAACCTTTACCTTCAGGGCTGCAATTTCATAATGTAGAAAGAACAAATACCAACTCAGTCAGGGGACAGGAACAGATAGGCTCCTCCTCTGCAGTCTCAGAGCTTGGCAATGCTCTCGACAGTGATAAGCAAACATTTTTGCCCTGGAGTGAGGTGTGGCCATTTAGGAATCACTTCACTGAGAAGAGTCTTGAGCAGAGTTGAGAAGCAAATGTATAAAGTTATGTCTTTGATAGGGAGAAGAGTGCAGTCATTCTAGTTAAGGCCACAGTGCCAAGACACAGAATGATTTGTGAATGGGGGCCAGGATCTTGGGTAAACCTTCTAAGTTCTTAAACATAGTATAAAATTCCATATTTGAAGAAGTAGAGGGAGCCTGTAGGGAAAATATATTTAAACATGTTTTTCTTAGGAAAAGGGAGGAAGGTCACCATTTCTCCTGGCGCTGAAAGCCTCTTGTGAGAATAAGACAACAGTCGGTTTTTTAAAAAGAAGGGGCTTTAAACACTGAGTGAGAAGCTATGTAATATATAAATTAAAGTCAAGGGGTTGGGATGTAGCCTGGGAAGGAATTATAGTTCAGCTCTATCATCTATTCATTATGTCACCTTGGAAGTTAATCTTTCTAATCTTCAATTTCCTCATGAGTTAAATGGGGTGAACAATAGTACCCATCACAAGGATGTCTGTGAGGATCACATGAGAGGGGATATACAGTATTTAATGCTGTGCCTGGAATTTTTATGGGAGCTCAGGTTCAAAAGTGACTAACTAGGGGAGCTACTGAGGCATCTTGCTTGCTTGGGTACATGTGGCTTTTCAAATATTTGGTTCAAAATTAGTTTATTATGGCTTCATCAAAATACATGGCCAATATAATTGGCTTTCATTATATAACTAGAGGCCAAGTGCACAGAGTCATGCACTAGTGGGGCCCTTCAGCCAGGCCTGCACCCTCTCCCAATTTGGGACCCCTCAGGGGATGTCAGAGATGTCAGGGGATTGGGATGTTTCAGCCCAATCCCCACAGGCCAGGCTGAGGGATCCCACTGGTGCACAATTCTGTGCACTGGTCCTCTAGATCTTTGGTTAATCTCTTCTCACCCTCCTCCATACCCCCTTCCCTCTAAGATTCATCAGCCTGTTCCATGTCTCCATGTCTGTGCATGGAGTTTCTGCCCCCTGGTGGTCAGAGCACATCATAGCTATTGGCCAAACAGTCAAAAGGTTTATAGAGAGAGAGATACAATTTATATTTTTAATATGTGAGACCAAAAGGATGAAAATATTTTCTGGATCCTAAATTAGAGCTATAATCTGCTAAAAAAAAGTTTTATGATTAAGAAATACATATTAAGTATTTTTACATGATAGGGGCTTAATAAACATTTTTTAAATGAATAAACTCACCCATTTATTTAGCACACATTTATTTCAAATAGTGCTCCATGCTATAAGAAATAGGATGATGTGATAGTGAGTGGGCTGTATGTGTATGGGGTGGATGGTGCTCTGTGATTTAGAGATGGAATTAGTTCAAGGTCTAAATTCCAAAATTGCTTGAAAAATGAAATTCCTATTTGGTATGGCTAACTTACAAATTGCCAAAAGGTGTGTAATAATATTCAAATTTAAATTCAACATTTCCTTGGGGAAAGTTAAATTTTGTTTATTTGGGGTTCACCGACTTTCCCTGGGGTTTTATTTTCATTCTGTTTGAAAATGAACCTGGGAAAAAGTCAAAGTTACTTTCAGTAAGTAAAGGTAAATCCTTAAGTGTGGATTTTTCTCCCTTTGGCTGATGTTTCATTGACTTCTGCAACCCTGGCATTTACAGAATGCCAACAAAGTGATTATTCTGGACTCTCTCCAGTTGACTTCCATTGATACTATCAGAAACTGTCAACAACTTTTGATAATTATACATTTTTGTGTTTGTACATTAATTAATTTGCAGTCATTCACTGTTTTGTTGAATATTTCAAGCTGATATGTTGATGACATCCTTTCCTATCATGCATTTCCCAGATAAAGATTCATGCCTGAATTGTGAAGTTCGTTGTTCATTTAGTAAGAGTCTATCAAGTACCTACCTATCGTGTGATAATAAATTGGATCCTATGCAACTATTGATATTCCATCCTTTTTAGCCTGAAAAATAAAAATTTGATATAGTTCAACTTACTAAAAACAAGTCCTCCTTTAAAGAGCATTCAATTGAATATAAAGTTTTAGGCATATAAACAAATGAGTGCTTTTAAATTTTCTGTTTTTGTATAACTAGACATTTTGTGGTCATGAAAATATAAAATTGTATAGGACAAAAATATTCCTATATAATGAAACTGTTTCCCTGATACACAGTCTCATCTAGAGGAATTTGTTTTTTATACTAAGCATTCCAGAGTAACAAATGGTTCGGTTATCCTTATACTGTACTATAAAGAATTACTTGTCCACTTTGTTATAATTTTGAAAGCTAGAATTAAAATTAAAGCAAATTAAGGTGAGAGCTGAACAGTACCTCAGGCTTTGCTCCTGCTTGGAAGAAGTAATTAATCCTTTAAATTTTTTCTATTTTAATTGCTGAGACTATTACAGATGTCCCCCATTTTCCTTTTTTGTCCCCCTTCCACCTATCCCCACCCCACCTCAGGCCTTCACCTGTCTATTGTCAGTGTCATCTTGAATGCATAAGCGAATTCAGTTCCAAGTTATTTCTTTCCTCTTCAAGTCAAGTTCTCATGCTGAGAAAGAAATAGAGAGTCCCTCAGACAGCCATACATTTGGATGGAAAGAGAAAAAACTTTCAATGTTATTCTGAAATTCTCTTATAGGGTTTTCAATATAACTTGATACTTGTTCCCTCTTAACCCCAAGTAGTAGTTGAAATATTTTAAAATTTTATTTTGCAATACACTTTTTCTAAAGATTTGATTTACTTTAAATTCAGGGATCTTGTCACTTGAAGTAAAAAATTTTCCTGGATAATGTGATGAGAAATGTTTGTTCAATAGGCTAGTTTCTGCAGATATTCTTCACCTTCTAAGCACTCAGCAAAATCCGACCTGCTAATATCTGGAAGGTGGTCTTATAATTCTCTTCAGTTCATAGAAGCTCTGGAGAATGGTCTCTCTGTTAAACCACTGGATTTCTATATGTAGAAGGTATAGGTGCTCCTTTTCTAGATTGTCATGCTGTCTTAAAACTATCTTCAATGAACTGGTCTTTGTTAATATTTTTTTAATATATTTTATTGATTTTTTTCAGAGAGGAAGGGAGAGGGATAGAGAGTCAGAAACATCAATGGGAGAGAAAAATTGATCAGTTGCCTCTTACACACCTCCTACTGGGGATGTGCCCACAACCAAGGTACATGCCCTTGACTGGAATCGAACTTGGGACCTTTCAATTTGCAGGCCAATGCTCTACCCACTCAGCCAAACCAGATAGAGCTCTTAATATTTTTTAAATGTTTTTAATGATTTTTAGAAAGAGAGAGGGATAGAGAAAAACATCATCGATAGGCTGTCAACTGTATACCTCCTACTGGGGATCAAGCTCACAACCTAGGTATGTGCCCTGACCAGGAGTCAAACTGGTAACCTCTTGGTTCCTGGGTTGACACTCAACCACTGTGTCACACCGGCTGGGTGATAATAATTTTTAAGTGTCATCCAGGCTTTTTACTTTATTTTTACTCTGTACTCAAAAGTTTTTGACAACAGTAAAGAAAACAGTATATTGTGATTTCAATGTGGATGCAGATTTTTGGGGGGCACCATCAACATGATGTCAATGTAATTTTTGCAAAATAAAACCTTAGTTTTCAGATATGAATATAAACATCTAATGCAGCTTGTCCTTTCCTTGTTTTGAGCAGCATTTGTGTAGAAAATATTTTCTTAACTTTCACTGTCATTTAGAAATTTCACAAATTCTTTAGCATGGCATTTATTGGTGAAATTTATTTATTCATCCAGCTGACAAGAAAAGCTGTTATTTTCCAGTTTATTTTGCAAAACCTGTGGACTATAATCAATATGTCAACATATCATACTGGTTGAGAGTGGAAATTTTTAAATTTCTTATACAGGATCTTACCCTCACATTTCACTAACTATAATTTTACCTGCTGTTATTAAGTTCTCACCAACTATGCAAAATTTCCTTTTTCTACTTGTCATGCTCCCAATAACTCTTTATAACTTGCTTTCTGAGCCTTGCTTTCTGAATGTGACTTTTTAAAAACCAAAATCTTTATCTTGTTTGAGATTCAAATTTCTTTTAAAAATGATCAGCGTCTTTCCTTATTCAATGACTGTAATTTGTATGTGTCTTTTCAATGTTGCTTGAGTTATTGCTGCCTCTTTAGTTGTTTGCCACAGACTTACACAGTAGATAGGACAGCTGGGACATAAAACTCAATAAGTAACTTCTATTGTACAGGTGAACTTCCTTTGGGTCCCTTGCTATATTGGTACAGTGAATTGACTCAGAGGATTATAACCACTCTTCATTAATCTTATCAAAACTGGTAATAGGCCTAACTCCAGAATCCCCCTTTTCCATCTCATACCTCACCTTCAGAAATCACCCTACTTGACCATCAGACATATTTGTGAAACACAAATGCAAATAAAATATAGAACTGGCACAATAACTAATTGTGTCTCGAGAAACCTCAAGAAATGTGAAACCTCATAATACAATTTACCATTATCTTACATAATCCACACTTTGCAGCATTTACTATAACAATAACAGGGGGCAGGATACTATTAGTGTGTATAAGTGTCTTCATTAGCATTAAATTTTTTCTTCTGATTTTCTATTATATCAATAAAGTGTATTTGTTTCCTTAAGGCAGTTGGCTATGCATAAAAGGAAGCGGGGAAGGTGATTTGAGACAGAGAGGTTAACACCATATACCACTCTCCTCTGCTTTGGGCAACAACAGTACTCATCAGACGTCAAAGGCCTCTCCAACCTGACATTAACATCGGAAAATGGACTCATCCCAGTGAACACTGTCCCACTGCCCTGGCTGTAGGGGGCCAAAAATCCTCTAACAAAATTGTTAATGGGAATGCTCATTTACAATCCACCAAATTGTACTGCACATGAAGTTAAAAACCCCCATGCTATAATATTTTTTTCAATCTTCTTTCAAATAGGAGCCCTGGTGATATCTGACAGGCCCTAAGACTCTGCAGAACTTCTATTGAGAATCCCTGCTGAGACAATCTCACCTAATCTCACGGCTTCACTTCTTTCAAATTTATGTCTCCTCTGATATCTGGGCTTACTCAGTCTCTACTTGAATGTTTCATAGGAAGGTCAAACTCGTGCCAAACCTAAATTTCTGTTTGTGTCTCTTCTTCCCCTACCACTCAAAAAAAAAAAAAAAATCATGAGCTACTTCTAGTGTTGCCTACCTCAGTGAATACACCAATGTCCACTAATGGCATCACACACCAGCAACCTGGACATCATTCTTTACCCAATCTCCTCAATCCCCAGATTTAATCACTCTCCAATTCCTATTGCGTCTACTTCCTAAATACCACTAAATTGGACATTTCTCTTATTCTCCATCCTTACCCTTATTTTGGGGCTAAAATTCTATAAAAGGCTATTAAATGGTCTCCCTATTTTACTATTAGCCATCCCAATATAGTCTTCACTATGTAGTCAATTGGATGATTTTTAAAATGCAAATTCATATCATGCCTCTCCCTTATTGAGGTTCCTTAATATCCATCAATCCATTGCTCTTAAGATGAAGGCCACAATTTCTAATAAGACAGTGATGTGTGTGGTCTGGCCCATGATAACCTCACGAGCCTCAGCTCTGACATTTGCCTTTCCCTTGTTATACACTATTCATGCAGAACTATAAATCCCATATTCTAAGTGTCTCCTTCTAATCTCTGCACTGCTGCTCATACCATCTTCCCTCTGCCTAATATACCTCCCATTTCTTTCATCTCACTCTTACTCATCCTGTAGAGTTGGATGTCATTTCCCTAGAGAAGCTGGAAGTTTCTTAGTACTGTGAACTTCTGCCTAATTTCACTTACCACAATTCTAATTCAACAATTAATTCCATAATTTATTTATTATTATCTATTCCTAAGCAATTCTGTTTGCTCCTGGAAGGTAGAAAATGTATTTGTTTTGTTTACCACCTCACCTCCAACATTATAACACGATAGAAAACAATTGGTGGGATAAAAGTAAATGAATGAATGCTTAGATTCAACACTTTGCTTCTTTCGTGCTACAGCTCTCAACTTTAGAAATAGAATTACCATAATCACTACATAAAAGAAACTGAATTTCTATTTTAGTTTTAAATCAATTAATCTTTTTATAGTAAGCAAAAATGCTTAAGATTTGAAACATTAAAAAAATGATGCCTACCCTACCATCTTCTCTACTATAAGTTTTATCTGATAAAATATAGTTTCTATACTCAGGAAGCTAACAAACAACATGAAATCCTATCTAAAATAGTAATATACAAATTAACCATCACTCTGCTGCACCCACAAGCCATGCCCACCAGCCAATCAGGAGCGAGTATGCAAGTTAAGCCAATTAAGATGGCTGCGGCCATGGAGAGAGCAGGAGGCTTGGGTTTTCCCAGCAATGGAGGAAGCCAAGCTTTCTGTACACCCTGGCTGGCCCACGCCTCCACTCAAGGCTACAAAGTTTTAATGATAGAAGATAAATAAATTCCAACAAAAATAGCTATAGCCACAAAGCAAGCAGGAAAATTGGCTCCACTCAAAGCTACAAATTTCAAAAATACCAGATACCAGGGCCTCTGCTTGGGTTGCCAGGGGGCATGGCCAGCCTGCAAACCACCACAGGCTTTTCACCCAGGCCACCCCACATGCCAAGGGAACCCCCACCCTTATCCAGGACAACCTTCAGGGCAAAGCAGCTGACTGCCATCCATGTACCAGGCTTCTGTTCTATCTAATAAAAGTAATATGCAAATTGACCATCACTCTAACACACAAGATGATTGCCCCATGTGAACACAAGATGGCTGCCACAAGATGGCCAGCAGGAGAGGGCAGTTGAAAGGGACCAGGCCTGCAAAGGAGGGCAGTTATGGGTGATCAGACCAGCAGGGGAGGATAGTTGAGAGGGACCAATCCTGCAAGGGAGGGCAGTTTGGACAATCTGGCCAGCAGGAGAGGGCAGTTAGGGATGACCAGGCTAGCAGAGGAAGGAAGTTGGGAGCGACCGAGCCTGCAGGGAAGGGCAGTTGTGGGGGGGGCAGGGGAGAGAGAATCAGGCCTGCAGGGGAGGGCAGTTAGGGGCAAACAGGCTGGCAGGGGCATAGTTAGGCATCAATCAGGCTGGCAGGGGAGTGGTTAGGGGGTAATCAGGCTGGCAGGCAGAAGCAGTTAGGGCAATCAGGAAGGCAGGCAGGCAAGCAGTTGGAAGCCAGCAGTCTTGGATTGTGAGAAGGATGTCTGATTGCCTGGTTAGGCCCTATCCTACAGGATCAGGCCTAAACTGGCAGTTGGACATCCCTTGAAGGGTCCCAGATTGTAGAGGGTGCAGTTTGGGTTGAGGGACACCCCCTCTCCCGTGCATGAATTTTGTGCACTGGCCTCTATTTTTATTATAAAAATAATGATTAGTGGCTTGAACTTATTGGGATAAAATCATCCCATTTATTTGCAAGAACAAATACAAATTTTGATTTGAGATTAGAATTGCAGCTTGAGTATTTCAGTGCTCATTAATTATTACAGGGCATAGTTTTAAAATGTAGAAGGAAGATACAAAGGTCATTTTATAGTATTACCAGAGGCCCGATGCACAAAATTCATGCAAGAGTAGGCCTTTCTTCCCCTTGGCTGCCAGCACCAGCTTCCCTCTGACACCTTGGGAACAAGGCTTCCCTCGCAGCCTCAGCTTCATCCAGAAGGTTGTCCAGAAGAATGTCTTGAAGGACATCCAGTCTAATTAGCATATTACACTTTTATTATTATAGATTTTTCTTACTATTATTTAGAAAATGACATTTTAAAATCAGTATTTCCTATAAGGAAAAATATCTAAAGATATAATTTTAATAAATGTATATACCAAAATTAATATTTATTTCCTTCTTTGTTTGCATAGACATGAACTTAGCTCTTTTTTCCTGAGATTCAAGAACACTATTAAAATTCAGTGAGAATATCCAGATGTAAATGAATTGTTCATCCAGAGTTCACAGGATGTTCACTTTGGCTTCAGTTCTCCCAGACTGGATCCATGTCAAGACTTTAAAAATTAATTAGAAATTCTGGTGAAATTAAATAATATTGTTATTTCAGCTTCAAATCACTTAGATTGACTAGTTATCTCAAAAGAGAAGTCAAGATTTGATCAGAAGTTATTTAAAATATGAAAATTAAAAATTAGACTAATGATGTGATCTATTTCCCCCTTACATTTTTGAAAAGTTATAGGACATTGCATGACTCATTATGTATTGACTAATAGAGAAAAACATTCTTGAAAATAGAATTTTGTATTTAAAGAAAAATATAATTTTTTTACATTGAAAGATTTAAAATTTTTAATGTGTATATAATTAGCTATATGTAGAAAATGTATTTATTTAAAACTGCAGGCATTATTTTATTTTATTAACAAGGTTAAATAGTTTTAGTTCAACTAAGTTACAAATGGTTTTCCAGTGACTTTAGTCTGTATAATGAATATGGGTACTATAAAGCATGTCATTTGACACTTTTATTTGCCTTGAAGTTAGCTAGCTGCCTGCCTGATTTTGACCCAGGAATGAAATGTGGAAGATGTGGATATATGTTGTTTCAATAATGAATGAGTGATCTCTGCTGTTCTAGAGAATGTATCAGCCAACATCTATGAAACTATTTTTAGTCTGGAAATATGGCTTGCATTCAATATATGTTTCTTATTTCCCAAAAGTCACTCAATCATCAAAATTTGGGAAGTGTTTGATGATGATAAGGCTTTTACTTTTTGAAAACGTTTAATAAGTAAAAGAAGACTTTTGCCCACATGAGAAATTATCTAGTGGTAGAGTCAAGAGAAGCACAGCTGAAAATATACATGAAAAGATACAGAAAGATTGCTAAGGGTCAACCAAAGATAATGATCAGACTATTAAATGTAATCTGTTCTGAGCAGATGGAGTGAGTTGACCCTGCTTGCAAGGTAGATCAGATAATAAATACCCAATGATTTTTGAGCTATGAAACAAAGAGAGACATTACTCAAAAATGGTAATTGTTCATTGGGAAAATGAAGAAGTATAACTACTATCATAACTGGCTAGGGTTGTAGCCAGAAAAGATAGAATGTGCTCTAAAACTAAGGATAAAAACATAACTGTGATGGGGGGATGGGGGGGTCAAGCCTGAAGCCAGGCATTGAAAAAATAAACGAGGGTAAAGGTAATAGAAGACTTGGGTAATTTAGGCAGCTAGGTCTGTGAACAAAGGGTCTGTATCAAGTCCCTTCCTTCATGCAGTGCCTGGGAAAAGTTCTCCAGGGCTCAAGTGGCCTCTAAAGACCCAATTCTGCCAGGCTAGACTGAGTTAATATAATTCTGCTGTTCTCTCTTACTTAAGTAGGTGCCTTTGTTTACTGTTCATAAGTGCCCACTTTTCAAGAGCTCAATGTTGTTGGTTCTGTTCTTGAACTTCTAGTATTCATATCAACAAGACCATGGTTTCCCCAGGCCCAGCATCTTAGTTTGGTGTCCCAAACATCTCTTGCTGATTTTTAACACTTGGCTTACAAACACAAGCCCATTCTTAAGCTCCATTTTCACCACCACCAAATAAAAATGCCAGGTTACAGAATTACTGAGTCCAAGGGCTGTTACAGTTGTTCACTCAAAAATTTAGGACCACAATCACACAGATGACAAGACTTTTATTCAGAACATAAGTCTGATAGTCTTGATATCATTCAACAAATATTTATCACACAGCCTCAGATAGTTTCTGTTTTATGTACGTGTGCCTTCTATAGCAACTGTAAGACTTTCAGAGTGTGTGTTCCTGTTCTATGACCTTTGGTTAGAAGAGAGCTTTTGATTACCACCTCCTGCCAACTCCCCAAATGATGTGTTGCAGGTGTAGGGTTTGGCTTTATTGATTACTTACTACTTGTGTTTCTGCCAGTTTTCATTAGTGGCAATAGTTTCATCAAAACTTTTAGCATTCTTGAAATGATATTGTATGGCTCTATTGTATAATTCTTTTTGCCAGTCCCTGATATAAGAAGTTTTTATAACTGATTTCTGAGCTCTAACTGCTGGATATGAATGTGGATTCATCAGTAGATTACTCATAAGTCACTTCTGAGTTTTCAAGGTGTAGCAGTGCTCCCTTAAAATCTTTGAAAGGAAGAATATTCTTCTCTTTTTTTCCTTATTAAAGGGACTCAGACTGTGTTTCACTAGAGACAGAGATTATTTAGCACTGACTTTCTAATGCATCCAGAACATGTGTTTATGGAAATTGACTCTAGAGCTGTGCTTCTCAGACTTGAGCAGGGATTTGAATTGCCTGGGGATTCTATGAACATATAGATTCCTCTATTCAGTGGTCATTGAATTTCGCTAAATTTGTGCAATGTAAGAAGTTCCTTCCTGAACCCTGAACTCAGGGATTGCCTATAATTCCTAAAGTTTGTTAGTTTGTTAGTTGCAGGCTTTTTGGTACCACCCAGGTTTACACAATCAGAATCCACATTTTAACAAGATTCCATGTAATTTGTTTGTATATTAAAGTTTGTAAAACATCTTGAAAAGCACACAAAATTAGCTGTGCAATGACAGAATCAAAAGTATTATTACTATACCCTATCTGATTACATCATGGAACCCCTTGTCACAGAGGATCTCTAAGGATTAAAATTCTGTAGAATGCACTTTAGATCAGGGATTGGCAAACTATAGCCTGTACACTAAATTCAACCTACCACCTGTTGTTGTGTTTTTTTGTTGTTGTTTTTACTGCCCATGAGCTAAGAATAATTTTTAGATATTTAAATGATTAGAAACCAAAGAATACTATCTCATGCGCTATTACTTGTTGAACTCAATTGACTTGAATAAGTATTGTTTCAGAATCAATCTGTTTAGTGTGTTAAGGATTTAATGTGCTAAAGATTACATATTCAGAATCCAACTCTGGATGACAGAAATATGGCCCTTTTCTTGCAGTTGTGTTGGGACTTCTATCCTTACACTATTCCTCACCAGCCAGTGAAATTAGGAATTTCTTCATCTCCAAGCATCTAGTAGGGCTCCTTTGGCCTGGGGCTAGAAGCAAGAACATGATGAAAATAGGGGACTTGGTGTGGATTGAGAGTAAAATGACTTTTCTTTAATGAAATGCAGGAATTAATTAAATATTTTTTCACCCTATTGCTATTGGGCCTTGGGTCAAGTCTTGTCTTCCTGTTTTCTGCAGAAAAGAACACAAACTCGCAGTTTTCTCCATATCCTTCTGGATGTATTAAGCCTCTGACAGCTCAAGCTAGCTTAAAAATTACTGGCTGGCATAACTTGAAAGGTCTGGGTCTAACAGGTAGAGTTGATTTCAGACAGGCTTAATGTCATCAGGGCTGCATGTCTCTTCATCTATCTACTTTGACTGTGTTGGCATCATTCCTACTTAAAATGGTCTTTTTCCATATGGTACACAACAGGGCAACCAGCATGCAGTCTTCTCAGAAGGAAAGAGACTTGTTTTTTGGCCAAAACTAGTTATCAGTCCCAGATTAAAGGATGCTAACTGGCCAGCCCAGGTCACATGGTTCCCCCATACTGGAAAAGAAGAGTTCTGGGTTGGAGATCCCTCCAGAAACTCCTGAAGTGGGTAGAGGATCTGTTAAAGGGATGCTGGGGAGGCCACAAGGAACAACTTGTGCCTTTTGCTTCTAAAGGAAATTAAGGATCTTTCAGGGTTTTCTATGTATCTTTGCAGTTTTTAAAATGTGATTATTAAATTTAATTAATTTGCTATAATTAACTACTTTGAAGAACACTGAGCAATAAAATTCAAAACAATAGTTAAGATATAGAGTTTTAGAAATCTCACTTTACTCCTAACTAGTATTTCTTAATGCCAGCTGGGCATGGCTTCACGCTTTGGAAAACATGTCCATTTCTGTCTCTGTCCTTCCTGAAAGTGCTGTTCTCTCAACTCTCAGTGCAGGAACCGTTATACCTTTTTTATGGAGAGGAAATATGAGATCTAGTGAAGTTAAATAATTGGCCCAAGGCCTTTATTAGTAAATTGTAGAACTAAATCCTTCTCATTCCACACTAGTTTTCTCTCTACCACAGGTGCTACCTCTTTATTAAACACCTTACTGAGAAGGTCCTTCTGGACACTGAGGACATACAGTGAGCAAAACAGACAAGATTTTGCTCTCATGGAGTTCATGTCCTAGTGGAGACAGAAAATAAATGAATTAATATATATGATGTCATATGGCAATGAGTACTGGAGAGAAAGTGATTGGAAAGTGTACTTTTTAAGTAAGCGGGTTAGGAATGACATTTCTAAGGTTATACTTGACCAGAGACCTGAATGGGAAGCATGCCAGGGTGATATTGGAAGGAAAGGCGTCCCAGACAGGAGAACAGGAAGAACAAAGGCACTGGAGTATCAATGTTCTTGGCATTTTTGCAGGGTACAGCAAAGAGTTTAGGGGATGGAACTAATTTTGGGTAGGGGTGGGACTTAGGGTCTAAGTGGTAGCTAAAGGACACTTTATCCAAAAAATTTAAAGGAATGGGAACTATTCAACTCTGAATTCTCATTTTTTGAAGGCAAATACCCTTTTTATCATGTTAAGGTGTTTACCTTGAGAAGATGAAAAAAATAGATTCTACCATCCATAGCAAATATTCAAGTTTATATGTACCACCATTTATTTATTCATTCAGCCAACATTTATTAAGCAACTACTATACTCTAGATCCAGAGGTGAGAGTGGTGGAAAGGAAAAGGTAGATTTCTGTACTTCAAGAGCCATTGTATGACATATATACCAAAAGCGTGACCAGGTTGACAAAATCATCTTGCATTAATGTCCACACATTTTTCCCCCCAGAAGATGGTTTCCACATATGGTAGCTGGAAGCCTGCCATTTACTGACATGTTGCTATAAAAGTTTAAATTAAATATTCTACTAGAAATGAAATCAGTGTGGTAATAGATCCATCTTACTACTGTTTCAGAAGAGTTTAAAAGCATTTAATTTCCATATCGTATCCATTAAAAATGCATGATGTCATGTCATCTGGGGAGCAATCTGTTTCATAATTTGAAGTATAACCACCAAAACATGGCTCAAAAAGGAAGCAAAGATGACAGGGGACAGAATAACATGAAGCAGTACACATACACCTAGCATGAACCTTTCTGGGATTAAGTGACCTGACAGAGAATGGAGTTTAATGGAAACAAATCAGAGAACCAAACCACATTTCTTTTTCCTCCATGAGAGAGATGTGTAAATCAGGATGAAATAAAGTTAATGTGATATGCAGAAAACATTTTTAATGTTGGTTTCCTCTGTACTGAAATGAGGAAAACAGAGCATAAGGAAGGCCAATTGAGGCGACTGCATAATGAGCTGTGGGATTAAAGAGGATGCAGATCTGTGGATGGCCTCTGCCTCCGCAGTCACAAGTGCTGCTGGCCAGCTGGCACCCGACCTGCCCAAGGCTCTTTCATGTGCTGGACTACAGAACGAGAGAGGAGAGCTGTGGATATGCTCTCTTTCTCCAATATCCACTCCCTTTCCCACCCATCTTCTTCCAACTTTTTAACATCTGCACTCCCTTATTTCATATGGGTCATGAAAGGTGGTTACGTATTATGGCTACAGAGTACTATGTTACATTTCTAGGGGAGAGAAAGGCTATACGTTAAGCTGCCAAATCAATCCTTGCCAAAATGGTCCAAGCTAATGAGAAGGTTTGTAAAATACAGCTAAATGGATGAGATGTTGAGAACAAAGAATACCAGCGAGAGTCAGCAAATGGAATCCCTGGGGTCACTGGCTCTCTTCCTGGCATTTCTTCTGCATGATCTTTGTTTAAGTGTTTGAGAATTTAAGCAGTGATATATTAATGTTTTAAGAATTCCTATACATTTTAATCAGAAACTTGATCAAGTATTATTTAAGCTAAGGGAGCTATATTCTTTTTTTAAATCTTTATTGTTCAGTTTATTAATTACATTGTTCCCCTTTTTTCCCCTATAGCTCCCCTCCACCTGGTACCCATCCCACTCTCCGCCCTCACCCCACCCCACAATGTCCTCTCCCATAGTTGCATGATTTTTGTTCAGTCTCTTGCTGCACTTCCCACACCCCTCTACTCCCCAAGAATTGTCAGTCCATTCACTCTCTATGTCCGTGATTCTGTTACATTCACCAGTTTATCCTGTTCATCAGCTTATTAATTCACTTGATTTTTAGATTCATTTGTTGATAGATGTGTATTTGTTGTTCATAATTTATACTTTTATCTTTTTCTTCTTCTTCTTAAAGAATATCTTTCAGCATTTCATATAATATTAGTTTGGTGGTGATGAACTCCTTTAGCTTTTTCTTATCTGCGAAGCACTTTATCTGACCTTCAATTCTGAATGATAGCTTTGCTGGATAGAGTAATCTTGGTTGTAGATTCTTGCTATTCGTCACTTTGAATATTTCTTGCCACTCCCGTCTGGCCTGCATTGTTTCTGTTGAGAAATCCGCTGACAATCATATGGGTGCTCCCTGATAGGTAAATAACTGTTTTTCTCTTGCTGCTTTTAATGTTCTCTCTGTCTTTTGCTCTTGGCATTTTAATTATGATGTGCCTTGGTGTGGTCCTCTTAGGGTTCCTATATATTGGGATTCGGCGTGCTTCTTGGACTCCTAAGTGAATTTCTTTCACCAGGTGTGGGAAGTTTTCGGTCACTATTTCTTCAAATAGATTTTCATTGTCTTGCTCTCTCTCTTTTTTTGGCACCCCTATAATTCGGATGTTGGTATGCTTGAGGTTGTCCCAGAGGCCCTTTGCGCTATCTTCAATTTTTTGGATTCTTTTGGTTTCTTGCTTTTTCAGCTGAGTGGATTTTCCCTCTTTGTATTTCAAATCTTTAACTTGGTTCTTGGGGTGCTCTAGAGTACTTTTAGATCTTTGTATAATATTTTTTATTTCAGTCAGTGTATGCTTAATTTCTGGTTGGTCCTTTTTCATATCCTTGTAGGTCTTGTTCATTTCCTTGTAGGACTCATTCATTTCCACATTGGTCTTGTTCATATCCTTGAGGGTCTCATTCATTTCCTTGTAGGTCTTGCTTATTTTCTTATAGGTCTTGACCTTTTCTAGGAGCCTCTTGAAAAGCCCTATAACCGTGGTTTTGAATTGCATGTCCAGTCGTTTTTTTCCTCCATTTCTTTCACATCTGATTTCTTTCCATGTCTCTGCATGGTGGCTGCTTCCCTGAGTTGGTCAATTAGCTTTGTGTGGTAGATGTCCTACAAGGGACAGTGGCTCAGCCTCCCCAGTTACCTGAGGTGGATATGGGTTGTACAGTCTTGTTGAAGTTAAGCTCAGGTTAATCCTTGTTAGCACTTGGAGGGGTTGACCTCCAGGCCAATTGTCTGTGAAGTTCAGCTGTGCTCAGGTTAGATGGGCGGAGTCTCTGGGCCTAGCAGAGAGCATCAGCTCCACCCTATGCCCCAGGGTCTCTGAGAGAGAGCCACTGCTGAGCTCCACTGGCTGCTGGAGAATTCAGCCTCTCCCCAAATGAGTCTGCATAGCCAATGTCTCACCAAGGTTGCAAAACAATGCAGTCTGATGGTTTCCCAAATGAAAGAGCAAGTCACGAGTGCTCTCTGCGCGGTCAGGCTGCTGCGCTGTTCCCAAGCTCCTGCGCCCTCTGCACAAGCTTGCCTTCTCCACAAGCCCGCAGACCCCTGCAGCACCCGAGCTTTGGTGTGCCCTCCCACTGTCCAGTTTTTACCCCGTATGATAGTGGATTCCCTGGACTTTGCCCAGAGCTGGAGAATCAATTCAGTAGGATGTCTTTGTCTCCCCTATTCAAGAAAACTGGCCGGTTTTCAGCCACCTGCCCTATCCACTGGCGCGTGCACTCCTCCAAATCTCTGACTCCGTGCGTATCTTCAACGCTGTCCTCAGCTGCTCCTCCGAGTCACAGTTTCTTATCTTAACTTTTATTTGTGGAATTTTCACTCAGCCAGCTTTCCGGTGACTCTGGATGGTGTTTGTTCTTTCGTTAAGTTGTAGTTTTGAAATTGCTGTGTATGGTGGCAAGATAGGTGTTTTACCTATGCCACCATCTTGGTTCTCTGTCAGGGAACCATATTCTATTTGTAGAATATAATTGATCCATAAATAGTTGCTTCATGAAGGAATGTGTATCTGTAACAATAAATAAATGGACAAATAGATGAAAAAAAAACATAATTCAAAACTTTTCAAACTGCAGGAGTGAGAAGTAAAGACAGCTTCATCATTTGATAATGGTCCTAACACTGTGTCAATTGATATCTTGACATATCAACTGATTTTAATTTCTAATTTTGTCTTTTCCTTCTTTCTGCACTTTTTCAAAGTTTTATTTTATATGCAGTTGCATTGGAGTCAAACAACAAAGAATTTTAGAAAGCATAGCTCTTTGAGTTTTTAGACCCTTTTCAAGCCATAAAACCTTTAGTTTCAGAGACTTTCCCATTTTGCAGCTGAAAGCCAGTGACTTTAAGGATCCTTAGATCAGAAATCCTTAGAAGTGCCTGGTCAGAAAATTAAAGCAAAAAAACAAAAACACACAAAAAAACCCCTGATATATTGTATATTAGAGGCCAATGCACAAAGATTCGTGCAAGAATAGGCCTTCTTTCTCCTGGCTGCCCGCACTGGCTTCCCTCTGGCAATTGGGACCTGGGCCTTCCTTCTGGCTGCTGCCTTCCACCTTCGCTCCAGCCCTGCAGCCCTCCTGTAGCTCCCTCCACCCCCTGCCCTTCCCATCATAGCAGGCGTCCCGCCCCTTCCCGGTTGCTGGGTGCCTGCACACGCACTACCCAGAGGCTCAGGGTGGCTGGGGCAGGGCATAATGCCCATGTTGTCACCATGGCAATGACACAAGCATCATGACTCAGCTGCTGCCATCTTTGTTGCACCAATTTGCATATTCCATCCTTACTGGCTGGGGGCACCATCATATTTTGTCATGGAGTGATGGTCAATTTGCATATTCGATCTTTACTAGGTAGGATAGTTGCTATAACTAGTGGTCAGAAGTAAGCCAAAAATCAATTTCTTATAATTTTTCTGACATATTTTCCGGGCATAGTCATTAAAAAGCATAAAACACTTTTGTGATTATCAAAACTGATGAACTTATGTATTTTAAAACTGTTATTTCTTTAATAAAACCAATCACAATGACTAAGAGGATAGAAAATATTCAAGTTTAAAGAAGCAAATATTCTACATTACCAAGCCAAAAACATTGTTATGGAAGTTACAGATCCATTCATTTTAGATATAGGTAATGGTTACTGCTTGGGCTTTGCCAACACATCAGTAGCAAATAATAGTCAGATGGATAAAATTAGACTTCAGCTGAATTCCTCTTTTCCTCAGGTCCCCTTCCCCTATATTACTGTGCCAGTCATTAAAAAGAAATTAAATAAATATCTGTGGTATCTACATTATCTTTGTTCAATAAATTTATTGGAAAAGAAAGGAAAACAACCTGTTATATTATTTTGTACAACTCAGTGAAAGCTTTAGTGTTGATTTTTGTGTTTAATTTAATTTTTGGTTGGTTGTTTTCATGGCATTCATTATGAAGAATTTTATATAACTGGGAATTAGTGGTAAGATGGAATAGTCCAAAGACAGAAGGATAGGAAACAAAGGGAACAAGAAAGAAAAACAGAGTTATGCTTCGCATGCTGTGTTTTGGAGCTCAGTACAGAATGTTGTGGGGTTACCTCTGCCTCTTGGATCAGGAATGGCATTGACAGAGAAAATGTGTCTGAGTCTTGAGTAGGGAATAGGAGTGTTTGCTAAGCACACTAGGGTGAGGATGGAGAGAATGTTACATGTAGTCAGCAACACTCTTCAAGGCCCAGAGTGCGTGCACAAGATCACCTGAGGATGTGCAGGCAGGTGGGCCCAGCAAGAGTGTTCAGGACCATTGGGAGATGAAACTGTAAGGCATGTTGTGGCAGACGAAGCTTTCATAGACCATGCCAGAGACTTTGGAATGTCCAGTGTAGGTAATAGAAAAACCACCAAAGAGTTTTGTGCCAGACATAGGAGTGAAATGTTTATAACATGATAATATATCTATTTTTGAAAGATCACTTTGAAAAAAATATATATTATTATTGACTTTAGAGAGGGGGGAGAGAGACAGAGAAAGAGAGAGAGATAGAGGGAAAGGGAGAGGGAGGGAGAGAGAGAGAGAGAGAGAGAGAGAGAGAGAGAGAGAGAGAGAGAGAGAAACATCAATGATGAGAATCATCGATCTGCTGCTTCCTTCATACCCTCTCCTGGGGATTGAGCCCACAACCTGAGCATTTGCGCTGACCAGGAATCAAATTGTGACCTCCTGATTCATAGACTAATGCTTAACCACTGAGCAATATAGGCTGGGCTAGAAAGATCACTTTTAAGGTTTTGTAAAGGATTGAAGCAGGGTTCTCCTGAAGATGAGAACAATCACTAAGTGTTAGCATAAGCTACAGTCTGATGTGTTAACAACCACTGCTTAAATCTTAGTGCCTTAGTGCAACCAAAGGATATTTCCCACTCTTGCTGTATGCCTCACAAAGGTCATTAAGGGCTCTGTTCCACATCACTCAGGGAATCAGGCTACACCAGGTTTTGGCTGCACCATCTGAAACACATGGTATTTTTAGTCACAACAACAGGGAAAGAGGCAACTACAGGGTTGTCCCCTGGCTCTTCTGTGCATTGGGATGAAATTGACACATGCCATTTCTTCTTGTGGTCTCAGGAAGCTGGAGAATGGGGGAGAGCAAATGGAATGCTTGCTGAGCATCCCAGTCTCTGTCACACTAGGTTCAGGTAAGGGAGCAGTCAGCAGTGAGTGGTCTTAGAGTGGTGGAAACAATAAATGACTAAGGTAATTCGGTGGGGGAGTGAGAGAGGAGCAAAAACGGATGATATGATTATTGGGTAAGTACTAAGTGGTACCAATGTACTCAACTTAGTGGCTAAAACTGACAGAAGCATAGGTACGGAATAGAGAGTGATAAGGTTCATTTTGCCCAGTGCTGGTGTCTGCAGAAACTAATTAAATATGTCCAGTAATAACTGCAAGTTTTAGCTCAGAATAGAGTCAGGGCTAGTTATTGATATTTGTACACCCTCATGCATTTATAGCTAGAGATTGAAAACATGTAGGTGGCTATAGAATGAGAATATGAGATTTAAAATTGCCGAATTGTTTACACACTCTGGATCCAAAGTCATCACACCCAAATTGATTCAGGAAATAGAGGATCAGAATGTCTGCTACCCAAGACTATAATTAACTGGGTTTTGATGTTGGTTGCAGAGACTAGAGACACACTGAGAGCTTTAATGAATGCAATATTTATTTGATGCCTAAAGCAACAAAGCAAGGCCTCTTGTGAAGTCTTGCAGAGATTTACTTTAAATAGTGAAGAATAACTTGAAGAAAAACTACAGATTATTAGACACTGGAAGAATTAATAAATCAAGTGGGTGGAAACATTGATTCTACTTAAACATCTCTCTCTAGAGCAGCGGCTTTCACATTGTGTTTCTCAGAAGAACCTGAGAAGGGGCTGTAGGATGCAAGCAGAGGGGAGGCAGAGTGACTCACATCTTCCATCTTCATCAGCTCTGCAGTTGTCTGTTTTATAGTGTAGGTTCACATAAGATTTCACCACAAACAAAACAAACAAAAACCACATTTGCCTCTCCATTTGCAATGTTAAGAAGCCTCAGTTGAGGTTTTCATCATTTCTTGCTTGGATGATTGTATTCTTCCCATTGGCCTCCCTGCCTCGTCTTCACCCTTTGTTATCCACCCTCCACATTGCTCCCAAAGTGATCATTCTCATACACAAATCAATCCTGGCATTTGTTTCCACAGGGCACTTATTGAATTCCTATCACCTTATTATAAAGTTTAGCTTTATAGGATGACACTGAAGTGACACTTCATAATCAACCTCTGTTTACCTCTCTCCAGCCTTATCCTCAGGATGTCTCCATTTGTTCTGTGTGCATCTGCTGTAATAAACGGCTTGTACTTCCTGTGCCCTGGGCCGGAGAATGCCTTCTGCTTAGCTAATTCAACATTTCAGATCCAGCCTCACTATAACCTCCTCTTAGAAGTCTTCCCCATCCCCACTAGTTATGAGTCTTCCTCTGAAGTTGCATAGCAACAAAATGCATACTTCACTGACGACACATATTTTACATTATTGCAGTAATGAATACTTTGGTTGTCTCCCTACTTGACTGTGAGAAAGTACACGGTTCCCTGAACATTGGCCTGCACTTGGCCTTCAACCTTGTTAACAATAAGTACAAAATGAGTATTTCCTTTTCTGGAGATCATCAAAAGCAATAGATTTTAATCTGATTGATTCATTTGACAAGGTTTGGTCAATGAATATAAACTAAATGATGTCTTAAGGTTTTATTTGCAGTGTCTTGATATTTTGTTTTTTACAACTTTAGAATTTAATATCTCTTGTAAATACAATATTTGAAAGTAACATTTCAGATTACCAGGAAAGGCTGTGACTCTTTAAAATATAAATAAATACATTAAAATATAGAAAAGATATAAAATAAAAATTTGGATAGAAAATTACTCTTTAATGGAAAGTATCATTACTGTTTCTGGCCCAATCACAGATTGCTTTGTTAATGGTACTTGTCCACAGTTTTTATAATCTGACCCCAAATGACTTTCTCAACCACATTATTCACTAAACTTTGACACTTTGCCTTTTTGGCACACACAGATCTTTACTTTCATGTTCTTACTTATTCTTCTTGACTCTCAGTGGATATTTGTAGTCTTATGACTTATATCTTCTAATTTCTTGAAAATTCTTCATCGCATCCTAGAATATTGTCTATCCACATTTTGTTCACATCTTTAGAATTTTTGTGAAGTGGTTATTAGAGTTTCTGTGATTCTTAACTTTTTAAAAAATATCTTCCATTACTTTATCTCTCTCCACCATGCTAGAGATGTTCTGTTCTGTCTTCTAATTTATCTTCAAGTATGACTTGTCTTCTGTATAATCAATGTGCTGAAATTGAAAATATATTAATAATGACTATCCTTTTAGTTGGCTTTTTAGAGCTTGTTTAATAACTTACTGGTTTTACCCAGCCGGCATGGCTCAGCAGTTGAGCATCAACCTATGAACTAAGAGGTCACGGTTCAATTCCCTGTCAGGGCACATGCCTGAGTTGCAGACTCAATCCCCAGTGTGGGGAGTTCAGGAGACAGCTGATCAATGATTGTCTCTCATTGATGTTTCTGTATTTCTCTCTCTCTCCCTTCCTCTCTGAAATCAATACAAATATATTTTAAAAAGTAACTTCCTGCTTTCATTTTCCAAGTGCAAGTTCTTTTCTATTTCAAACATTGTAAACATACTTGTAAACTTCTTTTCATATTCTCTTATTGCCAGCTAGCTCCTCACGTCCTGTGAACTGCCTTTCATATTGAGTGTCCTTTTTTGTTTTAGGTTGTGTGTTTTCAGATAACTATCCTGGGGTGATTTCCACTGCTCTGTGTACCAGTACCTTCAAGACTCACTGACGCTGAGTTACTTTTTTAGCCTGGTAATGTCTGAGTGGATTGGTAATGAGAATTCAGTTCCACTGACACAGGCAGCTCAGTCTTGGGGTTCTAATATCCCTAGAAGACCTCATCACCCACAGGGTGGGGCTGTTGGTTCTTTTCCAGCAGTTACTTTGAATATGCAGGTGTGCTGCTTCCTCTATGGTTTGTGCAATGCTTTCTGGGATTCTCCTGATTTTGGACATGGAGTCCAGTTCTGATTCCTGTTCTGCACATATTCTCCTGGGCCAGATTCTGGCCTTGACTGGCCATCAAAACTCCAGACTTTGAGATCTGTAATCTCTCCTGTTCTTGATGTTTATTATGTTCCTTCTATGTGGAGATATCCCATTTTGTTTTTGAGTTCTGCTGTATATGTAATATCTAATAATACTTGACCTATTGTATATGTTTGAAAATCTTGCATTTAATTAGTTATTAACCTAGAAAACTGCCTACTGTTTTCTGTCTAAGTGTGTAGTCATTGATTTCTACTGTTCTCTCCATTTGAATAATCTCTCCAAGTACTTCTGCCTATTGCAAATGTATTCTAACTTTACAGGATTTGAGGGTTTGATGAAGGTAAGCTTTCCCAAGCTTTTTTCCCTGCAGGGAACAAATTAACCCCTAATCAATCCCTTAGCTGAATTCATTTAACATCTATTTGATACTTAATCATATTTTGTTACAATTGCTTTCTGACTATTTGTCTTCTTGTGAAACTATAAAATATTTGAGATGTGTGGCAATTTTTTTAAGCTTTTTGGATTTCTTCATGGAATATATACAGAACTTGACATTTAAGTAAACACATTCCAATAGAAGAATGACTGAGAAATAAAAGACAAATTAAAATAAGAATAATTTTATAGTACTTAATATTTAATTTAAAAGGATTCGGTACTGAGGAAAACAGAATTTGTTCAAATTTTGTTTTCCTTTGTATTCTGCTTAATCCTTTTATTCAAAACTCATGAATTTATTTATAAGACTAGAGAGATTTTATACAAGCTCCTAGGTGACTGAAGGAGAACAGAAAGGTTTTATTCAAGCAGTATAGAATTACTATGGTAGATAAAATCTTATGTTTGTGCCAACAAAGGAAACTTCCTTAAACCAGTGGGGAAAATTAGTTAGTTTTGTGGTATCTGCTTAGAATTTGGTCTTGAGTAAATTAACTAACAAACAGCTGATTCTCAGAGCCACTTGAACAGGGAAATGCTTGAGTTCCAGTTCAGGGGAGCTCAGGAAGGTATGGGATGCAAATTACATTCCAACACAAGCTGGCCAATCAAGCCTTGAACACTTTTGAGGTCTTTGGTTTTGCCTGTGAATATGGGAACACCCAAGGGCACCTTCAAATTAAAAATAAACACACTGTTCTAAAGAGTCCTGGATATGTAATTTGGTTGAAATTTGAGGGATGTCTTTTTATAGTAACAGAGTCTATAAAGAAAATAAAATTCAGGTAAGGTTAAGTCCTTTCCAGTCATAAGTGCATGTAAATGATCTTCAACTCTAAATTCAAATATTTGGGGCATTTTTAAAGCCCCTCCTATCCCCCCCCCCCCTGCACAATAGTTTGTGGGTAAAACACATGGTACAATATTTTATTTCCAGCCATATTTTTATAACCTATTAGATGATATTACACTAATAAAAATAGCATCTAATATTGATTGTATAACTTTCTATGTCAAGTTATTTTCTCTTATTTCACATCTATTTCGTTTAATGCTTAAATAACTCTATGACAACACTAGTATTATCTCTCCCATTTACAGATGGAGAAAACTGAGATGCAAAAGGGTTAATTATTCTACCCAAGTCACAAAGTAGTCTTAAACTACTGTAAAATTCCCGCTGGCCTCCTATTCGTGCTCCTATCAGGGTTCTTTTGGCAATAAATATTTTATTGATTTTAGACAAAATACAGCAATGTTGTTTAACTTATCACTACTTTGTTGCAATCTGAACTAAACTTGTAAGAAAAGGTTTTAAGACAATTTAATTCTAAAAACATTACTGAGTACCTATTATTTGCAATTCATTACACTTGGTAATGAACAGGAGAGAGATGAGAGAGCTCTCTTTTCTCTACCAGTTCTTCAATGGAAAGAATATTTCTGTTATAATTAGGTGACAAGAGACACTGCTAATAGTGCATGCCAATTCACTGGTGATTATAGTTGCAATATAGTGTCATGAAAGGAGTCACAAAACCTGTGACTTCACTTTTTCTCTGTAGTTATATAAGCTATATCCTATAAATGACAACAAACTTCAAATAAATAACTCCTGTCTTCTAAAGTCAGGCATGTACCAGTACTTCCCACAACTCTGATATTTGGGATACTTTTATCATGCCAAACGGTCATCAGAAGGCAATAATTAACTATGTTCTTATTATTTAAAAGGAAGCTTGTAGATTTTACTTTTTGGGAGGTGAGGGGAGGGAAGTGGTTAGAGCATGTTAACTTGTTTCCTATCAATCAAGTACTTTTAATGTAAACGTAAGCATTATCAAATGAACTGAAGTATGGAAAACAGGAAGCTGAAAACCTTGTGGGAATAATAATCTCACAAGTTCTCAAATTTGTCTGCCTTTTGAAATCATTTGGAAAACTTTTAAAAAGTACTGATGCCTGGGTCCAACTCCCAGGGATTCTGACTTAGCTGGACTGCAGTATGGCCCAGGCCTACTGATGCTAATATTTAGCCAAGTTTTGAGAACCATCGGTTTTTAATCTAGAATCTGGTTTATTACTGCTTCGGGGTCATGGCATTCCTTCAGATTTCTGGGCCTTTTTCTGATTTCATAGGTTTGTCAAGTAGTTGGGATGTTAACTTGGCTTCCCACAGTAGCTATTTCTTCTGGAAAGTGATTGTGCTTCTTGTAAATGATTAATTGACTTTCTAGTCAAATCTGTCTTTGGTGAATGACCTCCTCCTCTTTGAACTCCCGGCCCCCCAGCCTTGCATAAACATACCCTTATCAAGTTCCAGATCTACAGAGTTAGCAGACCAACCCTAGAAACAAACAGGTAATAGCCACATGGAAGCATTCTGGTTTGTCAATCTGCTTATGGCAAATTACTACATGCGTTTTTCTTACAACTATTAATCGTGCCTTTGGGCTAGTGGTTCTCCATCCTAGCCACACATAATAGCCACCTGGGAAATTTCAGGATTCCTGATGCCTGGGCCATACCACAGACTCCTTACATCAGAAACTCTGGGGTTGCAACCTGGTCCTCAGTGTTTTTTCAGGTTCTTCAGAGGACATTGAGAAGCATTGCGTTTGACTCTGATACCCCTACATAGTTATTGAACACATTCCTGAACCTGTGGTTACTAAAGCTGCAGAGTTGTAGACATAGATGTCTTTTTAATTATTCCAACGTAAGCTGATTAATGACAGATTGATATTATTGGAAATCTAAAAACATTATTTGTTTTATTTTAAAGTTACAGTTGACATATAATACAAGACAATATCAGTTCCAGATGTATAACCCCTTGATCAGGTAGTTACATAACTTACAAAGTGATCATCATTCCAATAAATCTAGTACCCACCTGACACCATTAATAGTTATTACAATATTATTGACCATATTCCCTGTGCTGTACTTTACATCTCCATGAGTATTCTGTAACTGCCAATTTGTACATCTAAACCCCTTTACTTTTTTCATCTATCCCTATAACACCCTCTCCCATCTGACAACTGTCAAAATGTTCTCTGTATCTATGGGTTTGCTTCTGTTCTGCTTATTTGTTTATTTTGTGTTTTAGACTCCATATATAAGTGAAATCATTTGTTTTTCTCTGTTTGACTTATTTCACTTAACATAACACCCTTTAGGTCCATCCATATTGTTGCAGATGGAAAATTTAATTCTCTTCTATAACTGAATCATATTCCATAGGATATATGCACCACTTCTTCTTTATCCATTAATCTATTGATGCACTTAGGTTGCTGCTATATCTTGACTATTGTAAATAATGCTGCAATAAAAATATGGATGCATATGAGTTTTCTGTTTAGTGTTTTGGGTATCTTCAGATAAATACCCAAAAGTAAAGTTACCAGGTCCTTCTTTATCTCTTGTTATAGTCTTTGTTTTAAAGTCTTGTTTTTCTAGTATAAGCATTGCTATCCCAGCTTTAGATTCATGCTAGAATGGGTTTTCCTTTTCCTGGCTGCTAGTACTGCCTTTCCGCTCTGGCTCAGCCCCTTTCCACTCAGGCCCTGGAGTTGCCTCTTCCCTCTCTGGCCCTGCTTTCCCATGCTGCCCAGAAGCCCTGAGAGACTGGGGTGGGGCAGAATCCAAGTGTCCTGTCCCCATCACTCGGCATCTGTGTACGCAAGTTAACCGCATCTTTGTTGGGTTAATTTGCATATATTCTTGATTGGCTGGTGGCATAATGAAGGTAGGGTCAATTTACATGTTTGTCTATTATTAGGTAAGACTAGAAGCCCAGTGCCTGAATTTATGCATGTGTGGGGTCCAGCTGGCTCAGCCCCAATTGGGGTAGATTGGGGGCTGAACTGTTGGGAGGAGGAGATGGCAGGAGGTTGGCCAGCTGACCCACCCTGATCAGCCTGATGAAGGCTGGGCTGGCTGGGGGGGAGGGGTGCAGGGGCTGCAGGCCATTGGCCTGAAGGCCTCCCCTCATTGGGGTTGGGGAGACTCCTTGGGGCAGAGACAGCCATGGGACAGGGTTGTGGACAGTGGGCCGGCCAGCCTTGCCCCTGATTGGAGTGGGGAGGCTGTTTGGAGCAGAGCTGGCTGGGAGGAGGAGCCACAGGAGATTGGCTGGACTGCCCCACCCCTGGATCTGTCCAGTTGTTGGCCACAGTGGTCCTCATAGCGACTGGTGGTTACTGCATTACAGTTGCTGGCTTTTTATATATAAAGATCTTTTCCATTCCTTTACTTTTTGTGTGTGTATTTTGATCTGAAGTGAGTTTCTTACAAACAGCATATATAAGGGTCTTGTTTTGTTAGCTGTTCACTCACTGTATGTCTTTAAATTTTTTTTAAATTTAATTTATTGGGGTGGCCTAGCCCTCAGGGAATCACCAGTCGGGACCAACAGTGTTAGCTAGCTTGATGGAAACTCAGATTTGGGGCCCATCTGCCTGCTCTTAGGACATGGGTTCAACAAAAGAACAATAGCATCTAGCAGCACTTCTGTGTGTGAGAAAGCTGACCCTCCAGCCCTTATCCTGAAGCCAGGCAATTCACGTCTCCCCTATGTGTCCCTGGTGCATTCCCAGCTGCTGCTCCAGCACTGCAGCTTAAAGTGAGTGAGTGAGTCCAAGTTAGTCTGTGTGTGGGGCCTTTAAGAGAAATGCCTGGGACTCCAGCAGCCCTCCTCTCATTAAGCTGCAATCTCAGCTGCTTTTCACAGCAAGAAGTTATGGGGACTTCTTTTCCTGGCCCTGGAACACTGGGCTGGAGGCCCTGGTATGGGGATGGGACTCCTCACTTTTCAAGGGGGTCCACTGCAGCCAAGATATCCCTCCTGATTTTATCCACCAAAGGTGGGTGTGGGACCACTCCTTCCTATCTCTAACCTTCCTGCCCGTCTGAAGGTGGATTCTTCTTTATATCCTTAGTTTTAGGACTTCTGTTCAGTTAGATATCAGGTGGTTCTGAATGATGGTTATTCTATAGATTAGTTGTAATTTTGATGTGGTTGTGGAAAGTCCCAAGTACCACTTTTACCAGTGCTGTCATCTTGACCAGAAACTCCTAAAATATATATTTTAAATCAAACTCCTTTGTAATGTACTCACAGAGCTCTTAATTTGGGGTAGAGGCTCTTCTAATCATTGCACATAGATCGGCCTGATTACTCTATTGCCATTTCACAATGAGGGAATTTTTTCAAGGTCACACACACAGTGTTAGGGTCAAGATTCAAATGGGATAACCTGGCTCCAGAGTCAGTATGCTTAGCCACAGGTGGACAGAGGGTGTGGGTTGGTATAACCACCAGAGGCAAAGCCGTAGGTGATACTTTTATACTTTCATCTGATAGGTAAGGAACTGTGGTACAGAGTCACTTCTCCAGGATCATGCAGCTAGTCAATGGCAGGGCTGGGATTTGAACTCAGACAATTTGACCTTCAGGCATATGCGCTCATAATCCAGCATTCGTTCACAAATATGCAGCTCTTCAGAAACTTCTGTTACCACAGACTGAAATTTGGTATTGCAAATTCATGTGTGCTTCTGAGCTTACTTTTAATATCTTACCCAGATTTTACCCAGGATCTTTTGCTCTACTAACATTACCAATGGATAATCCATTAACAAAGACATGCTACAGCTGCTTTCTTACTATTAGCCCTTGGTTTCAAAATGTCTTTGATTTGTGCAGATGTTAGGTATCATGAATCCATCAAGGTTGCATATTGCAAAAAAAGATTTTCCATGCCTCTTCCCAAGCTTTGCAACTTTGCATGTCTGAAAATCATTTTAAATTCCCTTATTAGTGTCATGTGTCCTTAATTTAATATTAAAAATCCAGATTTCATCCAGCTATTGGACACTGTCCTATGTCAAAGTTTTAAAAACAAATTATTTCGAGTTTTATAGTGATAACTGTAAATAGGACAGACACGTCTTTGCCCTTTGGCAAGCAGCCTTCTGTTGAATTCCAACAGTTTCACATTGTGGATTTCAGTCAAGGTAACAATTATTGAGCATATAGTCAATTCTAGACATTAAGATGCGATTTTAGAAGTTCTTTGTCTCACAGGTTAATTTGATGCAAACTAATCCCCCAAAGCTCTTGTTAAAAATTTTAAAAGCCTGATTCAGGAGGCATGAGGTGAGATGTTTGATGCCGTATTTCTAAGAAGCTCCTGAGTGATGCTAATGCTGCTCGTCTGTGAACCACACTTTGAGTCACACCAACACTGGGCTGGTAAAGTGGCTCTCTAAAGGTGGAAAACAAAGCCCTGATTTGTAACACTTGCTAATATTCATGATATAAATACTCCTACCATGGCCAAATTCAGGCTCCCAACATGATGTCACTGAAAACTGCGTTGGGAAAAAATGTGGAGCACAACACGGGAGGCACGAGCTGGCCCTGGCACACCACTGGTCTACATGACTGTGCGCAGACTCGCTATCAAGATTCAGACTGGTAGTGATGTTGCTCCACTCTGCAAAGAGTTTTATTTATTTTTTAAAATATATTTTATTGATTTTTTACAGAGCAGAAGGGAGAGGGATAGAAAGTCAGAAACATCGATGAGAGGGAAACATTGATTAGCTGCCTTTTGCACGCCCCCTACTGGGGATGTGCCCGCAGTCAAGGTACATGCCCTTGACCGGAATTGAACGCGGGACCTTTCAGTCTGCAGTCCGACGCTCTATCCACTGAGCCAAACCAGTTTTGGCTGCAAAGAGTTTTAATAAGGTTTGGGAGACAAGAATGCTATAGGGCAGTGGTTGGCAAACTCATTAGTCAACAGAGCCAAATATCAACAGTACAACAATGGAAATTTCTTTTGAGAGCCGAAAACCAACTTCTGCACACGGGCCACGAAGTTTCAATAGTACTGTATGTGCGTGTCCACACGTGATATTTTGTGGAAGAGCCACATTCAAAGGGCCAAAGAGCCGCATGTGGCTTGCAAGCCGGAGTTTGCCAGCCACTGCTATAGGGAAAATGACCAGAGATTAGTTACAAAAGGTTGAGAAGAGGAACAAAGTTAAATTGTTTTAAGGTTACATAGACTGGATTAGAGGGCATGTGAAAGGAGTTAAAAATCCACATGAGGCCAATAATGGAGACTTTTTGGGGGGAAGGTTTAAACTAGGTTTTGATGGTGATGGTTTTAGAGGAGTGGGAAAGAACTAGGGGAATGTCCAATGCAAACAAGGTGAGGGAAAACCTGGATGTTACTAAAGACTCACGAGTAGGGGAGTTGTTCCAGGCACAAAGCAAAAGAGTCCTAGTTTCCCAAATGTTTACTCTCTGGCATGTTTGCAGAATAAAATAATCAGAGCAATCAAACATTCAAGTAACAAAAGTTAACTACATACTAAAAAGAGATGGCCATTTTGAAAGTGATAGAATACATCAAGGTGTACAGAACCTAATTTATTTATTCTTTGATGGAGAAAGGACCTCTAGCGCTGCCATTTCTCAGAACCAGCGCTTTGAGCATCTCTGCTCTTTGTTCCAGTAGAGTCAGGATGGAGCCTGGGAAGTTATGTTCCCAGTGTCTGTAGAGAAGAGCATGTTCTCTTGCCTTTTCCCAGGGTGCAGGGTGCAACCACCTAGGAGATCCAATCCATGGAGAGAATTTCTGACTGGGAGAAACATTCTGCCTTGCAATAGATTGAGTCTTTAAGAATCCAACCTCAGTGTGCTCAACTGTAAAATGGGGCCAGGAACATCTAACTCATATGGTTTCTGTGAAGATTAAGTGGAACATGGTCAAGCCATCTTGGTACTTAACTAAATAACAGGATTCTACGTTCCAAATACATCTCTGAGAGAATCCATGGCCCATGGTGAGCTACGTTTGAGTCTCTGCAGACCTTCCCTGCTTTCCCAAGGCAGGCTTTCCCCTAGATGCCCCGACTCCTTCCTCAGTTAGCCACCCCAATGTGAAAATGTCTTCTTACATTTCTGAGAGCCAAATACAGATTTGTTTTGAGGGGGAAAACATTCTATTTCTTTCCCCTGTCTTGGAATAAATGCGCTATTTCATTTTCTTAATTTGTACTATGTTAAGAACCAGAAAAGGGAACTTAAGGTCAGTCAGTCTCTCAGGTTGAGAAACTCTTAAGCTATAAGCTCCAGAATCTTGTCTTTGTCTCTAATGGGCTGTGGGGAAAAGTGATATAACCATGAGATCACTGTGTTCTTTTAGATGATTTCCTGTTTCCTGTGTATTTAAATACACAGGGAATAATCCCGCTATTAAAATGAGACCCTGTATGTGTGTATGGGCAGAAGTTCAATGAAAAAGGAAGAAAAATATGCTCGCTGACTACCAGATGTAGAATGCATAAATCCTGTCAGAACAAGTGGGGGAATGGCTTTATGGATGGCGTGCAGGAAACCTAAGGGAGCTGGGAAGTCAGATAGGCATGTGTCAAACAGACTTATTTAAATCATCCGCTTCCTCAGCAAAATAAAAGTTTGAGAGGGTCCTGTTTTCTTTTGTGGTTTGAAATTACAGTTGTAGGCCTCAGAGGTCCTGCCTGATTGAGGGCTTTCAAGCAAAGAAGTGGCACAACCCGGTTCAGGCTCCCAGCAACACTGGGATCGCCCAGTGCCTCCGCCTGAGGTCTCCAACCTTGCCCTGTTTGTACTTTCTGTTCTTTGTCATCTCAGAAGCAAATTGCAGTGCAGCTGACCGCTGCTTCATGGCCCTCTGGCTTGTCACAACTAAAAGGCTTTTCCAGCTGAGAGAAAATGGTGTCCATTGGCTAGCTTCTCAGACCCAGCTTCTGGTGGTGCACTGTAAATCAGAGTATAATCTTTCGCCCTTTAGGCTTGAAAACTATGCAATTCTTTCTTCTGCATTGTTCTGTTCATGGGTCATGCAGAGTTCAGTACACCCTATAGACCATCAGTTTGGGTTAAAACAAACAAACCCGGTTTAAAAACTGGTCACTTGTGTCTACTTGGCTGCCAGGCCCATACTAATTTATAGTGAGAGATAAGACTGGATGCCCATTATATTCAGGTCTAACCTCCTGACTGGTAATTCCTCCAGGAGGCCCACTTGGTGATTTAGTAAGTTATTGATGTACATAGATGCAAAGCAAAAGTATTTAAGTATCAACCATTTCCTTTAAGTTACATTAGCCCTGAAATGTTTTTCTCAGGATATTTCTGTTTGAAAATATATTGTAAAATATACTATTTTTGTCCTAGAATTATTTATATATATATATATATATATTATCTAATAAAAGACTAATATGCAAATTAACCATCACTCTGCTATACACACAAGCCACAGCCACTAGCCAATCAGGAGTGAGTATGCAAATTAAACCCAGCCAAGATGGCTGTGGCCATGGAGCAAGCAGGAGGGAGGCTTGGGTTTCCCTGGTGATGGAGGAAGCCAAGCTTTCCACACACCCTGGCTGGCCCAGCCCTCTGCTTAAGGCTACAAAGTTTCAATGATAGAAGACACATAAATCCCAGATACCAGACCCTTTGCTTAGGTCACTGGGGGGTGTGGCCAGCCTGAAAACCACCACAGGACCCTTACCCAGATCACCCCATGCTCCAAGGGAACCCCCACCTGACCTGGGACACTCTTCAGGGCAAACCAGCTGGCCCCCACCCATGTACCAGGCCTCTATCCTATCTAATAAAAGAATAATATGCAGATTGACCATCACTCCAACACACAAGATGGCTGCCCCATGTGGTCAAAGACCCTTCCCCCATGTGGACACAAGATGGCCACCACAAGATGGCCAGCAAGGGAGTGGAGTTGGGAGGGATCAGGCCTACAAGGGAGGGCAGTTGTGGGTGATCAGGCCAGCAAGGGAGAGCAGTTGGGAAGAACCAGGCCTGCGGGGAGGGCAGTTAGTGGCAAAAAGGCCTGCAGGGGAGGGCAGTTAGGGGTGACCAGGCTGGCAGAGGAGGGAAGTTGGGGCAAACAGGCTGGTAGGGGAGCAGTTAGACATCAATCAGGCTGGCAGGGTAGTGACTAGGGGGTGATCAGGCTGGCAGGCAGAAGCGGTTAGGGGAAATCAGGAAGGCAGGGAGGTGAGCAGTTTGGAGCCAGCAGTCCTGGATTGTGAGAGGGATGTCTGACTGCCTGTCGGGCCTAAACCAGCAGTCGAACATCCCTTGAGGGGTCCCAGATTGGAGAGGGTGCAGGGTGGGCTGAGGGACATCCTCCCCTCCCCCCATGCATGAATTTCATGCTCCAGGCCTCTAGTAGTAGAATAAATAATCATGGTGCCATGAAAAGACCATGGGCTTTGTAGTCAAACACACCCAGATATAAATTATTTCTACTTCGCCACTTATTAATGTGTGAACTTGAACATGTTATTGTTCCTTTGTGAACTTCAGTTTCCTTACCTTTTTGCTGAGAATAACTGTGTAAAAGCCATTTATAGAGAACCTAACACAGCATCTGCTACTTTGGGAAGCCTTAACAAATTCTTACTTCTCACCATCTATCCATCTAGAGTCTAGGTGGGAGCCCAATTCACAAGGTGGATGAAAGGCAGTGGCAGCTTGGTGGCTCTATGTGTACAGTCTCTGGCACTCTGGATATGCACTCTGTTAGCAGGGAAATGTGATTTAAATGTTGCTAGGTGGTAGGAATGAGATTGCAATGGTACCCTTCCTCTGTCAGGTGAAATAGGGCCAAAGGACAAGCTATGTGTCTCAGCAGAAACAATGCTGGGCAGTGTTGTTTTTCTAGTAGTAAGCAAACAAACAAACAAAAATACTGCAGAGATGTGTGCATATCAAGGGGATGATTTTAAAGTTCTGTGCTTTCATGTGTGTTCAAGAATGGCCCTTAGTGTGAAATGAAAATCAGTCTTGTCCTTTGAAAAACACTTCTTTAGAAAGTGCAGTTCCATTGAGAATCTAAGAAGTTTTCAGAAGTAATGGGGGGTGAGGGTGAGGAAAGAAAGTGAGGGTGGGGTTAGGAGGTCTTATAAGATAGTGTTGAATGCCAAATACTCTGTTGACTGTGGACCCCTAACATGTATATGGAACAAAATATTCTTTGTCAGTGCTGCAACGTTATATAAACCCTGATTCCTTCTACCTTTTTATCTATTATCTTAAAGCCAGAGTATGTACCACCTGGGTTTTGAGAAAGAAGATGAAAATGAAATTGGGGAAGTAAATGGTGGGAGGTATCCTGAAAGAAACCAACTACATCTGTTCAAGTCAGCAGGTTTTGAGAAAAGTTATTACATAGTATTTTGAGAATTGTGCAAGGAATATTCTGACACTTTTTTCTCTCTCATGCTTTCTCTCTCTTTTGCCAGAACCTGTAGTGATTATTATCACCTCTCTTGACCTCTTCCTCTCACTTATTGCTGTGAAGGCTACCTGAGTTCATTTTCCCTAAAATTGGACAAACAAAAGGACAATCAGTGTCTGTGTATGAGCTGCAAGACATATGGGGGCAGGTGCAGGGTACAGGGGAGCAAAATATATGTTTACTATTTAGCCATTGCTGCAGAATAAGTCGTATCAAAGTTTATCATCTTAAAGTGAAACAAAAAAATGCTATCTCATACAGTTTCTGAGAGTCAGGACTCCAAGAATGGCTTAGTTGGGTGGTTCTGGCTCAGGGTCCTTTATGGAGTTGCAGGTTATACATCTACTGGAGCTTCAATCCTTTCAGATGGGGTTGGAAACTCCATTTTGAAGCTGGCTCCCATAGGACTATGGGTTGGGGGCCTCAGTTCCTCATCCCATGGAGGTCTCCTCATGCCATGAAACTTTGACTTTACTCAGAGAAAATAACCCAAAAGAGAAAGACTTCAACTATAATGTTTATTATGACATAGTCTTAGAAGCAACACAACACCATTCTCACTATATTTTATTCATTTGAACTCAGCCACTAAGTCCAGCTCACACTCAAGGCAAGGGGAATTAAGTTCCAGAAAAAGAAAAGCTATCAGAATTTATGGGCATATTTTAAAACTACTATTATGTGTGTGTGTGTGTGTGTGTGTGTGTGTGTGTGTGTATGTGTGCATGTGTGTGTGTGTGTGTGTTATAGGGACTGGAGGTGTCCTTCAGCCTGGTCTGTGCCCTCTCACTGTCTGAAACCCCTTGGGGGATGTCCAACTGCCAGCTTAGGCCTGCTGCAGCCAGCCGGCAGTTGGACATCCTTCTTGCAGTCTAGGACCCCTCGCGCATTACCACCCATCTGCTTGTTGCTCCTTACCACTAGGCTCAATGCTCCTTAGCACTGCTGCAGAGGTGGGAGAGGCTCCTGCTACCACCACTGGACTCACCACCTGTGAGTCCTTCTAGCTGAGCAGCGCTCCCTCTGTGGGAGCACACTGACCACCAGGGGACAGCTCCTGCATTGAGTGTCTGCCCCCTGGTGGTCAGTGCACATCATAGCGACCGGTCGTTCTGCTCATTCCACAGTAATGGTCACTTAGGCTTTTACTATATAGATAAAGGCCAACTTCACAAGGTGTAGATATGGGACTGGGACAAAGTTATGGATGTCTCATTCTGCAAACAGTGCCTCATCTATAATAAAAGCACTAAAGTTGCCAAAACTGGTTTGGCTCAGTGGATAAAGTGTCAGACTGCAGACTGAAAGGTCCCAGGTTCGATTCCGGTCAAGGGCATGTACCTTGGCTGTGGGCACATCTCCAGTGGGGGCTGTGCAAGAGGCAGCTGATCGATGTCTCTCTCTCATCGATATTTCTGACTTTCTATCCCTCTCCCTTCCGCTCTGTGAAAAATCAATTTTAAAAAAAAAGCACTAAAGTTCATGGGTCACCACAACCAAATAAGAAAAGGGCTTATTGAAGAAAACTTATCAAGGATGATACTTCACTTATATATTTATTCTAGGCCCCAGGAGGATAATAGTTACAAAGTGTGTGTCCTGCATGATGCAAATACTCCTGCTCATTAATAACTGAACATATTTTATCCAATTATAGTAATAGTTAATACATGCACATGGTATGTATTTAAAAGGTAAAAATGTTTGTGGTTAAAATAAGATGCCTGTTTTCTTGATAATTCCTGGAATGAAATTATATTTGCTGGGTTCTTATGTAACTTCCTAAAGAGATTCTGTGTATATTTAAAAACAGATAGACACTTTATTTAGCTCTCACTAGTAATAAAATACCATATGCACCGTTCTGTACTTTGCTTGTTTTTCAATTAACAGTATTGAGGAATTCTATAGTAGCACATGTAGATTCATCTCATTTTTTAATGGCTGTTTAGTACTGCATCATATGTCTTTAGGCAGTTACCTGGTACATTGCTTCCTGTCTCTTGTTACTATAAGCAAAGCTGCAATGAATACCTCTGCATGTTCATTGTTTCTCACGTGGGTGTAGCATTCTTGTACATATTAAACATTGATAGGTTCTGACAGATTCCCTTCCACAGGGCTTTACATACTTACTTCCATTACAAAAATATGAGTGTCTGCTTCTCAAAACTCTTGGCAGTACAATAGATTATTCCCTATTTGATATTTGCCAATTTTGTAAGTACAAAATAGTTTGCAGTTGTACTTTTAATTTCTATTTCCCCTACTGTGAATGAGGTTGGGGCTCTTATAATATGCTTAAAATAATTTACATTTACATTATTGTGAACTATTTGTTCTTATCTTTTGCCCATTTTTATATTGGGATTGTTGTTTTTATCCCTTATTAATTAGAAGAAGTTCTTTACAGATTATAGCCACATGCCACTTACAGACAGAGACGTGTGAATGTGATAGAGTGCACTTGAATCTGGCTAGTATATCCTACACACCTACGCTATATGTATACCACAGTCATCTATATTTCTCAATGACATATTATGAATGTCATAAATATAATGACAATAAGGAAAAGTTGGCTAATAGATTTGTAAATGGTATTTACAGGAAGCCAAATCAGATAGAAAAAAAGAATAAAGTTCACCGGTTGCAAATACAAACGATGATATCTTGGAGTAAGAACTATTTTATATTTTATTCTTTGATACATTGTGCACACTAAACATGTTCTTTGCTTTTTTCCCTCTGTCTTCTGCCTGTTTTGCTGCTCATTAACACCTCTACTAGGAAGTGGGAAGGGTAGTGACAAGAAATAAAAGTATAAGTTGAACTGCAACTAAGAATTTTTTTGTAATGCTAACATAAGAAATATATATATTAATTGTAACTATAAATTGCTACCTTGGTTAATATATGGTATTTTGAATATGCAAAAAATTATGAAGAATTGGAATACATTTTATACCAAAGGATGAGTTAACAGAATCTTATCAGTGGATAGAACCACACTGATAGACTGCAAATGGGAACTGCAGAAGTGGTCATAAAAAATGAATTAGCAAGTATACACATAAATTCTTAAGACCTAACTACATTTCCAAAAGCAAATTGCAAAGCTTCGTTTAAACATGGAAAAACTGAGGTCATTTGTTGGAGTCAGGGAAGGCATTTACAATGGAAATATTTTTTAAAAGTTATTTTAACAATTTAAAAAGAGAGAGATTTGGGGCTGAAATCACATGACACTAGATGAATACACATCAAAATATCTCTTTAGGCTTATTTTATTATCATATTTATATTTTGTGTCTCAACATTTCTACAATAAACATGTATTAATTTTATAGTCAGAAAGTAATTTTTAAAGAAAAATTTTGTGTTTCACTTCCCTTTGTTTATCTCTCAATGATGTTTGTTCCATGGATTTTATTAGTCAAATCCACCTCACAATGGGATGGAGGCAGGAATCAAGACTGGGAATTTCCATCATACATATGATTTTAATGATCAGAACATGGAGTTTAGTCCTAATATAGTCAGAGACTTATACTGATTAGGCTTATCAGACTGCTTCCAAATAAGAAGGACTTTTAAAATGTAAAGATAGAATGATCGAACTTGTCGGCAATCAGCTAAAAGAGGTAAAACACAAATCATCACGGTCAGGAGACATCACTATAGATCCTACAAACTTTAACTGGATAATAATGAAACATAAATAAAAACTTATTTTTATTGTGGTGGCAGCAGCCATCAAACAAGAACCAGCATGAAAACAAAAAATATATAATTTATTGAGCAATCTTATGTGACAGGTATTGGCTAGGCAAGGTAGAAACAAAGGAATACCCACCAAATGAGAAAAGCAAAGGCCAGTTATTCAGAGCTTACTATATATGAAGGAAGTCCATTGAATTTTGGCAGAGACTCAAAGAAAGGCAGACGAGTGAAAAAGCTTTATAAGGCAAAAAGAGGAAGGCTTCAGGTATGTCCTGATTGAGGTTATTGACAAGGAAAGCTGTAGGCTGGCTAACTAGAAGCAGAGCATTCTTTGTGATTGGTTAGGGTTGCAACTTTGGCTTTCTCTGGATGGTCCTAAATTGGAAGTGGGAACAAAAAGTTAAGGAGGCTGCCAGTTGTTAATCAAGTCCTGGGCCATTTTGGGCTGGTTTTTAAATCAATTGTTTTGATTTCTGGATTGTTATTGAAGATTTCAGTCTGATGTCCTATAAGTCTGGTGTATAGCAGGCTGGATTTCTGGACCATTTTTTGTAGATAAGAGGGTTGGTTTTCTGGCCAGGTTGCAGATAAAACTCTATTTTTATGCATAGTCTGGTCATCGTATATTTGTATATCCATCCCTTCAGTAATAAATACTGTTATGATTTTTTGACACCCTTTATTTTGACAGAATAATGAAGAGAGTGACCCAATCCTCTGGGAGCATCTGAGAGAGCTTCCCAATGAAAGCAATATTTTAAGTGAATCTCTAAGTCTAAGGCAAAGGGAAGAGGAAAATAAATTGCTACCAGAGATTACAACATCTACAAAGATACACCCAGGCAAGTACGTGGTATTTTTTTGGGAAGCAGTGACCTTTTAGAGAAGCTTGAACATAGGTGGGTGGGGGACAGAAGATGAGCCAGGAAAGAAGGTTGGAATCAAAGTGTAATGGACTTTGAATGCTGTTCTGACATAACCTTTATAGACTCTAGGGGAGAAAAAATGCCTTCAAGTCAATAGTTATGATATTAGATTTGTGTTTTAGGAAGATAATTTTTGTGACAGTGGAAAACATGCATGGGGTGTGTCAGGAAACTGGAACCTTCACACAGGCTAGGATGGTATTTTGCAAGTTGAAGGAAGAGGTGATGAAGGCCTTGATCTGAGTAGGGGTAGTGAGGATGCACCAGAAGGCAGATAGAGATGACCAGGACAGCATCTTTGACACAGAATGAGTTCTCCATAAATATGTTATGTTTTTGAGTCAATAAATGGAATATCTAGGAAGTGGAATGGATTGGGGTTGGTGACTTGATTGGATGTTATAAATAAGAATAAGAAAGAATCAAGAACTATCAAATATTTTAGCTTCAATGACTGATTATACAGTGATGCCATGGGCCAAAGTATGAAAAATAGGGACTGTGGCAGGTGAGGATGTCAGGTTAAACTTTGAGCATGTCTTTGGGGCTTATAAAGTTGGAATGGAGTTTTGGCAATGTGGTGTGGAGGCTGGGGCATGGGGTCCCCAGTAGCACATAGAGAGTAGTTGAAATCATGAGAAGGTGATTGGTCAGAAAGACCAATTGAAAAATAATGAAGGGCGTCCAGTACTTGAATGCACTGAACTTTAAACAGTAGATAGAAGAGGAAGCAGCAGTAGTTACCAACTAAAAAATGGAGCCTGTGCTCATCTGGAATTTCCCCCTTTAGACTGCTTTATGCCAAGTTAAGCCATTCTTATACTTAGTGGTAGGAAGATATAACAGCACTTTTTAAGAAAAACTGCAAAAATTAAGTTATGTGGACTGTATAGAACTGAGGATCAGACTCTTGAAGCATGGACTTTTTGTTGATGAATGATATGAGGGGCCCCAAGTTGGAATCCAAGCTCACTTTATTTCTGCGACCTTGGCTATGTTACTTCTTTGAACTACATAAAGAGGTAATTATATCTATCTTAAAGAGTTTTTATGATTAAATGACACAGTTCTATATAATATATGTAAGGTGCCTGTCTAGTGATGTCTATGTTTTGGTCAATAAATAAAAGTTGTTGTTGGGGGAGATCAACTGAAGGACTTGTATGCATGCATATGAGCATAACCAATGACTGAAAGAAACTGGGGCGGGGAGGGGGCAGGTGGGGACATGTGCTGGGGGGTAAGGGAGGCTGGGGGGAGGATATTGGGGGGGGGAGGAAAACATATGTACCACTATTAAATATAAGTTATACTGTAAATAAAAGACATAAAAATAATAAATAAATAAAAGTTGTTATTATGAAAAAGGTTAGAAGAATGGTACTCAAGAAAAACTGTAAATACATTTTATATTTTACCACATGCAAAATTGTTAATATTACCAAGAGAATCATATGGACTTAATTTTTTCTCTTAGCTCTTTCTTCCTTCAAAAGTAGTTTGCTTCAATAAAAACCAATTCTGATCTTTTTCCAGAAAGAAATTTTTTAAAACTTTCAAAATAATATTTTATTATTTCTTTGATGAATATATATACTTATCTTTATCCAAAATTACTCTGAGGATTATTTCCTATTATTGCACTTCTAGGTAACAAGCATTTATTGGGTACCTACAGAGAGAAAGGGAGAGGGATAAAGAGTTAGAAACAATGATGAGAGAGAAACATTGATCAGCTGCCCCCTGCATACTCCCTACTGGGGATGTGCCAAGGTACATGCCCCTGCCTGGAATTGAACCTGTGACTCTTGAGTCCGCAGGCTGATGCGCTATCCACTGAGCCAAACCCATTAGGGATCCTGTGTCATCTTATATGCTTGGCACCAGAATCCAAAGCTAAATATATTTGCTTCTCTTGAGAAATTAATTCACTGAATAAATATTTATTTAGAACCTACCAATAGGCAGATGCTGATCTTAGTAGTAGAAATGCAGCAGGAAAAAAAAGCACACAGACACTTTGAACTTTGGCAGACTTCATTGAACTGAAGGGAGAGGCAAGAAAATAAACAGGTAAATAAGAAAGATAAATGCAGTTGGTGTTTAATGAAGGAAAGAATGAAGAATAAAAATAGTGAATAACTAGAAAAGACCAGCATGTGTAGCCAGCTGGCCTCTCTGAGGGTGGGGTAGGTGTAGAAGCATGACAGTAATGAGTCAAAATAATTTTTATGAAATGAAACTATCCCATATCACAAAAACAGCACAGTAGGGAGAAAAATATAAATACTTTAGAAATAAACTACTTTGGAATCAAATTCTAATCATTTTAGGTTTTATATGTTCATATATCTCACTTTACTCTCATTTTTGAACTAGGTGTGAAACTTAAAATAGGAAAACAAAAAACAAACAAAAAAAACACCAGTATTTTTGCATTCCCCCAAATAGTCACTTTGGGTAAACATTCTGATTGCAAATTAAAATTAGGAATGTTGGATATAATTTCTGTTATAAGAAATATTTTTGTATCAATAAATCCCCACCAAATTGGTCTTTCATATTCTGTATCTTTCAAGTTTAGGCTGAGGATCTTTAAGTTTCTTAATTATCCAACCAGCATGAAAATCAAGGGTGGTTCTTAAAGTCATAGGACTTTGGAACTGGAAAGGACCATCTGTTGATGTCACCCTTATTTTGCAGAAGATAAAATGGAAAGAAATAACAGAAAGCATAAGAACAGGAAGTTTAAAAAAGGTAATTGGCCAAACAAGAACAGAAAACTTGGTTTCATATCACCAAGCCCAACTATTGGGATCTTTCCAATTTTCTTATCCATTCAATCAACTAGTGCTTCTTGTGTGCCAGGCACTAAGTTAGCCTCTGGGTACCCTGAAGAGTGACAAGTTCTTTGCAGGATATCACCCTCTCATTCCCTAGAACTTTGTAGATTGTCAAAAGATGTCTCAATGAAGCAAATTATAATTCATAAGTTCTCAAATGCAATAGATTGTTGAAAATGACAAATTGTCAAGTCATTGAACATGCTTGTTCTTTGTCATTCTGCATTAAGATTTTTTAAAATGGTCTTTTAATATAGATCACTTTTGAATTATTAGATTTTGAGTTTCAGTTCAGACTATGAGACTAATTTCTGACCAAGGAAAAGTTGCTGAGCTCCGGCTTCTAAGTGGAGAATTGTGACAAAGTCACAGCTCAATGTTAGAAACATATAGTAGGCACTCAATATTTGCCTTTAATTTCTATTTGTAATTTTAAAATTGCTTATGACAAGAAAATATACATGTAGAAGTATTTGTAAAATAGAGCTACACAATCTTATCTATTTATGCAATGCTTTTTACTGAATGTAACATTAATCTGACATTTAATATCTTGCAAATGTTTTTACTCAGTTGAGTTAATATAGTGATAATTAGCCTTCTATGACTGGAAACTGATTATATTTGATTTGTCTGAATTACTAAACCTCTTTTAACTTTTCCTGCACCAAATATAGACCAATTCTTTTGTACTTTATCATTAATATAATTGTAAAGGACAACTACAGTCAAAACAAAAATTACCTTGTTCATTTGTTTCTTTACTATTTCATACATTCTCCTCTGGCCACAGAATTAGAACATCAAGTTATTTATTTATGAAACATTATGAAATAGAAAATCTTCCTTTTAATCTTAGCCATATATACTAGCTATATGATTTTAGACAGGATGGCTACATTGTTAAGCTTCAGTAGGGTCCCATGTAACATGTGGATATTAATGCCTATCATAGGAATACTAGGGGGATTAAATGACATAATATCTATAAGACACAGTAACTGGCACATAGAAAATGTTGACATAGTTGAGCTTAGATGAACATTTGAGATCCTATCTATCATTTGTGACTTCAGTAATCAGTATATAGTATAAATATTGTCCAGATGCTATATTTTACAGGCTATCAATAAGAATTCTTTTATCTGCCAGAGATTTAAAATTATTTTACAAATATCTATTAAATGCCAACATTGTGCAAGAGAATGTGGAGGTTTCTCTAAGGGACAGTAAATTAATGAAATACTAATTTTGTCCTCAAAGGGCATAAAGACCAGAATAATTATAATTCATATAGAAAGAATGATAACTACTTCTTTTTTTCTTTTCTTATTTATTCCCCCTCCCAAACTCCTGAAATTCTTTTACCCTGCCCTCTGGAATTCACAATCACTCCTAAAAAGTGTTTTTTATATCCTCAGTCTTTTCCTAACTGAAACATAGGTCTCTTCTGACACTGCCTCCTGCACAGACTTCCCAAGAACCACCCCTTTCCTCTCCATATCCTTGGCCCATTAGTCTAATGCTAAAGTAGATGTCCTCCTCACTCCTCACTGCTGCACTGTCCACTAGCCGCTAGCCACATGTGGCTATTGAAATTCAAATTAATTCAAATTAAATAATATTAAAAGTTTAGCCCTGGCTGGGTGGTTCATTTGGTTGGAGCATCGTCTCATTTATAGAAAATTTGCATTTTCGATCCCCGATTGGGCAAGTACAGGATACAACCAATTGATGTTTCTCTCTCACATTAATGTTTTTCTTTCTCTTTCTTTCTCCCTTCCCCTCTCTCTAAAATCAATGACAACATATCCTTAGGTGAGAAATGAAAAAAAATTCAGCCCCATCCAGTTTGGCTCAGTGGATAGAGTGTTGGCCTGTGGACTAAAGGGTCCCAGGTTCGATTCTGGTCAAGGGCACATGCCTGGGTTTCAGGCTTAGTCTCCAGTGAGGGGCATGCAGGAAGCAGCCAATCAGTGACTCTCATCATTGATGTTTCTATCTTTCCCTCTACCTTCCTCTCTGAAATCAATAAAAATATATTTTTTAAAAATTCAGTTTCTTAGTCACACTGCCTATCTGCTCAATAGCCACTTGTGACTAGTGGCTACTGTATTGGCAGTGCAGATGAGATATTTCCTTCAATGCAGAAAGTTGTATAAGAAGCACTGTTCTAGGCCATTCTTTCAGTTTCCCCTCCCAAATCCCCAGTTTTGAGTCTTATGTCATCAGTCTTTGCCACACATTGCTTGAACCTTCTCACTCATCTGTAGGTTACTCACTCTCCTTCCAGGAGGTAGCCAGCCCCCGGCTCATTTTTAATATCTGCCTAGATCAGTGGTAGGCAAACTCATTAGTCAACAGAGCCTAATATCAACAGTACAATGACTTAAATTTCTTTTAAGAGCCAAAAATTTTAAACTTAAACTTCTTTTAACATCACTTTTTCAAAATAAACTTGGCCAGGCCATGGTATTTTGTGGAAGAGCCACATTTAAGGGGCCAAAGAGCCGCATGTGGCTCACGAGCCGCAGTTTGCTGACCACTGACCTAGATGATCTTCTCCATATGTTGGTATCTCAATTCCTTGACCTTTTCTCCTTGAAGGATCTTACCCTTTTTCTAACTCAGTCCCCACTCCCATGGTCAGACCCTGCAACCTGTCATTACCAACAATCTTCTGCCCATAACATCAGCCTTCAATATCCTGTCCTCCAACAACCATCTCTGACATTACTACTCATTCCCTTATTTCTCACTCTTATACAGCTTAGAGTCCATGGTTCATTATTATTCATTCCTTGCACACACATAAAGTTTGCCCTGCTCCCACAATACATTATTCATTTGGTAAAACCCTACTGCAGAAAAATTCAACTCTTTGTTTGTTCTGAACCTACAGATGAATATAGCCACAGAATAGCTACAATCAGGTTGATTAGTCTGACTTTAAGTCATTCACCATTTGTAGTCAACATTCCTTATCCTCTTCCAAAATTTAAAATATCTTCTTTCCAACCCTCACTATTCATTCTCAGCAGGTGGTCTCCCATCTCTTACCACTGTCAAATCAATTAGAAGAGAACTTTCATATTCACTCAAGAAAGAACCCCTCGCCCACTTGGCCTCCCTTTTTCCTCTTCAGCTACCTCCTCATTTATATACTTTCTTTACAGGTAAACATTCTAAAACTGATGTTCTATAATCTTTCTTCCCTTTAGCCATTCCACTTCTCCCATCTTCTCTAGAACTCTCTCCAAACAGGCGTTTGACTTTACCCCTTACTAAAATTACTTTTGTCAACATCATTAATGACTAACATATTGGTGGCTAAATCTAATGACAGAGTCCCAGTTTTTATCTTATTTATTAGTAACATTTTACAAGGCTGATCACTTCCTGATTTATAAACACTTGCTTTTACTTGGCTTCTTAGACACCACTTTCTTTTGGATTTCTCCTATGTCCCTGGCCACTCCTACTTAGTCTCCATTATTTCTTCTATTCTCTAACTTCTGAATGCTCTAGTGTCTCAGGGCTCAGTCTACATAGTGCTTCTTTTTCTATCTACATTAGCCTTTGTATTCTCATCCAGCCTCCTGGTTTTAAATGCCATCTGCAAACTAACTCTTTGTAATCTCCAGACCAAACCTTCTCTCCAACCTCCAACTCTTATTTCCAACTATTTACTTAAAATTCCACGTGGTTATCTGTTATTTCAAAATTAATACATTCCAAACTGAGTTCCCAGTTTCCTTCACTTCACATCATCCTGTTGCTATCTTCTTCAACTAACTAAATGCCAACTCCATTTTTTCAGGTGTTGAGGTAAAAAAAATATATCCTTTGTCTCTCTCTCGTATATGAAATTTCATATATCAGCAAAAATTGCTGGTTCTATTTTCAAAATTCATTATAATCTATCTTTTTAATAATCTCCACTACTTCCAGGAGGTCTGGCATAATCTCTGGCCCAGCTGATGCAATAGCCACACAGTCTTCTGCTTCTATACTTTCTCTTTCCTATTGTGTATTCTCAAAAGTTGCTGAGTAATCATAATAAATTATAAGTCAAACCATATATGTTCTCTCTGCCCAAAATTCTATACTGGTTTTCTATTTCAGTCAGGGTGAAAGTCAAAATCTTTATAGTGGCCTAAAATGCTTGATAGAGTCTGACCACATTAACTCTTTGATTTTATATCCCATTATTCTCCTACTAAGCCTCTATACTTTAGTCATGCTGAGCACTTATTATTTTTCTAACGCACCAGTCAAGCTTCTGTCTGGGGGTTTTAGCACTTGCTTTGTCTTATGACTGAAATAGTTTCCATCAGATGGATGCCAGGCTTGCTCAGTCTCCTTGTTCAGAATGAGTCTTTCCTGAACAAATTTATTTGAAAATTGCAAAGCTTCTTCAACCCCAGCACTCTCCAATTTTCTTCTCAACTTTATTTTTCTTAAATATTTTATCTATCTATCTATCTATCTATCTATCTATCTATCATCTATCTATTGTCTATTTATCTAGCTATCTGGGATCTATATTGCTCTACTAAAAGGAAAGCACTAGAAATATTTTTTCTGGAATCTATATTTCTCCACTAAAAGGAAAGTACTGGAAATATTTTTCTGGAATCCATATTTCTCCACTAAAAGGAAAGCACTGGAAATATGTATCCTCAGCACATGGTAGATAATCTATATATGTTTTGTAATGAATGAATGGTGTTTTCTATAGTAGTTGTATGATATATTTTTCTTTCTTTTTAAAAGTTAAGATGTTTTACTTCTAAGTTTATTTATTTTTTAATATATATTTTATTGAGTTTTTACAGAGAGGAAGGGAGAGGGAAAGTCAGAAACATCAATGAGAGAGAAACATCGATCAGCTGCCTTCTGCACACCCCCTACTGGGGATGTGCCCGCAACCAAGGTACATGCCCTTGACTGGAATTGAACCTGGGACCTTTTAGTCTGAAGGCCGACGCTCTATCTACTGAGCCAAACCGGTTTCGGCATCTAAGTTTATTTGTTTTAACACCCATCTTAATTATTTCCATAACACGGAACTTATAAGTCAAGAATGGAGTGGGAAGATGTATTAAAAATCCCTGCCACATCCCCAAAACAAAAAATTCATAGAGAATTATTTTTATAAGTGTAAAAAATAAACCATTCTGCTCAGAAAAAAGGGAAGGAGGGGATGGCCAGGGGCTAGTGAAGAGAGAAAAAGTACCTCAGAGTAGGGGCTAATGGCAAGTTTAGACCATTTAGGACAGAGCAGGCTGGAGTTTCAGTACCTGCCTAAGAGGAATTGAATTTGTGTTAACTAAGGGGAGGACCAGATGGGGACCAACAGGGCAAAGTTGAGGGTGGGACCTTACAGAGAGTGGGGGACTATATTAGTTTCACTCAATGAAGAGGAAGAATCACCATGAAGGACTGCAGCCTGGCCCACATCCCTAGGATGGGGTCTAAAATTTCACAATTTGTGTGGAGGAGGATCTCCAAGCCTCTAATTTAAGGCCAACTTTGGAGCCATGAAACCCAGAGGGCCAGACTGTGGCCCATCAAACTCAGGCTAGTGGTTGCCTCTGGAAAAGGGAGGAGGACGGGTAGTGGTCAGAGAATCTCAACTTTATGTGCAGTATTTGTTGGAAGGATAAAAGCAAAATTATTACCAATGTTCAATTATTGATGAAAAATTGGTGTTTTCCTGTTATTCTATTAACTTTTTAGTCATTATTTTTATATGCCGATTATTTTTAGAAGAAAAAAATTTAAAACAAATAGAAGTAATTTTTCTAGTCTTCCTGTGGCTTAGGTCTGTTTTCTATATACTTCATTTGCTAGCACCAAGAGCGTTAAAAACGGGATAAATACCATCAAGAGTGTTAAAAACAGGATAAATAAAGACTGTTTCTTGTTATTTATAATGTATTAGAATCTGTTAAAAAGTACTTTCTTGGGACAAAATTTTAATAAATATATCACATCTAATTGTACCCTAACTCTTGATCAATTGTGATAGTACCAAGTTGGAAGGAACTCAAACCCAGAAGACTCCCCCTGCAATTCACATCATATGGCATTTATAGTGAATGAGAATTGAAGCCAAAAGAAGCACTTACATATCTTTGCATGTTTAAATATGATTGTCAAGTAGACCTTATATTGATTGTGCGGTTTTGTGTGTGTGTTTGTGTATGTTGCTTCTTTAAATAAAAAAACTTTCAATTCTTTTTTTAAATGTAAGTTCTTTATTGTTTAAAGTATTACATGAGTCTACTTCACCCCCCCCCATTGACCTCTCCCCAGCCACTCCCACCCCCAGCACATGCCCTCACTCCTCTACTGTCTGTGTCCATTGGTTATGCTCATATGCATGCATATGTGTCTTGGTTGCTCTATTACCTCACCCCCTGCCCTCCCTCATAGGTTGGACAGTCTGTTCGATGTCTCTGGTTCTACTTTTGTTCATTAGTTTATGTTATTCATTATACTATACAAAAGAGTGAGATCATGTGACATTTATCTTTCTCTGACTGGCTAATTTTGCTTAACATAATGCTCTCCAGTTCCATCCATGCTGTTGCAAATGGTAGGAATTTCTTCTCTTTTATAACAGTGTAGTATTCCATTGTGTAGATGTACCATAGTTTTTTAATCCACGCATCTGCTAATGGGCTCTTAGGCTGTTTCCAAATCTTAGCTATTGTGAATTGTGCTGATAAGAATATAGGGGTGCATATATCCTTTTTGGTTGGTATTTCTGATTTCTTGTGATATATTTATAGAAGTGAGATTACTGAGTCAAGTGGGAGCTTCATTTTTAAATTTTTTTGAAGAAACTCCATACTGTTTCTTTTTCTCCAGATCCTTGCCAGCACTTGTTTGTTGATTTGTTGATGATAGCCATTCTGACAGGTGTGAGATAGTACTTCATTGTTTTGATTTGCAACTCTTGGATGGTTAGTGACTTTGAGCATGTTTTCATAATGTCTGTTGGCCTTCTTTATATCTTCTTGCAAAAAGTGTCTATTTAGGTCCTTTGCCCATTTTTCAATTGGATTATTTATCTTCTTTTTGTTAAGTTGCATGAATTCCCTATAAATTTTGGAGATTAAACCCGTATTGCATAAACATTGGCAAATATGTTATCTTGTTGTTTTGTTGATGGTTTCTTTTGCTATGCAGGAGCTTTTTATTTTGATGTAGTCCCATTTGTTTATTTTCTCCCTAGTTTCTATTGCCCTAGGAGCTGCATCGGTAAAAATATTGCTACAACATATGTCTGCTATTTTGCTGCTGATGGCTTCTTCTAGGATTTTTACGGTTTCCTGTCTTATGTTTAAGTCCTTTATCCATTTTGAGTTTATTTTTGTGTACGATGTAAGTTGGTGATCTGATTTCATTTTTTGCATGTATCTGTCAAATTTTCCCAGTACCATTTATTGAAGAGACTGTCTTAACTCCATATATGCTTTTGCCTCTTGTTAAATATTAATTGAACATAATGGCTTGGGTTGATTTCTGGGTTCTCTGTTCTCTTCCATTGGTCTATATGTCTGTTCTTGTGCCAGTACCAGGCGGTTTTGAGAACAGTAGCTTTGTAGCAGCTTTATTATTCTGCTTTATATATTGTGTTTTCAGATGTAACTTTTCACTCTTAAAATATCACCTTAAAATTTTTCTCTACTCTTTATAAAAAAAAATTCCCTTCTGAGAAAGAATCTTCACTCAAAATGTCATTTTTATAAATATGCTTTGAATCATCCTATTGCATTCCCTGTTCACTTTTTTTTTGTTTTGGCTCCCTGTAAATTCAAAAGCTGCAAAGTAGACTTTACTCATATTTTCCAAAACAATTCTTTATTGGAAAAAGATCAGAAATTAAAAACATAAATGTTTGGACCCAAAAATGCTCTTCCAAATGTTAAGAGCTTAGTGAACTTAGATATTTACAATAAATGTTTTCTCTTTCATGCACTAATTTTTATTATTACTTGACATCTCACGTAGATGTACATATGGTCACATTTTATAATTTTGACAAATATGACCTGTTTGAACCTTACATTCCATCTTGGAGCTTGTGACTTGGACTGATAGCCTGAATCTTCTCCTAAGAGAGTGATTATCTTATTCATCTATCATTTACCACATTTAGAGTATCATGTAAGTTAATGTCTATAGAGCATTTTGAGATATTCAGAATAAAAGATGTTTATTAATTCCTGATCTGTGGCCAAAAAATGGGATCTTTTAAATGGGAAATGGCAATTGGAAAAACCAGGGGATAGAATTAGAAAAAAACACAACATTTTAACCAAGCAGGGGTGAGAAAGGCAATGGAAAGTAAAAATAGAGAATATAGACAGAGATTTGGATCTGACATAACACCAGCATTGCATGTCCAGGAGTTCTAACAACAGCTAATAATATTTTAAGATTAATAATTTTATTAGTCATAATTATATTTGAAAATCATGCAAAGCACTAATATACAGTATCAGTGATGGGCTTAGGGGTACATACCATTGTCCTAGAAATTTCAAAGGACGAGTATAGCTTTTATGAAGTGACTGTGAGGCTTGTATTCTAGGCTGTAGACCATCATAATTGGAGAAAGATGATTATATCAACGGGCAAGGCTTAAATAGAAATGAGCCCGTTGAGAAGAATTAAGTCATTTTGATGAATACTGGTATAATTGCCTTTCTTACTGAATTAATCAAGGTTGGATTCTAACACATAACCCCCCAGATCATTCACTAGAACTCTGCATCTCTCTGAAAACCAAATTTTGCAACTTAGTTTTCACATAGGTTCATTATCCCAGTGTTCCCAAACCTAGCTAATCAGTAGATACAACTTTGGAACTTAACAAAGGCTCCAGATTCAGGGCTTCCAAATCAGATCACTAACTCAGAATCTTTAAGATGAACATTGGGAATATGGTTTGCTTTTATAAACTCTCCAAGTGTTCAAGAACCCTTGTGTAATAGAGATGTGGTTCAGATATCCAAAAATTCAAAACTTTGAGTAATTTATTAACATTTGGTATACGACATAAAAATATTATCTACCATTCATTTAATATGTGCTATGTATGAGATATCAACATGCATTTTATCTGCACACTAATGCTTCTAGAAGCTATTTTTCCCATTTTTCAAAATAGAAGTTAAATAGCAGAGCAGGTCGGTAGCTTCTCTGAGATCCTAACAGTTGTTAAGAGTCAGAGATGGGATTTTGACACCCTTCCAAATCTGGAGATTATTATCCTCTCAAAATAGCATAGATATAATGTTCTGATCTTTTGTCCATCATCCTGACTGTGTGTATTAGGTCGGGTCCTGGCATATTTAGTAAGAAGAGTTTTATATTTATTTCTAGCAAGTCCCAACAATGCTCAGCATGCCATTTCAGTATTATTACTGTTCTGTTGTGCTGTTGAGGATTTTGAATTATGAAATAGAATTTTATGCCCAATTCTCATGATCTTAGTAAATTCTTTGAGATTTTGATGATGACAGAGAGAAAAAAGAGAGGAAAATATATGTGATGTTTTCTCTCTTCACATGGGCGGGAGATGAGAGAAGAAACATTGTATAGGAGCCTGATATTAAATAAAATGTCCCAACAGTAAGCTTCCTCTTTGCCTACTTCCCACTCCTCTTCCCACGCTGGCTAGGTTTTGGTCTATTGCCAACAGTTCGGGTAGCTGCAGAAGGGACAGCTTGGCAATGGGGAAGAAAGCTCCCTGGTGATGTTCTCTCATTCTGTCGATAATGACCACTCAGACATTTCCACAAGTAGGCAAAGCTTGGGACATTGGCCCGAGGGATGAGATCTTCCTCATTTATGAGGAACACCTTTAGATTTTCAGCAGCTCATCCCATTGTGGGTTCCCTTGAACCATTTTTTATAAGGTCATCTGAAAGTTTTATTGTAATCTGTGTTGCTCTGTAAGAAATGACAAACCAAGAATTTCCTACTGTGAATTCCCTATAGGAAGCCAATGCTGCAAATAAAAATTCTGTGAGAGATAAATTATCATGATCAAGCTTCATAGAAGCAATATAATATACTCATTTTTAAAATATAAGTGTGCCTAAATGTCAAAGCAAAAAGGGTGATAGAAAAATACAGCAACTCTGAAATGAATGAATTTTGCTTGTTCATAAAGGAAAAGCACTCTTTTCAGTTTGGATTGTGATTTTGGTTCCCAGGATCATTGTATGTTCAGAATTGTGTTGTTTATGTGTTTTCTCTCTGCTACAGGCTGTGTACCAGGTGGACATGGACAGTTCTGCACACTAGTTAGGGGAATGAAGATGCTTTTTTGGCAACCGGGCAGCTGTGCTGGGAGAGTGTGCTTCTCGTTCACTTGCTCTCGGCTAGTTGCACACGAGCTGGGTGTTTACAATTTGGGGCTACGGAGGAAGGGAAAGTATGTGCGCTAATGTGCGCTGACGTCAATGGCTTGAGTCCCAGTCAGTTGAGGTACTCTTGTTCCTTCACAAATGCCTGCCCATTTTCTGGTTCAGCTTAAAAAATGCTGACAGCTGTCTTGTAGATTGTATTGGAAAGCAGAGCTTTGTCATTGTAGCAAGGCTTACATACCAGATGTCTTTCATATTTGTGTGTGTGTGTGTGTGTGTGTGTGTGTGTGTGTAATAATGATCAAATTTTATATGTGAGAGAGCAAAAAAAGCTCTTAAAGTACAACTTGGCTGTGTGGCATATATAATAGACCTTTTCCCTACCTACATCCAGGCTGTAAGTACAAACTTTGTTTTTCATACTCAAATTTTTGTGTCATATAAAATTTCAATATTTTAGAAGAATAAAGGGCTCTGGAGGAAACAAGAAACAAGAAAAGCAGGATAAAGTGGAAACTACAAATAAGATGGTAGAATAATTTCATATATAATGAAGTGTTTAGGCAAGTGGGTCTTTCATGTTAGATTTTGGTCTTCTATGTGTATTTAGAACATTTATAGGGATAAATAAAATTAGCATCCACTTTAAACTAAAGCAGAAAAGATATGTTATTGATTGTGTGATAGTAACTATATCTTACTATTAAAATTCTAATACATCCTAACTCCTTTAAAAGTAATAATAAAAATTCATATTACAGGTAAATAACATAATGACTTATTTCTGTTATAATTTTTTTCTTAAATACATTTTAAGCATTTCTACTAAGAAAACACTCAGCTTTGCTCCTGCTTGATCCTTATTTGAACAGTCATATGACATTGATTCTTTATAAATCTTCAGTCTATGGCTGAAAGTGATAAAATACTAAATTGATCTTTATAAATATATTTATATTTTCCTCTTGTGAATGGAGATAGAGAGGTACTCAAAGCTGTCCTATGCTTCTTTGCTCATGTAGACTAAAATCTTATGGGGGCAGTAGTAACACTACTAGTATATTTGAAACCCTGAAGAATATTAGTTTGTTTCTTATTCAAAAATTAATTTTCTTGAAATGTTTTTCACTTGGTTTTTATACTTTCATTTTGGATAATTGTACACACAGATTCACACACACTCCTCTTATGCATTAACTGAAGAATTGCATTCTAGCTACAAAGACTACATCATCAATACTTACTAAGTTATAAGGAGAAAGAAGTGGATTCATTTTTAATATATTATGAAATAAAATTATTATTTCCCATTTGGTACAAATAGAGAATTTGTGGTTCTTTTGAAATACCAGCCTGCAGCCTCATTTCTGTCCAGAGAAACAGTACAGCCCTTTTGAGATTGACCCTGTACAGTGTTCTGTTTATTTGCTTTTTAATTCCAGGGTTGATCTTGCAGCCTTTACACACACAGTTTCTTGGTGAACACTGGAAGCTTGCCTCCATAGTCTTTGGGAGAAGAAGGTGTGCGGTGGGTCTCCTTTTTAAAAAGTTATTTACAAATCCACAGCAGCCAGTTTGGATTTTAAAAAACTTTTGCCTAAAACTGTGACATGTTGTGGATTTTTGCAGATTGCAATTTCCTCATCACTAACCCGCTGATGAGAGAGGATGGTGATACCTTTCTGGGTGACACACTCATTTCTTGCTTCTATTTGGTGCTTGACCAGGTTGTACCATATACACTACTGAAGTTTTCATTAGAACTCTAACTCTTTAGGATTAAGAATTCAGTTCTAAATGACATCTTTCTTTAAAAAAATCCCTCAGGTCTATAATAAGGATCATAATCAGAGGAATCTGATTCAGCTTTCTTTCATTGGTGATATTAGCACTTGTCATATTGCAGGTGATGAATAAAAGCTTCTTAAATAAATGAATGACTCTCATCATAGCTTCCAAATTGTTATTTAACCAATGTTAGACAAATTTGAACTCTACTTATTTTTGTGCCACATATGGTCTCATTCTACCTTTAGTCTTATTTCTTCCTTACATTCTAATCAAACTGTTTCCTAATCTTATATTTGTTTCTGATGTTTTCTCTATCTGAGATATCTTCCATTTTTCTTTGTTGAAATCCTCTTTATTACTTAAGACCTATATCATCCACCTCCTTTCTTGGTTCTCATTCCCCCTGATTTGTTATAATCTCTTCCACTTTTAAATCTTCATAGATACTATTTTATTTCTGACACTCTTCTTACATTTGCATGAATTACTAATAAAATCTGTCTTTAAAGCTGGCACTAAGAAGAAGAATGGTAATTCCCAATCTTGGTCAGAATGTGGAAAGAGAAATCTCAAACATTGTTGACAGGAATTTTCAAAGGTTAATTGGGCAAAATGTATCAGAACCTTAATGCAAATATATATGGGATATAAAACAGAAAGCAACAAATAAACAAATGGATGAAAACTCATAAACAACAGTTTGGTGGTTACCAGAGGGAAAGGAGGGGGGATAAATGGTGTTGGAAGGAGATTTGACTTCGGGTGATAAACACAGTGCAATATACAGATAATGTATTATAGAGTTTGACACTTGAAAATTGTGTCATATTAGTAACCAATTTTACCCCAAGAAGTTTGATAAAAATTTTAAGAAGTGAAAAAAAATACAAATAGTATTTGGCATAACGGTATCCATATCTCTGAATGTTCCCTAATGAAAAAGTCTGAAATATATTGTTCATTATAGCATTTTTTTGATAACAGTAAAAAAAAATAGTAAAAATATAGTGTCTAATCTAGTGTTTTAGTTCAGAAGTTTTGGAATATCTGTATAATAGAAGACAATAAAACAAAAATAATCTTATAAAGAAAGGTTTATTTACATGAGAAAATATTCAAAATACAAAAAAATACAGGATACAAAACAAGTTTTGTATTATTTCAGAGGAAAATAAATATGCTTAGAAAACATTAGAAAGACATATCAAAATATTAACAATGATGTTGTGGTATTGTGCTAGATAAAAATATTTTAACATTTCCAAATTTGTTTGTGCATGCATTGTATTTATAATTTTTGTAAAGTTACAGAGTAAAGTGGTACTGATATATTTTTTTGAAAATATATTTTATTGATTTTTTTACAGAGAGGAAGGGAGAGGGATAGAGAGTTAGAAGCATCAATGAGAGAGAAACATCAATCAGATGACTCCTGAACACCTCCTACTGGGGATGCGGCCACAACCAAGGTACATGCCCTTGACCGGAATCAAACCTGGAACCCTTCAGTTCACAGGCTGATTCTCTATCCACTGAGCCAAACCGATTAGGGCAGTGATACTAATATTTAAAATGGATTGTGCGGTATGCCCCCCGGGAGCTAGCTCTCATTCCCCTGCTGCAGGAGGTACTGAAGGCTGTCCGCTCCCAGCCGTAACCTGCATCCAATGACTGTAGTTATCAGGCTCTGACCTCACTTTCTTGCCCCAATTTGAGAGCATGCTAGAGGACCATCCAGCTCCAGAGCTCCCTGTGCAATTAAGAAACGTCTCTATTGAAATTGCTGGTTAGCCCACCTTCTCCCCGTGCTCAGTCCTGCTTCCTTCACACCCACAGCTGTTGGTTCTGAGAGCACACACCACGATAAACTTACTGGGTGGAAATTTCCATTTCAGTCTCTTTCCGGGGAAACTGAGCTGGAACATCTACTAGTACTGTTTGCTGGGCATTTTATGTCGCCTACTCTCTAAAAAGTCTTGCAATGAGATTTTCAGGCAAGTCACACCCTTATTTTGCAGAAGAGAGAAAAACATTGTTAAGAATGTTTACATATTTTGTGCAAAGTCACACTATTAGTAAATGTCAGCCAAGTTTGAAAGCAGGTGTGTTTGGGTATAAAAACCATGTTTCATACATTAAGCCAAATAACTCCTCTCAGCCTTGTGTTTTATTATTTTTGTGCTTTTCTTGTTCTCGCTGATAGATGGTAAATTCTTTGGCTGCAGGGATTTTGTCTTATTTATCTTTGAGCCCCTGTTGGGTATTTCATGGTGCCTTGCACTTAATAAGTGTTCCATGTTTGTGAAATTGACTTGAATTAGTCAAGGTTTAAAATGCATTTCTATTTTGCTCTGTAGAAATGAATTTCCCCAGAGGAAAAGAAAGCCACATTGGGAGAGGTAGCAAGCAATTATAATTCAATTAATGTTTCATGAAATAACTTCCTATAACGAGGTGGTGGTACTTTTCTTTTCCTCCTCCCTCAATATTAGATGGCAAATGCTATTTTCAGAACTTGCCCTTAGTTACTAACATAGGCAAATCAGTGAGGTGTAATAAACTTATTATATTGGACCTTGACTGCAAAATATCATGATTTTTACCTTATATCCCTGGTCTACGAAATCTAAGTTATTTGGGAAAAGAATCTACCGAGAGTAGAAAACATAACAAAAGAATGGGTCATTTCTAATAGAAAAATTGAAAGCATATATTAACAGAATTGAAGTTTTTGTGGTGGTAGACAGAAATGGCCGAATAAGGTTTTTAGTACCCATTAGAATTTGCAATTACACGTTGAAATTCTCTTAAAAAGAAAATATGCCAGATTTATCATTTTAAAAATAGAAATGAAATGAGCATATCAATAATGAGTTATGTTGTTAGGAATAAATAGATCCAGCTATAGGTTTGGGGAAAGGGACATTTGAAAATAAACTACAAAAGGGACACAGTAGAGAAAATATTCCTACAGAATAAGTTTGATAATTCTTTTACTGCCAGAAACTCAGTATGAAAGCGTGTTCCTAACACTCAGTAAGAATCAAGTAAGGTAAAAGTTGTTAGTGCTGTAAGACTCTGGCAAAGGGCATAGTGAATCTACCGAGGGCATTATTGGTAAATGATTCAAAATATGTAAAAGTGATCAATACAAAAGCTTGGGTGTTCAAGTTGGTGACATATACAGCCATGTAGGTGAGATTATTTCAGGTGCCACCATAGCCATGAGTGGGTCAAACACTGTGAGTCCTGAAAGGCCAGTTAAAAATGTATCACTTCAATAAAACTATTTTGTTTTCTATTTAAAAATCATATCTCCCTGAGATAACATTCATTCATTCTTTAATATAAATTCGCCTTTTATTGGAATGAAGTGCAGGAAAAAAAAACCTGAAGGCATGAAATATAGCTTAAAATTGAATAAAATACATCAGAATTATAATTATATACAATTTTTTTGTTTTTTATTTTAAATGTATTTTTATTTATTTCAGAGAGGAAGGGAGAGGAAAAGAGAGATAGAAACATCATTGATGAGAGAGAATCACTGATAGGCTGTCTCCTGCACGCATCACACTGGGGACCAAGCCTGCAACCCAGGTACGTGCCCTGAATGGGAGTCAACCATGACCTTCTGGTTCACAGGTCGATAGGTCAACACTCAACCGCTGAGCCACGCTGCCCCGGCAGTTATCTATGGTTTTGATCAATGTTGAACAGGTATTTCTGTGCCTGTGATAGTAAGCTATAATTTGTTTACAAATTCCGTATAATGAACAATGCTGGGATTAGAGACACTGGTCCACATGCAGTAAAAAATCCACATAGAAGTTTTGACTCCCCAGAAACTTAAGTTGTCCCTCATTATCCACAAGGGATTTGTTCCAGAATCCCCATGGACATTAAAGTCCCCTATTTAGAATGTCATAGATCAGTGCATACAATTGGCTCTCTGCACTTCTGAACTCTCAACCGCAGACTGAAAACAGTGCAGATGTGTACTGAAAAACATCCGGTGTAAGCAAACACGTGCAGTTAAAACCCAGGTTGTTTGAGGGTCAACTGTACTTTCAAGAGACCACTACTGAGTTGTCCCCGTTTTGTTCCTAGCCTCACCCTCCTAGAGGCTTTCTTTTCAGTTGGAAAATGAGAATTGGTGCATTCTAGTGACAACTTAGAAATTTATAAGTTTCTATTTTATTACACCAGGTAAAACTTTTCAAATTAGTGAACTTTAGGCTAATAAACACCTTCTTTTAAAATTGAAAATGCCATCAGTAAAGTATCATTTCAATAAATCATTTCAGCTTAGTATAAATTATTTTAAGCAGTTGGTTAATTGAATTCCTACCTGAGATTATCTACTGAAGGAATAAGATGTTTAATTTGAGAGAAAAAAGAATACAGAGGAGGAGATGATAAAAAGATGTTGGTTTGAAGTTCTTAGGCCAACATAAAAAATTAGGGGTGGAGTATAGAAAAAGACATGAATTGGTGTCAGACCAGCTTCTTGTTTCACAATGTTGTCTTATACGTGATTGATTAAGATGAAAGTCCAACTTTTACCTCTTCTTGCTCTTTGCTTTCTACTTTATCTTGAGCACTTCCTACCTCACATAGGGCAAGCATCCTTTTCTACCAAGAGGAGACTTGAACTCAGCCTACTTTGACAAGAAATGCACTCAAAGTTACATTTTAGGTTCATTGAACTTTGCAGGCTGGCTGGTTTTATGGTACCCACTTTTGGTCTTTACAAATATCAACAATAAATACATAGGAAGATTTTTACAACAAATTGATTTCTAAATCAGGAACACAGTTACAGACACCACTTTAACTGGAGGACGCACCTCCTGAAGAAGTCAGCTGCCCATCCTGTGTTTTAAATAGCTGTCCACTGAAGTAGAAAAGAATGATGAGCTCACTGATTTTATAGTCAGAACATCCCCATGTGGTAGGGTGGGCCGACTAACAAGGGAAATGTGGGCTGGTAAATATTCAATGATTAGTAAGTATATAAAAACATCAGCTATTGAGATATTTTTTCACTTTAAAATTATGTGTCTTTTATTGGAGTTTCAACAATGTGCATGCATGTTGGGGATAAAAAACAATATACATACAGAAAATATGATAAAACAATAAAAATATTGCTCAACACACTCAAAAAAGGTACTTGGCAGCATTCTGTGAACTTTTAAATGTATGTATGTTATGTTCATTGGCCCTTTGGGTGAACTTGTCAATTTCACCCTCGCCCTCTCCCCAAAAGAATTCCCTTCTTCTCCCCTTTTTGCAGAACGTTATTTTCCCTAAGACAATTCTCACTTTGTTTCCTCATCCCTGCATCATTCTAGGGAGGATGGTGCATGAAAATTATGTTGTTGTTGTTGTTTTCTATTGAAATAATTCACTTGGTTAGAACGCCACCAAATAAAGCCAGTGGATATCTTCCTTTCCTAGCACAAACTCTGACAAGGTTAGGTTTTCAGATAGAGTTTGTAGTTGGTATACAGAGGTTCAGAATCTTAGCCATGACACTGTGGAGCATATGGAAACTGACACTTCTGAAGGAAACTTTTGGCAAGGAAAATAAGACAGAAAAGAAAGAGAATTAGATCATGACACATGTTACTTGGCAAAAAAGAAGAAGAAGCTAAAGAAAGTAGGATGAAGAAAAGCTTAGGAGACAAAATGCTGGCATTACTTTGTACTTAGAACTCTCCTCTTTCTTTTAGCTTCTTAGCTATTTCTTATATTATTCTTACTGTCTTCATGTTCTTTAAGACTTCATATTTAATGAAACACATATTGAAGGCCCCTTATTTATTTCTCAAAGGAGTTCTTTCTCCATTTTCAGATCTCTGATAGTCTTGTGGTTGTTCAGTGTTCTTTAATTTTTAAGAAACTGATTAACTTCCTGAAAGCAATATATTATCTTATTTCTATTTTTAATTTTTAAATTATTCAGAAGAGGGAATATTTTGTTTTCTCTTTGTGTGTTTTTCAAAGTAAATGTAACAAACACCTTAAAAATACAAAAAATTAGTATAAGATACTGGCTAAGTAAATCTGGCAACAATAAGGAAAACACAAAAGCATGGCCTCCTGAACAGTAATAATTTATGTCTGAATGAAATTATACTTTCATGGTGAAGTTATAATATGACTTTAGGACCAAGAGCAGAAGGAGAGTTAGTGTGTGCTGATATTTTAAAGGATATTATAAATAGGAATTTGAATAAGCTTTTTTTTTGTTTTCTCTTTATCATAAGATAAAAAAAATTGTATATGTATAAAAATTTTCATTGGAACCGTATTTTATATAATAGTTCATAAAATGTATGTGATGCTAACAAAGATTAGCCTATTAATAGTTAATGAATATAATTTTTATAGAATTACAGGATAAAATACTATTATCAATAACTACAGAATTCTTTGAAGTCAGAAATTTTATTTTAAAAAATTTAGTAGTTGGGATTCAGAAATACATATATAAATAAATGAAAGAAATAACTGCATATTTGGAAGATATTTGGTAATTACAACTATAAAATAAGAAAGATCATCTTAATGGTCTTAAGTTAAAATTATTTTTAGGATGAAATATGGTACAGGTACTTGTTTTCATCTAATGAGATTTTAAGCGTTAGCCTGAAAAACATCTTTTAGCTATTAGATTCTCCTTTTACTAGTGCTAAACTTTTTAGTACTAGTAAATTAGATTTATTTTACTTTTATTACTTAGGTCACTATTTACCTTTTAATCATGATTATATTTTAAAGATTCATGTAGATAGAGTATTAATTCATTATGCTATGAAACTTTTTGGACAAGTACTTTTTATAGGAAAGAAATCTTAATATAGATAACTACAAAAAGGTTAGAACCTCAAAATATTGAAGATTCTGTAGCATTAATCAGCAAAATAAATATTTTTTGATAATCTATGAAGTATTTTACATTTTAAGGTCTATTTGTTATATAAGCATAGCCTACACTTCTTAATAGAAATATGTCAAGATGACTACCAAAATGCAACAGAAAAATCCAGTTTCAAATGATGCACAACCCTTCCATGAAAACACACAGTTAGGTTAACTTTGGCATTACTTCATTTCAATTTTTTTCCTTACTATTAGAACCAGCTGTCATTAGACTTCCTGAGATTTTGTAGAATTTCCTTCTAAATTAAATCTGACCAAGTAGTAATGTCTCCACTATACTATTGTCATGAAACAATAACTAGATGATGAATTTAACAATTAGAAGGCCATTATTAATTGGACTCGGTTTATAGTCCATCATATATTGCTTTATTTGTTTCATATAAAATCCTGTAGGTGAAAACAACAGAGGACATGGCGGCATTGAGTGTCTGACTTTCCCGAAGCTACAGTTAGCATGGAACTGACCCAGTTGAAACTTGGATGTTCTTTTGAAAGTTATGTTGGTCAAAGTAAACCAAAGAAACATGGAACAAGCCATAGTTTCTCATTTAATTACTTTATCTTAAGCTTGGTTTGGATGAGGAAATTAAGGAATAGAATTTATTAACAAAAGCTGCATGAAACTTGTCAAGTAGCGCTGTGATAATTATTTTATCTGCCTACATAAAATTGTATAATTTTAAATGTAAAGAACCTTAGGGGTCATTTATTTCAACATATCTCACCAAGCAAGAAGTCATGATCTACATTGTCTTTCCAGATGTCCATCCTGCACTTGAATATTTATATGGACAGGGTTCATGCATCCTAAAAAGATAGTTCATTCTCTTTTTAGACAATTCCAATTGTTAGACAGTTTACTTGCCTTTGATTAAAATCTACTTCCCTGAAACTTTACAGGCTCAGAAGCAATCAGACTTTCTTTTATTGTAGCTTCAACTCTGATGGGCTTCATACCCAATCTGACCACATTTGTTCTTCCTATTTCAGCTTGAAGATCAATATAGCCCTTGTGAGAGAGAAAAGAAGCAACATCAAAGTTGAGTGGCTTTGGTTTCTCTTTGTCCTTGAAAACATCTTCAAGCAGGGAGACTATTCTTTCCTTATTTTCTTTTTTAATATATTTTTATTGATTTCAGAGAGGGAGGAGAGATAGAAACATAAGCGATGTGAGAGAATCACTGATTGGCTGCCTCCTTCACACACACCCTCCCCTACTGAGGATTAAGCCAGCACCCTCGCCATGTGCCCTTGACAGGTATCAAATTTGGAACCCTTCAATCCACAGGCCAATGCTATATCCACTGAGCCAAACCGCCTAAGGCCTTTGCTTATTTTCTTTATTTGTACCTGGCTTTTTAAAAAGTTTGCTGTTTCTATGTTTCTTTCCCTCCTTGAACCATATATAATTTTATTAGCCAACGCCAACCCAATAAATTTAATTAAAAATTGAAATAAAGAATGCCTGATAATTTCCAAAATTATAAAATCAACATTATAGGTTTAAAAAAATTACATAGTTTGACCACAAAATTTTCTAGATTTGAGTGGAGTCCCAAAAGAAAAATATTCATGCAAAGCTTTGATATTTTACTTTGAATTAATGGTTAGGATACTAGATCAAATAACACTCAAATGTTTCTAGTAGATTAAGGAGTCTCCTAATACTTATGCAAGGCATGCCAGGGTTATTATTTTAATAGCTTAAGAGAATAAAATGATTCTTCTCTTATCCTCTTCAAGTGATATGATCATTTTTCCAATTGGACCAATAAGTAATGTATAATCTATCTATATAAATAAAGCCTAAGCAACCATCGCAACTGAACAGACAACTGGACAGGCTACGTGGGGCAACCAGGCTGGCAGGGGGGTTGTTGGGGACCATCAGTATGGCAGGTAGAGGCAGTTATGGGTGTACAAGCCAGCAGGGAGACAGTTAGGGGCAACCAGGATGGCAGGGGGGCAGTGAGGGGCAATCAGGCAGGTAAGCAATTAAGAGCCAGCTGTTCAGGGTTGTGAGAGGGATGTCTGACTGCAGTCAGACATTCCCCCCAGGGGTCCCGGATTGGAGAGGGTAAAGACTGGGCTGAGGGGACCCTCTCCACCCCTTGCATGAATTTCATGCACCTGGGCCTCTAGTTGTTTTATAGAGGTCAATAAACTTCAACATGATTTATACCACATCTTAAGTAACATCAAATTCCTATCTCAGAATGAGTACTGTGAATGTATTTGTGGACTTGTCTTTCTTCCTGGATGCGGTATAATTCAGCACATGCTGAATGAGGCTCAGGAAATCTGAATACTGAACCTAGTCCTGGTGTTATCTAAGAACTCAGCAACCTCGGCAAGATTTGTCTCTTGGAGTTAGTGATCATTAGACACTGAGTTTGTGTATTCTATGCCTTGCTATTGCTGCTTTAAACTGTTCTCCTACTGTTATGTAGTGGCCATTTTCATACGCTGGGAGATTGTATAGGCAGCAGTTTCCCTCTGAGCTAACTACATCTCAAGTATGTTCACTTTACATATCAAGAACTCACCTGTCACAATACAGTACCTGGCACCATTTATATTAAACAAAGCCATATCTGACTTAATTTTTAACTCAGATTTCATTAGTTTATGGAACTATATTAGCATGGCACTTAACAGCTATGAATTGTCCTGATATAATAGTTAGTGATCTGATGCTAATTCCCATATTTCTTCTGAACCATACTATCTGTTTTTATTTAATATAGAGGAAAAAATCATGAAAATTTGCATTTGTATCACATTTTGCCATTTAAAATGGACTTTCATATACATTTGATCCTCTCCAAGTCTTATATATAAGTAAGGCTAATCTTGCTGAGATTCATACTTAGCAGAGGAAATAGAAGCTGATAAAAAGGAAATAAATGAAGAACTATCCATTTATCTTTTTGAAATATTTCTTCTTTTATAGTGATAGCTATAACACTATGCTCTAAGGACTGTTGTAAGTGCTTTAAATATATAAGCTCATTTAAATCCTTATAACAATCTATGATGTAGTACTGTTATTATCATGTCCACTTGGAAGATAGTAAACTGGGCATGAAGTTACACTGCTGTTAATTGGTAGAACTGAGTTTTGAACTCAGGTATTCTTTATGTGGAGTTCACAGCCTTATTCCCTTGTGTTCACCCTGGCAAACATTTACTGAGAACATGATGTGTGCAAAATGCTGTCTCCTGTAGACTAAGATCTATATCAGCTCTCTCCAGCTCTGTGGCTGCCACCATTTCTGTTAGGATTATGTATCTTCTATAATTGAAACTTTGTAGCATTAAGTGGAGGCCTAAGCCGGCAACAGCAGGAGGAAAGCTTAGCTTCCTTCATTGCTGGGGAAACCCAAGCTTCCCTCTTGCTCTCAGTAGCAACAGCCATCTTGGTTGGAGTTTATTTGCATAATTTGCTCCTGATTGGTTGATGGGCCTGGCTGTGGGCATGGCTTGATCAGAGGTGTGGTCAATTTGCATATTACTCTTTTATTAGATAGGATAATGAGAGTTATATAATAGTACGTATTAATGTTGTTCTAGTTCATCCTATTTAATAAAAGGGTAATATGCAAATTGACAGTACCTTCGCTTCACCCCATAAGCCATGCCCACAAGTCACACCGACCAGCCAATCAGGAGTGATATGCAAATTAATACTCAACCAAGATAGCTGCTGGCCAAGGCCAGGGCTGGGGCAGAGCCAGCCAGCCATCAGCGATTGGCCCCATGGCAGGGCAATCACAGCAAAAAGCCTCTGCCATCTCCTGAGGGCTCCTAGTATGTGAGAGGGGGCAGGTTAGGGCGAAGGACCACCCACCCTCAGTGCACAAATTTCATGCACCGGGCCCTTAGTATTATATAATGTCCCACATTGTATGTGTGTGTTGGAGCTCTAATGACCTGGTTAACAGGGAAATCTTTTTATCAGTGTGTTGGAAACTCTGTGGTGGTCCAGGTCATATTTTTTTGGCCATGCTATTATTTCTAAAATAAAAGTAAATATTTTCTGTCAAATACTGTTATAAATTTGAAATGGTTAGTAAGTAGGAGCAATAGTTGGGTGACTTTGAAGTGTGGTAACATTTTAAAGAAAAGGAGGTATTTTTTAATATAAAAGTCATGATATTTTTCTTTGACATTATTCTTATGAAAGATCTTGTAGCAGTTTTTTATGTGTCACACATTATATAAAGAACTTTGCAGCTTCAGAATTTAGTGCTTTCTGAAAAATAGTTCATTTGTTTATACTAGTAACATTCTACTCAAGTATTTCAGTGAATCAGAATTCTAAATGTATGTGTATATACATTTGAATATATTTTTATTCATTTCAGAAAAGAAAAGAGAGGGAGAGAGGGATAGAAACATCAATAAGAGAGAAAATCATTAATTGGCTGCCTCCTGCACACTCCACATAGGTGATGGAGCCAGCAACCTGGCATGTACTCTGACCAGGATTTAAACCATGAACTTCTGGTTCATAGGTCGATGCTCAACACTGAGCCATGCCACCTGTGCTGTCTGTATGTGTTTATACGCTCTATCACATTTAAGCCATCATTAATCTAGGAACATTTCAAAGTTCTGGCCCAATCTTTTAAAAATAATTTAAAGAGATGGCACACCCATTACAGAGTGTATTTTTCACTGTTTAAAGTTGAGATATAATTTTTTAATATTTTATGTTTATTTTATTTCTTTCTATCATAATTCTGTTTCTTTTCTGTGTTTATAATGTTTATACATGTAGTTTACAATAATTATAATGTATTTATAATGTATATAATATATCCTTTTTTTTGCTAGTTCAACTTCAATAAATTATTCAGTAAAATAAGTTTAATAATTTTAATGTTCTTTAAGATGTTATCTATCTTTATGTATCCAACCTATCAGAATTGAATCTAAGACAAAGGGACACAGTACAGGAAATTAGTCTGATGATCCTGGCAATTGTTTCATTGATTGTATTATTTTAATTTTTTTATTTTTTTACAAATATACTTTATTGATTTTGGCTGTGTATTTTTGAACCACGGAGAGAGAATGAGGGGATAGCAAAATGAATTTCAGGGAGAGGCCAAAGGGAAATCATGTTTAAATGTTCTTATATCTACAAAGCCTGAGGCTGGCCAATCAGGTGAGGAAGCACTGGGAAGAGAGAATTGAAGTAGAAGAGAAGGAGGATTGTTAGAGGAGTCCACTTGGTCAAATGGAGTCCAATCTAAGGTCAATTATTTGAGAAGGACAGTTTCAAATTTACTCAGTAAGCTTTCTATGGTTCCAAGTTTACATGCCTCTCAGATATAGTCAGTCTTCGTAAATTATTGCTCATCCATATTAAAATATTACGGATACAATATTACGGGTACAATATTGTGGAAGAGCCACACTCAAGGGGCCAAAGAACCACATGTGAAATATGAGTGAACACCAGAAAATCCAATTAAATAAATTCTTCAGCTACTCTGATGGACAATTTGAATGCAAGAATAAAAATATGCACTGCTAATCAGTGTTTCTGGTAGTATTTTCTGTAGTCTGCCAGTGGAAAGATGTAGAATTCAAAGGAAAAACTGGAAGTTGTATGATGGATTCAGAGTAGAAATATTTTCTTACATGCTACTTGGTGTAAGCAGGGAATGTTAAACCGAGTATTGTTATACAAATGACTTTGGCTTCAAGAAGCCTCAAGAAGATTTGAAGAACTTTTTTTTTACTATAGATTTCATCATCACCTAGATGCAGATATTAGTACCGAGTCTCAAGGTGGGATGGTCAGCAGAGAATTTATGGGGCACATGTCCATTGGTGCTGCAGCAAGGTTTTCTGTAACACAGCACTGCTGGGAAGGTCAAGCACAGAGCATGGCGGACTGCAAACCTGCAGTTCTGCACTGAGCCCTCTTCATCACGTAGTCACTCTATTCACAGAGAGCTATGGAGTGCCTACAGACCAGCATCATGCAGGTTTGCCCAACAAAGTGTCTTAATAGGAAAACACAAAAATAAGCTGTAGGCTTTGAGATTGGATTGTAGATGATAAGAAAAAGAAAACTTGGGGCAAGAGGCAGAGTACAAATGCGAATAATTACCACAACCTCTACGTAAAGAAGAATCTTCATATGCAACTCATATAGGAAGTACTTTGCAGTCAGAATTAGTGATAAAATTATCCTATGAGATAAAATAGAAAGAGAAATGCTACAGTGCCTTTTATTATACAACCTAGAGTCGTTCTACATTTGCAAATCACAAAGCCATTTTATACTCTACACAAATATTTTTGAAGACCTAGAAATTGGCCTGACTTATTGTACTGCTCTATCTTCAAATGGAACTAAACCTCTTCTGTAGGATGTTTGACCTAACTATGAGCAGATTATAATTCTCAGGATCTTTTCCAGTTTATTTTCCTTCAGTTTTTTGTGTTGAGGATTCCTACGATATAAAAGGTCTAAACTCAATTCAGCTGAGCCAAGGGAAATCTTGCCACTAATAATATAGTAAACACAGTCTTTGAGAGGGATCCTGGCTGATAATGTTCCTCCTGTGAAGGAGGACAAAGTCTGTATCAATTGTGATGGTAACTGTGAAAAAGCAATCATTTATAACATTAACCTTTCTTTAAAAATTCAACTTCATGCCTGCCTACACATTCTTGATTTATAGGACAAGAAAATACATAGTAAACAGCCATCTACTACTAAAACAACTCTAAGCATGTGTCAAATAAGTCTATAAATTTCCTACCTGACTTCTGTAAGTTTTCTTGATTTGTCTTTGAATTTGTTGGAAATCCGAAATGGGAAAGAAGCTGTCAGACAAGATTGCCATGTAGTTCATGCCACACCATGCAGAGCCCCATGGGGAAGCATCAGGGTTGTCAGGAGGCAGGAGTGAGGGAAAGCATGAATGAGAGCCTTTATTGTGGCTTTTGCAGGAAGGAATGGGTGAGGAAGGGTAAATAAACTGAACAGGTTTAGGATTGACTAGATGGAATAATTTTGGCTAGATCTGAGCCATAGCGTGATCCCTCGTTGCCTAATGCGTGGTTAGGGTGATTTTTGAACAGAAGGGACAGTGCTTAGACTGCAGGAGTCTGCTATAAGAAAGGTTGGGGTATGGACCTGGAATTGTTGGGTTTTTATATTAAAGGTAGGCCCACATTTGTTATCCCCAAGAGTTAGCTGGCCCTGGGTGGGACACTCTCTCTCCAGTCAGCAAGGCCCCAGATACCAGAGCATCGAGAATACAGAAAATATGGTTAATATACCTCATTATCAGATAACTGAGTAACATATTGGGAACTTCAGTTCTTATAAATGTTATTGATTAATACATAGAAAGTTGGCACTAAATCTATTAACTGAATGGAAACTTTTCTATGTATTTAACTTTCCACTCACTGTACTCAGTAATATTTGAAAATTAAATAAAAACTTGATTGATAAAATGGCCTTATTTGTCCAACAGAAAATCTCATTAAGTCACCCCCTCTCTCTGTCTTTCCTCTAGTTTGAATTCCTCTCCAAACCATCTTTCTAATGGCATTTATTCAAAAATGGGTTAGACAGGTTAGTTTAAGATTGTACTTCATCTCTTGATACATAATAGGCTAGGAAACTGAGGAAATTTTGAAAAAATAAAAAGTAGTTGTGGAACAACTTTAGGTAACAAAAGTTTATAGTTTGAAGTTTGAGAATCCTTTACCTTATTTCTAAGGTTTTAGGTTTGTTTTCTATTATTGACACTATTACAGATGTCCCCCATTTTCCCTCTTTTTGCCCCCCAGCCTTCGCCACATTGTTGTCTGTGTCCATGGGGTATGCATATATGGTCCCCTTACTAAACAGGCTTAGAGGAAATTATGTGGAGGACTGAGATGAAACAATTTATTCCTTCAAAGCCAGTTTTTCAACTTATGCACACAGGCTATATTTTTATGTTTAGCACTTCTCCTTGGACATAATTTTATATTTCTATTTCTGCTCTACAAATCTGTCTTTCATTGTAAGTTGCCTTAAATTACTTTTGGAAAAGGGAGGGGTACAAACAAACATGCATATAACTATGTAACTTTATTCCTGACAAAAAGTGCCTTTATAGAGACAACTATTTTGATAAATTCATAAGTCAATGATAGAATGAAGAGCAGAATTATTGCTCTTTATGTAATTTATACTAAACTAGAGGCCCAGTGTACAAAAATGCATTCACTCGGGGGATTGGGGGGAGGAGTCCCTCAGCCCAGCCTGTACCCTCTCACATTCCAGGAACCCTCGGGTAGGATCCCTAGGCCTGGCCTGAGATCAGAGCCTATCAGGTCTTTCCTTCCCCTAGCTGCAGGCATCTGGCCCCACCCCAGCTGCTGCCACTGCTTGCTATCTGTGCAGCACTGTCCCCCTCCCCCCCGCCCCTGCCACAGTGGCCTTCCTCTGTAGGTGACAGGCTGGGGTGCGATGGCTTGTCTGGTGTGGGCCTCCCTCTTTTTTTACTGGGGGCTGAGCCAGCCCTGCGAGGGACCATCTACCTATCTGATCACCCCTAACTGCTGGTCTGCCTACCTGATCACCCCTAACCACTCTGCCTGCCTGATTGCCCCTAACTGCTTTTAGGGGGGCGGGGCCAGCCCACAAGGGGCTTTGGTGGTCTGGTCTTTAGTTGTTTAGGTTGTAAGGCCTCTGGCCTCTTATATATAGGACTAGAGGCCGGTGTTCAAAATGTGTGCATCGGGGGAGGAGGGTTGCCTCAGCCTAGCCCGCACCCTCTCCAATTGTAGACCCTTTGAGGCATGTCCAACTGTGGGATTGGGCCTAAACAGGCAGATGGACATCCCTCTCTCAATCTGGGACTGCTGGCTCCTAACTGCTCACTTGCCTGCCTGCCTGATTGCCCCTAACTGCCTCTGCCTGCCAGCCTGATCTCCCTTAACTGCCCTCCACTACTGGCTGGTTGTCACTAACTGCCTCTGCCTGCCTGCTGATTGCTCCTAACTGCCCTTCCCTGCCAGCTTGGTTGCCCTCAACTGCCCTCCCCTGCCAGCCAGATCTCGCCCCCAATGGCCCTTCCCTGCTGGCCTGATCTTGCCCCCAACTGGCCTCCCTTCCCAGCCTGGTTGCTCCCAACTGCTCTCCCCTGTTGGCCTGATGTCACCCCCAATGGCCCTCCCCTGCTGGCCTAATCTCACCCCCACTGCCCTCCTCTGCTGGCCAATTTTTTTCCCAATTGGTTGGTTTCTATACCAGTGTCAAAAGCTCCACCTCCTAGGTAGCCATTGGCTCTTCACAGCACCCATATTTGGTTCTGATTGGCCGGTTCCTATGCAGGCAGCATCAAAAGCTCTGCCTCCTAGACAGCCAATGGTTCCTCACAGCACCCACATTTGGTTCTGATTGGTCGGTTCCTATGCCAGTCAGCATCTCCAGCCTATCTCTGTGCCTGATTAGAGAGGCGGTGCTGAATAGCGGCTCCCGTGGAGGCGTGGAGAGAAAGAGAAGCCTGGCTGTTGGCAAAGCTCAGAAAGAAAAAGGGAGAGAAAGAAAGAGGCAAGTACTGATCAAGAGCTGCCTCTGAGGCTGTGGATCAGACCCTGCCTCTCTCTCTGGGTCTCAGCCCCCTGGATAGTCAGTGCTGGGTCACCATGGCAACCCAGGGCTGACTGGAGGACTTCGGGTTCATTAGACTTCAGTTGTGATCAGTTGTTATAACCCTGGCCTTTTATATTAGGATTAGAGGCCCGGTGCATGAAATTTGTGCATTGGGGGGGGGGGGGTGTTTCTTAGCCCAGCCTGTACCCTCTCCAATCCGGGACCCCTCGAGGGATGTCCGATTGCCCCTTTAGGCCTGATCCTACCAGGATCCTACCAGGATCGGGCCTAAACGGGCAGTCGGACGTCCTTCTCACAATCCAGGACTGCTGGCTCCAAACGGCTCACCTGCCTGCCTCCCTGATAGGTCCTAACCCCTTCTGCCTGCCAGCATGATCACCCACTAACCACTAACCTGCCAGACTGATTGATGTCTAATTGCTCCCCTGCCAGCCTGTTTGCCCCCAGCTTCCCTCCTCTGACTGCCTGGTAACCCCCTACCTGCCCTCCCCTGCAGGCTTGATAGCCCCCAACTGCCCTCCATTGCAGGCCTGGTCCCTCCCAACTGCCCTCCTCTGCTGACCTGATCGCCCACAACTTTACCCTCCCTTGCAGGGCCTGGAACCTCCCAACGGCCTTCCCCTCTGGCCATCTTGTGGTGGCCATCTTGTGTCCACATCAGGGCAGGATCTTTGACCACACGGGGATGGTCAATCTGCAAATTACTCTTTTATTAGATGGGATTCATTACCTCATGAAGTTAGATAACACAATCCTCTCTTATTTTTGTTGTGATTCATACCAACCACAGAAAACTAATAGAAGTTATGACCTGGCCTGAACCACTATTATCCCTTTTCTTTCTATTCATATTGTAGATCTTTATAAGAATGATAGGAGCTTGCCCCAGCCTCCTTTTGAGCTAGTAAAGGAGCCATACCTCAAGGACGTGAAATTTGAATTCTCTTCAGGAATATTCCCATGTCTGCCTTAGAGCTCTACACCAGAGCATAGGAGCCTCATGCAGGGCCTGGAACATCAGAGCAACACTTCCTCCACCTACTTCACATACATGCTTGATTCAGTCACCAATGAAATTAAAAAATAATAAGGCTTGCACTAACCCAGTGGTCAGAAAACTGCGGCTTGCAAGCCACATGCGGCTCTTTGGCCCCTTGAATGTGGCTCTTCCACAAAGTACCATGGCTTGGGCAAGTCTATTTTGAAGAAGTGGCATTAGGAGAAGTTTAAGTTTAAAAAATTTAGCTCTCAAAAGAAATTTTAATAATTTTACTGTTGATATTTGGCTCTGTTGACTGATGAGTTTGCCGACCACTGCCCTGATCAATTTGTCTCAGTGGATAGAGCGTCGTCCTGCAGACTGAAGGGTCCCAGGTTCAGATTCAGGTCAAGGGCATGTACCTTGGTTACCAGCACATCGCCATTAAGGGGTGTGTAGGAGGCACCTGATCGATGTTTCTCTCTCTTTGATGTCTCTAACTCTCTATCCCTCTCCCTTCCTTTCTATAAAATAATAATAATAATAATAATAATAATAATAATAATAGGGCTGTTTTGTCAGTTTAAATGTATGAAAACAATACTGAAAAGGACAGGAGGAGGAAAATAGAAATATTTTGTTGTTTCTTACCTTATACATAAACTGGTATAATCTTTGGTGGTAGACTATGGAAAGTTAAATATTGGAGTTCCTTGAGTAGCAACCTAACAACAAAACTGTGAGCTAATAATCTAATAGAAAATAAAAGGAAATACTAAAAATGAGAAAAGAGGAAAGAAGGAATGAGGAACAAATGGGAACCGTGGCCAATCAGCATACTAAAAGATGCTCTGCATCCTTAGCCACCAGGAGAATGCAAAGAAATACCACAATCACATACCACCACACACCCGATAGAATGGTAAAAGGGAAAAAATTTTAATTGCCAGCACAAATGTTTAAGAGATCTGGAGCAATTGAAACTCTCATTTATTCTGGTTGCAAGTATGAATTTTTACAACCACTTGGAAACCTTTATAGCATTTTCTACCTACTATATAACCATTTCAAATTATTTACCCAAAACATATGTCCACTAATTGACTTATTTGAGAATATTCGTAACAATTTTATTCACAGTAGTCAAATTGGAAACAACTGAAATGTCCTCTAATAAGGAAATGGATACATTTTTTTCTGATATATTATACAATGAAATAAAAACAACAAAGCATTGATCCATGCAAAAACATGGACAAAGCTCAAAAACATTACAATGAGCCAAAGAAGCTAGACTCAGAGTGTGTCTCCCACTTCAATATACTTCTATGCAAGCAAACTTAATCTGTACCAGAAAGTATATCAGTGGTGACCTAGGACTGTGAAGAGGATGGTATGGAATTGATTGGAAAGAAGCAGGAGGGAACCTGGTGGTGTGATGGAAACGTTCATATTACCTAAATGCTTAAATTTATAAAATTCATCACTCTGTACACATACAATGAATACCTTTTATTGATGTAAATAAAATGTCAATTTTATTTTGTAAAAGAAAAATCATAATGCAGTTGAACTCATTCAATAATTAAGGTTTATATAAACTAATATTCCATATTAGTTAATATTACGTACTTATCACAAACTGTCAGTCTGGAAGAATTCCACATTTATCTGAGGTGGTCTCTTTAACTTCCCTTTTCCCCAATGCTCCTTCACCAAAATACCAACTAATAAATTCTTTCAACACTTCATGTTGCTTATAAATGAAGTTATAAATTTCTCCAAATGTCTCAAATTGTGAGAGTTATACGCATGTGTAGTATAAAGAAATTGTAGTTACAATGTTCTACTTACAGTGAACACAACCTTCTTAGACTGCTTACAGTGCATGGAGAGATGGCAATGAAATCTGCTGAAATTCTACTTCTTGAGATAAGTCTATTCATGGTATATAATACGTATTAAAATTATTTGGCAGCTGAGTTTGAAATAAGTCAGATGAAATCTGGGATCAAGAGGCTGCCTACATTCAGTCTGAAAGTGAATTTTAAAATACACACACACTAGTTGGGTTTGCATGTAACTTTCTGGATAAACACTTTGTTGGTGGTGGTGACAGAACTGTTTGCTAGTATTTCTTATTTGTGCCCTCTGTACTTATTTTGAACCACTGAATCTTCATTCCTATCATCTATCCCAACAGGAAACTTGATAATAACAAAAAAGTAATCATTGTAACTTCTCTTCCCATTGCCAAACAAGCAAGTTATTACACTTGTGATCAAAGAGTAAAACTTAATCCTTATAATTTTATTTTGTTCCCTTTCACAGGCACTTAGTGAGAGATATCAAAGAACCAGAGATCACGTAACTAAAATCTGATATTTTCTTTCTCAACTAACTGTGCAACTGTCTGACTGTCAGATCTCTAAAGTAGGTACTTGACCTTTATCTTGAAGGACCCTTTCACTTTTAAAATTCTCTACATGAAATTGTGATATAGAGCAAAAGAAAAGTAATATCAAACTAATTCTTCCTCATTGAACATCCAGAAATATTTTCTAACATACTCATTTGATGCAAAGTTATTTAGAGAACTTATTATATTACCTAAATTATATTCAGACACTTTAAAATGTATATATAGATAATTTTAACATTTGAAATGTGATCCACAAAATTAAAATAATTTTATATTTTAGTAAATGTTAAATAAATTTGTATTTATTACATTTAAGAAGAAAACAAAGTTATTATAATAATGTCTATTAATATTGAATTATATAAGATTCTAAAATAATATAGGCATATTATTTTTATTTCAGAACATATTTCTATACCAATAAGTAAATAATAATCTTATGTTGCTTTGTGGTAATCAGAAAAAAAAGCAGATTACTCTTTTATTTATGCTGATGTAATTGCCATATTTACATATTTTCTGCCTTTTGATTGGCTCATACATCTGTTTTTAATGTTTTTATGAAAATTATATTAAAACCACAACGTCAAGGTTTTGATGAGTAGCTCCGAAGCAACCCAAATACAATGTAAACATTAGAAAATAATGCATCTCATGGCTAGTGATGGGGCAGGAATGTTTTTCAGAGAGGTTATAGAGCCAAAGAAGCCAAAAATTAGAAATATGTCAGCCTCCAAGTTTAAGATATATAAAAGTAGCTAAATGCTTCCAAATGTGCAAGATTACCCTAAACTACTTTGATTTTCTTCTGTCCCTATACTAGGAATCAAAGTTTCCAAGGATAGATTAACACTTTCTTGTGAAAATTCTAAAGCATTATAAAAGCACCAGATTAAAAATCCTTTTAAAAGATACAGAGTGGTAGTGATGTTCTTGCATGTGAGAAAGGTGAACATCTTGCCTAATAATAGAGAACCATATAAATTGACCATACCTCTGCCAATCAGAGTGAGCATGCAAATTAACGCAACAAAGATGACAGTTAATTTGCATACATACCTGGATCCCAGGAATCTCCCTGGCACCCAGGTCACTCCCAGCTGGCGATCAGGATGGGGGAAGGGGTTACCTCAAGGAGGTTTTAGGCTTGAGAAGAGGCCGAGCCTGTGATTGGAGGGCCAAGCCTGCGACCAAACACAGACCATCCAGAAGTCAGTGCTGGGCTGCCCAGCTACAGCCTGGCAACCAGGCACTGACTGCTCGGGTGGGGTGGGTGAGACCCAGAAAGTGAGTCAGGGTCTGATCTGCAGCCTCAGTGGAAGCTGTTGATCAATGTACTTACCTCTCTGTTTCTCTCCCTCCTCTTTCTTTCTGATCTTCTCCAGCAGCCAGGCTTTTCTTTTTCTACCCCCCCCCCCCTCACAGCTGTTAAGCCCCGCCTCTTTGATCAGGCCCAGAGATAGGGCTGGAGATGCTGACTGGCATAGGAACCAACCAAAAAGAACCAAAGTTGGGTGCTGTGGGAAACCAATGGCTGCCTAAGAGGTGGAACTTCTGATGCTGACTGGCATAGGAACTGACCAATCAGAACTGAATCTGAGTACTGTGGGGAACCAATGGCTGCCTAAGAGGCATAGCTTCTGATGTTGACTGGCATAGGAACTGACCAATCAGGGCCAAAAGTGAGTACTATGAGGAGGAATTCATGCACAGAGGGGGGGTTCCCTCAACTCAGCCTACACCCTCTCCAATTGGGGACCCCTTGTAGGATGTCCAACTTCCATTTTAGGCCCAATTCCTAAACTGGCAGTCAGACATCCCTTTTACAATCTGGGACCACTGGCTTCTAACTGCTCACCGACAGCCTGCCTGATTGCCCCTAACTATCTCTGCCTGCTAGCTTAATCACCCTTAACTGCCCTCTCCTGCAGACCTGATGTCACCCACCTCTTCTGGCCAATTTGATTCTGATTGGTCGGTTCCTATGCAAGCAACAAAAACTTTGCCTCCTAGGCAGCCATTGGCTCCCCACAGCACCCAGATTTGGTTCTCATTGGTCAGTTCCTATGCCAGTCAGCATCTCTAGGCCTATCTCTGGGCCTGATCAAAGAGATGGGGCTTAACAGCTGCCCTGGGAGAGAAAGAAAAACCTGGCTGCTGGAGAAGATCAGAAAGAAAGAGGGAGAGAAAGAGAGAGGTAAGTACATTGATCAACAGCTTCCACTGAGGCTGCAGATCAGACCCTGACTCACTTTCTTTCTCAGCCACCTGGGCAGTCAGTGCTGGGCAGCCCAGTGCTGACTTCTGGATGGTCTGTGTTTGGTCGCAGGCTTGGCCCCTTCCCAAGCTTAAAGCCTCCACCCCAGGCTTTAGGCTTGGGAAGCAGGCAACCACTGCCCCTCTGATCACCTGGGGAAGCGGGCAACCACTGCCCCTCTGGTCACAGGCACGCCCTCTTCCCAAACCTAAAGCCTTGGTGGAGGCTTTAGGCTTGGGAAGCCCCGCCCCCCCTCCAATGACCAGGTGAGGGTGACCTGGGTGCCAAAGAGGTTACCCAGGTCCCAGGTATGTATGCAAATTAACCACATCTCTGTTGGGTTAATTTGCATACTTACTCTGATTGGCTGTGGGCATAGGAGTTATGGTCAATTTATGTGTTTCTCTATTATTAGATAAGATTCTAAGATATGTACTCTAAATATGGGATAATGAACCAGATGACATCCCAATGTCACTTTTAATGATAAGATTCTTGGTCATTATCATTGTTCAATTTTGTTTTGCTTCAATACTGAGACCAACCCATTAAGCAACACATGGATAGGAAATGCAATAGTTAGTCAGAATGGTATCATTCCCTAGTTACATTTTTTCCATTCCTCTTCCCCAGTAAGTTAAATCAAGTAAGAAAAGCTAAAAGGGAAAGAGGATTCGTTATTTTTCAGTTCTGACCTCCTTTCCTTTCCCATTTAATGTGAATAGTATCAAATAACAGGAAAAAAATGAAATGCATAAAGAATTATATAGTTGTATGAATGGTTCCACCACTTTGGAGAACAATTTGGCTCAGTAACAAATATTTCCAAAACATTATGTTGAGGAAATACACATATTTTTATAGTTGGAAAACATTCAAAATTGTATCTTTTTATTTTACTGGGTACATACAAATGTAAGAATAAAAATATGCATGTAAATAATCAATGTGAAACAGAATAATGTTTATACTTGGGGAAGGAGAAAAGAGAATACTAGTAGTTTCCAGAGAAAGAGAAAGACACAAAATATACTGTTGTGTTAATAATGTTTAATTTTTTATATCAGCAGCCAGGTTTTACGGTATTTATTACAGTATTCTTTTACCTTTTGGCATTTCTAAAATATCCCATAATAAAGTTTAAAGAAGCAAGATTATTCAACTTGAAACTAGAAAAGTTTTAGGTTTTATGAGAAACATTGAGAATCAGCTGTTTTCTGCCTCTATAAATAGAATTGGAAATTTGGTTAAGTATAGGACTTACTTTCCCAGTTTAATAAATTTTCAAATATTACTATAGGTCACAAAGACAAGAGTATGTCTCTTTCTGAACATCTTGATATAGAGGCTCATTCTTATCTTTCTTAAGGAGCTTGGGTGGCCCTGGTTTAGACTACATCACTTCCTTATTTCCCTCTGACTTTTCAGTTCTTACTATAACATGATAACATGTTAAGCTGAGAAGGAGAAGAGGGAGGAAGAAACACTTATGAGTACAAACACTATAGATTCAAGCCCCCCAAACTGGCCAAATAATAATCAACACAGAGAAATGCTCTCTTCTTTGATTTTTGTACTCTGTAATTAGAAATAATTTCTAAGCAAACAAGATATATCTTCAATGTCTCTTCATTCAGTTTTAAATATATTTTTTTTCTTTCTAGAGGGAGTCTCCTGGGAAAGGCCCTTTAAAATATTCCCAAATATTGAGCCAAAGGATAGTCAGTTGGAAAGATCTTGATCCTCCAGTTTTCCATTTCTGTGTCCAATTGAGATTCTTGCAGACTGGCCATGTTTATTATCTCTTTTTATTGAGACAAGATTTAAACTGATCCTACATCTGGAAACACTCTGGTATTTCTGGATGAGGGACAATCAGAAGACTCAGGTTTTCTTCGTGTAGAAAAGACAAATACCTCTTCAATGGCGTTTATCAGTGGTTGGTGCTTAGATTTATGCCGCTTTTGTTACCCGCTTAGGAATCAATCTGCTTGTTTACATAGATAGGATAAAATTTTGTTTCTTTCTTTCCGATTAAATATTTGCTTCCTAGAGCTTCTAGAGAACCTGCCATTAAAGAAACTAGGAATCATGGATCTAAGACTTTTCAAAGTGATCTCTTATATAGATACACTTCCTAGGAAACACTTTGGCCAACTTTGATCAGGAAGCAAAGCAAGGTCCTTACCTACCAGGAATTTTATCTGTTTTGTTCACTGCTATGTGCCTGGGGCCTAAAATGCTATCTGGCACACAGTTGGTGTTCAAAACATACATGCGGGCTATGTGGATGGATTGTAATTGTGTTTTCATGCTTGAGTTTTTTTCCCTAAAGATTTCAAAAGATTTCTTTACTTTTATAAATGTTAGAATTTTGATGGCTCTTTTTTATTCCCACTAGGTATAAACAAAAGTACTTTTGACATCTCAATAATAAATGTTTGTAGAAGAAATGTTTAACCTAAATATTATGTGGTGAAATCATTTTTTAAAATGTTGGTGGAATTTGGAGAATCCAGGGTTGCCTTTCATATAATTCCAGTTATTTCTACAGTAGCACAAACATTACCACTTGTATGCATATTGTACACACACACACACACACACACACACACACACACACACACGGGTGAGCACACATACACATTTGTTAGTGAGGAAAATTACATATACATCCAGAATGGTTTACCCATCTATAAAATGTTAACATTATCTATTCTGGTTGTGGTATAATTCAAGTGTAATTACATATTTTAAAACTCTTGAAAAATGTAAAATATTAAATGCTACATACTGCAACATACATTTTTATACTGTTAACATGTAAAAACATTCAAACCTGTAAAGAATTTTTTGTGAGTTTATTTCAGCCAAACTGTTGACAATTGCTAAGAAGCAGAATCTCAGCAATTGAGATAATGCTCCAGAGAATGGTGGTTTTCCACCTTGTTTTATACACTACACTCAAAGGAGATGTAAGTGGGTTACATGAAACCCATTGGTGATAGATTAGGGAGGCAGGAGAAAGCAAAGTGAAGGGGAATCTCTGGGATTGGATTCAAAGTAAAATGATAGACACATACCTCTTTTGCATAGGTAAGTACAGGATAGTTAACAGTCAACAATGAACAAGATAACTAACTATGAGGGAATTTGTGGTCTCATTTGTTGTACCCTGAGTGGTCCAGGAAAAGGGAAGTTACAAGTTATCCTGACATTCCAAAGGTATGTTATCAGAGATGCAAAAAGACAATAAGCTAAGTAAAGATCAAAGTTTATCTTTGTCAGGGAAGATACTGGTCTAAGACTTGACTGTCCACTATAAATTGCTTTTTAATGGAAAGATTTTAATTTCAGACCACCCTTTGTGGGTACTTTAGGTCTCTTGAGTTTGCAAGGTTGCTACATGGACCTTCCCTGAGTTAGGCAGGTTAGTATGTGGTCCTTTTTTACCCACAATACAATTTCCTGGGGGAAAAAGAGTTGCAAATGGTTAGTGCATTTTATAAAACCCTTCATTTTATTTACTTATTTAATTTTATTTTCAATTATAATTTATATTCAATATTATTTTGTATTAGTTTCAGGTGTAGGCATAGTGGTTAGACAATCATATACTTTACAAAGTGTTCTGATATTTTCAGTGCCCAACTGTCAGGCTGCATAGTTATTGTAATACTAGTGGCCCGGTGCACAAAATTCGTGCACATGGGGGTGGGTGTAGGGGTTGTCTCAGTCCGACCTGCATCTTCTCCAATTTGAGATCCCTGTGAGATCGGGCCTAAACTGTCACTTGGACAACCCCCTCGCAATCAGCTCCTAACCACTCTCCTGCCTGACTGCTTGATCACCCCTAAACACTCTGCTTGCTAACCACTCTGCAACTGGTCCCCTCTGTCAGCCTGCTCGGCCCCAACTGTCCCCCACCATCAGCCTCATCACCCTCAACTGCCCACCCCTCTTGGCCTGATCACCCCCAACTGCCTTCCACTCCTGGCCTGATCACTCCTAATGACCTCTGCCTTGGCCCCTTCACCATGGTGATCTGGGACCCCCATGTGCACATGCCCTTCACGATCTGGGACCCCCGGCACCTGCAACGAAGTGTGGCAGTAGCCAGTCTTCCCCCCTCACCTCCCGTGGCCCCGCCCTTTGCGTGCGCACCAGTGATATGGGACCCCCGCGCTCGTGCCCTTTGCAATCTCAGACCCCAGGCGCCCACAGCAAAGCACTGCGGTGGCCGGCCTTCCTGCCGTGCCTCTGCGTGGCCTGGAGAACTGGCACCACGAGCTTGCCGGGACCACCAGCACAGCGTCCGCTCCCCAGGCCCATGGTGCTCGTTCCCCAGGCCATGCAGAGGCGTGGCAGGAGAGGCAGGATCGCACACTGGGCAGCCCCGTCTCCTGCTCCTGATTGGCTGGTAGCATAGCCAATCAGGAGCCAAGGTATGGTCACATTTGCATGTTACTCTTTTATTACATAGGATAATCGACTATATTTCCTATGCTGTACATTACATCCCCATGACTATTTTATTACTGCCAATCTGTACTTCTCAATCCTTCACCATTTCACTCAGTTCCTCAAACCTCTCCCCTCTAGCAATCATCAGTTTGATCACTGTACCTATGAGTTTGTTACTATTTTGTTTGCTCATTTATTTTGTTCTTTAGATTCCACATATAAGTGAAATAATATGATACTTGTCTTTCTCTGACTTATTTCCCTGAGCATGATAACCTCTATATCTATCCAAATGCTAAGATTTCATTATTTTTTATGGTCAAGTACTATTACATTGTATATATGTGCCAAACTTTTTATTCACTTGTGTATTGATGGGAACTTGGGTTACTTCCCTAGCTTTTTACTATCTATCCTATCTAATAAAAGAGTAATATGCCAATTAACCATCACTCTGCTACCACCACCAGCCAATCAAGAATGAGTATTCAAAGTAATTCAACAAGGATGGCTGCAGCCAAGGAGCAAGCAGGAGACTTGGGTTTCCCAGGCAATGGAGGAAGCCAAGCTTTCCACAAATCCTGGCAGGCCCAGGCCTCTACTCAAGGCTACAAAGTTTCAATTATAAAAGACAAATAAATCCCAGATACCAGGGCCTCTGCTTGAGTCATCAGGGGGCATGGCCACCCTGAAAACCACCATAGGCCCCTTGCACAGGCCATCCCATACCCCAAGGGAACCCCCATCTTGGACCCAGACACCCTTCAGGGCAAACCAGCTGGCTCCCACTTGTGCACCAGGCCTCTATCCTATCTAATAAAAGAGTAATATGCAAATTGACCATCACTCCAATACACAAGATGGCTGCCCCCATGTGGTCAAAGATGGCTTCCCCCATGTGGACACAAGATGGCCACCACAAGATGTCCAGCAGAGGAGGGCATTGAGGTTGATCAAGCATGCAGGGAAGGGGCGTTAGGGGTGATCAGACCAGCAAAGAAGGGAAGTTGGGGGTTATCAGGCTTGCAGGGAAAGGCAATTGAGAAGGATCCAGGCCTGCAGTGGAGGGCAGTTAGGGGTGACCAAGCCGGCAGAGGAGAGAGGCTGGGGGCAAACAGGCTGATTGGAGAGCAGTTAGGCATCAATCAGGCTGGCAGAGGAGTGGTTAGGGGTGATCAGACTGGCAGACAGACGTGGTTAGGGGCAATCAGGGAGGCAGGCAGGTGAGCATTTGGGAGTCAGCAGTTCTGAACTGTGATCTGGATGTTGAACTGCCTGGTAGGATTGGGTCTAAATGGGCAGTGGACATCCCTCGAGGGGTTCCAGATTGGAGAGAGTGCAGAGACACCCCCCACCACATGCATGAATTTCATGCACTGGGCCTCTAGTCCTATATAATAAAAGAGAAACATGCAAACGTGACCATACCTTTGCTACACTAACAGCCAATCAGGAGCGGGGGGCGTGGCCAAGGGATTGGAGCAGTGTGTGGGAGGTCCCAGGAGCAGCATGTGGGACAGGAGGCCAGCAAGGGGCGTGGCCGCGATGCTGGGCAGCCAGGGGAAGGAAGGCCTATTGCATAAGAGCTTCATGAATGTGTGTGTCATCCTTGTGCAGAGGCCATGCTAATCTCTGTATCATTCCAATTTAGTTTATGTGCTGCCGGAGTGGTGCCCAGGACAGGAGCAGCACCTGGGACGATTTTGATCAAGGGCATGTACCTAGGTTACAGGCTCGTCCCTGGCTGGGGCTCCGATCAGGGCTCATGCAGGAGGCAATCAGGTGTCCCTCTCACATTGATGTTTCTCTCTGTCTCTCCCTCTCTCTTTACACTATAAAAATCAGTGGAAATATATCCTCAGGTGAGGATAAAAAAAAGAAAGAAAGAAATGTCATATTCTATGAAAGACACATCTTGAAAATGCCTAAAGAAAGTTGTCATTTTTTCACAGTGAAGGGACTAGAGTCCATGTTGATGAAAACACCTTGGTGGCTACAGTGGCTGGCAGTGGCTGCAGCAGCAGGGTAATGGAGCTGGTGCTTTCCCTTGATCAGCCCAGTCACCTCCCACAGAGGGTGGCCAGACTGATGGGGAGCAGGCCTCAGTAGGACATCTCCTGAGGGCTCCCAGTCTGTGAGAGAGGGCAGGCTGGGCTGAGGGCACCCCCCCCACCACGCACAAAGTTAGTCTCTGATACTTCTATTATAGAGAAAGAGCAAAAAGCAATATTAAATTATTTACTCTAATTAATACCTTTTTAATGTGCACGAATTTCATGCACCGGGCCACTAGTTTATATATATATATAAAAGGCTAATATGCTAAGTGTCGGACTGTCCAACTGGTTGTTATGATGCTCACCTACAACCAGGGGGGAGATTCTCAATGCAGGAGTTGCCATGATGTACATTGACGATTTACAGAGAAATGGCACCCACAAAGCAACACTTGGCTTCCCCCAATTGGAACACAGGCCCTACCACCATCCCAGAGTGACACCCACCAAATCACAACTGATGCTGTTGAGACATCATGGCACAAAATGCAGGCCACAGCCCAGGCCAGCCCAGAAATGGTAGGTGTGGGCACTGGGTAACGATGTCATGTAGCAACACCCGGCTTCCTTTTGCTAGTGATGACTAGCTTCCTTGCAGTTTCTTCAGCCTAGGCACATGACTTGCTTTATATCCAGGTAGAAACATTTTACACTTTAACCAAATGCCTGTGAAGTGTTTTCCCATGCCTCATCTCATTTGATCCTCACAGCAGTCCTGAAATAGGTAGGAGACTCGGTGGAATCCCATTTTCTTTTCATTAGCTGGAAAATGGAGATTTAGAAAATTTAGAAACTTGACCCAACTGAAAAGAAGTAAGAAATGGTGGACCTTGAAAATTACTTCAAATTTTCTCACTGCACAGAATATAGTCAAACACTGCTGCAGTTAAATATTTTACCCTTTGTTCTCCCTGTGTGATCTACAATAATAATCTGCTTCATATTGATATTTACTGCTTTGTTGCTGAAAATTACCTAAAAGAGAAGTTGGGCTGCTTCACTGGGCTAGAAAAGTTTAGCTACATCAGAAAGCAGGTCTAATTAAGCAAGTTTATTCTATATACTAGGGACCCAGAGCACAAAATTCTGCACTGAGGGTGAGTGATCCTTCAGCCCAACCTGCCCCCTCACACATACTGGGAGCACTCAGGGGATGTCCTACTGACCCCTCACTCCTGGCCAAAGCTTTAGGTCTTGGGCACCCAGCCATCACCCTGCAGTGGGGCTGATGGTTGGCTCTGCCCCAGCCACCCAGGCCCCACCCACCAGCACTGGCCTTAGCCCTGGTGGTGACTGCCCAGACCCAAGGGCACCCCGCACTTAGCAGCCACATGTGCTGGCCTTGCCTGACTCCTGTCCACACAGTTCCTGTCCTGCGCAGCTGCTGTCCTGACCAACTCGCCAGCCAGCCCCTCCCATTGCAAGTGGCTCCTGTCCTGCCCAGCGCGCCGGCCAGCCCCAACCATCCCGCCCCTCCCATTCCCCCGCGGCTCCCATCCTGACCCACATGCAGGCCAGCCCCTCCTGTCACCAGCAGGCCCTTCCCATCCCATGCTTTTCCAGTCCCAAGCGGCGTGCAGGCCGGCCTCCAGTCCCATGTGCCTCGGCTCCACCCCCTGCTTTGCATCACGTGGCCCCGCCCCCTTCATGATTGGCTGGTAGCATTGTGAATGTAAGGTCACATTTGCATGTTTCTCTTTCATTATCCTATCTAATAAAAGAGTAATATGCAAATTTGACCATACCTTCACTACACCCACAAGCCATGCCCACGGCCATGCCCACCAGTCAATCAAGAGCAGATTATGCAAATAAACCCCAACCAAGATGGCTGCCACCACTGAGAGCAGGAGGAAGACTTGGGTTTCCCTGCAACAGAGGAAGCCAAGCTTTCCGCCTGCTGTTGCTGGCCTAGGCCCCCACTCAATGCTACAAAGTTTCAATTATAAAAGATACAGAAATGGCGGCAGCTCCTGAGCTGGAGAGAACAGAGGCTTGGGTTTCCCTGGCAATGAAGGAAGCCAAGATTTCTGCCTGCTGTTGCCGGCCTAGGCTTCAACTCTAGGCTACAAAGTTTCAAACAGAAATGGCTGTCACCACAGAGTGAGCAGAAGGCTTCGCTCTGCTCCAGGCACAAAGTTTCAATTGTAGAACATAACCCCAGATCCCAGGGCCTCCACTGGGGTCGCTGGGGGGCATGGCTGGCCTGCAAATCTCTACAGGCCCCTTGCCCAGGCCACCCTTCACCCCAAGGGAACCCCCATCCTGATCTGGGACACTCTTCAGGGCAAACCAGCTGGCGCCCACCCATGCACCAGTCCTCTTCCTATCTATTAAAAGAGTAATTTGTAGAATGACCATCACTCCAACACACAAGAGAGCTGCTTCCATGTGGTCAAAGATCCTGCCCCCATGTGGACACAAGATGGCCACCACAAGATGGCCAGCAGGGGTTGGCCATTGGGGGTTCCAAGCCCTACAAGTGAGGGCAGTTGTGGGTAATCAGGCCAGCACGGGAGGGCTGTTGAGAGGGACCAGGCCTGCAGGGGAGGGCAGTTAGGGGTGACCAGGCCAGCAGAGGAGGGAAGTTGGGGGCAAACAGGCTGGCAGGGGAGCAATTAGACATCAATTAGGCTGGTAGGGTAGTGATTAGCGGGTGGTCAGGCTGGCAGGCAGAAGTGGTTAGGGGCAATCAGGGAGGCAGGCAGGCGTGCAGTTTGGAGCCAGCTGTTCTGGATTGTGAGAAGGATGTCCGACTGCCCATTTAGGCCCAATCCTACTCGGATCAGGCCTAAATGAGTGGTTGGACATCCCTCGAGGGCTCCCAGATTGGAGAGTGTGCAGGCTGGGCTGAGGAACCTCCCTCGCCCCCCTTGCATGAATTTTGTGCACCGGGCCTCTAGTATAGGATATAAAAGACTAAGTTGGCTCATGCATGTGTGATACATATTAAGCTCTTGCTGGTGCCAATTGCAAGTGTGTATTTTGATCTGTCATTGTCGATTGTGAATTTGGTTGACACTTCTATTATAGATAAAGGGCGAATAGCAATATTAAAATATTTCTTCTAATTAATTTCCTCACTGTGCATGAATTCATGAACTGGGTCTCTAGTTGCAAATAACACTACAATGAACATCAAGGTGCACATGTTTTTTCAAATTTGTGCCAAGGGTTTCTTTGGTTATATACTCAGAAGTGGAAGTGGGTAATAAGGCAGTTCCATTTTTAATTTTTTGAGGAACCTTCATAATGTTTTTCCATAGTGGCTGCACCTATCTGCATTCTCACCAACAGGGCACCAGAGTTCTCTTTTTCCACATCCTTGTCAACACTTGTTGTTTGTTGTTTTCTTAATGATAGCCATTCTGACAGATGTAAGGTGATATCTCATTGTGGTTTTAATTTGTATTTCTTTGATGATTAGTGATGGTGAGCATTTTTTCATATGTCTTTTGGCCATCTGTATGTCCTCTTTGGAGAAGTGTCTGTTCAGGTCCTTTGCAAACAAATTCATTTAAAAAATTGAGCAGATAAATTTAGTACTGCAATTTTCAGCAATTTTCCCCTTCATCATATGTTTTAAAAATTAGCCCGTTTCAACTACAGTTAAAAAAATAAGAAACTTGGTATTTGTTTTGTTTTACCACCGCCCTTTTGAATTTAGTAAAAAAGAGAGCATATTCACGCTGTCAAACCAATTCCATAAGCTGAAATAATGATTTCCATAAATGAGTTACACCAATGTTAAAAATCTGTACTGTGCTCTGAAGCTTATGTTTTCTTTTTTTTTATCTTTATTGTTTAGTTTATTAATTACATTGTTCCCTTTTTTTTCACCCTATAGTTCCCCTCCACCTGGTACCCATCCCACGCTACGCCCTCACCCCCCTCCACTGTCCTCTCCCATAGTTGCATGATTTTTGTCCAGACTCTTGCTGCACTTCCCACACCCCCTTTCTCCCCAAGAGTTGTCAGTCCATTCCCTCTCTATGTCCAAGATTCTGTTACATTCACCAGTTTATCCTGTTCATCAGATTATTAATTCACTTGATTTTTAGATTCATTTGTTGATAGATGTGTATTTGTTGTTCCTAATTTACACTTTTATCTTTTTCTTCTTCCTCTTCTTGAAGAATATCTTTCAGCATTTCATATAATATTGGTTTGGTGGTGATGAACTCCTTTAGCTTTTTCTTATCTGCAAAGCACTTTATCTGACCTTCAATTCTGCATGATAGCTTTGCTGGATAGAGTAATCTTGGTTGTAGATTCTTGCTATTCATCACCTTGAGTATTTCTTGCCACTCCCATCTGGCCTGCATCATTTCTGTTGAGAAATCCGCTGACAATCGTATGGGTGCTCCCTTATAGGTAACCATCTGTTTTTCTCTTGATGCTTTTAATATTCTCTCTTTGTCTTTTGCTCTTGGCATTTTAATTATTATGTGCCTTGGTGTGGTCTTCTTAGGGTTCCTATATATTGGGGTTCGGTGCGCTTCTTGGACTCCTAAGTCAATTTCTTTCACCAGGTGTGGGAAGTTTTCAGTCACTATTTCTTCAAATAGGTTCTCATTGTCTTGCTCTCTCTCTTTTTCTGGCACCCCTATAATTCGGATGTTGGTATGCTTGAGGTTGTCCCAGAGGGCCCTTACATTATCTTCAATTTTTTGGATTCTTTTGGTTTCTTGCTTTTACAGTTGAGTGGATTTTACCTCTTTGTATTTCAAATCTTTAACTTGGTTCTTGGGGTACTCTAGAGTACTTTTAGGTCTTTGTATAATATTTTTTATTTCAGTCAGTGTATGCTTAATTTCTGGTTGGTTCTTTTTCATATCCTTGAGGGTCTCAATCATTTCCTTGTAGGTCTCATTCATTTCCTTGTAGGTCTTGCTTATTTCCTGGTAGGTCTTGGCCTTTTCTAGGAGCCTCTTGAGAAGCCCTATAACCGTGGTTTTGAGTTCCATTTCCAGTCGTTTTTTTCCCTCCATTTCTTTCACATCTGATTTCTTTCCATGTCTCTGCATGGTGGCTGCTTCCCTGAGTTGGTCAATTAGCTTTGTGTGGTAGACTTCCTACTAGGGACAGTGGCTCAGCCTCCCCAGTTACCTGAGGTGGATATGGGTTGCACAGTCTTGTTGAAGTTAAGCCCAGGTTAATCGTTGTTAGCACTTGGAGGGGTTGACTTTCAGGCCAATTGTCTGTAATGTTCAGCTGTGCTCAGGTTGGATGGGTGGAGTCTCTGGGCCAAGCAGACAGTGTCAACTCCACCCTATGCAGCCCCAGGGACTCTGTGCTGGGGGCAATGGCCGCCAGCACCTCTGAGAGAGAGCTGCTGCTGAGCTCCACCGGCTGCTGGAGAATTCAGATTCTCCCCAAATGAGTCTGCACACCCAATGTCTCACCCAGAGTCGCAAAACAATGCAGTCCAGTGGTTTCCTGAATGAGAGGGCAAGTCACAAGCACTCTCTGTGCGGTCACGTAGCAGCTGTGCTGTTCCCAAGTTCATGTGCACTCTGCACAAGCTCGCCTTCTCCACAAGCCGGCAGGTCCTGTAGCACCTGAGCTTCGGTGTGCCCTCCCACTGTCCAATTTTTACCCAGTATGATTGTGGGTTCCCTGGACTTCTCCCGGAGTTGGGGGATCAGTGCAGTGGGTCGTCTTTGTCTCCCTCGTTCGAGAAAACCAGCCTGGTTTTCAGCTGCCTGCCCTATCCGCTGGCGCCCGCTCCAAACCTCTCTCCGCGCATGTCTTCAATGCTGTCCTCCGCCGCGCCTCTGAGTCACAGTGTCCTATCTTTTCTTTTATTTGTGGAATTTTCACTCAGCCAGCTTTCCAGTGATTCTGGATGGTGTTTGTTCTTTCATTAAATTGTAGTTTTGAAATTGCTGTGTGGGGCAGCAAGATAGGTGTTTACCTATGCTGCCATCTTGGTCCTCCCTGATTAATTGCTTTTTTAATGTTTCAATCCCATGTGGGACAATTTCTCTTAAAATTGATATAAATTAGCGAATATATGAAAATTTCTTTACTGCTTTGTTTTTTCCCTTTCAGAGTTAGTATTTTACAGCAGTTGAATTTTTGGAATTGTTAAGGGTATACATTCCTTTTAAAACAATATGAAAAAGATTGTATATATAAAAATGATTCTACTAAAAATAGCATTTTTTTTCTCAGAACTAATAAGCAAATAAAACTAGACAAAATTATAGTTACTGGATGTAAAAGTTCTAATCTTGGAGGATTTGAAGACAAATGTTTTCCCCAAAGCATAAGAATAAGCATATCCAAATGCTTTCTTTCCAGATGAGAATGAAATAAAGCTACATCCTCTAAACATTAGTATATAATGTGTCAACTAAAGGAATAGTGGGTTTTTCAGAAAATAATATTGAAACTTTTTATTTAGGAAAATCCACTTTCAAAAGTTAAATTTGTCTTTTTATTTGTTTATTAAACAGTAAAAGACTTCATATTAACATTACCACAAATATTTAATCAAGAATGCCAGATGCTGATTTTAGGCCTATGACAGAAAATTGGGCATATTTCCAATCAGATGCCTGTACTGTATCCAAAACAGAGCCTGTAAAATACAGTGTTTCCCTGGTGGAGGATGTTGAACATCCAAATGAGCATATTCAAGAATAATCAATCTGTGCATTGATTCTGTACCATTAAACCAGGATGTTAACATGAAACTGAAAAGAAAGAACATCTCTGAATAATGTGGCATTAAAAACTGGTGAGCTGGAGTTGCCCACATGCAAACTCAAGTGTACTCACTTACCGAATAATAAATACTAGCACACATTTTTGAGTACATTGTGTAAACTAAGTGATTTACATTGACTAGCTTATTTAATCATCACAACCCTATAAACCTGGAATTATTCTTATCACCATTTTAAAGACCAAAAGAAAAAAAATTGTAGCACACTAAATATTACATCATCCACCTAAAGTCTCAAAGGCATTTTCACTTCTGAGCCCATGCTTTAAAGTTATTATAATGGAGTGCAATCTCAGGTACACCCAGATTCTGATACAGAGAATAAAGATTCCAACCAGACAATCCTCAGGTTAGATTAGGCATACAGCGTGGGGCCAAAGTTTTTCCTATGAAAAAAATAATAAATAATAATACAAGATAATTCTGTCAATTATTTTAAAGCTCAAGTTCCCATCTGTGGGAGGACCTGATTGAGGACTGCCTTTCAGGTCCGAGGTGACATCACTGTTCCCACCTAGCCCGATCTAGTTTTATCCTCCCAGTCATGTTCCCGCCTAATAGACTCTAGTTCTAGGTCCACTGGTTTGTCTCCTTGTCTGTAAAGCTCTACTTCCCTTCTCTCTTGTAAAGGCAGCACAAGACTCTGGTCCAATCCCGGACTGACTGCCTAGCCCTCTTTTTCTAGCTTCTCACATTAAGTAGGGGAGCACTGATTTGTATAGTCATTCTCATGCATGGTAAACTTTGACAACCCCTGAGCTGAACAAAAGGGACAAAATAAAAATGTACATGCAAATGTCTGAGCATTTAAAGGATCCTGCTAAAATCCTGAGCCATATGGGGTAGGGCAAGGGTGAGAGAAGAATTTTAATTGATTCTACTTGCTGTTTAATGTTAAGCCTCTAAAAACATAATATATGTGCATAAATTTGTTTGTTGCCAGGATTGAACAAGAGTAAAACAAATAAAGTCCAGCCACAATACAGGAGCTGGTATCACAATAGCTTTCCTCCTCCCCACCCCCCAAAAAAATAAAAATAAAAAAACACACAAAACAACAACTACAAAATGGGGTGTGGCATGGGGAGGATATGAAAGCACTGCTTTTAGACACTGAACAAAAGGCAGCACAAGACTCTGATCCTTAAAAGAAGGGCAAATGAAATGGGCCTTGCAATTGTACCGGCTTTCTGCCTAATGTCTCCTTATAGACTGTGGCTCAGGGAGAGAGCGCAAAGGAGCACAGCAGACTTCCTAAGCTGAGGGGACAGAGGTCAGAATTCAGAGCCATGTGGTGGGTGGCTGAAATTGGGATGGCAAGGTTTGGGAGGGAAGTGGGCTGTGCAGAGGAGTTCCAGAAATCATCAGATTCCTTGAATCCTTTGCTGAATAGTAAGCAGAGTAATTGCAAGATGAAGCTGAGGTGCACTAAGAAAGAACTGAAGAGCTGAGATTTGAACTGCCAGAACTAGACAGAACAGGAAGACGTTTGTTTTCTGACCTTGCAAAGGTGAAGAAAATCTAAGGAACAATGCAGATTTAGTAGAAACTCCAGCAAGGTCAAACCTTAGGAGAAGGGCTTATCTAGTTCTACCGAAAAGAATCAAGTTCTACTGCAAGTAAATTAAATGCTTATGGGTGTGGACAAAAAAGAAGCCCGCATGCTGACCTGACGAACTCAGGGAAAGCCTACGTGGCAGCCATGCAAACTCAGAGACCTAAAATAACCACGAAGGAGGGTCTGAAATAAAACTTTTAAAGTTAAAAAGCAGTCTGTGAGGGGTAGTCACGTCCTAGGCCAGCATCTTCCCAGACAAAGATCAACTTTTATCTTAACTAAGACTATTGTCTTTTTGCATCTTTGATAACATACCTTTGGAATATGAGGGTAACTTCCCTTTTTCCAGACCCCTCAGGGCAAAACCAATGCCAGAGGGAACCCAGAGCAGAGACCACTAATTCCCTCATTGTTATTGTTATTGTTGACTGTTAGCTATCCTGTGCCCACCTACATAAAAGAAGCATGTGTTTATCATTTTACTCTTTACCCAATCCCAGAGGTTTTCCCTGGTTGCTTTCTTCCACCTCTCCTATCTATCACCAAGGGATTTCTTATAACCTACTTACATCTCCTCCTTTGATAGTAATTTATAAAACAAGGTGAAAAACTGCCAACTTCTGGAGCATTATATCAATACCTTGAGAATTTGCTTCCTGGCAATTGTTGGCAGTTTGGCTCAAATAAACTCACAAAAATTCTTTACAGGTTTGAATGGGGAAAAATTCTAATAATGAAGACAATAAAATCCTGACAGTCAACAATAAAGCATTTATAACACACAGACTATAATTTTAAAAATTACTACACAAAAGAAGAAACAGAAAAATGTTACCCAAAACCAGTATAAAAATTGTTCAATAAAACAGACCCAAAATGAGTAAATTAGAAGGCAATGTACAAGAGCAATTATAAAAATACTCAAAGTTTTAAAGGAGAAAAAAGAAGATAAAGAAAAATAAATTTCAACAGGGGAATGAAAACTATATAAAAGGAAATGACAGAGATAAAAAATATAATATCAAAATTAAAAACTCAAATCTATAAGCAGACTAGATAGTGCAGAAGAAACTCTCAGTAAATTTGAAGAGAGAGCAATGGAAATTATCCAAATAGAAGTATAGATAAAACAGGAGTTGAAAAGTAATAGTGGAGTTTCAGTAATTTATCACACAATCTCAAGTAGAGCCAAGAAGCCCCCAAATCCCATGTTCACCTGTTTGCCATGCTAAACTGTATCCTACCAAACTGAATTTCTAACTTAGCAGAAAGCTTATTTCCTAAGCAAAGCTGGGGATTTATGTAGCATTAATCCTTATCAGCTGGACAGTTTTTATGTATAAGATCCTCTTGCTATAGTTGTGTATTTGATATTCAGAGCAGACTCCGAGCTCAGCCTCATGCACTGCTTTCCTAACCTACAATTAAGAATCACTGGTCTAGCCCAGCCAGTGGCTCAGTATTGAGTATCGACCTATGAACCAGAAGGTCATTGGTTTGATTCCTCCTCAGGGCACAGGCCCAGGTTCCAGGCTTGACACTTAGTGTGGGACTTGCAGAATGCAGCCAATCAATGGTTCTCTTTCATCATTGATATATCTCTCTCTTCTTCCCTCCCCCTCTCCTTTCCTCTCTGAAATCAATATATATTTAAAAAAAGAATCACTGGTAGTGCTGTCAGACCTTATCACTAATGCTGCCCCCAGGGATCCATTTGTCTGCTGAATGACTTTGTCATTCTTGATAAGTGAATGAATCAGTTTCTAGGACAATAAAGAAAAAACTGGAATGCTTCAGTAAGAGAGTGAGAAAAATAAATAAAACAAAAAAATGCCAAAAATTTAAAAGAACAGACAACAAAAAAAGGCAACTAAAGAAAAGCAAAAAAGCAAATAAAGAGAAAAAAGATGAGAAGAAAAATACACACACATTGTGAAGCATAGAATATCCCCTCAATCTCTATTATTACAGAATGCCTTTGAATAGTTGCATTGAATTTTCTTTAAAGCACATAACTCTATTATCCACACATAACTCTATTATCCACAGTTCTATTTAAGTCTTTAAAACAATACTTGCATTTTTTTTTAGTGTTTTCATTTTAGAAAATTCTCTTCTAACACAGATCTTTCTGCAAAGGATCAAATTTCTTAATAATTATGATTAAGAATTTATTTATTTATTTATTGGGATGACCCTGGTTAACAAAATTATACAGATTTCAGATGTATGATTCAACACATCATTTGTATACTGTATTGTGTGTGCACCACCCCAATTCAGTTCTTCGGTTATCACCATTTATCCCTCTGTGCCCTCTGTTTAAATTATATTTACAAATTGATTTAAAATTTTATTGTCCATTTTTAGGTTTGTTTCCCCAATAATTTAAATACAAAGTTAATACTTATTTTATTAATAAAAAATCCACAAGTAAAGTATATAATTATTAAAATATGATTCAATTTTTCAAAGATAATATTTGTGACCTTGTGAAAATTGTTCATTCATTTTTGTTAATTTAAAAACTTTTAATTATATTTGACATACAATATTATATTTGTTTCAGATATACAATACAGTGATTAGACATTTATAGACCTTAGAAAGTCATCTGACCACAATAAACCTAAAACCATTTGTCACTATGCATAGTTATTACAATATTATTGACTACATCTCCATGACTTATTTTATCTGGCAGTTCCTCCATAATTCCTTTTACCTTACCTTTTCTGTCCATCTTGTCCTCCTCCGACTGCAACCATCATTTTGTTCTCTGTATCTATGAGTTTGTTTCTGTTTGTTTTAATTTTTAGATTCTACATGTAAATGAAATTAAGTGGTTTTTCTTTCTATGACTTATTTAACTTAACTGAATACCCTCTAGGCCTATCCATATTGCCATAAATGCTAAGATTTTATTCTTTCAATGGCTCAGTAACATTCTTTATCAATTCTTCTATTGATGGACCCCTAGGTTGCTTCCATATCTTGGCTATTATAAATAATGCTACAATGAACATGGGGGGCATATATCTTTTTAATTTAATATTTTTATTTTCTTCAGATAAATTTTCAGAAGTGGAATTGCTGGGTTAATATTGGAGTTCTATTTTAAATTTTTTTAGGGATTTCCATAGTGGTTATACCATTTTACAATCCTACTGTCAGTGCACAAGGACTTTCTCCCTTTTCTGCACATCATTGCCAACACTTATATTTTGTTGTCTTTTTGATAGTAGCCATTCTGACATGTCTAAGTGATATCTCATTGTAGTTTGAATTCATATTCTCCTGATGATTAATGATGTTGAGTATCTTTTCATGTGTCTTTGGCCACTATATGTCTTCTTTGGAGAAATGTCTACTCAGGTTCTCTGACTATTTGAGGTTGTGATTTTGTGGAGGGGACACAAACATTCAGTATATAAGAGTCAAGAAAATATCAGTTTGGTTTTACTCTAAAATCAATAAGGCGTTGCTTTATTCAATGAGATTGAACCAACCTCTGATTCTCAAGGCTTGGGTTCTCATCAGCAACACAGAACATTGGATCAAACAAAGATAATTTCATGTTCAAGAATTATATAAAAATAATACAAACTGACCATCAGAGTAATCTTCCAACAGAAGCTTATCTTGCTAACAGAACTTAGAAAAATATATATTATAGTACCTTTAGTCAAATACTCATATACTAGAATTAATAAAGGAGGTACAATGAAGTGATAACTATAAGTTATATTGTTATAGACATACTTCACTCACTATTCCACAGGAAGAGCCAAAGAAATGTAGCATTGCACAGAAAAATTAGCATTTCCTAAATGAAATAGTTTGAAGCAATTTTATAGACATAACAAAAGAAAGCTTGAAAAATTAGAAAAAAAATAGGCTTTAGTATGAATTAGCTCCCTAGTTATTTCAACTTTTACCTTAGGTACAGTGTGCTGGCTTACTACCATAGGTCAGAATACTGAGAAATCAAAGCCTCAAAAAGTGAAAATTCGGACATCCAAACATGGAAGACAAAAACAAGCCTGAAAAATACTGTCCTTAGAACTACAAAGAGATGCTTTCCAAAGCTAAAATTTCTGTGGTGGAATAAGCACCTCATTTTCATGAAAATGATAACTTCTTAGAATGGATACAAAAAAAAAAAAAAGCAGCTGTGTCACCGCCTGCCTTCTAGTGCAAGGGCTCTGATGTTTTTCAACCCCGAGGCCAGTTGTCTGTAGGTTTTATGGAAGAAGGCCTTCTCAGCCTTGGCAAACCCTCACCCATTTGTATGTACTAGTATAAAGTTCTGCTCTGTAACTGAGCATTTTACCAGAGCCCTCAACTCTCTTGGAAGAGTGGGAACAAGAACAGATAAAAGGGAAGAGGAGAACATAGCCTGACAAGCAGACCATCATTCAAGACACTGTGGAGCGAATTTTACAGGGCACATTGGTGCAGGACCAGATGAGCTAGGTGGATAAAATGGTTAACGCTGAGTTTTAAAAATGAAGTATTTCCTTGCTAATGAAATATTTTCTAATAGGCAAATGGTATTAAGATTAATTTTTTATTTACCTATTTTTTTTTACTAAAACCATTGATAAGATATTTCCCTGGCTTGGGTTGCTAATCTAATAAAACTTGACTGACAGACCTGGTATATGACTGTTTTTGTGTTTTAAACAAAGCTTCACTAAAGTAGATCTGGAGAAATGAGAGCTGCAGAAAAGTCATTAGTTATTTGATTCCACATTCAAATATCAATTCTTGAAGTAAAAAATGAAGTTCTATACTATAATTATTAACCAAATTACAAGTTATAAGAATGTTATCATATGTGAAAAACCTCTCATCTTTCCTGACAAAAGAAGTCATAAAAATAAATGAACCTAATAAAGTAAATCTTAAAAAGTATTCACTGGCACCGCTAGCATGTCATTTAGCACAGTCTATTTAAAATTATAATAGTTAGCCTGACCACAGGAAAGTTACAAAATTTGTAAGAAATTCAGTAAGAAAGATCAGACTCATAAAGCAAGGAATTGCAGCCACCTCCACCAAGCTTGTCACATAATAGTTTCCCTGTAAAGATTTGTTGAGGAATTGACTACTTTGCTTGGAGGCCATAATAGTACAGCATACATTTTTTATGAGGTGCTTTCTAAATATCTTGCATTTATCTTCTAGATGTAACTTCTGCGGTATTCTGGGTATTCTGGGACTGGCTCCCTCCCTTTATTGTGTTATAACTAACAGACATAACACTGAGTTAGTAGCATCACTTTGCTTTTATCTCTATTTTCTTTTAAATCTTTATGAGGAACAGCATGGGAGCTATAACATTTACTGTTCACATCCACTAAGCCCATGCTATGTTAAAAGTGGGTAGAGAAAGAGCAACAAAAAATTTCATGACGTATCTATTCCTCAGTTCAGAGACAGAACCTCTGTTCAGAACTTAGCTGGGGATGAGAAAGAGGTCACAACTATGGGAAACAGATGAGAAAGGTAAGAGAGTAACAGACCTGTGTGAGGAAAGCTACAAGACTTTGGGCTCTAGGGACAGAGAAACATGGGTTAGGGTCCTGGCTCTACTCCTTAATGTAAATAAGCTTGTTTCTTCATTTATAAAGTGAGGCTGATAGTGAAGATTAAGCTGGTTAGCTAGGTTCTAGGATATGGTAGGGGCACAAAAAGTTGCTATTATTCCAAAGAAGTGTTGGTGATGTAAAAATATAATAAAAGATATCACCTGGGAAATATAAAGAATCTGGATAGATTATGGTGTAAACACTAAAGCCTATTTATGAGCAAATCACAATGGAGTCAAGGGAAGTTGGGAAATATTGAGGCCTTAAGCTCTAAGGAAGTCATGAAGAGCTGTTCTCCCATAGGATCTGAGAAACTTGCCAGAGAGCTGTTACCCTTAGCACCCCCTGAATGAGGCCCAGATACAAGTTGTGGGCCTGTGACCTGTGACACCACAATCACCCAATTCTGATTCTCACCACAGTTTAGCAAGTCCGATTGCTGCCTTCAGGCACCTGAGTCAATAGCAGTCCAGACCCTGTGGGACACTGTGGTTTGCATTTCTGGGCACGTCTTCCTACTAGAAGGATATGGGGTAAGGAGGGGGGAAATGCAGAAGCAAGAGATGGACTCCAATCTCCTCTAATAAGCTTACTCTTCCAGACCCATTATTTCTAGCTTTCTCCATCCCCTTCCCCACTGACATTCCAGATCTCCAGAATTTGGCTAAGGGACACATGGAAGATTCCCACTGCTAAAGTTTTAAACTTCTCCTTTGACTACCAGCCATTCTCTATGTTTGTAGAGTTGGAACATTTGTAATCTCCATCTGATTACTTAAAACATGGAAATTAGGTTAGTTGCTGATTCCGTATATTTAAGTTGAACCCTTACTACTGGGTAGGACCCTCATTTCCATCTCCAGGAGGTACATGTAATTCCTGTTCCACAATGAGGAATATCTGAAATTGGAGTTTAAAACTGCTTAATGGTGGAGCTGAAATTCACTTGTAGGCAGCCTGCTCTGGAGTCCTCTTTCTTATTCCCATACTACACCACTTCCCTCTAACTAGTGAGGATTAGAGGGGATGGAGTGGATTAGAGGGAATGAAGCTAGATAGATAGGTTCCAGTTATATAGAGTCTTGAAAACTAAACCAAGGAATTAGAATCTTACCATGTAGGCAGTCAGAAGTCAGAGATAAAGAATTAGTTTTTGAGGACAATGAATCTCATGGCAATATACAGAATTTAACAGAAGGAGGAAGATAGTAAAAGCCTGGGTGACTGTCAGGAGGATATTACATTAATCTAGGGGTAATAGGTTGGGAACTCAGCCTGGGAGGTAATATAGAAATTAAATGAGCTGATGGGTGTGATAGCCCCTGCTGACTGATTGAAGTGGAAAGTAAAAATAATGACCCAGGTTTTAAGTTAGATAATGAGAACTAGTTAAAACAAACAAATAAGCAAATAACAATAAAATCCCCTTAGGTAGCTAAGAAGTTGTAGTTAATAAGTTATTAATCTGAACCTAAATTTTATGTTCCTCAATTTAAACTTCTTCTCTTGTGTTAACTTCAACCTAAACATTGATGTTTAAATCCCCATGAACTGTTTACAGTTTAGACTAAATAATTCTGATGTTATTTTTTTTCTCATCTCTCATGTCCCAAATGGATATGCATGTGTAAGCTTATTAATGGATAGAATTAGTATGCTTGTACTCTCTGCCACTTCTATCTATGTGGAAGCTCAAAAAGGGATTCTAGAAATTTTTTTGAAGAATAAGGCTCTTCTTTTTTTTAAAAAAAATATCTTTATTGATTTCAGAGAGCAAGGGAGATGGGGAGGGAGAGAGAGGTAGAAACATCAATGATGAAATAGAATCAGCTGCTTCCTGTATACCCCCCACTGGGGACCGAGCCTGCAACCTGACCAGGAATTGAACCGTGACCTCCTGGTTCATAGGTCAATGCTCAACCACTGAGCCATACCAGCCAGACAAGAGCTCTTCTTTTTTGACCTCTTATTATGTACATACCTCTATGCCAAGCTTCTCATGTATATTATTTATGTAATGCCCACCACAACTCTATGAAGTGGGCACTGCTGTTATTCCATTTTACAGAGGAGAAGGCTGAGGTTCAGAGGAGTACATGACTTCCTCAAGTTCAAAGAGCCAAAAATGGTGAGGCTAGTGTGATATCTCCTATCTGTCTCCTACTGAGTCAATACTTTTAATAACTATTGCTAATGAGATATGAAAGAGAATGCCTGACCTTTCCTTACTTCTCTCAGTTAGATTTTTTCCCAAAATAATTGATATCAGAAGATAGAAGAAGGGAATTATGGTAGAAATAGCTAATGAAGATGACTACATAGTTGCAATGGTTTTCAGGGTGGATATTCAAGCTTTTATGTGCGTAGTAATTACCACTCTCAACCTACAAAATGATATCAATTCATTTGGGAAAAAAATCTAACTGAGAGAAGTGAGGAAAGCTCAAGCATTCTCTTTCATATAATGCCTTATTTATTGCTGTCAAATAAGAATGTTGCTGTAGTCTTACTTCAGACTTGTATGTGAGGAAGATGATTAGCCACATTAATGCACTAGAATATGGATGTCACATACTTCCTATAAAAGAAGATTTGATATGATTTAGGGAATCTTAAACCTTCTCCAATAATTTATTTATTTTAACTCAGATGTAAACATACAGTAGTTTCAAGGTGTAAACGCATGAACAGAATAGTCAGTATGCTATGTCAGACTTCATAAAAAGGTCTGACTGTATATAACAGGTATTATATGCTCAATTAAGTAGAGGTGTTTTTTTTAAAAACAACAACAACAAACAAACAACACACACATGTATATCAGAAATCAGAACATATAGAGGTCACTAATTTAAAGACATCCTCTCAAAACTATGGTGATGGCTTTGATTAATGATTTTCATTAATCATGTCTTTATTGGAAAAACCCACACAAGGAAATTGTTGGAAGAGTAGCTATTCTCATTTAATTTCTTCTAAAAGACCTTCCCTAATTTCAAACACGTCTTTTCAAGATGAGAGTAGCCACAAATATTACAAAAGGATGTTCAGTTCCCCCTGATTATGTTTTCTCCTCTTCCCAAACCTGGCATTCCAAGTTGCTGCAACTTTGGAACAGTATCAACGCCAGGCCTGTGGGATTCTAAGTGGCACTTAGTCTGTGGCATAATGGGGAGCTGCAATGATTATGTAAATAAATATCCCTTTGAGGGAAGAATGAGCTATTTGCCCTAAAACTGCAGCTGTGAAAACCTGGTGCGAAGTGGAGAAAAATACACTAGAATATAGAAGAAGGGAATTATGGTAGAAATAGCTAATGAAGATGACTACATAGTTGCAATGGTGTTCAGGGTGGATATTCAAGTTTTTATGTGTGTAGTAATTACCACTCTCAACCTACAAAATAAAGTGAAGATGAAAGGTATTTTTGCTTTTCTGGTAAGTACCTTTTAACCTCTATTCTGAGCTCCCAGAAGCAGAAAGAGCATTCCAGAAGTCCTGCAGGACTGGGAGGTGTATTGCTGGCTTCACACTCACCTGGGCAATAGGCGTTATACTTCCCACCTCATTTATTGAACATATTTATGTTTTGTTATTTATTATCACTCATAATTATTTTCAAATAAGCAAACACACTTTGAAGGAAAAGCTTCTTTCATTCAGTTGCAAGGCGATGTCCACGGATTTCTTTTTGCTGGTTTTCTTTGCATTTTTAGTGGAACAAACAGTGCAAATTTTATCCCTTCTGCTTTTAGAGCAGCATCAGCTATAAAAGGAATTGATGCTTCAGGAAACCCCAGCATGTCCCACAGAAGGCCTTTCGGAAAGCATTTAGCACTCATTGTAGAGCCTATGCTACTGCCCTTACATGCTAACAAACCTCAAGAGAGCATGCTTGTATGTGACAGTTAATTCTATATGTCAGCTTGACTTGGCCAAGGGATGTGTGGTAAAACATTATTCTAGGGACTTCACTAGGGTGTTTTTTGGTGAGATTATCACTCAAATGATAGACTGAGCAAAACAGTTTGACTTCCCTAATGTGAGTGGGCCTCATCCAATCAGTTGAAGGCCTGACTAGAACAAAAAGACTATCCCCTGAGTAAAGGGGAATTCTTCATTCCTGATGGCCTTCAAACTTGGATGTTAGCTTTCTTCTTGCCTTTGTACTTGAACTAAAATATTAGTTCATCTGGGTCTTGAGCTTGGCAGGCCAGATGGGAATCATACTATGAGCTCTCCTGAGTCTCCACCTTGTTGAGTCTCTCTGCAGATCTTAGGACTTGCCTGCCTCCATAATCACATGAGCCTATTCCTTATAATAAATCTCTTTATATATACATATATTCATTAAGGAGAGAGAAAGAGAAAGAAAGAGGGAGGTGAGAGGAGAGCACACTGGTGAATGCCAAACGATGCCTGTTGGATATTGGAATCTCCTTAACACCCTGATTAATTTTGGCCATGACAGCACAAAGTACAACTTAAATGAACAAGTGCGTTCTGGTACTATTTTAAATGATGACTCTAGAAGTTGACAGAGATGGGACCTCCGACTTTGTAGGCATAATTAGTAGAGAAATGAGAGTAACCACGAATATTATAAAAGGATATGCAATTCCCCCAATTATGTTTTCTCCTCCTTTCCAATCTCCATTTTTCTTTTTGTCTCTCTGTCTACTTTCCAATACACTTGTGCAAAAAACCATGCTTGTGGTTATGTAATTTCAAATATAATGAGGAAGCCTGCCTTATGTGCCATCTGCATAGTTACTGGGCCTGATGAGGGTGTGAAATCAGATGAGCAGGCCTCCGGGACTGGCAAAGCTATTGCTAGCTGGGACCCCGAGTAAATTGTTTGACCTGCAAGATTCTCAGTTTTCTGATATATGGAATAAGGACATCAATACCTTCCTGGTTTACATCACAGTGTTCTTGAGAGAAAATGAATGTGAAAATGCTTTGTAAACTGTGATGTTCAAGACAACATAAGGAATGAAGGTAATGTTAATTTTGACAGAACAAGACTTTCCACAAACTGTTGAAAGAAAAGAGTCAGCCCAGGATTCCTTTGTTCCATCTCATTGGCTTGTCTGATAATGTTGAGGGACAGACTCCCTTGTGTTTTCCCTGGTGGACTGGGAGGACACACATTTGCCAAATATGGAGAGGAGGATGAACCTTCTGAACTCCCTCCCAGTTCTGCCCTGGATTTGAGCCAAGCTGCATCTTCAGAGGGGGCTACTGACCTTGAGAAGAGCTAGGCTCACTTCATTCTGCTTCATCTTTTGCTGCTGCTCCTCTGAAATACTCAGCAAAGTGATGTTAAGTTGTTATGGCTGTTGCCCCACCCTTGGGAGATTGCCCAGGGGATGTGGACCGCCCCCAGGCAGCCCACAGGAAGCTGGACCAGAAAGTGCAGAGTCACTGTGCACTCAAGTGCCAGCACACAAGTCTTTTCTGCACCCGGACATTTTCAGTGGGCTCTCTTGTAAATGTCCACTGTCTGACATTTGAGAAATTTGAGAAAATGCTTTATTAGTTTTTTCGTCACTATTGTAAGAAGGTAAGATATCATTTATCCAACTGGAACTGGATGGAATTGGTAGCAATTAGGAATGAAATATAAACCCAGGGTCTAAAATTATTTTGACTGTGGCCAAGTAAAAACATTAAAATATGAAAATAGTATTTAAGATATTTGTGAAGATTCATTTCAGGCTTTTGTTGCGTTTTTTTCCTCCCTCTCTTACACAGAATTGAGTATGGGAAGAATTAAATAATTCTGTTAAAGCTGTAAAAAACTGCATATGCTAAACTGGTAAATAATAGTATTGAATTTATAAAAATGTTTTAATTTTTGTAATGTCTCTAAAACAGCAGTTCCCAAGTTTCTTGGGCTTAAAACTTCTTTACATTAATAAGTTGTTTAGAACCCAAAGGGCTTTCATTTATGAGAATTATATCAATAAATATTTACTGTATTAAAAATTAAAACTGAGAAGTTTTAAAAATATTTATTAATTCATTTAAACTAACAAAAATAAACCCTTTACCTCTCAACATCAGAGCAACATTATCACATGTCATCCAATTACCGAAAACCTCAACTGTACACTTGTGAGGAAATGATCATGAGAAAGGCAAATAACTTCTTAGCATTTGCTTTTCGATAACCACTTTGAGAACATGCATTCTAAAATATTTTGATCTTCCTAAAAAAGTATCAAATCCAAATAAGGAATTACAATGTATTGTTTTGATTTGTAAAGAAAGTTAGTTTCATTAATCTGTAAAAGTATATTTGCATTGTTAAGATTATAGGCAATGAGTTTGAATCCCCATCCTGCCACGGAGTGAATGATGTTAGACAAGCTGTTTAAGCTTCCCAGACTCAGTGTTCTCATCTATAAAATAAAGATGGTAAAAATACTCACCCTTTGGGGTTTTTGTGGTGAACAAATGACTTTATACATACATATTAATCACAATTCCTCAGAGAATCAGAACCAATAGAATATATATACATGTTATATAATATTAATATATACATATTCTATTATAAAATATATATTACATATATATGTCTACATACACAAATAAATACAATTTATATTCACATATGTATGCATGTGTATATATGTGTGTGTGTGTGTATATATATATATATATATATATATATATGAAGAAAGAGACAGACAGAAATAGAGAAGGAGAGGGAGAGAGAAGTGAATATTTTATTTTAAGGAACTGGCTAACATGACTATGGATGTTGTAAAGTTCAAAATCTATAGAGTGAACCAGCAGTCTGGTGAGTTCAAAATCTATAAAGAGCCAATATTGCAGACCAAGTCCAAAGGCCATCTATTGGCTGGATTCCCTCTTGCTGAAAGGAGGTCAGTCTTTTGTTTTAATCAGGCCTTCCACTAATTGGACAAGCCCCACCAAGATTATGGAAAGAAATCTACTTTTCTCAAAGTCCACAAAAGTAAATGTTAATCTCATCCAAAAACACCCTCACAGAAACATCCAGAATAATGTCCTATTATGTAAGTGAGCACTATGGCTCAGGCAAGTTGACACATAAAATTAACCATTGCATTATATAAAGCACTTCGAGTACTGTTTGGCATATGAAACACTCAACAAGTATTAGTTGGTATGTATTGTTAGTATTGCATTACATTTATTGTTTGTTTTTAAATATTGTTGTATGAAAAATCAAGTGATACATAAAAATTTTATTTTTGTAAAAAATAACAAAAACCTTTATGAAAAAATATATATGTATGTATATATATATATGAGACTTTTATGTATGAGAATATACAGTGAACAGATACATATACAGCAGGTCCTCAAATAATATTATTTTGTTCACCATTGTTTTCTTATAATGTTCATAAGATCTCTAGGAATTTAACTCTTGTGTTTATCAATTAGCTATGGTAAAATTGGTTTCCTTATATGATATTTCACTTAAAGTCACAGAACCTATCAATAACATAAAGTGAGGACTTACTATATATATACATATATGTTATTTACATATATATGTATATATATATGTTATATACACACATACATATATCTTTAAAAGTTTTGGAGAAAAATAATAAAGGTTAACTTTGCTTTTCATACATAAAAAAATAGTGATATTTTTGGGTCAGTATACAAAAGGTTTCAGACAAATCAATGGAGAAATATATATAGCCCAGACATTTATCTTAATATATATATTAATATGATATTGTAAAATTTCCCATCACAAATCACTGTAGAAGTTGAGTCAATTAGCCAGTAAAAACCATTAATAAAAGTTGCTTAATTATTTGTTTAAAAATCACTTTAAAAAATATATATATATTTTATTGATTTTTTACAGAGCAGAAGGGAGAGGGATAGTCAGAAACATCAATGAGAGAGAAACATCGATCAGCTGCCTCTTGCACGCCCCCTACTGGGGGTGTGCCAGCAGCCAAGGTACATGCCCTTGACCGGAATCAAACCCGGAACCCTTCAGTCTGCAGTCCGACGCTCTATCCACTGAGCCTAACCAGTCTCAGCATGTTTAAAAATCACTTTATATAATCACTTTACTCCAAATGTAAAATAAATTCCATTAGGATTTAAAAATAAAATGCAAGAAAAGGCACAAAAATTACAAAGATAATTTACAGATTTAGTTATAAAAACTTATAGATACAAATTAACTTATATCTAGGTAGGAAGGTTTGTCTTAGCTAGCGTTGGGGAATTTATAAAGCTTCAATATAGTAAATACATTAAAATCACCAATGTTAAAGATAATTAACTGAGAAAAAATATCCACACAAATATAACATATACTGATTAGAATATTTAAAATACAATGTGCTTGTACAAATTGATAAGAGCAATCTAAAACCCTAGTTGAAAAAAATAACAAGGGTATTTATACTGGTCCCTCAGCATCCTTGGAACCCAAAGGATGAAAAAAGTGCAAGTTACTTAATATAACGTATACGATTCCTATGAATATGAAGTTAAAGGAAAAATTAGAATTGGCTGGATCTCCAGTAACCTGAACTAGACTAGAAGCTTAAACTCAAGGCAATTATAAAAATTCAGCAGTTAGAGAAGAAAGCCTTTTTGTTTACCCTGCATTTGTACTTCATAAAAACCAAACTTGATTAGATGGTTTCGTAACACTGGATGGTGTTGAAGAAGCTGATTTTGGCAGAAGAGGGGGAGGGGTATGTTTTGAAGAAGATTTGTACCATCAGTAAATGAGAAGTGGATATTTTCTAGACTCTTCTATCATTCTAACTTATATGCAATGGCTTATTCAAAATGTTTCAGCCCTAATTCTCTCTCCCCCTGCTTTTGGTGAGAGTTCATGGCTTTATCAACTATGGTTCTTTTGAGAACCACTACTCTATGGCTGATGAGGACTCTGCCTCTCACAAGTGCAGCATGCATTCCTAAGTCTGGACATCACATATAAGAACAATTATCTTGAATGATTAATTGGCACTTTTTAAAAAGGTGTTTGAAGAGGAAACCAAATTCCTGTTGCTCCCTTTCCTCTACTATTTCCGGAAGAAGCACTGCACTGGCTGACTCTTATCTCAGGTTGCCTTAGACCTGTATGAAAGGTGTGGCTTGACTCCTGGATTTTGGCATAGACAGCTGGGCAAAAGAGCCAAGCTCCATCCTGATTGTTGCATAAGAGCTTTCTGTGTGGTCTCATGAGGGAACACGCTTCCGGGAGTAAGGAAATCGGAGACTTGCTCCTGGCCCAGTTTTTAGGGCGACTAGCAGAGTCAGCTTTGTTGTACTCCAATGGGGCTTGTATGCCTCCAGCCTTCAGATTTTAGTACTACTTCTTAAAAAAGCACGGCTTGAGAATTCACACATCTTTTGGGTTGAATCTCTATTACTCAGGAGCTTCAACTATTAAGTTTATCTCTCTGAATCTCAATTTTACCATTTATAAAATAGAGAAATTACCTACTTCATGTCTCTTAAGTGAGGACTAAATGAAATAGCATACATAGCATTGTGCCATGTAAGTAGAGTATTGTGCTTGGTATATACTAATCTCAATAAGCAAACTCTTCTTCCTTTTGAAGCTTTTCTTATTTCCTAAAAAAACCACCTTTGATTAAATTTCAGAGAAGAAAAGATCATATAAACTCAGCTTTTGTAGCTATAATGGCCATAGTGGGGCAGCATGGAGAAATCAATAGAAATTATATCTGGAGTTTAAGGAGAACTATCCAGGAATTCTTTGCATCATAGAATTTTTTCTTCAGTCTTTTGATTTAAATTGGCATTCTAAAAATTAAATTGCCAATATTTTGAAATAGGTAGGAATATCAAGATTGTTATCAACCAGTCTTAGTGTGTTTCAGCTTTTTAGATCCTTTTTCAGAAAACTGGTAAATATAACAGAATCATGGACATAGAGAGGGAATGGACTGACAATTCTTGGGGAGAAAAGGGGTGTGGGAAGTACAGCAAGAGACTGGACAAAAATCTTGCAACAATGGGAGAGGACAGTGGGGAGGGGGAGGTGAGGGTGGAGGGTGGGATGGGTACAGGGTGGAAGGGAGCTATAGAGAGATAAAAAAGGGGGAACAATGTAATTAAACTGAACAATAAAGATTTTTTTAAAGAAAAAGAAGAAGAAAAATGTTAATCTCCGTGTGTTGAGGGCAGCGCAATACAGTTCATATAACCTGGATGTTTAAGGAGTTAGGGAGAAGAGGAAGATGGGAAATATGAAAGAAATCCTTCAAATAATTCACACTTGTACTCAGAATTGTAAGAACAAAGTTAAATTACTGGTACAAATAAGTGCTATTGCATAAAGTGGTTTAAAATGTTATTATGTGGTACTGTATTTTTATTTATTTTTTATTTTGAAATATTCTACTCAAAGGCACATTTCAATCACCCCAAATCATCATTATGCCCCCCACTTACCGTAAATGCTCATAGAATGTCACACATTTTCTTCCTGTTGAACTATTGCTCTACAAATCATAGTTATTTTCCTAGGCTTTTATCGTTTCAAGTTTCATTGCAATATATGGGGAAAACTCTATTGTACATGATATTACATGACAATAGCAATGCATACTGCCTAAAAGCTGTAATGACCAGTTATTCTGTGGTCAGCAAAAGGAAATTATATAACATTAGTTACCAATATGCTGTTAAGGGAAAAGTTTTCACATTGCTCCAGTTCACCGCCTGCTTCTGATTCTTGCCACTAATAGCAGGTTTTGAAAATGGGTTGAGGGTGAGTGGACGCTGGAGTACTATTCTCTGTACCCCAAACCCATGTCCAACTCTTCCACTTGATTATTTCAAATCTGTGGTGGGCACGTTTTGGTGTATTTAGCTCCCACACAACTTGACTCTGCTTGTTTTATCAGAAATGATGTGTGTCTAGTACTCCCAATCTAGGCACTTCCATTATTATTTTATTTATATAAGACATTTTCTAAAAGAATAGTTTGACCCAATACACAGGCCATCTTGAACTTTCCCATCATGCTTGTCTTGTGAGTGATATTGTGCTGTTTTTACTTTTTTAGCATTTACTACTTAAATTAAAGGGATGACAGCAATGTTACTATTTCCATGTTCCTTTGAGCTCTACCCTACACATAGGATTTCCCCCCACATATAACTGGCTTTCAGATAAAATTTCTATTAATCTCCAGAATAAAGAGAGCCACTATTCCAGGGAGAAGAAGGCTCAGCCCTTCATCAGCCAATGCTGGCTACGTGTGTGCCCTGACCTTTGTCTGGATTGCATTGCCCATGGTTATGGTTCTTGTTGGCAGTCAATGGTCAATGGCCCATAGGTCAGAAAAAATAAAGGTAATTTTGAATTACAGAAGAAGTGATGTTTAAAAAGGCAACCATTTTTTGATGTATAATTTTTTTCACTCTAAGATATTTTCATATAGTTTGTTCCTCATTTCAATCAAGTATGGTTTGTTGTACTTCTTAAGGAACTTTATTATATAGTGAGCCTGGGTGAAATAAGCCAAGAAGACTCTACTGGAAAAATATATATACACAGCTTTCCTCACAGAATACACTGAGTGGCCAGATTATTATGATCTCTGAACACATAATAATCTGGCCAGTCAGTGTATATCCTATATAATAAGAGGATAATATGCAAATTGTCCCCTCCACCAGGAGTTCGACCAGCAGGCAGGCCAGCCCTCTACCTGGCCAGGCTGACCGGACCCTACTCAAGCATGAATTCATGCACTGGGCTTCTAATACACACACACACACACACACAATAAGTGACCAGATTATTATATGTTCAGAGATCATAATAATCTGGTCACTCAGTGTACATGATAGAATGGGTACTTAAGATGTTAATTTTAAAAACTTTATTAAAATGTAAGGAATAACAGTTTTTGCTTAGTTAAAATATATTAAACATATTATCATGTACCTTTTGCTCATATCAGTCATTTATATTCACTTTCTGTCTTTTCTGTGCATTGAATGAATCTCACTATGCGTTTGATTCAGTGCTTGAAAGGGTATCAGTACCTTGAAAATTAAGTTTATAGTGATTAAATGCCATTATTTTTTATCACTACTTTATTTTTTAAAACTTATAATAATTTATTTTAGTTTATAGAGTACTAAATTTAATTATTGGAGCTAACATTTTCAGTGATAAAAACTTCAAAACAGAAATTCTCACATTTACATTCTTTAAAGTTAATTTTTTACTATCTTCCTTCTCCTCAGACATCAAGTTTTATCAGTACTTAGGCATTTCCTTGTGGTTTCTACTCTACCATGCTTGACCCAGTCAGATTCACACACCTCAGATGAACCCCAGGCCTCACGTAGCTATGAAATTGTTCAGGAATGCAAACTTATAAGTAAGCAATTAAAACAGGCTCTGGAGTCCTACAAAGCATGTGGCATTCATACTAGGCAACAGGTGATAGATTTTCCAACACCCATTCCCCTTGCCCCAGATACCGTCTCTCAAAATAGAGGATATGATTTATTCTACCAAGTACATATATTACCTTTTTCTTCCTAGACATTATAATTAAAATAAGCAGAGCATAAATAAGAAATCATAATTGCTCATTACACTATATCAGTGATTGTGTAATTTCGTAATATAATTTCTATTTGAGCTCCTTTTGGTTTTGAAACCTGTGTTTCTCCTGTCCTTCTTCCTTCTAGGTTTTTTTTTTTATGACTTTTTCCTCTATTATCTTTTTTTCCCCCTGAGAATTGCAAAGTATTTCTCAAAATGTGGTCTTTATAAAAACTTGTGCATCAGAGCCTCTTGTGTTTGTTCAAAATCTTTCTGGATCCCACTCTCTAACCACTGCCAACAGAATCACATTCTGGGGAAGAGAGAACACCAAATATACATTTCAAATAAGTACCTCTCCCCTCCCAACCCAGGTAGTGCTTATGCCTGTGAAAGTTACAAAACCACTGAGGAGAATAGACCTTCTAGTGTTGCCTGCAACACAATTATCTTACCAATTATGTCTTTTTTTTTCTGTACTTTCTCCTTAATTTTCAAGAGGATTTGTGAGCTAGTGCAAAAAATATATATATATTGCTTGGTCCTGACCACCAAATCTATATCCAGCCTTAGGTTTTATCAGTATCAGGAATTAATTAACAGAAAGTTTCAGATCTGTCCTTAGTCATTTCACACAGTCTTAGAGGGCTCCAGGTATTTCATAGCCAGTGTCACATCATTGAGATCACCCTTTAGCATTATCAAAGTCAGTCTTATTGTGTCAATAAGTTGACCAAAATAACAGGAACAAACAAAACAATAATACCAACAAAACAATTTCATACTTGCTCAATTTCTCCTTTTCATATTTATTTCTAAATGTTCCAGGTCCTATACACATTCAGGTTCTGTCCCATTCCTCCTTCCATTGAAGTTCTCTGACACCATCTTCACAGAAAACACAATAGTGTCTCACATGTGTGACCTATAATCTATACATTTTCGTTATCGTTAATAGTCTTCAAAACTACACTGAAATTACACCTTGGGTAAAAGAGCATATCACAGATAAAGTTCCATGGAAGCCCAAGTACATATAATTTATTGGTTCCATCTTCTGGAACTCTCTGGGGACTCCAGCTCAGGCTTAACATCCTACCTATTCTCAGTCTTCACAACTTTAGGAGGATTTCCCTGGCCTTATTCTAGCCTCTTAACCCAAACCCTGAGGGCCCCTTAAGAGAGAAGACCAGACATTGTGTGTCCTTGTGAGTGTTTTCAGTCTAGCATTCTACTCTCCTTGAAATCAGGAAAACACATTTGTTTCTTTGATTCATTTTATCTAAGTGTCTTGGACAGTTCCATAAATGGAATTGTTGAGAGTAACTATGAACGTGTTTTCTTTTGAACTATCTCTCTGATTGTGTATTATTTGGTGGCTCCAGGAGAAGTTGTTCATATTCTTAGCATGGGGTATGAAATCCAAAGGTTAAATGGATGAGACTAACTTTGAATGACCTTACTGAAGCAAAATTGTATGGAAAAGTCTTCTATTTTTAAGTTTTATATTTCATATGGCCACAAACAGACTTTCACTGCCCAGGGCTAGCTTTCGGAAGGACACAGGCTTACATTTCCTATTGTCAATCCCAAGTCAATCAAGTTTCCAGATTTTCCAAAAGAATTGCTCTATATCTTAGATCTGTTGAGTAGGGAAGCAAAAGGGTAAGCTTTATCATTTGAGTGGGAAGTAAGCCTGTTTGGTATCTGGCCTGATCAAAACTAATTTTTGAAGTGGACATCTCTTTGCCATTTAAAAATTATTTCTTGGGTCTGTGTTTTTCTCAAACTGTTTTAAACACTGCAGTTTGCTGCCATCAAGGCGGCTGCCAGAACAGGATAATGGGCAGAAGACTCCGGAAAAACATAGAGATCCCTGGATCTGAAAGACTTGGAAGAAGTGAGAGAGATTAGGGAGAGTTCCTTCCACCCTGCAGGGTGAGTCTGAGCTCAGTGATTAAGCCTTCGGAAACTCATCTGGAAGCACCATGCAGAGTAATTGGTATTCATTCAGTGTGTTTTTAAAAAACACATCAATGACTGAATGATAAATTTCATTTATTTTAAATCTCTGATCAGGCAACAGGGCTCAATTCCTAGTCAAACCTAAAGAAAAGGTTCTGGATCCAGTAGTCAGCAGCCTCTCACTGCTCAGGGTCCTCAGATATCTCTGTGAGTTTGACCAACAGCTACAGGAAGTGGCCAGCAAAGTTCCCTTCCACCCAATACATTAACCAGATCAAGGCCAGTTTTGTGAAACATTTCATTACAAGCTCCAACCTCAGGCAGTCAGTGGACAAGCTGACAACTGAAGCTGTAGATACAACGGAATGTGAGCTAAAATATAGGCTGGGTTTTTCTATCTTGAAAATATACCCGAGATACTACTTGGGCAGGAGTGCTGCCATTAGGGGCCTGGTCCCAGGCTGAAACAAAGATTTTCCTTAGTGAGATGACAGCCCATGTCTTGAAGATAGGATTTCTTTTCTTGCCACGATTCTCAGTGCACTGTCCTTGCTGCACAACTGCTGCCGATTTGCGTTGGGCTGTTTGGAGAAAGACCATCTCAGCAGAAAGTGATAAAAGATGCCTTGAATGGCTTCAAAGGCTCTAAGAGGCAATGTTGCTGAAGATAAAACAAAGGACATTTGAGAGTTAGACCTATAGTACCCGACTTCATTCTTAAAGTGGATTTGTACTCCTAGGTCAAGGACAAAAATAGTGACATGGTGTAGTCTAGTGGCTATAATTCACCTTTTAAGGAGTTTGGGACATTTGGGATATTTCTGCTATGTGTTAATGTTCCTTCCCTTTAAGTCTATTATTTTCAGGCTTACAGATCAATGAATAGCTTTATTATTTAAGATTCTGGTTAAGGTGGGGAAAGCATGAATGTAAACTTGTGTTGGGGAAGGAAGAGCCAATCAGCAACTATAAAGTTCTATGAGGATTGGAGGTTGCTGGACCACAGTATGGAATGGGAAGTGCTGAATGAAGTCCTGTCTGTCTTGTACATGTCATTTACTCCAAAGAGGTAGCAGAGTTTGCTGAGAAGGCAGGGTTAAGGGAAGACTATTGATTTACCAAAAGCATTGACCAAAAATGGAACCTGAAATATCAATGCAAAGTGGAATGTATGCAGTAACATTTGTATGTGAATGGGATCATTACAGAATGAATGAATGCATAGAGAGGTCAAAATGAAAGAGGAGATGTTGGAAAGCTCCTCTGAGAGTGGGAGTGAGAAAAAGTTGATTGCTCTGATGAACTGATAAAAGGGATATTTCTAAAAACATCTATTACCTGTTTCAAGAGTGACCAATGACTTCTTAGAAGGGCAATGTTTTTGAACCTGGCAATAACAAGAACTGAAGGAAGTATGTTCTCCAAAGTCAAATGTCTAACATAAATATAATTTTATAAAGAAAAGTGCATAGTTTATATATATTTTATAAAGAAAGTGTAAAATTTATGATGTCTGTTTGTTTCTTTGACAACTATTATTTATGCAACTAGAACTCAAACTGCCTGACTTGTCATATTTGACTACTTCAAATTCAAAAGAAAATAGATATATTGGTGTGTAAGTATTCTCTCCCTCAACTATACACATGTGGCTAGTAGAAGAATTACTGTTTTGTAAAATTGTGATGCTTTTTACTTCTTGGAAGTTGGGTGTTAACATTTTGTTCATTGTCCTTCTGGGAAATGTGGTCCAGTTGTCATTGATGAAAATAATGGTAAAGTGTCTCTTACATTGTTAATGGCCCAAGCAGGAAAAATGTATTTTATAACTGACAAAAGATTAGAACCAGTTTTAAATGCTTGCTTGGGGGTTCTAAATAAAACTTAGAACATACTCATTGACCATGTTGTTCTAATTAAAATATAATAACATTAATGCCAACTGTGACTCTGGGTATCCACATAAGTGACTCATAAATGTTTTTTCTTTTATTTTTTATTTTAAACTAGAGGCCCATTGCATGAAATTCTTGTACTGGGGGTGGGTGTCCCTCAGCCCAGCCTGCACCTTCTCCAATCTGGGACCCTCGGAGGGATGTCCAGCTGACAGTTTAGGCCCAATCCCTGTGGGCAGTTGGACATTCCTCTCACAATCTGGGACTGCTGGCTCCCAACCGTTCATCTGCCTTCCTGCCTGATTGCTCCTAACCACTTCTGCCTCCTAGCCTGATCACCCTCTAACCACTCCCCTATCAGCCTGATCGATACCTAACTGCTCCCCTGTCAGCCCAGTTGCCCCCAACTGCCTTCCCCTGATGACCTGGTCACCCTAACTACCCTTTCCTACAGTCCTGGTCATCCCTAACTGTCCTCTCTTGCCAGTCCAGTCACCACTCACTGCCCTCCCCTGCCAGCCTGGTCATCCCTAACTGCTCTCCCCTGCTGACCATCTTGTGTGAGGGTGTGATGGTCAATTTGCATATTGCCTCTTTATTATATAGGATATGATATGCAGAACATACATGAAAATCTATATTGGCCACAAACCACATATGGTAATTTTTAAAAAATGTTATAAATTCTTTGACATTATACCCTCTCTTTATAAAGTGGGATATAATTTCCCTTCATTTTAATATGGACCCAACTTAGTGACTTGCTTCTAATTAATAAAATCTGACAGAAGTAATATTCTGTGATTTCTGAAACTAGGTCTTAATATGGGTAATTTCCACATACCTTTCTCTTTCATGGATCACTTCCTCTGGGACAATAATTTTCAACTAGTGTGCCACAAGAATTTTTAAAACATGCAATACCTGAATATTTAGTTCAGGGCACTGATCTCTTATCCCTTAGATTATTAAAAAAAAAAAAGTGACAACACAGCAATAGCCATCTAGGGTGAATGGATCAAAATTAAGTCTATTTTACTTGTCAGATTGGCAAAAAATATATTTTTGTATGTGCCACAGAATTTGAGTAACTAGTTTTTGTGTGGCAGGAAATGAAAAAGGTAGATAATCGCTGCTCTGGGAGAATCTAGCCTCCATGTCATGCAGACACTCAAGCAACCTTGGGCAAGGCCCACAGACAGAAAGGAAGGCCTCTGCCCACAGCCAGCACCATTTGCCAGCCATTTAAGTGATTTGTCTTGCAAATGGATCCTTCTGTCCCAGATAAACCCTCAGATAACTTCAGCTCAGGTCACTATCTTGACTGCAACCTCATGAGAAACTCTGAGCTAGAACCATCAGCCAAGCCATTCTTGAATTCCTGACCCACAGAGATAATAGAATATTTGTTATGATTTTAACCCACTACATATATGGAAAATTTGTTCCACAGCAATAGACAACTAGTCCTGTGTCCAAAGTTGTAGGGGATTATTCTGAAGAGGCAAGTAAATCAACTTCAGTAGGAAGTGATGGCAGGAGATCCCAAAATAGGCAACTCAGTCATGGAACGACTGGAGGTCACAATTTAAAAGTTTCATTTCCTTGATTTAGAGTCACAGGTAGAAAACATAGCAAAGAACACGTAGGTGTAGAATCACTAATATAAAGACAGAGAAATAGAATAACATAATAATGGTCAAAAATGCAGTTTTCAGGTCAAACATATTTGGATTCAAATCCAAATTACTTTCCCATGTTCTTTTTTTTTTGGGGGGGGGGGCATTATTTCAGGATAATTTTAGGCCTATTAAAATGTGAAAATTATTAAAAGAGAGCTTTTTGTCCCAAATGTTAACATTTTATCAGTAGAACACATAGCATAAGAACATAAATAATATAAGAAAAAATAAATGAGTCCTAATACCATATCTATGAATAGTTTTCTCATGAATTACTGAAATCTCAATTTGAGATTCATTACATTTCATAAAAGTATATTATATCAAATTACCCTACTCTGTCGTTCTTTTTTCCTGGATTCTTCTTATACCAGGGCACTTGGGTCTCCTTTTCTTCCTTTATATCTGACTGTTTTCCCCCAATGTAAATTCATGTATTAATCTCATTTTTCTCTTCAAAAGCTGCAGCCATGAGTTAAGAAGACAGTGTGAAGTTTCCCAGTATTTTAGTGAACAAAACTTCTAAAATGAATGATCCTTCTCCTCTATACACCACACCAAGAAAATTTGAAAAATTGATGATGCAAGAAATGTGAAAAATATAATAATTATCAATATCTCTATCTTAAAAAAAAAACTTTCTCTTTTTATCTCATGACATGAAAGAATTTGTATCCAAAACCTAAACTTAAGAACCATTCAGAACAGGAAAATGAATATATTAGAATTAAATCATAGATAAAGCCAGCCATATGTATGTATTGTCTTGGTTACTCACCTATCTGCTCATCTTGAGTGCCACTACTTTTTAAAAAATATATATATATTTTTATTGATTTCTTACAGAGAGGAAGGGAGAGATATAGAGAGCCAGATACATTGATGAGAGAGAAACATTGATCAGCTGCCTCCTACACCCCCCCTCCCACTGGGTATGTGCCCGCAACCAAGGTACATGCCCCTGACCGGAATCACACCTGGGACCTTTCAGTCCACAGGCTGACACTCTGTCCACTCACTGAGCCAAACTGGTTTCGGCAAGTGCCAGCTACTTGAGGGAAGGAATTTTGCATTCTAAAATTTCTTCATATCTAATACAGTGCCTGGCACTGTTTAAAGGATATGTGGATTGACTCCTGTACGAAAAAGTTTCCTCTTTTTCAACAATTTTTGGCAATTAGCTCAAAAAATGAAAACTCATTCTCTAAAAGATATAGCTCAAACAGGAAAATAAATCTTTATAAAGGATCATTTTGAATACTCCTCAATAAAAGCACAACTGTCGGATACATGAACAGATGACCTTTCTAGGTCTGAAGCCAGGTGTGAAGACTCACTAAATGTCTTCACATCTGGATGGAAAATAGAACTTGATCAGATTCCCAGCATTGCTGCTCTGAAGGCAAGTCAATGCCTCTCTTTTTACTTAATTTTTTTTAATGTTAATTATTGAGGAGAAATGAGAAACAAACAACAGACGCACAAGCATAGGGACATAATAACAGTCGTGGTCCAATCTCAGTTTTCCTGATTTGTGACTGAGGAGAGCTCCTTGCACTTTTCCAGGCATCCATTCCTGCATGCACCATTCTCTGCCTGGCCTTGTCCCTTTTAGGTTTGCAAGGTATCTGAGCACCTTTACCCAAGGTCTTATTCTTAAGACCCTGGACATGGCATTAAATGGGATCTATAAGTGGTCATTCTTCTGTAAATAGTTGTTGAGTGAGTAAAAGAATGAGTAAAATGTGTCCAGAATGAAGGAGTTAAGAAGGGGGAGGACCCTGAGGGAATTAATTTAGTTGTGGGGTGGCTGAGGAGAGACACCAAGCCAATTGCTGACACTGTAAATGCAAAACATTCTCAGCCGCAGTTTGACTTCCCTACATAGTAATTATATGTCATATTGTGTACATGCTCTATAGCTTATTTCTCAAAACATATCTGTGGGTACGTTTCTGCCAATGCTACTTTCGTAAGACATGTTCCACATAAGCGACCTGGAGCTGCCAGAGGTGAAACCCACCAACTCCTTGTTTTGTTTCTTTCTCTCTTTGCTAATCTGGCTGAAACAAGGTAATTGAACTAACACTTTTCCTACCTAGAATAGAATTGTTTTATAAGTTCGGCAGCAAGCAGTTGGCCTTGATGTCTATGGAGTTAAAAGAACAGTTCTATTTTGTGTATGTGTGGTTACCCCTTTCTTGGCACCCAGTAAGGATATTTTTGACTCTTTGCTGACATGAGCTATGGATCCCAGTTGAGAAAACCCTTGAAAACAAACAAAAACTCCCCAGAACAAATTAGGGACAGGGGCACTTGAAAGCAGGGTAAGGGTTGTGAAACCATTAGAACATTAAGATTTAGGATGTTCCTTTAAAGCTCTTTAGAATTTCCGAGAACATTCCTTGGGAAGTGTTTTTGTTTTCATGGAAAAGTTGTTCCATGCCCAACAGCACAAAGAAACACATGAAGACTGGAAACTGAAAAGATTTTTAGCAAAAGCTAGTCTTGTAGCAAAAGTCTAAAAAGTGCATTTTCGCAGCTCTGTCAAAATATGCAAAATCTTCTCATCCTTATATATTTCATAAAATTAAAAATTATTTAAGTCAATTGATGCTTCTGTTTGCTCTACGGAGAAAAATAGATTTTGCAGAGTTCTGTTATATTTCAGTATATGAGTGTCTCAAATAATCATTTCAGTTGAAGTGTGCTGTTATATCAAAGCTTACCTAATATACTTTCATTCATTCATTCAACAAATCTTTATTAAACTCTCATTAAAGAGGATAGCCATGGTCAACTTAAAGAGACTGATTTAAATTTTTTTCCTGAGATATAATTGTCATAACATTGTGCTACTTTTAGATAAACAACATAATGATTTAATATATGCATTTACTGAAAAATGATTACCATAAGTGTAGTTAACATTGATTCCATGTGTAGCTTCATTTTTTTATGATGACAACCTTCAAGATCTATTTCTTAGTAACTTTCAAACATGCAATACAGTATTGTCAACTATAGTTACCATACTGTACATTGCATCCCCAGATTTAAATTTTTACCAAATAAACACAGTGTAGAAACATAATGAAGCCTATTCAATTCTAATCCTACCATTAATTTGAATCTGAAAGAACAAGCAGGAGGCATTTTATTATATGTTATCTACCCTGGATGCTAGCCATTTAAGATATAAAGTAGGATTCAGGATGATTACTAAGATTTTGAAGTGATGGAGTGAAACAGTCAGATGTGGGAAAGAACATAGATCTCATCTTTCTGGATTAGCTGCATTTGGATGCATAAGAGGTGAAGCTTCGGAGGAAAAGGAAAATAATTTCAACGATCAGGTTACACATAGAACAGGTTTCAGCAGATCTAAGGAGTCTCAGGCAGGCTGGGCTAGAGTGTCCTTAGATTTACTGCTACAGAATTATTATCCTAGAGGGAACCTGTTAGAACAAGCCCATTTGTGCTGTTGCACAGTGTGATCTTTGGTGCTTAAACTTTCCTTTTCCTCCTTGAAAAGGTAAGAATTAGGGCATAATGGGTTATGGCACACACATCGTGGCCCACCATGCCTGAATTGGTGCCCTGCTCTGACATTTTCAGCCAATTGTGTAACTTGTGTGCATCTCATAGCCTCTGTGCCTCCAATTATTGCTTCATTAAATGGGCCTGGTGATGCTCACAGAGCGGAATGGGTTTAGATAAATTGCTTTACTGCAGAGCAAGGATTTAATTCCTACTGGCTACTATCTCTTGCAGGGACATCAAACCATTTATCTTTAACCATCACGAACCAACAGGCATCACAGGTTGGAAATCCCTTAGTAACTGGTTAACATTAATTACAAGCTCTCTTAAAGTTAGCACTACCGGCATAGAGTTAGGCAGTTACTATCCACTAATTCTTCCACAATTACGTATTTCATAATGGTGGTTTGTTTAGAACCTTATTTAAAAAACAAAAAGACCTTCAGGTTTTGTAAAGAATCTATATGCTGCTTTATTTATTTCAGTGAAAGTAGTGTTCTAGGACAGACCCAAGAAATTTTTAAAGTACCTTATATGCACCAGATAGCAAAAGGAGAGAAATACATTATCCTATTTAATAAAAAAGTAATATGCAAATTGACCACACCTCTACAAGGAAAATGCTTTACTGCATTTTTCTACAAGGAAAAATGCAGTAAAGCAATTTATCTAATAATTGGAGGCCCACCAGCCAATCAGGAAAGAGCATGCAAATTAACCCAACCAAGATGGCTGCGGTCACAGAGAGAGCAGGAAGTTTGGGTTTCCCCGGCAATGAAGAAAGCCAAGCTTTCTACCTGCCTTGGCCTGCTTTGGCTTCTGCATAAGGCTACAAAGTTTCAATTATAAAAGATAAATAAATCCCAACAAAAATGGCTGCAGACACAGAGTGAGCAGGAGGCTTGTCTTTGCTCAAGGCTACAAAGTTTCAATTAAAGAAGATAAATAAATCCCAGATAAATAAATCTTTTCTTGGGTCACTGGGGGGCATGGCCAGCCTGCAAACCACCACAGGCCCCTCACTCATGCTATCCCACACACCAAGGGAAACCCCACCCTGATCCAGGATACCCTTCAGGGTAAACCAGCCAGCCTCCACCTGTACACCAGGCCTCTATACTATCTAACAACAACAAAAATAATAATATGCAAGTTGGCCATCACTCCAACATACAAGATGGCTGCTCCCATGTGGTCAAAGATCACTGCTTCCATGTGGATGCAAGGTGGCTGCCACAAGATAGCCAGCAGGGGAGGGCAGTTGGGAGGAACCAGGTCTGCAAGGGAAGGCAGTTGGAGGTGATCAAACCTGCAGGGGAAGGCAGTTAGGGTTGACCAGGCATGCAGGGGAGGGAAGTTGGGGGCAGTTGGGCCTGCAGGGGAAGGCAGTTAGGGGTAAACAGGCTGGCAGGAGAGCAGTTAGGCATCAATCAGGCTGGCAGGGAAGTAGTTAGGGGATGATTAGGCTGGCAGGCAGAAGTGGTGAGGGGCAATCAGGGAGGCAGGCAGGTGAGCAGGTGGGAGCCAGCTGTCCTGGATTGTAAGAGGTCAGTTGTTCATCCCTCGAGGGATCCCAGATTGGAGAGGGTACAGGCTGGGCTGAGGGACACACACTCCCATGCGTGAATTTTGTGCACCGGGCCTATAGTTATTTATAAACACTTTAAATCCTATTACAAGCCACAGCTAAGTTTTATACCACTGAGTGACTGCCAGAGTTTGTCTTCTGATTTGGCCTATAGACATCCCAGCACCTGTAGTGAAGTGTGTGGGGCTCCCAGCTGTTGGATTCATTCTCTCACTTAAAAAGACATGTCTGGTACTTTAAAATAAACATACCAGTACATAAATAACAGATCAAATGTTTTTAATCTGAAGTAACCCAGCGGAAATTTGGGATGGACATAAAACCAGAACTCATCTTCTCTGGCTGTTTTTCCTCAGGCCGTAAACAGACTAAATGCATCCAAACCTGAAGGAACCTAATTACGACTTAGCATCCCTCTCAAGCCCCTGCTGCTCTCTCTCCTTGGAAGCCAAGAGCAGCTAACCCCGCTGGCTTTCTATCTCTTCCCCTCCCATTTACTGCTCAGCCACCTGTGCTTCCTGCCACTCTCTTGAAATTGTTCTCTGGTTGAAGGTTACTGTTGACTTGAGAGACTGAAGCTTCCCACAGCCGCTGTAGGGCTCTACCTTGTCCTGGGCTGATGTTAAAGGAACAGCCCTCTGCAAGCCCAGCCAGTGGTCACACCGTTACCAGCCCCTGCCTCAGAGGTGGGAAGCAGGGTGAGTTGGGCTGAGCTACAGGATGGGAACAGGCCTCATCAAAAAGACACAGGTCACATGCCAGAGAGTCACACAGGTACCACTCAGAAGGAAACTGATCATTTGTAAGCAAAGCCTGTGTTCATTCTCTAAAATTTTATTTGTAGCTTGAATTATCTAAATATCAAATTATCTGAGTTCCTTAAAGTTACAATGCTCATATTCATTTAATTCATTTCATCTTAATGAATAGACAAATCAGTTTGCTTTATAATGGTGCTTGGGTTTTCACTTGAAAAATTTACAAGGAAGAGCCCCTGTCTTTAGTCAACATCCTAATTACCCTAATCTTATTTGATTGATATATTAGGCTCTGGGGGAAGGGAAAACATGGGCTGGGAGACCACAATGCAATCCCTTATTCTCAGCCCCAGACAGCACAGGAAATCCTCAATTAAATTGTACCACTTCCCTCAGCACTCAATAAAACACATGCATTATATTCAATATCTTTAAACTTGTTTATAATAATGATTTTATGTGAGATGATGAAGTAAATTCACTTACTCTAAGCTGTCTCTTTTATTATTATTGCAAAATAATGCATGCTTCTTGTGAAAAATTAAAATTTAATAATAAATCATAAAAATTTAAGGCTTCCTTCTGTTTCCCTTAGGTTTTCATTAGAAAACTTCCTGGAACAACTTCTTTCAGTTCAGGGAGGTGGCTAAGAGGGCATCTTCTCACTCAGAGCCAGGACACCGTGCATTTAATATTGTGCTGAGACTTTCTCTGGACAGGACTCAGAGGAATGTGTGACTCCCCAGATATAGGGAGGAATCAAGGATAGCCATATAGCAGCTCAGACAAGGGAGAAAGTCTGGCACAGTTATGCTATAGGATTTTTGCTTCTGAGGCAAGGTCTGACTGAGAACAATGTCTGCCTTGTGTGGGCCTTGTCAAGCAGGCTTGCTGGGCCCGCACAATTAGTAGCTTGGCACATAGCCTTCCGAGTTGGTGGCCCAGTAAGAGTCAAGGATGGATTTTCCTTCTACCTCTGCTCCCCAGTCTGGCCTGGGCTATCTCCCAGGTGACTGTTTGGGAGCAGGTTGCCCCACCCCCAGGCACTTCTGAGCAGCATGGGACCTAGAGGCCTGGATGATGAGGGAGGAGGGGAAATGCATGCACTCTGTGGGGACGTCTGGGAAGTGCCAGCCCCCCTCCAGGGCCTGCTCTGTTCAATGTGGAAGGATGACCTACCCCAGTCTATTTCCTTGGTTCTCTACTCAGACCTGTATCTGTTCAGGTGTGTGTGCTTCTCCTAGAACCCTGAGAGTCTGACCATTGTGTTTCCCCATGCACCCCACAGAGACGAGTGCTAAGGCTCTGACATCAACTAGAGCCTGGCTTATAAGTTTAGCTGCTAAGCAGCCTTGAGCCTGTTCCCATCCAGGTAGAGAAGGGGGAGCTTTAGGAAACTCAGGACACAAAGGAAGCAATGAGGCCAAGTCAGGGCAAAGTTCTTTTCCAGAAATGCTGTTTATCTAGATGACTATTTTATTTCAAAATGACAGAGTTTTGAAAGGGTAGGGTTTCTGACAAATATGCCACCTTCATACATGTCAAAACATTCTTGGGGATTGTTTTCTAAGAAATCACCCTGATTCTGTGATTTCCATCCTTTATGGTGCTCTGGTCAAACTGGAACAAATAGCTAACAGGACACCATTTCTCTAGTGTCTGAGAAGTCTATTAGATGTCCAGTCAACTCATAAAATCTTTTCAAAAAAGTTAATCAATTTTGATGACAAATTTAGCAGGAAAAATTATTTTGTTACAAAATTAGCTTAATGATTATTATACTTATGAAGGTAATATTTTAGCACTAAATCTAATTTATACTAATGAGAGGAAATTACCATTTGTCTCAGTATAGATTACTCTTGACTACTTTAGTAGATATTTGAAGTCCCCTTTATCTTTATCATTTCTCATATATTTGGAATGTTGTATTATTGGGATTATGCCTCAGCTACCCATGATAAAAGGTAGTAGAAATTTATCTTCTTGTGCCCCTTTGTATTTCAACTATATCTTGAACACAGTGACTACTCAATAAGTAATTAATAAATTGGTAGGGGCCACTTAAAAGTGCCAAGAATTTTGAAGAGCCTTACAACCTGATTTGTTAATGATTTAATCTCTATACTTTGCTTTTGTGTTTAGAGGAAAGGACATGCTGTTTGGAGAGAGTAGCACTTGAATTTAAATCCTCACTGCTATGTGTACATGTAAGCAATGATATATGGATGGTGGACATATGGTGGGAATGCAGGTCTGACCCTTTCTGGTTCCATAAGGAACTGTTTGACAATGAAACTGGGACTCAGAACTGTTGGACGTTGAAATTGGGACTCAAACTTTTTATATATATTTTTTTATTTCTAGTATGCAGAGGCAAGGTTTTTTAAAGAAAATAAATGGGGGAAAAATAGATATAGAGGCAAAGAAGCATTGAACAGGCTGTCAAACTACAGTGGGAAGGCAGAGGAGGTTGTGTGTGTCAAACTGGAACAAATAGCTAGGTGGTGTTGAAAGAGATCAACCGAAGGACTTGTATGCATTCACGTAAGAATAACCAAGGATACAAGAGACTGGGGGAGAGGGGCAAGTGAGGGCATGTACTGGGAAGTAAGGAGGCTGAGGGAGGTCAAGGGGGGCAGGATATATATACTAATATTTGTAATACTTTAAACAATAAAAATAAATAAATAAATCCTCACTGCTAGGCATGTGAATTTTGATGGTTAGTAGTCTCTTTGGAATGCTGTCTGCTTATCTATGGAAAGCATATAGTGACACTTTTTCATGGAATCTTTATGGGGATTGACTGTGACCACATGTGAAAACACCAGTACAGGCTCTGTCCTTTACAGAGCTCAACAAAAGAATTACAGTAACTGTTGTGGCAATATGTTCTTTTTCTTAAGTTGTAGTAGGAGGATAACATAAATATGTTTAAAATGGAGACTAGCATGGCGGTTTTGCAAACTCAAAGACCTAAAGTAATTCATGCGTTCCTTAGCCTATCCATTTAATTTTTAACAAACACTCTCTGATTACCTAAGTGTGCCAAAAATTTGTTTTTGTTATCATTTTAAACACTGATTGGTATAAAAATGAAGAATTTGTTTAAAAAATAATAATAGAGTGAGTTAGGCTGTAATAGTATAGCACAGAAAATTGTGGCGTTACCTTCTGCTTGTAAGGTCAAAACAGAGTTAGGTTAACCTTCAGTTTGTACAATGTACTCTGAAGATTTCATTGACGTGAATAATATTTTGCTATTAAAAAAATATTTTGCTATTTGTCCCAGTCTATTTTTTCTAAGTGTTTCCTTTGAATTTTCTTGTCTGAGTTGACAGACTTTTCCAGGATATGGTTAGTTGATATCACCCAATTCATAAACTCTTCCTTTTCAAGAAATGTTCCCCATCATTATGGTGGGGTGGATAGTGTTCTTTTACACTTACTGGGTGTGTTCATATTGGAGCCAGGATGTGCCCAGAGTGATGGATTCTACAGTTCCTGTTCCATGTTTGCTGGCCTTTAGGTATATCTCTTTTCCCAGCTTGACATTTCAGATCAAGAGCAAAGCCTGTCTCTCTCTTGGGTGCAGCTGATATTGACCTACTACTGAATAAGAAATATTTGGACTTCTGTTTTTGCCTGACTGAGGAAAGGGGAAGAGCTATTCATTAGACTTGCCTCCAAATGTTGAAGAGAAAGTCATAAGCACTGTTTTCCAGAACTCCTTTCTGCTCTCTTTACCATTTCTACAAAGTGGGAGGGAACTTGATTCTGACAGCTGCCTGCAGGGAGGAATTTTTAGCCATTCTCACCCGTGGTTATCTGTCACTGTTGGTAGCATGATTTCTGAATATGGAGATTTCTTTTTAGTGGGGAAAACTCTCTATAGCCTAAACTTAGTATGTATTTTAGTAAGAGTAAAGAAGAAAGTCTGATGATTAAGGCTATTGTTGGTGTTGAACCCCTGTTTTTGACCCCAGTACAATCCTAAATGATCTCTAAAGAATACTCAGTCCCTAGCATGTTGCCCTTCCTTCCTAGAAACCCTTTAGAATCCTTCCAGGAAGTCCCAACCGTCTATATTCTGGGAGTCAAGGGGCTGAAGAATAACCTTTGTGTCATGCTCAAGGTCATAACTAGGAACAGTTCCAGTGACCTCTGTGGAGCACTCCAATCCTTGCCATCTTCAGCGACGTTTCTGAGTACCCATGCTTCAGGACCTCAATGTCTTACCATGGGCGCTTTGAGCAAGAGTAGTCATATCTGATTCCCTTACTTAATGGTCTGAGATTTACTTTCCCTTCTTAAATTTAGAAAATGCAAGTAGCCAATATGAAACTAACTTTAGTTTGTCTTCTCTTAAGGAAGTTTAGCCATTAAAATGGAACATACAATGTAAACTTTAATTTAAAAAAACAAAAATTTTGAAATGGAACATACAAACCAACAAACAAGCAATGTATTACATAGAACAGTTATTCTCAAAAGTCATTTTAAATCAAAGATCTTTCTGTTTGTTTGTTTGTTTGTTTGTGGATACTACAATTTTGGAAGATTTCATCTTCAAAGCAGACTGAATGCTACATTAATTAAAGTTTTACTTCCTACTCATATTTCTCTTCTTATTGCATAAATATATCTCCTGTTACTACAGTAATGAATGAATATCTTCCATTTTTATTTCTTTAAGGATAAAAGTTACAACCCACCTTAAGCAGTAGTAGGTGGGGAGCATTTTCTAAGTTTATAATGTTCCAACCAAGAATGAACTTTGACAATTTTGTTGGGTTGTGATTTAGCCTTTTAAATATATAAAATCTGCTCTAGCATTCTGGTTTCTTTGCGATTACTATTCTTACTGAATCCCAGCTTTCTGATATCCTCAAGTTGGGGATTACCCATCCCATTTCCTGCAGTAGCTTCAATTCCCATGGGTTAATGCTCATGGAACAGTAAAAAAGACACAAGCAGGATGCCCTGTGATCCTAATACAAGGTTATCTATTGTATGAAATGTGCTGGGATCATTACCATACATAGCCTAGGATGGAAAAAAAAGACCAGAACTAAAAGAATGTGCCAAATTTAGTTTCTTCCATATAGATTTTTTTTTTGCTCTAAGTGTCATTCACAGAAATTTGGTATCCATGGAGACGAGTGCAGTGCATGCTAAGGTTATATATTCTCTGCAGATACAACAGGCTAGCTATCTAATCTGATGCCTCATTTAGGAATGACAGAAGGAACACATTTGTGAAAAGTGTTAAATAATTCATTGAACACCTATAAGATGCAGGGAACCATGATTGCACAATGGAGATACAAAATATACAACAAACGACAATAAATACAGAACCATTTATTTCCATGTAGGAATCTTGGCAACATTTAGCATTCTGGCTTTTCCTAATTCCATAATATTACCTATGAAAATATGGTAAAAATGATCCTATCATGAGCTTAAATTTTTTCCCTGCATTGAGAGAAAGCAAAATGTTGTCAAATGTAAAATGAAATACCTGTGGGACTTATTTTATGATTGAATGATTAATAAGAAATCAAGGATTCCCCAAAATGGAATAAGATCATAACAGCTTGACAGGCTAGTGACCAGAAATGAGGCAAATCTGGGGAAAGGGAAATAACTGAGAGGAGGGAGCACTCAACAGCAGGATGATTTAATCAGGGTGAGAGGGCTGTCACTGCCACAAGAAAAGGGCGTTCAGAGGAAGAGGGACTGAGGAACAGCTGGAGACAAGACCCCATTGAAGGAAGTTGACTTAGGTTATGACCAGGAACAGGAAGTTCATGGAGATTTCTGTGAGAGTCAGGGGAGAAGCATCCCTTGTCATAAAAAATATTCACTGGGCTGCAATTCTGCCCACACTCAAGGGAAAATAGTAGAGAGATCAGCTAGAAAGAACTTTACTTTCTTAACAAATTAGTGGAATTGGAAGAGAGAGTTATGGCCTAGCCTTGAGGAATATGCCTGGGTATCTAGAGAATAATGAAAATGAAAGAATTAAAAGTTTAACATTGTTCAGATAGAACTCAGGAAATGACATATTTGGATGAATTTTATAGCTTTTAACTAATTAGAAAGTTACCAGCGTCTGCTGCTTATTCATTGATCAGCCCTTTCATCTCCAGCAAACACTGAGAAGGTGGTCAAGTCAGTATCAATTTAAGATCATGCAGCACAGAAAATGTGGCATTGGCTTGTGCCATGACCACAAGCAGGTATGGGAGATAACAGGGAGAAATATTGAGCACTCTAGAGAAAAATGCATCCATGCTTTCAGTCTCTTGCTGAAACATGTCTCTAGCTATTCTTTAATCTGAGAATCAGAAATATCTTCTTGTTGACACATGTCTACCTCAATAAGGTTAAAGTGCAAGGCACTTTAAATACTGTATACAAGGTGGGGCAAAAGTAGGCTTATAGTTGTGAGTAGTGAAACACAGATATTCTTCTATTATTAAAAATTAACTATTGTATTATTTTCCATACAAACAACTATAAACTTACTTTTGTTTCACCCTGTATATAAATGTATATACACTTTAACGGCTGATAGTTCAATGTTGAAAATGAAATGTATTTCAATAAATACTGCCTTTATAATTATTCAAAGTGTATGTATATATTTTTGAGGAATACCACACACACACATACAAATATACACACACACATACATATACATACATACACATATACACTGAGTGGCCAGATTATTATGATCTCTGAACGTATAGTAATATGGCCACTCAGTGCATAGTCTATATAATAAAAGGCTAATATGCAAATTGTCCCCTTGACCAGGAGTTCGACCATCAGGCAGGCCAGTCAACTGCCCATGTCTCCTCCCCCTGGCCAGGCTGGCCAGACTTCACCCATGCACAAATTCATGCACCAAGCTTCTAATATACTGAGTGGACAGATTATTATGAGTTCAGAGATCATAATAATCTGGCCACTCAGTATATTTACATAATAAGTATTTAAAATAGTTTTCATGCTATAAAATTAATTTTACATATGATTTATTTAACATAATTTAACTAAACATTTTTTAAAAATTTATGTACCACATCAGTTATAAACAATGGCAGATCCTTACTGTACTCAGGCATCTTCACTTGCCCCTCTCTTCAGATGAATGTTCAATGTCACCACAATATGATTATAATTCTAAACAGGAAAATCATCCTGTGCCCTTGGGATCTTTTACAGAGGAATTCTGAGGTATTAGATGGAATAGACTTACACATATAGGTGGATCTAAGAATATTAGAAGTTGGTCATCTCCCAGGTCATGATACTCCAAGATGCACATTCTTGTCCTATTTCTTAAGTGATTGGTTAAAACCGTTTAATGACATTGAGACAAGAGATCTGATATGAAAAAACTGGCCCCTCCTTTAAAACAGGGATATGTTTCTCAGGGAATATCTAGTTTGCTACCTACTTCTAATTTTATTGTCCACGCCTACACTGTAAGAGTCTTATATCTAGTTGCTTGTTCTTCTGAGGCCTCCAAAATAAATGTAAAGGTAGAGTTTCATCTACTTGCAACCCTCCCTGACATAATTTCTCATAGCTCTTCTTTAATGCTAGGTGGATTATGGGTTCTTCTGCCTCTGCCCACAAAAATCTTTGTCTTCCTACAAAACAAGAGCCCACGTCTTGATTATTCAGTAAAGTATCCATTTCTTTCCCCTGGGTTTACACAGGCTATACTGTGAGCTGCTCCTGGCTTACTGACTAAGCTGTTGTGGACTTCCTTTCAACCTCTTTGAATTACACCCTTTGTCTTACATACAATTTTTCCTTCCACTCTCATTTGTTCATCAGCTCAGTCATTAAACAGCTATATATTGATAGCCTACTGTCAGGTAATGTACCAGGAGCTGGGAACACATTACACAGCTAATTAGACTTGATCTGGAAACATCATAAAACTGACTACCTAATGAGGGTACATTACTAAATATTTAAGAAAGGCATGTGTGTGTTGACACTAAAGTAATTTTCTACTCACTAGAAGATTCCTAAGAAATACATGTGAGTTGAACTTTTGTTAAATGTAATTCATATTTTAAATGCCCTCAAGCAGCTGGCTATTTTGGGGAATCCTGTAAAGTTAATAATCAGACTTTAATTTTTATTATGCATTTAAACTTTGGTCATAATAATTTTCTTAATGTTAATTACTTTTATAAAAGCTCAAAAATTCAAGCATATTCTTAAAGGCACAAACAGTAAACCTATGGGGGTCTTTATTTTAAATGCACTCAGGGTACTATTTAAAGGAATCCTGATATAACAAAGTAACAAAGAAAGTACCTATTAGCTTATATTTAATAAATTAGGACTTTTGAATTTCTATCTTGTGGAAAGTATAACTTGTAGCAATATAAAAAAATTAATTGATCAGAGAAATAAAAGATAAAATGTAGGAAAATATATGTCGATATAATGAAGATAACAAATACACAAGCAGTCTAATCAATACTCACGATGCTTTACCTCTTGTGTCCTGAAGAAGAAACTTTCCCCAAAGTTTTTGCCTGAGGACCTATGTGCTGGCATGTATTAGTTTGCTAAGGCTGCCATAATAAAACACCACAGACTTGGGTAGCTTAAACCACAGAAATGTATGGCCTCACAATTCTGGGGACCAAGAGTCCAAGATTAAGATGTCAGCAGGGTTGGTTTTATTCTGTGGCCTCTAGTTTTGGCTCATAGATAGTTGTCTTCTCTTCTTCCCTCACATTTCTTTCTTTCTGTATCTGTCTGTGTCCTAATCTTCTCTTTTTATAAGGACACTAGTCTTATTGGATTAGGGTCCCATTCTTATGAGTTCATTTTAACTTAATTACCTCTTTAAAGGCCCTATCTTCAAATATAGTCACATTCTGAGGTACTAGGGAGTTAAGGCTTCAACATATAAATCTAAGGGGACACAATTCAGCACATAACATCTCTAGGTTAAATTATAGGAGTCATGATACAATCTTTTTTTTCTCTCCTGTAAAAAATCAAGTGTGCATTAGGCTATCAGATAACTGCTCTGTACAGAATAGGCATTTTTGAAAAATATGTTGATGCTATGATAACAGCTCCTATGTTAGACAGCAGGGAGCAGAGGAATGGAAAATGGACTCAGAAAAATGGGTGGAAATGAGTGGAAGAAAATGGTCAAAGGGACTGCCTTCACGAAGGTATGTTCACAGGTAGCTGGGTGAAGTTGGGGAGGGTGGGGGCTACAGAAAGCAGCTCCTGGTGCCTTCAGGATGAGGGAGAGACCAGGTGCCCCTGAGGAAGGGCTTGGCCAAGGCTGCACTGTGACTGACAAATTTTCCCTGATGGAGAGTGGTTGATGATAAACATTAAACGGCAGAGTTTATAACTCTTTTGCTTTTCGTTTCCCTATTGTCTTTTCTAATTGATATTTTTACCTTGTTTCTGAGCTAAATTAGCCCTTTGGAGACACCATCTCCAAATAATCTATTGATCTAGGTAACAGTTTGGGGGAAAGAACAGTAATGGTAGAAGTAAAGATAAAATAATTTGAATAGCAAGCATTTTTAATGCATAGGAGAAAAATCTGGTAGGAGGGTCAATATTTCTCTTCCATCAAATTTTAAGTAATTCATTCTTAATGTATTTTGTTCCTGCTGATATGACTTTTGGCTCCTAGTAGACACTCAGTATGTATTTTAAATGTTATTTACTTTATGCTTACTAATAACTTTCCTGTACAGAAGTAAAGATTCCATTTTCAAAGGCATTAATATGTGCTTTCACTGCATCGCTATGCTAATATGCCAACAGGGAGGAGGATTCAGATTGGCAGGTAGGGTTCTAATGAAACAGAAAGGAGAAGTTGATATAAAACAGAGCATCAATTGACAGAAATTACAAATAGATATAGAGAATTTAGAGGGTAGCGTGCTCCAATGGGTCAGTCCAGGACTAGGGTGAGGTGAGCACTAAGTTTGATAAACTGGCTGCCTCAGACCCCATTTCTGGATTTTGAAACCCTGGCTCTTTTTACCATTTTCAAAACACAGTTTTCTTGGATTCTTTGACACAACATTCTCCCCCCCCCTCCTTATAGGGAATGCCACTTTCCTCCCTATTCTTATAGGCTTCTCTTTTTTTGCTTTGCTCTTAAAAACTGGTGTTCCTTTGTTTTTTTACCAAACCCTATTCTCTTGTTTATAAATCTGATGGAGATCATTTAATGAATAATAATGTACAGTATATACTTATTTATTATAATGTCTATGTTTTATATAGGTTTAAAATATTTTTTCCATCTATCCCTTGCCTTTTTACTTTATTTATAATGTCTTTGATCAGAAAGCTATAATTTTGGTATAAAATACTTTTGTCAATTTTCTTTGTGGCCTTTGGTTTTGTGTCTCTAAGGAATTTCTTCTCTACTTTGGGATCACATATATCCAATCATGTATTTTTCCTACTATTTTATAGTTTGGGTTTTTTATGTTTAAGACTTTTATCTAACTGCAGTTTGTATTTGTAAATTAACTTTAGAATGAATCTAAGTTTAACTTATTTGGATATTGCATTTTTCAAATGGCTAGCCTTGTGTCAATATCACTTACTAAGTTGTTCATTCTTTCTCTATTCATTTAAAACATCACCTTTATCATATTTTTTGGTATGCATATGGTTCACATTTAAACTTTAATCTATCCTATTGATTTATTTTTCTACTTATTTACACCTACACCAACACCATAATGTTTTAATTTTTATAGCTATTTAGTATCTATAAAAGATATTCTGTTTTCTTCTCAGCAAATTTGACATTACTGGCTACATTGTATAGCTTGAAACACAATTTTCCTTAGATTCTGTGACACCACATCCTCTTTATTATTCTTATGCTGCCACTCTGTACCATATTTTTCTAGGCTTCTCTTCCTTTGTCTATCCCTTAAATATTAGGGTTCCTTTTGGTTTTTCGCAGACTCTTTGCTCTCCTCATGCCAGGCACACTTCCTCAATGATCTCATCAGCTCATATAGCTTATTTCACCAATATATCAACCGGTACTGAAAACTGGTTCAGCCTAGATTTTTCTGCTCAGTTTTGTAACAACATATCTATTTCAACTTTGATGTTAAGTTCAAAACTGAACTCCTCATCTTCCCCCGCAGACTAAAACCCAATAAGTGGCATACAAGTTGAGTGTCATCCTTGACTGTTCATTTTTATTCTCACCTCACAGTAAATCTCTCATTATCACCTTCAATATGTCATTAAATCCTATTGACATTTCCTAAACAACTGTTATTCTGCTCAGATCTCTCTTTTCACATTACCACCAGCTTATCCAAACTACCATCTTTTCTTGCCTGGTCTTCCTGTCTCTGGATTTTCCTTTTCTGGTCTCTACACAACTGTAAAGTAATAATTTAAAATATTTCAAAACAAATTTGATAGTGTTCTTTATTTCTTTAATGCTCTTCAATATATTCCCATTTCTCTTGGAACAATGTCCCAATTTCCTAATATGATTAGAAGGCCTCATACTGTTTTCACTCCTTATCACTCCAACCAAACTAAACTTGCTTTGGTCCCTGGAATGAATGATTCTCATTTTCATCTGTCTATCCTTGTCATTATTATCATCATGGTATGCAACACTTTTCCTCCTTTTATTGGAGTATCTCATACTCATCTGAGGTATCCCTTCTTTTTGTCATAGTACCTCTAACTTATTCTAGAGACCACATCTCAGTCGTCATTGTCTTCAAAAAGGAGCCTTTATTGAGTTAAAGATCTGGTGTTAATTTCTCTCCCAAATCACCCTGAATTTCCCATCACATTACTCATTCTATTATATTATAATCACATGTTTAATAGTCTATATTCAGTACTAGACCATTTTGCAAATAACAATACACTACTGCTATTTATTTTTATATTTTTAAATATTTTATTGATTTTTCACAGAGAGGACGGGAGAGAGATAGAAAGTCAGAAACATTGATGAAAGAGAAACATCGATCAGCTGCCTCTTGCACACCCCCTACTGGGGATGTGCCCGCAGCCAAGGTACGTACCCCTGACCAGAATCGAACCCAGGACCCTTCAGTCCAAAGGCCGACGCTCTACCACTGAGCCAAACCGGTTTCGGCTATTTTTATATTTTTATTTATTCTTTTTTTTAATCTTTATTGTTCAGTTTATAAATTACATTGTTCACCCTTTTTCCCCCTATACCTCCCCTCCACCAGGTACCCATCCCACCCTCCACCCTCACCTCCCCAACACTGTCCTCTCCCATTGGTGCATGATTTTTGTCCAGTCTCTTGCTACACCTCCCACATCCCTTTTCTCCCCAAGAATTTTCAGTCCATTCCCTCTCTATGTCCATGATTCTGTTATATTCACCAGTTTATCCTGTTCATAAGATTATTAATTCACTTGATTTTTAGATTCATTTGTTGATAAATGTGTATTTGTTGTTTATAATTTTTATTTTTACCTTTTTATTCTTCCTCTTCTTATAGAATATCTTTCAGCAATTCATATAATGGTTTGTCGGTGATGAACTCCTTTAGCTTTTTCTTATCTGAGAAGCACTTTATCTGACCTTCAATTCTGAATGATAGCTTTGCTGGATAGAGTAATCTTGGTTGTAGATTCTTGCTATTCATCACTTTGAATATTTCTTGCCACTCCCGTCTGGCCTGCATTGTTTCTGTTGAGAAATCCGCTGACAATCATATGGGTGCTCCCTTATCGGTAACTGACTTTTTTTTTCTCTTGCTGCTTTTAATATTCTCTCTTTGTCTTTTGATCTTGGCATTTTAATTATAATGTGTCTTGGTGTGGTCCTTTTTAGATTCCTATATTTTGGGGTTCTGTGCACTTCTTGGGCTTTTAAGTCAATTTCTCTCACCAGGTGGGGGAAGTTTTCAGTCACTATTTCTTCAAGTAGGTTTTCATTATCTTGCTCTCTCTGTTTTTCTGGCACCTCTATAATTCAGATGTTGGTAAGCTTGAGGTTGTCCCAGAGGTCTCTTACACTATCTTCAATTTTTTGGTTTCTTTTGGCTTCTTGCTTTTCTGGCTGAGTGGATTTTCTTCTTTGTATTTCAAGTCTTTGACTTGGTTCTTGCAGTCCTCTAGATTGCTTATAGGTCTTTGTATAATATTTTTTAATTTCAGTTATTGTATGCTTAATTTCTAGTTGGTCCTTTCTCATATCCTCATAGGTCTCTTTTATTTCCTCGGAGGTCTTGTTCATTTCCTTGTAGGTCTCAGCCTTTTCTAGGAGCCTCTTGAGTAATCTTATAACAGTGGTTTTGAACTCTATGTCTAGTTGTCTTTTTTCCTCCATTTCTTTCACATCTGATAACTTTCCATTTCTCTGCATTGTGGCTGCTTTCCTGGGTTGGTTCGTTAGCTTTGGGTGGTAGATGTTCTCTAAGGGACAGTGGCTCAGCCTCCCCAGTTACCTGAGGTGGATACTCTTGCTGCAGTCCTTTATGGGTTGTACAGTATTGTTGAAGTTAAGCCCAGCTTATTGTTGTTAGCACTAGGAGGGTTTCACACTACTGCTATTTAAATTCCCTACTCACAATCCTTTAATAATCTCTCATTCATTAATGAATAAACTTCAAATTCAAGATTGAATTTTGTATAATTTTGCACTAATCTACCATGTTGGGGGTCATTCCTTTTCTATATTCTATACTACCATTATACTTAACCTATAGGTCAGTCCCTCAACATAACATGTGTTTTCCTGGTTTAGGACAAATGAAATCTCCAACTTTATGCAAAATATTCCCAAATTTATCCTTGTGGAAGTAACCTTGCTTTTCTTTGAATTTCTATTGTATCTTTTCTACTTTTAGGGACTTGTTGCATCTTTCCTTTTATTACTATTATATGAACATGTGTTTTATACTTGAAACTGATCATATATCCTTTAAATGAAGAGATCACATCTTATTGATCTTTATCAATAGTATGTTGAACATCTACCACTTATAGTCAGTAATTATTTACTAAACAAATTCAATATCTGTAAGGTCACTAGGAAGTTTATCTTTCTAAAGATGCAGAAAAGAATCATATCTTCTATTCCATTAATAGAGAAAATAGGGAGTTGAATCGTAAAGGAAAGAAAATGACTAGGAGTGGTCATTTCCATGAGTCATGGGCTATTTAAGAAGAGGATTTGGGAAGAAAATGAAAAGGCTGAAATAAGATGGTTCCTTTTAGATTATTTTTATAACTAATAAATTACAGAAAATGTGGTCACTTCAAATGTTCTTTTTCAAAGAACACTCCAATGAATGTATTAAGTAATGGTGCCTCAGAAAACCAGTTAGTATTTTAAAGTCTTATTAGATGAAACTTACTGAGTTTTGTGGAAATGATTACATAGATATAAATGTAGATATAGACATACATATATCCTTAAAGTTTTTTCAAGCTGCAAGTAGTAAGGTTTTATATCAGGGAGAGAGGAGTTGACAGTCACTTCTAAGAAACATTGACACTGTATAAGTAACAGAAAGTCAACTTAAATGGCCACACACAATAAAGAGAATTAATTGATTCACATAACTGACTGTATTTGTTCACTTGAGCTACCTATCAAAATGTCTGGGTACTTTAACAATAGGTCCTTGCCTATGGATCCTACATCTCAGAAACAGAAGCAGTGTGTGTGGTATACTTCTGATATTTGGAATTTCTCTAACTTTTAATACTGTTGCATCTCTCTTCTGCTTCCAGAAAACTTCCAGAAAGTTATCTGCTTTTAAGGCTCATATGATTAGAGCACATCCAGATAATCCAGGACAATCCCTCCTCATTTAAGACACATAACCACAATTATATCTGCTAATTCCCTTTTTTTCCCGTGTCACATAATATACTCACAGATTCTAGAGATTAGAGTTGTGGACATCTTTGGAAGGCCATTCTGCCTACCAGACACTCCATTTGTGGTCCAACAATTATCCCTTCTCTCTTCTGCATCACTAACTATTCCTCTGACTGGATTGTTTTTATCTGCATACAAAGTGCTGATATTTCTCCCATGTTCAGAATGCTGCCGTGACTCCATTCTCCCTTCCAAATAGTAACCCATTTTTCTGCTATCTTGGGTAAAAACACCTTGAAAGAATTGCCTATACTGTTACCAATTCTTTTCCTTTCATTCTCAGTTGATTTTTCACTATTTCTACTATACAAACCCAATTTTGACAAGGGCATGAATGTTTGCATATTTGAAATTCAAAAGTCAAATATCAGTCTCCTTATAACTTTCATTTTACAAAGTTGATCATTGAAAATTTTTTTTAACCTTTTGAAGGCTCTCAGTCTCCTTCACTATTTTTCCCCTCATATTTGGCCCACTTACCTTTTCACTACTTAATCTTGTACTGCCTGTGGCTTTTCCATCTGTACTCACTCCTTTGACACTCTATCTAGTCTCATGGATTTAAATACCATGTATATACAATGACTTCCAAATTTATATCTATAGTCCAAAACTCTCCTTTGAATTCCAGGCTTATATATTCAACTGCCTATTCAATATCTCCATATCTAGCCAAAGGTAACATGTTCACTGTTGAACTTTTCATCTTTCCCATTAAACCTGTTCTTCCCATTGTCTCTTGCTCAATGTCAGCTCTATTATTTGTTTGATGGAGTCCAAAATTTTGGAAATATTATTGGCTCCTCTCATTAATCTTCCCCCTTAATACCTAGCATCCAATCCATTTAACAAATCCTATAGTTTCTAATACCAAAATATAATGAGAAGTAACTCACTTCTAGCTACTTTCACCAAAACCTTATCAACACCACTGTGATCTTTGACGTGTTTTATTGCAAGTAGGCCCTCTTCTTCCATTCCTACTTCTACACAGTGATCCTGTTAAAATGTGAATCAGATAACCTCACTCCTCTGCTTAAAATGCTATTTCTTCCAAAGTAAATTCCCTACATGAGCTGTGCCTCTAGACCCACTGCCATCTACTACTTGCCAGTCACTCCCACCTCAGAGCCTTTGCTCGTGATATTCTTGATGATCAGCCTGTGATGCTCTGCCTTACTTCTTTTCTCATCAACTTCAAATTTTGTTCACTTATCACCTTTTTAGTGAAACTTTCCTCAGGAATACCTATGATCTGACATAAATTCTACAGGAATTTCTTCTCTCTTCTGTGTGGAAAATAGACTCTAGGGCAACAAGAGTAAAAGCAAAGCAACCAATAATGAGATCATTGCAATAATGGTTTGAACTTGGGTGAAATCAGTGGAGAAGGTAAGTGGGCCAGATTGTTAATGGTAAGCTCCAATCTTACCATTAACACTTCCTTGTGTTACTTTTTCCTCCACAATATTATCATTATTAAATATTCTATGTAAATTTTAAATTTATTGTCATGGTCTCTCACCAAAAGAATCAGAGTTTCTCACAACCTATATCTTGAAATCCTGCCAATCTACATGCAAACACACACACACACACACACACACACACACGCACGCACGCACGCACGCACGCACGCACGCACGCGCGCCCAGAGTCTGGCCCACTTACCTTCTCCACTGCTTTCACCCAAGTTCAAACCATTATTGCAATGATCTCATTATTGGTTGCTTTGCTTTTACTCTTGTTGCCCTAGAGTCTATTTTCCACACAGAAGAGAGAAGAAATTCCTGTAGAATTTATGTCAGATCATAGGTATTCCTGAGTTCAAAATACTCTAACATGTTTTTCATCTCAGTATAAAGTCTAAAGCCTTTATGTGGCCAATAAGATACTGCCTGACAGTGTCCAGACATACCTCCTTGAATCCATTTCTTCCCTTTGTTCATTCACTTCCCATTACTCTATGTCCCTTATAGTTCGTTGAATATGCCAGGCACTCACCTGTCACAGGCTTTTATGCTTCTCTCTCTCTGGGATTCATATGACCTGCTTCACTTTATTTAGGCCTCTGCTCAAAGTTGCTTTATCAGAGTACTTCTCTGATCATCATACCTAAACAGCAAACATACACTATGCCAACACACACACACACACACACACACACACACACACACACATACACACACACTCTACTCTGTGCTTTTTTTTAAGCCCTTATTACCGACTAACATTATGTATTTACTTACTACTTTTATTGTCCATCTTCCCCCCTACAAAAAATATGAGCTGCACAAAAGCAGATTTTATCTGTTCACTGCTGTATCTTCAACATAGAGATGAACTCCCACCACTACAGGCTTGCTTAACCTAGCACATACAATCTTAGAGAGATATAAATACCTTTTTTCTCCAATAATCAATATTAATATTTAAAAAGGGACTCTGGATTTCTTCGGTGTTGTGCCTATGCCTAAAACATTTTGTGTCTATAGCAAGGGAGAAATCTGATTGGCCAGTGTGGGTCACATGCCCCTTAGCGTTTTGCTGTGGGAGTTGTGGAGAAGTCTATGCAATCCATAGATAGAGGAAGGAAAGTTTCCAAAAGAAAAAAAAAAGGTTTTATTAACAGAATGGGGTGGGAGAGAGGGGGGAGTCTATGGGGGAGGCAGAAACAACAGATGGCCACCACTGAGCTTTTCCAGAGTGGGAAGAAAAAGATGGGATAAACTGGGGGCCCTGGTAGAGAAAGTATCCTTAAATAACTGTACCTTCACACACTTTGGGAGAACATGCTGCTATCCTGGGCGTTCCTGTATGGCATCATCATGCCCTGCTTCCTGAGTGACTCCCTGTGGGGAGTGCAGGAGGGATCTCCCTAGCATGAATAATCCTGATGCTTCACCACATAAACTGGAGGAAAGACAGAGATTAGCAGCAGCATAAACACGATTTCTATTTTCACCACATAATATTGTTCACCAGCTCATTTGCGCAATTCTGCATCCATGACTATAAAGATTAAGCAACACTTCATTTTTAGATAAGGTTAAAATTGAATTAGTTCAGAATAAACAACAGCTGTGACGTGGGCATATGTACATACACTCACATTTGGGGGAAAAAATATAAATCTTGCTGCTATTGTTTAGTTCAGGAGGTTTTGTCTCGTGTGTGTGTGTGTGTGTGTGTGTGTGTGTTTATTTCTGTGTTTTTGTTACACTTCATCACAAGGCATTTAAAATTTTTTAAATGTATTCCTGTATAGAAAATGTTTCTTGGGTTCTCCTGAGAGTGAGATGCCCAGGCTAACCACAGGCACACACACATTCTTCCCATAGTACAGTACTTTAAAATTAATAGCACATGCAGAGGAAAAACTAAACCCTTTGACGTCACTCTTGAAATGAGGAAACATAAACAGAAAAGGCTCCACTCCAGTAAGCTGCCAGAGTTGAAGCCGATTGGTCTCTGCCTTTCCTTGCCTGTGGCAACTGACAGCACCTCCCTGCCTCGCAGGCCGGCTGCCTGTTCCCCAGCCAGTCGGTGGGTCTGGGCACTGCAGCAGGCTCGGCTCTGTCCCAGCACTTGTCTGGGAGAACAGTGGTGTACTCACCCAGAGAGAATCTCTCTTTCCACCTTCCTTCTCGATCTCTCTGTGTGCTTTCTGTGTTTCTTTCTTTTTTTCTTTTCTTTCTTTTTTTAAATTTTATTTTACTGAATTATATTCCTAATCCTGGATGAAGTTGCTGGATTCTGCAGCACAAGTCTTCATGAACAAGCAGCACCGGTCAGAGATTTCACGGCATTCAAAGGTCACAGAACTGCCACTATGGTTAAATGTCTTGTTTAATGGTTGAGGTAGGTACAACAAATTTAAACGGCAAGCTCCTTTTTCTTAGAGAACAGAACCACAGAGAGATGGCAGGAGTTTTAAAGTGAACCTGTACATACGCGTTTTTTGGTCTGTGATTGTGACTACAGCAGTCAGCTTTTGAATTTCCTTCCTTTTTCTAGGCGAACTGACTAAACATTATCACTTAGCCTGAATTAACTGTTTCATTCCATCCAGTCTGATGAGAGACTCGGGTATTTTCACTCTACTTTGAGTCCCCACTGAGGAGGACTGCTTTCTTTTCTTTTCTTCCTTTTCTTTCTTTCTTCTTTTTTTTTCTTTCTTCCCTTTCTTTCTTTTTTCTGTCTGTCTTTCTTCCTTTCTTCCTTTTTTTTTTCTAAATGAATGCAATATTTCTTTCTAATGTAAATCTTAGTATTGGGTCATTTTTCTTTTGGGTGGGAGAGGACTGGAAAATACTGGTAAAGAGATTGGTGGAGCTTACGGAACAGGAAAAAAGCAAATCAGTGTTTCTCTTGAGTTGGTCATGTTGGTTGATAGCATACTTCAAGATGAAGAAATTAGGGAGAGAAGAAGAAACTGGTAATGAGACTGAAGGTAGAAAAATCTCTAGAAGGTGTGTCAGAAAAATGAATTATTGAGGAAGATGGACTTTACCACCTTGTTGCATTTTTAAAAATAATGTTCTGGATGTAGAAGTCAATAGGGCAGTTGCAGGCACTGAGTTATTTGACCAATGACTTAGATCTTCTTATTTAGAAAGAAAAATAAAAACTTCTTTATTAGCACTACAAATCTGCTAATTATCTTTTTTTTATATAATGGCTGAAATCAAAGAGAGATTTTTAATTGGGGGCTTAAGTGATTGAGCCTGAGTTCTACTTAATCATCTGTAGATTCACATACTGTCGCCAGGCTGATTATTAAAACATTGGAGTGAATCTCTGCACCGGAAGGCAGGCATATGCATGCATATACAGTATACATTCTAAATGCTGCAGGAAGCAGGGCAATGAAAGCCAGGACTGATGTTGTTTTCAATACCGTGTTACTATTACGTGTTCAGGGGAACCTCGGCCAGAAAGCATTCCTTTGCAAAGTCAGTTTTTGTGAAAGCAATTCAAGTAATAGATGGTTAACATGAATTTAACTTACTACCTTTCTCAAAGTTATGCAATAGCAAGTAAGACAGGATTATGTGAAACCATTACTCTGTTTCCAAAATTCCTCACTTGATTTTTTTAAGTGTTTCTGTTCTCAATATTGAAATTTTAAAAACAAGATCATGTTAGCAGTAATATTAAGCAAGGTATCACATGCACAGTGCATTTCAAAGGGTTAACAAGATTAACTGCATCTGACTGTAATGTACCAAGTTGAGAACTGCAAAAATATTAGCTCTGAAATGCAGAGGATGTGCTATGAATGGACAATTGCCTTTCTGCAGCGCCTAGTGAGAAAACAAGGACTTTATGTGTTGCAAATGTCTAACTGCAGCTCCTCCATTTCCTCTGCTTTATCTTTTATTACTGGCTGGTGAAACAAAGACGGATGTCAGTAAAGTCTTGATTGACATTTTCTCTAATAAAATGAAGTTGCTTTTTGTCTCAAGCAGAAGCCCAGAGTTAACTAATTACAATTCCAAAGGCTATATCCTCTTTACAAGGATTTTTACCTATCACTGTAAGCTGACCCATTTCAGAGTGCACTGACTCAGCTGAACAACATGAGACAAAAATCAGTGGTGCCCTGACCAGTATGGCTCAGTTGGTTGGGCATTGGCCCCTGCACTAAAGGGTTGCTGGTTTGATTCCCAGACAGAGCATATACCTGGGTTTTGGCTCCATTCCTAGTTGGGGGCATACAAGAGGCAGCTGATCAATGTTATCCTCTCACAGCCATGTTTCTCTCTTCTTCCTTCCTCTCTCTCTCTCAAAATCAATAAACTTAAAAAAAAATCAGTGGTGACTATAGCTCACCAAATTAGTTGAGAGAAATTCTTTTTGAAATTAAACTACTTAGGGCAAGGGTAGAAAAATCAAGTTGTATCAGGAACAGACATCATTTTAGGGAAAATAATTGAACCAGTACATCTTTTAATGCCTTATATGGTGTTCAGCACAAAGCTCCCCCATTGTCAGTTCTCATTAATGCCTAGTTAAAATGTTTGCTGAGAATTTGCTGCACTTTATATATTGTTAAGTTATTGAGATGATTTTCAAATATGGAATTTTCAACTGTCTTTGAAATGTTTTTGATGTTAATTCAACCTAAAATATAATCTAGAAATCAATATATCAGTGGTACAGAGGAGGGCATTCCCATTGTTGTTTTTAGCCAAAACACATCTTACTCCAAACAGATGCAAAAGTACAAAGACGAAGGTTTCTCAAAGGGGTAATGTGCCATATGAAAAATGTCTCTGCCTAGTAATTAATTTTCCAAAGTCTGACCTGTTCTTAGCCAGGCTCACATCACAGGGGAAGCTGCTTGTTGACTCACAGAATATAGTGTTAGAAGAAATTTATTATGTGGTAAATTAATGCCAACCAAGATAAAAAAGGCTTTATTATATTAATGAAAACTGTCAAAATTAAGAATCAGAATAGACTTCAGAACTTATAAATGTAAAAGCTAACAGTTATTCTAAGTGGTTCAATTTACAGTGCTTTCAGGGAGTAATTTATTGGGAGACCTTCAATGTACAGAAATTAGAATCGACTGTCCTATGAGTTTAGCTCCTGTATCCCATAGACGTCTACAGACAAGTAGGACTCTCTCTTATAGGAGATATATTGGGCTGAGAAAGAAGGGACTTGGCTTTGGAACTATAATGAGCACCTATCAATGCTTCCCCATGATGGTGTCCTCCTTTCATCTAAGAATGTACTTTGGGTACCACATCCATCATTCACATAGGAGTGGCCATGGGGTCCATACCAATAGCTTCTGCACGCATCCCAGGCGGATTTGTCAACATTCCAGCCTTGGTTCCTGAGATGTTGTGTACCTGATAGATGAGCAATATTTAAAATGGTTGATACAGAAATTTGGGGGAGAGAAGGGAAAAAAGGGTACCAGTCCTTATTAAAGATTTAAATATATAGAGATTTAAATACAGAGAGTGAAATATGTCAAAATTCTCATGTTTCATCAAGCCAATTATACTTTCCCAGGATCATGTAGGTATCTAAATGATTTAATGTGTACTTAGAGATTGACTGCGTAGAGTGCACTAAAAGGAACAACAGGTAGAGAAAGGGGACAAGGTGGACATTCTCATTCAGGCTCTAACTAGCTGAGTGAGCCACTTGCTTACTCTTGACCTCAGTGTCATCACCTGTAAAATAAACTGGTTGTACTGGATTATTTCCAACAACCTTTTTAAGATGAAACTTCCTATAATATTCCTACTGTCAACTTGGAGTTCTTTAAAAATTCCATGTATAAATAAATGTGAAAGTGTCAAATAATTATTCAAAAACATTACTGCATGTTTTCAACATGTCAAAGGCTGTGCCTATTGAGGTGAAATGAGTAAAATTGAGAGGCAAATCACTTATATTTAAAACTTATATTCTGATTGAACATATGAGAAAATAATGGAGTCTGTGCAGAGAAATGGAAAAACAGAAGAGTTTGGGAGGGAAGTGGTGACAAAGAAAAATGAAACAGAAGAGGGAACTTGATACAAATTGAAATTCAAGAAAAATAAATTTTCTATCTATATTTATTTATTTCTATTACTGTGATCTTTAATATGATTAACTGAAGGCATTGCTATTCTTCTGAAATAATATATTTGTAGTGGTGTCCTTAACAAATATAATGTTGAAGAGAGGGAAACTTTTCTCAGTGGTTGATTAAGATACTTCACAGGCCTGACATGGTGAATTAAATCAGTGCATTGGCATCATCTCCATCATCACTTGAGCTTGAAACTACTAGAAAGTAGGAGTCCTTCAAGAACTTTGACAGCAGCTTCAGATGCCAGTAGGCATTGATACAAGCTAGGAGGGTTTACAAACTATGATGGACTTGAATGTTGATGCAATGTGTTTTCCTGGGAAATACCCGCGATGTCAAGAAACCTCACACAGTGGCTCAGAACTTCCAGAGATGTCATGTGTGAATTAAGGCAAATTTCTTAAACTTTGGAGCCCTTAGTACCCTTATCTTTAATATAAATACTGGTCCAATACTTCTAGGATGCCTTTATCCTCTCCAATTTCTGTGCTTTACCCTGGCAAGATTAATGTGGACATATTATCACTAATTTGTTCTTTTCCTACCACCTCTTCCATCTTTTATTTCTACCACTTTTCTGTATGTTTGCCTTTACTATCCAAATTTACATATTTTACCTCCAAAATATGCTCATTTCCAAATAAAAACAAAACGAGGCCCTGGGTTTTGGGAATTTCTCCGCAGAAGGACTGTTGCTCCCCAGTGAAGTTCACCTATTCTTGCCCCATTGCTCTCCTGTGAGGCTAATGTGCTTCTCCCTGGTGGTGACACTTTCTTCAGATGGTGAAGGGACATGTTCTGTGTTCATTGTTGCTGAGGACTTAAATGTTACATAACAAGTGTATTCTTCCTAAGTGCCAATCCTAGATTTTCTATATTATTTCATTCATATCTCCTCAACTCTAATTCTGTTGTCTTCAGAAAATAACTGAAAACATGTTGATAAGTTCATTGGAGTGATCCTCAGAAGACAAAATATTGATGCATTGATCATCCATTGAGTATCTGTTCTGAGACCTTGACCTGATGGTACAGAGTCACTGCCTCATCCTAGTGGTGGGATCTGCTCCAGTTCAGTCACCCAAATCCTACCTAGGCCAAAACATTTCTGCTGGCATTTCCTCTGGGCAAGACTTTATATGTAACATGGAGAATAGAGAACAGGATAGTTTGGAGTAAACCTAAAAATCAATTTGTAATTCTTGATATTCTAATATGTAAATACCCCAATATTTGAAAATTCAAATCCTTTATACATTTACTATATTTGCATGTAGTATAGAAGTATGAAAATAATAGCCTCAGCCAACATAGCAGTAAGGAAAGTTTGTCCTTCCTTCCTCCATTCCTCTCTTCCTCTTTTTGTTTTTCTGGTTGTTTGTGTGATTTTTTGTTTTTGTTTTTGGTTTTGTTATTATTATTATTTTGATTTTTTTGGTAAGGAAAAGATGAAAAAATTTAAGATAGATAATGAGATTTCGATGAAGTTTACTTTTTTCAAATTTGGAGTAGTATTTGTTTTAGATTTTCCTTTCTAGCGGTTGATACATTTGCATACATTTTTTATTGAAAGTGCTGCTCAAATTATGTTCTTATTAATACCTTTTTGTGTTTTACATCGTCATAATTAACTTATAAATAAGAAATACATAAAATATCTTTCCTACATTATGAAAATCATCCTTACCTGCCCACTGTTCAGATGCACAAAAACAGGACTCTGTTGAAAAAAAGGAGTTTACACTATACTGAAGGGTGGGTGGTGGATCCCAGGCCTAGTTTGGGGGACCAGTATTCTCCTGAGTACAGGTATAGACATGAGGAGATTAACAAGTGCCTGAATGGGTCAAAATTTGATATCTAAAGATGCCAAGTGGTCAATGTTTTGCATACTGTTTGACATGGTAACTTTTAATGTAAGAAATATCCAATTATATTTGCTTTTGCACTGTTTGTAATATAAAATTTCAGAAACTACCTGAACCTAATAGTAGGTGAATTGTTGAATATATTAGTTTAAATCAATGCAATAGAATTTCATATAGTTATTTTTTAAATGAGGTAGATCTTCATACACAAAACTGGATTTATTTTCAAGATTTATTAAGTGAATAAAAGGCTACATTAGCATTTGTATAACTGCGTATACATATTCATACACACTGAGAACATTTCTGGAAATTCAAATTAAAAAAAAAAACTTGAATCTGGGTGGAGAATGTTGAATATGGTATAGGGAAAGACTTCCTTTACATGTATAGTCTTTAGAATTGTTCACATCTTTTCCTCATGAAATTGTTACATATACAATGGAGAAATTTTACAGATATTTATTATTGTATGCTATGTAAAGTTGAGAGAAAAGTTGAAAAGTAAGAGAAGAAAGAGGTCTGGTTTGGTATCAGATTGCTTGATTAGCATCTTTCTTCAAACCCATGGAAATTCTCCCGTGTGCCTCAGACATAGCTAGGGAGCACAGCTTGACCTGTACTGAGAATCTTGAAAGTGAGGAAATAGTGAGCCCATCCATCACCCCTTCATGAGTAACTCTTGGTCAGTCAAACTCTGCTTGTGTACAAAATGAGAGGCTCAGTCAAGCTCCAAGTTCCTTTCTGCTTTTGTGAGTCTAAAACTTTGGGCTTGTTGTATCCCCAAATAGTTGAGATAATTCCCCATAAACTGAATATATCTATCTTATTGGTTAAACATTTTAACTGAATTTGCTGTTTAAAAATTGGTCAGTTTGGTTTAATTTTTAATTAATGAAATACGTAAAAATTTAAATTATGCAAATAATGTCAAGGAAACCACACTTTGCAGATAGACTTTCAAGATTAAAATGTACTATGCTGTCAGTTATTCACAAAACAGTAGAAAACACTATTTGTATTAAGAAGGGTCGTTGTGTGACAATATAAACAGCTAATGCTTCAGTTTAAATATGATTTATGCATTTCTTGGTTTTCCAGGAGGGAAAAGAAAAAAACTTTCATTTCCCCTTCTCATTATGCCACTTGCCAGCTGTATCCAGTCAGATGAAAGGACTTAGTCATTCACAAAAGTGTGGATGCATTTTCATAAAGGGAGATGCTGCAGTAATACCGAGGTCTAAAGAATGCCCTGATTTAGAAAAGGTCATTACATTTATGAAAAAAAATTGTTTTTTATGTGATCAAAATGTAGTATTTTTTCCATGTCTTTGAAACTAGTGTTCTTGCTTTTTCAATTGAATGAAGCTTTTTTCATTTTAGTTTTTAGTTTCTTTTGGAAAATATAAGTATTATTCATTTTAACTATCTAGTGATTTTTATTTTCTATTTTTCTAGACCTTTATTAGTGTGTTTGGAGTAAAGACTAAGCTTTAAGTTAAAATAAAACAAAAGGGATAAACATCAAATAGGAATTTGTGTAATAGCAGTTTTAAGTAACCAGAAATAATATTCTAAACTTTTCTTTATAAATCTTTTTTATTATGAAAAAATTATTAGTCATTAATAATGCAGTGACATAAATAAAATAATTGATAAATATTTTAACTAACTAGCTGCCTATGAGTGGGTGCATTAGAGAGAAATTAAGGGCAAGATCCTTCTTAGACTTGAAGACAAATGTATATGAAAATTTTTTATGTGACATTCATGTCAAAAATAAAAACCAATGTTTATAAATAACAAATGTATATAAAAGCTTTTTATGTGGTATTCACACAAAAATAAAAACAAAAACAGCGAGTTTAAGAACATAGCCTATTAAAAATATGTCTCCTTTAATGTAAATCTTTTTTAAATGAGTTAAAAGCATTATTGAATTAAATGACAATAATGCTACATAATTTTAAAAATTCATTTTATATGTTTCACAAGGAGGAAGAGAAGGGAAAACAGGAAGAAAAGAATTAAAGATTAAACACTTTTTAAATAGCACTGGACTTGTAGCCTAGAGCCCTGGATTCAAGTTCTAGATGCTAGTTTTACCAAAAGTAATATTTTACCAATTTATTTTACATTTTTTACTTTCAAGTATCTATTTAAAGTGAGGTACTTTTCCTTTCTAACGTTTCTAGGATTTACTATACAGACAGACTGGCTTTCAGATGTAATTAATTATTTAGTGCGTAGCGCAAATGTCAGGTCACTTCATTCTCAGAACATTCTGTTAGGACAGGATAGGTTATGCCCATTTTAATGGCAAGGAATTGAGGTTATTAAAATCACAGCTCATAAAATTTTTATTCAACTTTGGCACTTTTCATGCCATTTCTATTGTTGTTATTTATATATTGAAAATACTTTATGCTTAGAATTCATCTTTAATTACTCTAAACATGAGTTAGAAAAATACACTTTAATTATTTATATAAAATATTAAAGCAACTGTTTCAAAATGTTAAAGCAATCTACTTGATATGTATACACAGGTGGTTCCAATACATAGAGGAACAACATTATTTTGTTTTAAATGCATTTACAATGGATGAATATGACACCTTAAACTTCAGTTTTGCTCTGAGAGACAGTATAGTATAATGGTGAATAGTAGAACCTGGCACCCTTCATTGTGGTTCACTTATCAGCTCTATAATCCTGAGTAAGTTGCTTAATATTTCTGAGCCTCACTCTACTTATTTATATGATGAAAGTGCTTATGGTATCTGTCTCATAAGATTGTTGAGAAAATAAGTGAGTTTTATTTGTGAAGTGCTTAGAACTGTGTGTGAAGGATAGTAAGCATCATGTGTATATCAGCTGGTATTATTTGCTTACAAGTTATAAAAAGTATTTCATAGAGTTATTACTGCTTTTTGTATAGTGCTGTTGGGTGCTTTAAACATTTAAGAGAAATACAGTTTTTAATTTATTTTTAACTTCAGGTATTAAACTATAGCACACTTACCAAAAAGTATGCAATATACAAGTGTACAGAATGGTTCACTTATTGTAAGTGAATTTCTGTATAGCCATTACCTAAGTCAAGAAATAGAACATTATTATGTTACTAGAGGCCTGGTGCATGGATTCATGCACCAGTGGGGTCCCTTAGCCTGGCCTGCTCCCTCTTGCAATCCGGGACCCCGCAGGGAATGTCAGATAGGTGGTTTAGGCCCAATCCCTGCATGCGTGATCCAGACAGGAAGGAGCCCAATCCTGTGTATTGAGCATCTGTCTCCTGGTGGTCAGTGCACATCATAGTGACCAGTCAACTGGTCATTCAGTTGCTTAGGCTTTTATATATATAGACTAGAGGCCTGGTGCACAAATTTGTGCACAGGTGGGGTCCCTTGGCCTGGCCGGCAATCAGGGCCAATTGAGGCTGGTCAGCCAGGGAGAGGGACTTTGGGAGATTGGCTGTGGGAGTGCACTGACCACCAGAGAGCAGCTCCTGCATTCAGCATCTGGCCCCTGGTTGTCAGTATGTGCCATAGTGACTGGTTAACCAATCATTTGGTCGTTTGGTTTGTCCATCCCTTAGGCTTTTATATATAGAGATCGCCATCTTTGAAATCCCAGCATGACTCCTCCATTCTTTTCTTTTTATCACTCTTGTTGAAAGTATTACAGATGTCCTATTTTTTCTTTTTTCTTAATTGACCCCCTCCACACAGCATCCCACCTCCAAACCAGGCCTTTACCACACTGTTGTCTGTGTTCATGGGTTATACATACTTGTGTATAAGTTCCCTGGTTAATCCCTTCCAGCCCACCACCACCCCTTCCCTCTGAGATTTGTCAGTCTGTTCCATGCTTCCATGTCTCTGATTCTATTTTGTTCATCAGTTATTTTGTTCATTAGATTCCACATATATGAGATCATATGATACTTGTTTTTTCTCTGACTGGCTTATTTTACTTAGCATTATACTCTCCGGGTTCCTCCTTGCTGTTTCAAAGGGTAAGAGGTCTGTCTTTTTTACACCTGCATAGTATTCCATTTGTATAAATGTATCACCTCTTTTTTTTATCCACTCATCTATTGATGGGCACTCGGGTTGTTTCTAGATCCTAGCTTTAGAAATAGCACTGCTATGAACATGGAGTGCATATATTCTTTATGATTGGTGTTTTGGGATTCTTAGGATATATTCTTAAACGTGTAATCACTGGGTCTAATGGCAGTTACATTTTTAATTTTTTGAGGAAACTCCATACTGTTTTCCACAGTGACTGCACCAATTTACATTTTCACCAACAGCGCACTAGGGTTTCCTTTACTCCACATCCTCTCCAGCACTTGCCATTTGTTGATTTGTTGATAGCCATTCTGGCAGGTGTGAGGTGATACTTCATCATCGATTTAATTTGCATCTCTCTTATGATCAGTGACTTTAGCTTTTCTTAGTGTGTGTTGTTGTTGATGATGTGTGTGTGTGTGTTTCTAATACTTCATTCAGATTTTTTTTATTGCTGAAGTATCTTTGGAGCACAAATGTTGCGGTTAATAAATGCAAAATATACTTACTACTTAAACCTACAGTCAAATTACGAATTACTTATGAGCAATTTACAAATAGCTTAAAATATATTTTTGAGGGGGAAATATTAAATAGTTTTTAAAAATGTGCTTGATATATACTGCTCTGTTGATTTAAAAAAAATGTATATTTTTAGTTTTCATGTAATATGTGGCCTTTTCCTTTTCAAATTAGAAATTTAAAAATTAAAATTTAAAAATAATCAGTGTTCAATAATGTTTAAAATATTACTAAGTGTAAAGCATATTAAATTAAAAACATTAAGTGGTAAGTTTTATGAAATTTTTTCTATTTTCAATTGATAATATCATACCTTACTGATATTAAGAAATAAGGTTGGGCCCTGACCAGTTTGGCTCAGTGGATAGAGCGTCAGTCTGCAGACTTAAAGGTCCCAGGTTCAGTTCCAATCAAAGGCATGTACCTTGGTTGCAGGCACATCCCCAGTAGGGGGTGTGCAGGAGGCAGCTGATCGATGTTGCTCTTTCATCAATGTTTCTAACTCTCTATCCCTCTCCCTTCCTCTCTGTAAAAAAAAAAAAATCAATAAAATAGTAAAAATATATTTTAAAAAAGAAATAAGTTTGGCTTAATACTTGAGTGTTTTGGCTCAAATTTATTTATGGGTTATTCCATACATTTTCAAACTGGTAGGACATTATTTTGCTTTAGCACGTTATCCAATCTAATAAAAGAGTAATATGCAAATTTGACCATACCTTCACTAACCCACAAGCCATGCCCACCAGTCATTCAGGAGCAGATTATGCAAATAAACCCCAACCAAGATGGCTGCCGCCACTGAGAGCAGGAGGGAGGCTTGGGTTTCCCCAGCAACAGAGGAAGCCAAGCTTTTCGCCTGCTGTTGCCTGCCTACGCCTCCAGTCAATGCTACAACGTTTCAATTATAAAAGATACAGAAATGGCAGCAGCCCCTGAGCTGGAGAGAACAGAGGGTTGGATTTCCCTAGCAACAGAGGAAGCCACGCTTTCAGCCTGCCGTTGCTGGCCTAGGCCTCCACTCTAGGCTACAAAGTTTCAAACAGAAATGGCCGTCACCAAGGAGCAAGCAGAAGGCTTGGCTCTGCTCCAGACTACAAAGTTTCAATTGTAATCATAAATTAACCCCAGATCCCAGGGCCTCTACTTGGGTCACTGGGGGGCCTGGCCATCCTGCAAGCCTCCACAGGCCCCTCACCCAGGCCGCCCCTCACACCAAGGGAACCTCCACCCTGATCTGGGACTCTTCGGGGCAAACCAGCTGGTCCCCACCCATGCACCAGATCTCTATTCTATCTAATAAAAGAGAAATTTGCAGATTGACCATCACTCCAACACACAAGAGGGCTGCCTACATGTGGTCAAAGATCCTTCCTCCATGTGGACATAAGATAGCCACCACAAGATGGCCAGCAGACGAGGACAGTTGGAAGGTTCAAGGCCTGCAAGGGAGGGCAGTTGTAGGCGATCAGGCCAGTAGGGGAGGGCAGTTAAGGGTAGCCAGGCCAGCAGAGGAGGGAAGTTGGGGGCAAACAGGCTGGCAGGGGAGCAGTTAGACATCAATTAGGCTGGCAGGTAGTGGTTAGCAGGTGATCAGGTTGGCAGGCAGAAGCGGTTGGGGCAATCAGGGAGGCAGGCAGGTGAGCAGTTGGGAGCCATCAGTCCTGAATTGTGAGAAGGATGTCCGACTGCCCGATTAGGCCCGATCCTAAATGGCAGTCAGACATCCCTTGAGGAGTCCCAGATTAGAGAGGGTGCAGGCTGGGGTAAGGGACATTCTCCACCCCCTGTGCATGAATTTTATGCACTGGGCCTCAAGTAGAGTAATAACAAAGAGTTATTACAAACTATTGAGTATATAGCAGTTATGCATAGTTTTTAATTGCCACTTCTACAGATACTTACAAAAAGGTACATGAGTTATATTTGTTTTTAACACAACAAATATTTAGTGTTTTCTCTTTAAAAAATGCACAAAGCAATCCATAAATGAATTACTAAGCTAATTTAATGTGTTGAATTTAAATTAAGAAAAAATTTACAAACCTGGTCATTTTGACCCACCTTTAATTTATTCACAAAATTTGAAGTAAGCAGGATTTCAATTATTTTCTAACTGTGAAATGGGCCTAAAATTTTGTCATCTATCTCCAAAGAAATTGGATGTAATAGCCTGAGTTAAGGTTTCAGGCTAGGAGATGTTTTCAGCGTGTCCAAGATGAGTTTCAAGTTTCACATAGCTAAGGGTCCTCTGAGTTCTTGACCTTGTCCTGGACCATTGTTGCATTGCTTGATGCCAGCATGGTCATACCAACATTAGTTTCTGATCAAGGTAGTGGTTAAATATTTTTATTTTCATACCTTTTGATGCCAATATTTTATCAAGAGAATGGTCTGACAAGTCAATATGAGGAAACAATTTAAAAAGATTATTGTTAATAGGCGCTGTCATGGACACCCAAAATTGTAATATGATCTGGTATCTCTGACTTCCTCCATAGTGCTCAGGCCGGATCACATCTGTGTTCAGTATGTAATCCAAGTGAATTCTTGCACATACTTAACTGAAATTGAATTTTAGTTTCATTTTATCTTATTTAATTTAGCCTGGATACCTTAAGTATGCTGGCTAAAATTTTTATTATGAGAACCTCAGATAAATAATCAGATGGTTCTGTTTTTTCTTCCTTACAACATGTGTGTCCTCATAAATAGATATAGGTTGTTGCCCTAGCTGGTTTAGCTCCCTCGTTAGAACATTGGCCAGGTTTGATTCTGGTCTAGGGCATGTACTTCAGTTGCAGGCTTAATTCCTGGCCCCAGTTGGGGTATGTGCAAGAGGCAACCAATTTATGTGTCTCCCTTACATTGATGTTTTTCTTTCTCTGTCTCTTCCACTCTCTCTAAAAAAAAAAAAAAACCCCAAAACAAAAACAAAAAGACATAGGTATAGAAATATAGATATAGACATAGGTAAGTAATATAAGTATTAGTTCAAGCCATGTCACTGAAATGAGTATTTTTTTAGCCTCAGTTGGTCAAATATCAGTAATTTCATATGGTCCAACCATGTATTTACATATATATGTACATGTATGTGTATGCAAATACACATGTGGGCAGATAATAAATTACAAAGCTTCAATGTCTTGGAAGGTAATGTATTATTTGTAAGATGTCATCATGTTAAGATCATCACTGAAAACTGTCAACTCCAGAGATAAATGCTACATATATTTGGCTTCTTTTCACCGTGTGTGTGTGTGTGTGTGTGTGTGTGTGTGTGTGTGTGTGTGTATGCGCATGCGCGCTTAGGGTGCGCTTAAAGCTTGGTTCAGTAGTATATTGTGTACATGTCAGTTGAATAAAATGAACTTGAGAACAATTGATGAATTCTAGATTTTTGGCTTCCACCACTGCTGGTATCACTAGCATGATGGAGAAGACCAAGGAAGGATAAAGTTGAAGAAGGGAAATCCAGAGAGAAGTTAGAGTTCTGTTTCACACATTAAGTGAGGCAGTGTTCAGAGGAGAGATAAGAATTGAACTTAAATTTATCAGTGCATATGCTATTTAAAGCCCTGGCACCAAATGAGATCACCTAGGAAGACAACATAAATAGGAAGAGGGTGGAGGACTAAGCTTACACAAGTTTCCAGATTCGGGACAGGAGGAAGAGCCAGGAAATGATTCAACTGCACTTGCATCTGATTTGTACATGGTGCTGCCTATATTGTTGGAATTTTGCCAGAGCTCATGCTTAAGAAGACTCTGTAGACATGAACGCCTTTTTATACACAACTGGTGGTGAGGGGCTGAGGCTTCTGGTTTATATCCTAACAATAGGAATTTTCCAGACACACTTGAAGAATAGCACAAAGAAAGTGTGTCATAAATATGTAGCTCCTTGAGTACTCATAGATGTTTTTACCGCAATCATAGTTATATGTGACTCCTAATGAGAGCCCAGTGGCTTTAAATTATACCATTATTATATACTAGTGACCTGGTGCACACATTTGTGCATAATGAAAGGAAATTAATTAGAAGGTGGCCAGTGAAACAGGATTGTGCGAGAGGGGCCAGACACACCCTGGAGCCAATCTCCCATCGTTTCTTCTTAGTGTCTGCAGAGTGAGCGGGATTCCTCTGGCAGGTGGGGTTCCTTGGCCTGGCCTGCAGGGATCAGGCTAAACCAGCTCTCCAACATCCCCCGCGGGGTCCCAGAGTATGATAGAGCACTCTGCAAAGTTGCTGTCATACAAGGTGTAGAACTCAAACACAGGTATACAGTAAACTAAATACAGGGCCAACAGTGCCCCAACAACATAACCCATGATTGAAGGTGGAATTGCATGGCCTCATGAGGAATCATGTTTCCTCCTCTCTGGTTTTGGGGTGCATCACCCAAGAGCTGCTGCTGCTAAGTCACTGCATCTGAGCAGCTCCTACGTTGAGTGTTTGCCCCCTGGTGGTCATGTGCATCATAGTGACTGGTTGGATGATCAGACACTTAGCATATTAGCCTTTTATATATATATATAGATTTTAAATAGATAGATAGATAGATAGATAGATAGATTTCCCTTCACTCAAAAATATGACCATCTTCAATTTACAAACTCACATTTAGGAAGCCTTTTATTTTAATACATAAATCTAGAACTGGATGAGAATTGTTCCATTGACGCTATATTATTTGTGACAGTTCAATACCCAGCCAGCCCAAAAGCCTACATAATCAGAATGTGAAATCCAAGAGCCAGGATTGTATAGACCCTAAACAACATAAGGAACAGAGTTTATGGAAATATCTTAAAATACCAGGAACATATTTTCTTCTCTTATTTGGGCCTAACAAAGCAAGGATAGAGAATTGACTCTCAGATAGGGTGGCAGGGGGCAGAGAAAAGCATTCCTCTGGTCACGGTCACTTACATATAAGACAGTGATTGTAGAAAATATAGGTATGTGATTGAGGGAAAGAATCCTAGAGAAAGACAGGAAACGACATCTAGTACTGGCATTAACATTTACCTATGCTATGATCCCAACAAAGTCACTAATGGTTCTGTGGCTCACTTTCCATTCATTTTATATTGGCTGTAATAACCCCTCCCAGTGTCATTGTAAGAAACAGTTGATTATATACATCCATCTGTACACATAATATGTGTTCATGTGAGCAGAGTGAATGATGGAAAGATCTAAGTAACTATTAAGTACTGGCTATCATTATTGTTGTCTCATATCCTCATGCCATCTATTTGTTTTTTATTTTAATTAATGATCCTTAGGAAAATATGAATGACTGGAATTTAATAATGTGGAGCAAAAATAACAGAACCGAAACTTGAAAGAAAACAACTAATTCAAACAATTCAGAATAAGTTCTATTCCTAATAACATTGTAATTATATCACCTCATTAGCTCTTCATATTTTTCCTAACAGATGCTTTACTGAGTTGTCAAAATGATCTAATTCCACCTTTCATAAGGGCTTGAGTGCTTGTAGAGAAGAGTTCAATTTCCTTAACAAGTTTTATCATATATAAACATAATATGTAGCATTCTTATAATTTGCTGTCTGAAAGCAGTCTAGAATTTCATTACAAATTGTTATTTACTATTTTGGTGCTGCTCTGCAGGCTAAACCAGAAAGAATTCCTGTTTAAGATTTTATAATTTTATCAATGACTTTCAAAGAATGACATTGCTTAAATCGTTCTCGTGTTCTATTGTCCACATCACAGTAGCATTGCTGTTGTCTTTTTAAGGATACTTTCGATTTCACATAAGAAACTGCCAAACAAAAATCATACAGAAAAAAATATTTATGCTGTACAATTTGTATAGCTTCTCTGATGAATGCAATCTGTCAAGTGCAAGCATCCATAAAATATTTAAAAATGGTTAGAAATTAGAGGTTTCCTTCTTATACTGTCTAATTAAAGCACTTTGCTACAAGATAACACAAGGAAGGAAACCCAACTTTGTGGATCACTTCCTTTCTAACAAAGTCTCACAAGGCAAGTTCATTCTGTTTGAAGTGGGTCTGTTATATAAAGACTACCAAGAACTGTGTAAACACATTAATTGAAGTCTACCACAGTACATGAACCTGGAATTTCACTTTTCGTCCAATTCAATCAACTTTTTGATTAGCTGATACATAATAAATTGCATCTAGTGTGCACGTGAACTTTGGAAAACATTACTTGAATTCACACTAAACATCTATGCATTATTATTGAGTGAATGTATTATATTTCTCATTATTTCATGTCCAAATCTTTCACTTAAATTCTGTTTTTGAAAACCTTATCACCAGCACATTACAATTATCTTGGACTTAGTAAGGATTTTCTCAGTTTATATTTTATTCTATAAGTAGAAAGGGTTCACGTAACAACAATTTTTGTGTCTTAGTGTTTTGTCTAATGCATTAGTGTTTTGATCATGCCACTTCTATTAATTATCTATAATTACTCTTGTATTAATGACTTAATTTTACAAAATCTCTCTGGTAACAGTCATGTACACAATCACTTTCTGAAAGGAAGGGATCTAAATATGGAAGATAGAAAAAGAGCTGAGAGCAAATCAAATCTAGTGATCTAGCAGTAAGAGGCAACCATTGTTTAACTTTCTTCACTCTTTTCTACCACAAGCTTCTAAATTTTCCCTGTCAGAAACAAGCCTGAATTCCTATGCCATTCACAACACAAAATAACATGATAAACAAAAATATCTAAGAATGGGATGAAGATGTCTTCCCTACACCTGCAAGTTCCCTTTGTCTCCAGGATTTTTAGACTCAACATTTAAGTCCAAGTATAGTCTCAAATTTTTTTTCATTGAAATAATACAGTGCCCTATGAGTATTTTTATTATGGTTTGTTCCAAATAAATTGTTTTTGAAGGATTCTTTAATGATCTTTTAGTATGCCATAATTCTTAGAATTTTACTAATTTTAGAAAAGAATGGATGCTTTAAAACAATAATAAAATTTCCTGAATATATGAACTAGATTTATTTTGGTGAGCATCATTTTTATCTTTGTTATAATTGTAAAAGCAATATAACCATTTTTTCCCAATAGGAAAAATATAAAATTTGATAATTAGTGTTAATACTTTGGTTTATATTCATAGGCATAGATAATTTTCTTTTATTAAAATTTTTACATTTTTAATTGCAAATATTCGAAATATATGAAAAACTAGAGGAAATGATATGACAGAATCTATGTACCCATAGTCTAGATAGCTATAAAATCATTCATTCAACACATGTTTGAAAACTGCTAAGCTAGACATTGTTGTACATTCAGCAGTGAGCAAGATAATGGGTGGAATACATGATAAATTAGATGCATGTATAAAAAATGATAGTGGTAATTGCTATACAGTAAAGGAGAGCAAGGAAAATAGTTAAGGAATGTTGATGGGACTGAGCATGAAATTTTGAACAGGGTGCTGGGGAGGCTTCACTGAGCAGATGACATTTTAGAAGAGTCCTGGGGGAGTTAAGAGGGCGAACCATGCAGATCCCTAGGAAACAACGTCCAAGGCAGAGGGCAAGCAAGTGCAAATCCCCCAAACTGGGAGTGTGCCTGCTGAGCGGAGCCTCTCTTTTACCTCTTTTTTTTCTGCCTCATTAATTTCTCTTCTTAATCCAGTGGTTTTCTTCCTACTGACTTTTAAACTACTTCAATGCTGAGTTTCATTTTTTATTTATATATTTTAAACTAAACATTTCCCTCCCAATACCTTTTTAGCTGAATATTATCATCTTTGACACATGGCATATTCATTTTGATTCATTTCTAAATATTTTGTAAATTCCATTATTTGTTCTGTTCAATAATTACTTACGAGTGATTATTTTACAGTTCTATGTGTGGGAGGTGAGAAGGAGATTGTTTTTTTTACTACTGATTTCTAAATTTGATGCATTATGTTCAGGGAATGCTGCTTATGCTTTCTAATGAATGGATTTGAGCTTTTGCATTCATTTTCTCTTCATCAGTTTGGAAATTAGACATTTTCATTTTTTTATGGTTTCAGTGACTACTCTTAAAATACTAGAGTGAAAATATAAATAAGTGTATTTGTATTTAGTATCTCTATCACACCCCAGAATAATATAAGATACTTACTTAAATCAGATGATGTCCACCCTCAAACTATGTTATTATTGTCTATATTTAAGCTCTTATTTTTAAACCATGAACCAATATCTTTTTTAAAAAATTATGGTAAATACTCTTTCAATTTACCTATAGCTTCCCACATTACTCAGTATTATTTTTCCATAGCTCATTCTTTTTAGGTTCACATTCTTTCTTTTAGGGTCTGTAACATAGTGAATGTTTTTATTTTTTAAATATATTTTTATTGATTTCAGAGAAGAAAGGAGGGGGAGAGAGAAACAGAAACATCAATGATAAGAGAGAATCATTGACTGGCTGCTTCCTACATGCCCCACACTGGGGATCGAGCTCACAACCCAGGCATGTGCTCTTGACCAGAATTGAACCCTGGACCCTTCAGTCCACAGGCCAATGCTGTATCCACTGAACCAAACCAGCTAGGGCAAGTGGTTAAATATTTTTAATGTTTAGACTAAAAACCTTCTTTTTTTTTAACCCTCACTCTTAAGTGTTGATTTAACAGAATATAGAATTTTCTCTTTTGTCCTTTTCTCTCAGCACTTCAAGGATAATATTCTTGCACTTTTTGTCCCTATTGTTGCTAATTAAAATTTTTCTGTGAGCCTAATTGTTGTCACTTTGTGGTATGTCTTCTCTGGATCTCTGCAAAGCATACTTAAAGACAAAATTAGAACTACTAAGTATTTCTGTGGGAAGTGGCCTATGAATGCAGAGCAAAGGGAGCAGGAGGAGAGGAGAGAGCCTTAAGACCACAGTGCTGGTCTGTCTGACTGTGAAAGGAGAGGGAGAAAGGAGGGTTTTGTGGAGGAAGAGGCTTAGCCTGCAGCCCAGCAAGGCCCATTGAGATCTCCTAAGTAGAACTGCCTATTAGCAGAGTTTGGCTTGAAAGATGGGCTCCTGTCCTGGCATCATGCCCACATTGGGCAGGAGCAGACTGGAGAAAGAGCGGCTGCCAGATTAACACTGTTGTAGATTTCAAAGGTACAGCATCTAGAAATTGCTGCCACTTCTTTTTTTTTAATTTATTGGGGTGACATTGTTTAATAAAGTTATATACTTTCAAGTGTACAATTCTATAATACATCATCTGTATATTGCATTGTGTGCCCACCACACAGAATCAAGTCTTCTGTCACCATATATTTGACCCCCTTTACTATTTATGATCTTTCTCCTACCCTTCTACCCCATGGTAACCACAATAGTGCTATCTGTGTCTATGAGTATTTGTTTATCTTGTTTGATCATTTGTCTTTAGTTTTATATTCCACATATGAGAGAAATCATATGGTTCTTGACTCTACCTGTCTGACTTATTATGCTTAGCATATTTTCGAAATACATCCATGTTGTCACAAATGGCATATTTCATCTTTTCTTATGGCTGAGTAGTATTCCATATGTTTATGTACCACATCTTCTTTATCTTGTCCTCTATCTGAGGACACTTTGGTTGTTTCTGAAAGGGATCCTCAGTCACTGTTGGTGGGAATATAAATGTTATAGCCACTATGGAAAGCAGTATGGAGATTCCTCACAAAATTAAGAAGAGTTACCACATGACCCAGCATTCCCTCTTCTGGGTGTCTACCTGATAGATCTGAGAACATTTATTCAAAAAGATATATGCATCCCTATATTCATTGCAGCATTATTCACAACAACTGCACTTCTTGCAACAGGTTCTCTCTTGAGAAGACAGTGAGGGCTACCATCCTCGTCTTTCATGTTCTGCAGCTCACTGAAATATCTAGCTTCACTTCTATTCATCATGCTTTACAATCTTATAGTTCTTCTATCTTATGTCTCAGACATTTCATCAAATGTGGTAAAATTTCAGCCACACTTTCTTTGAAAATTGCACCTTCAATCCTTGCACGTTTCTTGAACATCTATCACCAATCATGTCCGGCACTCTCATTCCTTTATCCTTTTTTCTTAACCACTCCCATATCTACCATATCTTTATTTTACTATACTTCATTGAGAAAATTTTCCTTAGATGTCTCTTTCAGCTTTGTCATTTTTTTGAGCTATCTCTAAAATGTTTTTGATCTATAGTTGAGTTCTCATCTTTGATTATCTTATTTCATTTCTACACAATATATTTTTAAAATTTTCCCATTCCTGTGTTAGTATCCTATTTTTTCCCTTTAATTTTCATCCTTTCAATTTTCTCCAGCAATGTTTAGCACACTTGTTTTGTAGATTCCTTCAAGTTAACTTGTTTCAAATTCTCTTGTCCACTGATTCTTGATGAATTTGCTTTTATCATTACATTTCTTAATTGTTTGGCTTATATTAAGCAGAGATTTGGGGTTTTTTTTGTCTTACATATTGTGTGTGTGTGTGTGTGTGTGTGTGTGTGTGTGTGTGTGTGTTTCTAAATAGTGTCCTAAGAATTTTTCCATTCTAGAACCAGTTCACACATTTTTTAAAAATTCACATTCTTATACCATTCAAATAGCAGCCTCCAGTCTTAGTTTTCAATTTCTTACGTGAGTTATGTGAGGTTGTTTTTGTTTTTGTTTTCTCCTATATAACAGAAAGAGAAACTGACATGTTATTTCCCTGAAATGATGAAGAAAGACCTTTATTCCTCCTTTCCCTGAGGTCATCCAGGGTCATGTTAATGTCAGGCTCTTGGTTCATTTTCTTTACTTTGGCTTCAATGGACATTAAACTCATACCCTGGGTCTTTAAAGTCATTAGCATCTTTCTTAGTTTTGATTTTCCCAAAAGCATATCACGAGGTAAGATCTCTTTGGGGGCTAACACAGAACCCAAGTAAGACAGAAGGGAAATGAGTAGAAGGGAGGCAAAGGAAACCAATAGTGTGTTTGTCAACCAGCTATGTCATGAATGATTAAAGTGGGAAACTCTGGGAAATGGTGCAAAATACATGCCTCATAGTTAACTCACCACAAAGGGTGAGGGTGCAGTATGTTTATATACCATATCTGCTGACCCATTGGTTGAAGGTTACTAAGGCTGGGAAAGGAAGAGATGTTATTCTCTGACATTCCAACGTGCTACTATGCAATCAGAGCAGTCTTCCAGAGTTCTGGAGAAAGAAAGCCCTAAGTTACAGAGATGCAGATCCTGACCATTAAAAAGCAGCAGCAGCACCCTAAAAGGCCCAAGGGAGGTGGACAGGGAGCGCTCAGTATCTGCTGCAACACCCTGGTGGTGGCCAAAGTTCTCTCCTGATTAAAACATCTGGATTTTAATTCCCTCCTCACTCTAGTTCTTATGGACTTTCTTTTCTTTGTTTTATGTTTAGCGAGATATTTACAACGTTTTAAAACATATTTTGTCAAGCTTTTATTTTTAATGTGTGTATATAGTTGGAAAGAGGTTTACCTAGATCAGTCTTCCTCTTGCTGGTACCAGTAGTCTAAGGCATTTTAATGTGCATTTTAATTTTATAAAAAATACTAAATATGCCATTATAAATTTTTTTATAATTAAAATAACTTTGAAAATTCTGCCATAACCTGGCATGTAGGTAGGTCTGTCTCATTCTTTTCAATATATTTCTCCAAATTCTTATAGATAAATATTTGTTTATGGGATGTCACTATTACAAAGAATATAATAAACATTTTTCACCTATCTTCTTAAGTATTTAATGCCAGTATATCTCTGGAATAAATTCCTAATACTCAAATTTATGTGTTAAAAATTTTATACAGTTAAATTTTACAATGCATTACCTAACCCATCTAAAATTTTAAAACATTTTTATTCTCACCCATATCAAATGAAGGTATCTTTTTTCCCTTATCTTGACCAAAATATATCATAGCAATCATTTATTTAATTATCTGATTAATGAAAAGCAATAGGTTGCTTGATTTTCTTTATTTGGATTATTAGTGAAAATAAATAATTTTATATGCCCTAGTCATTGGTATTTCACTGGTATGACTTTTGCTATTTTTATTAGCCTGTTTATTTTTAAAATTTGATTCATGAGAGCTTTCTTATGTTATAAACACTAGTCTTTTGTCATATATCTTGAATATATTTTTGAAGTTTATATTTCATATTTTGAATTTGTTTATTGTGTTTTATTACCCATGTAAAATTTCATGTAACCAATTTCATCCATTTTGGCTTTGTGGTTTCTCATTTTCATATCGTGCTTTTAAAAAGCCTTCTATAATTATTAATTATAAAAAATGTTAAGCAGTTATTGAATGCTTACTATGACCTGGGTATGCCAAAGCATGAGGAGAAGGGACAAAGATGAATAAGAAGCCTTTTATTGCTTCAACACATATCATGTTAAATATAAAATATTTTGTTCTGTAGAAGGAATGAAGTAAATAGAACTTTCCCTTCTACAAACAAACAAGGGAACAGATAACAATTATCCAAACTTGTGTATCTTTTTTAAAAGAAAAACTTAAACCAGTCAAAACATCAACACATATAGTAAATAATAATATTTAAAATTGATCAGAAAGAAAACCAGGCCTAGGACTCAAGGTCTGTTTACATACTGATACTGTGAAACTGTCAAACAGTGCCACTTCTTTATTAGCTGAGGTGAATTCTGTAGTATCTACAAAATGAGGGGTTTTTTTAATGCAGATTTTAAATGCTTAAACAAAACTCATTTCAGTAGCATTTTTAGATACCTACTATAATGTCCAGATTTCATTCAATGTTGATGCAAGAGAATACTCTTTAAAACACAATCTTTTCCCTAAGGAAATATAGTTGGAAAGGCAAAGTATGCATTAATGAAAAGAGCACTCAGTGGCCCTAGAGCACTCAGCAAGTATTCACACTAACTCAACATGGAGATTTCTTAGGTTGTAACCTTGCAGATCATATTGACATTTGCTGGCATAAGATATAAATACAAATAAAATTTTATATGTTCAAAAACATTCAAAAACAAATATCTACCAAAAAATAAAGAAATAAAGGCACCCTAAAAGACTTGATTTTTATATTAGTGTAGTTGAAAGCCATAAGGCAGATGCTTTAGAAAAATCACTTATTATTATTATTGTTTACATAGTAAAACTTCACCCCACAATTCATATACTAACATTGCTGACACTCATCTCTCCTGTATATGCCAGGCTTGACCCTCTTTGACTTGAGTTATCTATTTCAGAGGAAAGATCAAAAGGAGAAAACAGTGGATTACAGATAGTCTACCAAACAGAAAATCTACTCAGGAAAGTCTCTGCTCTGGGTCATATACTTTGGAAGCAGGAATGTTGGTGTATAGTTTAAGGTCTCGTGAGTTTATTCATCTAACAACCAATTATCAAATACACACTACTGAATACATATGTTTAGATGGATGGGGTTGAGTCACCTGTTAGCCAGTTAAGGAAGGAAAATCTCAGGCAAAAGTATAAGTTGGGATAATGAGTTGAATGCTGAAGCACGAAAAACACTATGGACATACATAGCCTGATTGCTGGGGAGAGGTTTCAGATTGGAAGGGAAAAATGAAAGTAAAACAGGATTGGAAGCAATGCTTGAGAGCACCATCATGAGTGAGAAGATGTACATTTGTCTTTATTCTTCTGTCCTGGAACTTAAGAAAAGGAATATGGAGCTGGTCTTGCCCTCAACCCTGAAAGTGAGAAAGGCAGAAGGAGTTAAAAACAAGATTTCTGCAGAAAATAAATCCTTCAGCAAAGGGGATGTCAAAGACTTTAGCTGGATAATTTCAATTTGGGGCTGGTGAAGAGAGGGAGAGTTGCATTCAGGGAATGAGGCAGGCAGGAAGAAGGCAGTTGTCTGCATGCTTTCTCTACAACCTTTAGAAAATTATGAACGTTATGAATCCATTATAGTGAAGTTTGAGGACACACAAGTGGCCTGTGCTGTTTTGTCAGGCTACATGGAGGTCATATCTCCAAGAGAGTCTGCATTGGAATCACAGAATTGCATAAAAGCAATAGTAAGATCAGTGCTGGAGTTCGCATGTTAATATCCAAATTCTGCAATATGTTTTTATAACAAATACCTACTACAATAACCCATAAGTCTTGAGCAGCCCTGGGCCTAAACACAGCAAAGGGCTATAAGATAATAAAGCCAAAGTTTACTGTCAATAAGACAACTGTGCAGATTGTGAAATCAAATCTGTTTGAAAGCCACTAGCATCTTTGGAATTTTTCCTTCTCTAAGTTATATGGTATTTTACTTCAGAGGAACTCAAAATATTCTAGGAGAATACAGTTGTAATAATTGCATTGTGGGGGGTTTTTGGTTACACATTGTTAAAAATATTTGAAATAAAAAAATAATTTAAGGAAGTCATGTCTGCCTTAACCTTTCCCATTCTTCCACGTGCTTTCATTTTAGATAGGGTTTAGAATAAGTGTGCTCTTTATAATATACAGGTAAAATTCTTTTGCTATATTTTAATTATATGTTTTGATACCATTCCTCAAGTCAGATTTAAATTTGCAAGAAGTGATTAGATTTGGGATGAGAAGGAAAGCCAGCAGGTGCAGCTGGCTTGATTTGTCTAGGGGAATCACTCAAAGTCTGTTAAATGTAAGATTTGTGGCTTACTTCTATTGGATAAGCCCAATATACCAAGTTCTCATTTATAAGCATGCCATGTGACCACCTGGGAAAAAAGACTTTTATTAAATTATATTCTGCTTTCTTGCATTCCTAAGTGCTAACGTGTAAGAAAAAGTCTCCAACTGAAAAAAGATTTATTTGAAACTTTCTGTTTCTCCTGTTTCCTCCCCCCCCCCCAACTTTTTTTTTAGTTTGTTAGTTTTCCTTCAATATCAAATCATGTTCCATACTGTGTCTTTCAGTTTGAACATTCTGTTCCTCCTTTTTCATTCATCAATCCTTTTGCCACTTTCCCTTAAGCATTTCCTCAATTTAAACCTTATTCAATAATAAATGTACTTCACAGACTGACTAGATGGTTTACAGGACGTTTTTCTTTAAGATTTCCTTATGCAGCAAGTTTCAATTCTCAAACAAAATAATGGTGATGATGATAAAGATGATAAAAATGTTCAATTCTTACAAAGCGTCTTGTGCAGGCATTTAAAGCAGTTTTTGCATTGTGTGTACCATGCAACTTCTGGGGACAAACTCTTTATCACTCTTGGTTTGTTTTATTTTGTAACCTAGATCTGTTCTACAGTGAGAATGAAGTTAAGCCTCTAGCCCTATTTGAAACTTCCAATGATCAATGGAGACCCCAATATGTCACAGTTTTCCCAATAGTTTGATGTTTACAATCAGCATAAAGGTTTCTGTTATACTGAGATGAAACCCATGTCTATCTTTCACGTTTAGTGAAGACGCATGTCCCACAATACAGACTCAGCATTCTCAGTGACTTCAGGCATTCTTCAAACATAAGGAGTCCAGGCCCCTCCTGATTTTGGTTTCCTTTAACTGATACACTCTAATTCTTCAAGTGTACTCTTTAAGTCTTGTCATTGATTTTGGAGAATTGATTGGTCATATATAATTTATGAACCACCATTAAAATATTAATATATATGCCATAAAAATGGCACATAATGTTGGGATTTGTTGGACCAGTCAAGAGTTTCTTAGATAACCTTTCTTTCCTCTCAGAATTGTTAACACAGCAAATTTGTTAGGTGCTAAGGATTCCCTATGGTTTTTAGAGCCGTGAATGTTTTGTGCTTTTAAACAGGCCAGGTAGCAGATCAGAGTACTGCTATTAATCTTCTTCTCTCTGATGAGTGTAACTGATGCCTGTTCAGTGGGACTGGTCCCACTAGAGATAAAAACAAACAGAAAAAATGTGTACAACTTCCAAGGTGCAACCTGGCTCCACTGGAAACCCAGCATGGCAATCAGTAAGCCTGACATTTTTAAGTACCCATCATAAACTACACAAGGACTCAGCACCACCTTAGCTGATAATGTAATAAATCTACAAAAACTAGTAGAAGGAAGGGAACATGGAGAAGGATCAAAAGAGACAGCAACTGCAACCTCACCTTTTTCTGTTGGCATGATATAAGTTGCATCAAGGTCAGGAAAATATATATACACTTTTTACGGTCCATGGAGGAAAATGTAGAAATTGTTATTGTGAAAATTACACTGATCAACTTAGTGCTTTGATATTTGGGGTGCTTTAACTCTACTCATGTTCTCTACTCACATGCCACTCATTAGCCAAGAAATTACTTAGAGTTGAAATGTTTACTCACATATTTTTTAAAGTGAATATTATAAAAGAAAGGAATATTTTCATTTCCTGTAACTGTAAGCTATATGACAACATAGCCCCTATTTCACCTGCTCCCGGGATTCAGAGGGTTTCTGCTGCTAACAGGATTGGGCTGCACATCTTCACAGAGTGCCTTGGGCCTTCGTTTTTCCTACACACGTTTTGCAGGTAATCCTGCATTTACAGGTGCAGAATATTTTCTTCCAGGCCAAAGAGCAAAGACATTACTGATCTTCCTGACAAGACCTTAACTATAATACTGTGGGATGTTCAGAAAACTAGATTTTCAAGTATCATAATCTCAAGATAAGAACCCAAAGAATAGTTTTTAAAATGATGGAAGAAGAGAATCTAAAAGAGTGAAACTCACTGAAATGACAGTCTCGATGGAGATGAGTACACACAAAGTCATAGATCATTAACACTAGAGGAAGAATGTGCATGCCAGATATGGAAATGGCCGGCTGGTTTTATCTTCCCTGACCATGAGTTAAGAATTCTGTCTACAAGTTTCATCCGGAATGCTGAGAAAAACAAAGTGACCGTTAGAGAATTATGAGCATTATGAATGCATTATAATGAAGTCAGAGCAAAATTGAGGCAAGCAATTCAAATACTTCCATCAAGAGTTCTTAATCCAAGAGGTCCACGCCAGTATTATCAAGAGAGCACTTCTCACAATGCTCATTTCGGGGGTTCCACTGCCAGTTATTTTCATTCATTTGGGTCTTAATGAAATTCATGTATATGAATTTTGAAAAATTCTCTCATGTGGTATTGATGATAATTTTGGTTAAGAAAAGGAAGCATTTCTACCTTATATATCTGCCAACTTATCCACTAGATTGTAAATTCCTTTGAAAGGAGCTGACATGTTTACCTTGTCTTTTGCTATGCTTAATACTATTAAATTGGTAAGTTCTAGAAGGAAAGGGTGTGCTAGTTTTGTTCATTATTGAAATTTCTCTTGCCCTCCCTTTGCTGCTTTAGCCAGAGGAAGACATTGCCTATGGTTAGTACTAAAGAAATTGAATTTTTAAAAAATGAAAACTAAGTATTTAATTATGAATGGCAATTAATTTTCCTTTCTTCTATTGTTATTGTTTATTATCTACCAAGTGAGTTTGCAAATGTTCGTTGACTACACTGAATTTTCAAGGTTAAACAAGTTATTTTAAGGGACTTTTGAGTGGTATTTTGTAGAAATAAGTTTCATTGCTTTATATTTGTGGTCTTTGGGGGGCTTCTGTAAAATATATTTTTGATTTATAGAAGACTTGATCAGAGCAACTCAGTTGTACCAGTTTTCAGAAACATGGGAATTAAATAACTAATCTGAAGTAACAAAAAAAGCAGATAAAGTTGAGACCATGATTTCAATTATGGTTCTAAATGGCATTGTTAATGAACCTTGCCTAATAGGACTAGCATAACACTTTATTTTTGTAACTCATACATCAAAAAACTACTTGACCCATATGACTTCTAAGGTCCTCTAATTCTAATACTATAATAAGGAGATTCTCCTTATATATTTTAGTAAGGCACATGAAAGAAAATAAAAGCATATCTAGTCATTCAATAATTATTGCAGTCAATACTGGATAATATTAGATAAGAGAATCCTATCTAATATGCAAATTGACCATACCTCTGATCAAGCCATGCCCACAAGCCAATCAGGAGCAAATAAACTCCAACCAAGATGGCTGCAGCCACTGAGAACAGGAGGGAGGCTTAGGTTTCCCCAGCAATGGAGGAAGCCAAGCTTTCTGCCTGCCCTTGCTGGCCTAGACTCCACTCAATGCTATAAAGTTTCAATTATAGGAGATATATCCCAACAGAAATGGCGGCAGCCATGGAGCTAAAGAGAGCAGAGGCTAGGGTTGCCTGGGTGATGAAGGAAGCCAAGCTTCTGTGGCTCTGGCTGGCCTAGGCCTCCACTCCAAGCTACAAGGTTTCAATTATAGAAGGTAAATGTCCCAATAGAAATGGCTGCTGCCACACAGCAAGCAGGAGGCTTGGCTCCACTCCAGGCTACAAAGTTTCAATTGTAGAACATAAATTAATCCCAGACCCCAGGGCCTTCACTTCGATTGCTAGGGGACATTGTCGGCCTGCAAACCACCACAGGTCCCTCACCCAGGCCTCCCCATGCCCCAAGGGGACCCCCACCCTGATCCAGAACACCCTTCAGGGCAAACCAGCTGGCCCCCATCCATGTACCAGGTCTCTATCTTATCTGATAAAAGAGTAATTTGCAGATTGACCATCACTCCAACACACAAGAGGGCTGCCCCTATGTGGTCAAAGATCCTGCCCCATGTGGACACAAGATGGCCACCACAAGATGGCGAGCAGCGGAATACAGTTGGGAGGGACCAGGCCTTCAAGGGAGAGCAGTTAGGGGCAGTCGGGCCAGCAGGGGAGCAGTTAGGCATCGATCAGGTTGGCATGGGAGTGATAAGGGGATGATCAGGCTGGAAGACAGAAGCTGTTAGGGGCAATCAGGGAGGCAGGTAGGCCAGTAGTTGGGAGCCATCAGTCCTGGATTGTGAGAAGGATGTCTGACTGCCCATTTAGGCTTGATCCCACTGGGGGGGGTCTCGGATTGGAGAGAGTACAGGCTGGGCTGAGGGACAATCCCCCCCAACCCTGTGCATGAATTTCATGCACTGGGCCTCTAGTATATTATAACATCCCACCTTATTTCATGGTTTTTGAATACCATTCACTGATAACTGAAAAAAAAAAGAATGATAAAATTGATTGATATCAAACATGAGTTGTTAGTATAGGCCAGTGGTAGGCAAATTCATTAGTCAACAGAACCAAATATCAAGAGTAAAATGATTGAAATTTCTTTTGAGATTCAAAATTTTTAAACTTAAACTTCTTCTAATGCCACTTCTTCGAAACAGACTCACCCAGACCATGGTATTTTGTGGAAGAGCCATACTCAAGAAGCCAAAGAGCTGCATGTGGCTCACTAGCTGCAGTTTGCCGACCACTGCTATAGGTCTTCATCCAGGCACATATATAGAAGACATGACTTGAAATGTTCAGCTGGCCACCTTTGTATGAGTTGCAATGAGCTGTATGTTTTTCAAAACCTCTATTAAAGATGCCTGTGCTATAGGTTCAGTAGATCAATAAGTGAAACATAGATCTTGTGTCCAACTTTACTACTGAACTTTTCTCCATAAAGTATTTCCTATACCCCTCTACCTATCATTTTGCTTCTCTTCAAATCCACATGAATTGATTCTGCAGCTCACTTATGCACTTACCTTGTCCTATCTTCTGTTAGACTTTTTACCAAGTTATAAACCCCTGTAGGATGGGTGACACTCTTTGTCATCCTGTGTCTCCTGCTATGACAAGCAGATAGCAGGTACACAATTATAGACTCCTTAAATAGATCATCTGTTATCCAGAAATTAATAATGACAATATCTTCTTAATCGCAAGAATAATTACACCACTGTCACTGAAGTAAAAAGAGAACACTTAACTTCAAATTCTGAAGTCTTTTGAAAATAGATGTCTAAGCTGATTTAAAGCGGAGCTTTTAAAGCTGTCATCAAAGACACTTATTCACATTAAAAACCTGACCTATTTATATACTCATGCATAATTTATATCTTACCTGTTTCCAAAAATTAATTGAAGACACCATTTCAATGATGCCAATTATGGAGACTACTGAAATATCAGTAACAAAATCAATTATGAAAAGTCCTTTTCTCAAACTCAACTTAGAATTTGTAAATGTTTGTAAGTCAAAAACATTATATCAAAGAAAGTTTTAGTTACTAACTTATCATATGATTCTATTTCAAATATAGTATTTTATATTATTTTTCTTTTAATATACATTATTAATTTACACTGTTTTAAATGTTATGAACTATAGAGTGAATTAAATATACATATAATATATTCAGGTGAAAAATACATTAAATCCTGGCTTCAAATGAATTTAAATATAAAGAATTCCAAGGAGTTGGGAAAACAGTCAAACATTCTAAAGTCTCAGCAATACCACAATGATGAGAATTATAACCTGTTCCCATTTTTCTTAGAAGGTCATTTGAGGTGAGGTCTTCAAGGGAACAAGAGAGTTCTATTGTAAGAGAGAAACATGAGGGAAATGAAGACAGAAGCAGAGAGGAGAACCCAAAGACCAAACCCTTTCATATTCCCTTCATCCGAAGTTTTCTTACTCCAGTGAGTTCTGCACAATTTACCTGTCCAAAGGGGTTGTGTGGAAGACATTGAAATTTCTACCCAGCTATGTTGAAATCTACAGTACATGCATGCCATTTGAATTGAATATGAAATCTTTGGGCATATCATTATAAGATGGATCCCACTGAATATGGGAACATGTACCCAGGTGGGTTCAATCATAATTTCTACTCTGTGAAATAAAATTTCAATCTAGCTGGCAAAACTAAAAATTGATTTTAGAGGGTTTTTTGTGTTTTTTTTAAAGAAAATGTTCTCAGTAAAAGAATTATAATTCAATTATAAATACTGGATATTTTGATTTAATGTCTTTCTATTTGAGATAGGGTTATATAAAAATTTATTAGTGGAATCTCATTAAAATATGTTTAAGCAATTGATACAGATAAGGCAGACAAATTCTCTAGGTTTAATAAAGTTGATCATGTGATGAAATAAAAATAAAGGAATTAAATAAATCTTTTTTGGAGATTGAGGCTGTTGATGACATGAAGGTTGCCCCTCAGCTTTAGAAGGTTCACATGCAATAAAAAAACTTTATATCATTCAGAAAGAAACCAATAAATGATTAGAAATTTCTTAATAATGATAATGAATAGTTTAAGCTAAGGACTTTATGTCCAAAGTTGATGCTGTTTAACAAGGCCCGAAAAATAGACTCATGTTTACTTCTGACACATAACATGAAGTCAGTGTCAAATGGGAGATGCCATGATAACCCGGAATGGGAGAGAAAGACCTACTTGTGGACCAGAAAGACACCTGGTGCCCTATGACCTTCCTCTGAAAGCTGCCAACATTGCCTGGTCCTTGGCAGTTACACTTGTATGGCTGTTCCTGACCCAGAAAGAAGTCCTTTATCCAGAGAGCCTTAAGTTTCGAGCTGGTCCGCCTGTAAGAGTTTTAACAAAGATCAGAATTAAATGTGGTTGTAGGCTCCTCCAGGATTGTTATGGGCAAGAACCGATTGGGAATGTTGGCTAAAAAGTACACTCAATATAGCTGGGAGTGAAAATAATGCAATATGAAGATACTTAAAGCATTGGATATAGGCAATGCTTTCTAATTGTAAATAAAGGCTTCTGTTGCATACTGACAGGGTCATTAGCTTCAGTGTTCTTAGAGGGGCCAAGGGAAAAGATAGAAAACAAAAAGAATACAAGGGGAATTTTAGCAGAGAAGACATAGCCTTGCATTTTGTACTTCTTCAACTACTTCCTTCAAGTAGCTCTTGCTCCTTCATCTTACCTATTTTACCCCAGGACTCCCAAGTCTGCCTGATGCTCCTTCTGGTAGAATCGGTTGTACATGTCTTTTTATTCCCTGTGAAATAGACATCAGTGTTGAGTAGATGTGCGTGCCCTCATTTTCCACACTTCTTTCTCTGCATCTGATGTATTTCTTCTTTATTAGCTCCAAAACTTAGTGCCACTTGCAAGTTTAAAAGCTGAACAAATAGAGGACAATTTCTAGAGAGGTTGGGCCTCAGATGTGTCAAGGGATAGAAATGTGAGAAAGTGGGGAGAGGACAGCTCACTCTTTTTGCATGGAGGAATTCTCAACGGGGTGAAGGACACAAGTGATGGGGTAGATTAGAGCTGGAGGCAGAGTTAACACATATTAGTCTTGGTTCACATGAACCTATTTGTACATAAATTGACCCAGTCCCCCGGGTCACTTTCAGAAAAACCTTTGGACCCCAAGATTGCTACTCTAAGTCACTGCTCCCTAGGACTGGCCCAACCAATGTCATTCTAAATACTTTTTTAGCCCTTGTAACTTTAGCACTCACATCCACAGCTCTAACCTCTTATTGTGTACCTGTTTCCATCTCATCAAGTCAATTTTCTTTAAAATCTTTAGTGCTAATCCTTGCTACCACTTATTAGGTACCCACTATATGCCTGGTAATGTGTTAGATGCTTTACATATACCTACTTTAATCCTTGCAATCTTATCCACTATGATTGTTGCAATAATAAAGTATATATTACTAACTTCATTTTACAGATGAAGACAAGAAAACATAAATGAAAGAATTTTCCAGAGTGGAAAAAATGGTGATATAGATGAGAATCAAACCAAAATAGGTCTTGCTTCAAAGTTCATGCTTATTGTACCAGAGCTCATACTATAAATAGTTCCTCAACATTTTCCAAAGTTCCCATATCTCTGCTGCTGTCTACATTCCAGCACCATCTCTGGCCCTCCTGCCTTCTACTTACTACTGCAGCAACAGGTAAATACTGGTAGTGTCCACCGTCCCCTCCTCTTTAGAACATGTTCATGCCCATTCCGATGCTTAGAAAACTGTTCTTCAATAAAGCTTAGCACCTAGATGTGAGTTGCCTCTAAGACTTCCCTAGTACTGCCTCATATGTACAGCAGCAGCCTATGCCCAGGCCTTTGTGAACACTTGTAACATTATAACATCCCACCTTTTCCATGTTATTGGAATACCATGGAATGATCTTTTGCAGGTGTTTTCTCACCTATGCAGTAAGCCTCATGAAGTAAGAAAAGTCTTTCACATCTCCAAAACCCAACACAGAGCTTGGCACAGGCAGAAACTCTGAGAATACTTGTAGAATGAAAGTTATTTGAAACTTCAGAACTGCTTTTCCTTTGGTGTGTGTGTGTGTGTGTGTGTGTGTGTGTGTGTGTGTGTGTGTGTGTGTGAGAGAGAGAGAGAGAGAGAGAGAGAGAGAGAGAGAGAGAGGGAGAGCACAATTGCGAGTTTTGATGTTTCCCATTTGATTTTATGTTTTGTAAGAGTAGGGATAGTGTCATCTATTTTTATTATTATTCTCTTTCAAAATCCTTTGCCTGATGAAGACAACAGTGAATGGCCCTATTTTCATGTCAGTGTTGAGTAGATCCTTGAAGATGAGCCATACGGAAGAGAAAGACACTGAGGAGACAGATGACAAGGTGGGGGAAGGAGTAAGCATTTACTAAGTATGTATATCTCACCTACTTGCTGAAGGACTCAAGATTCTAGCAAATTAGATAATATAAATCTGGGTAATTAAGAATAAATATTGAACTCAGACACTATAAAGAGTAGAGAGAAGTGACACTTGAAATGAACTGTTTACTTCAATTTGGACACTTACTTTAGCAATGCCTCCTGGCAACTAAAACAAAGTCAGAAACCATTCAGTTCCACAACTGATGAGTATGCATTTACCTATAAACAATAGAAAACCTGGCTTACAGTGGCTCACACTTAGAGAGTGTATTCCTCTCACGGAGGTCTCAAGTGGCTGCCAGCCTTGATTCAATAGCTGAATTGTTTGTATCAGAACGAGAATCTCTGCACAACTCTGTCTTTTCCTCAGGCTTCTTACCTATGATGGTTGTGGGATTTGCGCTGCTGTTCAGACACCATGTCCAGGTTTAAGGCTGGAGGAAAGGAGGGAGACTGAACAAGCCATATGTTTGCTTATATGAAGAAAAGCACAGTCTTTATTGACTCTCCTTGTGTTTTATAGATCAGAACTGTCAAATGGTCATTCTAGCATGAGGAGAGTTTTAAAAGCATATGTTTTAATGTGACATGCATTGCTACCCTGAGTAAGACTGGCATTCTGTTTACTAAGAAGAAAACAGCAATGTCACTGGATGGACAGCTCACACTGGTTACAGATTGCACTTTTTGCTATTTGCCAATCAACAAATATCATAGAAACCCCAGGAGACATATATTACATACATCAATAATAATTTGATGAATTAGTAAATACATATTTGGTATCCTAACTGAATTATTTGGAAAAAGAAACCACAATCCATAAAACATAGATCAACTGGCCATTTTGATATCAGAGAGAGAGAATAACTTTTACAATATTGAAATTTAGCCATATATCTTGTCTAAAAATTTCTACAAAACATCATTTGTCATGACCAGGAATTTGTATACAAAATTTAATTAATTAATCTCCTATTATTGGACATTTAGGTTAGTTCCATGGTAACAAACCAGATAATTAATCCTATATAAAGAAAGCTAATATACCAATCAACAGAACAGCAGAATGATTGGTCGCTATGATGCGCACTGACCACCAGGGGGCAGACACTCAATGCAGGAGCTGCCCCCTGGTGGTCAGTATCAGCCAGAAGCCAGGCTCATGGCTGGCGAACTCAGGGGCGGTGCCAATAGCCTCTCCTGCCCCTACGGCAGCACTAAGGATGTCCAGCTGACAGTTGTTGGACATCCTCCAAGGACTCCCAGACTGTGAGAGGGCACAGGCCGGGCTGAGGGACCACTCCCCAAGTGCACGAATTTTAGTATTATTATAAATATAGTTGGAAGTATATCATTATTTTTTCTATAAGAAAAAATAATAGAAATAAAACTCTAGTGACAGTTGTAATGAACATTTTTAAGACTTTCAATACATACTGCCAAATTACCTTTTAGAATTCTATAATCTACAGCTCACCAGTAGTAAAGTAAATTAGAATGCCATTTTTAATGCATCTTTTCCAACATATAAAACCTACTGTGGAATTGAATAAGTTAAAAACTGGTATTTAATCACTTTGTTTTTATTCAGTTTGCTTTGATACACTGGTATGAATAAACATAATCTAAAATGGCTTATAAAAATTGTGTATTTTTTGTCCGTATTTCCTGTTTATAACCCTTGCCCATTTTCCATTGAGATATTGATATTTTTGTATTGATTTATAAACGTTTCTTTAAGTTATAAATAATGATTCTTAGTTATGAAATAAAAGTATTCTTATGATCAAGAATATAACTACCTGCATCCATTTTTGGACTTTTAATATTTATAGTAACCTTTGACTTCTCCCTTTTTCACTTTAAAGAAAGAACTTTTGAAAAATTTTAAAGAAATACTCATGGGATGGGTAATATATTTTTTAAAAACCATTTGCAGACAGGACAGTCGTGTGTTTTCACTTATGTCTGTGAATGACAACTCAGTCTTTGATGCTTTGCTAACATCCTTTTCATCTCAAAACTAGTATTTTCTGGAATTTAATGTTGCATACAATTCTTTGTTAGCAGAGTTACACCTCCAATTCTAGCTTTTTCCTGATTGACTGAGAAGTTAATGTTGTCCACAGCTGTCTAAGAGTGTTCCTTTATAGCTAATGTTTCCTTCATGTCTCCTAAATTTTATAAAGATATTTTTTTTACTTTCTTTTGTGTGTTTTTTATTGATTAAGATATTACATATGTGACCTTATCGCCCCCTTCCCCACCCCCCATGCCCTCACCCTCCCTGGTGTCTGTATCCATTGGTTAGGCTTATATGCATGCACACAAGTCCTTTGGTTGATCTATTCCCCTTACCTCCACTGTCCTTTACCTTCTCTCTGAGATTTGATGGTATGATTGATGCTTCTTGGTCTCTGAAGGGAAAATCCTCTACCAGGTGGTTCATTAGCATGAATGCTTCTTATTTTTGATAATCCAATTTCTTAGGGCAGGGTGAGCATGATCAATCTTAAGGGATCATTTTAGGACAAAAATTCCTTTTCAGCTACGTCTTCATTCCTCTTTTCATTTCTTCTTTAAGAACATTGGTCAACTTTAGGTTGGATTTTTATGATATTATCTTCCAATATCTATATGTTTGCCATCTTTTATCTTAATTCTCTGTTGTTGTTTTTTAGGTTAAATTTTTAAAGAGTTTCTTATCTTTTTCCTGTCTCTGATTCCATTTTCTACAGAATTCATTTTGATCTTTATTCCTTCCAATGAGAATTCAGACATTTTTATTGCACTTACAGTTTCCTTTCAATTCTTCCTATTTCTCCCAGTTATTTTAATTCAGCTTGTCTTTATTTTTTCTCCTGATTTATTTATTTATTTACTTTTTCTGTCTTCTCTTATTTTTCTGATTCTATTCCATGAAAGGCCTTCTATACTTAATATTTCCAGTTGATATGATATATGCTTGACCTTGGACGTTCTCACAATTATTTCATTGTCGGTGATAGTGGCAGATTTTTTTCTTAGCTCCATTTCCAGTGTCTGGGTAGCATTCAAATGAAGTACTTATATTAGATTGATTCAATACCTTCTATTCTCAATATCTGTTTTCTGGCACTATAAATCTGAATGCCCTTGGCCCTTCTAAAGGCTTTACCAGGTCTTTTTCTCAAAGAATTTTAGATGTCTTCATACATACCACACCAATGGCTAGAATGGGAAAAATATGACCTTAGACTTTCACTTATAGGATTGCTAGGAAATTGACCACCACATACATTTATCAAAGAAACTAAAGTGACAATCATTGCTAGGGTCTTCAAGTCAGACAGTCACAGAGGAGGTGACCTACTTCTAAAGAAGAACACCTCCCTCTAGAAAGTAACAGAATGAGGCAAACCAGAAATGGAAAAAAATCTACATTCATACACAGCTTATCCTATGAATTTAAATTTACAAAACTAGCTACATAATAAGCAATAATACATACTAAGAGGCAAACTAAATCTGTATATTTTTTGTATGTCAGAGGAATGATCACTGAAATTGTGGTTTATATAAGATCTTTCATTTGGTGGGAAAATATAATTATACATTTTAATTAAGTAATTCTTTAAAGTTTGAAATAAATAAAAATCTTTTCAATAGCTGAAAGTTCATAGTCTGGCTCATAGCAGATGTTAAGTAAACAGTTTTCAAAGAATGGATGAAATAGTAGAGACCCTATCTTTGGAAGAATAAATCTGAAAAGAACAAGAAACTGGGTAGAGTTGGGGCAACTCTCTTCTTCCTTAAGAGACTGCTTCTCTGAGCTCTGGGACGAGGGCACATGGAATTGAGAAGGCCACAGGTGGAAGACTTAAGCTCCAAATTGATACCCAGCAGCACACCCAGGGAGCAGCTGTGCCCAGCAGCATTTTACAAGCCTTCAATTTTCTCCACAATCTATTGAATTCCAACAGACCATGCTTAGTTTATTGTATTTCCCCAGCCAGTAACCTCTGCCCTACACAAAACCCCAAGTTTTCTAGAATAGTCAATCACTTCAGTGTTTGGGAATTCTACAATAAGGAATATGTGTGCAGAAACATTGATTATTGCACATCCAATTGTCCTGAAATGAACAAGGAACTAGAAAGCAGACTGTCTGGGCTTTAATCCTGTCTTGAACCCTGTCTGACCTTGGAAACATTTCTGAATCTCTCTGAGTTTCAGTATCTGAAAAATGGAGGAATTGAAGGAGACCATCTCTAAAGACACTTTGGCTGCAACACTCTGCAGTTCCCTTTTTAGATATGATACTATTCGCTTTATTAGACACTAAGAAGTTCATTTGGAGAATGTGGCTCTTTGAGTCCTATAGGTGTTTGTTTAAATGTAAACAGAAAAATTGCTTAAAATGCTCCTCTCCTTACTGTAGTCTGAGATGAAAAGGGTGCATTTTTTTCAGTGTGTTCAGTTTTCAAAAGACATTCTGGAGGAAGTCAGCCAATTTCTGCCCACACAACTTCCAAGTGACGTCAATGGAAGCAGAGCACACAGATCTCTAGGCAAGTTTTGGCTCATTATGTGAGGGTTTTGTGTGGGTTTTTTTTTTCCTTTTTTAAAAGAACAACTGCAAAAATGATTTCTCTCAACTCAAGTTACACAATTTGTTCTTCTTTGTGTCCTAAGTCAGCAATAGACAGAATGTGGAAAATAAAGCAAGATCTCCTTTTTACACATCAAGTAAAACAGGACACAGTTTTGTGAACCATGGGATGTTTAAGATTCCAGAGCTCTCTCTAAGTAATATTTCTCTTACAATGGCCTCCTCCTAATTTCAACATAAAAGGCTGATAAGTAATCATCAGTTGGAAAACATACCTAATTATTCTTACTTTGATTTTAAATTTGATTTTCAATCCTTCTATTGGCATTGCATATCTTGGGCTGATAGCTTAATTCACAGAAATATTTCTAAAAACTTCCCTGACAAGAAAATATGTGTGTTTTTCTCTCAGCTCAACTTTACATGATAAAGTCCAATAGATCTTATAATTGTATTCTACCTAATATAAATATGATTATAAGAAGAAGAATAGGTAGCAGTCATGAAGCTCTTAACATTTCAGTGTTCACAGAAATCCTGTAAAGTTGCTGTTATTTTCCTGGTTGTTCTGATTAGGAATCAAGATCAGAGACATTAAGTAATTTTCCTAGGGTCACACAAACCAGGCAGTCTGGCTTCAAAATCTAACCACTATGTTATCTGGACAATAATTGGTTTATTTTTCCATTCAAAAGCTTCTAAAGGTACCTAACTATTCTAAATTCTGAGCATAGTTTGTTACTAAGTAATGTGGAGTAATGAGGCAAAAACAAAGTAATAGAGGAGGTTATTCATATTTTTTTACATCTACACACCGGAACAGACATTGTACTCAACAACCCATATCTATTTAATCTTTGCAAAAGCAGTATGAGCAAAGCTGTATCCGGGACATTTTATTGGTAATGAAACTGAGTTTTAGGGAGGTTGTCATTTGCCACAGATCTCAGGGCTGGTAAAGGTTTGAATTCTAGCTCAAGTCTATGTATTTCCACCACCTGCGCTTGCTTTAGTAGAACATGCCACCCCTATAGCACATGTGAACAAAATACTGAGCTTAGTTTCTTGGCCAGAATAGGGAACACACAAAGGTGCACCCAATATTTGTAGAGGTCTTAGAGTATTTTTAGAGGTGATGATAACCGAGGGAATTGTCTAAATTTGAGAACTTATGTTATTATACTCCACTGTAGTTTGTATGACCCAACAGTGTTGAGAGGGCATCATTCAAATCTAGATCCAAAGAAGTCCATGGACAAAATACATAATTTGATTATTAGTGTATATTTGAGATAAAGTAGAATCAAAATATAAATTCCATTTTAAAGCAATTTTAAGTGAATACAATGTTTTATGTATAAACTCTGATATTTTTAAATTAACAGAGAAATGTTAAATGAAAATGCAATTTTTTATGAGAAATGAAAACTGGCATCCTGTGTATGATAACCTAGAAGAAACATTCTATAAATATTTAAAAGGTGTGATTTTTTAGAAATAGTTATTAAAGTACTTTAAGTTCTTCAAAATGAAAATATAAGTTGAAAGTTATTTTATTATGCCCTTCTTTATTTGAATAGAACACTTCTCCTCAAAAATAGTACCAAGTAAATGAGGCAGTTTGGGTTTAAATTGTCCTCCCTTCGGAGTTTGTTCACATCATACCAAATGTCTTATTTATATTTAAATACCACAGGGAATGGGCAAGAAATTTTATGTTTAAACTGGACTTTTTCAAGACTTTTAAGGCCAGAATATTTGCTTTGCCAAAGACTAAATTATTGCAAAGTGGAGCAAGCACCTGATCTTGTGGTGAGTCAGAATAAGTAAATATCTCCACCTGGAAATGGCAACAAATGCTCTCCAGACCCCAGAGCACCATCTATTACCCCGGTGACAGCTGCCCGCCTGTTGGTGGCTCCACCTGAGTCTTCATATTGAGAGCTCAGATCTCACGATGAATCTCACTCCCTAAATCAGTCCACATCATCTATGTACTTGCTCTTGCAAATTTCAGCAGCTTCCAGGCCACCACAAGTTCTTGAAAACCCAGAAACACTTACAGACATCAAGTCACCTCGTCCATGCTTTCTCCATATTTAAATGGACAATCTGAGCAGAGAGAACATTTCTAACAGCTTTTACCCAGAAATGTCTTCGTAACTTTCTTCCCAACTCTAACATGAAATCCTAATGATATGACATCAAATACTGTGATGTAAAGAAACTTTGACATGTGTAGGGATGCGGTATTACTTTTAATCATGGCTTTAATGCATTTTACCCTCTGTATTTTCTGGGAGGGAATCTGTGTTTACATGGAAGATCAGAGAGTGGTTGTTCTTATCCATCCTGTGTCACAGAAAATATGACTCATTACTGTGCATCAACCTCAGAGTTAACTTATCTTCTGTGGAGGCAAAATTTACTTGCTCTTCGTTAATCTGGGTTACAGAACTTGTAGCTCTCTGAGAGTCAAAGCCAGTGCTGGTTCATGAGCATTGAACTGTGCAGAAAGATGCTCTGGGCCCTGTGCTCCGAAGGGCACGTGCTCAGCTTAATGCTCTGTTGTCATTATCTTGAAATCCTTAATCCTTGAAGCTCCTTAATAAACAAGGAGCTGTGCATTTTCATTTTACACTAGGGTCTGCAAATTAGCCAGCTCTGGTTACACTCTAATATTCATGTATGTAACAAAATAGAGAGTGGATTTTAAAGTATAAGAAATAAAATGAAAAATTGACCAAAGTGCTACGAAAGCATTTGAGGATTTCCCTCCAAGTCAGACATTCCATTTAGTAAATATATCTGGATTTTTTTTCCTGCAAAGAAATACTAATTTTTAAACTGATTGAATTCTCAAACAGATGATGTGATACATCCATTCATGTATGCCTATGTATATAGACAGTTTTTGGAAAATGAATAATTTTTTTAGCAGTTGCTAAGTACATAGAGCAGGAGAGGAGTGAGAAAAGAAAAATCTTTTTAAGTAGCTGTGACTAACCACTTACAACATTCAAAACTGTCTCCTTTTACTGTACATTGCCTCCTCTTTCAGAGAAACCATAATCCTCTCTTATTTGTTTTTGAATTACTCTTGTTTATAAAAATATTGCAGATGGCACCAGAGTTGAGTTTAAACATGCCAGACAACAGCTTGGAAGCCCGGGGCCTGGATCCCTTTATAAGTCAGAGAGCACAACCAGTCTTACCATGTTGCTCTTTCTTTCTCTGTGTGGGTGCAAGGGCATGGGGAGTGGGCCAACATGACGCTCAATGCACTATGCAGAAGCCAGCATGAATCCCGGGCCTTTTTGTGGACAGAAAGGACTGATTGTGTGGTAAGCAGCTGGAATGCACGCCGGTCACTTTTCGGAGTGGTGTTAGCAGGCATCATTTTGCTGGCTTGTTCGAGGAGTGGCAGAACAAGGACAGAAGGCAAGGCTCCTCTGTACTTCTGTTGCCCTGTAATTTTCCTCCTCTTCTCTGTTTAGATGTTTAAGAGGAATGCCATACATTCAGAATTCTTCAACCCTGTTTTCTCAATTGGATGCTGTTGTTTCCAAAGTGCAACCCTCCCTTTCAGGCAGCTTGGAAACAGTCTGTTTAGAAAGTGCGCTCAGAATGGCATGAGTGGCCCCGTCTGAGTGGCTCAGTGGTTGAGCTATAAACCAGGAAATCATGGTTCATTTTCTGGTCAGGGCACATGCCCGGGTTTCAGGCTTGACTAGGGATTGTGCAAGAGGCAGCCGCTCAATGATTCTCTCTCATCATTTAAGTTGTTATCTCTCTCTCTCTCTTTCAATAAAAATATATTTGGGGGGAGGAGAAGAATGGTATGAACTAGGGAACTCGGCAAAGCAGGCTGGGGGTGGAGTCTCAGATGACATTTTAATAAGGTTCTATGGCTAAAGCCTGGAATGGGACAGTAAAAGGGTTGCAACAAATACATTTTAGGGAACTTCTTGAATAGAATAGTAAGAGAAATAGCTGGAATTTTTATTCAAGATATCTTAAAGTTTATCAAAGAAATTTTCAAAATTCTTTACAAAATAGTAATCAAAATCTTTACCTATTGAATTACTTACAAATCTATTTGGCTGTAATTTTACAAACCTGGAAATAAAACCCACCCAATACCAAATCTTACAGCTCCTGCTTACTCCTCTTGTCTACTGAGAATAAACATTATATATAAAATGTTATGAGGGGTTTGATATTTTTGTTGGATTTTATTTCACAACTTAAAATAATAGAGAAGTCAAGTTTCAGATTATCTATAATTTTCTCTGCAAGTATATACTGGAATAAATGGTATGAACGAACATACAGTGTCCTCATACACAAGCATTTTCAGAAGCATGAATACTTATATTTCTTATTTTGACTTAGATTTAAATAAAGACTGTTTTTTAAATACTCCAGGCTTTTTCCAGGATATCATTTTGGAAACGTAGTTAATGAGATTGCACTTGAGCCCCCGTGCATTGTTGCACGGTTGGTAGGGTAACCCAAGTGAAACCATCAATTGACTCCTAATTGCTCACCTCACCTGTTCTTTCTACCCCATGCAAAGCTCTGGAATGACTTGGTAAAATACAAGGAAAATAACTGATGCAGCCTTCTCATACTGGGAAAACTCAAAACTCTGTCTCCCCATGCCAGGAAATCTCAACTGAAATCTCGGCTCCATTCTAATTTAGCTCCTGCCTTTCTGCTGCTTTCTGTAGGATTCTTGGAGACCTTCCCAAACATGCGTGATTTGGGAGTCAGTCAGTGATGTAAGAGGAATGTGTGCAGAGATTTTAGGGTTCTTTATGGTTTTTCTTCTTTGGAGTTCCTTTGTATTTTTAGCTTTTCTTATAGCCCTGAACTCTGGCTCCTGGTTCCTTAAGCCAATAAAAGTGTACTTTTTGACTGATCTCTCTTCCCTGGCACCCTCGCACCAAGGATCCTTCACCTTGCATTTTCTGTTTGGGTTGGTTGCTGTACAGCGTCTTCAGTTGTTTGTTTAGATTTTGCCCAGCTTGTTATCAGAAGGAGGGTTCATGCAATACAAGCAACTCTGCCATGCTTAGGTCTAAGAAAGAAACAAAAGTGTGGTGCTTTGAGGGGTATATGAATGCTCTATTTTCTTTTTTTAAATATGTTTTTATTACCAAGAGTAAGAGAATGAGGGAGGGGGAGAGAGAAATAGAAATATCAATGATGAGAGAGAATCATAAATATACAAAATCAACTGTATATTTATGCACCTGGAAAAAGCAATTAGACAATGTCATTTTAATTTATATTTGCAATTTCATGAAAGGATGTAAAGCACCTGATAGTCTCACAAAAGATGTGCAAGACTTTTATACTGAAAATTATAACAAATTATTGAATGAAAAGTTTTGGAAGATTCTCACTATTATCTTCATAAAGATATATGTATCATGTTCTCAGAGAAAGAGACTCAATATGAAAATACATTAATTCCCTCCCTCTCCCCAGAAGGGGAAAATGGAAAAAGATTGGAAAGGCATGTCACAGCGAAGGAAATAGAAAATGGCCCACAAACATTTGAAAAATGCTCAATCTCACTGGAAACTCAGGACATGCAAAATTAAGTTCCCAGGAGACATTATTTTGTACTTACCAAATTGGCAAAATTTTAAGAATCGAATACCAACTGTCACGTAGAAACAAGATTGTCAACAGCTTGTAGAAGTGTAAATTGGTTCAATTTCCTTAGAAAATATTAAATCATCATCTATTTCACATGGCAGCAATTTTACTCCTAAATAATTACCTGGAAAACTTTTACACATCTGTGTATAAAAATATCCATGACTTATTATAATAATAAAAACAAACAAACAAAACCTGGCCACAATCCAAGTGTCTATCAACAGCAGAAAGGATGAATGTAGCATTAGACTACCACACCACAGTAAAAATGAATAATACACAGTTCCATCTACCAACATTGTAGTGGCTTAAAAATATAAGTTTGAAAGAAGAAAGAACAAGTATCCTGTTTGTTTCCATTTTCATAAAGTTCAAAACTAGGCAACATGAAATAAAATACTGTTTGGGAGTACCTATGTAGATTGAGTCTGGTGAGGGACAAAAGGAAGAGAATTATACCATAAATTTCATAATGGACAAAAGGAAGAGAATTATACCATAAATTTCAGAAGGAGATGTGAGTGTAGAAAGAAACAAAAGTGTGATGCTGTAAGGGGTTTATGAATGCTCTATTTTCTTTTTTAAAATATATTTTTTTATTTCCAAGAGTAAGAGAAGGAGGGACGGGGAGAAAGAGAAATATCAGTGACGAGAGAGAATCATTGATTGGCTGCTTCCTACACACCCCACACTGGGGATCAAACTCACAACCTGGGCATGTGCCCTGATGGGGAATTGAACCATGACCTCCTGGTTCATAGGTCAATGCTCAACCACGGAGCCATGCTGGTCTGGCTCTATTTTCATTTCTTAAATTGTACACACATTCTATGTGTATGACATTTCACAATATTATCAATTATTTTTATGTATTTAAGTTTTTACTTTATCTATATAGATTTTTTAAAACTGCTCTCTGGGGTTGCTGTGGAAAATAAAGGGTCTGGGCAGTAGGGGCCCGGTGATAGGGAGGGTACAGAGCCCAGGACTGGTGGGGACGAGACTACAAGGTGCAGCATTTGAAGTTTAGCACTTGCAGCATTGGGATCCTCAGCGAACATGTACTAGTAGATGTGATCTTGGGAGTGATTCTAGGCTAATAGCCCAGACCTGGCACTCCATCACCCAAATCCCTGACTAGCATATTGCTCTTGAGGTGTCTGTGGGAACAGGTGAAGATATTCAAGATAGCCAATAAAAATATGAGTTTGAGATTTAGAAATGATGCCTGAGTTTGATGCATAAAAATTAGTTACAGTAAAACTGTGACTACAGATGAGTTCACCAGGGAGGATATGAGGCATAAAACCCCAAGGAGGACCTACTACAACATCCATCAGGGATCCAGCTTCTCATATGCCATTATCCTGTGCTGAGATGATGTTGGGACAATCTTGGCATCCATGGCTCCCTCTCCTCTATAAACCAAGATAACAGTTACGACTTTAGAAACATTTGTACCACCTATGGATATAACTGAATACTCACTAACTGGATGTTTAAACTTTATTTAATTATATGTCTTCCACACAACCAAGGATACTATTTCATGACATGAACACATTTTTCTAAGCATGACTTCATACTCTTAAAACATATCAGAGCTTTACTTCGTATAAATCTACATCCTGGTATCAGAGGCATGACCAAGAAAGTTAATATTGGTTATTAACCAATAGGTTATTACATAATTTTATAATAGTAATTATATAGTTGATATATAATTAATAAAGATCTATATATAAAGCTCTAGCCTGTGTATATAGATCTTTCATGGTAGGAAACTATTTGAAATGTTAGAATAAAAGAAAAAAATGAAAACATTTGACTATGAAAAAGGATTCAGTAATTACAGTGAACATCTCATTAAACATGCTCTTTATTTGCAAGAAGGCTGGAAAATCCTAATTAAGTCATAAGCTGTCCCTATGAGTAATTAATTATGGCAGGAAAATTCTAGGTGGCCCATTAAATCTCCATACCCACAGCTGTTCAGGGAAAAATATAAGCAAGCCCAGCCTGTGCCCTGAATTTTCTTCAGTGGCTGATTGGATGCCCTTGTCCATATAAGTCATGCATATCAAGAATTAGTATATTTTTTAAGTAAAATAGTTCATAAATGATTTTGTATCAATTATATGTTGAAGTGATAATTTGTTGATGCCTACAAACATTCAGCTACTAGAAATTTTAAAATTTAATATATGAGCTTACATTTCTAATTTATATAATATTTATATTGGATGGCACGGGTACAAGCGGCTCTTAGATTTGTAGGGCAAAGGCAAACCTGGGAATATTTGGAAAAGAAGTCAGGATCCTAGATTATAGTATTTCCTTTTAGAAGTGAATGATAGAATAGTGTTCAGATGTTCCCAGCATAAGCCCACTTCCTATAAACACCTATAAACACACTCCCGCTAACAAGTAAAACTGTGTTGGTAAAAGGGAAGAGCTATTATGACAGAATTAAAACATCACTGGAAGGATCTCTAGTATTTCTAAATGTTTTATTTCTGTGCAACTTTGAGTTAGAGAAAGATTATAAGTGTGGGAAAACCTGAGAGAACAGGCAGAGAATAGAAGGGAAAGTAAAAGGGCATTCTAGAAAAGAAAAATAAAATGAGCAAAAGCTAAAAGGGAAAAAAGATCATGGGTCTCTAGGAGAACAGTCACAAATATGCTATTGGTAACAATAATTAAAATTTTTAGTTTACAAAGATCTCTTCTCAGGCATTGTTTTATTTTATCATCATAAAAATCCATTCTTATCATTACCATTTTACAGATAAGGAATTGAGGCCCAAATTTAAGAAACTTGTCCAAGATCACAGTTACATGTTGATGGGTCCAGAACAATGGCTCAGTTTGTCCAGGTCTGGAGTTTCCCAGCACATATTACCTTGAGGGCTAGAATCAGGAATGTCCTCGGCAACCCAGGACTGTTGTTCACCCTACACTTGAATCCATACCTTCTGACTATAAATCCCTTTGTCTTTGCATTAATAATGATGGCAAACATTTATTTAATACTTTCTGTGTGCCAGGAACTATATAATAAGGAGCTTATGTTATTAATTATCTTTTAAAACTGCAAAACAATACCATGAGTTAAGTTGATTTTTCTCTCCATAAAGTCCGGATTAAAAAAGAAAATTTAATCTCCCTGATGACTGGTAATTTACCCAAAGTCACACAGCTGCTAAGTGTCTGGACTCAAACTCAAGCCATTCCAGTCCAGGGCTCATACCAGTACTCACCACCACCCTGCCCAGCCCTGAGCTGCCACCTCACACACTCATTCAGGACTACTGTCCCTATTGGCTCTTTTGTGCCCATCATTTATTTTTCAGTCATGTTGGTATGAAAATGTAGCTTGACTGGAACCATATGTTTTATCTCCAATACCCAACTTCTACTACAACCACTCTGTTTCATAAGACATTCCTCCTGGCAGTCTCCATCTGAAATAACCTCTCTTCCTGAACTCTTGCTCCACCTTCCAGTAAGTGTCTTAATTCAAGAAGAGTTCTTAGGAGTTAAAAATGAAACAGAAATGTTTCCTTTATCATTTGACATGTACTAGGAAGGATTGCCAAACAACTTGTCCTTAAAATTATAAGCAATTACATTTGCTTTAGTAAAAGTCTACTTTGTGTCATCATCTCTAATATAGTTTGCTTTTTTTAAAAATGTTGCTGAGAGGAACCAAGATGGTGGCATAGATAAACACCTATCTTGCTGCCATACACAGCAATTTCAAAACTACAACTTAACAAAAGAACAAACACCATCCAGAATCACCGGAAAGCTGGCTGAGTGAAAATTCCACAAATAAAAGTGAAGATAGGACACTGTGACTCAGAGGAGCGGTGACGGACAGTGTTGAAGATATATGCGGAGAGAGGTTTGGAGCAGTGCGCGCGCCAGCGGATAGGGCGAGCGGCTGAAAACCCGGCCAGTTTTCTCGAACAGGGGAGACAAAGACGTCCCACTGCACTGATTCCACAGCTCCAGGCCAAGTCCAGGGAACCCACAATCATACAGGGTAAAAACTGGTCAGTGGGAAGGCATGCTGAAACTCAGGCACTGCAAGGGTCTGCAAGCTTGTGGAGAGGGCGAGCCTGTGCAGAGTGCGCGTGAACTTGGGAACAGCACAGCTGCGTGACCGTACAAAGAGCACTCATGACTTACTCTCTCATTCGGGAAACCACCAGACTGCATTGTTTTACGACCCTGGGTGAGACGGTGGGTGTGCAGACTCATTTGGGGAGAGGCTGAATTCTCTGGCAGTGGGTGGAGCTCAGCAGCAGCTCTCTCTCAGAGGTGCTGGCGGCCATTGCCGCCTGGCACAGAGTCCCTGGGGCCGCATAGGGCAGAGCTTATGCTGCCTACTTGGCCCAGAGACTCTGCCTATCCAACCTGAGCATGGCTGAACATCATAGACAATTGGCCTGGAGATCAAAATCTCCTAGTGCTAACAACGATTAATCTAGGCTTAACTTCAAAAAGACTGGGCAACCCATATACACCTCAGGTAACTGGGGAGGCTGAGCCACTGTCCCTTAAAGAACATCTACCACACAAAGCTAATCGACCAACTCAGGGAAGCAGCCACCATGCAGAGACATGGAAAGAAATCAGATGTGAAAGAAATGGAGGGGGAAAAATGACTGGACATAGATTTCAAAACCACGGTGATAAGGCTTTTCAAGAGGCTCCTAGAAAAGGCCAAGACCTACAAGCAAATAAACAAAGACCTATGAAGAAATGAACAAGACCTAGGAGGAAATGAACAAGAACTACAAGAAAATGAATGAGACCTACAAGGAAATGAACAAGACCTATGAGAATATGAACAAGACCTACGAGGATATGAAAGAGACCCTTAAGGATATGAAAAAGGACCAACCAGAAATTAAGCATACACTGACTGAAATAAAAAATATTATACAAAGACCTAAAAGTACTCTAGAGGACCGCAAGAACCAAGTTAAAGATTTGAAATACAAAGAGGTAAAATCCACTCAGCTGGAAAAGCAAGAAACCAAAAGAATCCAAAAAATTGAAGATAGTGTAAGGGGTCTCTGGGATAACCTCAAGCATACCAATATCCGAATTATAGGGTTGCCAGAAAAAGAGAGAGAGCAAGACAATGAAAACCTATTTGAAGAAATAGTGACCGAAAACTTCCCACACCTGGTGAAAGAAATTGACTTAGGCATCCAAGAAGCACATCAAACCCAAATATATAGGAACCCTAAGAGAACCACACCAAGGCACATCATAATTAAAATGCCAAGAGCAAAAGATAAAGAGAGAATATTAAAAGCAGCAAGAGAAAAACAGTTGGTTACCTATAAGGGAGCACCCATACAATTGTCAGCAGATTTCTCAACAGAAATGATACAGGCCAGACGGGAGTGGCAAGAAATATTCAAAGTGATGAATAGCAAGAATCTACAACCAAGATTACTCTATCCAGCAAAGCTATCATTCAGAATTGAAGTTCAGATAAAGTGCTTCGCAGATAAGAAAAAGCTAAAGGAGTTCATCACCAACAAACCAATATTATATGAAATGCTGAAAGATATTCTTTAAGAAGAGGAAGAAGAAAAAGGTAAAAATATAAATTATGAACAACAAATACACATCTATCAACAAATGAATATAAAAATCAAGTGAATTGGAAGAACTAAGATGGCGGCAAAGGTAAAACACCTTTCTTGCCGTCATAATCAGCAATTTTAATACTACAACTTAACGAAAGAACAAACACCTTCCAGAATCACCAGAAAGCTCGCCGAGTGAAAATTCCACAAATAAAAGTGAAAATAAGACACTGTGACTCGGAGGAGCAGCGGCGAACAGCGTTGAAAGATTCGCACAGAGAGAGGTTTGGAGTGCGCGCCGTGGAGTGGGCGGGCGGCTGAAAACCAACCAGTTTTCTCGAACGGGGGAGACAAAGACGTTCCACTGGACTGATTCTCCAGCTCTGGGCGAAGTCCAGAGAACCAACTATCATACGGGGTGAAAACTGGACAGTGGGAGGGCACGCCGAAGCTCGGATGCTGCCGGATCTCCCGGCTTGTGGAGAAGGCAGCTTGCGCGCGAACAGCTTGGCTGCGTGACGGCGCAGATTGCGCTCTGCGACTTGTCTCTCATTCGGAAATCTGTCAGACTGCTTTGTTTTACGACACTGGGTGAGACATTGCACATGCAAAGTCATTTGGGGAGAGTCTGAATTCCCCGGCAGCCGGTGGAGCTCGGCAACGGCTCTCTCTCTCAGAGGTGCTGGCAGCCATTGCCCCCGGCACAGAGTCACCAGGGCCGCATAGGGCGGAGCTAACGCTGTCTGCTTGGCCCGGAGACTCCGCCCATCCAACCTGAGCACAGCTGAGCTTCACAGACAATTGGCCTGGAGGTCAACCCTCCAAGTGCTAACAACGATTAACTGAGCTTAACTTCAGCAAGACTGTGCAGCCCATATCCACCTCAGGTAACCGGGGAGTCTGAGCCACTGCCCCTAATAGGAAGTCTACCACACAAAGCTAATTGACCAACTCAGGGAAGCAGCCACCATGCAGAGACATGGAAAGAAATCAGATGTGAAAGAAATGGAGGGGAAAAAACGATTGGACATGGAATTCAAAACCACGGTTATAGGGTTTTTCAAGAGGCTCCAACAAAAGGCTGAGGCCTATAAGGAAATAAGCAAGACCACAAAGGAAATGAATGAGTCCTACAAGGAAATGAACAAGACCCTCAAGGATATAAATGAGACCTGCAAGGAAATGATCAAGACCAACGTGGAAATGAATGAGTCCTACAAGGAAATGAAGGAGACCCTCAAGGATGTAAAGGAGACTCTCAAGGATATAAAAAAGGACCAACCAGAAATTAAGCATACACTGGCTGAAACAAAAAATATTATACAAAGACCTAAAAGTGCTCTGGAGCACCCCAAGAACCAAGTTACAGATTTGGAATACAAAGAGGTAAAATCCACTCAGCTGAAAAAGCAAGAATCCAAAAGAATCCAAAAAATTGAAGATAGTGTAAAGGGCCTCTGGGACAACCTCAAGCATACCAACATCCGAATTATAGGGGTGCCAGAAAAAGCAAGAGGCCAAGACAATGAAAACCTATTTGAAGAAATAGTGACTGAAAACTTCCCACACCTGGTGAAAGAAATAGACTTAGGAGTCCAAGAAGTGCACCGAACCCCAATATATAGGAACCCTAAGAGGACCACACCGAGGCACATCATAATTAAAATGCCAAGAGCAAAAGACAAAGAGAGAATATTAAAAGCAGCAAGAGAGAAACAGTTGGTTACCTATAAGGGAGCACCCATACGACTGTCAGCGGATTTCTCAACAGAAACGATGCAGGCCAGATAGGAGTGGCAAGAAATATTCAAAGTGATGAACAGCAAGAATCTACAACCAAGATTACTCTATCCAGCAAAGCTATCATTCAGAATTGAAGGTCAGATAAAGTGCTTCGCAGATAAGAAAAAGCTAAAGGAGTTCATCACCACCAAACCAACATTATATGAAATGCTGAAAGATATTCTTTAAGAAGAACAAGAAGAAAAAGGTAAAGATGAAAATTATGAACAACAAATACATATCTATCAACAAATGAACATAAAAATCAAGTGAATTGATAGGCTGTTGAACAGGATAGACTGGTGAATATAACAGAGACATGGACATAGAGAGGGAATGGACTGACAATTCTTGGGGAGAAAAGGGTTGTGGGAAGTGCAGCAAGAGACTGGACAAAAATCTTGCAACAATGGGAGAGGACAGTGGGGAGGGGGAGGTGAGGGTGGAGGGTGGGATAGGTACAGGGTGGAGGGGAACTACAGGGGAATAAAAAGGGGAAACAATGTAATTAATAAACTGAACAATAAAGATTTAAAAAATCAAAAAAAAATCAAGTGAATTAATAATCTGATGAACAGGATAAACTGGTGAATATAACAGAATTATTGACATAGAGAGGGAATGCACTGACAATTCTTGGGGAGAAAGGGGGTGTGGGAAGTGCAGCAAGAGACTGGACAAAAATCATGCAACTATGGGAGAGGACAGTGAGGGAGAGGTGAGGGGAAAGGGTGGGATGGGTACCAGGTGGAGGGAAGCTATAGGGGGAAAAAAGGGGGGAAACAATGTAATTAATAAACTGAACAATAAAGATTTTAAAAAATGTTCCTTGAGAGAATATATATTATTTATATATAATTTACTGCCACTATGTAAGGCATGAAAACAGATATCCAAGTTTATTTCATGATATTATTCTCATTATGTGAGTAATAAGCTTGTCAGCTCCCCATGACTCGAAATTCCTGGACAGCAATGGCAATGTCACTTTCTTTTCTCTGTAACCCACCATCATCGGCCCATGATTGACATAAAGCTTTTCCAGGAATGTAGAATTGAGTGGAATATACAGGGTGTCCTCCAAAAATGTATACACACTGTAACAACTGATAGCTCAGTTTTGAAAAAGAAATGTATTTTAATAAAGACTGCCTTTATAATTATTCAAAGTGTGTGTATACATTTGGGGAGGGGGGTGTCATCCTATTGTATTAGTAAAGGACTTTAACTGGCCCGGGACTGAGGTCAGAGGATTTATTTGATTCTCTTATTGCCTATGAGTTTAAACCAGGTTGCTTCTTCTCATACCTCAACCTTCCAGTTTCATATTCTAAGCAGTGTTGCTATGCCACTTCAAGAGGAAAAACTGATGTTGGCGATTTAAATTATTTACCTTTTTATTGAGGTATAATTTATATAACCTAAAATTTATGCTTTTAAATTCATTGGAATTTGAAAAATGTATACAGTTGCACATTAGAGTACAACCAGAATAATATACAACAATTCCATCTCTCCAGAAAACTTCCTGTGCTCCTTTGTTGTCAATCCCATTCCCCACTCGAAGCCCCTGGCATCAGCGACATGCTTCCTGAGATATAGAATCATGCAGTAGGTAGCTTTTTGGACTGGCTTCTTTCACTTTGTATAATGCTTTTAAGATTCATCTCTCTTGTTGCAGACATCAGCTTTTGCTCTTTAAAAAAATATTTTTCTTTATTTCAGAGAGGGAGAGAGAGGGAGGAAAGGAGGAAGGAAGGGAGGGAGAGGGAGGGAGGGAGGGAGGAGAGAGAGAGAGAGAGAGAGAGAGAGAGAGAGAGAGAGAGAGAGAGAGAGAGAGAGAGATGAGAGAGAATCATTAATCAGCTGCCTCCTGCATGCTTCCTTCTGGGAATTGAACCCATAACCTGGGCATGGGCTCTAACCGGGAATCGAACCATGATAGCCTGGTTCATGGGTCGATGCTCAACACCTGAGGCACACTGGCCAGGCATCATTTTCTCCTTTTTGTTACTGATAATTATTCCAATGTAGATATCCCAAAATTTAGCTGTCTATTCCCAAGTTCATGGACATTTGGAATTTTGTCTGCTAGGAAGAAAGCTGCTATAAGCAGTGTATAGGTTTTTGTGTGGAGATGTGTTTTCATTTCTTTTGGATAAATACCTAGGAGTGATCATATGGTGCATGTATGTTTACCTTTGTAATAAACTCCCAGACTGTTTTTCCAAAATCTCTATAACACTTTGCACTACTGTTAGCAATATCTGAGAGTTCTTGGTGCTCCACATACTTGCCAAAACTTAGTATCATCAGTCTGTTTTGTTTTAGGTGTGTCTAGTTGATGTCTCATTATGGACTTAATTTCCCTGGAAATGCTACTAATAGATCTCTTATTCTGATGTAATTTTTATACAGTACTGTGATCTTACTTATTACAGTAAAATCAAGATATAGACCATTGCCAGTCCCCGAGAAATTCCCCTGTACCGCTGTCCTGTCAATAATCTCACACCACAAATAACCACTGTTCTGATTTTTTTCCACTATAGGTTACTTTTGCCTATTGTAGACCTTTATATGTATGGAATTACACAAAGTGTACTTTTTTGGGCCTAGCTTCTTTCACCCAGCCTGAAATGTTTTGAAAGTCATCCAAGTTGAGCATGAATCTGTTGGGCAATCCCTTTATTGATGAGTATTATTCCACTGTATGGATAAACCACAGTTTGTTTATTCATTCTCTCATCCATAGACTTTTTAAAAATAAATGTCTTTATTAAGGTGTTACATATGTGTCCTTATTTCCCCACTACCCCCCTCCACTCATGCCCTCACCCCTCTGTTGTCTGTGTCCATTGGTTAGGCCCATATACATGCATACAAGTCCTTTGGTTGATCTCTCCCCCTTACGCCCACCCTCCCCTACCTTCCCAGTTTTTTCTACTATGAATAAAGCTCCTGTAAATATTTTTGTTCATGTATTTTTGTGAAGACATGTTTTTATTTCACTTCAGTGAATAGCTAGGAATGTAATTGTTGGGTCCCAGAGTAGGTATATGATTACCCTGATAAGAAGTTCCCAAGCTATTTTCCGAAGTGGTTTTCCCATTTTGTATTTCCACTCACACAAAATGTGAGTTCCAATTGTTTCACATCTCTGCCAAGTTTTTTTTCATTTTGCTTTTTAAGTTTAGCCATTCTAATAGGTGTATGGTGATATCTCATTGTGATGATATCTTATGTGGTGATATGGCATTTCCCTGATGACTAATTATGATTATGATTATTGTATATCTTACTTTCTGAAGTGTCTGTTCAAGGCTTTTGCCCTTTCGAGGGGGATTATTTACTTATATGTATATACATATATGTGTGTATATATATTCAAATTGTATTGTAATATATTTAATTTAATTTATAATAAATTTTAATTATTATATTAATGCTTTAATTTGATGAAGTCTAATTTATCAAAAATGTTTTTATTTTTTATTATATCTGTATTTTATATAAGAAATCTTTGCCTACCCCAAGGCTGCAAAAGTACTCTATGTTCTCTTCCAGAAACTTTGTAGTTTTCACATTTACATTTAAGTTTAAGACATGTAAATTATTTTTTGTGTGTATGGTATAATAATACTGTATTCTCATAATCATTGCAGCTTTACAGTAAATCTAAAAATCAAATAATGCTCCAACATCATTCTTTGTTTTGACTATTCTAGGTTTTGACAATTTCATATACATCTTAGAATTAACTTGTAAATTTATACAAAAGTCTGTAAGGACTTTTTAACCTTTTCCTTTTTGTGCTTCACTTTCATATAGTTTTTATTCTTCAGTTTTCAATGGCACTTATTTTTTTCTTCTTTGTCAAATCTGTTGTTAAGCCCCACTCAATGAATGTTTAATTTTGGATATTGTGTTTTTAATTTCTAAAAGTTTCATTTGATTGTCATTGATAAATTCGAGTTTTCCATTGAGATTTGTCATCTGTTTATTCATTACATTGATCTTTTTCTTTTAAATCCTTAAATGTGTTAACAACTATTTCATTCTTTTCTTTTTCTCTCCTCATCCTCCTCCTCTTCCTTCTCATCTTCCTCCTCCTCATCATCATCCTCCTTCTCTTCCTCCTTCTTTTCATGGTAAACTGTTATGCTGCATAGGTTTAACTCTGGGCTCTTAATGGTTTCTGTTGAACAGGCTACTGGAAATAGATTATCTTCTCTTTGCTGAAGAAAATTTTGGCTCCTGCATACAAAAAGCTTATTGTTTATTTAAGTGTATAAAACTACTGTTCCAAGAATAAGTAAGATTTAGGTATACAAAAGAAGTGGTGCCAGGGTATTAGCTTGTCTGCTAATTCCAACATGTTGTCATTTCAGATAAGCCGCTATTAACTTTTTCTCTGGTTACAGATTAAATTTTTCTATTCCTTTGCATATACAGTAAAATTTTTTGGTATGCTAGACATTGTGAATCTGAGAATCAGGATTTTATTGCTGCTTTTAACAATTATTAACTTTTTTTCTGTCTGGCAAGAAATTAATTTACTTATGGACCAGTTGACTCTTTCAAGGCTTGTTATTAAGATTTGTTAGGGCAGGTTTGGGGTAGTTCCCACTCTAGGAGAAGAGTGGCTTCCTCCTAAAGTGTGTTGGTGATTTTCAGATCTCAGTTACATGGCCAGGATGTCAGTGAGGCCTCTCCACTCTGGCTGGTCAGAACTCCAATGACCCCAGCTCTATGCCCTCTGGCTTCTTCATCCTACTCCCAGCTTCCTAGTTGCTCCACTCTGCTGTACCTCATGGAGTCTTACCCTGGGCATAAACAGGTTAGTATTTGGCCAAAGTCTTAAAGGGACCTTTATGCAAATTTCTGTAGTTTCTTCTCTTGGCAGTTTCCAGTTCTCTTCTCTCTAGGAGCCTGTTCCAAAGTTCTAGCCACTCCATCTGACTCAAACTTGAGCATCTGCCTCCTTAGCTTAGCAACACCATTGTGCACTACTTTGGTTCCCTCTCTGTGTGCTTAGACAGAGATCTGAATAATCAGAGAGCTCTTATCATGTGATTTCTCTCTCTCTCTCTTTCTTTCTCTCTCTCTCTCTCCCCGTCTCTGTCCCTCTCTTTCTCACAGAGTCCACAATGCTGTGCTGTCTTCCAATATCTGAAAGAAGTTGTGTCAAATATTTTGCCACTTTTCAATTGTTTATGGCTGGATGAGCTCATTACCTATTACTTCTATGGCTGGGAATAAAAACTACCCATATCATTTTTTAAGATTATGAAAAAAAAGTATATTAAGCCTTAAACCTCAGACAATTTCTTCATCTTTCACATTTGTTATCATCTCTAAAACCAGAATTCTAGTTTTGTTTCATTACTGCTACTAATATACATGCTGCTATGAAGCAGAATAAAAGTATTTGCAAAAGGACAACATAGGTTCTACTGAAGTCCTATATTTCTCTAAGATGCAATTCTATGTTCAAATGTATTTTATAGGGGAGCTTTGAAGAATATTTACAATTTCAATTTTATTTAAAGCAAGTTTACTTTTTTATCCAAGATAATTCCTATATATGATTTATTGAGATACCACAAGGTATTGGTTTAAGGTAGAAGCACAGTATCTGTGGTATTTAGGCATTCCATTTCTAATTGGGCAGAGAGTGAGTAACAATTCCTATCATGTTTAAAATAAAACATCTAATATTTTATAATAAATGAAATGTTCTGAATCAGATTATTTCTGTAAGTCTGCTGGTGTGTTTTAACATGGGATTATTTTGCATTGTGTTTATTTCCACTATGATCTTATGGGAACTTTTTAAAACTAACCTCCTTGTGTGATAATTTAAAGCACTCAACAAATTATTATTCCTAATAGGGTGATGTATGAAAGCATCAAGATATATCATTTTTTTTCAGGTCAGCTGCATATGCGAGTCATTCTCCAGGGTAAATGTGTGTTCAGCTTGTGGAAAGAATCACAATTAAAAATAAAACTTCTCAAAACAAAAGAACTCCTCTGGCTATAATATGAGAGGCTAACAAACCGAGCCAATCTTTCCACTGGTGCTACTGAACGCCTCCTTTTTGAAAGTCTCTGACTTCAATTTCAGTTGAAAATTAAGGGCAACAGATAATGAACACTTTGTTCATTTTGACTTGACAAGGAACCTTTTAGGAAGCTCACCTAAGGATTCATCTTCCAGAGGCTATGCCCATAACTCTCTGGCTTATTGTGACTTTCTGAATCTTACTAAGAAAAAAAAATCTAAGATACAGCCACATAATAAAATGTTATTAAAACCTATATAATTTATACACTTAAGTAGTCAAGTTCTTACCATGAATTGCTCTGTCACCTCCTTCAACAGTAGTGTGTTTTTTCTCAGTTTGATAGTAGCACATATTACATAGGCAGTCTTTAAGCAAAACACACTGCGTTTTGTTTTTCCTAATAGTTCAATATGCACTTTACAGTGGAAGTAACTCCAGAAACAGAAGTCCCAATTTAAATTCACACTCTGCCACTTAATAGATAAATGACTTTGAGTAAATTATTCAATTTCATGACTTATGTTGTATGTTAAATTATTATAAGGATAATACTTGCTTTACAAGAGAGTTGTGAAAATTAGAGGAGTTCATACAGGTCAGAATAGTGTCTGGCACACTGTAAGCACTCTGTAAGCCTTATCTGTTATCATCATCATAATGATTACTACTTTTTACAAAGATCTTTAAAATCAGCTAGCTCATTTAGTCTTTACAACAAATCTTTAAAGTAAATATTGTTATACCCATTTTATAATAAGGAAAGCAAATTTAAATATAGGTCTTCTAATTCTAAAAGGCTGTATTTTATCTCAATTTTCCTCGTAACATTAAGACGTTCAGCTTTGCCCTAAATAATTTGGCTCAGTGGATAGAGCATCGGCCTGCAGACTGAAAGGTCCCAGGTTCGATTCTGGTCAAGGGTATGTACCTTGGTTGCTGGCACATCTCCAGTAGGAGTTGTGCAGGAGGCAGTTGATCGATGTTTCTCTCTCATCGATGTTTCTATCTTTTTCCCTTCCTCTCTGTAAAAAAAAAAAATCAATAAAATATATATTTTTAAAAAACATTCTGCTTTTTTACGCGCTGATGGTGAATCTAACTTTAGTTTGTCACCTGCTTAAATTAAATAATAATTTCGTAAAGGTATTTTAGTGTCATTCCAAAATTTCATTGACAAAACAAGGTTCAAAATTATGATATCTTTCTACTAATAGAAAACACGGCTGTGTCTATTTAGTCCCCTATAAAGTTGTTTACAATCAGGATATAGAAGTGCTCATTGTAATAGATGGGAAAAAGGGGAAAGGTATAGCAGCTTGGTTGGCATATGGGATGTCAATTTCCCTCCATGCTCCTTTTCCTTCTAAATAAATGTATTCTACATTTTTTATCTCAATATTTTAGGAAGCTATTTCTTTGAACCATTTTAACTACCAGATACACATAATCAATCTCCTCTAGCAATGTGGACAATTTTCTTTTCAAACCATTTGTAGCTTGACCTCCTGAAGAACTAGTCAGTCTGTCTAAGACTATTTTTGTATAATTTTCAAAAATTCCCATAGCAAGGCCTCACTAGTCTAACCATGCTTCAGAAGGAGATTTACCTAAAAATCAGTAATTATAGTTAACTTATCTACCCATAGAAAAATAATCATAGCACATGAATTTCTCTCGGAATCCTTTTAAGTACTGATTTACCCTGAGTCTGTGATTTAGGTTACTTTCTACTTCTTTTAAGAGCTAAACACAACCTAGTAACGGAAGGATCTTTGAAGTGAGAGCTGGTTGACCATTTCCTGCAAAGAGTATCCAATGCAGTTTAAAATGTTTTGGAAATGTCTCCAGCCTCATCAGCAAGTGCTGGGGGATGATGTCACTGTGGGATTTCTACCGAACTTTATGTTCTGATAAACAATGTGGTGCTGGTAGTTGCCACTGGTAAATTCTTTTTCTCCTGAGAGGAGCCAGCAAAACTCCTTATTCGTTTTCAACCTTTGTTTAAAGAGTAACAGCAGGAACTGCTGGGGAATGGTCAAATGCCAACAAGGACCACCTATGAAAATCAGTGAGTGCTGAGGACTATATTTGGATTTAGTTACATTCCTCTTTGAGTACAACATAAGTAAATAAATGGAGTTTCTTGGAAAATAAGCTAATCCCAACTAACCACCACTTGTCTCCTATTTCAATCCCCATCCTAACCCTCTGTGGTAGAATCCAGATGGCAAAGGTTATCTTGGAATTAGTGCTTTTCTTAGATGAATGGATGTGTTCAGGAGGCTGGTCAGGTGACATAGTGGTGGCGAAAGCTCCTTCAGTGGCAACAATAACAATGAAAGAACCCAACAGACAGTCTTGCAAGCTCTACCCCTGAATGAAAGCCAAGAGAGCATATTGCTTGTCACCAAATGAGGATTAAAAATTATACCAGAGTTTTTACAGAAATTAACACAAAAAAATTCCCCGATTATTCAGCTGTTTTTATTATTATATATTCCCTTACATTACAATATTCATAGCAGAATGCTTCCCATCATCTGGGCACTCTGAGGGTTTTTATGTTTAAAAAAAAAAACTACTAAACTAATTCTTGTTTGTAGAAAGGGATTTTATTCTCTTCAAAAATCAAGGCCGTATGCCAATGAATACAAATAAATAAAATATAACTCACGATTTTATTCTAACACCTTCAGAGAATGTTAGGACTAGATTCCAAAGCCATACTTACTTGTACTTTGTGAGGGTTTCAGAATTTGGAGGAATATTTTCAAACCCCAAGTAACAACAACCAGACTCTCTTTCTAACCTGTCTTCCATAGCCCTTCCTGCTACAAAATAGTCATAATATAAAGCTTCAAATCCTCCTTATATATCTTTCCCAGCCTCTATTTTCAATAATTGCTCCGTCTCCTACCACTTCTAAAAGCGTCCCCAGAGCAATGAAAATAGCATTTACTGAATCAGACTGAGCATAGCCAATATACAGCTTTCTCCCTTCCTACCACTCAACGCCCATGAAATGAGCATTAGCTTTAGAATTCACTTCATGATTTTCACTCGGGTTTCTCTAAGTTAAATCCTGAACCCAACTTTTTACTGATTAGCATTGTTCATTCTGTTTTCTCTTTTGCAACATGCCACTTCCAAGATCTCTCAACTTAAAAGTCAACTCCGGATAAGTTAAGAGAAAACACAAGCCCAAAGTGGTGTTTTATATGAATCAGTAAGGTACTTCTGAGTCCTGAATGGCAAGGGAACCAGGGAATCATTTTGAGTTTCAAGGTTCAGTAGTGAAACTCTATAGCTTTCTTGGCTCTTACAAAACCAGGTCACAGCTGCCTGGCTTCCTAATTTGGTTTGATATACTGTGAATTCCCAAGGGAATAAGGCACTCTCTTATTCATATGTAAGTACAGGCACTATTCCAATACAAAAATCAGTCAGAGTTCACCAGTGATTTGATATGCCCTCTACCACCCCACCGTGTAGATCATCTAGACTTGAGTCTCAGTGATTATTTATCATACAGGAGAAGACTTACCTGGCATTTTTCATCCTTTGAGAGATGTAACTTCATTACTATGAATAGTCACTAAAATAATATTGCCAAGGGATTTCTTTTTCTGTTTTAGGAATGTTTCACAACAGATGGCTATCTAATAAGGCACTGAATGTAAAACCAATCACAGAGAGAGAAAACGAAAGTAGGAAAAATTAATTACAGCATATCTTAACAAGCAGAGTCTATGTCAAGTCTATGAAATAGCGTTATGATATATTTCACTGTTACCTACTAAGCTCACAAGAATATCGTAAATCACCTTGCTCTATAAGATTTGATGAGACAGAAAGATCTTCTCTGTTGGTCATCAGATTAAGATGTGGTGTGATTTTACACGTTGTTCCATTCAGAATCTGTCTGTGTTCTATCTCTGTGGTTTCCCAGAGCCAACCACTTCGGGGTTTTTGGGTCTCTGCCAGTGGCTATGACACAGATACTTTTAATAAAGGGATGCAACCACATTCTGGAAAAGTTCTTTACTTTGCTAGAACTTTTAAGAGATATCAATCCTGTTTTATTAATGTTTTTGTTTTGTTTTGTTTTTTTATTTTTTGTCAATCCTCACCTGAGGTTATGTTTTTTCCATTGATTTTTAGAGAGAGTGGAAGGAAAGGGGAGAGACAGAGAGGGAAACATCAGTGTGAGAGAGACACATCAATTGGTTGCCTCTTGCACACGCCCTAGCTCAGGCCGGGCATTGAGCCTGCAACTGAAGTATTTGCCCTTGACCAGAATCAAACCTGAGATCCTTTAGTCTGTGGACTGACGCTCTAACCACTGCACAAACTGGCCAGGACTATTAGTGTTTGTTTTTTAAAAGAAAGAAAAGAAACTAAAATAGGAATGTAGTCTGTTTTGTGTTCCTTCTTTTATTGCACAAAATAGAACAATTCTCATAAAGAAGGTTATGCAATTCCACAACTATATATGCTGAGTGCCTATTATGTATCAAACTCTGCACCAGGCATGGGAGACACCAAGCAGATGTGTGACCTGTCCAGGAGGAACTGCACCATATTACTATATTTAAAATGAGTCAAATAATGAAAAATAATATGTAAGATATCTAGAAGTATTTGTATAATGCCATACTTGGTAGACTATTTAAAAGTATATAAAACTGAAGCTACATGACTTTATTATAGATGAAATAATATGTGATAAGCAATGAAAAAGTGATAGATCATTCAATAAATGCTATAGGGAAAACTATTAAGAAAAAAATGTAAATTATAACAAGCTCAAAGAGAACACCAAACAAAAGTAGATTAATAATTTATTGTATTAAATATCATATAAAGTAGAAGAAAATGTTGTTGTATATTTGTCATGGTCTTAGGATAGGGAAGGAATTTCTAGGTATAAGTCATGGAGAAGGGAATAAATGTCAAATTTGACAGTGTAAAAATATAGAATTTATGTATAGAAATTTTATAAGATTAAAACAGAAGTGGCGATGATATAATACTCACAAAATATTACAACAAATTAATATCCTTAATAATAAAAAACCCCAATGGGAATCAACTAATATTACTAACCATAGAGTAGAAAAATAACATGATTAGAAATATACAAGGAAGAAATTTGAATAATTAATGTATATAAACATATATTAAACTTCATTTGAAGTCAAAAAATCTAATAAAAATAAAAACAATAAATTTTTACCCATCAAATTAACAAATATTTTAATATAATAATGATTAATGCTACAGGGGCACATAAGCAACCTCATTCAATTATGTTTGATAGTAGAACAAATTTTCTGGAAATTTTTTGACAGTAAATATTAAGAAAAAATTAAATGATACTACTACTCTTTGATCCAATAATGCCAGTTCCAAAAAAAATTTTCAACTAATAAAACACTTTTGTGAAAATATATTCATTACAGAGCTCTGTATTATTTTAAACTAGAGGCCTGATCAAACTCCCTGTTGGTCAAACTCCTGAGGGGATAATTTGAATAGCCTTTTATTATTTAGGATTATGCCATCCACATGTGGCTGTTGAATACCTGAAATGTAGCTATTCCAAATTAAAATTTGCTCTGAGTGTAAAATATGAAGTGTTAGTACAAGAAAAATATCTCATTATTAGTTTAATGCTGAAATTATAATATTTGAGATATCATGGGTTAAGTGTAACATATTAATAAATTAACTTCACTGTGTTTTTTTCCCTTTTTTGTTTTAGTTTTTTGTTTTTCTGGTTTTTTTTTCCTTTTTATATATTGACTACTAGAAAATTTAAAATTATATATGTGGCTTACATTATACTTCTAATGGACAACACTTGTCTCTGATATACAATAAATATTCAGTCATTTATATTGTCATGTAAGGGCATGTGTTGTACAAATGAGCTTGAATTTACCTTGCATTCAATTGAGTGAGTGACACAGAACTGTAGTAATGTACCCACTGGGTTAATTTCGTATGAGCACACACTCAAAGACCTACAGCATTAGAATTTTTCTAGTCAGGGACACAAACATGAGAAGTTCAAATACAAGGCCAGAAATAGCATGAGTCACTCTATTCTTAACCTCACAAGTAGTGCTACAGTGGTTGATGTTTAATCAAAATTATTAAATATCCATTTAACTATACCTCATAATTTTAATACATTTTAAGTACTTAAAGTATTTTAACTAAAATTTTCATCAAATATTTGGTACTCTGCCAGAAAAATACATCTGAAAATCCATATGGTTCCACAAAATCTGTTTGAAAATTACTGCTTTTAGAAGAATCTTCACACATGGATTGGTTTACTCGTCAAACATATGTATCAATCTGACTTTGGCTGTGTTCCCTCTCTCTTTGACTTAGATTAGTGGTTCTCAAACTCTTGTGTGTATGACAGCAACCTGAACACTTATTACCAACACAGATTGATTCAGCAAGTCTAGCAGGTGAGGAGAGGGCCTTGGGATCTGAAATGTTAATAAGCTCCCACTCTGGCATAATGAGCTTCCACCCACTGAGAAGCCCATTGAGGACCAAGTTACCAGTCATTATACACATCAAAGCAGTGTTCATCTTTTTTTTTTAATATATCTTTATTGTTGGAAGTATTACAGATGTCCCCTTTGGTTTTTTTCCCTCTACCTCTCATCTGCCCTTCCCAAGCCTTCACCACACTATCTGTGTCCATGGGGTATTCATATCTTATCTAATAAAAGAGTAATATGCAAATTGACCACCACTCCAACACACAAGATGGCTGCCCCCATGTGGACACAAGATGGCTGCCACAAGATGGCCAACTGGAGAGGACAGTTGGGAGGGAGCAGGCCTGCAAGGGAGGGCAGTTGGGGGCAATCAGGCCTGCAGGAGAGGGCACTTAGGAGTGACCAGGCCAGCAGAGGAGGGAAGTTGGGGGAAACTGGGCCTGCAGGGAAGGGCAGTTGGGGGGGACCCAGGCCTGCAAGGGAGAGCAGTTAGCAGTGACTAGGCCTGCAGCAGAGGGCAGTTAGGGGTGACCAGGTACAGAGGAAGGCAGTTAGGGGCAATCAGGCTGGCAGGGGAGTGGTTAGGGGATGATCAGTCCTGGATTGTGAGAAGGATGTCACCTGCCCATTTAGGCCCGATCCTCCCAGTAGGATTGGGCCTAAATGGGCAGTTGGACATACCTCAAGGGGTCCCAGATTTGAAAGCATGTAGACTGGGCTGAGGGACACACCCTCCTGTGCACGAATCTCATGCACCAGCCTCTAGTATTCATATAAATTCCCTGGTTATTTCTAGTCTGCAGAGGCAAGATTTTTTAAAGAAACAAAACAAAACAAAACAAAAATAGATACAGAGGCAAAGAAGCATTGAACAGACTGTCAAACTACAGCGGGAAGGCAGAGGAGGTTGGAGGTGGGTTGTAAGAGATCAACCAAAAGACTTGTACCCATGCATATAAGCATAACCAATGGATACAAGACACTGGGGGAGAAGGGACAGGTGAGGGCATGTACTGGGGAGTAGGAGAGGCCAGGGGGAGGCCAACAGGGGAAAAAAGGAGACATATGTGTTACTATTTGTAATACAATAAAAAATATTATAAAAAATAAAATAATAAAAATAATAAATAAATTCCCTGGTTAATCTCTCCCTGCCCACTCACATCCATCCCCGTCTTCCCTCTGAAATTTGTCCATCTGTTCCATGGTTCTATGTGTCTGGATCTATTTTGTTTAACAGCTTATATTGTTCATTAGATTCCACATATGAGTGAGATCATGTGATACTTCTCTTGCTCTGACTGGCTTATGTTGTTTAGCATAATGCTCTCCAGGCCCATCCACGCCATTATAAATGGTAAAGAGTTCCTTCTTTTTTACTGTCACATAGTATTCCATTGTGTAGATGTACCACAGCTTGTTTATCCACTCATCTGCTGATGGGCACTTGGGCTGTTTCCAGATCTTATATATCATAAATTGTGCTGCTATGAACACATGGATGCATATATTCTTTCTGATTGGTGTTTTGGGTTTTTTAAGATATTTATCTTAAAGTGCTGCCTTTCACGTTCTTAAGCTGGATCCTGAGATAAACTGCAGGGTCTGAACAATGATTCTTACAAAAATGGCAACTGATTCCATTTGCTGCTATTCAGGGTAAATGATGTAGATTTTTCAATTTACTTGTGAATTTTGGAATCAAGTACACAAATCATAAATCCTGCTGCATGTGTAAACATAGGGTCATTGTGAGATAATGAGAAAGTACTACCTTTCCTCTTTTCCGTGTGTGTGTGTGTGTGTGTGTGTGTGTGTGTGTGTGTTCAGAAGAAGAACTCCTTGTTAATAATGCTGGTCTACCATGTATATAGAACAACTTCTTAGAAATTAAGATGTTTAATTAGGTACACAAGTTAAGGCTATTTAAATATGAGTATAAAAATAATTTTTTTGTCTTTCTGGGGTTTCCAAATTCTGTTTCTATGTGCCATTTAACTTCTGTCAGTGACTAAAACCCAAATTGCCAAAAGAAGCATATTTCTATTTGCAAGAAGCAAACTGTTAATAAGATGTTTTTTGAAATAGTGAATTGAATGTCAACATTGGATATTTCTTAATAAGCTAACAGAAGAGTCCCCATAGAGCAGTGAAATATCACATAAAATACACAAAAGTACAAACCCAAACCAACATCTTGTTATCATTCCACTGAGTTATATTGCATCCAGATGGAAAGACTGACCCTGCTTAGACTTTTCTTGACTTCGGCGGTTTGTGTGTGTCCATCAAATTTAAATAGGGTATGATTTTGAAAGGTTCCTATCTTAGTAGGTAAAATGAGGTTTTAGTTCTAGACTATTTCTCTAAGCTACAGTCTGTAATACAGTGTGCTATTATGGGTCACATTATATTTTTAAACAACTCTTTTCAGTATATTTCTAAAAGTACAGTGGTCCCTCTGGTTCATAGCATTAGTTATGTTTGTTTATACTGACCTTGGGAGGATACATTTTAGTTGATAATATATTTTCACTATTTTTCTAGAGTGTGAAAGCTGGCAAGATGAGTAATATTTTACAGAATACTGGGAAGTTCCTTTTCTATTGAAGATATATGAGCTTTATAGATTATAAACCCAGTCATTTGAATGTAGCATTCAAATTCATTTTCTTAACTAATTTTAGTTTTCTTAAATAAAGAATTATTATTTTGAAAAAAAATCAGAATAGGTAGTCACTGATGGGCTTATGCCTTAAAACAGTGGTTCTCAACCTTTCTAATGCCATGACCCTTTAATACAGTTCCTCATGTTGTGGTGACCCCAACCATAAAATTATTTTGTTGCTACTTCATAACTAATTTTGCTACTGCTATGAATCATAATGTAAATCTCTGTGTTTTCCAATAGTCTTAGTTTCTACAGCAGCAGGGTTGCCTAAGACCATTGGAAAGCAGATATTTACATTACGATTCATTAACAGTAGCAAAATTACAGTTATGAAGCAGCAACAAAAATGTCAAGTATCATTTTGTTCAGTATTTGCTCTCTCAATTTGTTGACTGTTGCTGGTTTTATACCATAACCTTTATCTTTTATACTAGAGGCACGGTGCACAAAATCCATGCAAGGGGCTTGGCCCTCTCAGCCGTGGCAGCTTTCCTTGGCTCTCGCAGCCCCAGCTTCATCCAGAAGGTCGTCTGGAAGGTTGTTTGGCTGTCCAGTCTAATCAGCATATTACGCTTTTATTATTATAGGTTAGGGGCCCCATGTACAAATTCATGCACCTTGAAAGGAACTGTGTGGGCTGAGAGGCTGCCGTGGGCACGGGAGCAGGTCTCTGACCATCCTCTGAGACTCTACCTGGCCCCTCCCGCCACAGACCCTGGTCCCCTCTCTGTGGGCAGCCACGCTCCCGCTGTTGCCACTCCCATGCACTGATGGCTCTGGCCCTGCTCGCACCCACTGATGTTGCGAAGCGATTAGGGCTGGCTCCAGCAGCAGGTGCGAGTGGGGCCAGCGCCGTCAGTGAGTGCGAGTGGCAGCTACTGCCCCAATTGCTTCTCAGGAGCAGGGGGAAATAGAGAAACCTTCAGGGGCGATCAAGGCTGGCAGCCACTGGTCTCACCTGCTGACAGCACTGAGCAGTCAGCACTGGCACCAGGTGCCAGCAGTGGGTGAGAAAGGCAGCTGCTGGCCCCAATCATGCCTCAGGAGCAGGGGAGGGGCAAAAGCCCTGAGGGGCGATCAGGGCTAGCAGCAGGTGCAAGTGGGGCTGGCGCTGGCAGCAAGTGCAAGCACTGGGCAGGAGCAAAGTTTCAGTAACCACCAGATGCTTACTCTGATGACAGCAACTGGTACCCTGCCTTGGTCTGGCACCCCTGCTCACCTGCTCCACCATCCCACCACAGCCAACATTTGCCATATTCTGTGCTCTGCTGCCTGCTGCTGACACCACCATGTAACACTGTGTCCCCTGGTGGTCAGTGCACCTCATAGCAACCAACTGTTTGGTTGTTCCACCTTTTGGTCTATTTGCATATTAGAGTTATGACAGACCCATGCATGGATCTGTGCACATTGAAAGTAATTTAATTAGAAGGTGGCCAGTGAGGCAGGACTGGACGAGTGGTGCTGGGCATGCCCTGGAGCCAACTTCGCATGGTCCCTCCCCAGCCAGCCACACCTGGGGGTGGTCCTGGGGTTTGAAGGGTGTCTGCAGAGTGAGTGGGATCCCTCTGGTAGGTGGTATCCTTCAGCCTGGCCTGCAGGGATCAGGCCCAAACCAGCAGTCTGACATCCCCCAAGGGGTCCTGGGGTGTAAAAGTGCACTCTATAAAGTTGCTGTCATTCAGCAGCTCCTGCATTGAATGTCTGCTCCCTGGTGGCCAGTGTACATCATAGTTACTGGCCAGTCACTTAGGCTTTTATATATATAGATAGATATTCCATTAAAAAAAAGTCTAGTGGCACTTCAGGATAAATTTTCTGTGTTCAAAGCTTAGTCTGACTTCACCCATTATTTTAAATCAGTTTAACCTGAAAAGGAGTGAAAACTGTTTTATCAGTTGTTAACATGTTTATTCATTTGGGGGGGAACACCCTCTATATTGAGACAGGCAGCTTGGAGAACTGATGGAAATTAAGAGAGTTTAATTATGAGAACCTTCTTGAAAACAGGTAGATGAGCCAGTGAAATGTGTGATGTCCTACATTATTGAAGTTAGATGAAGTAAGAATACATCTTGGATGAATGCACAGAAGTGGATATGAATGAGTCATATATGTGAAGAATATTCTCTCAGAGGAATCTAGGAATCATTCTGAAAAGTGAGGAAAATATAAGACTGCATGGAAAGGAATTCTCATGAGATAAATGTTATTGTGTAACTGCCAAGGTTTCATGCTATTAGAAGCCTTGGAATTTTACAAGTGTTATTGGTAATGAGATGAAAACCACATGTCAAAAACAAATTAATTGTGTTATCTAGGTCATGCTGAGGATCCAAAGCAGAGAAATATTTCCATTATTTAAAGAACTTAAAGTCTAAATAGGAGTAATAAGTCCTAATATAAAAATATTGCTTAAGAGGCAGACAATGCAAACCATAGATGAAAGTTGGCATTAAGATTTAAAGAAGGAAGCAATCACATAAGGCTAACAAAGCAGTGAGACATGAGGGGTCAGAATGATAGACAGGGAAGGTGGTCTGCAAGCTGGATCTGGGCATGTAGGTGGAACCTATTTACATGCAATGATGTATTAGTTTCGGTCACTTAAAAAAGCTACTGTCACTGCCTAAAATTGAATTTGGTTTTTAAATTTCAGCCATTTCAAATGAGGTTGCCTCAAATAGAGCATGTGTATTTTTTAATTAATTTATTTTCCAAAACAAATAAAATTTTCTTATATATTGGGTTGGGAAGGAACAAGAAGAAAAATTTTAATTCAAAAACTAAAAGTGGAAAAAATCAAAATGTAACATTATAATGACAAGCATTAAAAAACTTTAAAATGATCAGATCCTTGCCTTTCCTAAAATTTTTTAATTGTTTTTGCACTATTCTATTTTTTCCATGGTCTGTTTAGTCATATATAATATTGGTCCCAAAATATATTATTCTAGGCTGATAGAAAGAAGGAAGGTTTGTGACTTGAAATTTCTGATCATAAATTCCTTTTTTAAAATAAATCGAAACTTAAAAATGCCAGCAGACCATGCAAGTTATGTCTCTGAAGTTACATGACAAGCAAAAGTTCAAGACTGAAACTAATCTCCCTCCATTAGATTCTATTCTTTGCCAATGATACTTTTTGGTGCTAATAACAATCTGGCTTACTTTGCTCTCAGCTCTAGAAGTCTTTGTTCTCCAACAAGTCCAAAACTGGTCTCAGAAGAGTGTCAGAGATTTTATTGCTTGTTTGGCTATTATTTTTTAATCCAGGTTTTCTTACACTTGGGACACACAGCACTGTTGGGCTACTCTAGGTAAACTTTTATGAGTGTTCCCTTTTGTATCACATGCCATCTACCCCTACTTCCATCATTTAACAAACTTTTATTAAGTACCAATTAAGTATGAGGTACTATGAAAAGGAACCAGAAAGTAACTGAAGGGGCCTTATCTGCTTTTGACTTTAGGAAAGTATGTCTTTGAGATTAATGCTTCCATAAATGTCTTTCTTGGATACTACCATGGCATTCACAAGGGGAACTGGACAGAAGAGGGGGGTTAAAGAAGGCCTCTAGCAGGAGCAGGCAACGTCAAAGCTGTAACCTGAAGATACAGAGGAGGAGCTTCTTGGTGGAGGTACAGGTGAGGCAGAATAGTGACCTACAAGTGAGGCAGAATAGTGAAGGTTTGAAAAGGTAGTTGAGTGAGCCTAGAACAGTGTACAATTGGGGTGCAAGAGTGAGGGGATAAAGGGCCTTGTGTGCCAGACTAAGAATTCTGGGTTATTTTGAGGAGAAAGTGTAGCCATTGAAGGCTTTGGAACAGGGAAGTGACTAACTCAGACGGTAGTAGATCATTCCAGCTACTATACTGTAGAGTGGAGTGTATGATATGTGCAAAAGAGTACTTATTGGACAGCTGTACAAAAATCATCTAAGCATGGGATGAGAGTGTTTTGGGAGCTGAGGTGCTGGCAGTAGAGTAGGGAAAGGTTGATGAATTTGAGAAGTAGAAGCAAAAGGACTTGAAACTTCATTAATTTGTTTGAGACTGAGGGAGGTAAACATGGGAGGCAGCGAGATAAAGGGGAAAAAATCAAATTAGACAGCTAGGATTCTGGCTTGTGCAACCGAGCTAGAAAGTAAGGGAGAAATAAAAAATGTTATAAAATTTATTTTGGAGCTATTCAGCTTCCAGATATTTTAGTGATGCATGCATGACCAAGACTTTAATATGCATTTATTTTATTATTCACCATAAGGTTTCTGAGGCTAGTTGGAGTTAAATGTGTAACTAAAAGTTTGTGATATATTTCACATAATAAATAAAGTTCTTTGGCTTTATTATTCTGATAATAAAAAATAGTTTATTTATGAGGGAACATTTTTTGCCAACTCAACTAACTACATATTTTGAAAAATCAATTATTAATAAATTGCTGATATTTTATCTTCCTTAAAATTAGCCTGACATCACTCTTTTTTAAGAGAGTAAAACCCACATACAGATCTTACATTTTAAAATGAAATCAAGACTAGTAACTAGTTCACATAACTAACACATATGCCCAATGGGTAGCTAACCTAAAAATATTCAAAATTATATTTTTACTTTAGAGCTTTACTTTGAACCAAATTCCATAATTTTATTCCTTTATTTATAAATTTCAATTAAGTAGTCTCCTTAAAAGAATATCCTTTGATTTTCTGATATGGGTCAGAGCATACAAAGTACTGATGACCTGTTTGTAGAGATGACATTATGATTGTTATCCAAGAATAAGCTAATTCATTTGTGTGTGTTTTTTTAAGAATTACTTTTGGGGTTTAGATGAAGAAATGTTTCAATAACAAAGGGTTCTACAAGAATGTTGGCAATAGTAAAAGAGAAAGGTATGAATAATGGCAGGCCAAAAAAACAACTGAATATGACTTTCTTGATTCCAAAGTTTAGTATTTTCATTTATAATAAACAAGTAATAATGGTTAAAATTTTTCCTGGAATAATATCTACAAAATATATTATGGAAAGTGTTACAAGAGAATGTCTCCTTTCTTAATAACTTCAAAATAAATAAATTTCAACATGAACATAATTCCAAAATGAGGTTAGCACTGTGTACTATATATTATTGTTTTGGACCATTTTTTGAGGTTTAACTCCAGACTTTGGTTAGGTGTAATATCTTTTGCAATCTATATGGATGTAGCTGTATGTATGGAAGTATCTGTGTATAAATATGCTCATATGCAGACAAAGAGAAATGACCATCTTACCTCAAAATCTTTGTAGGATAAGGCAGAGTAGTAACAATATTTCTAAAATATTGTTTTATTGATTTCAGAGAGGAAGATAGAAAGAGAAAGAGAAATCAGTGATGAGAGAGAATTGATCAGCTGCCTCCTGCACCTACTGCGGATCGAGCCCACAACCCAGACAGGTTGACACTCAACCACTGAACCACACCGGCTAGGCAGGATTTTAATAACAGAGGGTTGTTAAACATTTTTCATTACCATACACATGAACTCAAGTACACACACACTCTCACACATGCGTGTGCGCGCACGTGCGCACACCCACGTATATATTATTCCAGAGGCTGAATGGGCTATATACATGTGGGATAAATAAGTAAAGTAGATCTGGATTCAAACTTTAAAGACTTCATGATCTAACACAGATTAATGAAAACGTGAATTAGGAAGTGGAAAGTGCCTACAAGAATAATAGTAAACTCAGAAAAGAAAAAGGTTAACTGAGGCTCAGAAAGAATCAGGAAAACTTTATAAAGGATCACCATTTTATCTGATCCTTGAATAATAGGGATAATTTGAACATATGGAGAAGGAAGGAAGTTAAAAAACATAGAGAGAAAGATAACTGCATACATGCCTACAAACATATCCTACTATGGAGCCAGGAACTTGGCTGATCACATCTATATCCTTGGGGCAACCTTATAAAGTAGAGGTTTTATCACATTTTAGAGAGGATAAAGCAAGTTCAGAAGTTTCCCTGAGGTCATATGGCTGGTAAATTCCCCCCATGAACTTTTGAACTCTAAAGCCAGAGCTCTCTGTCTCAAAGATTTGCCAACACAAACAGAGGACACAACAAAGATTCACTTTTTAATTGGCAGGCAAGGTGCTACAACATCCAGAACAAAATGCAAGGCTTTTCCTTCTTTGTTTACTTGACCTAATGAGGCACAGAATGTAGGAGTGTAAGAGTTTTAGATGGTATATATTGTTTACTTCTGTTGTACCAGATACTACACTAAGAACGTTATGTGTATTAACTCATTCAATCTCATAACAACTCTGTATTGTATTTTTATTTTTGGTTAGGAAACAGAGGCATAGAAAGAAGGAATAAGCCAATTTCCAAGGTCAAGGAGCTAAGAAATAGTGGAGTTGGGACTCAAAACTCACTGTTGTTATTAGATGCCAGACAATATCCAGGACTATTAACCATTACACTAAAGCACATTAATAAGCACTGTCATGTGATATACATCGTATATGTGTATGGATATTACACACACACACACATATATATGTAACACACACAGAGAGACATCTTATACTTAACAGAGATGTCCAGAAATGCTTGTGTTGATATGTCTAAGTTTAGTAGAATTTGTTAAACTAATGATTGCACTCCTTGGCATATGATTTTTTTCTTAATTTAACCATGCATTAAAGATCATTTACTGGGCACTTGTTTTATGCCAGGCATTCTTCTGTGACTCAAAGCTCAGACACAGTCCCTATTCTTAATACATGGATCTATATGCATTACTTTATTTTTAAGGTTGCTATTATTGTGTTTAATCTCCTTCTTGCTTTGCTAGTAATGCATAGAGAAAATTATTTGATATCATTAGGTTGAAAAGATTCCATATAACCAAAAATCTGCTAGTTTTCTGAGTATCTGGTAATTAATGAGAATTATTAATTAATGAATATATGTCATATTGCAATGTCAGTTTCACAGGCAGATTTCCTGGGAAGCTAATTAAGCATGATCTTAAGGATTCCTTCATTTCACTGATACTAATAAGAATTAAATCTCAAATCTATTTCTGAGAAGGCTGTAGAGGGTCTTGAAGAAATAGAATGATTATAATGAGAATTACGAACATCAACAACACAGTGCCTACTACCCCCAAGTAATCAATCCCCAATGACCCTTTATACAATTTTTCATCTCAATCACTTGAAACACTTTGCTGGTTTAATCCTGTAAGCATATGCTAATGGGACAGAATATAATTATTACCTATATTTTCCTGATAAGGACTCTGACCAAGAAAATTTAAAACAATTTTTTTTTGTTTAACTAATATATTTGTCCATGTAAAGAGCTGCTGATTCTTGCTTTCCTGGGGAAATTATCTTTCCAAAATATAATACCTAGAGAAATATTTGCCTTTAAGTGGACTCTACTTAATGCATAAATAGATTTATTGCACAACTTCAGATACCAACTTCTCAAGGGCATAATGGCATTAAAACTTGTAGTTTAAGCTTATTTAAATTCTAAGTGTAACTTTACTGTGTTGTTCCTTTCTTTGAATTTGAGTTTTCATCATCTCATAGATTTTTAACTTGACTATCATATAGTAATGACTGAATCGGGTATATTTGTGTGCCAAATCATTCGTTCATTCTTTGTTTCAAGCAGTATTTATTGAGAGCCTATGATGTGACAGATGTTGCTCTAGGTGCTGAGAACAGCAGTAAACTAGACAAGGAAGTTTCTACTTTCATGAAAAGTGACAGGCCCAAGAGAAGGTGACTTTCACAATACACCGTGGGGTTTCATAAGCTACACCAAAGGAGAATATAGCTACTAGCAAAATATACACTTTCTTTTTCATGAATTTTCATCTTCACTTGCAGCTTATGAAACCTGTCAGTCATTTCTATAAAATTTTGAATTTTCCAGCTCTCACCTGGGGTTGCTATTGATTGCAGAATTTACAGAAATCTTTCTGAGGCCAAATCCGTGTCTCAGAGCTGTCCATGTAGAGATGGTCAATACAGTTTGACCAATAATAGTTTTTGACTGTCTATGGGAACATCTGGGTCTTTGACCTCACAAGTAGTAGTACAACAGCAAGCCCTTATCCCTGTGGAAAAGTGTTTGTTCTTTTGTGGCTCAGAGGCCCTGTGTTTGCATATGAGGCTTGATGTTCTGGAAGTCATTTTCTCTAGCGCTGGGGTTATTTAATTCCAAGGGCTGGTTTGAATTTCTCTCAAAACTATAAGTGTATAGGATTACATTTAATTGTTGGTTTATGTACAGGAGCATTACTGCAGTGGGTCGCAAGGAGCACATTATAAGTACTCCTTTGTGCTGAGTAAATATTCATTCAGTTACAGGCTGGATGAGGCCCCATGAGTCTCTGAATTGTGACGTCTGTATAATGATTTGGAGATACTGCTGACATTATCTATTAAGCTTTCACTGTCTATAGGGTCATATAAAGTAGCTTTGAAGTTGAGGTGTAAATTGAGAAAACCAATGTCTAAAGTTTGGACACTTCAACCAGGTGGCTGCAGTTTGGTAATTGTGAATACAAATTATTGGCAACACACAGGTCAGACCGAAAAAAAAAAAGCAGCTGTTCCAAGTGCTCACAGTGCCAGTCTTCCGAGATGGCTGGGGGACAAACGGAGACATTGCTGCATGGTATGCCAGCCTAAAGGGCAGGTTCAGATTTCACTCTGACAGTGACAGTCAAGTAAAGGAGTGATTTTCTTCAAGTAGAGCATGCTCACCCAGTGGTTTCTGAGGTTCCTTTCCAAGTGTCAGGGAAGGACTTTTGTTTAGAACACCAGTTCCTCCGTCTTCTGGAATCCAGGAGCTTGACTACTAATCATCCCTTTCCATGAGTTCTGTCTTCGCTTCAGGAATGATTTGAAAGGCCCTGGTCTTCATAATATATTCATGCTAGTTTTAGAAACTTGCCAAGTCACATTCTCATTTCAGTCATCTACTGCTATTCATAAAGACCACACTGGATTACATTGAATTCAAAGAAATCTATTTAATTGTGAACCCCCTGTGTGAGGTAATTAATACTGGAGGGTCAAAATGGATGAATGTTCTGGTGGTATTCCCTAACATCACTGATTGTCAAAACTATGTTTATTATAGCCTGTTTGGCTCAGTGGATAGAGCGTTGGCCTGTGGACTGAAGGGTCCTGCATTTGATTCTGGTCAAAGGCATATACCTTGATTGCGGGCACATGCCCAGTAGGGGGAGTGCAGGAAGCAGCTGATCAATGTTTCTCTCTCATCGATGTTTCTAACTCTCTACCACTCTCCCTGCCTCTCTGTAAAAAAATCAATAAAATGTATTTTTTTAAAAAAACTATGATTATTAGGGAAAATAATGGAATTGTCATTAAACCCTCAATATGAGGTTCTGCCTCACATAGCAGAACCCTTTTCCTATCTGAGGAAACTGCCAGGTATGGTGAGAAGCAACGTGGGTCAGCAAATTTGGCTGCTGCGCTGTATCTCCATTATAAAAGCTTTCTAAATACTTTTGGCATTTTTCTACTGTCTTGAACAAATGGCCTATGACCTGCAGTGACTTTGTTCAGATCCATGGCCTGTGGAATCCAGGCTCATGTCCAATCACTAAATGCAGTCATTCATGGTTTGGTCCCTGCCAACTTTCCCAGTCTAGGTCTCTCCACTACCCAGTTCTCCTGATTATCTGAACCTCATTTCCTTTTAGTCATTCTTAACTTCCTTCCTCAATTACCTTTAGGCTTTTGCATCTACAGTTTACCTTACCCCAGAACACATACCCTTATCTCGTGTCTTCAACTCCCACTGAGGACTTGTAGAATATTAGTTCCTCTCTCCCCTAACCAACCAAAATAGAGTATTCAGAAACTCTTACACACCCTTCAAGGATGTGGCCAGTATATGTGAATAACTATGAGAAACTTTGTCTTTCCCAAACCCATTTGGGTTCTCTCTCCTTCCTCAGTGCCAAGGGTAATTGTGCATCAGGCAGGGTTAGACAGGCTCTGGGCCTCAGTCCAGTAAGTAAACAGTGTATAGGAACCCCCTTTCATGGGTTCCTATGAAATATTTCCACTACACAAAAAGTCAGCTTAATCCTCCCTAATTAGGATTATAGATATGATTTGAGAATAATATAATCAAAATAGAGATAGGTTCTGCTTATTTATTTAATAAATTCAGCATAAGCAGATATGTTAGCACCATTGCTGCAATGGAAAACTCCCAATTAAGGTTTGGAAAATGAATATTTTGAATGAAATATTCAATAAACGTGAGACTTTACTTTAGACCATCTAGTCCTTTCCTTGCAGGAACTGAAAACAGTTCTAGTAAGAATTGGCCCAGTTTTCAATCTTCTCTTTTCCTTCTCATTTTCCATTCATTCATTAAACAAGTATTTGTTGTGTACTTCTACCTCACATGTGCAGCAGACTTTTGTCCTTTTATGCATGCCTCAGGGGACTTGAGGCTGCCCAGGACAGTGGCTCCAGGTCTAGATTAAGAAGATAACATGGACTAACATTGGATGGCAACTGCAAAACAGCCAGGGCTTTCATGATTTCTCGTCTTCAAAATAATTGTAAATTTTCAAAGATAATAACCATTGAATACTTAGTTTTACCAGGTACTATTATAAGTGCTTAACATATATTAACCCTCATTTAATCCTTGAAGATGCAGACAGTAATATTATCTTCATTTTACAGATAAGAAAATAGAGAAAGTGAATTATTGATCAAGGTGACACATCTAATAAATGCTGGAGTCTTGATTCGAACTCAAGAGCTCATATTGGGATCATCATAAAATCCTGGAATGCAAAGTCCCCTCATTCCATGGAGACTTGTTCATTTGCTACATCTGTAAATGACTTAGTTGGCCACAATCACCACCTAGATCCTTCCCAGATTAATAGTGTGTGTTTTCAGTGCTGGAGATGTCCTGTCCAAGCTGCAGATCCTCATGCAGTCCATCTTCCTTTCCTGTATTTTTTCAGATCTGCACCTTGCATTAGACTCTGCTCTCTCTCCTTCTTAAAGGCTACTGCTCTACCCAACTCTGAGCTCCTTGCCCAATCCTTCCCTGCCAACCTCTGTTCTTTAGACCTTCGGATTTGCAGGTTGCCCTCTGAGTGTCTGGTGCTCTCCAACATGGGAGGAGCAAAAATTTGCCCTCATAAAATGCCATGGCTTTGAGTATTAGTAGAACTGTGTTTTCTATCTTGCATGCAATTCAGCCCTCTCCTATTTCCACCTCCTTCCTTCCACACAAACAACACACACAGCAAGTCCCATTGTGGGTTTCAGAGTACACAAGATGCTTTCATATACTAGTATATTACATTATTTTACTAGAGGGGTGAACACTTACTCCCTCTGCTCTACAAATGAATTCAGAAAAATAAGCAATAATATGTCCAAGATCACACAGCTAGTGAGAAATTTGAACCCAATATAAGGTCTTTCCATTTTATGTGGCAATCTGTACTGCTTCCTGTTTCTCTAAAGCAAGCTATGGACTTCCTCTTTTAAAACTTGCTATGTATGAGCTGAATGCTTATGGCTTTAGTTGTTTGCTTTCACAGAAGTGTCTATCTCTCTGAAAAACTAGCTGCAGCTAGTTACCAGCAATTAGGGTCCTGAGAAGGTAAACAAAATATGAAATTGTATTGCAAATTTTTGACATAATTTTTTTCTCTACTTATCGAAATTTGTGGCATAGGTATTTATGTCTGGTAAAAGGGAAGGCTCGGCACCCAAAGTGCCTTAGACCAACATGCACACTCAGTTCTGATAACTGGGTGCGCTAAGGAGATAACACAGCTGTATTCCACCTGCCATCAGCCTTCACAGGCACAGATTCTAGTAAGATTGTGCTTGCCAGGAAGCTGTAGTCATTGTTTTTGCACAATGCAAAATGTGGTTTTCAATGTGTTTAATAAAAGTCAAGGTGTCACAGGAAGAAATACCTCATGAACTGGAGAACGCAACACAAAACAGTAACTCTGACCCTGTGCGCCATGATCCCAGCAACTCCCAGAGGGGGTCCAACTAGACCACATACATAGATTGTACCATGGCCTTTCTACTGCCCTCTACTGACCGAGCCCGAAATGACAGCAAAGCCAGTTCTGCATTCTGGAGATTTGCTTGGTAACTTCAAAAAAAATTTACTCTTGGCTGAAACCAGGTTTTCCAAGTTTTGGTTCATAATAAGTAGTTTTTAAACATTTAAAAATAGGGGTGTGTAATAAAATGCTGAGAGACTCTCTGGAGATTGCTGCTGCTGGCACTTCTCTAATAGAAAGCATACGCCATTGAGCTAACATTTTGTTCTTTGACTGAAGAAAACAAAGCTGTTAAAAGCCGGTAGGCTCATTTCCAACAGCAATAGCATTAATATCTTTCAAGTCACTCCTAACCATAGCTAATTAGAGGTTTATGAGGGATGGCTCTTCCTGAAGGGTCACCTCAGGTTATGTAGCCCACAGATATGCTGCTGACTGTTAGCGACAATGAATTTGTTAAGAATTTCAGCTCGAGGTGATTATCTTTTTTTGTTCTTTTGCTGGTGTGTCTCTTATTTTGACTGGCTGAGGTTGGGTTGGACCACGAGGCTCCGATTCAAAGGCAGTGCCAGGTTGTTGCTGGAGATCTGCAGTGACAGGTTGTTGAAAACTTATTAGTCTGACGTTTTAACAGCCTGCACTGGGATGGAAATCTGCTCCTTCACTGGAAAAACTTAGAAAGGAAAACATGAGCTCGAGCTGAAATCAGCCCCTGTTCCAAATTTGCTGTCCTCTGGCACCAGAGTGCCAAAGGCGGCCACAGCGTTCAGAGTTTCAGGCTTCGCTGTGCCACCCACACGGTAGATGGACTTGGGGGCCACTGTAAAGTAGGAGACCCTGAAAATGCACCCTCTGGGAGCTGGGGACACTGTGATGGGTTCAAGACTAGGTGCTAATGGCTTCGGCAGGAGCAGAAGTTTCAGATGTGCGACTAGGGGTTGACCTTTTGCTCATAGCCATTGTGTATAATAATCCGAAAAGAAGAAATAAGGAACACCTCAGGCTTGGTACCCATTCTAAGGTCTAAATGGATAAAAAGATTGTGGCCAATACTATTGTTAAGAGCTATCATAATTATTTGTTACAAAGCTAAAAGAATTCATTAAGCATCTTTGCTCTTCAAAAGCAAACCTGGCCTCTCTAGCCAGTCCAGATTTTTTTTTAAAAATTACCATCAGATCCTAGTTTCCTCCAATCTCAACTGTGACAACAGCTATGATTAAGCCCTCTATGCAACAGACACAGCACAGTTTGCTCCCATGCTCAGTGGCTAATTGAAAGATCCTAATAGGGTTTCTGGGCTTTGTATGAACAGCTGCCTCTGCCAAAATGACCCCCCTCTTTTGCCATCCAACTTCTTCCTATCCTTCACCTCTTTTTGGAAGCTGTCTCTGCTAGCCCTAGTTAGCTTTGGGTGCCCACCATTGGGGTTTCCATAGCCTTCTATATTCTGACTTCAGACCAGACTATTAACTTCCTGAGACAGCATCTAGCCTAATCTCATTGGATTTTGTCTCCAAACCTATGGTATAGTACCTACACAGTGTAGGTACTCAATACTGATTAATTTTGAATGATCATTTATTCATTTACTCATTTGATAGAGATTAATGAAGTTGCAAGCTTCCATGCCCTTTAGGGTTTGGTCTCTTAACAGAAGTTTTTTTTTTTAATGATCTACAGAAATAAAACATTTTTCTTCTCTAGGCCTATATCCTGGGAGTCTGGCTTTGATTAGTATCATTCAGTTCTTGGGGGGGGGGCGAATGTGAGATGGGAGGTGAGGCAGATGTTTTAAAATGTCTTCTCAATGTCAAGTTTCACCTTTCATCTCCCACTGCAGCTCCATATTCTGTGGCTGCATCTGATGGCAGCATTTACCAGTATAGATACTTAAATCTCCAGGAAAAGAAGTCTCTTTTGGTGCTACCAGATAATCTTAAATCCCAAGATTAGTCCACAGAATTTCAATAAATAATTATTTATTCATTCACTTAATTAACATTGGGAGTGCCCGTTATGCATTAATAATCATAATAGATGCATAGGGGTTCAAGGGTGATCAAATAAAACAGATACATCTCCATACAGGCATGTGTCTTGTTAACAAAAGACCTCACTAGAGGAATTCTCTATGGCAAACTGGCAGGATTTAAGTACTTAGAGATGGAGTGAGGGTGGGGATGAAGGCAGCCTGCACTGAAGCCTGGCCCATCCAGGTTGTCTCTTTGGCTCCTGGCATAGGTGACATGTACTTCACTTTCCACCAAATAGTGGCCGTAGTTAACACTTCTTCAGCTTAGCAAACTCAGTATTTTTCCAAAATGAATCTACAGGTCATGGGCTCTTTTTGTTTTGATTTGGTTTAATGATCTAGCAAGCACAGTCATGGAAGTGTTGGGGTTTTCTGCATTTCTACAGTAGCATCCAACATTTAGTCACTAGCAACATGGGTGTCAAGAGGCAACTGTGCCAATAGCTTTCTAATCCCTGGACCACTGCCATGGTGGAGTGTCCCTGAAGCCAACAACTTAAGCGATGCCTCCTGCTTCTCCATATTCCCAATGGTAGCCTACCACAGCTTCCCTCATAAGCCAGTTTTGCACTTTTTCTGCGAGGCCTGTCCTTTAGCCTGCTCCTCCAATGATTTTACAAGCATCTACTTCCATGTATTAGATTCCTTTCTGCTATAAAATTAAACTTTAAGGATGAGAAAGAAATAACCAAAATAAGTATGTATTACTTATTTGCTGATAACACTTGACATTAATTGCTTGCAGAAAGCAGTATTACCTCGGCTGACACTGGGGAAACCTCTAAGCAACAAGGATTTCTGTTTGGGGTTTTATTTGCTAATGTTTCCTCCCATCCAAAGATATCAAGACACCTGCTCTAAAACGATTAGCTGCAGGAGGCCTACTGAGAGACTAATACATACTGATGATAGTAAATATACATGAAAATAAAGCTTTTTTGCTGCTCAGTCATTAGTTTGTGTGGTTAGTGAACCCTGGCAGACCAGGGCTATGAAGAAATGCATGTGTCATGGGAGTTTCAGAAACTTCTCCGGGCCCTGGACTGTTTGGCTCAGTGGATAGAGTGTCGGCCTATGGACTGAGGGGTCCTAGGTTTGGGTCCGGCCAAGGGCTCAGGTTGTGGGCTCAGTCCCCAGTTGGGGGTGGGGGGCATGCAAGAGACAGCTGATCAATGATTCTCTCTCATCATTGATGTTTCTATCTCTCTATACTTCTCCTTTCCTCTCTAAATTCAATAAAGAAATATATTTTTTTTAAAAAAGGAACTTCTTCTGGTTTTGTATCCAGGAAAGAGAGCAAGACCCTCATGGCATCACCCTCACCCACACCCATCTGGCTTTTGAGGGACATATGTAAGGCTGCTCTTGGGCTTTGGGTAGCTCTGAGAAGTTATGCAACCTCCAGCCATCTTTTACTACAAGTCCCTGCAACTAGAAAAGGAAAGCTCTTCAGTCCTAGCACATGTGTGGGCTTTGTCATTAACGAGGGGTCAGGAACCACTCCAGTGACTTCCTTATAGAACCCAGAATATGAACTGATAGAACTTGCTAGCTAACACTTTGTTTTGCCAAGAAATTGAAAACATTTTAAATGATCTTTCATTTAAAAGTAGTTATTAATTCTTTCAGGTCATAAAAAAATACCACTTTAAAAAGCAGGTGATGCAGGAAATGGATGCTAGCAATTTGAAAGCTTTTAACCTCTTCCAAAACACAGACAAAACAGGAACTGACAGTTAGTCCAGACGCCACGGTCATTAATCCTCACATTTGCTTTCTGATATGGCTCTGTGGCATATATTAGCATCCCTTGTTACTTATAAAGAACTGAAGCATGAAGAGATTAAAGTGGCATGATAAGTATCACTCATAATACTCTTCGTGGAGTATCTAATGCCCTTTTGCAACCTTCAGACTCACCCTGTCTTCCTCTTCTGCAATGCATTCTCTTGACTCACCCAAGCAATTTGGTCCCTTTTCATGGCTCAAAGCCAATTGCCCATCTCTTTGTGAAACAATGGAAGCCACTCCAGAAAATAGGATGATATAAGTGTTATTGAGCCATCCTCTCCCCTCTCAACTTGCCCCTTTTGTGCCAGCAGATTTCTTAGTTATGGGTGAAGAACATGAATTCTCACATTGTCTTATAAAGTATGTATTATAGATACAGTTGACCCTTGACTAAAAGGAGTTAGGGGTGCTGTTGTCCCACCCAATTGAAAATATGCATATAACAAAACTGCCCTGAACATATGTGGATTTCCAACCAAAAATGGAAAATACTACTACAATAAAGATTGGCAGGAGTGAAATTAAACAAGTTGTGAACAGTGAAAGAAAGAGGAAAATGGGCAGAGTACTAGGTCTTCTGTCTTACTAAAAATTATGTAGTGAGAACAAGTTCAGCCTGGTACTAAGTGGCCTCTGTAAGCCCAAGGTAAATGGGTGCCCACAAGCAGTATGCTAAGGGCCATTTTTATATTTGGAGTATTGCATATGGGGGCAATTCTTTCTTATTAAAAAATAGTTGAAGCATAGAAAACAGTTTAGAGAATAATTTAAGGAACAGACTATTCCAGTATTTCTCCCCCACCCATCTGCAATTTTGTTTTCTGTGGTTTCAATTACCTTCTGTCAACCATGATCTGACAATATTAGATGAACATTTCTAGAAATAAACAATTCATGAGTTTTAAATTGCCTGAAATTCTGAGTAAGTATGATGAAATTTCATGCCCTCTCACCAAGGATGTGAATCATTCTGTTGTCCAACATGTCCATACTGTATACCCTCCCCACCAGTTAGTCACTTAGTAGACACTTTGATGATTAGATGGCTGTCACAGTATCTCGTGCTTGTGTTTAAGTCATTCTTATTCTATATAATAAAGAGATAATATGCAAATTGACCATAATTTCAACATACAAGATGGCTGCCCCCATGTGGACACAAGATGGCCACCACAGGATGGCCTGCAGGGAAGGGCAGTTATGGGCGATCAGGCTTGCAGGGGAGGGCAGTTAGGAGTGACCAGGCCAACAGAGGAGGGCAGTTGGGGGCAACCAGGCCTGCAGGGGAGGGTAGTTGGGGGGAGTCCATGCCTGCAGAGAAGGCACTTGGGGGTGACCAGGCTGGCAGGGGAGGGCAGTTTGGGGGGGACCAGGCCTGCAGGGGAGGGCAGTTAGGAGCAACAAGTACAGCAGGGGACGGCAGCTAGGGGCAATTAGGCTGGCAGGGGAGCAGTTAGGTGTCAAACAGGCTGGCAGGGGAGTAGTTAGGGGGTGATTAGGCTGGCAGGCAGAAGTGGTTAGGAGCAATCAAGCAGGCAGATAGGTAACCACTTGAGGGACAGCAGTCCTGGATTGTGAGAGGGACTTCCTGGGCTTAAACAGGCAGTCAGATATCCTTCAAGGGATCCCAGATTGGAGAGGGTGCAGGCTGGGCTGAGGACAAATTTTTAAGATAATTATGTATATGTTTTTTACAGTGTATGTAGTCCTAGTTCATTCATTTTAACTACCATGTAGTATTCCAAGGTGTGAATAACATATTATTTATCTATTTTGTAACTGGACATTAAAGTTATATATGAAAATTTTTCTGATTATCAGTTTAGAAGATGACTGCTATGTTATAGAGTAATGCACATTTCAGCTTAGATAATTTTTAAGTAGAATCTAATAAAATTTTGCCAATTTTTCTCCAAAATGCTTCTATCATTTTATGTTCTAACCTATAATGTGTAAGAGTATTCATTTCTGTATATTTTTATAATAATTGTTATTGCCAAATTTCTAAGTATTACCATACCAGTGAATTCAAAATAGGCCTAATTTTATCTTTAATTTATTGTTTCCTAATTATTACTATGATTGATTGAATATATTCTGTGTTTATTGAACATTCAAATTTCCTCTTCCTTAAATTGCCTGTTCATGTTCTTTATACATTTTTCTATTTAATATTTTCTTATTTCTTGGGAGGATTTTAAAAATATATGCAGGTACCAACTATTTAGCAATCACATACGTAAATGTGGTCTAGTTTGAAACAAGTGATATCTCTGGAGCTTGCAGAGTGGCTAGTTTAGAATAGCTTTGATACTATATAAGGACCAATGTTGAGAAGAATTAACTGCATATTATTAGGTCTAATAGTTGCATATCTCCCACTCTGGCCATTCCTCCTCTTAGAATCACACAGAATCATTCCTAGGCAGGGGCATGAGGCATGCAGGAAAAATCAATCCCAACTTACCTCTCAAATACTTTACTTTCAGGGAATTCTCTACTCAGGTAACCCAGGAGGACATGAGGAGTAGAATAATATCATGGTAATGTCAGGTTACATAAACTTGTTGCCTTGAAAATACTAGTATGAAATCTCAAAATAATGATGGCTTTTTTTTTTCTTTCAGCGGTGTGGTGAACTCTTGTTTGAAAACCCTGATCAGAATGTCAAATGTGTTTGCATGCTAGGTAAGAAGGCTTTTCATTTCAGATATATTAAGCATGTTGATGTCACGTGACTTATTGTTGTTCTGTTGCCTTATTAACTGTCTTTTGTTCCATATTGCAGAGGCTTATAGGCTTTTTATGGGTTTAAAGACATCTTTAACACATTTATCTGTGGGACACTTGATAAAAAAGGTTTTGATTTTAGTAACTGTCAATAAGTCATGAACCATGACTTTTCATCAGCATAACACAGAATTGGGTTCTTTGTATTCATGGGACTGTGATGAAAAATCAAGAAGAATCAGACTAATTCTTAGACTAGAAATGATAATCTAGGTAAGTAAACTATTAATAATTTATATCAACCCAAAGCCCTTACTCACAATGCCTGGGAGAAATACATATTTGAACTAATCTGAAGTCAGCACAATTACCCACACCAACTTGTTTTCTTGTGCTACAAAATATACAATAAACTAATTTTTACGGAGTTGAAGTTACATGTATGAATTTATAATATTAAAATTATAGTTAAGGCATCTAATTCTAAAAAATCAACATTCTAGTCCCTTACTATTAAAGCACATGACATAAGGATTCTAACTTTAAGCCTCTTTTCATGAATTTTATTCACACTTGCTCTAGGAATGAAGCAGTGAAGTATTTTCCTTTTTTCTTTTTATCTCTTTCTTTTAGTATTGGGTATGTCCAAGTCACCATTAGTCAATATCAGAATTGAGTCTAGTAAAGTTTTAATTTCCCAATACTTAAGACATGTTTTGGGCTTTTTGGATGGTGGGATCATGCGTGACTTTTATTTCTTTCTTTTTGTCTCTCTATATTTTTCAAGTGTTCAACAAAGAGATTTTAAGTTCTCTGATTTCTGAGGGTACAAAGATTATTTTCTTATTGTTTGTTTGCATTACTAAAAACTCAACCAGACACATGCCAAAATTTGTTAACTTATCCCAGTAGTGAAGTAGACATAATTGGAGACGTGTTTAGAGTATGAACTGCACTTTGGGTGATCACTACTCTGGCTGCTACATGTTGGAAATGAGTTGGGGCTGTTATTGAACTTTTTTGTCACAAAGTCATTTTCTCCCAAACAAATGGGTTTTCTGAGACTGAACACGCTGATGCAGAATGCATGTAATCCCTGCAATCCTGTGCCATGTGTCATAGATGAAAGTGCCACCCGTTAACAAACAACCCATGAAATAGCACAGAAGTTGCCAAATAATATGAAAGTCAGTAACTGAGGTTTGTGGTTCCATGGCAAATGGAAGCCTTCCAGAACAAACATGCCGAGTCTGTTGCATCAGGATGGCCTACGGGCTCCTTGCACAAATGTAACAAAACAATGTAAAACAAAACACTGGGGAACTTCCTTAGGTTCTCCAAGTTGTAACATGTAACACACATGCATGCATCCATAGACACACATGTACACCCACACAAGCATCCGTGCATATGTACACACCCAGCAATTACACATTCCAAGTTCAAGATCTCTATTTGTTCCTTTCTTCATAGCTAGAACCTAAAAAGCATGGCGTTTTTGTCAAGGGAATGAAGTATGTATACAATTATTTTGCATAACCAGTTAGTTTACTTGCAGTATTCAGAAAACAAACAAGGAGACATGTTGAAGGCTCTGTATTTCCTAAAGTCTGTCTTAGATAGAGGAAGCTACTGCTGATATAAAACTATTAGTAACCCGGTGCACAAAATTCGTGCATAGGGGTGGTGGGGCATGTCCCTCAGCTCGGCCTTCATCCTCTCCAATCTGGGACCCCTGTGGGATTGGGCCTAAACTGGCAGTCAAAGAACCCCCTCACAATCCAGGACTGTTGGCTCCTAACTGCTCACCTGCCTGCCTACTTGATCACTTTTAACCACTCTGCCTGCTGGCCTGCTTACCCCCAATTGCACCCCCTGCCAGCCTGCTCACCCCTAACTGATCCCCTCTGCCAACCTGCTCATCCCCAACTGCCCCCCCTCGCCAGCCTGATCACCCCCAACTGCCCTCCCCTCCTGACCTGATCACCTCTAACCGCCTCTGCCTCAGCCCCACCACCATGGCTTTGTCCAGAAGGACGTCTGGAAGGTCTCATGGTCTAATTAGCATATTACCCTTTTATTGATATAGATATAAAGAACTACATGTATACTGTGTTTTTACAAGTATGTAATTTTATATATGTGTATATGTATATAATTTTAGTGATAGAAAAAAAATAACCTTACTTGATTCATCATATTTTTTTCTGCATTTTAAGGCTTTCCAATCATCAGCATGTATTAATTTTATAGTAGGAAAATAAGCAAAGAAGAAAGGACCTTGGGTCAGTGAAATTGCTCTGTATGATACTATAATGGTGGCTATATCTCATTACACATTTGTTCAAACTCATAGAATATGTAACACCATGAGTGAATCCTAATATAAACTCCAATTTTGGTGATTACAATGTGTCGATGCAGGCTCATCGATTGTAACAAAGGTACTGCTCTCCTGGGAGGTGTTGATAGTAGGGAAGGCTGTGCATATGTCCGGACACGGGGTATACAGAAGATGCCTATACAGTCTGCTCATTTTTGCTGTGAACCTAGCATTGCTCTTAAAAAAACCCACAACGTTTATTTGTTTAAAAATAAGAAAGGACCTGCTAGTAAGAAAGAAGAAAAGGAAGGGAGGTAAAAGAACTGAGGAGAAAGCTGAACGCAGCATGAGTTGTGGTTCTGTCAGTTCCAGAGAAGTTTTGAGAGGTTGTCCAGGGACAGGACCCTGCAGAAGAACTTTGCTGAGAACTAAGAGACAGGCAAGCCTTTGTTTGGACTCTATCATCTAGTTGATTGTTTTCTCACAGGAAAATTAAAATATATTGTGACCCTTTTAGCAATCCATCTGTTTTTCAAATAAAAATGTTTTTTCTGGGTCCACTTTTAAAGTAAACCGTTCGCTGGAAGGAAATTCAGTGGCTTCCCTAAAATATCTAGCTTTTAAATTACAATCATTACAGTTGTCATTGCAAAGAGCAGTGTTGAATACCAGGGCTCTGCTAAGACGTCCAATCTACAATTATAAACTAATAATAAGGGGGAAATATTGTTTTATATGAAATTGTGCTCATAGTCTAACCCTGGTTAATCCAGAGCTCATATTACATCTATAATAATAAAAGCATAATATGCTAATTAGGCCAGACAGCCAAACGACCTTCCAGACGACATTCTAGACATCCTTTCCAGATTCAGCTGCTGCAGCAGGGGCAGAGGCAGAGGCAGTTAGGGGAGATCAGCCAGGCAGGCGAGTGGTTAGGGATGATCAGGCAGGCAGAATGGTTAGGAGTGATCAAGCAGGCAGGCAGAGGTGTTTGGGGTAATTAGGCAGGCAGGTGAGTGGTTAGGGGTGATCAGGCAAGCAAACAGTTAGGAGCCAGTGGTCCCAGATTCTGAGAGGGACGTCTGACTGCCGGTTTTGGCCCTATCTAGTGGCAGTCAAACATACCCTGAGGGAACTGGATTGCAAGAGGGTGCAGGCTAAGCTAAGGGACTTCCTCCCTCCATACATGAATTTCATGCACCAGACCTCTAGTATCACATAATAGTCTATAACTACATGATTTAATATTGTTGATTTGTCCCCAAAAATGGGCATTGAGTAACTACCAACTACATACACTCTTCTAGGCCCCAGAAAAAAACAGCAATGAACAAAACAGACAAAATTCCTGCCCTAGTGGAGCTTAGATTCTAGTCATTTGTGAGGGCAGGGAAATGAGTGATAAACAATATAAATTATACACTACATTATTTTGGAGGGGACAATAAAAGCAATTCTCCTGTGGAAGGAATAAGGCAGGTGCTGGTGAGAGGTAAGGTAATGATGGCAGGGCTGGAGATGGTGGTGCAGATTTTGACTAGAACAGCCAAAGCTTTCCCTTGAGAGGGTGAGCATAGAGTATGCTCAGTAGAAAGATCAGCACTTACCAAGCCCCTGAGCAGAGGGAATTTGGAGGACACGAGGACCGAAGTCCAGGCATAAGGACAGGAACTGAGCAGTGCTGGGAGCAAGATCCCCTGAGTCACTGTGGGGACTCTGGATTTATTCTGCTAAAGATGAGGAGCCACTGGAAATTTTTGAGTACTCATGTCACGTGATCTAACTTTCATTTAAAAATACTGATTGTGTTGCATAGAGATCAAAAATTAACAAAATAGGGGGAAAGTGCTTGCAGTATAGCTTTGGAGAAGTATGTGCTATTGTTCTGGAGTGAGTACTGAAGGGATGTATTTAGGGAAATAACAAGAAACAGATTTAGTGCCATGTGTTACATATGTTCCACATAAATCGTATGGTTAATGTTCATCTAACTTATAAAGGTCAATTAGAGGAAATATAATTTTTAAAGTGGTTGGGGTTTAGCAAGAAAGGTGATTGGCAAACATCTCTAGACAGTTTTTCCTCCTGAGGAGCATTTTCTTTATTTGATTTGTCTTTAGTCATTTTTTTAAATAGAAAGGCCTATCTCTATTTCTGTGTTTCCCTGGTAGACTCCTTCCTTTCCTAAATGGTAGCTTAAACAAATAGTAAATGACCTACTAGTTTCACTAAAAACCAACTATTGTCTTTTAAAGTATTTGCAAGTGTTAACTGAGTCTCATTAAGAGAGTCTCATTGTGGCAAAAAGCAGGGGCACTGGATTCTTGGAAGGCTGTGCATCCATAACCCCCACCATGCCATTGACCTAGACTAGAATAGCCCCCCTCCACCCCCCCTCTGGAGTTGCAACATGGGGGCCCTGAGGATCAGAGGTGCAGTGGTTCTGAGGCTTGAGGTTTGGCCACTCTGCAGCTCATTTTGTCTGAGAGCCATGGACTGATTCAAATGCCCTTTCTTTGACTTAGTTAGAAAAGAAGAGGTATTTTTCTTCTCCCATTCTTCTTAATTTTACTTCAAAGGGGAAATGTGTGAGCATTTCTTAAGAAAGACAAATCTATATAGAATTTACAAGGTAACTCAATGAACAAGAGTCCCAAGACACAAATGTCCATTCAGTTTAGCCAATGATTTGGGGCATCCACTGTAACCCTAGAGCTAGTGCTTGATGGTAAAGATAGGAAAAAATTTTGTGATAACCCACCCTTCGATGCTCTCATTTCTAGCATTATATAATCAGTCCCTTCAGCTTGTTACGCCAGAGGCTGAGTGGTAGCAGAGAATGGGGCATGACTGCTCCCTTCCCTATGGTAGAATTTCTCTTAAAAAGCTCACAGACACACCCCACCCTGGAACCTGGTCATCCGCTCTGAGTTGTTTCATGTGAATCCATATTTTTCTTTTTCTTAAAATCAGCGATGCCTAATATTATATTAGACTGAATAGTTTGGTTTCTGTGCATTCCCTAAATCACATACTGACCCTGGAGAAAAGCTCGTGGCAATGTGAAGACTAAAATGAAAAGGAGACAAGAGGTCCTGCTAAAAAGGACAAAACTGGTAACTAAAACAGAGCCAATGCCAGTTGGCCCTTGGAGACTCAGATCCCACAGCCAAGGGAGCTGAGGAAGAGAAAGTGAGTGACCCTGAGGAAGTATTCACTTCAGGAGACTTGGCAGGAATACTGTGGCTTTTGAAGAAAGGCCTGTGTTCTGACCACATTAAAACAGATTTAAATTCATATTGAAACAAATGACTCATTACCTCAATGTAAAATAGCTTCTTAATATACATGATATATGTTTTATGTATTTTTCTAGGAATACTTTGGATAGTAACTTCTCTTTAATGAAGAGCTAATCAGAGCTCATTGGCACATAATCATATTTCAGAATCTCCCTTGGTTCATTAGAGAGCAAAAGGGTCTCACAGATGAAGAGACACGTTTCCTAGTTTATAAGCAAAGTTGGAAATGTTGCTGCATTCTGTGCTGAGGTTACTGCCAAGAATTTATAGTAAGGTTGGGTAGTTTAAGATTTTTCTTTGATTTCAAAAACTTCAAGTCCAGAAGCTCTAGCCAGGAACTGCCATACAAGAAAATCATTATTAAGCCTATATTATTTTATATTGCTTTGGAGAGTTTAGTAGGAGCTGCTTGTTGCCTCACTCCCACCCATTCTTGATGCCTCTATAATAGAAAAGAACCCCAATGGCTATGCCAGTGAGGAAGAAGGGAAATGGGATGAGAAAGGAAGAAAAGTAACCCAAATGGAAACATTATAAAAAGTGGTGAATTAGTAAAATGCCATTGTATCATCAACAGTAGTCTAAGAGTATTTTTACTAGAGAAAATCATTAATTGAATCAGCACCAAAGGAACAAACAAACAAACAAACAACAACAACAACAACCAAAAACTTGTACCAAAAGTCCTGACATTTATTATTTCAGCAAGTATTATTGAGTATCTACTATATGTCAGCCATTCTTCTTTGCCTGGGAAGAAATAGCAGTGAATATAATCTCTAATCTCATGAAGTTTATATATTATTTGGTGGAGATAAATAAGAATTAGGTAAATACATCTGTATACAATTTCAGATAGTTGATAAAGACTGTGCAGAAAACAAAGAAGAATAAGGTGGATACAAGTAGCTTGGTGGAAGGAGTGGGGTGGTGTTCTTATATTAAGTAGTCTGTAAGAAGACATTCCCGCAGAGAGAGAGCCGCAAAGGGGTGGGAACAGCAAAAGGCCAGAGTCTGCAATGGGATGAACAAGAGTAAGAGTAAGAGTGAACAAGATGAGTTCCAAGACACAGTTCTACAGGGCTCTCTAGGTAACTGCTTCTCAAATTTTAAAATGTACACAAATCACCAAGGGATATTATTGAAATGCTGCAGTCACTCTGCAATGGGGCCCAAGATTTTGTATATCTAATAAGTTACCACATGATGCTGATCCTGCTGACCGCTAAATACATTTTAAATATCAAGTTCTTCATTCATGAAACAAGTTCAGATTTTACTCTAAAGGCAGTGTTTTGAAGAGGGAATGCATGTAATAACTTACATTTTATAGAGCTCACACTTGCTTCTGTGGGAAAAGTAGATTCTACGTGGGCAGTAGGAAAGAATGATGACATTAGTCCAAGCAGAAGATTAGTGTGGTCTGGATTAGAAAGAATGTATTGAGGTACAGGCAATATTTTGAAGGTCAGGTTGACAAAACTTCCTGATGAATTGGATGTAGTAAATAGGCAAAAAGAGAGAATTCATGAATAGTAAGTCAAGCAACTTAATAAGTGGTGATGCCACCAACTGAGATGGGGAACAGGAAGAAAAGGGGTAGAGACTGTGACATAGCTTTGAAGAGGCAGGTGTTAAAGTTTGAATTGTGTCTCCCCAAACTTATTTGTTAAAATCCTAAGCCCCAATATTTCAGAATGTGACCTTATTTGGACATAAAGTCTTTGCAGAAGTAACCAAGTTAAAGTGAGATCATTAGAGTTGGCCTTAATCCAATATGATTAGACACCTTACAAAAAGAAAAAGAAAAGAAATTTGGACATGCTGGCATACATACAGAGAATATGCCACATGAGTATGAAGATGGCTATCAGTGAAATAAGGGAAGAAATCTGAAACAGAACCTCCCCCTCAGCCCTCAAAGTTATCAACGTCACCCACCCATTGATGTGGGGCTTTTAGCCTCCAGAACTGTGAGAAAATAAATCTCTGTTTTTTAAGCCATGCAGTTTGCGGTATTTTGTTACAGCAGTCTAGCAAACTAATGTGGTGGGAAAGTGACTCTTTCAAAGAGACCCTCTCTGTGGAGTCCTCAAATGATCTTGAGAAGGAGGACTCCAGGAAGAGGGAACTGCATGTGAGCTTGTGTAAAAATCCTAATATGGGACCAAGTGGTGTCAAAATCAAAATTTTATTTTGGACCCCAGAAAGGAGTGACATTGTTGAGTTAGTGTGTTAGAGTAAAAAGTCACTAGACTAAAATTTAAAAGACAGATGTGAATCCTAATTCTGCCACTTATTAGTTGCACAGTGTAAAGCAAGCCCCTTCAACTCTCTGAGCCTTAGTTTCCTCAACATATATGGAAATAAGTCTGTTTCTGTATGGGGTCAAGTGGATACTGGAAATAGGGGTACAGTGTAAAGTATACGATTATCTAACCACTATCTGCACATTTGAAACTAATACAAAATAATATTGAATATAAACTGTAAATTGAAAAATAAAATTTTAAAAATTAAATAAATTCAAAGAGAGTCCAAATAGATAGAAAGATAAGTAAATGGAAGTGAGCACCCATGGCACTTAACTTACTAGGCCTCTGTGAATTCCAAATAAAATGAAAATACGAGTGAAAGTAGTTCACAAAGTACAAAATGTTATCTAAGTGTTAGTTGTGATGGTTGTTTTATTGTTTCTGCTGCTATTGTTATTGTTTTCACCATGATAGAAAATATGCTGGAATGCCATAGCAATGGACATAATCATACCTCAGACCTGTAATCAAGGATCAAGGGCCTTGATGCTACAAGGATGCTTGAGAGTCTCTCTTGTCAGCCATCAAGCCATCCATCCTATTTTCTAAATGCTACGAAGTTCCAGTTCATGTGATTTTAGTTATAATCATATTCTATTTAAAGTGGGAAGCAACGGAAGATTGTGGTACCATAAATCACAAGTCATCTAATCTTATTTAGGTTTTATAAAAACAGGGTGGAAAGCTTTGAAGTTGCTGTGTTTATTTGTTAATACATCACCCCAAACAAAAAAAAGTATTTTATATTTCTCAGATATGTTTGGATGGGAAGAGTTTCTTTCAGGAGTTTTTATTTTAAAAATAATAAGTTCTGTGTCTGTGCTATAAATCAGTACTCAGTTAGTTGGAAGAGAACCCCTACCACTGTTGCATCAAATTTTGCAGGTCATTGAAATATCTAAAATGTCTGCCTGAGCTTTAGTGATGGACTACGTAGAAAGGAAACCCAAGTAGGTAGATAACTATGATGTTATTGGCAGTTTTAACCATGGTATCATCATAGGGAATGCCTATGGGGAGAAGAAAGTACAGGAATTACTTTAAAAATAATCCTCCACCCATGCCAACAAAAGGTGGGGGTTTATTTCAATCCAGTTAATATTGTTATTTTCTGTAATAAATGATGTTAATAGAAGATGCCCAGTTTCGTTGCCTCATGGAAAATAATTACCAAACGGAAGCACCATCAGCTGCTTATGCTGTCCTGGCTGTTTTCCCCCATGGCAAGAAGGCTATTCAGTCTCCAAATCCCAGGTGTCCTTGGCCCCCATGCTGACACTCAGAAATTACAACCGGAGAGTGACCCTAGTCAGTGGACAAGACTAAGTCCCCCTAACATCTTAGTCATATAGTGTTCAACATATATTCTTTTCAGGTGCCTAGACAAAGGTGGATCACCTGCTATCCACTCACTATAGTAACTGATTATCTGTAACTCATAGCGGACATTTACTGGATACTTGTCGTTGCCAGATTGTGTGCTATGTGCTTTCCACTCATTATTTCATTAATCCTCAAAAGAACCCTACAACCTTTTTAATGCCCTCAATTTCCTCTCATTCAAATTTAACCAAATGTACAGATATTTTATTTCATCCTTGTTTTCTTCAAAATATGACACATTTCTTGTTTTCATCTTAGTGATATTTGCTACATTCCCTGAGACACTGACTCTCATATTACCAGGCAATTACAGCTGAGAATTCTAGTGATTTATATTCAGAGGTGAAATGTTATTATATGGAGAATTCCAGTGATTTGTATTCATAGATAAAATGTTATTATGTGGACCAAATTAAGATGAAAGCAAAGAAAGTAGATTATTTCTCCCCAAATGGCTCATAGTGAACAAACCAGGAAATAGTCAACATTGTATATGTTGACTGGGTGACTGTGAAGCAAGTGTCACTTCTTAACATCATACCTGATCAAATAACTCGGTACTTAAGTCCCAGGAAGTGTATTCTCAATATGTCAAGAATAAGTGGCAGACACTTCTTATACTTGAACTAAATCAAGGTTTATAGCTACTTTACAGAGAGATAATCACTATTATCTGGCAAGTCTAGAGTCCTCCTGGTGTAACTTTTTCTAGTCCAAAGATTCAAAATCACTTCAATTCAATAAGCATAGGTCAAGTCCTAATTGTTTCCCAAATACAGTGCTGGTGATCCTATGAATGCATTTGCAAACCTTCAAAGGTCACTCTCCAGGGATTCTCCTGGAGATCACACACTCAGATGCCCCCAGGGGCCAGGTGGTTCATGCGTAAGAGTGAAACTGACTGGGTTCAATACAAGACACAGTGGTGGTGCTGAGGCCAACCGGAGAGCGAGTGCCCCACTGAAAGCATGCAGCTGCTGTTCAGCTTCTGCCACACCTGCAAGAGGGGATACAGGCACCATGTATTTTTCCAAGAGAATCTGGAAATTCGGTTATCTGTGTAAATAGCTGCTTTGTAAATGTTGGCAGCTAATGTAATTTTCCTTTCTTTTAAATACAATGCAGCCAAGTTCACTGGGCCATCTTTTTGCAAACTCAGTGGGAAAGAGAGATGTGCCAAATGTTCCTACCCTACTCCCCTCACCAGCTTTCCTCTCTGCCCTCTCACACCCTGAGGGACAACACAAGCATCACCTTCCTTCTACAGGGAAGGGTATAAACTTTGGGAATAGTGAAAAGTATGTCCTTCAAAGAAAACCTTGGACTCTCAAATTCATCCCCTTCCCACCTTCCTTTGAAGAGAGCCAAGTGTAATGCAACACCATCACAGACAAGAATGTATGCATATTTGAATGGCTACAAAGAAGGAGAGCCTTACAGTGTTCGTATGCCTTATAGATCACTGTGGAGCCTCTGTCTGAGACAAGGAAGTCAAAAGAGTGAAGAAGAATTCTCTATATTCAATGTATCGAGTTCAAGGGGACAGCAGGACTTCCAACTAACACAGCTTAAGAAATATCAGGTAGATTAAAAATGAGAGGCAAAACTAAAAATTATAGATTTGGAGCTATGATAAAAGAGAGAACAATTGAAGCATGAGAACTGATACTCAATGGAATTACCAAATATGGCACCAGGGTCAAGACCAGGAAAGTTACTAAATGGACCTGAATTAGACCTACCCACAATGGTTAGTTTATACAGTAAGCTACAAATGATGTCTTCAATGGGCCAAAGAATGAATTACAACAGACAGAAGGATTTGGTAACCTTGGAAACTCTTATGTGAAGATTTCTTATAGAAAAGCAAGGCAGAGAGAAGCCAGAAATGGTAGTGCTCCAGGATCCAGACCACAAGAGATACCAGAGAAATCTATTTATAGTGGGTCCCAGAAAACAGCCCATTTATTACATCCTAGATAATGAACCTAGTTAAAAATGAGTTTGGCATACTAGTAAAAGGAGGGAACTATGTAATCCCTTAGAATGACTTTTATCAAGAATGATTGAACTTAAAATGAATTCCTTCTGAACTTTTACTCTATATCCCTCAACTAGTATTCCCCAAAGTTCAACTTGTGCTTTCCCAGGCTGCTTGGGGGAGAAGATGCAGCAAAGGAAGCTCTGAGGGTCCTCTAGGTGTCACAGTAGGCTCTCATCCTTGTAATGGCCCTCAGGAGCCAATTTCACTGTTTCCCCAATGACCACTTCTGGGAGTTTGTTCCACACCTCTCACAGGGGAGATGCTGCAGTGATAAAATTCTGGTAAGCAGGGCAGGGAGGGAGCAAGAACAAGAGAAATCAAAGACTTCCTTGTTTGAAGTCTCTAGAATTCAATTTCTAAACATTTCTCTGGATCATTCTATGAAAAGGCATCTTTTTTTCTTAGCATTGGACCACTACTAGTATGTCCATATATGGGGAAAGAAAAATCTATTCTCTGAAATCTGTGTATTCTAAGAGCTTAAGGCCAACTTGTCACAACTACCAATTTTATGTTTAACGTAGTGGTCTGAAACTAGCTGGGGCAGAAGGACAGACACATTATAGCAAGAAGCCAACAGTCTACACTCTTTGGTCCAAAGAAATAGCGTCATCCTGCTTTCTGGTTAATCCAGTGGCAATAGCCACCCACTAGAGCAAATGAACAGTTTGGAGTATAAGAGAGGTTTCTAAGAAGCTCAGAGGTTCAGTGATACCTCTGGGATCATAGATCCAAGGATCCAGCCCTGATCATCTGAAGATAGTTGGACACATCACGTAGCCCTAAAGAAATGGGGTTGAAGGAATTTAATATAGGGCCAGGATCCTTTTACCATCTGCCATCCAGCTCCACCAGAAATTTTGAATAAACTCAGAGATTCAAAGACCAGTATCAACCTCATCAAACAGGCTGGCTTTTCTTTGCATCAAGGATGCTATCTCTCATTCATCCAAACCCTAAAGGTTATGATCTTCCTTGCTCACCAAAGAGAATGTAGCAGCCGAGTAGCTCCCAGACCCAAGTCAAAGGTGTAAATGGGTCTCTCCCTCGCTCCCAGTCTCTCATTTTCTTCTGTTTCAACTTACAAATACAGAGACAGAACCTGATTGGCTCAACTTAGATCCTGTGTACATCTCTTGTCCTATCAGGAGCTGCTTAGGGGGTGCTTCTTGTATTACACCGTGATTCAGAGCAATCCATTCTTGGAGACCTCTGCTTCTCAATGTGCATATGAATCACATGTCCTCTTGCTTAAACATAAATTCTGATTAAGTCTGAGATGGGGCCTGAGATTCTGAGTTTTTAACAAGTCCTCAGATGACACTGCCACTGTTGGTCAGTGAATCATGTGTAAAAGTAATAGAAGATGAGATGGGGTGATTCCCAATACAGTTAGGGCATATTTTTTCTGTGCAAAGTGCAGCATATACCTTTTCATGACTTTGCTCCTGGATGCTCATCACCCCTTGTCATGAGGTGAGGCTCATTCAGGTATGCCTGTTCTCTTTAAGCAGACCCTTATATCCTATAAATATCCTTTGTTCACGTTCTTCTAACAACTAACATTATTAAAACTCCCCATTCCTAAGTGTTTGTTCTCAGCTAGTTTTCGGAAAGAAAAGTGATCTGATGAGCAAATCCACATCATCAATGGGGTACTTTAATTGGCAAGTATTCATTAAATCAGAATATATTTATAAAATATTTGGGTGCTGTCCTTAAGAAAATATGCTATATCTCTAAAGAAATAAATATTATCTCAAGGAGGAATTTTAATCCCTGTGGCAAGTAAAGACAAATTTTAAGACAGGATAGACACAATGCTATCTATTGTTTTTAAAATATTAGTGATAAAAGTGCATACACATCAGCTGGAGTCTGCATGAGCCATGGATTCTGACTGCACACTGCACTATTGCTGGCTCAGCAATACCTGTGGTGGTCTGCTCTGGCTCCAAAAATGTTGGTGGTGGCCAAGGAGTCCTGGCCACGTCCCAGCTAAAATTATCCAGATAATTTATGCAGAATCTATCTTCTACGTTCTCTACGTTCAGACCTACATCCTGGTGTGCATAGTACCAGGTGAGCATTTTCACAAGGAAATCTACTTTATGTAAACATTCTTGCCAGCAGGAGAGGAAGAAGAGCCAATGGTGTGCACCTGAGCTCTTAGTCAGTGCAGGCTCCAGGAGGTGTCCTAACCAATCACTGAATTTGTCTTAACCTGGTAAAGTTCTTTTAAAAATCTAAACTTGCTGAAACTGGTTTGGCTCAGTGGCTAAAGTGTCAGCCTGTGGACTGAAAGATCCCAGTTTCAATTCCAGTCAAGGGCATGTACCTTGGTTGCAGGCACCTCCCCAGGAGGGGGTGTGCAAGAGGCAGCTAATCGATGTTTCTCTCTCATTGATGTTTCTAACTTTCTATCTCCCTCCCTTCCGCTCTGTAAAAAATCAATAAAATATATATATTTTTAAAAAATCTAAACTTAAGTAAATGGTTCATCGCACTAAAATTTTCTAGATAGAAACTGCTCTCTATTTCCTGTCTCAGAACATTCTAATGAAAATATTTCTCAAATAACTTATCAGTATTTCTCTGACCCTTCCCAAGCAAGAGAGTCACTGAAGACTATGGAGCATTTTATTGATTCCTAAAGATAAAAATGTACTGATCTTCTGTATTAACCTACAGGAGTTTTTGCCTCTTGCACACAGGGGCTTGACAATCTTGGAAGATGTTAGTTGTTGCCAGCAAGGCTCTATGTTTATTTGGATTTCTTTATTTCTCATAAGTGTGTGCTTGCACACCAAGCCAGGAACATTTACTCCCATCATTAGAGTATGTTGCAGAACATACTTTCTCAGTATGCTACAAATTCTGAAGGAGTAAGCTTGTTTTTTTTTCTTCAGACCCAGACGCTCCTGCACCGTGTTCCTGGCTCCTTTCCTCCACCTTTACACCAGCTGGGGTGGGTGAAAGAGGCATGCTTTGAGTAAAAATACAATTGCAGAAAGTTTTTTTTTATCAGCCTGGGTTGTTGATAAAACAGTCAGCTTGAAGTAAGGAGTGACGCATGTTGGAGTTCCTGCCTAAGACGTCGAGGTCATTCATCAGAGAACCTGAAAGTAATTCCAGTTTTGGGGGGAAAAAGGGGGAGGAGGGATAATGCCATTCAGATGCTAACACACATTCAGGAATGGTAGACCTAGCTACTTCTAGCTTACAACCTCTCAGACCATATATTTATTCATCTTTCAAAATGTTTTTGTATAATCTGAGGGATAGAGTCATTTTCAGTTCGAGTAGCTAATTCCCCTAATTGCAGACACTGACTGACAAATACTTATATTAACTTGCCAATTAAAGAGATCAATTGTATAACTGACCATCAGTGTTTCACAATAGTGACATTTATACAGAGTCAATCCAGGGCTCTTGCAGGCCAAAATCAAAATTTACTTCTCATATAAAAAATAATATTTTGACTGGGACTTAATATGAGAAGACTGAAGATGACTGCTTATTGTGGCAGTTACAAACCTGGTTCTGGAATCAGACATGAACTTAAATTCTGGTCACAAAAGCTCCTTACTTGTAATGTTCTGGGTTCCTCACCTGCAATTGTGGAAAGTCACTGTGAGGGTACAGTGAGGTCATGTGTGTGACATGTACAGGGTCTGCACCTGAAGAGAGCTCAGAGCTTCTGAGGCTGCTGCTCCACATCTCTGATGCCACCTGCCCAGCTCCATCCAATTTCCATCCATCATAAGGAAAAGAGAACAGAAACAAACAAAATGCAAATGTTACATGGGAAAGAGGGTGGGGGGAGCTCTGGAGAACTTTCTAGAACTGTTGCTATCCCCTTAAAAGTATCAAAATGAAAATAAAGCCTTACATAAATGAACTGGCCACCACCACTCCTCTGACCTCCCCCTTTTCTACCAGGCTGACCCGGTTTAAGCATCAGACTTTACACTTTGGTTATTTGCATTTTTCTTTCCGTGACTGTGCTCCAATGGAAAGAAAGTGTCATGTTATTGTGTCTTGCACAATTTGGAGTAAAACCCCACTGGGAAAAGAGCAAACTCTCCAAATAGCTCAGTTTCCTCTATTCGGCCACAACTGTCCTACGGTGTCATCCACCCTCACAGCTGAGCTGAGCTGAGCTGTTAGGAGCCCCCAAAGTTCCTTGGGCTGCAGCTTTCTGTGGTTGGATAGGATGAGATGACTAGAAGCTGTACAAGCATCCCCAAAATGGCTCTTGTCTGGGGGCCCAAAGTTCCCCAACATTGTTCTCTGCCATTGTTTTGGCTAGATGGGAGAGATGAAAATGGATGGAAACAGGAGCTGGGAAGGAGCAGGAAGATTATTTCAAAGATTATCTTTCTCATCTTAAAAGAGGATAGTTTCTTTGTCCATAAACTTCACTATGGCCAAGTTGCTGCACCAAAATCAAAACTAAAGCCACTGTGGGCAACTTTAGTTCATCTAAGTAATGTCTTGCATACACGACAGATAAACATAATGTGGAGTACCCAAAGGGATTTCTGTCCCTGGAAGGATTTAGATTACACACACAAAAAAGAACCAGTTATCTTCTAGCTAGCTGAAGCCTGGCTTACTTTCAAGCACTTTATATTCACAGGCATTAGAACCTTCCTCAATGCACTTGCAAGTTTGTGGCTTAGACAAGCAGGAACTTTGATGGTCCTGATTGGGGTGTAGCATGCAGGGGCCACTGAGCCCTGGAGGACAGCTTTTTCGTCTTGGGATCCCATACAGCAGGGTGTTTGTGTGACTCGTTGCTCAGGCACCCGTACATGCACTCAACTCCCCTTCTGTCCCACTGCTAATAACACTCCTGGGATCCAATTATAATGTGGTTACTTCTCTAGCAGAGATCTCAGCCCCGCGTTTCATAGAAGGTATCACATTGCTCACTAGAGACCCTAGAATCAAAGCTCTGTTCAGTGTCTGCTCATATTCACTGGAGCTTTCGCATCACTGCATCTGTAAAGAACACAAACCCGGCCTTTCTTGAGTACGTGTGGATAAGCACAGTTGATGGCATTGTGAGCTGCCTTAACTTGTTTACCAAAATATCTTTGAAATGAGAGTAATTTCAGTAACTGAAGCGATGACATTTTCCTTTTAGCCTCCTCCACTGAGTGCATTGTGTGAAAATGTCTAAACAAACAAAATGTTCTTCCTGAACCTGGCAAAATGGTGGGCATTACAACCTTTTAAAATTGTTTATTTAAAGGACAACATTTTAAAATGGGTCATAGCCACCTACTTAAGAGAGCTTTTTATAAACTGGATACTAAAGAACAAGAAAAGGTAGTGGTTAGAAAGTGAAAACATGGTGTTGAGTGTGGGCATCCAAACTTGACAGCTCAGAGCAAGAAGACTCAGGTACTCTGCTCACATGCCGATGCTGAGTGTGCCCTGCACAGCTCAGGTGCCAGATCTGAAGAGCACATGAGTGGGAGGAAAGAGAACTTGACAGTCCCGATGCTCTACCTGCTTCCTCTTTCTCGGGCTCCTTCACGTGACGACTCTACATTAGTGTCACTTTCTTCAAGAAGCTTCTTTCAGAGAAGGATATTTATGGAAACCAATTCTGATGGTTGACATTCCAGCAAATTATGCTATATATTACTTGCCAAAGTTCTAATTATTAAGATAATCTATTTTTTTCTTCCCAAAGTTTCAATCTATCCTAGATCAGGAATCTGATGAAGTGCATCACACTGTTCTAGGGAGAAGAGGTTATAACATCCCATTGGATGGCCAGCCCCACTTTAGGGACAGTGTTGCTACATGTGGAGCAGAAGGAGTGAGAAGAAGAAACATGATGGTTTCTACATTTACCTGCAGATACTCTTAAGCTTCTTCTAGTAGAGAGCAATAACCATCTTGTAAACTTCCTGCTCGACATTATTAAAGAAAGGTGTGCATAGACCTAAAATTTTTAAAATAATATGTTTATCCAGAATAAATTATCTTTAAAAGTAATTTGTAATTTATCTTTGCCCAGCTGGCATGGCTCAGTGGTTGAGCATCAACCTATGAGCCAGGAGGTCACAGTTTGTTTCCTGGTCAGGGCACATGCCTGGGTTGTGGGCTTGATCCCCAGTGTGGGGTATGCAGCAGGCAGCCGATCAATTATCCTCTCTCATCGTTGATATTTCTATCTCTTGCTCCCTCTCCCTTCCTCTCTGAAATCAATAAAAATATATGCAAATAAATAAATAGATAAGATATCCCCTGGAGTAAGGGGATATCTAATTTTTCCATAAATCAAGAAAAATTAACCTCAGTTAATTTAAAAGAAGATTGATCTGTCTTGCCAAAATCGGTCTGGCTCATGGCTAGAGTGTCGGCCTGAGGACTGAAAGGTCCCAGGTTCGACTCTAGTCAAGGGCATGTAACTTGGCTGTGGGCACATCCCCAGTAGGAGGTGTGCAAGAGGCAGCTGATCGATGTTTCTGTCTTTCTATCCCTCCCCCTTCCTCTCTGTAAAAAAATCAATAAAATATATTTTTAAAAAAAGATTGATCTGTCTTGTCAGTTATCTGCCAGTACTAGGAAATGTATCCCTTATATAATATTGCTTACTTTTATATAATTAGAGTTCTAGGATAAAGTACACTCTTTTTTAATGTTGGAAATATATAAGAATTTACTTTCTTCTAACAAAAATATGTTTCAAATTTATTTGCTCTCTCTTCTGGAAAATTCAGTCCTGTTTAATTAAACTAACCAAATGGGTCTCATTTAGAAAAACTTGGTTCCAATGATTAACTAAACTTGCTAGAAATTGAGATAATAAAGGCAGAACAGCATCTATTTTATCCATCACTAATACATCTTCTTGTTCTTCATGGTGCCTGCTATTAGGAGTTTCTCAATCAAAATTGGTCAAATTAGTGAAAAATTATTTTTGGAGAGCTAATGATTCAACCAATAAGATATGTGAAAATATATCAATCAACTTCATACTAGAGAGTTGCTTCAGTTATAATGATTCAGCTGGATTTTTGAGAGCTGTCTACCCAGGGCCTCTGGTTTATTTCTGTTCTCCTCCTCTTGTTTGCTGCTTTGTTATTGCATGAGCAACAGGTGTTTAAGAAGATGTGACATTTAAATTAGACTTGAATATTGGTTATGACTCTTCTAAAAAGTTCAGTTAGTAAGGTTTTAGATTTAGGGAAAGATTTATTAATAGATTTCATTATTAGAATGTTTGCTTCAATGAAAATCTTGTGAGTCAGAAAAAAAGGTTATGTACAGTGAAAGTGTGGCTAATATCTATATATATAGAAGCCTAAACAACCATTAGGACCAAACAACCAGAATGACCGAAATGACTCGTCAACCAATCACTATGATGCATACTGACCACCAGGGGGAAGATGCTCAATGCAGGAGCTGCCCCCTGGTGGTCAGTGCACTCCCACAGTCAACCTCCTGTGGCCCCTTCCCCTGGCCAGCCAGCCCCCTGGATAGGCCTTGCTCATTGGCCAGGCCGAGGGACCTACCCATGCATGAATTTGTGCACCAGGCTTCTATGGATTATATAAGGGGTGTATTGTTGCATACTATGGTCACAGTATGAAAAAATTGAAACAAAATAATATATATTTGGATGTCTTGAGGTGAGAGACATGCACAGTTTCATTATATAAAGGCTGAGAATTCAATCAGAAAAAAGCACTAACTTGAGAATTAGAAACCCTAGATTTTTATCAAAGTGTTTGCCGTCATTTAGCATCCTGAACCCTAGATGACTCATCAATAAAATAGAAGGCAAGATATCATCACAAAAGGCAAGTCTAAAGCAATATTTTTCTTCAGCATCAATTGAATATTTGTTAGTATTGGAAATCTTTTGACCCAAGGCAGGTCCTATTAAATCAGAAACTCTGGAATTATGGTCCAATAATCTGTATTGATATTGTCCCTTGTGATCCTGATACACACTCAGTTTAAGAACCATGAGCTTTGGGTTCTCTGGAATTTCGTGGTGAGAGTTTTAGAAGTCTGTTCTCTTCTCCTCCCAATAGCTATAAGACAAGGCCTCCTACAACCTGGGAGAAATTAAGGGTTGTTCTCTTCTCTGTTCCTCTACCCTCCTTTCATGCTTTCTTCACTCACATCATTAATTCAAGCAATTTGTCCCTAAGTGACTAGTTACTTCCTCTTTGCTGATGCCTGAAACTCCTTCAGCTAAGAGAAAAGTTTTGTATCTACAAAACATATGCTAACATATTAATAATATGCTAATAATATTATATACTATGATGAAAGTTAAACAACTCTTGTTTGAGGTAATATTTTCTGAGAATATTTTTTGGTCATGCATAACAAATTGTCTCTAAGTGCGATGACAGATAAGAGAATACTAACTGAAGGCAGAAAGTGAGGGATTCCAGTGTTTGGGAGTGATCAGGAAGCTATATGAAAAAAGATGCGTGGAAGGAACTAAGATGGCGGCAAAGGCAAAACACCTATCTTGCCATCATAATCAGCAATTTTAATACTACAACTTAACGAAAGAACAAACACCTTCCAGAATCACCAGAAAGCTCGCCGAGTGAAAATTCCAAAAAATAAAAGTGAAAATAAGACACTGTGACTCAGAGGAGCGGCGGCAAACAGCGTTGAAAGATTCGCACAGAGAGAGGTTTGGAGTGCGCGCCACGGAGAGGGCGGGCGGCTGAAAACCGGCCAGTTTTCTCGAACGGGGAGACAAAGGCGTCCCACTGGACTGATTCTCCAGCTCTGGGCGAAGTCCAGAGAACCCACTATCACACGGGGTGAAAACTGGACAGTGGGAGGGCACGCCGAAGCTCGGGTGCTGCCGGGTCTCCCGGCTTGTAGAGAAGGCAGCTCGCGCGAACAGGTCGGCTGCATGACGGCTCAGAGAGCCCACCTCGACTTGCCTCTCATTCGAAAAACCGTCAGACTGCTTTGTTTTACGTCCCTGGGTGAGACATTGCGCATGCAGATTCATTTTAGGAAAGTCTGAATTCCCCGGCAACCGGCAGCCGGTGGAGCTCCACAGCGGCTCTCTCTCAGAGGTGCTGGCGGCCATTGCCCCCGGCACAGAGTCCCTGGGGCCGCATAGGGCGGAGCTAACGCTGTCTGCTTGGCCCGGAGACTCCGCCCATCCAACCTGAGCACAGCTGAGCTTCACAGACAATTGGCCTGGAGGTCAACCCTCCAAGTGCTAACAACGATTAACTGAGCTTAACTTCAGCAAGACTGTGCAGCCCATATCCACCTCAGGTAACCGGGGAGGCTAAGCCACTATCCCTAGTAGGAAGTCTACCACACAAAGCTAATTGACCAACTCAGGGAAGCAGCCACCATGCAGCAGACATGGAAAGAAATCAGATGTGAAAGAAGTGGAGGAAAAAAAACGACTGGACATGGAATTCAGAACCACGGTTATTGGATTTTTTAAGAGGCTCCAACAGAAGATCAAGGCCTATAAGGAAATAAGCAAGACCACAAAGGAAATGAATGAGTCCTACAAGAAAATGAACAACACCCTCCAGGATATAAACGAGAGCTGCAAAGAAATGATCAAGACCAACATGGAAATGAATGAGTCCTACAAGGAAATGAAAGAAACCCTCAAGGATATAAAGCAGACTCTCAAGGATATGAAAAAGGACCAACCAGAAATTAAGCATACACTGACTGAAACAAAAAATAGTATACAAAGACCTGAAAGTGCCCTGGAGCACTCCAAGAACCAAGTTAAAGATTTGAAATACAAAGAGGTAAAATCCACTCAGCTGAAAAAGCAAGAAACCAAAAGAATCCAGATAATTGAAGATAGTGTAAGGGGCCTCTGGGACAACCTCAAGCATGCCAACATCTGAATTATGGGGGTGCCAGAAAAAGCAAGAGAGCAAGACAATGAAAACCTACTTGAAGAAATAGTGACTGAAAACTTCCCACACCTGGTGAAAGAAATTGACTTAGGAGTCCAAGAAGTGCACCGAACCCCAATATATAGGAACCCTAAGAGGACCACACCAAGGCACATCATAATTAAAATGCCAAGAGCAAAAGACAAAGAGAGAATATTAAAAGCAGCAAGAGAGAAACAGTTGGTTACCTATAAGGGAGCACCCATACGACTGTCAGCGATTTCTCAACAGAAACGATGCAGGCCAGACGGGAGTGGCAAGAAATATTCAAAGTGATGAACAGCAAGAATCTACAACCAAGATTACTCTATCCAGCAAAGCTATCATTCAGAATTGAAGGTCAGATGAAGTGCTTCGCAGATAAGAAAAAGCTAAAGGAGTTCATCACCACCAAACCAACATTATATGAAATGCTGAAAGATATTCTTTAAGAAGAGAAGAAGAAAAAGGTAAAGATGAAAATTATGAACAACAAATACACATCTATCAACAAATTAACATAAAAATCAAGTGAATTGATAGGCTGTTGAACAGGATAGACTGGTGAATATAACAGAGACATGGACATAGAGAGGGAATGGACTAACAATTCTTGGGGAGAAAAGGGTTGTGGGAAGTGCAGCAAGAGACTGGACAAAAATCTAGCAACAATGGGAGAGGACAGTGGGGAGGGGGAGGTGAGGGTGGAGGGTGGGATAGGTACAGGGTGAAGGGGAGCTATAGGGGGATAAAAAGGGGAAACAATGTAATTAATAAACTGAGCAATAAAGATTAAAAAATGTAAAAAAAAAAAGATGCGTGAACTTTCAAGACTTTATAACTATGTCTCAACTCACCTTCAGTGAATAAGTCATGCATATTCATTGAGAAGATATTCATAAAGACAGATTTTTCCCCTTTAACTACAAAATCAAACTAGTCGTTCTGTTTCATGTGATTCTTAAAAATTTATAGTTTGTTTTCATTTTGTTTTCACAAAAGAGCTTCCTTGCCAACATATTTGTTAATCAGGGCATCACTATAATCCATAGTTTATGCATCTTCTTCATGACTATAATAAATCAAAGCAAGATTGAAGGTGGCTGCCTCTTCATTTCCTTCCTGATTTTTAAAAATTCAGACACTTTAGCTTCACCCCTTATGAATCTAAGATGGGGCTCAAAAGTTAATATTTTTTAAAGTTCCCCAGGTGACTCATTTTCAGCCAGGATTTCAGTCCACTGATATAGCTTAAATGGAAGCAAGGCTGTTATACACTAGCACAGAAGCGGCCTTTTTTCCTCCTCAAACCAGGTAAAAAGAGCATGTCTGTTGACAGTCCCAACCATTTCTATGTGGAGGCCTTGTGTAATTTCCAAACAAGCCAGAAAGTTGTGTCTACCAGGGAATTCCTGTGGGCTATTATTAAAGGGCTTATGGTTAACTGATGGGCTGACTTAACGGTGAGCATTAAGGCAGATTGAACCTCAACATTTGGGCAGATTAACAAAGTGACCAATGTGAAGGTACAGATTTCAAGTTTAACTTCGAGTTTCCTATCTCTCACAAGACAAGCACTGGCGGTAATAAAAAGGATGCTTTCTTTCCTTTCCCAGTCAAGTGTGCATGGATCAGGCCTTATGAAAACTTGGGTCAATCCAGATAGACATAGGGGGAGTGCTATAATTAACTGAGTAAGGAAAGTAACAAACAGTAGGCTGAAAAACAACTTCTAGAAATCTAAGAGGGACGGGGTCTGTCCTTAAACTACCCTTTCCCTTAATAATCTTTTGCACAGGGAAGTCCTAGAAATTACATCAATACTTATCTCAAGTTTCTTTTCCTGGTATTGGATCTGATTGTGTGTGTGTGTGTGTGTGTGTGTGTGTGTGTGTGTGTGACTCAAGAAAACACTTAAAAATAAATAAATTTGCTAAAGTGGTGAGTTAGTAATAAATAATGCATTTTATATAAAATTGAGATGCTTGTGTCATATAAAATTATATTACCAGAGAAAATATTAGATGATGCTCCTTAACAGGATTGAATATATAATTTGTATCTGATGATTCTATTTCACCCAAGATATATTGACCCCCATCCTACTTGGAGTAAGGGAATATCTAATATTAAATAATCTTTTGTGGTTATGTACATGGAGAATCAGAAAACCATTAAGTCACTCAAGCCAATTGAAATGTCTCCATAATTTATAAAAATCATGGGTACAAATGAACCCACAGCATACCAAAACCCGGCAATTGTAGAAGACCTTTTACAGTCAAGAAGTTATCTTCATTATATTAGAAGGATAAAGCATCTACTTTTTTTCAGTTTTATTCAATAAATACTTCTTGCATATTTTAATGGGTTTGATATTGTTGAGAGTGAAAAATAATATAATTTCTATCCATAGCTATAAAACACATATTAAATGAATAGAAATGCTATTCAATATAATAGAATTATTATATAAGCACATATTCAAGTTTTCATTTAAATATATGCTACTACAAAAAAATGTGGAATAGAAACAAGTACAGTCATCAGTTGGAAGGATATAAAACAAAATTTGTCAGAGCCATGGGGTTCAGTTTTATTTTCCCTTATACTAAAAAATTTTCATAAAACAGCACTTTCATTAGTAGCAAAAATTGACTGCTTATTGGCATCAAATCAGGTCTAGTTTCCATACTCCAAAATCAAGGATAATTCAGAATTAGACCCATCCACCTTGATTTTTAATGAGTTTTTATTGATTTCAGAGAGGAAGAGAGAAGGAGAGGAAAAGTGGGAAAGGGGGAGGGAGGGACAGAGAAGAGGAGGGAGAGGGGGAGAGGGAAGACATCAATGATAAGAGAGAATCATTGATCAGCTGCCTCCTGTACACCCCCTCCTGGGGAGTGAGCCACCAACCCGGGCATGTGCACTTGATTGGAATTGAACCTAGGACCCTCAGTCTGACGCTCTGTCCACTGAGCCAAACCAGCAAGGACCATCCTGATTTTTTGTGTCCCCATCCCCCAACTCTGTGTTCTGTAGTCAGTCAGACCAAGTTTCTTAGCATTGTTTTATAACCCTTACTTGATCACACTGGACCTTCAGGCTTCCTGGTCCTCTAGCCAACCCATTTCACTTTCCATGCATTAACCCTCTCCATCGCCCCTCCATCTCACCCTCACACTCACATTTACTCAGTTCCTACTTGTCAATCAAAATGCAACCTAAAACCAAACTTTCTCTGACAAATCCAGGAAAAGGAAGAAGTTCATATTAATAGAAATGTATATTAAAAATTTCAAAAGAGAATCCTTAAAGGCTCACTTCTGAAAGACATACAAACTGTATTTTTATTTGATTTTCTTTTTTGTCAGAACTAATCTCTAACTTCATTTAATCAGTCAGAAAAGATATTGCTAATGAGCCAGCCTATTCAGGAGTGACTCTGGGAAAAAATGAACATTCAGTCTTTTCTGAGAATAGAAAATTATTCTCTGCTAATAGAAAAAGATAACCATAGTGAAGTTCTTAAAGGTGACTAACATACCTATAGTCTCTGCTATGTGCAAAACATGGACCTTCTGTTCTGATTAGCTGATTTGCCTGAGAAAGAAAATCTTACCAGCCGAGAAACATCCATTTCAAAGCTGTGGCTGTATAGATTGCATGTACAGCCATTTTACTATAAAACAATTTTAGTGCATTATAAGAAAATATTCTAGTTAACTTATTTATTAGCAGTATAATTGAGAATACACAAAAATAAAAAATTAGTGAAAATTAGTTAAAATAAACCTAGAAATTTATTTTTTTAAGAGCCTGTTACAGCCGAGACTGGTTTGGCTCAGTGGATAGAGCATCGGACTGCGAACTGAAGGGTCCCAGGTTCGATTCCAGCAAGGGCATATACCTTGGCTGCGGGCACATCCCCAGTAGGGGGCGTGCAAGAGGCAGCTGATCGATGTCTCTCTCTCATCAATGTTTCTGACTTTCTATCCCTCTCCCTTCTGCTCTGTAAAAATTCAATAAAATATATTTTAAAAATAAAAGATAAAAATAAAAAAAAGAGCCTGTTACATAGGAGCTAGGGGCCCAGTGCACAAATTTGTGCACCTTGAAAGGAAATGTGGGCTACAAGGCTGTGATGGGCACAAAGGCAGGTCCTGGCTCATCCTCCAACCCCTGCCCAGCCCCACCCACCATGACCCCCAGTCCACTGTCTGCTGTCAGCCCTGCTCCTGCCGCTGCTGCTCCCATGTGCTAATGGCACCAGCCCCATTCACACCCGCTGACAGCTCAGAGTGATTGGGTCTGGTGCCATCAGTGGGTGCGAGTGGTGGCTGCTGCCCCAATCGCCTGACAGGAGCAGGGGGAGGTAGAGAAGCCCTCAGGGGTAATCAGGGATGACAGCTGCCACTCACACCCACTGATGGCACCGAGCAATTGGGATTGCACTAGGCACCATCAGCAGTGCGAGTGGCAGCTCCAGTGCCAGCAGCGGGTATAAATGGGGGCTGGCACTGGCAGCAGGTGTGTGTGCTGCCAGCAGGTACAGGTGCTGGCAGCAGGTGTGAACATCCGCCAGAACTGTGGTGTGTGGGAGCAAAGAACTTTCAGTAATCACCAGAGGCTCACCCCTATGACAGCAACTGGCACTCCATCTTGGTCTGGCATCCCCACTCTCCTGCTCCACCATCTTGCTGTGGCCAATGCCCGCCATGTTCCACACTCTGCCGCCTAACGCTGATACCTGCCATGTTCCATGTGCACCCCCTGGTGGTCAGCACACGCCATAGTGACCAGTTGTTCGTTTTTTTTGGTTGTTCAGTTCCACCATTAGGTCTATTTGCATATTTGGATTTTATATAGAGAGATTTTTTTTTAATTTACTTGTTAATTTACACATAATTTCTCAGCTTTATTTAAATAGAGGGCTATATGCATACACAGAAATAGAGAGTAAGGGAGATTTTTAAAAAATGTTCCTGCAAGTTAATTAAATCTGACTCAAAGTTCATTCTTAACTGAGAAAAGAACCTCTACTTGATGGTGACATATGCTTATATGCAGGAAGCTTTGCAAGAGGACATAGATTATATGCAAAACTAAATAAATATATTGAGAATAATAGCATAGAATTTTCTGATTTCAAAACCACGTCTTTACTTTCTGGCATGATTATTGGCTCATTTATTAACAAGCATGTCTTAGAAACTAATTTTTTTAGATTTGTAGATTTATTTATTCAATAAATCAAGCAATGTTCTTGCTCTTATTGATGTAATAAATATTTTTGAGCAAAAAATTATCCTCACTCAAAAACCCCTTGATTTATCAAGTGCTTCAGCAAATGGCTATTTTACAATTTATATTTCCTATAAATTGTGTATAATATAGATTCCCCTGTACCCAGAAATTTATATCATATTAATTTTCAGCCACTACAAAGGGCAGGGAAATGACCGAGACAGAAGTACAGATTTTTATCAATATAGGACAAGGAGTGTTTTGTAACTTTGTTCTGTCGATTTAACCCATTTAAACAAGCTAGCTTTGTTGCAGAGAGAAGAAGAGTCCTCTCCTCTTTTTAACTCATTCTCTGTCCCATTGTGAAATGTTAAGCAGCAGAAATATACCCCTTCTGACCCAAAATGTAGCCTTTTGTCTTGGCCTGGTTGTTTTGATCCAATACTGAGGAGAAAAATTCATCTGGTTACCTATCCTACCTAATTCTATTCCAGCACAGCACTTGGGTGAATAAATCTGAAGGGCCCTGGGCAGAGTACAGCAAATACATTGTTTGGTGTCTTCCCTCTCTGTGAAATAACAATACCCACCTTGAGAATGGGACTGTTATGAGGATTAGTCACATTAAATTACAATGACCCTTCTTTGGGAATAGGATGCTATAGCCAACTCAAGGCTGATAAATACTTGGCTGTCAACCCCTCCTCTTCATGCCTACAAGCCTGAAAGTTTATTTCTGAGCTAGTCTGTATTGTTGTTTGCTGAGCATGTGATAATTTCAAGAAGCTAAGAAAGTCATTCAAAGGGAAAGATCACATGTACATGTGTGTTCTTTTTCTGTAATTCCACTACTAAGAATCTATCCTAAGCAAATAACCTAATAAATAGAAAAAGCTTTTTATACAGAACTGTTTCTGTAGCATGAGAACTAAAAACTTAACAATAATCTACATGTCTAAGAATAGAGAGATGAATCTGATTATCATAAAAAGCATATGCTGAAACATCATGTGGCCGGCCATTAAATCCTATTTGCAAAAAGTTTTAGTGACAAGGATAACTGTTTTCATTATAATGTTAAGTGAAAGAAACATACAAAATGATATAAAAGATATGATAATAATTATTATTTTACCAAATAATAGAGAAACATGTAAATTGACCGTACCTCTGCTACGCTCACAGCCAATCAGAGTGAATATGCAAATTAACCCAGCAAAGATGGTGGTTAATTTGCATATATACCTGGGTCTGGGAAACTCCTTGGCACCCAGGTCACTCCCAGCCAGCCATAGGAGGGCGGGGGTTGGGGGGGGGGCCCTTCCCAAGCCTAAAGCCTTGAGTGGAGGCTTTAGGCTTGGGAAGGGGGAAAGCCTGCAATTGGAGGGGCAAGGCTGGTGCCTTCCCAAGCCTAAAGCCTGGGCCACCTGAGCTGGTGATCAGAGGGGCAGGGGCAGGGGCGGCCAGGGGCCCCCTGCCCAAGCCTAAAGTCTCAAGTGGAGGCTTTAGGCTTGGGCAGGGGCCAAGCCTGGGATCAGAAGGAAGGGGAAAAATCAATGAAAACATCCTCAGGTGAGGATAGAAAGAAAAAGAAATAAAGAAATGTCATATCCTATGAAAGACACACCTTGAAAATGTCATTTTTTCATGGTGAAGGGACTGGAGTCGTATTGATGAAAATACCTTGGAGGCTACAGTGACTGGCAGTGGTTGCAGCAGTGGAATGATGGGGCTGGTGCCTTCCCCTGATCAGCCTGGTCACCTCCCACAAAGGGAGGCCAGACTGTGGCTTAGGTCCACTCCCAACAGTGAGCAGAACATAAGCCATCAGTAGCACATCCCCTGGGGGTTCCCAGTATGTGAAAGGGGGCAGGCTAGGCTGACGGACCCCTCCCCAGTGCACGAATTTTGTGCAACAGGTCCCTAGTGTATGTATAATATATAATATATGCAATATGTGCACCAAGATGAGTCTAGAAGAATGGCAACAATAGTGAGCAGGTAAGATATTATACATGATTATTTCCTTTATAATACTCTCTTTTCATTCCCCACTTACTATGAGGGATATTTATCATATTAAAAAAGCACACAAATATATACACACTCAAACTTACTTTCTAAGCTGTTCTGGCATTGTCAATGGTATGACATTAGATACGTCTCCAAATCTATACTTTATTTATAGACTATGGCAATTTTACCTCATAGGCCTGTGCTAGAATTAACTGGAATAATGTATTTGAAAGCACTTTTTAATAAACAATCCCATGTAATTACATTCTAATATTTCTCAGGTGAGGAGGAAGAGGACTTCCCATAGCTCTTGCAGGTCAGCCTACATAGTGAAAACAGTTTGCCATCATTCCTCCTGCCATTAATTGGAATTCTGACCACCAGGAAAGAAACTGTGTAGACTGTGGATGAAGTAAACAAATATATAATGCAAATTACTTATCTTAATAAACAATGTGTAATATGTTTTTTGCATTATGTTTCAATCTTGCTTTAAAATTAACAGCTGTAATTTTTTTAAGTGTAGGTAATACTAGGACATTACAATTCCCATTCTTTTTCTGTCACTGGCTCAAACAGTAGGAGAAAGGAAGAAAGGAATGAGGGAGTGAAGGAATGAAGGGAGGGAAAAAAGGAGGGAGAAATAGAAAGAACTCAGAAATATGGCTCTCAGATTAACTGTAAGGGAGGTTGGGAAATACAATTTTCTTATATGCTGAGGAAGAGGAAGCAGATGGTCAACATGCCACCTTTCTTACTTTACCACAGACTCCCAAGTGATCAGTGAAGTAGTGACTCCTCAGACCTAGAGGAATCAGAGAAATTTGGCTATTAAGTTGCCTGTGATTCAGTCAAGTTTTGTGAAGGGTGTAGATAATGTATACACTGAGACATATTTCTGGAAACTTTCACAAACCATCAAGTGATATAAAAAAATTGGTTTATAAACTATAGAAATTTTGTTTCCTTTATGAAGTCAATACTTAAACAGTTTATGCCAAAGTTTAGGGGCTTCTAACCCACAAGAGCATGGTTAGGCATCAGACCTAATCTCATTCCTAAACCCTGGGCATTCTTTCAGTTCACATTCTAGCTTTTTTTTCTTCTCCTAAAAGAAACATTTTAGGCTTAGCAGATACTTTAACAAAGTTAACAAGATGTCAGTTTCTAGTTTGTAAGCCAAATCAAAGAGAGCAAGGAACTGTTAAAGGAAAATAAGGTCATGAAAGAGGGATGGAAATTAGATTCCATAACTGGGATCACAGACACAGGAGGCCAGGGTCAGGATATTAGGGGAAAACACCACTGTTCTGGTTCTAGGGCTAGAGCAAGGTCAAGGTCAGGTCATAGAAACACATCTGAGAGGTGAGCCCCTAATGGCCTGGTGAGCATCCAGATTTCCTGCAATGGAGATTCATTCCCAGAATTCTAGTCCATGCCATGTTCTGGACAGCCACCTTCCAGTCAAATGTTAACATTACCAAGACCATTAGCCTTGAAGATTTACATTTTATTCACATCTCAGATCTAAATCACAAACTGGAGTGTGTTTGCTTGTTTCATTTTCTCAGATGGTTGATGGAGAAAGAGATTCATCCTAATAGTGATTGTTCATTTCTAGCTGCAAAAAAAAAAAAAAAAATCAAATAACCGAAAGGTGTTTATTTTCCCTTTTCTTTCTTTACAGCAAAAATATGTGTAGAATTTGCCCTAGAGAATCAAGTTGCTGTTATCCATATGGCAATACCCAGTGGCCCCTATATGTAGTCATCTCCCTTCCCCAGTGAATATTATACATGGAGCATCTTGCTTCTTAGAGTAAGACTGGCTTTTGGAAACCTTGGGCCCATTTATCACTATTTATGTGAAATATTACAGGCTCTGAGTCATATAACTGGAGAATAGAATCATATAATTATCATTTCATAATAGTCCTTTATTATTAGTAGCTGCTTATGCTGCCTGACCTTGGAATCACCCTTTAACATGACTGTAATGTCCCTGTGTACAAATGTGGATCTTGGCCTTTTGTATAATATTCTGCTTCTTTATTCAAGCTTGCCTACCTTGGCTAACCAAAGGCTTTCTGTGGACTGATCAGAGTAAAGGTAGCACTAGACTGTGTATATATTTCTAAGTGCCTGAACTAACATGGGATAAGCACTATGACTGGCCAACATGATGATAAACTCTCAATTAGGTCTTTATTATCAGGATGGCTGGGCTTGGAATCATAGGATGTGCAGGCATCTGTTATCAGATTCTTGTTTAAAAAATAATAATAATTTTAGCATGTAATGTTTTAGTGGAAATTAAACTTCTTGTAAGATGATAATGATTTAGAATATGGTTTTATGTATCTCCCTTGGATGAGACTTTAAGGTCTTTGTTTTGTGTATGCCTCTCTCATGGCGTGGCAAATCCAATTCCAAGCCAAAAACACATTTGTGACAATTTAATAAAGAAAAAATAAATAAGAAGAAAACACTTGAGCAACTGCTTTCACTTCACTGTTTTACAAGCCTTGACTTATAATATGCCGCTTTCTTGTGATGTACAGTACATCTCCAGGACTTACTTATCTTATACCTGGATGTTTATCTATATGAGTTGATGGTTGCTAACTATACTTACTTAGGTAACATTTCACGATATATCCATATAACAAATCATTATGTGTACCTTAAACTTATACAATGCTATATGTCAATTATATCTCAATGAAATTAGAAAAAAATATTCCACTTCCTATGTAGCAACATAGCAAAGTTAGGGAGGGAGGACTATGGGTTTAGTGTGTTCTATTTTCTTATGCTTATGAAGTCACCTTTCAACAATATCATAGTTTTCAGCAATTGCTCATTTTAGTGGAAACTAAGGAAGTGTGAAAGTCTGTATAGAGAAAGATGTAGTTAAAAATATGATAAAAATAAAGATATAATTCATTTCATTAAAGAGAGGACTCTGACAATAAAATATAAAATGAAATAGTTTTTTTCCAATAGCCAATTCACATCTATATTCTAGCATGGACTTTTCCCCAACATTAGTTTGCACTGTGGAGAGTGAAACTAGCCCCATTCTACAGTTAGAAAAATGGAGACACAAAATCTTCAAAGATCTCATTCGACATAACCAAAGAGCCAGACAAAAGCCAATGGCTTACAGATGTAGGATATTTTTCAAAGAAGAAGCACAAATCATATTATCTTTGATGTAACATGTGTAGAACTAACACAAATGTTTGCCTTTGAGACTCACAATAGTCAGAGGGAGGAAAAATCTTTTTCATCTTTTTTATTTTAAAATTTCTCTTTGTATGTAATCACTGCTCAAATACTAGGCCAAAGTATTCTTTTATGAATAACAACTTTGCTAAAAAAAAGGATACAACAAGTTAAAATTTCCTTGTAATAAATCTTAAAATTTTTCTTTCTCTTTTTACGTTTCTGGGGAGAAAAATAAAGCCCAAAAACAGGCATTATGACAATGGCCATGGCTAAGGTCTTTCTCTTTCTTCCCAAATCCAGTAGACTGGAATAGTTGTTCAACTTACTGTGTGCCAGGCCCAAAGGATTCTGCCTTCAGGTGGCTTTGAGACCAGAGGTGGCAGATAAGACATGTGTGCTCTTCATAGTGAATGTGGATGGTCACAGAAGCACATAGAAAGCCATCAGACTTGGCCTGGGGAACAAGATATGATTTGTGGAAGAGGTGAAAACCAAATAATTATCTAAAATATGTCTAGGAATTAGCCTGGTGAAGCAGAGTAGGTAATATTCCAGAAAAATGGAACAGGATGTGAGAAGATATGAAGGTAACAGAGATTGCAACATGTTAGAAGAACCCAAGGAAATCCAGTGTGATAGGAGTGATGGGATTAAGGATAATTTGCCTTTGGAATCTTCATTTTGTCTTTTGATACATTAAACTTATGGACACTTAGTAGTGTGCCAAGTTGAATGGCTAACTAACAACTGACAAATTTGTGAATAAATAGACAGACTTTGGACATAGACAAAGACTGAATATTTTCCTTAAATTGTAGGTTTTATCTTCAGTTGTTTTTCCTATTGTTAACTGAGTTTAAATTCAAGTGCTATAGGACTGGCATGAAATTCAATCAACTCATTTGTTTTATCTATCTCTGACCCCAAACTCACTCTTTAAGAGTTCAAATAAATTTTTTTCTTAAAAATTATATTTGCATTCTGAGTTATTTCTCCAATCTATTATTTATTGAAATTATTTTCCTGATCTTGGACGAACTATATATTAATTTTAGAACTAAATATTCATTTTAGGAACACATAAGAAGCTATGTAGAAGAAAATAAAATCACCTATTCTAATAACCATTAACTTATTAACTTATAGAGAATAACCATTATATTTTTTCTGATATTTTCTATAAAAGCTTTCCATAATAAACTTTTTAACAGTTTGAGTGCATTTCTTTTTTGTGTACTCAAATACATAAAATATATATTTAATTCATTTTAAGATTAACTTTAATTACATAATTTATGAATACATTCTTATTTTGCAAGTTTTTATAAAACTATATCTAGTTTAACTAAATCTAGTGTAACTTTTAGCAGAGTTGAAAGTAATTTTGCAGGCCTCTATCATTAGTTTTAAAACATCACTGTGAAATAACAAAGGTCACAAGTCTAATTACCTCTGTATTGCAGATGGGGCATCCAAAGCAGATAGCAATTGCATAACCACAGCAGGATTAGAAATGAATTGAGGTTATTTTGAAAGTAGGTAGAGTATAAATTATAGGTGAAATTAAAATTTGGTGATTTCTTTTTCTATTCAAAAGCCCCCTCTCTTTGTAGTGATAATGCATAAAACATAATGGCTCTCTGTTATTTTGCCATGAATTCAGAACCAAATCTGACCTTAGGGAGTCCACATGGATTTCAATGGAAAGTTAAACCAGTTGCATAAGAATACTTGCTGCCAGAATCTTGCCTGAAAGCTTAAACACTGTACTAGTGCTCCAAGGAATTCTCAAAGATTAAGTTGAATATGGATTTTGAAGTTAAGATACACAAAAAATGAGTGCATGTGCAAACACACAGACCCACACACAGAACTTTAAGACCAAAAGTTGCACCAGAGCCAGTTCCGCAATATTTTTACTAGTAACCCTTACTTGGACACAATTTCACTTGAAGCTGATGTGATTCTTTTTCCTGAGTCAAGCCTGCAGAATCAGGCCTGCTGGGAGTCGGCAAACCACAACAGAAGTCTTCAGATCTCCGGTGCTTCAGGATAGGCATCCTGATCACTGCAGGGGACAGGGAAGATTTTTTTGCTTGCACAATTGTCAGAGGATATAACCCTTGCCTTCCTTTGAAATGTGAGCTATCAAAAACTTTTTAAAAAGAAAACCCAGATGGAGCTGTTTTCTGATTTAAGGTGACAGACCAGACCAATTCCTGATGATACCTTTTTTTAAAGATGGTAATAGAATCACAAATTTACTACATCTACTGTGTATCATCCTTTGAAAAGGTGGAGCCCCAAAAGAAATTTTTCTCAAATGCCTTTTCTCCTGGGAATAAGTAATCAAATGGAAAATGAGAGAGAGGTAGGTAGAATGACTGGCCACATAATTCATGAAGTTAGCAAGAGAATGAGGAGAAAAGTGTCAACTATGAACGTGACAAAAGCCGAGTATGTGGCATTTGGATAGTCCCTATTTTCCTGTGACCATACAGTCTTGAATTCCTTCCATTCTTGGTGCAATACTTGAAAATCTTTTTTACCAGGTTTTTGACATTTTCATCTTTTCTGGGAATAATTCTAAATGACCTAGGGGAAACTTTCTAAACCAAAGAGTAGTTTTGGCAGCAAAAACAATCCTCAGTATGTATTATGATGGAAACAAAGTAATTTAGCCTTTTACTCATGCAAGGATCTATGAGAATATTGATGTTAAGCAAAAATAAAATAAATTAGGAACTTCTATTTTTAAGATGTGATAAAGATTATTTATATGATATTATTTATTCTATAAAAGAAATACATCTTTGATGATTTCCTAAAAAAACAAGAAGGAATTAATTTTTCATCAGTGTTGTAAAAATTAAGCTCTCAATTGTACTGTATTTGTTCTATTTCTGTTTTCTCTCATATCTTGTAGAAAAATATAAAACAAACTGAGCCATTATTTTTCTCATCTGTACAATGAGGAAAATCGGTTCTATTTCAGAGGCTTGCTGAGATGATTAGATGATGCAATATAAGTAAAATTAACCCGGTGCCTGTACATTAGCAGATTCTTTCTGATTCATTCCTGCCTACCTTCTTATTTTCTGTGGCATTTGAAATAAGTGTGTGAGGACTTCAGTTAATTAATTGTGTAAGATCCAACTAATAAGGGCACAAAGCCAGGTATGTCTAATGGAGTAACCATTTATTTCTGAGTGCTAACTATATACCTGGCCCATAATAAATGCTCTATAAATATTAGCTATTATCATAACACACACCTCATTTTATCCTCACTATAACTCTGGAGAGTGTTTACTTTTCATTCTCATTTTCTAATTGAAACTAAGGATTGGGAGGTAAAGTCACTGGCACAATGTCACACAGCAAGATGACAGCCAGAATTTCAGCTGAGTTCTGTTCCGGAGTTCCTGGTCTCACTACTGCTCACTCCACACCAACCAAAGCATTGGGCAGACGAGCCTTGGGGGAATTCAGTCAGCTGGACAGAGCAGGGGAACCGGAAGTAAGCTGAAAGGACCTCTGAAAATAACAGACAACGTGGCTGGCATTTCTCATCTGAACATTCTAAGAGAAATTCCCAGTAGCTAACTCTAAGCCTACCTATTGGCAAGAATAAAGCACCTCAAGGACCCTTAAACAGCTTGGTTATATACAGTTACCTTGAAAACAATAAAAACAACTTCTGAAAACCAGCCCAATGCTGACTCAAAACTTTTAAAAACCATAGTAGCTTGGAGCCATTTAATGTGGGAGCAAATAACCTGAAAATACCCAAATATCCCTTAAAGTATAATTGATATTCATCATAACGTCATTTAAATTAAGTTGTTAAAACAGCTATATATTTCACATTTCATATAAAAAACCTTTTATATAAATATTACATCTTTAAATTCAGGGTCTTACATAGGAAGTATCATTGAAAACAAAAATAGCTTAAATATACACACTTGTGGTGATTGTATTAGCTAACGAGTTATGACAAAATTAATTTATTAATCAATAACACTAAAATCTTAAGCACATAAACTTTAATCTTTGACTTTGCTGGACTTCCACCATATATAAATTTTTGAGTTGAGTCATCAAAGTTGGACTAAAGGCAAGCCTTATATCAGGCAGTATTCCTACATTGCTGGCTACTATGGGGAATGGTTTCTTGCATGGTTTAAGAAGTTGGCAACTTTTAATTTACCAGTGAAATTTTAACATAAGTATGGTCAAGAGGAAAATGAACACATTTTCTAGAAACACACAAACTCCTAAATATTTCTACCTTAAGCATTTTTTGACTAAACGTTATATTTCATCATACATTTGCAACATTAATTTCAGAATTCTGGGAAATTAGGGACTATGATGACAGTGGATGAAGTAGGCAGGGAAAATTTCAACAGTATTAAATAGTAACTTAGGACTTTAAAAGACATACTTATCAAGGACACCAAGATGTCGGCATAGGTAAACACCTATTGTTCTGCCCCGAGCAACGATTTAAGAACTACAACATAACAGCAGAATAGACAGCACCCAGAATTGCCAGAAAGCTGGCTGAATGAAAACTCCACAAATAAGAGTAAAGGTGAGACACTGAGACTCAGGAGCGGCGGGAGCACAGCCTTTCAGACAGAAACAGGTTAGGAGCCGTCCTGGGTCCTGGTCGCGCGGGCTGGGGCTGGAGCAGCAACCCCGGCCGGATTTCTCCAACGGGGAGGGCAGAGACGTCCCACTGCACGGACTCCCCAGCGCCAGGCAAGGTCCGAGATCCGGGGTACATGGAGACGTCCCACTGCACAGATTCCCCAGTGCCAGGCGAGGTCCGAGGTCCGGGGGACGCACCCTGGAAGCAGGGCGCGGCAGAGGCTCCTAGTCTGCTAGAAACCCGGAGGTGGCGAAAAGAAGTTTCCACACAAGGGCCGCGCAAACCCGCGACTTGCCCCCTGGAAACTTGTCTCCTGGTTCCGGAACCATCTATTTTACAACGCTGGGCTAGACTTTTGGTGTGCAGGCACATGAGGAAAGGCAGAGTTGTCTGGCAAGGGGAAGAGACTAGCGGCTTTCTCTTGGAGGTGTCTGCAGCCATCCCCATCCAACACAGACCCGCGCTCGCAAGCACCGCATAGGACTGAGGCTGCCTGCACAGCTCAGAGACTCCGCCCATCCAACCTGAACACAGTCTCCCTTCACAGCCAATTGGCCTGGAGGTCAAACCCTCCTAGGGCTAACAACAACAAGCTGGGTTTAAATTCAAAAATACTGAATACAACCCATAAAGGATTGCAGTAAGAGTACCCACCTCGGGTAACTGGGGAGGCTGAGCCACTGTCCCTTTGAGGATATCTACCACATAAAGCAGCCACCATGCAGAGATATGGAAAGAAATCAGGTGTGAAAGAAATGGAGGAGAAAAGACGACAAGACATAGAGTTCTAAACCACGGTTATAAGGCTTTTCATGAGGCTCCTAGAAAAGGCCGATGAACTTAATGAGAACTACGAGGAAATAAATCAGATCAATGAGGAAATAAACAAGACCAACCAGGAAATGAATGAGACCTACAAGGAAATGAATGAGACTCTCAAGGAAATGAACAAGACCTCTGAGGATATGAACCAGATACTCACGGATATGAAAAAGGAAGCACCCATACGATTATCAGCGGATTTCTCAACAGAAACAATGCAGGCCAGACGGGAGTGTCAAGAAATATTCAAAGTGATGAACAGCAAGAATCTACAACCAAGATTACTCTATCCAGCAAAGCTATCATGCAGAATTGAAGGTCAGATGAAGTGCTTCGCAGATAAGAAAAAGCTAAAGGAGTTCATCACCACCAAACCACAATTATATGAAATGCTGAAGGATATTCTTTAAGAAGAGGAAGAAGAAAAAGGTAAAAATGTAAATTATGAACAACAAATACACATCTATCAACAAATGAACATAAAAATCAAGTGAATTGATAGGCTGATGAACAGGATAAACTGGTGAATATAACAGAGACATGGACATAGAGAGGGAATGGACTGACAATTCTTGGGGAGAAAAGGGTTGTGGGAAGTGCAGCAAGAGACTGGACAAAAATCTTGCAACAATGGGAGAGGACAGTGGGGAGGGGGAGGGGAGGGTGGAGGGTGGGATAGGTACAGGGTGGAGGGGAGCTATAGGGGGATAAAAAGGGGAAACAATGTAATTAATAAACTGAACAATAAAGATTAAAAATAAAGAAAGAAAGAAAGAATAAAAAGAAAAAAAGAAAGAAAAAAAAGAAACAATGCAAAATCTTAAATTAAGTCTAACACAGTTCTGATATTTCTTCATATTTATTTGTATACCTTAAAGAATATATCTCAAAAATAAATTCTTACTATAAAAATTTATGTGACTCTGCTTCAGTCACTAAATATAGACTTATCTTATGTATTAACTGGTTTTTGTGGCCCAGCATCCCTCACATTCAGTAGTATATATCTGTACTCCCTTCTGACCCCCCCCCCTGCTTTGCCCCAGAAATATCTCATGGCCACCCACCCAGCTTAGCCTCTATTTTTGTAAAAATGTAGTCTCTTCTTATTTTATCCACTTCATGGAGTTAATAAGCATATTACCAAGAGGATTTAAATCCTGAAAGTAAATACTGTAGAAAGACAAAATATTGTTCTTAAAACTGATGCTAATAATTCATTCTATAGGAATACATTTTATGTTAATAAATGATTCTATAGGAATAAATAATTTAACCAATTAAGCTGAATAACAGTTCTGGAATGGAATATTTAGCCAATAAAATTCAAGTAAATTACAGAGTGACTTGTAAGAATTTCATCATTTCATAAGATGAATTTCATAAGAAATTAATTTTCAGAAAACACATTTTTAAAATTTTACAAGTGAATATAAATGATAAAGAGTTTGGGAAGCCAGTATAGTTAAAAAAGAAGGAAATACCAACAACTTATAGAAGCATACTTATTAGATGACCCTATTATTCATCCAGCCAGAGATGCACAAAATGTACACCATTAAATATGCCTTTTATCATTTTCCCCATGTACTCCATGGTGTGAAATTTTTGTCTTTGGAACTGCAATAATTATTTTGTTATTTCTTTCCTTCTTTATTAACTACAATCAATTAGAACTTGTGCTCAATAAGATGCTAACAGTTTTACTTCACTAAGTTAATACAACTAAAGTTAAACATAAGAATTAGACATTTTTGGCAGTCTGCATAATCTTATCAAAGCTACATATTTTATTTCTGCTTCCTACTCGCCTTTTATGCATATATTTTTGCTTATATATTTACATGTGCATATGTTAAGCCACTTAATATCTATGATAATGTAATATAGCCTTTAAACGTGTTGAAAAGTAGCTATGGTTCTTGACTACTTATCTTACCATTTCTCTGAGGCAGGAAACTACTGATCAAACTCAATCTGAGGAGAATGATACGTGCGAGAATAATTATTGCCTTCCTCAAAATCAAAGAGCCATTAAAAATGGAATTCTTCTTCGTACATATAAAACTTCTGCAACTAGTCCCATCTGCTTTCTTAGTCTCTAGATAAGGAAGCATCCATATTAAAAACAAGGGACTTACAAGAAAATTGATCCTATCAAATGACTGTTTTTCATATTACCCTTTGTCTTTCCCATCCCTTACTCTATGATACAGTTTTGTGTGTTTTTTTACATTTGTACTTATTTTCACTTTACCATTGCCTCTGGACAATAGTATTTTGGTCTGCTTCTCCCTATGGGGTTTTGTCTTTCTGATTTCTAAATTCACATTAGCTCTTACTATACTTAGTTCCCTAAGTATTGATTTCAAATGCATGCAATTAAACTGAATTGGACAATGGCTATTGAACAAACACTGTGTTTGTTTTCTTTTGTTTATATGCCTCTGTATGTCAATAATTCCCAAGCTGATATCTAAATACTGACTTTTCCCCTATACACTATATTCAAACTACCTACTTGACATTTACTTGGATATCACAAAGACATCCCAAACTTCCAATATCCAAATGAATGCTTGATTGGCCCCACATCTAAATATACTATAATTGAGATACTCAGATTCTCTCTTTTTTCACATGCCAATTCATGAGTATGTTCTAGAGATCCTACCTCTAAATATTTTCTAAAACTGTTTATTTTTCCTATAACCTCACTGCTACTGCCCTAGCCAAGTCATCATTCTTTACTTAATTTTATTAGCCTGCCAATTAGCTAATTTCTGCTTCTACTCTTGTTCCTATACAATCCCTTCCCTGCAGAGCTACCAGTGTGATTTTTATAAAAACTACTTTAGATCATGTCACTCTTCTGAAAACCTTCTACTGGCTTATCATCAGACTTGGAAGGCACCCAAAATCATCTCTAGTCTACACAGGAGCCCAGCATTGTCTGCCAGAATCTCATCCCATGCCACCCTCCTTCTTGCTCACCAAATCCATCACTCTGGTCTTCGTTATTTCTCAGACATATCAAGCTAGTTCTTAAGTTAGAGCCTTTCCTTCATTTGTTTCTTGTGCCCAAAATTCTCTCCCCTAAATCTCTGCCTGGCTGGCTTCTCCTTGTTATTAATTTTCAGTTTGTACCTCGTTTAATTCAAGACTCCTGACCATATAATCAAAATAGCCCTAAACTACAATTTTATAATTATTTATTTTTGTTTATTATTGCCTTTAGAAATGCTGAGTGTTTTCCGGTTGGTGTATTTATGTGCTTAGTTCTGGCTCTCCTCACTGGAATGTAAAGTCTGACTGTTCAAAGCTTTGCTTTCTGCCTAGACCAGTGCCTGGCTCACAGAAGGTGCTTAATCAATGTTGCTCAGTGTTGCTAAATTCATTGTCATGCCTTGGCTATTGACAAGTACAAGGAGAATGAAATCCTGTGTCTCTGAGTCTACCTGAAAAGATTTGTCCTCTAGAGTCAAGAGATCTCATCTCTCAATCTTGAGCATCTGCTCATTGTTTCTGCAAAGACCGATTGTTAATGTGTAGTAACCTTTTGTCCCCAGCAGTTCCATCCTTTGGGCCCTGATGTTGATTTTCCTCATCTTGGCACCTGAAGAGCCAGAGTGATCCCTTTTGTCCCATTGCCCTGACCATGTGCAGTGATACCTGCTGTGCAGAAGGTGGAAGCCACCACTCTTCAGGTATCACAATGGGTGACCAGCCTGCCTTGACCCAGCAATGTGGTGGGGGCTGCATACAAAATGGTGACCCTTCCCCCAGAGTTGGCCTAAGGCCTTGGGTGGTTGGGAGTGACTGACCTTCTGGGATTAGATTTACTTGCCCCATGAGGAAGCACTGGCTGAGAGGGTGGGAGAAACTACAAGGCACTATTTCTTTTAAGTTTCGGAAATGGAAATTAATAACTAAGTTATTAGAGAAGGAAATCAGAAAGAGGGGGAAAAGGAGAAACAGGATGGTATCAAAAACAAATCAGCTCACTCATCCATTTTATCCCTCTGCCAAGGGACTATGAAACCTTTTATCTAACTATTTGCTAGTAGAGTTCATTCTGGCTGTTGCCATCAGGCCACTATCAGACTCCTGCTTTTTTCCTAATTATGCATCTGCTTTTACATGCCTATGTGGCCACTTGGCAGTACATGGTCATTCATACGTTTAACAGGTATCCCTGCACCTGATGAATAAAATGTTCTAAGCAATGGTAGTAACATCACTGTTGGTCCAGGCTCATCTCTCAATGCAGAAGATACCAGGATGAGCAAGATCTTGCAAGGTCTGACAAGCTCAGACAGTTTACAACCCCCAACCTGGAATCTTGCCTGTATGTGCTTAGAGAATCCGAAAGGAAAGCCTATCATTGTGCCTAAACCCTTGATGCAGGACAGAGACAACCAAAGCTCTTGAGTTGGCCCCCAGTCACACCCCACACTAACCCCTTGAACAGAGCACCTTTTCTTCACCATCCTGATCCCCTGATGGTAGAGAATAAAGCCATTCTCTCACCTTCTACAGTCTCTCAATACCACAATCAGCTAACATGCTCATAAGAAACTTCTGAGTTCTCTCATTATAGGAGCCTTCCCATGGCTAAAAACAAATAGAAGACTTTTTGAAGTTGCTTTACTTTTTTCAGGTCATGGAGATGTGATTTACAAAATGTTACTTTAATGCCCTAATTGATGTTCCTAAACCCAAATAAGCAAAGGAGTTTCCCTGAGTGTTTTATATACCAGCCAGGAGCATACTTCTTACAGTGTCCTAAGGGATTGCCTTATAGGTGACACTGCCTTACCAAGAAAGTCTATGATAATTCAGTAACTATACCCTTTGATGGAATGAGAAGGAAAACTTGAATTTTTAAAAATTCTCCTATAAAAATAATTATGTTATAATGTGTTTTTAGAGATTCATGGATAAACTAGTGCAGTATTCAATGTTTATGGCTAACTATTTAGATCAAATTAGAAAGAAAATTAACCTTTTTAAAATAGAATTGGACTAGAGAATCTTCTAGATGATCTGAAACACATTAAAAGTTATAACATTAGAAAAAGAGTTGGCAGCAGGCCAATACTGAGGTAAAAGGCCCAACAGTTGAGGGCCTATAGGATCTTGGGGTAGCCTTTAAGATCATTTTTAGTAAAAATCCATAAATTTTTCCTTTTCACTTTAGTGTTTCTTTTAAATTTTTGTCTACTTTTCCCACATCTCTTTGAGCACTCCACACCAAATCTATACCTTTTATTTTATTTTTTCCTTTAAAATCTTTCATTTTTTCCCCTCAATATATCACTTCCTGGTTCTACTGATGGCACCCAGGGCTAAAGGGGTTATTGGTGGCAGCTCCATGGAAAAGAGAGGAGATAATTTGGAGGAGATGATGATAATAGCTGACTTTTATTGAATGCCTATTCTGTACTAGCCTTTTTTTCTGTATACTTTCCATGAATGCTCTCATTTAATCCTCTCAGTTGTCCCAAGAGCTCGGTTTAATTTTTCTAACATCCTGGTTCTACTGGGGAATAAAGGCTGTCTTGTTTTTTGTTTTGCTTCTGAAACTCTGTCTCCAAAATTTCTGAACCGGGCTGGGGGGGCGGGGGAGGTGCAGAAGGCACATCCCAGGAAAGGACAACTTAAGGAAAATAGATATAAGTAAGGCCCATTTGACCAGTAGGTGAGAGATAAGAACGTTGCAAAAAATAAATCCCAAAGTGAAACCTCAGATAGATTTTTATAACCAATCTCTTTTATTTCCACATTTGTGCTCTTGAGGGAGAAAGTAACTTTACCAACCATGTTAATGGGGGGAAACGTTCTAGCCCTTCAATAATTTCAAGAAAATCAGTATATGGTTTAGGTCAAAAAGAGTACTTGATTTTGCAATGCTAACTATCCCTTCTGTGGTTTCTCAAAAATGCTGTGGCTATCCCACACAGAACTCTCTTCATGATTTTACCACAGAAACAATAGTGTCGTTTCAGCATTCATTGTAATGTAGACCATGTTGGGAGGTGCTCTAAGTAAGCTATCCAAAAACAAGTACCTGTATTCTTATAATCTGATATTACAAAAGTGAATATAGAATTTCCATGCATGATGAACTTAAAGACAAATGCTAAATAAAACAAAGCATTAGTTGTGTGTCTGATATGTGCAGAGGGACAAATGGAATAAAGGGACTGACTTGGCTCTAGTAGGGCAGAGATTTAGAGTAGTTACTGTTATTTCAAATCAGTGAATGAATTCATTAATGAGTTATCACTGGGGACTGGAATTGGGGAATACCAAAAGTAGTTGAACTGCTATAAACAGAATGATTTGCCTGGGGTTTGTACATTCCTTACCTTAGGGACTTATCTGAAGAGCAAAGCCCTTCTGTCACTTTGCAACACCTTTAAAAAAGAAGGTGCTAAATAAAGGTGATGTGAAATGTATAGAGTTACATTTCCCTAGTCGAAGGACTGTGACTATTGATGGTTATGTAACCAAATTTACCTTGGTGAAGTAAAATCAAAGAAGGAAACAGATGTCTGGTCCCCCGGAAATGTGGCTGCTGTCAGCTTCATCTCTGATCTGCCATCCCAGGACAGAAATCAGCTGGAGGCCAGATTTGAATTTCTCACATGTATTGTTGTCCATGCAAACAAGTGACCCAAGTTATTTACTTAACACTCAGAAACACTTAAGATTCTTTTGTGTGTTTTTTCCATTTCTGGCCAAGCTGTTTAGAAAACACAGTTGCTACTGGGATTGTGATATTGTAAGCAGCCTTGCTAAATGGCTCCAAAAGGAAAATATCTGTTCAGTGTCTTGAATAAATCTTGACTCCATTCACCAATTCCATACCAACAGTCTCTCGTTTTTCAGACCCAAAAATATAAATCAGAGATAGCATATTGCTTTTAGAAGTGTGTTTAAATAACATAGAAACTACTTTAATAACCTTTCATCACTACCCCAAATAGGTCCAGTCACAAGTGGTGGTATGAGTAAATCAAGTCACTTTTCATAAGGAATAGAGTTATTTTAGGAGTATAAGGTCTGATTTGAAGAAGCCACCCCATTACTAAAGGGAGATCAGGCGTTGATCTAATTTTCTTTTTTTTTTAAGCCCTTGTCCTTTCTCTCTGATCATGCGAAGAGAACAAGGCTTTCTTCAGCACTTCCTATGTGAAGGCTGTGGCAAAGATCTGAAGTGTAGTCATGGTAGTCGAAGTCATGACCACAATGGCAGTGGATCTGGCTTGAAGAACAGCTATAGAAATAGGTGTTGGGAAGTTACCGTTATTGTTTTTCTTTTGACTTGCCCCACTCCAATGTTTATGACACAGCCAGGTATAGTTACAATCTGTGAATCAAGCAGATTTCCTACAGCTTTTTACAACACCCTAACTACACAGTTAGCATAGCATGGTGTTAAGAGGGTGTGCTATAGAACCAGCCTACTGTTCTTCAAATCATCCTCCTAAAGCTTGATAGCACCCGAAACTTGAGCAAATTACTTTCCTAGCGGGGGTCAGGAAAGTATCTATCTCTTTTGGGTTCTTATAAGGATAAAATAAGACATTGCATATAAAATGCTTGATAATGTATCAGGAACATAAGCATTTCGAGGAAGTGCACATGCTCAGGTCTGTGGGAATCCAGGACTGTCTGGATAATGCTTTATTATGGGTGAAATTAAGAGAATATTCTGCTGTGGATTGAAAGCTCCCAAGATTCATATGTTGAAACTCTAATTTCAATGTGTTGGTAGTGGAAGGTGGAACCTGTGGGAGATAATGGGGTCATGAGAGTGGAGCCCTCATAGACATGATTAGTGCCCTTATAAAAAGATGATCTCTCTTCACCATGTGAGGATTTGGCAAAAAGGCAGCCCAGGGTCAGGATTCTCGCCAGAACCCAACGACGATGATACCCTGATTTCAGGTTTTCAGACTCCAGAGCCGTGAGAGATGAATTTCTGTTGTTTAAGCCACTAGTCTGTGTCTTTTGATATAGCACCCTGATTTGACTAAGGCATAATCTAGTTGAAATGGTTAATTTGTCTTTCTTTGCTCTCTTAGAATCAGAACATTTCCTGAGCTATCAATTTGCTAGGAACAAAGCATCAGCTCACCTGAGAAAAGTGGTGAGAATATCTTGATATTTAAAAATCATTATAGCTAAACTTTTAAAATTCTATCAACAAATAAAAAATAATCGGCAAAAATGTAATTAACTACCTATGTTTTCCTGACCAAGTACAAACTCTCTATAATAGTTTATGATTTTTCTAAAGTTTTAAGTAGATTTCTAGACATTATCTTAATGGTCAAGATATAGATAAAAAGTAATGAAAAAAGTTGGTTGTCATTTTCATTAATAACGAACGCTGACTGAGACCTGTGTGCACATTTATATTACAGCATGACAACTCACTGTGCTTTATAGTTATATGTGTCTGTCTGTTTCCCCACTAGATTAGTAAATAATTTTGAGGGCAGGAGTCATGTTTTTTAATATCAAGCATTTAGCATGGACACTCAATAAATTATTAACCACTCACTATATGCAGGCTGAGTGAATAAACCAAGGGTATATCACTAAGAGTTTATCCTACAAAGCCTAACTTAGAAGATAAGCCAGAGCATCAATTCAAATAGTGACACAAGTAAAATTATCTTACAGGTAAATAAAATGAATAAGAGGTGCAGTTTTATTTAAACAGAAGAGGCAATTAGAGGTGGGGCACAAAGACCTCATGAAGAAAATGTACTTTTTTATTAGACGAATGGAGAAATCTTTCCCAACAAAGGGGACAATGTGACCAATAATAGATTAGCTTCCTAATGCTGCTGTAACAAATGACCATGGACATGCCGGCTTAAAACAACCCATCTTTATTATCTTACAGTTTCGGAGATGAGCAATCTTCAATGAGTCCCACTGGACCAAAATCAAGGTGTCCACAGGTCTGCATTCCATTCTGGAGGCTCTAAAAGAGTATCTGGCTTTTGCCTTTTGTGTCTTTAAGAGGTTGATCTCATTCCTTGGCTCGAGGCCTCCTTTCTGTTCCTCAACGACCAGTTAGTCTTTCTCTCATCTCATTACTCTGATTCTGTTTCACACTTTAGGACTCTTGTGATTTCATTGGACTCACACAGATAGTCCCCTACTTTAATGTCAGTTCATTAGCAACATTAATGCTATCAGCCACCCTTACCCCAATTTGCCATGTAATCGAACAGGTTCACAGGTTCCAGGGATTGGGATGTGGACATCTTTGGGAGACTATTATTCTGCCAACTTCACAAAATGTTAGTCCATCTGGCATGTATGGACACAACATAATTTCCATAGAAATTTTGTGTGTTAAATGTAAGTTTGAGTGAGGTTATAGGACTAAGGAAGTGGAAGCTATTTTTGAAAGCACTGAAAGCCCAACAAAGGGATGAACTATCTTTAATATAATAATTCTGTGTTAGATTGGTATTAATATTTGACTTTAGTTTTCACTTATTACATATTTGAAAAAGACATGATTATAAGGTATGTATGTCTAATTCACAACTTTTAAAGATAAATACTTTACTGAACTTTTTTTTTAACAGTTAATACAAGACTTGAAAAATACATTTTAATAGTAGCTCAATCAGTGGACTTATCAAATTTGAACACAGAGAAGAAAGTAATAAAGGAATTTAAAAGGCATTGATTAGCCCTGGTTGTGTTGCTCAATGTAGAGTGTCGGCCCACACACCAAAGTTATCATGGGTTCAATTCTTGGTCAAGGGCATATACTTGGATTGTAGATTCAATCTCTGGCCATAGTTGGGCATATTCGGAAAGCAACCAATTGATGTGTCTCTCACATCGATATTTCTCTCTCTCTCTCTCTCTCTCTCTCTCTCTCTCTCTCTCTCTCTCTCTCTCTCTGTCCCTCCCTCCCTCCCTCCCTCTCTCCCTCCCTTCCCTTTCTCCCTTCTACTCTCTCTAAAAATCAATGGGGGAAAAATATATTCTCAGATGAGGATTTTTTTAAGGCATTGATTAAAAGCATAGTTATAGGTGATTCTAGAGTTGACACATAAGAGCAGCAAGATATGTGAACATATGCAAGTCAAAGGTAGGTATATATTTCACCTTCACTTAAATGGGAAATAGAAATTAATGTCAAAAGCAAAGATATATCAGAGAACAAACAATGCAAGAAATCTCCTTATCAGAGTGCAGAATGAATTTAGGAAATTAATGGAGGACATAGAGTAGGAATCAGGACTAGATATAAAAAAATTTTTAAAAGCTCAGCCAGTGTGGCTCAGTGGGTGAGTGTTGACCTATGAACCAGAAGGTCATGGGTTCGATTACCAGTCAGGGCACATGCCCAGGTTGTGGGCTTCATCTCCAGTGTGGGACTTGCAGGAGGCAGCCAATCAATGATTCTTTCTCATTAACGTTTCTATTTTTTTCTCTCTCTCTCTATCCCTTCCTCTCTAAAACCAATCAAAAGTAGAAAAGGACCAGTTAGTAATCATATCTTATAAATAAAAAGATATACAATCATTTTAAATGATTAATAGAACAAAAGGAGCAAAATTTAGTTAGAATTTGAATGTGGGATGGAAGCATAGTTACCAAAAGGAAACTCTTTTAAAATCTTTTTTGATGAAGATCTCATGCATGTATCAATGTTGTCAAATATTCTGGTGTGCTACGCTTTCTTTCCTTGATGAAGGTGCTATTATTCTTATATATATAAAAAAGTGGGGAGAGGGCTTCAGTGGGAATCCCTCTACCATACTATACAGAATCTTACATATTGTTTATACACTATCAAATGGCCTCACACTTACTTTTCATCCTTGATTCACCTGCCATCACCAAGGAAAATAGGCTCTAAAATTATCTAAAGTAATTACCATGCTCTATATGAATTTTTAATCCAGTAGCTTCCAACTTTCTCATCTTTGTTTACTTTAGTTGCTCCAGAGGATGACAGGAAATATGGGTGTCTGTAACCATAGCAAAGCACTTAGCCTTAGAAATAACAAGGAAAGACAACGAGGGGCGGGGTAGGAGGGAGAGAGTGGAGAGACAGAAAAAAGAAAAGAAAAACAGCAAACTGTGTTTCCAATTACCAGCAGATGCTTCTGTTTATTATAAGAGTTCTTATTTAGTTAACTACATATTTTTAATCATATAAATGTGGTAGTGTTCTAGCCTCATGCTCTTGATTACCCTTGTCTTCCAGTTGGTTTCACATGCCTCTTTCTTCTGGCATCACTTTCCCACAAATACAGTGTCTAGAGCTGCATGAATCACAGGCGATACCCAATAAAAAGTGCAGCCTGTTGCAGAGTTTATTTTATTTCTCTTTTGTGTTTTGTGTTGTGTTTCACTGAGGTGGTGGCATTGCAATACATTCCCCTGAGTCAGCAGCACCATTGGCTGCTGGCTAAAGCATCATGGATGCCTACATTCTTTTTTTCCATCTTCGCTTTGTGGAATCATCTGGTCACCATTCATTCATGCTTGGGATAGTACAGGGGGAAAGATTACCAGGCTTCATCCAAAGACCACTTTTCATAGAATGTTAATAAATCAAATGAAGGAACGGGTTTGCATGAGAGTATCCCCAATGGTGGAGATCAAAGATGCAGAGCCTTGCCTGTATTCCAATCATTCTGAAAATAGCAAAAAGAGTACAGCAAAATGCTGGAAAGGAGGAGGAGTGGAAAAATTGGACTAGGTACTTTTTTTTACATTTGGTAAGAAAAGACTTTCAAAACTAGTTATTTGGTCTTGAAGTTAAAACTCCATCATATATATTATTCATCACAGTCGCTTATATTTGCTATTAAACCTTATCATAAAGTTAATCTATAAGGAAAAAGAAATGAATGAAACAAAATTTAAAAGCCAACGGTGGGTCAATATCACAAATGCCCCTGGATGGAGGCCTTGCTCTTACATGGCTGTTTTGGTGGATTATTTCCAGTTGAGAATATTTGACTTGAGCCAGTATTGATTGTTTTCAAGAGTCCAAGTATGTGTATCTATAAAGATTAGGACTTTTGCTGCATTTTCTTTAATAAAAAAGCAGTATGGAAGAGGCAGAAAATGTTTGCTGCACGGTAGTCCACAGAGCATGGTCCACACCGGCAGAGCTTGATAGAAGTGCAGTCTCCAGTCCCCACCTAGATCTGCCCAAGCAGACTTTGCATTATAATAGGATTTTCAGAGGATTTATATGCACACTAACATTTCAGAAGCCTTGCTCTAGAATAGCATCTGAGAGACACCTTTAGGCATAGGTATTTTATGTCATCGCAATGACATAGAAGGTAATAAGTGAAAGAAAGAAGGGAAAATAAAGAATATTTTGAAGAGGTGGAAGGATAAACTACACATATTGCAGTTGAAATTTCCTTCTTCCAAATTGACTTTGAACTCCATAAACATAAACATGAATGCCGTGGGAAAAAATAGGTCCTATTAGAAGGTTTCCTTCCTTACCATCTTCCCACTTTTAAGTTGTTTAGATTTATAATCTTTCTATATCATATTAGTTGTCCAGTTTATTCTGATTCTATTGAGAGGCCAAAACTTCAATCAGGCATTTCCCAGCACTTTCTGAGGCTACCTGGATACTCTCCCCTCCAGCCTCCAGAGGTCTTCTCAGTCCAGACTAATTCTTGAGAGCTTCCAGAATTCATACATCTCACTTGCAAAAAAAAAAAAAAGTAGAAACATATTTCAAACTTTGTTTAGGCTACATTTTAAATATTATAATTGGTTTTACACACTCCACTTCTGCTAAAAACACATCAAATAAACGGAAATCACCTAGTAGCACTCAAATTTATAAGAATGTTTGAGGCATACAGACATCCCAAGCAAAACATTTGAGGCCCACATAGTTTGTTTAGGAAAATGAGTCCAGCGGAAGCTGAAGACAGGCACATGTTGTCTAGAATAGCCTATGACACAAAGTACAGCTCATGAACATCAATCATAACCCATTAGTCATTGTGCACTGAAACTGAAATTCCCAATCAAGGGAACTCATACAGTATTAACCAAAGCACTAAATAACCCATGGTAAAGATTACACAGGCTTATCCCCTAGATACAATTAATGGGCTGTTTCCATACCACCAAAATGCAGTTACAACAAATAATCATCCTATTGGGCCACTTCTTTAGTGTATCCTTTGTCCTTTATGTATCTATTTTCTTTCTCACCTCAATTATTTTTCTACCTTACCTACCTCACCTTTGTACCATAAAAATCCTCACTACCTCTCCCATTGGGCCACTCTCCAATCAATACTCTCTCTCTCTCTCTAAATGCCTGTCATTGTTTCTTTTACTCCTCATGAGGACCACAAATTTCCAAAGTGGGACCTATTTCTAAGGTGGTTTGACTTCTCAGATTTCTAATAGCTCCTAGGAAAGTATAGCTAAAATTAGACCTTGGATAAGTTGTCAATTTTTTCCTATAGCTTTAAGCAATCATTTAAAAATTGTAAAGGACATTATGGTTTTACAAATAACTCACATTCTACTCTTATTTTATTGTTACAAGGTTGCAAAATGATGGATAAGATGGTTTTTGCCATAATACCCATTTATAGACAAGTCACTAAGTTTAAGGCAAAGTGGAGTGGTGAGTTCATAGTTTTTTATAACCTTAAAATAAGTAATTTTAGAGGATTACTTTAGAGATTTTGTTGTGGTAACTATTTTTTTCAGAAGTTGACACACCAAATATGAAATTATGAAAAGCATATTCTACCACCACTTACAATCTTTCACAATCAGAAACAAGTTGGGAAATCTTAGAAAAATTTTAGCCTGAGAATGCCATCATCACACAGCAAAGCATCAATTCAATAACAGAGGGAATAGCAATGGTTGGGGGAAGGGCAGGCTGGTTAACGGGTTGATTTGTTTTGTTTAGTGTTACCATGCATGCCACAACCTCTTTTATATGTGTATGGGTTTTCATCAGCAGAGAGGAGCAAAGAGGAGAAAACCTAGTCTGAAGGCCATTTTGTTTTCATCCCCTGTCTTATTGGACTTGTTTGTTGTGGGTTAACTGTCAGAGACAGTCAATTTAGCATTTGTCAAGTTATGTGAGAGCAAGCATAGAGGTCTAGTGCCAACTAAAAGCCTGATCTTTCTCTTTAAATATACAAAGAAAAGTAAAACAAGAAGTGGCAATTCACAATGCAAACTAGGATCGAGGTGGCGGAGGCCAGGCAGGTCCCAGTGCCTGAATAAGCACCCACGGGCTGGCACAAAGGGTCTCCCTTCTGCTGCTGCTCTCTCATATTTGCAGAGTGAATAAGAGAATGATTGGTTATACTTCAGACACCTGTTGTAAAATCAAGCGATGAATCTGTCAGCTCAACCCCTCTACTTCCTCCACCTCATCTTCCCTCATCTTGCCCCACCCACTCTCCTTCCTTTCCACGTGACAGTGGAAGTATGTGCTGCCTTCTATGGTCAGTCTGAGCACCAAATCCTTTTCCCCACTTGCTGGCACTGTTCCCTGAGATTAGTTAAGGCCAGAGTTATTACATTTCTATTTTTCCTGGAGGACACTGTAAATTGTTTGAGCTTCTCCTACTTAGACTATATTCAACAAAGTTGAAATCTATTTTCCCTTTATTGCTCATTTTGAATTTCACTTGCACTTGCATTGCTTTTGTGAAACCAGAGTGGTCATGAATGTGTGTGTGTGTGTGTGTGTGTGTGTGTGTGTGTGTGTGTGTGTTTACACATCTATATTTGAACCAATGGAAAGGAAAAGCCAGGAGTAAATTAATAAATTATGAATAAATTCCCTCAATAGCTTGAAATTTTTCTTTAAAGGTAAAGAAGGGGTGGGGGTTAATAAGAATATAAAGTATTTTTTAAATATCTGTGAGAGACTTTTTATTAAAATGAAGTTTTGTGAGACTCTATGGACAGACTCAGAATAACAGGAAATTAAAATGAGTAAGTTTTTATTTTTAAATGTACATTCTCATACTAGAGCAGAAATATTTAGTGTTGTAAATATTTTTTCAATCATTTGTAATAATAAAAGCATAATATGCTAATTAGATTGGATGAAGCCAAGGCTGTGAGGGCTGAGGGAAGTTTGTGCATCAGGCCTCTAGTATATGTTAATGGCTTATCTGCCTAGTGACTAGAACTCCCATAAATCTACATGATTTTTACATAGCTCCACCAAACACTAGAAATTCTTCAAAATAACCCAGGTTCTAAATCAATTATAGTAAATCCTCACTTGATGTCAGTAGGTTCAGCAATTTTATGCAAACTTACATATAACAAAGCCAATTTTAGCATAGGCTAATTGATATAAACAAGAGTTAAGATCTTGGAGGGGAGCTATAGGGGGAAAAAGGGGAACAATGTAATTAATAAACTGAACAATAAAGATAAAAAAAAAAGAGTTAAGATCTTAGGGAATCTCATCAACATTACAAGGACATTACTTGAACTAAATATTATTTAAGGAACTTCTGTATGTCTTTGACTTTTTTTTCTTGGCCATATACTTTAGTATTGTAGCTATCAATTCTTTCCTTTATAGCTAGCTACAAACACAAGGCAAAGTATTTTTTATAGAATTAGGTGTCCATTGGAACAAGCTGTTTTGACTTTGCTAGTATTCATTCTATTTCTTTCACAGGAGAACTAATCCATTTCCTCTTAATGGGATGTTAGGTTGACTCACAATGCCTGGGGGAAAATGAGATTATTTTGACAGTCTATCTTAAAACTTCCTATCTGCAGTATGCATTTGTGGGTATTAAGATTTGTCTTCACATGCCACATAGATGAGTCCTCTTTGCTCCATGACCCCTTTGAATACAGAACCCCATCCCTATTTCCCCATCCTCAGTGATTCAAACTTCTAGCTGCAGATAAGTAGTGTCTCAATATGAATGATGCACACTGACTAAGGTTAAAATCATAGGTTACAGACTGCTCTTCTAAAGGAACTCTCTAAAAGACAAAAGAGATCACAGCCTGTGAGATGCTAGCTATGGAATATGACAAAATCACCTTTTGGAGAATTTCTGAGGTTTAGTGATTTCAGTCCAACAAAGGCTTGCATCTTGTCTGTTTGTCCCAATCTCCTGAGCTTGCAGTTGAGCCAAAAATCTCCTGAGCCAAGCTTTCTCGCAAGATTTCCTGTACTTCCTGTTTCTACGTGAGCCAGAAATACCATGAGAATGACCTTTCTTGTGGTATTTTTGCACTTCTACCCCGAGATGAAGAGAATCCCATATTGGGGAGAATTTTTAATGGTGCAACATCTTTAATTATCAAACCTTCAAATGCAGTAACTTCCATCTTCCACCTTTGAGATGGTGTTTGCTTGGCCCTAATTCATTTCCATTAGGAAGTATTCATGTTCAATGATCCAACATTGAACATAACTTCTCTAAGATATTTTTACAAGGAAATGTGCAGAACAATATAGAGAATACAGTGGAAACATATCTTTGATTTTTAAAAAATGCCATTCTTTAAGAAATGTGTTATGTGAAATTGTATGATGAATACATTAGTGTATGTGACATACCATTTATCTGTTTTTCTTTGTTCTTAATCCCTTTGTTCTGAGGGTCAGGATATCCTGATGCTAAGTACTATTGCAAAAAAAAAAAACTCAACAAAAATAAAAATAGTCAAACACTTAGGAAACTCTTCAGATGTTATGTCAAGGAAGTTTGTGAGTGAGGAGTGAGTTTAAGACATTATTCAGGAAATATGCTAATAGAGTACAACAGCCTACATGTGCCTATTAAATAAAATAGTTTTGATTCTAGAGAGACTTAATGCCCTCCCTCTGATGATGAGAAAAGATAAGAACTGGAAGGGTTGTCAAAAGTGGTAGAAGTGTCAGACAGATGCTTAAATGCTTTCATCTCTTAACAAAGAGGGAAGTTTAAAAAGGCACATCTTTCTCAAAAATGGATCACTGATTATTCCCTAATTGGGTTATAGAAATATCTGCTTGCCTGATTAATATTTTAATTAAGAAATTCAGTGTTTTCAATGTCACTTATTGTTGCTTTATACCCTCAAAAGATATAGGTTTGCCATGTACTTTTCTATCCAGAAAAAAGAAAAGCCACTTAATTCTGTATGGAAAACTAAACTTATTAACCATGGGTTTAGAAGAAGAATAGAAACAACAAAATTACAGTTGCTGGTTTTAACTTTTAAAAAACTATATGGGGGCCATGAAAATAAAACACTCCCTGCAATGGTCTTCCTCCTCTCCCCCAAGTCTCCTCTTCCCTCCCCTAAAGAAACATCAAATGATTGTGTGATAAACCAACGCTGACAGAAATATAGATCAGGAGTGACAGATTTTACACCAGCAAAATAAAATGCCAAGCAAAATACGCACTTTGCAATGCAGAGAAAGGCAGGATTGTTGCAATGGCCTCCAAACAGAAGCTATCCACATGAATGTTCAAGTTCAATTTGTTCCCACAAACCCCATTTACTAGCAAAAGTGTGAACTACAATACCACCCTGCTTTCGTTTATGTCCAGAGCTTTTCACACAAGCTGCAGGGGGCATCCTCTTTGTTGTAAGGATTCTGACTCCCAAGGTTAGCGCCTCTGTCTCTGAGCCCTGGGACCCTAGATGCCTGATCCATGATTGTCCTCCACTGAAGCACTCTCACTGGGGGCACAGCAGTTAGTGGCCCAAATATTAAACCCACAGTGCTCTGTCTCTGGGAAGTGAATCTTTGACACGTACTTTCTTTTCACTGCCATGTATGCCCTCTAGGAATACATTTAAAATTATTAGTATTTTCCTATGAAGTGGGTTTTTAACAATCCCAAGCTATGTGTCCGGGCCATGCAACCCTACTGCACATTTGCATGAAGATCTTGATGATTCCCCACTTCACTTAATTCGGAGTTAGCTTTGGAGTGTGATTCAATGTTATTTCCCTTCCAACTGAGGGCAGCTAAGGTTACAAACGGATTTGACTAAGAGGCCAAAATCCAGTTAGGTTTGCTGAGAACCGAATGACAGCAAAGGGGAGGGTTGTGAAGGAGGCGGGAAGGGTATATGACCTGTGGTGTTGAGGATCAACCCAAGAGCCTTTTGAAAAGCCCCATCCCGGTGGTGCAGACCTTAGTGGACAGGCAAGGGGGTCCCCCAGCCAGACCATCCAGAGAGAGAAGCAGCTGCAAATTGGTTCTGCGGGAGTTCAGCTTCCCGGTTTCCCAAGAGCTCCTTGAAGCTTGCTTCCTGCACCACAGGGGTGACTCCTTACCAACGCCCCCACAGAGCTGGCCTCTAGGGGACCCCTGTGAGAAGCTGGCAAAGGGTGACCCACTTTTTTTTTTTCTGCCTGAAGTCCTTAACGGTTAAACAGGCCACTCGACAAACTTTGACAAGCACCAAAAGAGAATTGAGAACAAATAAATTCGAAGAGGAAAAGCAAATGCTAAAACCTGGATGGCGTTTTCCCCTGCTGTGGTTCCAGCTGCAGCCTGGGATTAATTAAGCGCTGTGAAGTCAGCGCCTGAGAGGGAAGGGGGAAAATGCGTTCTATCTCTAAGGAAGGAGGGTAGTGTCAGTTCTCACGAGCTCGAGAAGCCCTGGGAAGTGCATCGCGGCCGCTGTCAGTGTTTGTGGAGGGACTGGAGGGGCAGGGTGGCCGTGCCAGGCTGGAGGAGGCTGCTTGCCTTTGCAAAGCTGGAGAGGCTTTCACGGGGGCTCTCCTTCCCGTGCCCGGGAGGAATCTCCCCTCTGTTAGCAGCACCCGCGGCGCTAACAGCCCTACCTCCTCTGCTGGGGAACAGGGCAGAATGCCTGTGCTAGAGCGCTATTTCCACTCGGCAGAGCTAGGCAGAAGGTGGACAGCCCCAGAAGGTGCGCTGCCCTCCTCCCTGGGCAGCCGGCTGGGGTGCCAGCAGGGGCCGCTGCCCTGGGACTTGCCAGAGATGATCAGGATGGTCAAGCTGGTTTGGAAATCCAAAAGTGAGCTGCAGGCGACCAGACAGAGAGGCATTCTGGAGAATGAAGATGCGCTGCACAGCTTTCCAGGTAAATTGACTGCGAGGTGTGAAGGGTAGCAGGGCCAGATGCGATTACTTTCGGTCCCCTTCTTGGAGAAGTCAAACCATAAAAATGAGAAAAGGAAGGAGGTCGGGGCCAAGGTCTGTGACTGATGTATGTTTGCTCTGTTATAGAAATGCATCTTAAAATTAAGAGTGTGGTGGTCGGAGGAGCATTCATAGCCTGAAAATCAAGAAATCTGGGTCCTAGGCTCAGCTCACTACTTGTTTGCCCCATGGATTAAGCAAGTGGAATTTCCTGAGCTTCAGCCCCCAGAGGAGTGGGTTGGGTGCTCTTTAGTGTCTATTACTGCCTCTGCAATCTCTTGTTAACAAGTCAGAGTTATCTCCAAGAGAATCTTCTTCTTGGCTGGCTTTTTATAATGCTCAATATACATTAAAATATGTTTCCAATGTTTAACTGTGAAATCACAGTATATATGAATGATCCCAGGACTGAGTTTGGCCTGGGAGTTTTTTATGTCGTGGGAAAGTTGGTATAGTTCCTTGCCTCAGTTTCCCATTTTGATAAATGGTAGTAATACAGATACACTCATTGATGACAGGGAAAATGAATGCCACAAATGTGCAAATGATTCACTGGGGCTTTGTCATGTTACAAGAATATGCTGTGTTCGGGTCAGTTACAGAGAACTTTGCTGTGTTTCTAACAGTGGGCAGTGCTACCACAAAGACACCCCGGAACCCCGTGAAAGATCTCGAGGGGCCCTGATAATGCTATCCACTATGAATGTGTGCAAGGCGCCGCCTTCCTTAGGAAGTATGTTGGCAGATATTTGGAAAGTGGTGGTCCACTGCAGAAGAATGAATGTGAGTGTGTGTTTATGTATTTGAAGTCTGGGCTAGCCCTGGCATCCCATTGGTGGTGAGAGATGGGGAACTAGATGGGAATGATAGACCAAAAATTACCTCTCTCTTTCGCATGGAAAGAGACTAGGATATCAAAACTCGACTAATTTTGTTTTTAATCATTTATACAGATGTTGTTTTAAGTTGCCTAGAAATCTAAAAAGAATGTTACTAAAAAATAATGGTCTGGGGGAAAGAAAGATTTCAAAGGAAGAAAAACACAATAATGTTAGTCTTTGGTAAACAACGAAGACAGAGAAGGAAATCAATAGGACTGTGTTTGCTGTGGCAAATAGGAGATGGGTGCCCAGAGAAGTGGGTGTTGGTCAGAAGAAATGAGGTAATGACTAAGGAATCCCAAATTTCATGTGAGTAGTAAAAGAAAAATGGAAAAACCCACCTGGGCAGAAAAGTTAACTGTGACACTTCAACTATTACCACTCTTGGTTTGTTGCAGAATCTATATATATAAAAGGTTAATCTGAAAAGTGTCCCCTAAGGAGTTCGATTTGGAGTTCAATTGCTTGCTATGACATGCACTGACCACCGGGGGTGGCACGGGACATGGTGGGTGACCAGCTGCAGGGCACTGAGGGAATTAGCGGAGGAGAAAGTGGGGAACCTGATCACCAGCCAGGTCTAGGGACCCTACCAGTGCACAAATTTCGTGCACCGGGCCTCTAGTATAAAATAAATATGATGCATAATTCAAATCACACCTTTGATAAAACGTCCTAGTCAGCAGATATTAGCATGCTTGTGGGACTAGGAGTATTATTATTTATGTTATATGTTAGTGGTGTCTAGTTCCTGAAAAAGCAATACGACAGGAAGAAAACAGAGCTCCTATAACTTTTTTTTATCACTTAAACGGTGCGTTTTTCTGGATGTTATAAAATTGAGTTAGTTGAGTGTTACTATGCTCCTAGACCACACTGCCTCACTTGAATTGGAATATGTCTCAGTGGCTACCTTGATTTCAAGGAAGGTGCCATTTCAACATCTTATCTTCTTTCTCCCCCTGTCTTCCCATGCTCAGGCTCACATTTTGTCATGAGCATAAAGCCTTCTCTTCCATATTAACTTTTGGGGCCATATGATGAAGCCCCAAAGACCAGTTGCTTCATTTTCCAAATGGTCTCACACCTTATTGTTGATGCTGCATGTTCTCCTCCCACCAGGTGCTCTTCCACTGAGCCATTTTCACCATAATAGCCTGCCAGTGAGGGACAATGGGACACTTCTAAAATATTTCAAAAAATGTGGCATTTTTTTATTTTGAAAAAGTGATGGTTTGAGCTATGCTTTGTTCTTGTACATAGGTTTAAGGTAGAAAGCTTAAAAAACAAACAAACAAACAAAAAACCACACCAAACCAGATGGTGGTAGTGTCTTTGTCTCTCTGCTTCTCTTTCTCTCTCCCTCTTTCTCCCCCCCTCCCTCTCGCTCTCTCTCTCTCTCTCTCTCTCTCTCTCTCTCTCTCGTGTGTGTGTGTGTGTGTGTGTGTGTGTGTGTGTGTGTGTGTGTATCTCATCTGACCTTTACCTCAGATCCTCAGTTTCTTCTTCAACAGTACTGAACAACTTGCTATTCAAGTGGTGCTCTGCCTGTGAGCCCGTGAGCCCCGTGAGCCTTGCCTTGGGCTAGGGGTGTCTTTCTTTCTGTTCAAACTACAAATTCCTGTTCTAGCAGTTCAAGCATCCTTTTCTCTGTAGTGACTTTCCTGATCTCCACTCCTGCCCCCCACCCTCCCCCACAGTCATTTATTCCCTTCTCGTTACCTCTTTACCTGTGGGAATTTAACCTATTACATTTATAGCACACAATATTTTTGCCATGTTAGTAACCAAAAACAGAAAAATTAAATCCTGTGACAGTCTATGTATATTTTGACTGCTGTCCATAACGGATGAATAGGTTTACGTTTTTAAAAACCACAAAATTGCAGAAATTCTGAATAGAATCAACAGTCTAAAGAACTTTAGAAACAGATGTCACTGTTTCTTTATAAGTCAGATTTAACCTTAAAGTTTTCAGCTTTTCTTTTCCTTAGTGAAGGGCATCGTTATTTTTGCTCATATTTCTAGACAAGACTAGACATTGTTTCTCACAAGTGAAACAGAAGAGTATTTTGAGATTTTGCTTAGGTAATTAAGGGGAAGAGTAAAAAGATTTATGGGAAAGTAAATGCATAAAAATGTATTCGTGAGAGATTTTAAGATGAAATATACTGAATTGTGAGTGATGGGAGGCAGAAGGGAATAGTGTTCCCTGAAGAGAGTGAGAAAGTGCTAGAGAGGAGGTGACATGTGTGAGCCATCCTGTCATCTTCAGATGGGCATTCACTGGAGACTATTGCTGACTATTAAAGGCTGGAGGGGTCTACAAGAGGAAGAGAGGCTTGTCATCTTTATATGTCAGGGTGTGTGCTTCTGGGAGTGCCCCCAGTGCTGAGCATTGGCTGAGGCACTGTTCACCCTGGAGAAGGATTCTGGACGTTAGATCAGCCTGCCCAGAGTCAGAGCATTAGTTCAGTCCATTGAATTGTACCCAATTACTTAATGTTATTAATAGTCCCATCATTTTCCTTTATGAAGAAAATGAAGGGTTGTCTAATTATCTAGTTAACACTAGATCAAGTGAATAGTTCAAAGAGACTACGCAACTTGTCCAAGGTCACACATTGACACTGTGACAGACCAGATTTGTGTCTCAATGATGCCTATCTAGTCCACAAAACTTACATGATGAGGGCATGTTCTGAGTAATTTAAATGTGAACCAAGTTATGGCTTTATTGACCATATGTAAATAGGCAAACATGAGAACCTGGCCAACCCAGAAAAATAGTATTACCATGAAAAATAAGTCAAAGGATTGTACTTCCTTTACATTTTTCTATTTATTTTGTAGGCTTTAGTTTTAGATCCAAGCTTCAAGTGCTGGGAAAGCCCTGAGAAAGATCCCCATTTATAGGCAATAGGAAGTAAGCTTTAGAACTTGGTGGTGAGAGCTTGCCCAGAAGTTGGAGAGTGGGGAGAGGAAAAAAGGACAGGAAAGAAATGCATGGTTTCTCAAGTGCTATGAGTACAAATATTATTCGAATTGTGATTCCTGTCTGCAGTCTGTGTAAGACTAGACATCTCTTAGCAGGCCTTGTTCTTAGTTGAATAATTTGATTTCAGAATTCAACCAAATAACTGCAAACTCTGCAGCTATAGAACTTACCTTTCATTTGGGTGTCCCTAGCCTAAATATTGCATTACATTTTACTTATTTATTAAGTTTGTTCCTATTTCAATAACCTTTGGCTTCAGGAAAATATAAAAACACACAACTCCCTCAAAAAAATTATTTTCCCCGTAATCATTGTACTTGTCCTGTCTTTGGAGAATACAAATATAAATTAGCTTTTCACTCAATCCTTAAAATCAAACAACTTCAGATGAGAAAATCTCCAAAGGAATTCTCTGATTCCAGCACTCTACAATTCAAATTGACATTTAAAGTGCTGTGTTAAAATATCTCCCGTATCAAGCATGACATAAATTAAATATGTTGAAGACTGAACACTTGATCATTATAATTCAAAGAACACTTATTGGATGCTTAATGTATATCAGGATTCAGAGATTAATCGAATGCTTAATGAGAGAAGAAAAATTATGAATTTATGAGTCAGAATTCTATCTACAACTTCAGCATAAAAACAAGCCCCTGTTAGTTTAAACCTCTATGTCAACTGAAAGTATTGGCTACAAAACTGATAAAATACAAACACTTGTAAAAAATCAAACATACTTTCCAACACTCATCGATAATTAATGATTTTTATTCAAAGTAGGACAAATTGCTATAATCAAAGAATCAATTAGTCTTAATAAAAGATAACTTGATAGTAATTCATAACATTTTTCTAAAACTAGTTTTTGAAGATGTTAGCCTGCATTTAGTCTGTAGCTCTACTGGATAATAATCACTGATGATTTAATCTGTCTTTGAAATGCAGATGCAAAATTGAGTCAAAACCATAACACATCATCTCTCCTTGAGCCAAACCTGTTCTTTCACCTGACTTCCTTGTTTTCATAAAGACATCACCCCTGCAGAAGCCTCTGTTCACAACTTCTCTCTCCAGCTCTCCAATTCCAATTGTTTCTAAGTACATAAGACTGGTTAAGAGTAATCAAGTGTTGTTGCAGTGTTGAGATTTTAAGTTTTAAATCCTGCCTATCTGTTAACTGATATGTGTAAACCTGAGCAAATTACTTCATCTCTCTCTGCCTCGGTTTCCTCTTATGTAAAAAGGGAATAATAATAACACTTTCACAAAAGGTAAGGATTAAATGGATAATGCAAAAAAGACCCTAAGCCCCACCACATTCTCAGTAAATGTTAACTATCATAATTATTAATATTGGTGCTATTTTTCAGCACCATAGTGCCTTCTTTCTCTCCAGTTAGTTTTGTGGCCGTTAGTCAATCCTCAGGCTGTTTTGTCTGTAATGTTGTAATAGCCTCCAACTACAGTACCCTCTCTACCACTCTTCTTTCTACTCTGTGATTCAAATCAATAACATCGAAAAAAATCAGAATATATCTTGCCCCTCTTCAAAATCCTTCAATGATTCTTCATGGTCTGCAGAGAAAATATAAATTATTTTATCCTACATTCAAAGCTCTCCACTCTCTGGATGGAACAAGCTCACTTTTTCCACCTTATTTGTCATTACTGCCCTCTAAGGACTTATGTCCCACCCAGACAGGACAAGCATCCCACAGCTTCCTACTTGCTGTCTGCTCATTGTTCTCAAGGCCTGAATTGATTTTCCTCCATGTCCCTAACTTCTGTTATTTCTTAAGACCCTCATATGCCCTTTCCTGTGCAAAACCTTCCTGAGATTACTCAGGAAAAGTATGTTTTTCTCTTCTGAGGGCTCACAAAACTTTTTTTGTATTTATTTCACTGGCAAATCACTTTATTTTAACATAATTTATGTACATTTTCTTCCTCCCCCTCCTAGATTTTCAATTTGTTCAAAACCTGGAGAGCATTCTAGTTTCTTTGTGTTCTCCCTAGAATCATGCACATGTCAGCTACTCAGTGTACTTTGATAAGTAAAAAAGGGAAATTATCAAAAAGAATAAAATAGCCTCCGAGTTACCATTAAATGCATGAATGAACATTTTTTTCTAGACACAGATTACTCAAGAAATATGAATCCTAGTTCTTCCTTTTAATGGAATCATTTTTAAACTTATATTCTGCCAGAAGATTAGGATTAGTCATTATAGCTTTTAAAATAGACTACACAAGACTGAATTTCAGAACTATTAAAAATATCTAAAGTATGTGCAAAACTAATATGAGACAGTTCTCTTTTCACTCAGAGGAGTAGCATTTACTGATACATATAAAAGTTTAGAGCAAATTGCATATAAATTATGCCTGCTTTTATATACTTTAAAAATAATTTCTCTGTTCACGCATCTTGAGACATTTTACATCAACTGAATTTCGAAGGTTACTTCATTTACAGATAACACTCTGTATATTTCTCAACATAATTTCAAAAATAGAATATGGAAGGTGTGTATTTACTCGGTCCTACAAATGAGCTTTTGAGGAGATGGAGCTGAATGGAGGATGTTATTCCCACGTCCTTTGCTCTTTGCCTGGAAACAGTTTCTTTTTCCCTCTTTTTTTTTTTTTAACAAGACTGGTTTCACTGGACAGCAAATCATTGACTCTTCCATCTGATTAATTTCTAAAAGAAAACATTAGATGCTTCATTGTAAAAATACCAGAAACTCCAGGTTATATTTTAACATATAGGAGCAACTGAAAATGTGTGCCCTTTTCTATTCTCTGATTATTTTCACTCTTTAATTATCAATACACTTCGTAGTACATAGTAGGTATTTACACAATATCAAAATAGTAAGCAAAGCTCAAAGTACTTGTAATTTAATATAATAAATACCCCAGCCAAAAGGATAACACAGTGTAGACCTTTCCATCAAGTTCTATTTAAAATTGACTTCGATCTCTAAAATACTAAGAGACAACCGTAGGAGGTCAGTTTTATACCTTTACACTTGTCTTAAATTTCCTCAGATTACAAAATTATCAGATAGCCTTCCTTAAGAGTATTTCTCACATAGAAAAACATGACATAATATTTTATAGATTATAAATCCAGTCCCTGATCTGAGTATTTTGTTATTTCATCAGCTTCTCCACACAAACCCTGAGGGAGTACCAGAAAGAGCCTAAAGGTCATGGTCCTTATCATTAGGAACAGCATTAACCTTAAAATGTACAAGGCATAGGTGACAGAGACAAAGCAAGGTGTAGTTGTGTATAGCCTTAAAAGTGAGTCCAAAGCGACAAGCATAATGCAGAAAAATAAAATCCCTAGAGATCAAAGGACAAATTTCATGAGAGACTGAGTAGCAGTTGTATGTACTTAGTAATAAAATTTGAAAAGTGAAAATTATAATAAAGATATAAAAAAGGAAAATTAAATAACTAAGGATAAGAAGTCACATATAATGCAATAATTAGAACCTTTCCCATTGAATCTTCAGATGTTCCCCAACCTCTGGGATTGAAGGCAAAGCCTAAGATGATCTTTTTTGCTTCCTTCTCCATCTCTTTTTTGAATGGCACCCAAATATCGCACATAAATCTATAGATTTTATGACCACTTCTGAAACCCCATACACATTCATTTAGAAAGTCTGTGACAAAAATTCATTCAGAAAAATAGATAGAATTTGCCAAAGAAAGTGATTCTGAATAAGAAGAGAAAGGACAAGTAGAGAGCCAAATATAGGAAGGAAGGGAGGTGAGGTCACTACAAAGAAACGGAATTCAAAAAGTATAATAATAAAAAATAAAAAAATACATGCAGAAATGAAGAAGGAACAGTCACTGATGAAAACATTTGTAACAACTCACAAACTCCCACACTCAGATGTGCAATAAATGTAGTCTGTTTTTCTTCTTCACCTAATCAAACCACCCTAATGGGAGATAAGAACATTTATACTTACTAATTAACAAAGGGGCGGTCAGTCTCTTCCAGGTTAAATTGCTTCTTCTGGACATTTTCCCTACCTTTGCTTCTCTCCAATGTGGTATGTGGGTGAATGTGTGTCTTGGGCTCCATACATGTTTTCCACATACAACATAAGGGACAACCTGGGAAGGGGAAGCAAAGGCATGTCCATAATTTGCATGGACTTTGGGTTCTATTTTGGAGTCACTTCCCCATAACTCCTGAGGGTGTCAGGAGTAGATGGCTTACCCCATGCCATCTCCTTCTTCCCAAGAGAAGGAAGCTTCAATTTGGAAGGAGCAACAAACCATATCTGTAGGCCTAACTCTCACTGTTAATGGGAAGTAATAAAAAATATAGAGAGTATCTTTACCTTTTCACAAAGATCAGTTCTCAAATTTATTATTCTGCTGCAAATTCATATACCAAAACCAAGAAATAAACTAACTAAACAAAAACGCTCTTACTATAAAGATCAAATGATGAATACTAACTCTCTCCCTTTCTTTTTTTCTTCTTACTGCAGCATTTCTAATCATCCCTGATTGGTGCCTCTGGTGGGATAGCAGGGAAAGACACACACAGGACAGTACAAAAGTAAAAAGCACACAGATATTTTTCAAAAAGCATCATCTCCATTACACATTGGTTGAGCTACCAGGTGTTGGGCCCTATACCTGAGTACCGCATACTCAATAATATTTAGTTACATTCCTATGCATATGTTGAACTCAATTGTTCTATCTTTTCTATTCTATCTCTTTCCCTTAAAATATAACATGCTTTTCAGCAACCATCTCAGAACTTTGACACTAAAAAGCTCAACTAAAAGCCTGCCTGAAATAGGATGTAGACAAGTCACACCTTTCCACATTCTATTGTCATAATCATGCAGTGAATTATACTGGCATCAGGTCTGATACATTTTCATTGTTTGAATATGCTAATTGAAAAGTTTTGAGAGTTCTTTTTTCCCCCTTTTTCTCTGGGTCCTGGGAGAAGATGGGGTGGGAAACATTGGGAAAAGTAAAGGTGCCAGCATTTTAACAGAGATCACTGTTTTCTTCTAGCTTTTTAACAGGAATCATTTATTGCCTCTTCCCTGGTAGCTGATACCGAGAAACTGCTATCTCCCTTCCTGTCCTCTCTAGAACTCATTCCAAGTTTAGGTACACCTATCTTTTTGCCTCATTATCTTCTTTAAATATTAGTCGAGTTCCACATTGCTTTTCTTGGGTTCTGTAGAACAAAAGAAAAGATTTCCTTGTCAATTAAATTGATATATAAAATTAAGAATTATAAATTCAACAGATTTATAGACTCAAAGTAAATTATTTCTACCCCCTTTAGTCTTAATTATCCTATTGTTTGATTTGATGATAATTGCACTATATAATATAAATAAACAAAATTAAACTAATGCAAAGTTTGTTTTGAAAAAAATTAATAAGACTCTCAAACACTGCAAAATTAATTAGAAACACTCTAGGAGGTCACAGAAAGGAAACTGTCTTAATGTTACATACAAATATTCAGCATTTTCTAATACATAGTATTAATTGAATAGAGATTTATTTCCAACAAAGAAATAGAAGAATTTGAAACTTATATTTACTGGTTATTTATTCAAAATATTCAAAAAGGGAAATAAATATGTAATTCAAATTTTTAGATTTGTCTTCCAAAACAATTCAATTGAATAATTATCTTCTGAGTGTCTACTCCATGTATAGCATTATGCTCCATATCTGGGAAGGAAAAGAGGTTTTGAGCTGTTGGAAAAGACAACTACATAAACAGCTCTCTGACATCAAAGCATAATGCCATATGTTTTAAGATACAATAGAAATAATACTCTATGAGAACATTGAGGAAGGACCATGACTGTTTATTCAACTAAATGTATCTAGTGATTATCATATGCCAGGCACTGTCTAATTCTTTAGAAAATAAAAATTCATGAACCAAGAAAGTTGAGGTAGATGAATAGATAGAGAGAACTAGGTAAGTGGCATGTTATACTAAAGGTACATATACAAAGTCTGTGCCAACACACAAGGGAGTGGTGATTCTTTCTGTATGATGGGTGCTAAAGGCGTTTTCAGACAGAAGGTGATTTTGATGTACATTTCAAAATAAGCTATGTATCTCTAAGTGAAAAAGAGATAGAAGACACCACAAGAATAAGAAGCAGTGGACAAAGTTCAACAAATTCTAGGGAATACCCAGTCATGGGATATGGAGTATATTAGCCACTGTGGAGAGTTGTACTTGGGATGAGGATACTAATGGACTTCTAACTATCAGTTTGGTGTTTATTAATCATATTTAATAGATTTTGAGAATTTTGAGAAGATTAATATATATATATATATATATATATATATATATATATATATATGAGAAAGAGAGAAGGAGAGAGAGATAGAAACATCAGTGATGAGAGATAATCATTAATCTGCACACCCACAACCCAGGCATGAGCCTGACCAGAATCAAACCATAACCTCCTGATTCATAGGTCAACGCTCAACCAATGGGCCATGCTGGTCCAGCTGAGTATTTTCCCTTTAATATACAAACCAATTTTCCCAAGTCCTGTAACATTTTACACAGACCCACAAGAAATAATACACAAATCATCAAGCCAAAGCACTTTACCACTCGACACCACTCTGTCCCGAAGGATTTATATTCTGGAAGTTCTTCCACCCAGAGCTCCCATTCCAGCCATGCTCATCTCTTCCCCAGATTCAAGACCTGACACAGTCCCAGAACAGACTACTTTTGCCAAGTCGTATTTCTTCCTGTCTTCAGATTGCTGTTTCTTTAAGCAAACAATTCTTTCAAGGCTAGCTGCCACAGGGTAGATGAGAAAATATATAAGAGAAGCACAGGATTTTTTATATAGTTTATAATGTAATGAGTTAGCTAAAACACATACTCACATACAAACCAAGTGTCATAGAAACTCCATGAGGACTGGGTGTTAACTTACCCCTTTCTAGAGTGACCTAATTTTCTGTCTTTTTTCACTTCCTTGTGTGGACTGATCAAGTCATTACAGCTATGTCTATCAGTTAAGGTCTCAAGAAGAAAGGATATGTGACCTTCTTGGTAAAAGAGTTAATATGAATGTAGTTACAAAGGCAGAAAAGCCCAAGAAATGATTGAGAAAAGGAGATTCGTCTATTTAGCTTGGTGTGACATTTGGCATTAGGAATAAAGAAGGAAGAACATTAATGGGACCAGAATTCGTATGGACAAGAAATCTTAATTTTATAGAACCACTGAAAAATTTCAAGTGGAGAAGTATAGGTCTTTGCATTGTATAATGGAAAGATCAAATAGTCGAACCACTCCATTTTTCAGATGAGAAAACTGAGGTCCCCATAGAGGTTATACAACATCCTTAGAACCAACTTGAAGTTGCTTGAAGTCCAGCCATGCTATTGACTCAGCCATGTTACCTGCCATGGTCAAATCCTTAAAGTCCTCAACTCCAAGAGTTCTTCTCTACATGATAATCTCTCTAAACCTAGTTTTCTGTCTTTTTTTACTCCCAAGCAGTAACATCTCTGGTTGTGTTATATAAAGATGTGATGTCCACCCTACACAAGCAATAATTATACTGTATGTGTACCCACAAATGCATATGCGTATATGTGTACACATATTTCTCTTGTTTTCAAACTTAGGTTAATATTTGCTCTGGGAAAGTCCCAAGTCCTCTCTTTGTGAACTTCCCCATCTCCCTCCTCTCCTTCCCCATCTAGAGTGACTGTGATGTATGAAAAGGGTAGTCATTCACCAGGAAAGAATGTAGGAGGTGAGAATTTATATGCGATTATGAGCCTAAAGGAGGTTATATATAAGACAAATAGAGATGGTAGCTGCTGGTTGCTGTACCATCATAAATGAAACATTACTGTGATCCTGTTCGATAGCTCTATTTCTATCTGCATTGCTGCCTAGAGGTCGAGTTTCAGGAGGGTGGGCCAGACAGAGCCAGTGCATGTGGCTGTTGGCTCATAAACCAATGATTAACCTCTCAATCCCTCGGGCTCTCCTTGCTAACATACTGAGCTCACTGCAAGCAAGTTGAAGATTTAGCAACATTTAGGCAAAACTTTATGAAGCTTATCCACACCCATTTTCTTAAAATTTTAATGAGGTTTTTGTGTCTCCAAAGGAAAAGTGTAACCTTGGTATTCATTTCTTCTCCTCTTTCCTTCAAAACTATTTCTCCCTCCTCTAAGAAACCTTCTTGACTGCCTACATAATGCCATTCATAGCCTGCCTGCTTGTACCACCCAAATAAGGTATAGTTAGAAATACAATTGAAGTGACTTCTTCTTTTTAATGAACAATAGAGCTTGTTCCATTAAAAATAACTCCCCACTCCAAACCATTACAGAAACACTTTTTGATGTTTAAAAAGAAATGTCAGTGACTATGAGGGGATAGGGTTGGACAGAGCTTTTTGATGTTGTTCTTAATTATTTTTACTTCATGTTCCCTGTAGCACCGCTCTAGCTGAGGCAGAAACAGTGAAATGTCATAAAATAGCCCTCCCTCGAAATATATTTGGCCTGACAGGAAACAGGAAATACCAGAAAAGATCACAAGAAAAGCTGTAATCATAAGATTTCTAGCCTAATTCTTTTGACGTCAGCAGTTTAGATAAGTCAGATAAGCAATCACAAGCATCCGTGAGCTCAGAGTGCCAATCCAAATAGCCTCAAGTGCATCTTCAACCCTTTTGAACTCTCTCGAATTGTTGTTATGCTCCTGTCCTCCTCTCTTCCCTCAAGAAGCATATCCTGAAATTGTGAATTATGGATTTCATGTCAACATTTAGGTATTCAAAGACGATGCACAAAGCTTCCTATAGCCAATTCAGCTTGTTTGCTATATTATAAAACCTGGATGAAGCTGATAGTTAAAGATAAAAAAGAAAAAACTAACTGGTTTATCTCAAAGGGAGTTCACTGCCTAAAGTTTACTGCAATCTTGACAATTAAGCTAAAACTATGAAATATCTTGATAATATACAAAAAGATACATTAACATATCAAAGTATGCGGAAGTCTTCAGTGACTCCAATCATCATTATTATCACCTTTGCTTGGTCACTATTACTGCCATTGCCCACCTCAACAAAATATTTATGGGCTGATTAAAAATGAATGACATGGGGAATACATTCTCCTCTGAGAAGTTTTCATCATTTCAGAACTAGAACTGTAGACAGAACTCCACCATTACATAACAAGCAGAGGCACATGTATGGGCTGGTCAGAGGATGAGGTAAGAGTTTAAATAAAGATTTAAATCGATATTATATTACATATAAATTTAAACATTTTTTAAGAGTTGAAGATAAAAAATTTATACATCTATCTAGTTCCAAAAATATGTGTAAGCTTATAAGGTCAGCTTACAATAAAACATAAATACTCAAAGTCAAAACCATTCTGTAAGACAAAAAACAACCAACCAAACATAAAGTACATTCTGGCCAGTGTGGTTCAGTTGGTAGGGTGTCAGTACCACGCACCAAAGTGTTGCCTGTTTGATTCCCAGTCAGGGCCCATGCCTGGGTTGTGGCAATCCCTGGTAGGCGGTGTGTAGGAGGCAGCTGATCAATGTTTCACTCTCACATTGATGTTTCTTTCTCTGCCTCTTCCTTACTTTCTAAAAATCAATTTTTTAAAAAAAAATGTTAAAATTTTAAAAAACACATAGTAATGTAGGAGGGATGGAAAACAATTAAGAGAAGTAATTGAGCAACACTGAGATCTGACCTCGCTAGCAAACAAGCCAAAGGGGAAATAAAATAATTACAGCGTTCATTATCTCCAGAAGATTTACTGGGAAGAAAAATGTTTTCCTGGCTTTGGGTATGTGGAACATTGATGAGGGCTCTCTGCATGCTAATGGAGGATGATCTTCCAAGAAGTTTAAGCAGCTGTGCAGAGGTGTGCCACCTAGGAAGTGTTTCACTGAGTCTCTCAGGGAAAGGTGGTTCCACAGAGACCATTGAAGGAGCAGCCAAAGGTGAGATGGCCCCAGCTTGTGGCTCTGGGCAGTTTGACATAATAAGGGGTTAAGAACACCTGCATAACCGTGGGCAATGAGAGTGGAAGAGTGTAGCTTTATGAGAGCAGTGAGTTCAGCTCTTGTGACTCAGCAGAGTTCAGCTCTTGTGACTTACAGGCCCCAGAACACAAAACCCCCACTGTCCCACTGATCTCAGAAAGGGCATACCTGCCATTATCGTCTTTAAAGTGGAAAAAGAAAAATTAAGAAGCAAATGCCTCCTCTTAGATGGTGGAAATGTTTTTATATTTGCATTTGGCTCTAATTAAATACACATTGGTACGGCATCTTTACCTCAGAGACAACTCCTGAGTCTTTACCTAGGTTTTTACCTGACACTCTTTCCCTTGTGTACCACAGCTAAGCCCTTTACTTTATCATTGTTCCCTCAGTGTCTGAACACATGTAGGAGTACTCAAAAATATATGTTGTATTAAAGTTCAGAATAAATAATATCTGGGTGTATATTCCATTTTACTTGAACCAATTTCCCACACTTCATCTAACATTCTGCTCATTAAAATACCTTCTTAGCATTCCCCATGACTCAGAAAATTGGAGAGAACATATGTATCTAGATTAAATGATAAATATTATATTCAAGGAAGAACAGAAAGTATGAAAACAAGTGGATTTGTTCCTAATCAGTACAAAAGTGATGAGCAGATGGCTGTTAAATGTGTTGAGAACTGCAGAAAAGACATCTTTTCTAAGATCATTTCCAAATACTAGTAAACTATAAGGGGGAGGGGAAAAAGAAAACATGTACTACTATTAATTATAAGTTATACTGCAAAAAAATCAATAAAAATATTTTTTAAAAAAAGAGAGAGATTAGTGGTTCAACACAACGTTGAAAAAAAAAACACAAATACTAGTAAACTTACCAAGGAAGGTTACCAGTGCGCGCGTTCGTGCGTGCGTGCGTGTGTGTGTGTGTGTGTGTGTGTGTGTGTGTGTGTTGGGGTCTGGGAAGATGGAGGGCTAAAGCAGGTATATTAATGTCAGAAAGGAAACAGGGAATACTTCTCTTTAATTAATTATCATTATTAAATATGGGCTCTGCATCCCAACTAAACTCTCAGTTTCTCAGCTGTAAAATGGAAATAACAATAGAAATGGTGTTACGCTGCCGCTATTAGCATTTTGTCAGATAACCCACATAAAGAACCTAACATACTGTTAGAACATAGTAATCACACTCTAGAACACTGATAAATGGTAATGATTATTATCCTACTTCTTCTTATGCTAATAACTACCCAGAAATATTAACTTGCTTTTTTAGCTTATCCTTGAATAGCAGGAAATACTCTATTTGCATTTGCTCTTCTAACGTTCACAACTCTGAATCATAAGTAAAGTGGGAAATAAAGGCATAAATAAAGTATTGGTTTAATTATATTAATAATATTTGCAATTCCAGTGGTACATTTCTGGAAGTACCCTTTCATCAAACTTTTACTCATTATACATCAGTGTGTATAATGAAAGCCTAATACCTCCGATCAAACAACTGCCAAAGTGTTCTAATTTGAGTGAAAAGGAGTTTAAGTTTGGGTTGGGTCAAAATTCATGTAAAAGTAATTTCTAAAAGCTTGTTGAATTTGCCAGTATTTGGGTGTCAACTAAATCCTTAGCTAAAATACATCCTATTTAATAAAACCCTAATATGCAAATTGACCAAACAGTGGAACAACTGGTCACTATGATGTGCACGACCACTAGGGGACAAATACTCAATGCAGGAGCTGCCCCCTGGTTGTCAGTGCAATCCCACAGGGGGAGTGCCATTCAGCCAGAAGCCAGACTCACAGCTGGCGAGTGCAGTGGCAGTGGCAGGAGCCTCTCCTGCCTCTGCTTGCAATAGGAGCTAGTAGTCCCAGACTGGGAGAGCCCCAGACTCCAAGAGGGATGTCAGACTGCCAGCTTAGGCCCTATTTCTAGCAAGAGGGTATTGGGCCTAAGCCAGCAGGCTAACATCTTCTGAGGGGGTCCTGCACTGCAACAGGGTGTAGGCCAGGCTGAGGAAACCCCCTGCCAGTGTACAAATTTCATGCACTAGACCTCTAGTTAAAATATAAGAAGCTTATGTTCTCATTTTTGAGTAATCTATCATTTATGGTATAAATGACCAATTAATGTCAAAAACCTATGTAATTACAAAGTGTTTTATTGGAATCTAGTCTCTAGATTACCATTTTGCAGGGACAATATCTGCTTAAGACTTTTTAATGCAAAAAGCCAACTCACAACATATTGCCATTAGAATTCCAGCCACAGCTTTTTAGGAATCAAGATTGATCACTCTTGACAAGCAGCAAAACTTTCCAAAGCACCACAGAGAGAACCTTCTCAGAAAACCACGGGTTTTGTAAGGAGATCAACATAATAGTTCATTTCTTAATGATGCTGGCAGGGGTCAATGTCTCCTAGTTTTGTTTAAGAAAAACCATTAGATTTCCTCATGAGATTTCAGAGTTTGGATGATCTTCAATTGGAGACAAAGGACACCCTGAGGACATATAACATCTGCTCACACCAAAATCTCCAAAGAAACCTGAAAATATTCAGAACAATCAGCAAGTTTGTTGAACAAAGACTGTTCATCTCACCCCTTAGCTCTATCGCACTTCCAAGATCTGTTTTCTGAGAACTCAGCAGAAAGGTAGAAATAACAATAAAAAGGTTCAGACAAAGAATATATGGTTAATTGATTTTATAGGAATAGGAGTAGTAAAAGCTATCCCACTTTAAGTGTGCTGGTCATCAACAGGCCTAGTATACAATATTCCAATGTTTTAAGCAATGGTAGATTCAGGAAGCTTACATACATCAATTCTTTTAAACTGAAATGTTGTTTGCTATCCTCTTATGCTATAAAACATGTAGATTTGAGAAAGATGAAAAGGAGGACAGAGGGAGGGGAGATTTTTCATGTGACATTTACAGAATTCAAGGAAAAACAACTAACTGTATTCATTTACTTGTGCTATTAGAATTAAGGAATTCCATTGAGGACACTGATGTGAAAGAAAAAAAATGCAATAAAAAGCCTAATATATAAGGCTTTTAGGTTCTGTTATGAAAAGATCAGAAATAGGCCCTAACTGATTTGGCTCAGTGGATAGAGCATCGGCCTGTTGACCGAAGGGTCCCAAGTTCAATTCCGGTCAAGGGCATGTACCTTTGTTGCAGATTCCTGGCCCTGAGGCAACCAATCTAGGTGTATCTCTCATATCAGTGTTTCTCTCTGTCTCTCCCTCTCCCTCTCTGTCTTTCCCTCTCCCTCTCCCTCCCACTCTCTAAAAATCAATAGAAAAATTATCCTCAGGTGAGGATTTTTTAAAAATCAGAAATAGGATTGGGAAGCCAGCAACCTAAATACACACAATCTGCTTTTCAGATGCATGAACTATGAATGAGCCACTCTACACAGTTGCTCAGCATGAGCAGTGCTGACACATAAAGATGACCTCTGCTTTACATCAAAGCTGGTGTAACAGCAACTTTGCAGGGTAAGAATTCAAAGTGATTCATTTTTCAGGCCAAGACAGGTGGAAGAATAAATGCAGACTCTGTCCCTGGCTCTGATCTCTCAATGCAATTATACAAAATTAATCAATTCCTTGGACATAAAATCAAAAGACAGATTCTTACTGGCTATACAGCTCTAACCTTTCCTTTCTGCACCAGCCCTGAGGATCTGAGTGAGCCATGGTGGAACCATGCCAGGAGGACATGGCCACTTGAAACAGAACCCACATTTGATTTAAGCTCAGAATGACAACTTTGGCAAGGGTGGGTGATGGCTTTCTGCGTTTGAGCAGAAATTTTAATTATGCAAACTCCAAGAACATAGTTGCTATTTGAATGCTATCCTAAAGTTCACTTGATTAATTTCCCCAAACTCATGCCATTTAGTTTTCATAATTATTTGACATTTAAGATTTTTAGCTCTCACCTCCTCACGGTTGATATAAACTGCTTCCATAAATAAAAGGCTAATAATCCTATGTTTTAATTAAGAAGATAGTGATGATGATTTTAGGAACATCAAACATCACTCTACGAAAAGTACTTGCCATAAATTGATCACTCCCCTTCAGGACTCAGAGCTCTGCCAAGCTTGGAAAGGGCTACCAAAAATATGAATTATACCCCCTTCTCTTGAGAATTTACAATCCAGTTTGGAATCAAGAAATCAATCATAGAATACTAGTCTCAAAAATTAGGGTATTTCAGAATCAAAAGGATAATTAATTTAAATCTATTTGATAAAAATGAATGTTCAATTTATTCCTACTTCTTCCTTAGCTAAACATTATTTTGCAGAGTTGTGTGTGTTTTTTTCTGAATAAAGATTATTTCTACATCTAGGTCATAATTCCAGACCTTCGCCCTGTCCCTGACTTTGCCTCCATTTGATTTATGGCATTTTCCCTCTCCCTATGTTTTTTTCCTCCAGTTTTGTTTTCTCTGCCCTCTTTCCTTTGCTGCCCACTTTAAGGAAACTTAATATATTAAAATTCATATTTATAAATAGCCAATAATACAGATATTGGCTTTATATAAAAAGCATATAAACAAAAATCTAAAGTTATTTTATTAGCAAAATTAAAAAATGCAGTAAATCAGAGAAAAAGTACAAATTACAAGAAAATCTAAATTGTGATAATAAAAACAAGTTTATTATAAGGAGCTTTCACATTCGTATTTAATACTTATAACAATCCAGTGAGATAGACAGATACAGAATTATTAGTCCCTTTCACAAATGGGAAATGGAGGCTCAGGTTACATAAAAGACTTGTTCCAGATATCAAGGCTAATAAATGATTAAATGAGAAGCTTTTGGATTTGGAAACAACCTAAAAGGTCCTTTGACGAATGAATAGATACATTTGTGTACATATACATGAAATTATTCAGCCTTTAAAAGAAAAGCCTTCCATTCACCACAACATGGATGAACCTGGAGTATATCATGTTATGCAAAACAAAAAGAAGAAATATTGCATGGTGTGACTTATATATGGAATTTAAAATAAGCAAGTTCATAAAAGCAGAGAATAGGGTGATGATTGTCAACAGCAGAGCTGGAGGGGAGGGCGGGGGGGAAGGAAATTGATTGATGTTGGTCAGGGCATCACGTTGCCATTCTGGAGACTGCATGTACAGTATGGTGACGCTAGTTAAAGATACCGTTTATTAGACTTGCAATTTGCTAAGAGGATAGGTCTTAAATCTTCTCAACACACATCTACAATAATGACTATGTAGAGGTAATGGATATGTTAATTAATTTTATTGTGGTAATGAATTTACAATGTATCTAGACATTGAAAGATCGTGTTGTAGGCCTAGCCAGTTTTCTCAGTGGTTAGAGCATTGGCCTTCTAACTGAAGAGTCTTGGGTTCAATTCTGGTCAAGGACATGTACCTTGGTTGCAGGCTTGGTCCCCAGCTCCTTTCAGGGCACTTGTGGGAGATGTCTCTATCTATTTATCTATCTATCTATCTATCTATCTATCTATCTCTATCTCTCTCTCTTTTTAAAAATATATTTTATTGATTTTTTTACAGAGAAGAAGGAAGAGAGTCAGAGAGTTAGAAACATCGATGAGAGAGAAACATCGATCAGCTGCCTCCTGTACCCTTCCTACTGGGGATGTGCCTGCAATGCAGGTACATGCCCTTGACTAGAATTGAACCTAGGACCTTTCAGTCCACAGGCCAATGCTCTATCCACTGAGCCAAACTGGTTAGGGCAAGATATGTCCCTTTCACATTGATGTTTTTCTCTCTATGTCTCTCCCCGACCTTTCCACTCTCTGTAAAAACTCAATGAGAAAAAATAGCCTTGGGTGAAAACTAACAAAAAACCCAAAACATCATGTCATACATGTTAAATATATACAATTTTAATATGTCAATGAAATTTTAATAAAGATGCTTTTAAGTTTTTTAAATAGTAATAATAAATTAATGAATGAGAAAGCTTTGCACAAAACCTGCCACTGAGTATGTGCTCAGTAAACTCCAGGGGCTATCTCTATGTGACAGCAGGACTGTAATCTTGGATTCTGATTTTAAGTCTCAGGTTCCTTTCACTTTATACACATTCTTTGATGCATTGCACTTCTTTAGGGGGAAAAAAAGTCCTTCAAGTGATTTTGGTTGCTCTTTCAGAGCAAACCCCAGCAGGAGGATTGTCATACTATTTCCCAGAATTTTTAGCTGCTTGTGATGGCTGCCTGGTAATAGCTGTGCAATAAGAATTTCTTGAATACATGAATGTAAATGAGAGAGACAAATGCTATGAAGTTGACTGCCACCCTCTGTTTTATTTCACTCTTAAATTCAGTTGATAGCTAGTAGATAACAAACAACTTTATTTCCCAATGAATCAATATTAATGTTAACAGTATTTTTTATGAAGGAGTCTAATAAAAGATGTTTAAAAATTCTGTCCAAATTAAAAAATAGTTGTTTTGGTTAAAGAGGCCTGAGAACTAGTCTGGAATTGGGAATTCTTGGGCAATTAACCTTTGATGACTCATTTGTCTCTCTCCCTCCCCCATATAAGAACAAAGGGTAGCTTCACTTGCCAAATCTAAAAGTCAAATTGGGACAACAATATCTCTCAATGCTTTCACTTACTTATCACTACCCCACATAGGTCCTATGAGATGTATTCAAACTCAACCACCCCTAAGGTAAAATCCATCCAAAACCATTCATCAAGCATTGAATGAGCATCTAATCCATGTTGGGCATTGTATCAGGCCCAGAGCGGTACACGATAACAGACCAAGATAGTGCAGGGTGGTGATCGAGAATGCAGGTAACATACCCAGCCCTGAATCCTAGTCTGTTGCTTCACTGCATTTATGATTCTTGATAAACTAATCTCTCAGGCCTCAGTCTTCTCATTTGTAGATTAACACAACTCAGGCACATTGTCAAGCCACAAATGTATGAGATTAGCATTACCATGTCAAGAAACTCGCAGTCTAGTGACAAGACAAAATGGAAACAACAAAATACTTGTGGTGCTTGCTCTGACAGAGCAGGGCAAAGTTCTGTGAGAGCATGGAGGAGTGGAGGCCTGACCACATCTGGGGGCATAATGTTTATGGACTGAACTGTGTTCTATGTTTTAAATATATATTTTTTTATTTTTATAAATCTTTATTGTTCAAATTATTACAATTGTTCCTCTTTCTCTTTCCTTATAGCTCCACTCTACTCAATTTCCACCCCACCCTCTGCCCTTACCTCCCCCCACCACTTTCCTCATCCATAGGTGTATGATTTTTGTCTAGTCTCTTCCCGAATTTCCCACACCCCTTTCCCCCAAGAATTGTCAGTTCACTCCCTTTCTATGCCCCTGATTCTATTATATTCACCAGTCTATTTAACTATATTTTTATTTATTTCAGAGAGGAAGGGAGAGGGAGAGAGAGATAGAACATCAACGATGAGAGAGAATCATTGATTGGCTGCCTCCTGCACACCCACTACTAGGTATTGGGCCCACAATCTGGGCATGTGCCCTTGACCAGAATTGAACCCAGCTGGGACCCTTCAGTTCACAGGCTGATGCTCTATCCACTGAGCCAAACTGGCTAGGGCTGTTGTAATGTTTTACATGCAATCTTCCCGTCACCCTCACGATATTATCCTATTTTGTGCAGGGAAATGAAGGCATTGAAAGGTTAGGATAATTGCCTAAGGCCATACAGGTAATGAGGCAGAATTTGAACTGATACTGGGAATCTCCAGAACTCACACTATTAACTAGGATGACACACAGCCTCTTTCCATAGAGGTTTTTCAGAAAATCAGAGAGTTGCCAAGTAAACAAAATGGAAGAGCATTTCAGGCCTGAGAACAGCAGCCAGCCTCTTTCCCTCCGGCCACCACATCCTCTCCACCACCTATGCCCAGCTGGGTTCTGGCCCAACCTCAAAGTCCAAATCCTTCTCTAGAGTGGATCTGAAGTCCTTCCCAAAGCCCCAGATTCCACTGAATGAAGCCTAAGAATGTCCTCAAAATATACTAGATTCTACAAATTGATTCTATTAGACCATTGTGAATTCTTATGGGGCAGGGATGATAGGGAGGGGTAGGAAGGGTAACAGAAACTGATCACACTGACCTGAGTTTGGATTAGATTTTCTCATACTTTTCTGGATTATCAAGACCTTAATACATTGCACCATTAAAATCGAGGCAAATTGAGAGACAAATTAAAAAAAAAAAAACAGTGAAAAGAACCTAGAATCAAACATTTGTTATGATCTTGGGTAGTTTTCCAGTAAAATGAAACTAATATGAACTATCCTGTCTATAAGAACAAAGTTCTATAATGGACATGGACAATCTATATGAAAATGAATTTTAAGTAGATATGGGGAAATGATGCAAACTAAGATTTGCAGATTTGTAGCCATTGGCCTGGAAGAGGAAGCAGAGTTTGAGTTAAGAGTGTATGATTAACCTAGGCACATAGAGAATCTAGATCAGTGACTGATAAATCTTGAAGATACCATTTTAAAGCCGTAATTGGATATTTTAAGATTAAATATAAACCAGAAATATCTCACAAAATCAAAGGAACTATATATGCCCATTAATATCCTTCCCATCCATATCCTCCTGCCTATTTTTCCCACCACCCTGGCAAGTCAGGGCCTCCTTACTACATACCTAAACCACTGCAGTAGGTCCTCTGAGTTTCCTGCTTTCAATATGTCCTAAAAACAAATCCATCCTCCACACAGGTTACTCTTTCCAAGGCATAGCTCTGCTTATACCATTCTGTTCAAAATCTTCCAGTGGCTCCTCACTAATCTGACATCCAAGGCAAACCATAAGCTGGCCCCACTCCTTACTTTCCACTTCTCTCTTACACCTTCCCCAGATGCCAACAAAACATGATGGCTCATGTTTTACTTACTCACTGTTATTTCCTGCCTTTCAACATTTATTCTTTTCTTGCCTGGAGATTCATGCCTTGTCTCCAACTCTCTAATTTCCAAATTTCCTTATCCTTCAAGAATTGGCCCATTCACCACCTTCCTTAATATCTCAGTAATAAATACCCCCACAATTGTAATCCACAGCATCTTTTTCATCTTCTAGTTTGTGCTCTAATTATCATTATATATTTCATATATCCCTGGATACATAAATTTCCCTCCAACACACACCCATTTGCCCAGAGCAGGGTAGATATTTATTAAAGTTCATTTAATTAACTAATAATGTTGAATGAAGAATACAATTTTAATACAATGTATAATAGCATAATTTTTTATATTTTTAATTGATTTCAGAAAGGGAGAGAGATATATAAACCTCAATGATGAGAGAGAATCATTAATCAGCTGCCTCCTGCATGCCCTCTACTGAGAGTCGCACCTGTAACCCGGGTATGTGCCCTGACCAGGAATCGAACCATGACCTCCTGGTTCATAAGTCAGCATTCTACTAGTCAGGCAGAATAACATAATTTTTAATACAATATGGAATAGGATTTTATGTGATAAAACTATCAAAATATTCACTTCTTAATTGCAGATCTTCCCACTCTGGGATTGTTTTTAGAGTAAAACAGAAGACTATTAGTAGCTACGGTTTTTCTGAAAGTGTAGCTGTATTGACATTGCAGCTGCAAAGAAAATGCACAAATAGGTCCAACAAATGCTTTAAAAGAAGACAAACCAAATGGCTTATTTTTTTATCTATGTTTGAGGAGCCAAAAGTCACCAAACAGCAGGCAAATAAAAACTTCATCTTTCTATCTCATAAATGCAAAAGCTACTCACCTGCCTCTTCGTTGGTGACAAGTTCATTGAATACTAGGCTGGGAACAAGGGGCTCAAAAGAAGAAATTCCTTCAAGTATGGGGCTGTAATGGAGACCACTTTTCTCAAGAAGCTTTGAGCATCTCAAGTTGAGTTCTGTTTCATTCCCTTGCCTGGTCTGAATCCTTTCTGTGCTATCTCATGTAGTTATCCCCACCTTTACATCTATAAAATTTAGTATGTCTGATTAGGAATGCTGCTCATGTGATATCTTCATCTAAATATTGTGTTCTGGACTTTTTAACCTTTATAATAAAGGTATAATAACCAACTCCATTCATCTCCCTTCCTTCTAAAAGGCAGTCAGTCTTATGGTCCATAATACATTGTTCTCATTGTCTTTAGCTTAATTGTCACTCTTTTATGAAGCCCTTTCCTAATGGCTCTGACAGATTAGGCCCTTAGTACATGCTCCTATTGCCTCTTTCATTCTCCTTCATGACACTTGTAATTATATGTTTAATTTCCACTTCTCCCCGAAATACTATAAGCCCTTAGGAGCAGGAACAGTATTTGTCACTGCTTTATGCCTGACACATGTTAGATGCTCAATAAACATTTTTGTGAATAAATGAACACACAAATGTAAGTAACAGAGTCCAACCATGTGTAGCTGACAAGAGTGGCATATGTTTGTGTGTGCAACTGCATATATATATTGTCCTTATAGACCATCGGTAGCCCAAGTCCCACAGAACAGTGGGACTAACAGTCACTGGAGGAGACACCTACTTGGACTTACCTGGGGTCAGGGGATTTTGACAGCAGCTACCTGGAAATGCTGCTAAAAACCTGGGCTTGCAGGGTTTTCTCAGTTTATGCTAAAGATGTCATGCAATTATGTTAATAACCATTTCCCCTCCACAATTATTCACAAGCCAGCTCATCAAATTAAACATTTGCTTCACAAAATTACATTCAAGGCTAAGTCATCCTTTTTTCTCTCATAAAAGAAGTCATGCTAATGCTTATGAGTGCCATGCTGCAATTCTGGAAGTCCATTGCTTCTCCTGTAGTTACTGGTGTCTTCAACAAGCATCTGGCTGAATGCCAGGGTGCCAGGAACATTGTTTTTTAACTCCAGCTGAGGAAGCACTGCAGGTTTCTGTTCAGAGTCTCCCCACCCTTTCCACATACCCTGAGGCCATAGGCATGCTTTGCAAAAGGACCCAATCCAACCCAAATAGCAAACAAAGAATGCAGGGAGCACATTTGTATATTCAATATTATTATTAAATTACAAAATTTAGTATGTCTGATTAGGAATTGTGCTTATGTGATATTTTCATCTAAATATCATGTTCTGGATTTTTTTTTTTAATGTCTGATTGGGCATAGATTTCAGAAACAATTCTATTCCTAGAATAGCAGCTCTCATTGAACAGTTAATTCCTCTTTTAAGCACTAAGTTATGCTCTTTATTTTATCTGTTCTTAATAATGATATGAAGATATCATTTCCTCCTATAATTTTCAGAGTTCTAAGCAGTGGTTTATAATCAGGTCATCAATTTCACCACTGCCACAGGACTTCCTCAAAGCTTCTCACATTCCAATGGTTTCCATAAAAGTTGTTGGGAGTTACTTTACGTTTTATCCAGGCATGTCCACATGTGGCTCTTTCCTTATTTTTAGTCAATCTTAGTCGCAATCCAGAAGGAAGTACCTGGGATGCAACGCAATCATCCCCATCTCCTTTGCACAACAGTGTGAGTGCTCTGCCCATGAGGCAGGGAAACTGGGCTCACCCAAGATGAGGCAGTGAACCCTGAGAACAAGGGTCCACCCAGGATTCCTTGTGTACTGTTTGGGATTGGCTGGTCCTTCTAGAAGGCAATTGTATGGTCATCAGATAATGGTGGGATGATTCTGACCTAAATCCTGAACAGAAGTGAACCCTTGTTGATGCTCATTTACAAAGCCATTATTTTTCTATTAGAGCAAGTATAAATTAGGAAAAACACAAAGTCCTTAGAGAATGTGACATATTAAAGGAATAGGCATGGCCTGGGCAACAGAAAAAGAAGATCTATTCTGCTCTCTCACCGTGAGATGTAAACCAGTTGTGGGAACAGTTATCTAAAATAAAAGGGAGTGCTGTGGGGATTTTTTGTCATTGTTTGTTTTGTTTAAAAAAAATCGTGAAATATGCAGTATATTCTATTTCATAAAGTACTGTGATAAATATAATTTTAAAAACATTACTTAGCCACTGAAGCAAAAGAGATGGGGAAATAGAGCTCAAATCTGAAGTTAGAGAAATATGAATTCTGGCTGCTTCTTTGTCAATGGCTTCCTGAGTATTCCTCTGGACAACTGCTTCTTATCTCTGTAGGAATTCCTTCACACGATGGAAATACATAATTTGTCTTTCTCCTTCATTCACATACACATTCTAGATAAGATGAGGTATGCATATAAAAAATTTCAGCTTCAGATGTCTTCACTGTAACAGTTTACACATTTTTCTTCAGACTAAGTAATCCCAATTCTAAGTGAAATTGCATTAACTTTATTTCTGTTTCTCCACTCTGACCATCTACTCTGCTGTCAACTTTCACTACCATTCACACTGGACATACTCTATGAAGAACTGTACACCCAAGCTCAGCATAAATATTTTTATTGAAGTGAATGAATGAAAAGTAAACAGTATTTAAATTATAAAAACTAAAGCTACTAGTATATAGGAAATTCTATTTAAGACTTGAATAGCAAGATGTAAGAACTATACACAAAGCATAACTAGAATGGAGGTGTTTTACTCTGATTTTTTGTTTTGTTTTGTTTTCCATTTCAACTATTGTAAAAGTGACTTTGACCAGCATTTCATGTTGCTATAGATGTGGCTTCACATCTAAGCAAGGAAGGTGTTTTTCAAGTTGCTGGAAGTGAGCTGCCCGGCATTTCGCACACATTGGGCTGTGTTTTTCCAACACCTTGTGGATCACTAATTGGAGTTTGCAGACTCTACCGCCAAATTGCAAGCATTCCTCTGAAATGAGTGTGACACACACTTCCCTTTCAGAGTCAATGAAAAGAAAGGTCAGGGAGAGGAAAAGCAGCAAACAATGATCTTGCAATTAATTTAGAAGGAACTGAATTTCTGTTCCTTGATTTTCTTTAAGAGTAGGGAAAAAATGGAAATGCGAACTGAAAGGAGAATGTGTGCTTTATGTTTAAGTCCTAAAACCAGTTCAGTAGTTAGCTGCCCACATTGCATTAATCTGCACAGCAAAGGAAAAACAATTTTGAATTAACTGGAAAATGTCCTCTTTAGGAAACTGCAAAGTGCTGGAGGCAGCAAGCAGGCAGGGACACACCATGAGAGAGAAAATGCTGTGTGCATGCAGCGAACCAATCTTCAAACCACTTGGAAGCCTGTGGAACTGCATTTGCATGCGTAAATGTGGACGTGTGGGGTCTCATGCAACGCACTGGTGGGAGGATTAGAGGATAATCAGCAGTTAACATGTCCTCAGAGAGACAAGTCATGATTCTGTCCTTCAACTTTAGTCTTTAAAAACAGTCTCAGAAATGCAAGACTGGTATTTTAAAAAGCATTTGATTATATAAGTGTGCAGTGTTGAAGGCATTTAAGAATTCAATTAGTTATAGACTATCTGAAATGTGTTAAATTAATATCTAGACAATTAAAATAAGCTGGGTCTTTTCAATGAATCATTTCCAGCATTTTTTGAAAATTTAGTCTATGATTTACAATTATAAAATACTTTAAAAGATTTATTGTTTGTTTTTGTTGTTGCTGCTGTTTTAAAATATCTTTATCGGAAATAACTCAGAAGTGACTTGCCTTGTAAAAATATTACAAAACTAAATGTCAAAAACATATATTCAGTTGAAGAGGAACCGCCCCCCCCCCATCTTTCTCTCTCTCCCCTCTGTTACCATTAAAGAAAACGTGTTACTCAAACAGAAAATCTGAGCTAAAATGAACATAAAAAATCCCCAAAGTTAAAGGATATTAAATTGATAAATGTCAAAAATTAAAAATCCCCCCACTGGTCAATTCTTTCTCAGCATACATGTTAAGTTGCAGGCAATTGACCTATCTGTTGAATATACTGCACTGTATTTTAAAGAATCACAGCCTTTAAAAAGTAGAATCAAAGTTTAAAACCAGTTTTAAGAAATAGCTACTAAACTCAAAAATAGCCTAATCATTTTTATGTAATATCCAGAAGAGTTTATTAGAAGTGAATTGAGTCTTTAAATTCCAATTGAATAGGAGTAAAATCACATTTCAACTCCTTTGGCTTAAAGTCAGCAGAGTAAGACATATTTTTATAATTTCACAACAGTAACCAGGTAGATTACTTATTAAGCTTAATGAATACCCACTCAATTTGCTTTCAGACCTATATATTTCCCAATTTGTTATTATATTAATATGTGGTGCTCATATCATTAATATTGGCATATTCAATCCTCATCAATGACAAGATTGTTCAAAGAAAAAAATTTGTGTACTCTACTTTTTTATTTTAAAAAGTCAGTAGTTAATTTAGATGGGATAGTATTTTAGACATTCATTTATGCCATAATTCATTTAATTTAAAAACTATTTTTTATGCTTTAAAATACCAAAAAAAAAAATACACTCTGGTCAGTTAGAATGGCACTCCTTGACTATTTTTTTTTTTAATTTGCAACACATTAACTTTTTATTATCAACAAACTAAAGTACTATAATGGATTAATTTTCCTATATGATCATACTACTTGAACACCCACAATTTGAATCAAAAAACTAAAGTTAGTAGCAAACAAGTTAGTTGGGCTTATATAGGAACCAAACCTAAACTCTTGCTGTAAATGAACAATTGGAATTTCTGTTGAGGTTTGAAAAAGTCTCCACGACTCCCTAAAACGTCCTGCTTTTCATGCAGCTCAGCACTTCCCAGCCAAGCCAGAATGAGCAGCGCCGAGATCCCTGTGGTTGACTCTTTCCCAAGTATTGCAAACCCACGCCTGGACCAAGAAGCTCCAGGAATCTCATCAGAAGCCTTGACTCCAGGAGGTTTCTAGTTAGATTTCCAAACCTCTCTGGTTTGGAAAAGATCACATTGAACCTTCGACCCACTCAATTCTTACCCATCAGTATTTTGGTTTTAGGCACTCACCTTAGAGTCCTGACTTCTTTCACTATAACTACATAGTTAATGTGCCATTTGCACTGTAAGAAACTTGGATGGAGACAGTGAACATGGTTCAATTTAACAACCTAATAAATATATTGAAAATAACCAATGAAAACAAAATTACAGAGACTGTCTTGTAACTGAGCTGCCATAGTCGCTGCAGCCAACCTCAGCTTTCACCTCAACATTGCTCAAAGTAATCACTAAAACATCAGAAGGGTTGGACAAGAGGAAAAGTAAAATTTATAAAAGTTGAATTTCGAAATATTGGGAATTTTATTTTCAAAGTGCTAAAGAAGAGGCGAGAGATAGTCCACCCCACAATAATTACAGAAACACTTCTCAGAAGGAAACTTCTCTGGGCATCAGTTTCAGAGTGCATCATTTAATATTTTAAAAATTAAATGAGATGAGTCTATGACAGCACCTTATAAGGTACACAGCACAATAAGAACTAAATAGAGGTCAGTTTCATTCTTTGGTTTCATTCATTTAGTCATTAATTTGGTCATTCAACAATTATTTATTAAACATCTATTATATGGCAAGCATTGTAAATACCTTGGTAAATATTACAAATATACTTCCTGCCCTCGTAAAGGCTACAATCTAATGGGGAAAACAAAAAATAAAGAAAAAGGGAGAGAAGGAGCATTGGAGGAATATAGACAGACAGAAATTGTCATCAATGCTATGAAGGAACTAAACAAGTTTCATTGGTAGGATATAGGCAGGTCGAGGGACGGGTAGAGGGCACCTGATTAGATAGATGCTTCAATTTTGTTTCTTCATTTTTCTATTGTTCTTAGGAAAGAAAAAATGTCTTCCGATAACTGTATTTTACCTTAATCAGTTTTATCATAAGCTTCACCGTGCCACATTACCCTTTGAAGACACCGTGACCCTTGTAAGACAGAATACTTCAGACAGAGGCTATACCACTCAACACGGATAGCCTGGCTAACTTTTATCTTGTCATTATATTTCCTTTTCTGAGAAAGGTCACAGGAGAGGTTTTGACAGAGTGATGCTGTTGATATTTAGAATCCTGACTCTCTTGATCCTTTTCCGTCGAGCTGTAGACCAGCATGCATGATGGAAACTGGCCTGGTTGCCATGGCGGATAATATCTTGACAACAGACATGGGTCAGGTGTCCATTTGGGATCTTTCAGGCTTGTCAGCAGCTCTTGATAAAGCTGGTCAAGTGGTTTTTATTGGCTCACCTATACATTCTGGGAGGAACAGCTAAGAACCACTCAGCACGCCTTCTCTTTTTGGAGAAGCCCCAGTGAGTAGGGTTGCTTGTGGCTGGTGTGCTCTGAGAACAAGGTTGGTTCTTGCGTCGTTTGGCCTGCTCTCCTGGTTAAAGTGTGTTAATGGAATAGCTGAGGTGGCACTGGCAACAGGGGTGGCTGCACTGAAATCTGCCTTCTAATTCACAGGCCAGGTCACTGTTGCCCCATTTCTGTAGCACACCACGAGGGCCACACCGAGGACCTCCATCTGAATGGCATCACTCAACACTTATCGCTGAGCCACTGTAAGGCACTGAGATGTTAAAAAGGAGCCTCCTTTTTGTGTAGAGAATGTGATTGGGTTAAATAAAAGTGAATATGTAATATGTTCTTTCATGAGTCACAAAATTAAGGGCAACTGTATCAATTTGCTAGGGCTGCCATAACAAAGTACCACAGGTTGGGCAGCTTAAGCCACAGCAATTTCTTTCCTCACAGTTCTGGAGCCTAAGAGTCCAAGATCCAGGTGTCGACAGAGTTGGTTTCTTCAGAAGCCTCTTTCTTTGGTTTGTAGATTGCTGTCTTCCCCCTGTGGCTTCACATAGTCTTCCCTCTGTGCCTATCTGTGTCCAAATTTCTTCTTATAAGGACACCAATCATTTTGGATAAGGGACCACCCTAATGTACTCACATTAACTTAGTTACTTTAAAAAAAAAAAAAACCTGTCTCAGATACAGTCACATGCTGAGATATTGGGGCGGGGGGAGGCGGGAGGGGATAAGGACTTAGATCTAATTCCTTGTTTGAGAATTTATTCCTACCGCGTTCCTATGACAAAAAAGAAATTTAGGAAAACTAGATGTTTTTTCTTTACATGAGATCATTCATTTCTTAACTTTGATAAATCAAGAAAAATTTCTAAAACAACATCACAAAATGAAATATTGGTCAGCAAATTGTTAATGAAAAAAACGTTTTCACGCCACAGCCTCACTCTGCCTCTAACTCTTTTTCTCCTGAGTATTTCTCGTTAGCCATAACAGAAGCATAGTTTAGACTCCTTTAAACCCGAATTATTCAAAGCATTAAAGGAGAGAAGGAATCGGGAAAGTATCTTGTTCTCAGAGAGCTGTAATAAGTAAATTCTTACTAATGTACTAGGATATCAAAGTGTCAGGAAGGGGGGAGGGGGGAGGGAGGGAGGGAGGGAGGGGAGAGAGAGAGAGAGAGAGAGAGAGAGAGAGAGAGAGAGAGAGAGAGAGAGAGAGAAAGTTCAGCACAGGAGAGAAGAAAAGAGAATGTCCAGGAGGACAGTGACTAGTAGCTGCAGGATGGAGGTCTAAACCCAGAATGAACAAGGACAATCTCACACCTGTTGTGCCAGACAGTGTTAATGTTTTACCATTATTTTGAATACACTGAATGCAAAAAAAAATGGTATACAATAAAGAAAACATAATCACAATGTGGCTCAGCTGTGAAATATTAAAACAATAATAATGGATATAATTTAACCCAAATTGGAATATTTAGGGAATGAAAATTGTGAAAGTGAGGGGGGAATAAAGGAAGGACACGTAAGAGTGCTAATTCCCAATTGTCTCTAGATGTTTAAAATTGGAAATTAAGATATAGTAATATAAATATATTATTTAGAAATATGGAAGTTAATACCATAATAAAAAATATGAAACTTTTGAAAATAACTGCCAATGGGGTATGTGATTGGAGACCGGAGTGGTGGTGAGAAAGAGCATATTGCTTTTTGTGTGTTGACTTTTTTTTAGTTGACTTTTTAAACTATGCTACTTATATAAAAGTTAAAATTAATTTAAAATATTAACTTTATTGGCCCATATGAAATACAGGTGTATTTTTTAAAAATCTAAAAGGCTTTTCAGAGATTTTTCAAAAAGCAGAATTCTATAACTGTAAATCTTTGTACTTAGTGCATTGTGTAATATTCCTACAATTTTGCTTGTGAAAGTTTCATCAGTCCTGGATTTTTTTTAATTTTTTCAAATGTCTGATATATTTTCTCTTCTTATTTATTGAAAAGCTGAACTACTTCAAAAAAAGAAAGAAAGAAAAAGAAAAGCTGAGCCTCTTGTTAATGCACATAAGTGTGTTTGCAGGTCTAGTCTGGCTCAGCTAGGTGCACACAGGTTTCCATGATTACTTGAAATCCTAAGGAGTCATCATTGCTAATTCAAACCTGGCCAGGCTTCCTGATTCTAATCTCAGTCCAGGGTAACTGAGGTTAGCTACTAAATAGAATGTTCAGTTCAATTGAATGTGAGTCTACTGCCAAGCTACATGTGAGCTGAGTGCTCTAGGGTGCCAGGTGATAAATCGAGGAAAGAGCTATCACATGAGAAGGATGTTTTTGCATAAGCCCCTGGTCTTCTTCTGCAAGAACACAGAGCAGAATTGTAGGTCGGATACAAAGAGGATATGGCTTTGCACTGTAAAAGGCAGCCTTCAAAGGACTAACTCGTCTGGGAAAAAATTTATGTCAATGCACGCTAAATGTGAGCTACTCATCTTTGCATAAGTGTTTGATAAATAATTGTGTTCTTGGAGTGCCTTTCCAACATTTAGCTAAGCACTCATCCTTCACAACCTATCTGACTTAAGAAAAATGTACGTGTGCCCACCTGACTACTTTGATGAGCAGACATTGCCTCTTCCTCACGTACCCCTGCAAGATTCCCTGAAAAATGTCAAGATTAAAGTAGCCTTGGATATCTGAGCACCCCAGTTCCAGATGAATGCTGATACCTCGAATGCCAATGGTGATAAAACACTTTAACTATCCCCTGGGGAAAAGTGCTGGAGTCTGAAGATGACAAAAAGAAAAAGGAGTCTCTTTGGATTCTTGGGTTAGCAAAAGATACACACAACTTTGTGTGCAACTTCCAGTAGTCTTCTTTTGGGCATTGTAGATTATCTCATAAGAGGTGGATGAATTTATGTTTTAAAAGTACATTTATATTTTAGACTAAATAATGTTGAAAGACATACACTATACACTCTTATAAAACAATCTTATAATTTTAAAAAATCTATACCTGCTTATTGCAAATTTATATAACAAACAACCCAGTATAGTACAAAGCCCAAATCCTATCGCCCAGGGAAAACTTATTTTGCAGTTACCTTTCCAGACATCTCTATGTGGACACACATGCAATTTTATATAAATGGATCATGCCTTTCATACTGTTGCCCAATTTGGAGAACTACATACTCTTTTTTATTATTGATATATTTTTATTGTATTTTTACAGAGAGGAAGGGAGAGGGATAGAAAGTTAGAAACATCAATGAGAGAGAAACATTGATCAGCTGCCTCTTGCATACTCCCTATTGGGAATGTGCCCACAACCAAGGTACATGCCCTTGCCAGAATCAAACCTGGGACCTTTCAGTCCACAGGCCGACACTCTATCCACTGAGCCAAACTGATTTTGGCGAGAACTATGTACTGTTAATGAGTGGATAAATTTTCATCAGGCCTAGCAGTACCCTGTCTTTGTTCTCCAGTTTTAAAACCATCACTATGTATGTTCAATATGTTCATTTTACACACTAAGATCCCATCTTGAAACTGTGCTGTTCAATACAGTAGTCACTAACCATGTGTGACTATTTAAAAGTAAATTAATGAGAACTGAAATTAAAAATTCAGTTCCTGGGTTTCACTAAGCACATTTCAAGGACTCAATAGCTGCATATGGCTTGTGGCTACACTATTGGACAAGACAAAATAGTTTCATGATGGCAGCAAGTTCTATTGGACTTTCTGTATTAGAAGAAATTGTTCTTCAGACACAGACCATTTAAGGACTAGGGTTTTATTTATACACCTGAATTCCCCAAGCGTGTTGACTTTTGACTCTTGCCAACATAATTTAGGGTTAAAGCCCAACTTTAAAGGCCAGAAGTCACAACTCAAAAACCATCCATTTGGATGAAGGCAAAGAGACTTTGCCACTATTTCCATTAAATTCTCTCAGATCATGACTCCCAGCTGTTCTGGTGACACTCTTCGTAACACTCTGCTCCCCTGAGACATTATGTCTCTTGCTCATTCAGAATGAGGGTGAGAGTTTGAGAGTAGATGCTCCCTGGTATATTGGGTTCCATCCTACTTCAGTGTGGGAAAATCACTCCAAATATCGGAATATAAATAAAACAAGGGCAATTAATGAGCAGTAGGGTCTGGGAACTGGATTCAAACCAACCACCGACCTGCAGTTCCTCTAGATCATATGCTAGAATGATGAGAAAGGGAACGAAAAAAAATGTGTTTGGTATCATGTTCTCAAGCTGAGCAAATAATCACTCCCCACTTTTTTGGTCTCGTGTCTCTAGAGAACATAATACAAAATTAAATTCCAGGCTTGTTCTAATAACTTGAGATCAACTTTCTAGTTTTCAGAATTTATGTTCAGTCTGAAGAAGCACCTAAAGTTACATTCTCACACAAAATGTCTCCCTCCCTCCCCTTAAATCTCTGGAGGATGAAAGTTTGGCAGTCAGAACAAACATTCTCACAGAAGATTTCTTATCATTTCTCCTTCCACTTAAATTTTAACTTCTTCAAAATGGCCTTCAGGGTTTCATTTCCACATGTCTCTCCCAGTCGTAGTAGGAGTATGGAAATATGAGATGAAAATAACAGCATGAAAAGAAATTTCCAATTTTTAAAAGTTTCCAAAACGGTTCAGTTTGAAGTCTGTAGGAAGACTTGAAGCCATTTTTCATTTGGCATGAACTGTCTTATCTTTGCTTATAAGCCATTTTTCCCCAGTGGTTACCCATTGGATGTGAAGCTCTTTCTCAAATCTTTATCCTAAGGAACGTCCTTTGGAAGGAATATCATCTTTACTTATTAATTCATTCATTCCTCTGTTTAGTAAGCATTTATTAAGCTGCTTCTATGTGCTAAGAAAAGAGCCAAGTGTTATTTTTACAAACATTAACAACAACTGACTTAGAAAAAACTCTATGGAGAAAGAGAAGCAAGCTGTGATGAATGCTAGGATGAAGAGCTACAGAGACACAACCAATGCAAAATGCATGTGAGAAGTGTGGTCTGAGAATACTTCCTCTAGGAGGTGAAACTTGAACTGAGTCTTAAATGATAGCTACAGATTAGTCACTCAATGAAGGTGGGTAGGAATATCCCAACATAGGGCCAGGGGAGAATGGCACAATGTCTGCAGAAGACCAAGTCAATTGGTGAGGTTGATCCAGTAAATCAGGCAGACAGTCAGGCTGGAGGATTGTGCAGGGTCAGATGAAGAGAGGCCCTCTATTTCTGAAGGTGATATAAAGTCATTGAAGGGTTTTAAACATGGCAACCATAAAAGAGATTCATAATGTTAGAGAGATTAATGTGATGTGTTTGGAAGGGATGGACTAAAGGAGGTACAACATGAGAAAAGAGAGACACACCAAATAGATGGTGACAATAGTGCCTCTGATGATAAATGAATGTTTAATCTAAGTGAGGATTGAATAAGTAAAAAGCACTCAATAAGATGAATTCAATAAATATGGGGAAGTATTTTGATAATCTAATAATAGGATAAATGGAAGGGAACCAGAATTGTTTAAAAGACAATTGAGTAATTAAAAATAAATTAGTCTTTTAATATTTTTTTGAGAAAGGGGTGGTTATTATAAGAATATCTATTCTGGCCTCTGAAATATGAAATATATGAAACAATCCTAAGAGAGGGGAAAAAAAGAAGAACACCTTTGGGTTCTCCTATGCACTTCACAGCTGATTCTCATTATCCTAGAAAACCTTGCCTCTCCATTTATTTTCATTTCCTAAACTTCAATGACTCTCTAAAAAAAAAAAAAACTCAAACATCATTTGCTATGTGGAATATTTTTAATTTTAACTTCAACTATATAAGACCCTTTTGGTTAGTCAACAATGTTTACTGAGATTCTGTACTAAGCATTGCAAGTACAAGAAGAGATAGACCAGACCCTCTGTTCAAATTGATCTTTATTCCATTTTATTTGTATACTTATGCAATTTTTTTGTTTGCTTATATCTAGTTATTATCTTCACACATTACAGCAGTGGTCTTCAAACTGTTACATGAATAAGAATCATGGGGAGAGCTTGTTAAACTAGTTTCCTGAGCCTTCATCCCAAAGATCATGATTCAGACGGTCAGTTGAGGCAGGACCCACGAATTTGCATTTCTAGTGGAGTTGCAGATGTCTGAGGGCCACATTCTGAGAACCACTAGTTTACAGCTTTGTGTGAGAGTAATCCTGATCTGTGAAGCAATGTAAGGTTCTTTTCCTAAAGTACCCATAACATGGAATTGACGTCAATGGGAATTACACAGGCAACAAAGGTGTCATGCCAAGGCCTTAAGTGTTTATGACCAAGCCCTCACTACCTAGCTCTTGCCTCCTGTTTTCTAGCTGCATTTCCCATTGGGTATTGCTGTTGCTATCAGTCTGTATGTTGCTGCAGTTACGGCTCTTGATGAGGTCAAACAGTCCCTGTTGGAGAGACTTGAGAAATGGGAGCAAACTTTCCTCTGTCTGAACTTCTTTTATCCTATCTGAACTTAAAGGCTAAAGATCAATAAATTGATCACAACATCACCTTGAAAAGGTGGAGAGATTTGCCAAATATTACCAGACACTGGAAAGGATGAGATGGTCAGCTCAGGGCCAGTTATGCTGTTAGCCTAAACCACAAAAAAGATAAATGGGTAAGAACCTGCCTCTCATGGTAAATATAATGGTTTGCTGCTTACCTTGGCTACAAATTTGTTTTCTTGTGAATAATTTCAAATTGTGGATCGTTTCTATGTGCAGTTAAGTTCTTTCTGTTTATTTATAATATTTAGAAGTTGTTCCTGTCTTGGCCTTCATGTGTATATTTTTCAGTCACACATACAAGAAAATAAACAGGAAACTATTGAGTAATTCAGGTAACAAATGAAGAGAACTGGAATGAAAAGGATAAATTTAAAAAATATTATAAAGCAAATGGTAAAAGGCGTGGCTCTCCAGCAGGGAGGAGAAGAGGTAGTTGAAATTACCTGCCAGGTTTCCAACTCTTTTGACTGGAAGATGGATGGCATCAATTACATAAATATGGAGAATGAAGAAGGCAAAATGCTGGGTTTGTTTTGCACATCCGGGTGATGGTAGGATAGTGAAGTGGACATGTTTTAAAACAGTTGGAAATCCATGACTGGAGTCATGAGAACAGTGATTTGAAGGATAGCAGTAGGGCATCCCTACTTAAAAGTGAAAACAAACTCTGGCAACGATGAGCTCATGAAAGAGGGTCCATGCAGAAGCTGTCAGAGCACTGAGGACTGAACCCTAATAGTCCTTTCAGAAGGGTTCCAAATAAGTGCTTCTTGGAGTTGATACTTTTGTGTATTTTCTGGTAGTGTTTTCATTAAAATGTAGATAGTATTTCTGGAACACAGTATAGAGTTGCCAATAAAGAGATACCCCATATGCCTGAGAGTATGCATATATCTACTTGCATATGTGCCCATCAGTATAGAAAATATGGCTTAATTAGCATGGCACAGAAGTTGAACTAACTGGGGGCATTTTCAGTTCTTTCAGAAGGCATAATAAAATAGTCTGAAATGGCAAGCTGACTACTATTAAATTGTCTGTAACTTTTCTCCTTTTTTCCCCATATCGTTCACGCTATGTGATACTGATGGGGGATATTTCCCAGCCCCATTTGAAAAGCCTCTCCTGAAGTCGCAAACCTAATGATTTGGAAGAGAGATTTTAAATGACTAAAAATATACAGTGTAAACAAGATGGCCTTTTAGTATGAATTGTAGTAAATTAAAGAAACCAGATACTTTGGTTGGCTTGGAACAGCTGGATTATGATTGGCTCTCCTTTACTAATCATTTTCTTTGTAGCCTCCTCACCTTCTTCTCCTTTCTTCATCCTCTTCCTCTTCCTCTTTCTTTCTCTCTTCTCCCCCATCTCTCCTGTTCTATCTGGCTTTTGTTTTCAGACAGCCATGAGTTTATCAGATACAGGAGACATAGTTTCCAAATACCAAAGGTTTCTGAAAATAGAGTTGCTCATTTAAATTGTTTGCCTATACTCACAAAAATGTGCTTACTGGAAACTTGGTGTGATAGTCTGAATCACACCTTCAATCATAGTTCTTCATGTGAAGGACTTTTCTATGTAATAATTTTATATGACTTAAAAATTAAACATTAAAAAATTTCTTTCACTACTACTAATTGGGACATTTTATAAGACCTTAGGAAACTGGTTAGATCCATAAATTTCCAAGTTTTTTGCTTATATAAAATCATGAAACCTCACAACCCTCTGAGAAAGAGGTCCAAACTGAAATATCCAAGTTCATTGAAAGTTAGATGAAACCTCAATGAAATTAAGTGGCCTTGCCTGACACAGAGGCTTTCCCTGGCCAAATCTATGCCATGTCAAATCAACTGATACTGTAAGAAATTATTTAATGTGCACTGAAATCTACTTTCATCTAACATATCTAGACAACTGTACCAGAAATGTATTTTCAGCTTGAACTCTAGGGATAGGCTCTCAAGAAGGGACAAAAAGAAGAAAACGGGAGGAGGAAGGGGGAGAGGAAAGGAAAGAGAAATTTCACACAGGCTGAAAGCAGTAATGACAGGTCAATACTATTGATTACCTCAAATTAATATACCACATATTTGGGGGCAATTTCATGTTCTTGTGATTTAATATAAACATCAGTAGACTCTAATGGAAAAGTTAATTATGGCTTAGTTAATAAACATTTTATAAGTGCAAGATATACCATAACTATTGGGTATAAAAAGTAATTGCCAGACACTACCTCACAACTGTGAAACACTATTTTTTTATCTTTATTGTTCAGTTTATTTTTTTAATATATTTTATTGATTTTTTACAGAGCAAAAGGGAGAGGGATAGAAAGTCAGAAACATCGATGAGAGAGACATCGATCAGCTGCCTCTTGCACGCCCCCAAATGGGGATGTGCCCGCAGCCAAGGTACATGCCCTTGCCAGAATCGAACCCGGAACCCTTCAGTCCACAGTCCAACACTCTATCCACTGAGCCAAACTGGTCTCGGCTGTTCAGTTTATTAATTACATTTTCCCCCTATAGCTCCCCTCCACCCAGTACCCATCCCACTCTCCACCCTCACCTCCCCCACCCACTGTCCTCTCCCATAGTTGCATGATTTTTGTCCAGTCTCTTGCTGCACTTCTCACACCCCTTTTCCCCACAAGAATTGTCAGTCCATTCCCTCTCTATGTCCATGATTCTGTTATATTCCCTAGTTTATCCTGTTCATCAGATTGTTAATTCCCTTGATTTTTAGATTCATTTGTTGATAGATGTGTATTTGTTGTTCATAATTTATATTTTTACCTTTTTCTTCTTCCTCTTCTTAAACAATACCTTTCAGCATTTCATATAATATTGGTTTGGCAGTGATGAACTCCTTTAGCTTTTTCTTATCTGTGAAGCACTTTATCTGACCTTTAATTCTGAATGATAGCTTTGCTGGATAGAGTAATCTTGGTTGTAGATTCTTGCTATTCATCACTTTGAATATTTCTTGCCACTCCCATCTGGCCTGCATTGTTTCTGTTGAGAAATCAGCTGGCAATCGTATGGGTGCTCCCTTATAGGTAACTAACTGTTTTTCTCTTGCTGCTTTTAATATTCTCTCTTTATCTTTTACTCTTGGCATTTTAATTATGATGTGTCTTGGTGTGGTTCTCTTTAGATTCCTATATTTTGGGGTTCTGTGCACTTCTTGGGCTTTTAAGTCAATTTCTTTCACCAGGTGGGGGAAGTTTTTGGTCACTATTTCTTCAAGTACGTTTTCATTATCTTGCTCTCTCTCTTTTTCTGGCACCCCAAAAATTCTGATGTTGGTATGCTTAGGGTTATCCCAGAGGCCCCTTATACTATCTTCAATTTTTTGGACTCTTTTGGCTTCTTGCTTTTCCGGCTGAGTGGATTTTACTTCTTTGTATTTCAAATCTTTAACTTGGTTCTTGGGGTGCTCTAGAGTACTTTTAGGTCTTTGTAGAATATTTTTTATTTCAGTCAGTGTATGGTTAATTTCTAGTTGGTCCTTTTTCATATCCTTGTAGGTGTTGTTCATTTCCTCGTAAGTATTGTTTATTTCCTTGTAGTTCTCATTAAGTTCATTGGCCTTTTCTAGTAGCCTCTTCATAAAGCTAATTACTGTGGTTTTGAACTCGATGTCTAGTCGTCTTTTTTCCTCCATTTCTTTCACAGCTGAGTTCTTTCCTTTTCTCTGCATTGTGGTTGCTTTCCTGAGTTGGTCCCTTAGCAGTGTGTGTCAGGTATCCTCTAAGGGACGGTGGCTCAGCTTCCTTATGTGGTGCGCGGCATCATCGTTGGCTCCGCCCTACGCAGAGTGCCATGTGATGCGCAGCGTCAGCATCAGCTATGGGGCGCACGGAGTCAGTGTCAGCTATGTGGCTGGCGGGTCTCAGTGTTGGTTGGCAATGGTGGACCCCTCCAAGAGGAATCCACCGCTGGTCTCCCCGTTGCCAGACAACTCTGCCTCTCCCCAAATGAGTCTGCACAGCCAAAGTCTCACTCAGGGTTGCAAAACAAAGCAGTCTGATGGTCTCCAAGCCAGTGAGCAAGTCATGCATCCTCTGCCCGGTCGCAGACTCCAGGAACTGTTGTTCCAATTTACACACGCACTCTCCCCAAACTCGCAGGTCTCAGCCACGCCCGGGGTCTTCCTTTTCCCAACCTGGGTCCTCGCCTGGACCTGGGGGGTTGGTGCTGTGGGAAGCCTCTGCCCTCCCCATTTGAGAAAACCAGTTGGGTTTGCTGCCGCCCGTCCCTCACCGCTCACTCGCAAAAGGCTCCTAACCTCACCCCTCGAGTATCTTCAAAGCTGCGCACCGCTGCTCCTCCTGAATCACAGTGTCCCACCTTTACTTTTATCTGTGGAATTTTCACTCAGCCAGCTTTCCGGTGATTCTGGATGATGTTTGTTTTGTTGTTAAGTTGTAGTTTCGGAATTGTTGCGTGGGCGGCAAAATAGGTGCTTACCTATGCTGCCATCTTGGTTCTCTCCTGAAACACTATTATATTTCAACCAGATAAGGGAATCTCATTGTAGGCCAGGTCATCTCAAGTGTATAAGTATTTATGTTCTCCCTTTAGGGAGAAATTTTTGTTGGGCTTTAGTAAATCAAAGTTTAGCAGTGGCACTGATTCCAGATAACTGTGTGTGTAGGGGGGTGGTAATTTTTTTTCATTTCATGGACATGGCACAAACACTCCACAAATTCTCCATGGCGTCTTTTTTTCTACAAAACACCCACCATCTCCACCCTTTCTCTCCACCCTCCTTTCCAACCTGGGTCTCAGCCCCAGGCTATGGCTGGTCTTAGGCTTGACCTGGCACTTGCAGTAACACTCCTGGGTAGAATGGGCAGGGCACATCCTGAAATGAACATTCCAGTGTTTTTCTGGAGTCCCACAAGAAATCTTTTCCTCAGATGTACTCTTGTAATGGACACATTTTGGTGTATTAACATGGTCACTGAGGCATCAAACATAGATATAGGACATTTTTTGTTGTTAGTCTTTTATTTCAGTCTGTCTTAACCTCCCACTGCTGGAACAGTAAAAGGAAAACATGTAGGCTTAACACTCTTGTCTGCTGTATCACTCATTTCTCAGAAGCAGGAGAAAAAAAAGAGTTACTTTCATAGAAATTACACATAGAGAATGAGCCAGGAAATTTTTTGTTTGTTTGTCTGTCTGTCTGTTTGTTTGTTTGTTATGTCTTGACTTTGAATCCTCAGGCCAAAAGTGTTGTCCTGGTATTGGTCTGTTTTGGAATTTATGGGGGTTTGTAAAAAGCAAAGACAAAACTTCTAAGCTGGTTGCCCAGTGTGTCTTGCGTTCGTAATGCACCAGGAGGCTGGGTGTCCAGAGAAGCAGCTCTTTGCTTGGCTGACTCCCAGCTCATTGAATCCGTTAACATCTCCAGGCAGATATGGGAACCTTGACTTTCATCTGTAGAATGCTGGCTACCCAGAGGATGCAGACCGAAAGGCAATGAGTTAAAGCAAAATAGTGGAAAGGAAAGAGGTGAAAGTGAAAGGAATTTACAAAGCTCTCATCCTTTTCTGAGAACAGCTCCATTTGTAATACTGGGGGGTAAATGTTAGGTGTCATATTTATGCATGTCCTTTCCCCCACTTTAATCCCTGGCTTTGTGGTACTCCATCTCACTGGGTGACTTTGAGATGACAGAAGGTGACTTAGCTGGAAAAGCCACACTGCAGACTCAGCACTATTTCATAATTCATGCCACCTTCAGGTGATTATTATTAAGCTCTCATCTTTGTGAGGGATTTTTTATTACTCGTCCTCGGAATGTTTGCCCATAGTACTCTTATAGTTCTGCTTTCTTGGCCAAGTTTTACACTCTTTTGCCAGGCTGTGCTTGCTTCTTTCTTACGTAGGTATTTGTATCATGTGTCCAGCAGACTGTTATTCTGCATTACTTACCAATATATTCTACCAAAATGCATCTTTGTCAAAAGAGGAATGGAACCATTATTTTGTTTTCTATGTTTGGCTTGTGAGCCTGGGTGACTGGAATGATAACTCCCATGCTTTGGGAATATTCAAACCCTGCACTAGTCTGAATACATGTCTGTACCTTTCTTTGGCATCTACTCCTATGTTAGTATTTTTTTCCAGGTTTCATATGATATTACAAATGTTTTCAGTATTCTAATACTTCTGAATGATTTTTAAATATTCCCATATGCTTTCTGCTTTTTTTCCCCTCCACTCTCCTTCCTTTATTCCATGTTGGCCCCATATTGAAACTTTTCAAAAAGGCTCATATTACAATATTGGTCTATGCGGGAATCCAGTTTCTCTTTTCCAGACCAACATTTCTGCAGGAATGTACAAAGCCTTGACATCGATCTGACTTCATCCTAGAGTGAATTTTTATTGCATCTCCTTTGACAAAGGATTAAAAATGCTGATATTTTCTCAGAATAAAAAAAAATGTAAAAAGGAAAGAACTGTCATTAGAGACACTCAGCAACAGCTTGAGAATGTCAGCAACTAAAGCTGTGAGCAAACAGCGCCAAGGTGGATGGAGCAGCTGCTTCGGAAGAATATTGAGGAGCCAGCTGTTATTCCCATTGGCACAGGAATGTGCCAATCACCACCCAAACTGCAAGAAGCCTGGGCCAGATTCTGGGAGAAAGAGGGCCTTCACATGCCAACTAGAAAAGGGCTTCTTGTTTCTATGTGTCAAAATTATAACCACGGTTCTTTATATACTTTTCTCTCTTGAACCACCCATTCTCCCTTCATAAGTTGGAATGGGAAAGAAAGGGTATTGAAGAAGGAAATGTATTTCTCTTTTATTTCACATTGCTATATAACCAATAGTTTTGTGACTTAAATATGAAGTAATATCATGGCTAGGGATCATATGTTGATTATTGATGTAGTCATAAGAAAAATACAAGTAAATTTCAGAGGGTGACAATGTACCAGCCCATATAGATCTCTCTATTTTCTCAAGCTCTCTAACTGGGAACCAGACATTTTGGCTTACAATAACAGTACTTCAAAATTTCCCTAAGAGACTTTTTTACTTCTAAGCAAAGAGAGAAAATACATTTTCCTCTCAATTTGTTTACCCCAAAGTAGGAAAGCAAAAGAAAATTTCCCCAAAATTTATTCTGACTTAGAATTTAAGTCAGTTCTCTAAAAATCAGGCCTGGTTAACTTTCACTCTAGCTCAGTGGCCGGCAACCATGGCGCGCACACTGCCGTTTGCCACTCCGTTGACTACTGAGTTTGCCGACCACTGCTCTCGCTGAATGTAAACAATTTTTCTGAGATCCTCAAGCATCAATTTAGACCATTGAAAAGCAGTAATTTCACATCCCTGATGTTCAATGTCTAAGACATACAACACTTCCTAAACAGTATAGTCTTCTCCAAAAGGGAGTACGAAAGAATCCTTCCTGTGTATACCTACTCCTGGCTTGAGGCAATTTGTTGTCATATATTTGTTTAGAGACTATCATGCAATCTAGACATGCTTTACATCTGAAATTGGTAAATCTCTTGCTCTCAGAACTATCCTAGAAATGTGAATAAATAAGCAAAATGATGAGGTTTTCCATGGTTTCAACAAATCCTGGTAAGAAAAAGTATTTTCTCTTAATTGCTAAAAGAAGAGCAGAGAGTCAATCCTTTGGGCAATCCATCCCATTGCCAGTATACCTGTGCCCACTAAGTGATGCAGCTCTGACCTCTTTTATCATGAAGTAAGAAAGCCGCTAAGGAGCATTTGAAAATTAGACATAATAGAGGCAGGGGCAGATAGAAATAAGTGTAGTAAAGATTCAGTGCAAGAAATGAATACCTGAGTTGGTAATGTATTATAGCACAAACTATACATACGCTGTGTATGTTATAATATGTCCTCATACTGGTAGGAGGATAGAAAAGGCTACTCCATAATATGGGAGTGAAGCAGTGTAACTCTTTTTAGAGAACCATGATAGACAATTTCTCTTAATGTTAGGAGAAAAAAAACCAGAAATTTTGTTCAAAAATTCACAAACACTGACTGAGGCATGCTGGGTGTCTGTGGCTCAGGGAGTGCATAAGCCATGAGAGGAGCAAAGGCAGGGACACATTAACAGTTATCAAAGCAGCCCTCGTCGGGTGGTTCAGGTGGTCGGTGTATTTGGGAGGCAACTGATGGTTATTTCTCTGTCACATCGCTGTTTCTCTCCCTTCTTTCCTCTCTCTCTAAAAATCAATCAAGACAGAATTAAAAATAAAAAAAGTTATCAAGCCGAAACCGGTTTGACTCAGTGGATAGAGCGTCGGCCTGCAGACTGAAAAAAAATGTCCTAAAAGTTCTCTGTGGTGATGATCACACATGTCTATGAGTATACTAAAAAATGATGGAATTAGACATTTTAAATGAGTGTATTGTCTGGAATGTAAATTATATCTCAATAGCCATTATTTAAAAATTTTAAGATAATAACAATTTCTTTAGAAGAACAGCCAAGTAAATGGAAGGAGCAATAAATATTCCAGGAAGAGTGTCTTCTTCCTTAAACCTCCCTGCTACAGGACAAAGAGAGGGAGCTGTGAAATATTCTTACTAACCTAGAAACACAAGTAAACCCTTCAGAGAACACAGGTGCCTCATTTCCTACCACATTTGAAGCCCACTTAACTGTGAGGCTTGATGCAACCCCAGTTCAATCCTAGGAGAATTCACAAGTTTGTGAATTATCATTCAGCTTCTTTTCCAAACAAAAAGGGTTCAGCCCACAACAAATAAAGACTTGGGTAAAAAGAGTAGACATTCAAGCTGTCTGAGGTCCTCTCATAAATAACAAAAAAGATTGGCACCAGGTAAGTCTTACCAAAGACTCTGCAGCATTTACAAAGTTTTTCTATTTGAATTTATTTCAAGCAGTCAATAAATAAATGGTTCCACGCTATTAAAAAATGGAGAAAAGAGAAGACTACAAACATATGCTTCTGCCTCTTGCAATTTGGTCCATTTCCCCAGCTCCCGTCTTAGAGAAAGATGTAATTGTTCACTTGATGACCCTGGTACCCAGCGTATTTTCTTTGGGACCATCTTTTGAATATTATTTTTGTATAAAGCCAAGTAAATGACTGGAGAAGTTGAAAAACATAATTAGAATTTATATTGACACCGTTGTAGATTTTCCGAATGCCGAGAAACAAGACATGAATGGAAATGACTTTGCCAAAGTGAATATTTTATGCATCTTTATATAGGGCATATTCCCAAATGGAACAAAATGTACTTGGATAAAATAAAATAACAAAATATTTATTGAACATTTTTAATTTATGACATATATTTGACACATTTAGGTAGAACCCTTATACTCAAAGACTTACATTCTAAGCATTTACTTCTTTGCATGTGTCTTTTTCTCTCTTATTTTCTATCTCAGAGGCACTTTTAGCTATTTGGTAGGAGCTATAGATATTCTCCCCAACCATAGGCCTATAATCCCCCTGGAACCATTCATCCTTCCAAACTATCTTAATGACATACACAGTGATTCTTAATGATTTGGCAGGCTCTCTGAGATCCTGTAAGACACCAAACAAGATTTTTAAACTAACCCAAAGAGTCCTATATTGACATTAACCTTGAATCACCCATAAATGACTGTTCATTTTCTAGCATCAGAGACAATATTCTTCCATTGGCAGGGTAGCCTGGACCACTTCACATAGCTATGAACCTATGTGGAGCATCAAGGTTTAAAGAACGAAGCTATGCTGAAAATTCTAAGAAAGACCCAAAAATAAGTCCACAGTAAAGTTATTGCTATAGATATACTACAAACCTAAGGGTCCTTGATTAGGAATTTGGAGAACTGTGCTTCTAGTTGAAGAACTTATGGGGATAAGAGATGGCTTCATGGATGCCATACCATAAAATAGGCTTTCTGTAATTGCTTCTATTTTCTTCAGAATTTGAATTGTTAGTTCCATATATAAAAATACAAAATATACTTGTATCATATTGTGTCCTTAGTCTTGTCAGTAATGAGTTTTCAGTTATACTACAGTCCATTGGTTTTGTTATAATTTTGCTTTGAAGTTGTGTATAGATTGTTGTTGACAAAGTCCTTCTTCAGCTCTAATTTTTCAATTAAAAAAAAAGTATTAATTACCCTTCCAAGTTTGAGTCAGGCCTTATGCAGAGTGCTCTGATTTTTGTTCAGTGACCAAATTTCTCATTGAGAAAATGGTCTTTATTTCCCTTTCTTCTGCTCCCCCAAGCCCACCCCAAACAATTCAGTTTCCCCAAACAAACCATTCCTCCATCTATTTCTCCACTTGCTGCTCTGGCCCTTCTTTTTGGCTGATCTATGAATTCACACACTATGTTTTTTACTACCTTTATCTTTTCAAAATGTTTTACAAAGCTGCTTCCAGCTCACCAGAGCAGTAATAATCCATTCCCCCAACTGAAGTGTCCAAATCTGAACAAGACACACTCAGAAATGACCACAGATGATGCACTGATAAATATTTGGTTTCTGTACTATTTGATTTTACCTCATGTCTCCTCTTTACTTTGCAGGTCATTTGTGCCTTTGGGTGTGTCTTTTCACGGTGTGCTCAGTTACAAAATTCCTATTAGCCCACTGACACCCATCAGTGGTTGTCAACAATGTTTCCCCACTGCATTCACTGGGAATCTTCATAAAATTACCAAAGCAGAGACTCACTCCAGACCCATTGTGGTAAATCTGAATATCTGATTGAAAACAACTGATCTAAGATAGCTGTAAAACTGAGTAGAATGTTAATCTAATTTTGTTTTTTCCCATCCTGGGATAAAGAAGGAAAATCCTGACTAGTCTGGAAATACAGTGGAAAAAATGAGAGAAAATGACATGCTAAATCATGACTAGAAGGTTAAAGGTGAGCACGGGCTTATCTTTTTCCAGGACATCCCATGTCAGTCCAGGGAAACAAAAACATTTGCTTCAAATAATGGTCCCCTCTTGGACTCCAAGTTTCCATGACCCATACTCCACCCTACCCAAACCCTACTGATGAGTGGTAAGATTCTTTGAAGATTGATTCTATTGAATCTATGACCTCAAACATATAAGCAATGTTTGAGAGTTGTTTTCAGGTGGTATTGTCTTAATTGTATTGATTAGAGTTTCCCAACCAATGTGTTCTGAGTGGGTTTACATCCCCTGAGGGCTCCCATCTGTGAGAGGGTGCAGGCAAGGCTGAGCAGACATACACCCCTCGTGCACAAATAGTTAAATGTAAAGTTCCCCAACACTCTAGTCTCAACAGAGAAGCCAGTGAGAACCTTTAAGAACATTAGTCAGATCATGTCTCTCTCTCATTTAAAACTTTCTTATGACATTGGTCCCCTTCAGCCTCTGTGGTGGCCAGGAAAGCCTGGTACACCCAAGAGCCCAGTCCAAAATACTCTGGCCTGGAGCAACCAGATGCATTTAACCCAATGGGAATTAACTGTTATTTTCTATGTATGTAAAATGGAAAAGAGGGAAGTCCTGGAAAAAAGTACAGATGGTAGAATCTTGAGTGTCTGAAATGATAAGCAATACAGAGCACCAGGTTTGAATTCAGAATAGAACAAATTATATACTACACATAAATCCATCCAATAATAGAGGAGGAAAGCCATATGTAGCATACTAGATGTGAAAAATTAAGCAATTTGTACTAAAAGAAATTGCCCCTCTAATATCACCTGGTAACATAAAAATTATTGTCATATTGCTCACAGTCATAGTAACACAATATAATAATACATGAGTACACACAGCAGGTATGGATCATTGGTTGAGTGTCAACATATGAACTAGGAGTTCATGGTTTAATTCCCAGTCAGGGCACATGCCCTGGTGGTAGGCTCGATCCCAGTGTGGGGCATGCAGGAGGCAACCAGTCAATGATTCTCTTGCATCATTGATGTTTCTATCTCTACCTCCCTCTCCCTTCCTCTCTGAAATCAATAAAAATATTTTAAATAATAATAATTATACATGAATATAATAGACTTATGATAGATGTTCAGTGAACATTGATTGAAAATATTATTGTTTATTTATCATCTCTAGAAGAATTATTTCAATACATTCAGATCAGTTTTTCAGTTCCAATTCTCAGATTAAAATTATTAATTTGGACATAAAGAATTACTTCCTTGGGTTTAGTGATCACAAGAGGAAAGTGGTATAGTGCAATTCATGGAAAATGGAATTCTGGGCTAATTATACTTTAATTTCAAAAATATTAAAGATATTTATGTTATGAGATATTTATGTTGCCATCAAAATAGATTCTTAACATTTATAAAGACAGAAAACTCAAAAACACAAACTTATTATACTGTTTATTCATTCAGGTAATTCAGATATTGTTTTCCCAATGATGGCTAAGACATCCTTTTGGGGTTTGTAGATAAGAAACATAGAAATCACATTATATTAAGATCACAAAATATCTCAGTAATCAAGAATAGAGAGGTTCACTTAAAGAAGCCAATGAGAGTTAACAGAAAGTTCTCTGATAGGTTCTAATATTTTAAAAACATTAATGACATGAGCAAAAGACAAAGGAGGGTTCATCTAACCAAAGGCAAACCCAGATGTGTGATGTAAACCAGTAATAAAGATCATTTTTAAAGGTTTTATTAAAATGCTCCTTAAAGAACAAAGGTGGAAAGGACTGGCCCATGGTCTGAGAAAGTGGAAAAACGTTAAATGCAGCAGAAGGCTAAGAGAAGGCAGTGAAAGCTTAGTACCCATTTCTTGTCTTTCTTCTTGTCAAAAAGAACAAATTCAAAAGAAGAGGTACAGCTTTGTTTTAAAAAGGGTCAGTGTAGAGGACTGAAATGGGAGCCAAAGAAAGTGAAAAATAGACAAAATAAAAACAAGGGCAATTTTGCAAAAATTCAAGTTTTTGGGTCGAGTGAGTTATACTTCCAACTATTTGTAGATATATTTGCTAAACTCCTGTCAATAATCCTGCTGGAATTATGGAGAACAGGAAAAGTGTCAGAAAACTAGAAAAAGGCAAAAGTTGTCTGAATTTTATTTGGATAAAAAAACATCAAATGACCTCTGTTTATAAAGTAGCTCCTCTTCAGTTTAGCCACCAAGTTTGGTTGATGGCTATGTAAACAAACAGGGATGGAGTGTATTCAGAGTACAGCAGAGTTCTGATTGGGCATTAATGTCAATCCTATCATGAGTGAGGTCCAGTCACCCAAGTGTTGGTTTCAAGGACTGTTCCTGCAGTAGCCAATGCAGCTTGAGTTTTATAATTTATCTGCTTCCTAAAGAGTCCTATACCTAGTCAATATCCTACAAGGTCTTTCCTTCAAGTATGTATCCTACAAAAAAAATTAATTAATTTTAGAGATAATATTAAATACTACAAAATGCACCTCTTACCAAAATACATGTGCTTGTATCTTATATACTTATAAAATTAATGTTAACTGGGTGAATGAAGTATCCATATGGCCATGTGCCATGATCCATTTTCTATCTTCTCTGTGAATCCAGGAGAATATTTATTATGATATAGCACCCTTTTTTAGAGAGGGGCATGCACACTCAGGCCCTAAGAGAGTGTCTACCCTGCTGCGTGATAAAACCACCTGTGGGATAGTGGGGCTCAGGAGTCACAGTAACAGCCTCTCATTTAACCCAATGGGAATTAAGATAGGACCTGGGTTATAGGAAAATATAGCATATTCATTTTTGAGATATATCATATATAATTAAGCCTAATATGCTAAGTGTCCAGCCATCCAGTCAACTAATCAAAGCATAATATGCTAATGATATGCTAAGGCTGCTCAACCACTCGCTATGACGTGCACTGACCACCAGGGGACAGATGCTCAATGCAGGAGGAAGAGCTACTCAGCCAGGAGACAGGTTTACAGCTGGAGAGTACAGCAGTTTTCATGGGAGCCTCTCCCACCTCCGTGGCAATGCTAAGGATGTCTGACATCTTAGGGAGCAGACGTAAGCTGTCAGCCAGACATCCCCTGAGGGCTCCCATCTGTGAGAGGATGCAGGCCAGGCTGAGCAGACTCACACCCCTCCGTGCATGAATAGTTAAATGTATAAAGTTCCCCAATACCCTGTCTCAACAGAGAAGCCAGTGAGAACCTTTAAGAACATTAGTCAGATCATGTCTCTCATTTAAAACTTTCTTATGACTCCCCGTTTCTCTCTGAGTCCCTGAACGTTATTTGTCATCTGTCTGCCTTCATCTCCTCCCACTTGCCCCACACTCTCTCTGCTTCAGCGTGCTGGACTCCCTGCTGTTTCTAGAATATGCCCACATGTTTGTTGTGGTCTTATGCTTGCTATTCCCTGAGCCTGAAATGCTCCTCCTATTTGGTTTTCTGGAACCTCCCACATTTCATTCAAATCTCTTCCCTGTCACCTTAGAGCAGTCTTTAAATAAACAGATCCTCCTTTATTTAAACTTCAGTCCTCTCCCCATCCAGGCCACCCAATCCTCCCTGGCCCTTTTCTTGCTTCATTTCACCCATAGCACCCACCTCATGTCCTTATAGACAATTTACTTGTTGGTTTTATTGTCTATCTATCTCCACTGAAACCTGAGCCTCATGAGAGCAGCCACATCTTGTCTGTTTTGTTCACTGCTATATTCCCAGGATCAAGAACAGGGACTGGCACATAGTAGGTATTCAAACACATATCTGAGGAATAAATGAATAAATATCCAGTTGGTCTATAACCCAAAAATAAAATTCAAATCTGAGCTGTAGACTTAGTCATACAGGATAGAATGCAAGGAGTGATGGTACCAGAGAAGAGACGGTAGAGGACCTTTCAGCTCCCCCCAGTGCTAAGATTTTAACCTACATATTACACACACATACATACACACACTCATATTCACTCATCCACTCACACAAAATCTCCAAGTAGAACTATATGTAAATCTTTTCCCCAAAACAGTCATCTTAAAAAATACACATTTTCTGGACAACTGTGTTTGGGAATGGCTGGATGATCTCACCTTCTCAGATATTCACAGTGAATATTAATATATTAAAGAATCTGAAAGATAACATGTATTATGAGATCTAATAAAAATATCTCACATTTATTAGTTCAAATAAATGGCTGACAAATACAGATTTTGGTACCAAGAGTGGTTCCAGAGGAACAGAATCTTAACGATGTGTCTTCTGAATTGGTTCCAGAATTTTTCGAACTGAATCTCTAATCTGATTAGATTTAAAGATACTAACTACTTTATTTCCCATAGTAAAGAGAGCACCAATAGTTCATGTGGTCATAATAGCAGCGTATACAAAATATCAACATAGGATGCTCCTAATCAACCCTTATACTAGTAATCTTACAAGTTTCTGGGTAACCATGTAGGTGTTTCCTTTGAGCATTTTTGTCGCACTAACAAGTATAATGAGATTTGCTAATGGCTCCTAAGGTTGCTGAAGAAAGTAGGGAAAGAAAAAGTTGAGCTAAGGGATTCAGATTTCTACCTGAAGTGCTGCATAAATGACTGGAAAGTTTCTATGTCTGCTCTGAAAGAGATTCATTTCCTACAGCTGCAGAGCTGCGATTTCTGAAAACCAAGCCCAGAATCTCATCCTGCTAGTCGCTGGATTACAACACAAATTGATTTCCCAAGAGGACAAATGGTCTACTGTTAAACTGAGGGCTTTGATTGGATGAAATGGGATCCTGAAAAGTGGAATGAGGACATGAAGCCCCTGATGAAGCGTGACTTTTGAAACCCTCAATTCTGATGAGTCTTCTTTGCCAGTAAAAGCAGCCTCTTCACCTATCATAAGAATACACAATAGATTTGGGGTGTCTTAAACATCAGAACTTTGCTTTCTTACAGTTCTAGAGGTTGAAAGTCCAAGATCAAGGTAGCAACATATTTTGTTTCTTCCGAGGCCCCTCTCCTTGGCTTACAGATGGCCACCTTCTTACTGTGTCCTCACATTGTCTTTTCTCTCTGCTGTGCATCCCTGACATCTCCTCATGTATCCACATTTCTCTTCTTAAAAAACCACCAGTCAGACTGGATTATGACCCACTCTAATGGCCTTAATTGCCTCTTTAGAGGACCTATTTCTAAATAAAGTCATTCTGAGGTACTGAGGGTGAGGGTTTCAACATATGAATGTGAGCAATGAATGGGGGTTGGGAAAATACAATTTAGCAGATAACTTGCAATTTTTTTAAGTTTAATTTTGTTAAACTATATTTCCCAAGAATATTTGACTATAGCACCCTTAATTCACATTTTAATTACATATCAAAAAAGTAATGTTATTCACTTCAAATACCCTCTAGCACTGACCTAGACTTATATAGCAATAGCAATATTATTTATACAATATAGACAAGATAATATAATGTAGAATTTATATAATATGTAGTACAATATATGCTTAATATTTATATAGCCATAGCAATAAGAATATTCTTTTTTTAAAATATATTTTTATTGCCCTGGCTGGTTTGGCTCAGTGGATAGAGTGTCAGCCTGCGGACTGAAGGGTCACAGGTTCTATTCCAGCCAAGGGCCCGTGCCTGGATTGTAGACTCAATCCCCAGTAGGGGGCGTGCAGGAGGCAGCGATCAATGATTCTTTCTGATCATTGATGTCTCTATCTCTCCCTTCCTCTCTAAGATCAATAAAAATATTAATATATATATATTATTGATCTTAGAGAGGAAGAAAAAAAGAGAGAGACAGAAACATCACTGATGAGAGAGTATCATTAATCCTCTGCCTCTTGCACAACCCACATTGGGGGTCAAGCCCACTACTGGGGCATAAGCCATGACTAGAATCAAACTGTGACCTCCTGGTTCATAGGTCGACACTCAACCACTGAGCCATGCCTACAAGGCAGAATATTCTTAATAAGAAAACTTTATTACAAAGTGATTAACAAAGCACTTTTATCCATGTAATTTAATTTGATTCTTACTTTCTGTGAGATATAGAACAGATATTATTGTCCCTACTTAGCAAAACAGAAGATTGAATAAGGCCCAGAATGTTTAAGACTTACCAAGTTCATAGAGGTAGTAAATGGCTTCTCATGCTATTGATTTCTTTTCTTGGTGAAATAATTTTTAAATCCTATATAATGCCTACCCTCCCTTAACATTATACCATGCCTCTCACTTTCAGTCAAGACATATTGTGACATGGACTGTACCATATTAGTTAAGACTACAGGCTGTGGAGCTAGTCACCCTGGTTTCAAATCTGCCTTCCTGCTCACCTGTCCTATCATCTTGAAAAAGCAATTAAACATCTCTATCTCTCAGGTATGATATTGATAATAGTATTTATATCTAAAGGAGTTATTGACAGGACTAAATGAGTTAATTCATTAAGGTAATTCCAACAATACCTAGCATATAGTAAATGCTAAATAAATCTTAGCTATGACTATAGAAATATGAGTAACTGGTTTTAATGACTAAATAACATCCTATAACATGGATATATTATAATCAATTCAACCATTTCCCTACTGAGTCCATTTTTGCCATCTGTTTCCCTTCTGAAAAACAAACAAAAAATGAACAACACTTAGGCTGAAAAGAATCCCAAGTGCCATGTTGGCACAAACTCCTGGAATGAAGAACTCCCAAATACCTCCTGGCTCTGAGCAGACTCCAGGAGTGAGTGTGGTGGCCTGATGCTCCTTCTGAGGTCAGCAGACTTAGTGTGGAAGTCTCCTAAGAACAGGCTATCTCAGGGGACTTTGAGTATTTCCTGCCCCTGATCAGCAACATATTTTCTTGCAGTATTTTGGCAGGTTTGTCCTTGTTCCCAGCCAGAATCAGGAAGTTCAGAAGCACATGAAAACAAACAATACATTAAAAATGCTTCTCTCAAATTATTCAAAGTTCAAAAAGCACAAAAAAATTATTCAGCAATATTAGGACTTGGTTGATATTTTATCTTATTAATTATATTTATTCTCATTAATGTGCCCATTCTTTTTTCCTAAACAAAAACTTTTCTTGGCAATAATTCCCACTACTTATTTTTTCCCTGAAGTATATTTAAGTATAGCAAGTAACTAGACAGGGCATCACTATATTTTGTAAAAATGTGTAAGTATTTTCATGACCTGGACTGTTTTATCCTCTGTTCACTTTTCTAATTATTAATATCATCCTTAGAGATTACCACTGAACCACTGATCAGCATAATTTTTCCTAAAAATCCCTTCCCCTCATCCCATCTACCATAGTATTTATATACTAATACTATAAAGCTAATACTACAAAAAATACTTCTTAAAAATTTACCTACCACTTAGAATCCATCTAAATATCAGCTCCTTAATAAAACTTTCCCAGCTCTACACAAGGTCCAAAGGACTCTGCTTCTGTTTCTCACTACAGTCACTCAACTAAGTCCAAAGGACTTCTTTCAATTATAATTTCACTTACCCTTTCAGCAAGCTCTATGTGAAAACCATTCCCTCCCTCTTGAATGACTCTCTTCCACGACATAACGAGCTTCTGGATGTCCTCCCACCTCCAAGGTGGTCCTTTCTTCATGCGTCAACTGCTCCTCCAGCAAGACATTCAGTGTTTCAGCTGCTCAGGGCTGGATTTAGGCCCTATTCACTTCTTACCCCATTTCCTAGGCAACTTCATACAGGCTCACAATTTTATTTGATTTATAAACTTATATCACCATCTCAGACATACCCCCTGGGCCCCAGACCCATATGTCTAACAGCCTACTTGACATTTTTGCTTTGAAATCTCAGTAACACTTAAACTCATTGTGGCCAAAATTGAATGCATAAACTTTTCCCCAAAATCTGGTTCTTCTAGATTTGCCATATCTGTGATTAGCATAATCAATCATCCAGTTATCCAAGCCAGAAATCTAGAAATTATCTTGATACTTCTTTGTCCCTCAGCTCTCATGCAATTTCTCACCACATGTCAATTCTATTCACTTCTCTACTAGTACCATCACCCTTTCCAACCTAAACTATTAGAGTGATCTCCTAACAAGTAATTCTTGCCCCTCTCCAATCCATTCTCCATACTATCATAGGTGTGTAAAGTTGAGGAGGGGCAGGAAAGTCAGACCAGTAACAAAGTATGAAAAATAGCTACTGGTTTTTAAGTGCCTACAGTGGGCCAGGCAGTGTGTGTGTGTGTGTGTGTGTGTGTGTGTGTGTGTGTTTGCGTGTGTGCGTGTGTGTGTGTGTGTGTGTGTGTGTGTGATATGCATTTATTTAAAAAAAAACTTTGTTTTTATACAATTCTGACAATAAAAAGGACTACCCCAGAAATAAGTGAATAATGTGTAAGCTTACATTATTTTCCTTACTTAAGGTAGAATCAGATCACATATTCCCTTAAAAAAAAAAAAAAAACCTCCCCAAATTATTCCCTTTTTTCTCAGTCTTTATAAGAAGACATATTCTTTGTGTTCTTTTAAGTTCTTTTACAGCTTCATAGAATTCTCTTTAGGCATTCCTGCTGCTTCTTTTTCAATACCTTTTTTTTATTAGATACCTGTCTTCCTGCTGATGAAAACTTTTTTTTCTAATTTTCCCTCTGTAAAACCATCAAGCTGAAGAATGTCTAGTTTGAGTTGAAACCTTCTTTGCCTGCTGTTTAATATTCATTTTTACACCACTCAAGTCCCAAAATGCATATCTGTCACAAATACCTAATAATTCTAAGCTAAAGTTGCAACATTGTATTGTATTGGCTAGAGATTCTGACTTGATGAAATTTCCTTTTTCTCGATTTTAATATAAAGATCAAGGTTTATACAAAGAGAATAAATAGCTTACATGCATGGAAACCTTTGTTTCTTTTGTTAAAAGTGTGGTTTCTGGACAACTAACTCCTGGTTTCCCTCTTTTCTACACCCAAAGCACTCTCAGGGACAGGCCATGGAACACACAATTAGTGCAAGATATCAATGGACAGGAAGCCTCCTACTCAGTCCAGTCAGCATGCAGCCCTTAGTGACCAGACAGGCCCAGACCCACTCAAGAAAGCAAAGCAGGTTTGAACCTCCAGAGGAGGAATTTGGTCCAATCAGCCATCTTGGACCTCATGGGAGCTCATATCACTGAGAACAGTCATCTCTGCCTGAGTTATCTCCACTGGCTGCCTAAACTGTCCCATAAATTACAGAGTGATTAAATTACACTCACTTCCTCCCCTTTGTTAGAGTAGATAAACATCTTCAGAGAAATAATTCACTTTGCTAATTGAGAGTAGTCATCTGAAATATTCAGAGCTGCCGGCTGGTGAATGTGCTTGACTGAGATTTGGATATCTGGTTATCTCTGCCTCCATTTTGCAAGTTTGCAGCAGTGACACGAATTGGTAATGCCTAAGAAAGTTCAAAGGGATACCTTTTGTGAGAACTTTTCCTCTCCCACTGTATTTGGGCTTGCATCTTTCTCCCACTACCACCATCTCATCCTCCTCGTCACACCCCTGCTCTGAATTTCTATGCCGTGTTCTCTGCTGCCATTACCATTATCCTCTTCATTCGTCTCAGATGCAACTGCTCTGTCCCTTTCCTACCCTCTTCCCCCACCCTGAAGTGACCTTGACACCACGATGAGGCCAGAGTCTGGTTCTAGTCATGTGGCCCGTGTTTCAGCCACTGTAAGTTGTCATCACCGTCAGAGTCTCCACTCTCGTTGCCAGTTACATAAGAGGCCACACAACTTCTGCTCCCTAGCACAAGCTTTTATTAAACAGAGACAGCCCGCGAGGCCAAGTGGGCAAGAGGTCCATCCCGGAACCACGTCCCCTGGGAGGGTGAGTGGCTGACTCCAGGTCTTGGTTCCTGGAGCCAGGAGCTCAGCTCACTGCCTGTGTTTGCAGCCTTAAATACATACTCAAGGACGACATGTTATGTTTTCAGCCTGAAGGGGCAAACGAGGAGCAGCCCTTTCAAAATAAGAATTCCCCTGCTGTTTGTTTCATTTTGGAACACAATGAGAACAGACTGAGGACATGGCTGAGCTGTCAACGCTTCCTACCCTGCTTCCACAGCACCTTTCCTTTGCCAGAAAGAGAGTTGCTTAAGTTAAACAAGGGCCTAATGAATAGTCAAAATAATTGTTTAGCTTGGATATAAGGCCTTAGGTAAATAGTTGATTGCCTGAGGCTGAGGCCAGTAAAAGCAGTCCAGCAGGACGCCACTTGTTCTGTTCTTCGGACACCAGCCAGTGGCCTCTGCTCCTCCGGGGGCTGTTGTTACTGAATTATTTCTCTCTTCCCACAAGCATATTGAAGCAATTTAGTATCCAAAGGGTTTCATGAAAGCAAGGAGAAGGAGCAAGATCTTTCTGTTATAAATATATACTTAAAACCGTTAATTTTACCATATTAGAGTTTCAGTGAAATGAAATGCTCAAGATACGGAATGTTTAGTGTGTTGGAGAATGTCTAAAATGCATTGTTAGCCCACTTAAAATTGTCCTGCCTCCTGCTTTACTAGTTTTTAACTATAATTGAGCCCTTTTCTAAAACAGCTATTAACTACATATAAAGGCCGTTATTAGATTTATGAGTAATTCTCTTCAAGACTGGAATGGTAGTTATAGACAGTATAAGCACTGAGAGGAAACTTTCAGGTTTGGGTTTTGTAGTTGTTGTTGCTGTTTATTTGTTTTGTTTTGTTTGGTTGGTTGTTTGTTTGTTTAGGGATCTTTACTATTAAGTTACTGCATGGTTATTTGTCTTTTTTTTTTTTTTTTCAAAAAGTGAGGTTGCATCATGAAAATTCTACTTCATTAAGAGCTTGAGTAAATTAGTTGCCAGGTAATTTCAGTTTTGCTGAATAATTGCTTCCCATTTCTTATTTGAAAATAACAGATGCTTTGTTGATCCCGAGCAGGATCTGGTTGTCTGATTCTATAGCCCATAGCCCTGGACTGCTCTTCGAATCAACAACATCCATCTGATTGACTCTTGTATTCATCAAGGTAGCAGATTGCCCTAATATTCAGTTCCAGGATTCATGATGAATATATAGTTGATTTATTGGCAAAAAGTAATCAAAGGCTACATTTGGGTAATAAAAAAAGATAATGCTTAATTGGTTACATAATTTTTTTAAGCTGATAATTTGGAAAAATGGGTAAGAACATGGAGTTTGGAGCCAATTCTGAGTTTGAGCTCAAGCTCCATACTTATTCACTCTATGACCTCAGACAAATCATCAAATTTTCATTGTCTTTAGTTTCCTCACCTGCACAATAGTCTAATAATCATACCTACCTCATTGGGTTGTTGGGTAAATGATGTGAGAAAACATATGCAAATTACTGAGCACAGTGTAAGTATTCATACATAATTATCATCTTATTTTCATGCACCTTATAATTTCTTCACAACAACTCTGTAGAAGAGGCAAAACTGCTATAATTATTCTAATTCGAGTATTAGAAAACTGGACCTCAGAATGGTTCTTAATTTTTCCTAGGTCGCCCAATATGGTGAAATGCTGATCCCCTCAGTAACTGGAGTTCCCTGCTTCCTAGCATGTCACTCTCTTGTTATCAATTCTGCCTCATGGTTCTGTCACCTGTCAGTTTCTCTCAAGTCCTACATGGTAATGGGCCTCCTCTGCCTTATACTCTCAGATGGATAAATGGAATAAATTCTGGCAGAGGCCTTAAAATGTACATTAATATTATACAGAAGTTTTCTGAGAACATAGTGCTCTCAGGAGAGCAAAACCAGAACTCTTTGGTAATAGTGAGAAAAAAATACTAGTGGAGAAATGATTTCCAGTTGGTGAGCCTAGGAGAAGCCCAAAAGGATGACACAACAGGTCAGCAAATACATAAGCCAGTCAGGCTTTTTAAACCAAATTAACATGGACTCATCTATGCGCATTGTTTCAAGTATATGTCTAGCTCACTATCCTTCATAAAATATAAATTCGTTTACAGGCAGTGCTGAATTTGTTATATCATTTTTAAGAATAATTTTTATTGATTTGAGAGAAGAAGGGACAGGGAGAGAGAGACAAAATTTCAATTATGAGAGAGAATTATTGATCAGTTGCCTCCTGCATACCCCTCACTGGGAGTGGAGCCTGCAACCCAAGCATATGTCCTGACTGGGAATCTAACCATGACCTCCTGGTATATAGCTCAATGCTCAACCACTGAGCTAAGCCGGCTGGGATGTTATATAATTTTAACATGCTATCCTGTTGGCTATTAAAAATACAGCTTCTAGCATGAGCAGTCTGTGATTTTTGTTTTCATTTTAAAAACCAGCTGTGCCCACTCTATAAGGTTAGAAACCAATGGTATTGAGGAGAGAGCACTCTGCCTATGAACTTTAACAACCTAGATTTAAGGACTAACTCTACTAATTATAAGTTTAAAGCACTATAAACTCAGGCAGTCAATTAAAGTCAATAGATATCTACTGAGAGCCTTTAAGGGACCTGAGCCTAAAGCTGGGGTTAGGAGAGTAAAAGTCCTTCACTTTCTTCTCTTAGCCTCTATTTTTCTCACCTATAAGGAATAATAGTGACTCTCTTTACAAAGCTAATCTGAGTGAGGGCCTAATGAGATTAAATGAGAAAAAGTATATACTGTAAGGTTTGTGAATATGCTTTGTAAACTCTTTAGAGATTTATAAACAGACGGGGCACAAGACAACTGCTGAGAAGTAAATCCTTCAACTCTATTGACCATCTACCCCCATGAACTTATCATAGCTGACAGCCTTCCCTAATTTGATATCATCTTATATTTATACTTCAAATATTTTTCCATAGCTTCCCTTCTCTTCCCTCTTCACTATACTCCATAAATTGTAACATTCTTTAACATCCATATGTCACTACAGTATCAGATTAGCACTAAATAAGACACTAATATAGAATTCAAAGTAGAGAATAGCCCAAGGCCTTAGAATTTACAGTTTATAAGCCCAGGTGCACACAAGGCCCATCTGTGAGGGGTATTTTAAACATTGTCAATTGCATGGGCTATGACCGATGAAGATCTCACCCAGTTACTAGTTAACCCCAAAAGTTAGAAAGACTCTTCACTCATAGGCTGAGGCCACAGTATCACCCCAGGTCGGGGAAAGAGTGGGTCATGAGAAAGGACCCATTACTCGTGGAAGAAAACTTTCCTAGTTCCAATGTTCAGAAATATATTAGGTCTTATGTACTTGTACCTCTCTTCTGATTTCCTGTTGTATGTACTAATTGGGAATTTGGTCTTTCTATTTATTTTTGCCACTTAGAATCTGGTAAGTACTAGACAATACACAATGAGCAATGGAGAAATACAGAACGTGTAATATGAGTAATCCTTACTTTGCAGGACTGTGTAAGAAAGTAAATGCAGCATTTATTGCCAGGCAGCAAGTGTTATTTTATATTTTCCAACCAATGACACCTTGAAGTGAGGCAATGGAGGCTCAAAGTCTGCTTAATCCAAGGTCTACATTATTCTAACATTCAGGCTTCCTCCACTCTACCTCAGTACCTCCCTTCATCTGGAAAGCAGGACACACCGAAAAGGAAAGTGAACACAGGCATTAAAATAAACCTACAAATAAGTAGAAACTCTACAGACTTTCCTAATGTCCAAGGGAGGCTGAGTCTGAAGGGCCTGGAGCTAGGCTAGCCTTCCTCTGAGCAGACTCTGAAACAGATCAATGATACAACCTGGGGAGCCAGGCAAGTGGACGCCAGTCAGAAAACAGTTGTGCTAGATCCAAGAGGAATGACCCTGGGTGTCCAAATGTCTAATAAGAATAAAAGTTCTAATCCCAGCACACCATTTGTCCTTCCAAATTAGGATGCTTCATCTAAATGACCCTTGGAAGGATAAAAAGGCTATGAAAACTTTGTAAATTACTATAATTTTCACAGTCCCATCTTCCAGGCAAATTATAAAAGAGAATGCTGCTTTCTTTCTTAGTTTTGCCAAGTTCATTAGGCTCAGCATTCATTAAATATCCCTTCGTACATGGCACTCTCTGAAGCAAGATGAATGGAAATCATGTTTCTCCTGATATTTTGTGTTGGTTCCAGTGACATAAGTGGGTAAGAGGATTTACAGAGGAAAAGTGAATAAATACACTTGGCAATGTTTTCAAACGTTTGTTTGGACCTTCTGTTTTCTAGGAGATGTACGACTAAGGGGTCAGACGGGGGTTCCTGCTGAACGCCGCGGATCCTACCCATTCATTGACTTCCGCCTACTTAACAGTGAGTAATCAAGTGTACCTGGAAAGGAACAAATGTTTTCTTTTTTTGAAAAAAAAAAATCTAACTTCCCTCTGAACTTCAAAACCCTCTGAGGTCTGCCTTCCTTCCTCCATCTCTTCCCTCCCAAGTAGAACTTAACCCTTTGTCTTTAGATTTCCTCACTAGTGAAGTAATTCTGACTCTGCCCTCACAGAGATTTGGGGGAAGGGGTGTCAAATGAAATCACGTCAGTTTTTAAAATATATATATATAAATCCTAAAAATTAAGTCCTACACAAGGAAACTCTTGTTTTCATTATTCACCATATTCTGTCTACCTTCAGCCATTAGACCAGACAAAATTCTATAATTTTATAGTTTAAATAAATTCTATAATTTATTTATATAAAAATATATGTAAAATAAGGAAACCTATTCTAGGGCTTCTCTTAGTAATCTACCCAATATTAATTCTTCTTTCTTTGTCTAATCCAAATCCCTGTGGCTCATTCTTAGGTTCATAGCAAAAGCCCTTCACCACAGTGAGGTCCTTTTAGTCTGCATTTGCCACTCCCTCCATTATGACTGCCTCGAAAGTTCATCTATTTCATCATATATCAGTCCTCATTTGGAATTTTGTTCCACCTTTGGTTCATAATTGTCTTAATATCAAATTCCTTTGGCAATCCAAACCAGTGACCAGTCACCCCTCCAGATTTCCTATCTCCTAACTATCATAATTCTTCTTAACTTTGGACTTGGAGGTGGGGATAGAAAGTGGATAAATCTCCCTCACAGTTTGTTCCAAGGTTTTCAGTGTTCGGTTCTCATATCATTTCCAATCTATACATTTCAAAGTTCTGGGTTGTGCCCACAGAGTATTACCTTTCTTTGGCATAAACAAGTTCAGCTAAAGAGGTAATTTGATTTACCTCGACCCTTGGAAATTTCTAGGAGAAATTAGAACTGGCTATTTCGGATCCTTAGATCCTCAAAAGGCCAACAGGAGATGGATTAGTTTTTATTTGTTTTGTTAACCTGCCATATCAATATGTAATATCTGTTTTCTCAGTATTTCTAGTATAGTATTTCTATACTAGGGACAACCTCCTCAACCCACACCCCACATTTTAGAACTGAGTCTCTGACCAATTTGATATTGAATACAGCATGTGGGGAGCTCTGACAGTTCCTCTTACCTCTCCTACTGCACTGAATGGGCTGTGTCCCATTGAAGTTACCCCATTGATAGTCTCGAGTTTGTATGCGTTTGCAGATCCCAGGCATATGTTCCATTATGCAGGGTGGGGATGAGCCTGGGGCCCAGTTCACTGTCTCATATAGATCAGAACTCTCAATGGCATCACATACTGAATGTCAGAGAGAGAAAATAACCAAAATGCCTCTTTTCAATAGTAGATATGATATTATATCATGTTTTGTAATATAAAGTGTAAACAAATCTGGAAAATTTCTAATACTTCTTTTTACGATTCCAAGGTTCCAAATGATTTTTTAAAATATTTATTTATGTATGTGTTTTAGCGTTAATAACAACTGATGGGATTATGAAATATTTTGCTTCAACATCAATTTCTGTAACATAGAATATGTTTTTTAATAATTAGCTTGTTTTACTTTTTTAAGTTGAAAAAAACTGGAACAATACAGAAAAATATAAACAGAAACTCAATGCAGATAATATTTCACTGTTATTCACCATATACTACATCATGTGCAAGCAGGTATCATCCAGTCACCTCTCTACTGTAGATCCTTCAGGAAGTGCCTAATTAGTGCCTGGACCAATCCCACCTGCTTCTCCTGGCCCAAGGTACTCTCTGCCCCTCCACTCCCAGTTCACCCCACCTGTTGCTCATGCCCTCTACTTGATAAGTGACACTGTTGTCTATCCATCCTGAAATCCTCTTTCTCCTCTGCTCAGCACTCCACTCTGAAGAACTCTTTCACTTTCCTTCCCAGGAACACATGCAAAGAAATACTCATTAGCCTTTATTGTATTGTGCTTTATAAATAGTCTCCATTTTTTCTCCCTCGGTGTATAAAACATATCCCTAATCTATTTCAATCTAATTCAAGATCTTAAAGGATTTTCTCCTTATAGTTAATGAGCTCCCAATATCTATTGTTAACTTACCAAACAGATTAAAGTATCCCCTCAAAAAGATTAAATTAAACTAGTGACTCAGTGCATGAGATTCGTGCACATTAGAAGGGAATTAATTAGAGGAGATATTTTAATATTGCTACTTGCCCTTTCTCTATAATAGAAGTGTCAGAGATGAAAGAAAATTAGTAAAATGTATATGAAAATCTCCCTCCTGTCAGAGTCTGGGGCATCCTGCTAGAGTCAAGTCCCCGCCCATCACCCACAGGCTCTTCAAAAACGAAGGAGACCCAGACCAGGCTGGCTCCACCCCCACTGGGTGAGATCCAGACCCGGCCGACCCCACCCCCATCAAGCCTCTCTGGGCAGGGAGGCACAGCCTCAGGTCCCCCAACCCAGTGCTCAGTGGGCAGCATGGCCTGAGGACCCCTGTCAAGCCCCGCCAGGCAGGGGTGCGGCCTCAGGTCTCTCGGCCCAACACTAGGGCAGGGGACACAGCCTGACTTCCCCTGTCAAGCTTTGCAGGTCCCTCACCCCGGCCAGGTGCCATACAACCTCAGTTCTCTGCTGTTCAGTCATGACATTATGACCTCTCAGCTAATTTACACATTCCTCTATTATATAGATAGATGACTATAAATGTCATTAGCTCCTTCCTTACATTTAGCTGAACAGCTCAGATAGTACTGAAGCCTCTGAGATTTTTCTTTTTGGGGCATTTTCCTTTTCATTGTCTAATGCCCCAAATACCTTGTTAGGGGGATTAGAACCAGTAGCATTACTGTGGTCACTCGCCACAATTTCCTAACTTAGCCTTCAATTAAACAGCTTCTTAGTAGGTAACAGATGTATATGGATATCTGTGTTATGTACGGTCACATAATGAGATATAATAGAGGTCATATCTCCTGCTACTTAATAAGCACTCTATTTAATTCTTAGTCATGTTTTTGTTCCAGTTTGTCTGAGTTGTTAGTGTGCTTTCTACCTAAAGGGAAACATTTTAAACATAACTTTATAAAGATTTTAGGATAAGTGCCTAAGAAACATTTTCTCCTAAAACTTTCCTTTTACTAACAAAGCGTGAATGCAATTCAACACAGAAAGTATCTCACTAGTTTAAAATGAGTTTTTAAATATCATTTTCCATAATTTTGAGTCATTTTTTCCCAAGTATAGGCAGAGATCCAAGACTTCATTTTCCTCAGGTGCTTCCAGTTTTGCTAGCATTTGTTGGACTTATTTTTTAAACCACTTGTAAGAAAATATGAATTACCATGACCTCTAGTCCCTGTGCCTTACACCCCTGAAACCTTCCTTCTAATATGCTTTGTGAAACCCACATAGCTCCTATTCTCTGTCCAGAATGTTCCTGGGTGTTTGCCCTCTGTCATTCACCTCAATATATGTCTTGAATGGTTGGAACATGCACAACAAAAATGTACATTGAATAGTAAGGCCCATTGAACATTTCCATTAGTTCCTATAGCCATAGCCCCTACTTGTCACAGCAGATCAAGAAATGTCCGAATTAATATCTAAAATAACTTTCCTTCTATCAGAACAAAGTTTCTAAATATTATATCAGGGGTGGGCAAACAGGAGCTAATGCATCAAATCTGTGTTCCCATCCCTGCCTGTTTTATAAATAAGATTTCTCATTGCAGTGTTTTTTATAATAGCCAAGATTTGGAAGCAGCCCATCAGTAGATGAGTAGATAAAAAAGCTGTGGCTCATTCACACAATGGAATACTACTCAGCCATAAAAGGGGACTCTGCTTTGGCCAGTTTAGCTCAGTGGATAGAGCATTGGCCTGTGAACTGAAGGGTTCCAGGTTCGATTCGAGTCAAGGGCAAATGCCCAGGTTGCAGGCTTGATCCCCATTTGGGGGCATGCAGGAGACAGCCAATCAATGATTCTCATTGTCAATGTTCTCTCTGTCCCTTTCCCTCCCTCTCTGAAATCAATAAAAGTGTGTTGTATTTTTTTTTTTAAAAAAAGGAAGGAATTCTTACCTTTGTGACAGCATGGATGGACCCAGAGAGTATTAGACTAAGTGAAATAAGCTAGTTAGAGAAAGACAAATACCATATGATCTCACTTCTATGTAGACTCTAATGAACAAATAAACTAACAAACAAAATATAAACAGACTCATAGATACAGAAAACAGACTGGCAGCTCTCAGAGAGGAGGGGGCTGGGGGGCTGAGTGACAAATGTGAAGAGATTAAGAAAAAAACAATAGACACAGATAACAGTAAGGTGATTGCCAGAGGGAAAGGGGGGTAGTAAAAGAAGGTAAAGGGGGGATAAATGGTGACGGAAGCAGACTTGACTTGGGGTGGTGAATGCAGAGTACTATATACAGATGATGGATGTATTATAGAGTTGTACACTTGATAACTGTATAATTTTATTAACCAATGTCATCCCAATAAATTCAATAATTTTTTAAATAACCTGAGGAAATAAAGATTCCATTGGAACACAGCCATGCCTATTTGTTTACATATTATCTGCAGCTTCTTTCACTCTATGATGGAAGAGTAGTAACAACAGTGACCATATGGCCCATAAAACCAAAAATACTTACTATATGGCCTATACACAAAAGTTACCAACCCCTAACTTAGATTTTTAAACAGAATTTAAAAGACTGTATGACATCTACATAGGCACATTCAGTCCAGTCTATTTTTCTTTATTAATATCACTTTTTTTCTTTTCAATTTCCAGTGCCATTTTTTTACTTTTAAAAATGGATTCACATTGACTAAATTAAATGAGACAGATGTATAAACAAAAAGGGCACCTCTCTTACTGATCCAGATTTAATATATCCTATATAATGAAAGAGAAACATGCAAATTTGACCGTACCTTTACTCCTGATTGGCTATGCTACCAGCCAATCAGGAGTGGGGGTGGGATCAAGTGGCATGAGCACCAGGCCCCAGGGTGGAGATAAAATGGTGGTGGTGGCAGCGAGTGCCCAGCCCCCAAGTGCTATAAGGGGAAGCAGTGGCAGCAGCAACAGTGGTGGTGGCGGCAGGGAGCACCCGGCCCCCAGGCACTGTGAGCAGAAGTGGCGGCGAGCACCCAGCCCGCAGGGCCAGGTGGTCACAGGCAGCCGGGGCTGAGCTGAGCAGGGCAATGGCTGGGTGCCCAAGGCCTAAAGCTTTACCAGAGGCTTTAGGCCTTGGGCAGGTTGGGAGTGAGCCATCAGTTGGACATCCCCTGAGGGCTCCCAGTATGTGAGAGGGGGCAGGTTGGGTTGAGGGAAAACCCACCCCAGTGCACGAATTTCATGTACTGGGCCCCTAGTATATATATAATTGATTTCAGAGAGATAGGGAGAGGTGGAGAGAGATAGAAACATCAATGATGAGAAGAAATCATTGATAGGCTGCCTTCTGCTTACCCCCAAGTGGGGATGAGCCCTGAGAAGGGATTGAACCATGACCCACAACATAGGCTGCCTTCTGCTTACCCCCAACTGGGGACGAGCCCTGAGAAGGGATTGAACCATGACCCACAACATAGGCTGCCTTCTGCTTACCCACAACTCGGGCATGAGTCCTGAGAAGGGACTGAACCATGACCACTGAGCCATGCCAGCTGGGCCTGATCCAGGTTTTAGATTCCACAATTACAATTTCTAACTTCACAATTTTTTCTGGAAGAGGTATCCTTTTCCCCAAATTTTTGAGGGCACGGTACTATAATGCCCATGTACTTATTTGTCCACATAATAGGTGACAATATATACCTGGTTGCCTGGTATAGTTCTAGTTTGCACCTGTTGTCCAGGCATATTTATTAATAATGCCACCTTTCACTCCCAAATACTGGCTTGAACAATAAATTGCAAAGCCATTGGATAATGTAGTTTTTCGCCCAAAAGATCACTTGGAGAAAATAGCTCTCACATGTCACCTGCATTCTAGAAATGAAAATGAGAAAAATCTGTCTAATGATATCTATCCAGATCTATCCATTTTTACATTAACATATATGTAAGATAAAGTTACTTGTTATCAGCCAATTGCATTTCAACTATTAATATTTCAAGCAATTTTTAAAAGGGACAGCTATATGAATTTTCAGAGGCTTCTCGGGATAAGTAGCAGGAAACAGTGCCTTCAGCACCATTGTGTGGAACACAGGAATGATAGGCCTTTTAAGAAGCCAGTTATTGCTACACCTGAGTATGGACAGGCAGAGCAGAGGGGGGAAAGGGGTAACAATTATTTTTGTTCCACATGAGAAAACAGGAGGAGGGGGGGAGGAACAGAAATATAATGGTTCTATTATACCAATATCAACTTCCTATAGATTTATTTCCCAATTTACTAACTCTGTTGATGAGGGAAGAGCAACAAGAGAGGAGAACATGTAGAGAAAAGTGTTCAGAGAGGCATGTGGCCACAGAGGTGAATGTGACAAAAGCAATCACAATTCTCTGCAGAACAGGTGGCTACAGTGGCTCCTTCATCTTTCTCTCCTGGTTTAATATAATCAGTAGCCTGAGTAGATAATGACTAGGTGGAGATGTTCCCCTGGCAACCATTTCAGACCAACAATGCAATTTCCACACTTGCTCCGAATAGGGAGGGACACACAAAGCCAACATCCCCAGTGACTGTAGAACCTGCGGGAAAGAAGCTTCCACTGGAGATGTCAGAGCATCCACATCAGCTGCCACAGAGATCCTGGGTTCCAAATCAGCTCTGGGCTCTGCAATAGTGGGTTAATTGGCTATTTGGTTTTCCTGTGGCTTAATTTGCTAATATTGATTTTTAAATCTCTATTCCTCTATAGCTGCCTTTCTAGGCAGGGCCAGTTTAGCTACACAAGCACGTGATAATTTTACTATAGCTACAAAATATTTTCCTTTCCTTATTATTTCTGAAAGAGAACTAATATTTACACACACACATGCACACATATATGTAAAGGTATAAGTGACACGGAGACTCAAATGCTCTTTTAAAAGCTGCCATCTAAAACATATTACACCCTTAGGAACACAAAATATAAAACATATCCGCGAAGGACTGTCAACCAACCAATATGTTACCACCCAGTGTGTTACCACCTGGTGCAAAGTGATAACTCAGCTTCAGTAATCTTCTTAAAGATAACTTTTCATGTTACCTATGAGAATGAGATCCACACAAAATGCAAAGATCCTAAATTAATAAAATGTTATAGGATGAGATGTTGTTTAAAGTTATAAACTTGTAGCTAATAAGAAAATAAGTCCTAAAGATCTAATGCACAGGGTAGTGATTATAATCAACAGTGCTGCATTATAAATTTACACAAATTTGTAAGTCAACTATATCTCAATAAAAAAAGTAAAAAGAACAATAGAAAACAAAATGTAATTAACACATTCTTTAAAATATATGATAGGGTGATTTGAAAGAAGTGCAGTAAGGGGATGATATCCCACCTTTCTCAAAGCCCTGGTCCCCAGCCCTGAGCTCATCAAGCAGACAAGGGAAATGTCAGCTGGGACTGAGACTTCTCATGAGTGCCAAGGTAGCACCCCACAGTTCAATATTTTCCTTCCTCTAGAAGAAAGGCCAAGCACTGGTTGTGGTTGTGGTGCCTTCTGACTCACCTGGACCATGTTGCATGACGTGTACTCAGGGTTTCTGGCTGCAAGTTCCCCAGTACTTCAGATGCGGAAATGCCAGACCAGTAGGATGGTTAGCCACTGAAATGCCACTACATTGCAGAAGACAGAGCTGATGGCGTCCTCACTGTTTCACTCATTCCTTGTCACTACTCATCAGTGACCTGGGGTTGGCAGTGTTCCAGGAGATACAAAGATGAACGAGGCATACCCACTGCCTTTGCGGAATATTTAGAGACACAAGCAGCTATATTTTAAGGGATGCAATACATCTGTAATACATGCATGTATGATGGTATTATCCTTAATATGAAAGGCATGTATCTGTGTACATGATTCAGAGGAGAGATTCATTAACATTGGGAATGTTGAGAAAGGGAATAATTAATTTTGTCTTGGAAAATTGGAGAAGCCTTTTTGGAGGCATTAAAACATGAGAAAATTCTGAAGCAACAACAAAGTGAAGGAGAGCTGCATGCTAAAACCAACTTTTAGGGCTTCAAGATCTAAGGAATCAGGAAAGAGTTGTCAACATTTCTATTCAATTGGGTATAGATTCTACTGAAAATTAGGTTTTCAAGTAAGACCAGAGAAGTCAGGAGAGATCATGCAACATACCCAACTGTCTGAGAAAGACCATAGTCACTCATACACACATACACACACACACACACACACACACACACACACACACACACACAAACAAACAAAGTGAGGGAGAGGGGGGGGGGAGTTTTAATCTTCTAATGCTAGTATTAAAAACAACCATTGCTTTCTGTTAACCTGGCAGATGCCATTTAACAGATTTATTTTTTATCTGAGTGATGAAAAACAGAAAATTTAATCAGGGAGTCCAATATTTCCTTTGGGTTATTATTTATTCATTCATTCATTCAACAAATAGAACACCTACTCTATGCCAAGCAGACCATGAGGCCAAAGTATCCTGAGCCACATCAATAACCATTGGACTAAGATAACTTTTTTAATCCTCACCTGAGGATATGTTTTTATTGCTTTCTAGAGAGAGAGGAAGTAAGAGAGAGGGAGTGAGAGAAACATTGATGTGTAAAAGAAACATTGATTGGTTGCCTCCAGTGGGTGCCCCAACTAGGCATCACACCCACATGGGATACCATTCAGCAGTAAAAAATAAGGATCTCTTACCCTTTGAGATAGCATGGAGGCACCTGTAGAGTATAATGCTAAGAAAAACAAGCCAGTCAGAGAAGACAAGTATTACATGATCTCACTCATATGTGGAATCTAATGAACAAAATAAACTGATGAACAATGTAGATCCAGAGACATAAAAGCATGGAACAGACTGTCAGATCTCAGAGGGAAGGCAGGGGTGGGAGGGTGGGTGGGAAGAGATCAACCAAAGAACTTGTCTGCATAAATGTATAACCCATGGACCTAGACAATAGGGTTGTGAAGGCCTGGGGCAGGGAGCAGGAGTAGGGTAGAAAAGATCAAAGGAGGAGAAAAGGGGACATATGTAATACAATAAACCTTTAAAAACCACACCCAAACAACTTAGGTATGTGCCCTGATTGGAAATGAACCTGTAACCTCTTGGTATATAAGATGATCCTCCAACCAATTGAGCCACCTGGCCAGGGCTGAAATAACCTTTTATATGATGACTAGCTCTTGTCTCAAACTGCTCTTGACTACAGTTTTTCAGAAATACCAAATGTAAGCATCTGAACATTTATTTTTAACTCCACAAGGATTAGGGGGTAGCAGGGTAGCACCTACCACATCCTATCCCTAGACTGAGGATTCTGAGTGCTCAAAAGGAAACTTTCAGATATTGCTCTAGTGTCCAAGATCTAACAACCTCATTACATGGACAAGACAAACACACACTAAACCAAGAGCCATACAAGAGCATAAATTATCTAGTTCTAAAATAATTGACACCAACAGTAAATCAGATACAAGAGAAGGCAGAGATTACTAGGTGCCATGAGCAGAAGAGAGCTTTGTTGTCTGGTGCTGACCCCTGAAAGATAAGGTAGAGTTTTGACTAGTTAATAAATTGTCTAGAGTGAGACTGAGCTGACAAATGGGAGACATTAATTCACTAAGTAGGAAGAAGTTCCAGAAACTAGTGAAGTATGTTGGCTAGAGTGAAAATGAGTCTTAGAATGCCAAGATAAAGAATTTGAACTTGATTCATTACACAAAGAGGATCACTAGAGAATTCTGAGAAAAAGATGGCCAGCATAAAATAGTGTTTAAGAACATTAATTGATACCCATATGTAGGAGAGACAGACTCAAGGAATCAAGAGCAATGTAAGATTACAATGGCAATAGAAATAAAGGTATAAATCCAGAGATGATGTGGAGAAGAGGAAATAAAACTCAGTGATACTGAAAGCTCCAAGGGTTGGCCTGGCCATTTGAAAAATTATACATGAGGTCAATGGTAAGGGAAGTTGATGGGTGAATTGGGGAGAATATCATAAACTCATTTGGGACAATTTATTTGGTAGAAATATCCAAGAGAGAGCTGGAAATAAGGTACTGTAGTGCAGTTGGGAGAGGTCTGATTTGGAAATTTTACTTGGGAATGACAATCATCCATGATCCATGGCTAGAACAGTATCACAAAATCAACAACTTCATTGTTTAAGGGCCCCTATAATTTTAGTTTATAACAAGCTTAATTCAGCAAAGCTCAAGACTGTTGACAATAAAGTCCACAAAAAAGTAAGTTTCGCCAGAAATTTATTTTCCTCTATGAGAAACTGTTTAGATTCTACCCTTGCTCCCCACTACCTACCACCAGCACCATTGTGGGTTCTATTTGGTACAAACATGGCTGCTTGTGTCCTGGCCCAGTGGGTTTGCTAACTCACCTGAATACAGCAAGATAAGTGGCAATTTTCTATTACAGCACTTGCTTTAGTAAAATCCTAACCTAATAAGAGTATTTCTAGTGACTTTTTTTTCATAGTGGCTTCTCTGGATTTCTGGAGACCATAAAATGTGGAGAAGCAGGAGTAAACTTTCTTCTGATTAAAGTTACCCTATGAGTAACAGAGCTAGAATGACTTGTTTATTAAATAAAATTAAAGTAAAAGTAACCTCATACCCAGAAGCAGGCACAGCCTATCTCTTATGACTTCATTAATAAACAAAATGAGGATTATGTCCTCTTATTGATACCCTAACTTAAAAGTTTTAGAAGATCTGAAGACTTGCCATGGTCCCCATTTGACTAGATATATGAAAAAAAAATAGAGTGTGTTCCATCCTTGGAATCTTTTGTGTATTTCCAAACTGAGATCTCAGGGTTAACATGGAAGATTAAGATCTTGTTTTCTCTCTAGCTAGCAAACCAAATTGCCTTAGGGCTCCTGGGTGGTTTATTACTTATAAGCAACCTTGGGAGGAAGAGCAATGGAACCAATGCCTGAGGAAAGCGGCAGCAATTAGGGAGAAAAAGTCCCAAGGGAAGGTGGCCCATGTCACTGCCTCTGACAATAGCCACCACAACAGCCTTGAGATGGGAGGTGCTTAATCCCAGGTACTACAGGAAGCAGGAGCCAAGTGTTGATCCCTCTTGGTCAAGGTTCCCCGAAGCTGTTATTTCCCTAAGGTCTAAAGGCACAATAGGGCTGCTTGAACACTGGAAGTAACAGGCCATTATCACCCAACCACATGCTGCTTGTCTGACTCCTGTGGTTGCACTACCCCACCCCCTCCCCCCCAGAGTTCCACTCACAGTGAACTCCCGCTGCCCAGGGCACACTCTAAAGCATGGTCAACAGAGGAAGCTAGCAGAAAGATAATGAGCTTTGAAGTGAGACCAGGTTTGAATCCTACCTCTTTTGTGAGTTTGGTAAAGACATCCAGACTACTTAATATCCATGCATGTGGAAGGAGAATGTAACACCCGCCTCACTGGATAGAGGTGAGAAGTGAATGTGATCAATGTATCCAGCAAACTGTCTTACTCACAATAGATCTTCAATAAATGTAGTTGAACTTTAGATGTACCTTCTTCTTCGTCTGAGTATCACCTCCCCAGCCACCTCTGCTCTTAGGAAGCACTGGCCTAGCCTTTTTCAACCCTCTCAACGGTCTACCTCATGATAGTCATTTCTCTCCTCTGTGCTCACCCCATCTCCAAAGCATATATTACATTGTAACTGCAGACTCACTGAACCTGAGCTTCTGGATAGTGTCTTGAGGTAACACAGCATATCTAGCTCTGGGCCTTCCATGAGTATTTAGGAACCATGAGTATCACTTGGAAATCACTGATATAGGTCATTTATGCCATATAAATATCATATCAAACAATAGTGATATTAATAGCTAATATGTATGGAGCTCTTGGCTTCTAGACACTGCTTTACGTGCTTTGTATTGATCAACTCACTTAATCCCCACAAGATCCCTATGAAGCAGACACTACTATTTAAACAGAAGCCCAAAGAGTAAAAATAACTCACCCCCAAAAAACTTGTCACCCAGAATTCAAACCCCAAAATCACAAGGCCAAAGCACAAGCTCTTAAGCATAATAGAATATAATTCTTCCTTATATATGAATTTTAATGTTCAAAGTCAATAGATATATGCAGTATATTCCATTTATAAGACATATATATGACAATTACAAACATTAAATATTTTTTACATTATAATAGTAATTTCCCTTTTATAGTACATTGAGACTATTTACTTTTTGGTGTGAAACTGCTTCAATATTGAACAAAATTGTTATATAATTAATTGTAAAATTAATAATTAGTAATTATATATCTATGTAAATATCAGATTTTGCAGATTTTCAAATGTATTTTCTAATATTTCAGAAGGTCCCAAATGAGGAATTGCTCACTTCATCACCAACCCTGTGCTCTATGATAAGAAAGAGAAGGGTGTGGTGGTGACAGCTCTGGACTCTTGTCAGCTGTCTCCATATAAGGAGGAAATGGAATCACTATTGTGACAAATTAAAGTCAGATTTGGGACTGCCACCGGTTGCCTTAATTTTTCTCAAGGGGAGTTGGTTATTTCCTGTCATGCAAACTGTGCTTCGATGAAAGACAGTTTCTCAAAATGTTTATAACACAGGATGGGGCAACAGTAAGTTTATAGTCGTGAGTATGCAAAACAGAGTTTAATCTTGTTCTATTATTTGTTAATCACTGTGTCATTTTCCATATGAACAATTGTAAACCTACTTTTTCCCCACCCTGTATATTAAGTAAAAATAAGTAGGATACAAAATTGTATATTTTAAAAGAAGATCTCAGTTATGTTTTTTTAAATATACCTAAATTTAATCAGGGATTATTTCTAGGTGATTATTATTTCCTTCTTTCTATTTTTTCTACCATAGGCATATATTCCTGTTATAATCTCAAAAAGTAAGATTTTTTTTCATTTTTTTATCTTTATTGTTCAGTTTATTGATTACATTGTTTCCCCTTTTTTATCCCCCTATAGCTCCCCTCCACCCTTTACCTATCCCACCCTCCACCTTTACATCCCCCTCCCCACTGTCCTCTCCCATTGTTGCAAGATTTTTGTCCAGTCTCTTGCTGTACTTCCCACAATCCTTTTCTCCCCAAGAATTGTCAGTCCATTCCCTGTCAATGCTCATGATTCTAATATATTCACCAGTTTATCTTGTTCATCAGATTTTTAATCCACTTGATTTTTAGATTCATTTGTTGATAGATGTGTATTTGTTGTTCCTAGTTTGCACTTTTATCTTTTTCTTCTTCCTCTTCTTAAAGAATATCTTTCAGCATTTCATATAATATTGGTTTGGTGGTGATGAACTCTTTTAGCTTTTTCTTATCTGCGAAGCACTTTATCTGACCTTCAATTCTGAATGATAGCTTTGCTGGATAGAGTAATCTTGGTTGTAGATTCTTGCTATTCATTATTTTGAATATTTCTTGCCACTCCCATGGCCTGCATCGTTTCTGTTGAGAAATCCGCTGACAATCGTATGGGTGCTCCCCTATAGGTAACCAACTATATTTCTCTTGCTGCTTTTAATATTCTCTCTTTATCTTTTGCTCTTGGCATTTTAATTATGATATGTCTTGGTGTGGTCTTCTTTAGATTCCTATATTTTGGGGTTCTGTGTACTTCTTGGGCTTTTAAGTCAGTTTCTTTCACCAGGTGGAGGAAGTTTTCAGTCACTATTTCTTCAAGTAGGTTTTCATTATCTTGCTCTCTCTCTTTTTCTGGCATCCCAATAATTCGGATGTTGGTATGCTTGAGGTTGTCCCAGAGGCCCCTTACACTATCTTCAATTATCTGAATTCTTTTTGTTTCTTGCTTTTCCAGCTGAGTGGATTTTGCTTCTTTGTATTTCAAATCTTTGACTTGGTTCTTGTGGCCCTCTGGACTGCTTTTAGGACTTTGTGTAATATTCTTTATTTCAGTCAGTGTATGCTTGATTTCTAGTTGGTCCTTTTTCATATCCGTGAGGGTCTCATTCATATCCTCAGAGGTCTTGTTCATTTCCTTGAGGGTCTCATTCATTTCCTTGTAAGTCTCATTCATTTCCTGGTTGGTCTTGTTTATTTCCTCATAGTTCTCATTAAGTTCATCGGCCTTTTCTAGGAGCCTCTTGAAAAGCCTTATAACCGTGGTTTTGAACTCTATGTCTAGTCGTCTTTTTTCCTCCATTTCTTTCATACCTGATTTCTTTCCATATCTCTGCATGGTGACTGCTTTATGTGGTAGATGTCCTCTAAGGGTCAGTGGCACAGCCTCCCCAGTTACTTGAGGTGGGTACTCTTACTGCAATCCTTTATTGGTTGTACAGTATTTTTTAATTTAAGCCTAGCTTGTTGTTAGCCCTAGGAGGGTTTGACCTCCAGGCCAATTGGCTGTGAAGGGAGACTGTGTTCAGGGTGGATGGGCAGAGTCTCTGAGCTGAGCAGGCAGCCTCAGTGTCAGCTACGTCCTATGCAGCGCTCACGCACGGGTCTCTGTTGGATGGGGATGGCTGCAGGCACCTCCAAGAGAAAGCCGCTAGTCTCTTCCCCTTGCCAGACAACTCTGCCTCTCCCCAAATGAGTCTGTACACCCAAAGTCTCGCCCAGGGTTGTAAAACATGTGGTTTCCGGGACCAGGAGACAAGTTTCCAGGGAGCAAGCCGCGCTTCACAATTTAAGTGCACGCAAACCTCTTTTTCAAGCACCCAGCTTCTCCGCAGACTAGGAGACCTCTGCTGCGCCCGGCTTCCAGGGTACGTTCCCCGGATCTCGGACCTCGCCTGGCGCTGGGGAATCCGTGTAGTGTGACGTCTCCACCCTCCCTGTTGGCGAAATCCAGCCGGGGTTGCTGCTCCAGCCACCACCCATGCGCGCGTGTCCAGGACAGCTCTAACTTGTTTCCATCTTCAAGGCTGCGCTTCCGCCACTCTTCTGAGTCTCAGTGTCTCACCTTTACTTTTATTTGTGGAGTTTTCACTCAGCCAGCTTTCTGGTGATTCTGGGTGATGTTTGTTTTGTTGTTATGTTGTAATTTTTAAATTTTTGCGCGGGGCAGAACAATAGATGTTTACCTATGCCGCCATCTTGGTTCTCCAAGTAAGATTTTTTTTAAAAAAGAACAAAAAAAATCACATCAGTGTTGACCAGAAATAGAATCTTTTTTTTTTTAAATAAAGTAATATCAAGATACAGAAACTATGAAGTTTCAGTCATGAGTCAAAAAAACATCCTTTAGTAGGCCAACTTGGAAAAGTGATTAGAAATTGTGAGGCTTAGTATTTATCAAAGCTACATATGGGACTTCACAATGATGGCTCCTTATCTGAAGATGAAATTTATTCAAGGAGCATGAAGTCAAAATTGTAATCTATGGTGAAACAGCACTTTACATGACAAAGCTTTGAAATGAAGGCACTCCAAGAGATCTTTCAGCCCAGTTTCTCAGTTTAACAAGCAAAACAACGACAAAAACACAAGAAACAACAAACAAACAAAAAGCTAGAGTGGCCAAGTGCCTCACTGCAAGGTAAGGAAAGAGTTCAGATCCAGGATTCAGAACTTTTGACATTCTGTTTTCCACTCACCACCTGGCCTTCCTTATTTAAACTCTATCTTACTGATGTAAAATAAATTTACCCCTTGCAATAAGAGAAAACCTAAGACAAGACTTCCCCTGCTTCCCCTGTTGGGCCAGGGTTGGCCTTGGCTCTGGAGCCCACTGCCTGGATTTGGATTCCAGCAGCAGCGGCTTCCCAGACCTGTCCTTTAGGTTCCTGGGTTGGCAAAGGATTGAAGAGGATGAAGTTGTATCCCACAGAATTACCATGAAAGGTAGTGAGTAAATGTGTCTGAGGTGCTAGCCTGGTGTCTGTTGCAGTAGAAAACCTCAAAAATAAGAACTTTTATTATTACTGTTATTCATATTCCTACTTCCCTATGACCATATGTAGAAGCACTTGTGAGAAGAGTGTCTAACACGTAACAGTACAACTTGACTTATATTGAAGAAGAGTGTTTCATTATTCCTTTTTCAGTATCCTTCTCTTTCACTTATACATTCTTTCAACAAATATGTATTGATCTCCGCCTACAATGCCAGGCACATCTCTTTCTGAAATATGATTGCAAATAAAATGGGAGAGAAAAACAATAGCTGGAAACATGGGATTAGAAGAAAATGTTTCTGGGAGACAGGCAAACATGCTGAGAATTATCTAATTGAGAAAGAGCTGTGGGCTATATGGGAGAGAAAAGTCATAAATGAGGCCCAGTGTCCTGAGAAAGTGGGACAGAGACTGGCTGTAGCAAGGGAGGTAGCTCTTCTGATAGGACATGTAGAAAGAAGGAAGGAATGTCTGCAGAGTAGAAAGTTTGGGAGGTTCTGTAACAGAAAAAGAAGGCATTTCCCATCTAATTAATGACTTCCAGTTTCTCTGTGCAAGTCACTGGCCACACCGTTGTCAGCTAAGTCTACCTCTTTGCTTTCTCTTTCTTTCCCAGTGTGGGCCATTGTTGATACGGCTGTCACTATGACTCCCCTTGTCCCCACAGTCCCACATCTGGCAACACTAAACTGGAAAACAAAAAGAGTGATAACCTCATGTCAAAGACTCCTCTCTCGTGCTTATTTGTGCTCTCTGGGTAATGTAATCTAGGAGGAATGTTCAGCCATAAACACTAATTTCACTTCTGCACAATCACCCTACTGCCACCCACAAGGGCCATCCATCACATCAAGACAGCTGACTGCAGCTGGGCTATTTCCAGGCTGGGGCTGGAGATGTTCCCTCCTTGCTCTCCTGCCCTCTGTGACTCTGGAACCTATGGCACCTTTTCTCCTAAGAGTTGCCAAGAATTGAATCAATGTACTCACCTTAGTATAAATTACAAGTTCTGCTATCCCCCTCCCTCTCCCACCCTCCATTTTTTGACAGTCCTTGCCATGTGAGGAAGGAAAATCCTCTATCTCCTCTCTTCTTTTCTCAATCTTTTATTGTATACCTTACCATGTTCCATTTATTTTCTATTTTGGGGCTAATTCTCGATAAAGACCATAAAGCTAAAAATCTATCCAAAAATATCTCCCTGGAAGACCTGGAATAAATCCCCCCTTTTTTAAATAAGAAAAGGTAAGCTAGATTAAATGATTTCTTGTGCCAAGCTAGCAGCTATAGAAGATAAAGAATGAATAAAACATTTCTAGAAAACCTGTTTTTGGTTGTGATTATAACCAAAAAACTCCTAACACAAAAGCTATTTAGGGCATAATTTAGTTTTTCTTCCATGGCTCATGACTTCTCAGAATCTTACAATGCTTCAGAGTCTCTTGTTTTAAATAGCAATTATTAACTGGAACTTCAAAACAATCTTGGTGAAGAGTTTAGCTTTCTTATTTTTAAATTTTTCATTTCCTGAACCGATAAAGGCCAGTGATGCCACCTGATCCTTTGAAAATAGTCTAAAGCAATGTTTTTTCCTTTTAGTTGTTTGAAAATAAAGTAATACAATTGATGAATTTTAGCTAACATTAATAGCTAGATAAGTAAGAAACACCTACTATATGGAAATTAATAATAAGTCATGTCACCATAGTCTTATGACAGGAATGTTCTCTTGGAGTATTTTTTAACTCGCTATTTAACAGCTCTACTCTCTGGTAATATTTTTAACTGTCTTTAATAAAGAAGATTAAGAGAAGAAACATTTATACTCCTTTAAATGATCATTCAGAGCTCTGCAACCATTTACCAACATTAATGGCATGAATAGTGAGAAAGCATTACTTAAGGCGATTTAAGGACAATTTAAATCCTATCTAATAAAAGAGTAATATGCAAATTGACCGTACCTCTGATCAAGCCATGCCCACCAGCCAATCAGGAGCAAATTATGCAAATAAACCCCAACTAAGATGGCTGCCACCACTGAGAGCAGGAGGGAGGCTTGGGTTTCCCTGGCAATGGAGGAAGCCAAGCTTTCCACTTGCCATTGCTGGCCTGGGCCTCCACTCAATTTTACAAAGTTTCAATTATAAAAGATACATAATCCGAACAGAAATGGCAGCAGCCACAGAGCTGGAGAGAGCAGAGGCTCGGGCAATGAAGGAAGCCAAACTTCTGCAGCCCTGGCCAGCCTAGGCCTCCACTGCATGTTACAAAGTTTCAATTATTGAAGGTAAATGTCCCAACAGAAATGGCTGCCACCATGGAGTGAGTAGAAGGTTTGGCTCCACTCCAGGCTACAAAGTTTCAATTGTAGAACATAAATTAAACTCAGATCTCAGGGCCTCCACTTGGGTCACTGGGGGGTGTGGCCAGCCTGCAAACCACCACAGGGCCCTCACTCAGGCTGCCCCACGCCCCAAGGGAACCCCACCCTGATCTGGGACACTCTTCAGGGCAAACCAGCTGGCCCCTACCCATGCACCAGGCCTCTATCCTATCTAATAAAAGAGTAATTTGCAGATTGACCATCACTCCAACACACAAGAGGGCTGCCCCCAGGTAGTCAAAGATCCTGCCCCCATGTAGACACAAGATGGCCACCACAAGATGGCCAGTAGGGGAGGGCCATTGGGAGGTTCCAGACTTTCAAGGGAGGGCAGTCGGGAGCAATTAAGCCTGCAGGGGAGAGCAGTTGGGGTGACCAGGCCGGCAGCAGAGGGAAGTTGAGGGCAAACAGGCTGGCAGGGGAGCAGTTAGACATCAATTAGGCTGGCAGGGTAGTGGTTAGCGGGTGATCAGGCTGACAGGCAGAAGCAGTTAGGGGCAATTAGGGAGGCAGGCAGGCAAGCAGTTGGGAGCCAGCAGTCCTGGATTGTGAGAAGGATGTCCAACTGCCCCTTTAGGCCCTGGATCAGGCTTAAATGGACTATCGGACATTCCTCGAGGGGTCCCAGATTGGAGAGGGTGCAGGCTGGGCTGAGGGTCATCCCCCACCTCCTGTACATGAATTTTGTGCACCAGGCCTCTAGTTACATATTAAAAAAATGAAAACTTGGGCTGAAGTATTAGAAAATTTTTAAATTCCACTCCTTAAATTGTGGAGTGGAATTTTAAATGAGACCGAGAAATATGTGCAAAGCATCAACAAACTATTATGCTGTGAGAAAAGCTATACAAACAAAAGAATGTTGAAATTGCTTTGCTATATAACATTAATTACTTAATGACAGTATCGTGTGTACAGCCCAGAGGCTGAGCTTAGGTCATCTGATTGGTATGGAGGGTGCCATGTCCCAGTCTATTTCCTTCTTGGAACCGATGAAAACCAATTTTGCTTTTATTCTCATCTTATGTTAATGAAATATGAGCTCCACAGGGGAGGAACTTTGTTTTATTCATTGCTGTATCTAGCGTCCACATAGTAGGGGTTTAACAATACTTGGTAAATGAGTGGGTTAAGCTGTTTATTCAAGACTTGTTGTAGATGGCCAGTTTTATTATTTTGTAAAGTTAAACTTTGTGTAACATGCTGACAAGTGGTTGAAGAGTTTGCCTTGTTACAAGAGTTTTTCACATCAGAGTTCAGTTAAAGGGTATCTTCATGAAGAGATTATCAATATTATATGGTATAGGAACAATTTACATATATTCCACCCTACTTTTAAATTATTTGTATTTTTATAAAGAATTAATAATTAAAGTCAATATTTAGGACCTAGTTTAGGAATAGGAGAATATTTATAAGGAACAAGTAAAATTAAAGCATGAGACTGGATTATCCTTTGCCCTTAAACTGTATTTTCCAAGTCTGTAATCTTTGTTAGTACATAGCGCCATTCCCCAAAATGTGGTCTTCTTACCAAAGTATATATAAGATGATTTTATTATTATAGGAACAACCTATTACTTTTACTTTAAGTGGTGCATATTTATTTCATTGTGTACTAACCAACACACTAGCTCAGAACACTAGTAAATGTAACTAACAACAAATCTATTTTTATTCATATCAAATTTATGTACAATATATTTAAGTGAAAATTGATTTATTTGATTTGAAGAAAGACACTAAATAACTAGTAGGATAGGCAGATATGCTAAACATCATAATACCTGCATGTGAATGACTAAAACTGGGAAAAGTCTGAACTTGGTTTCTGCTTGGAGCAGTAAGGCTCAGTCAGACAAAGCAAAAGCTGTGTTCCTAAGGAGTAAGGATCTTCTGTTGCTGCACCATCTTTACCAGCTACACTTTTATCTAATAGAATGGTTTTTAACTCTCTCATACCCAATGCCTCCTTTTTACAGCACATATTTTTAATGTCCTTCTCTACTATCTTGAAAGGAAATCCATGGCCTATTTATTCACATAAGCTCAAAAAGTTATTGTAAATTCCAAGCTATATTATAAAGCAGAAATCAAAGAACAGCTATATGTAACTTAAATATATAAATGTTTGGGTATAACCACCCGAGAAGGCAGCATGATGTAGTTTATATTGCAGTTACATGCAGAATCACTATGAAAGTTACAGCAACCAATGCAGATGGACATGACTGCAATGTTAGCAACATAATCTGATGTCTTGCCCCTGGAGATTTCCTAAAATGGAGAACAACTTTTGATAAGGTCTACTCCACTGCCCCTCCCTGCCAAGTTGCATTCCTGAAAAAGGAGTATTAAAACTGTGCAAAAGAATACTTAGTGCTTATATGTAAAACCAGGAAATAGGGCTAAGTTTCAGGCTTCTATATTTCACCTACATGAATACCTGAGCAGCCACTGAAATGTTGAACGAGATATAGACAACTGCTGGACATGTAGAACTGTCCCAAACACTCTGGGGCATCTTGCATCTCTGACTCTTCCTCTACATTCCACCCGGACCCTGTCCATCATTGTGATAACCATAAACACCCCTCAACATTTGATCTCATAAATCCAATAACACTCTCAACCTTGTTTGTTTAAGTTCCTCATTACTGCTAATGTGTAATTATTAATCTACTGTGGCCTTTTTATTTATTAGTGTCAGCTTTGGGTTCTAAAGCATCTTAAACAAAGAAGATTATTAGCTCTATGGCTCCTAAAGCTATGATATTCTAGTTTATTATTATTACTGAAGTTTTATTGTTTATAGCTCATTAACTATAAAGTTTTTCTGTTGGCTCAAAATTGGTAAAATAATAATAATAACAATAAAGAATACTTAAAGTAAATTTCAGAAAATTTGGTTGCTTTTAAGAAAAACATTTCAGAGTTGAGACTCCTGAAAGAATCTGAAATTCAATATAACTAGAAATCTGGTTGCTAAAATTCAGATACTTTTTGAATAATCTAAGCCACCCAGGGCTACAAATTTTGACAGCACAGCTTTAGCAGATTCTTGGCATAAATTTGATTAGATTTTGACCAAGTCATGCTGAGAAATTTTGCAACTGCAGCATTTATTGAGGTATTTAAGAAAAAGAAAGAAAATTAGTGAAACTTTCCAGGGTAAAGGACTTCAACTTAACTGAACTTGTGAACTTAACGCCCTGTTGTAATCTTTCTGACACTTTGAAGAATAGTTCTGGAGACTCTCCAAATAGAACACTCCTCACTGTTCATTCTTAAACAGTGTGAAATCTGTCAAGCCGACCAGGTCATCAAGGGGGCAGACGGAGATTTGTCATTACAGATAGGGATGTTCTCTAGCACATCGAAGATGCTGGACAGATTTTGCTTTCTCCCAAGAGCGAGGGCTTGGCATTTTGAGAGTCTAATTTCCCTTCACTTGGAAAGCTGGATTAGCATGTATGCTTGAATCAAATATGCCCTACACGAGTTACCAAAGCAATGGTTTGACATCTGTTCCCTTAATTATTATCACAAAGCTGACTATTGAAAATAACTAGCAGAGCTTTATTTTCAAAAATGGAAAGTTGAAAACACTTACCTCAGCTCAAGATAAAACCTGCTTTTTTAAAAAATTAGCAATTCTATGTGCAACAAATTAGGGATTAAGTGGTAAATAAGGTAAACCGTTTAGTGGGTAAGAAAGACAAGTGACTATGACAATTCTGATATGCATAAATAACTGCTTTATTGAATATAAGTTGGGGTTGGGTTGCTGTAGGAGCCCAGCACAAAATCCCAGCAACCACTAAAAAGGGCAAGGAATACTTTTCATACAACCACCTTCTTTTTGCTCTCTCTACCCCTCCACCTCAACTTCCAGTTCTCCCCCAAACAGAACCTCTGCCATTCTGAGATAGAACCCCAATCTTTAGACTGTCCCCTTTGTCCCCTTCTATCAGAATTTATCAAATACTGTCTGCTTACCTGCAGACTAATTCAAGCTAAGGCATTCATTGATTGGTCAAGCAATTCTTTCCAAATGATAGTTGTATTTTTACTAGGTCTGTCTTTACACATTCCACTAAATATTATTGAGCATGTATGTACTGTATGGGTTAATTTCAATTCTTTTACCCAAAATACTAACAATGAGTAGAAGAGCCAAGACTTGAGCCTAGTCATCTCATTCTGAACTAAGGGCTCCTTCCTTGGGATTACACATTTTAATCCATTTTTTCATGCCATATATAGCCTCCATATACAACCCCATTGGCTGAGATTCCAAGTAAAACAGTAGGATAATGCTAGTCCATGGTACACCGAGGTGGAGATGTGTGAAACAGCAGGGAGAATGGAAGCACTATAATAGTGCCATAGCTGCTCCTAAAGATCCAACTCCCATGAGGGCACTGCCTAGTTATCCAGCACACTAGCTGCCTGCTGGAAGAGCAACTGGAGGTCCCAAGACAGTTAAGATATCCCATCCCCACCTCAGGACCACTATTGTCAGCTATTACTGTCATGGAGGAATATGAGTGAGCTCCCTTCTTGACAGAGAACTCTCTGAGGGAAGAAGTTGTGTCTTCATCATCTTTGCCTTCCCAGCACTGCCCAGTGCCTGAACCAAGGTAAACCCTTAGTTAATATTTCAAAAAGAAATGGAATGCACAGGCAGGAAAGAAGGGTGGGGAAGAAAGGAAAAGGAATAAAGTGGGAGTAAATGGAAGAGAAAGGAAGGGAAAGGGAAAAGGAAAGTAAAGATGAGTTATTAAAATAATCAAGGATAACTGTCCTTGGTTGTTCCACCAAGTGCTTAGCTAAACTGATTCTATGGCTACCAAGTCTCTGCCTTCCCTTCTTCCTCTTCCACCTGCTTCAGACACAGCAATTACTCTTCATTCTGAAAAATCCAGTGCTAATGAGCTAAGATAAAGAAGGTAAGAGAAAGCTCAACACAAACACTTTGCATATTCCTTAGTGCATTTCTATGCTACACTCCTTTCCATTTGCAACTCCACAACTCCTACTTGAGCATGCCTCTCTAGTATTAGCAGGTTATGTGTATATTCATATTTTTTCCAATATGGGCTTCTATAAGCTTAGTTTTAGTCATCTGTGGTCTCCATTGTTCTAAGAATAGGAACGTATTTCCAACTGACCACTCTACCCTTGCCATAGTTAGGCTTCACCTTACCTGGAAAGGCATGTAGAACTAGCCCATTACCAAAAAGAACACAATCTCATGAATAGCAAATCTAAAACCCATGTGGGATTCAGGGTGGTACAAAAATTTTTTTTCACATTGGCTTTCACTGGTGCAGAGACAGCCTCCGGTGGATGCTTGCATGCCCCTTTTCTTCTGATTTCCCTTCTTCGTGCCTTTCTCCTACCCTTTTCTCTTACTCTCTCCATCCTGCCACATCCCCTACAGACATACCAGGCACCATCAAAGTGAGACATGCCAGGCAAAGCGAGTCATCACATTCTTGAGAGTAGAGCCCACTAGACAAATTATCTTCCTCTTGCTCACATTTTCCACTTTGCACAATAATTTCTAAGCATTTATATACTGAAATATTGCTTACCCATCATAGCCTAAGTGGAACCAAAAGCAGTAAAGACAATGAAGAGCCCATTCCACCACCTTTCTCTGAGGGCAAAAACACTGTCTTAAAAATCTTGTATATTCAAGTGCCCCCATACCTTGTACAGAGAAGGTACTTAATGGATATTTGCAGGTGGAGCCTTCCCGGTGTTTACCACACAGCTTAGATCTAGGCACCAAGAGAGGCTCAGAAAGAACAAATGGCCAAGTCATGCCAAAAGGGCTTCAGTTTCATTGACAGCTACCAAATAATAGTCATATTTATTAGGTAACTATTCCTGATTAAGATGTTATTTAGCATTATATGGATAATTAATGTTATCTTTAAGAAAGAGGGAGAAAATAAGAAAGAAAAGAATGTCTATGTTAGGTAATATTATGCTCTCAGACCACCTCTCCATCACCAGTTGCCCTTCGGCTAAAATCTTATGTGACTTGAAGTCCTGGCTCCACCATGGTTAAACACTAAGCCTGTGTGGATCCTTCACAGTTTTATTTTGAGCAGCCTGTTTGTCCAAATACCTCCCACTCTTTCCCTTCCTCAGAAACTGCGGCTCTGCTCTATGTACACAATGAAAACGTTTGTCTTTTCCAGAGCTTGAGGTACTAACCAATGCCTACGAATGTCTTTGTATAATAACATAGTAATCAAATCACATTAAGTCAGTGTCAGTAATACATGTATTTTCTATTTTAAAATCTACACATGATTTATTATTCACCTTTGAACATTCCATTTGTACATTTAGTGAAAGAAACGGGCAAGTTACATACATAGAATCACTTCCAAATTTTACTCTGAAGTTATTTCTCTGTTTTTTTCCTAGTTTCTAGTTAAATCTTTATTGGTTTTAATCTTTATTGTATTTATGAATTATAATAAGTTTCCTTTTGTTGTTTTAATTTTACCATACTTTTTAAAGAAAGAGAAGCTGAGATTTCTTGAGTATTGATGTATCCCTGTGTCTTAGGGAAAATAGGGTTTCGTGTTAGACTTTCACATGTCCCCTACTTTTTGTCCTTTCCTGTAAAGAGCAGGATATAATGAGCACAGAATCATCTTCAAAATCAAACAGACATGGGATATAAGAGACAAACCTCAATGTACAATTAAACATCTCAAGCTCTCTGATGAATTTTTATGAATATTTACAATTTAAGTGTTATACTGCAACCAAATATAATACCCATTTCTTTCAATCCATAAAATTAGGGAGCTTTGTAACCTACAAAGAGAAAGGAATTCACTTACAATATGCTTTCTTTCCAAAGAATAAAACATTATGGATGCTTTCTGAAAGCATATCCATACCTCTTCCAATGGATAAACTTTGTACTAGTCTATGCTTATGCTAAAGATACACTAAAAATCATTTCAGAAAATTCATCAAATTCAGAAAAGAAATAGAAATATTGTGTTAAATGTATGAAACTTCCCTATTCTGGACAATTCATTCAAGTCAGCAATTCCATAATAGTTCCTATAAGGAGGAAGATAATGTGCTTCAGTAGATATTAAAAATAGAAATCTTATACTTCCTTTAGTGATCACTTCATACCTTCATTTTTCATTCAATAAATGCCTTTTTTAAATAAAATACTATATAAAAGGGCACCATACTATATAAAATGGCCCTGTCCCAACATGGTATACAATAGTGTTCAACCTGGTAGGAGAGCTGAGAAGATCCATTACTATGATACCAACCACAGAGTGTTAGGAGGACTCACAGAAGGATCTGATTGGGAGGTGAGGAGGAAATACTTGAGATGGGAAATTGAAGGGTGGATGGCATTTTAACACATAGAGACAATATCCAATTGTAAAAGAATGTAGAAATCAGTGCAGAAACAGAAAAACATGGGGATATGGAGAGGAAAAGAACAGCAAGAACAAATACCTAGCTCTAACTGGTTTGGCTCAGTGGATAGAGCGCCCACCTATGGATTGAAGGGTCCATGGTTTAATTCTGGTCAAGGGCATGTGCCTCAGTTGCAAGCTCCTGGCCCTGGTCAGGGGCATGTGGGAGGCAGCCCATCGATGTGTCCCTCTCATGTCAGTATTTCTGTCTCTCCCTCTCCCTTCCACTCTCTCTAAAAATCAATGGAATAAATATCTTTGGGTAATGATTAGAAGAAAAAGGAGGAGGAGGAGGAGGAGGAGGAGGAGGAGGAGGAGGAGGAGGAGGAGGAGGAGGAGAGGAAGAACAGACACCTATTTATCTGTAAGGGAACTGGTGGGAGATAAAAATGGAAAAATAAGTTGGCATTACATTGTGGAGAGCCAAGAATACCAGAATTAATAATATAAATGTAACTAAGTAGACATTGGGGAGCCATTGAAGAATTTGGAGTAGAGAGCTGACATGATGGAAATTGTGTTTGAGGAATAAATCTGTCAGTGGGAGGTGAGATAGATTGGAGGAGACAACTGGAGGCAATCAGAGGGTTAGTTCATGATCCTGGGGTAGAGGATAAGCAGACACATTGAAAGGGGATCATGTATATTACAACACACATCTGGAATTTTTGTAGTGAACTATAACAATCCAAACACATATCTCCAAATATAAGAACAAACTTATTTAAAATATATGCTGAGAACTAGGGAGTTAATACAGCAGTTTTTAACCTCTGGAGACTTAGAATCAACTGAAAGTTTGGTCATCTCAATTTGCTCACCACAAACCATTGCCCTCAAAACCTGGGATTTGCTAAACATTTCAAACTCTGAGAAGCGGAGGGTTCAATAAAACCGCATTGTGCCTGGCATATATTTCTTCTTTAGGACTGGGGAAATTTGAGCTGCTTCTCACTAATTCATTTAAATTTCATTCAAACTGGGATTTTGAAAAGTCTCTCTATTGCCCAGAGAAGTCTTAAGAGCTTATTTTTAAAGCCCTTTTCCCTCCTTACAAAAAGGAAATAGTTTTTCAACTATCCCTGAACTCCAGAATTTAGAGATTCATAATCCATGGGTTGGAATGTGGTTTATATTAGGTAGAACAATTGGCTAAAAACAGCATATTTTGTCAAAAAAGCAGTGCATTGGGTAGTGGACGAGGACAAGGGTTTTGACCCTCTTGAACACTTTTTGAGCACATTTTCCTAGCGCTGATGTAGCAGGTATGGATACAGTGAACTGAGGAAGAAGTTCATTCTCTTCTATGACTCATATCAGCCATGTTGGTTTCTCTTCACTGTCAAGAACATAAAAGAGAAATGACAGTTGAAAAGTAAACGTGTTAAAAAGTGGAACTAGAGAAACAATTTACCCTGCCTTAAAGATTTTATTTTTCCTCCTCCTCCTCCTCCCACTCCGTGGCAGTGTCAAAACAAAACTCTTCTTTTGGTGATAGCCATCAAGTAGTCGTGAGTGCTGTATATACAGGAGCTGATGACATGGGGATTTAATACATCTCCATTCAAGACAGCAATTTAGAGAACTTACTTCTTAGCTCCTTTTAACTCAGATATATCATTTGCAAATATTTTCTCCCATTCAGTAGGTTGTCTTTTAATTTTGTTGATAGTTTCCTTTGTTGAAGCTTTTTAGTTTGATATAGTCTCACTTATGTTTGTCTTGTTGCCTTTGCTTTTGTGTCAGATTCAGAAAATCATCACTAAGGCCTATATCAAGATTACCATCTATGTTTTCTCCTAAGAGTTTCATGGTTTCAGGACTTATATTCAAGTATTTAATCCATTTTGAGTTAAATTTTGTGTGTGAGGTAATATAATGGTCCAATTTTTTTTTTCATGTGTCTGTCCAGTTTTCTCAACACTATTTTTTGGAGAGGTTGTCTTTTACCCATGGCATATTCTTGGCTTTTTGTCATAAATTAATTGCAGGTATATGTGTGGGTTTATTTCTGGGCTCTTTATTCTAAGTATCTGTTTTTACGCCAATACTGGTACTATACTATTTTAATTGCTATAGCTTTGAAATATAGTTTGCAATCAGGGAATGTGATGACTTGATCTTTATTCTTATTTCTCAAGGTCATTTTGGCTATTTGAGATTTTTTGTGGTTCCATACAAAATTTAGGGGTTTTTTTTTTTCCTATTTCTATGAAAAAAAAATGCCATTAGAATTTTGATAAGGATTACATTGAATTTGTATATTGCTTGTGGTAGTATGGGCATTTTAACAATATTATTTTTTCCAATTCATAAGCACAGAGTATTTTCTCATTTATTTGTGTGTTATTTAATTTCTTTCATTGCTGTCTTATAGTTTTCAGCATACATATTTTTCACCTCTGTGGCTAAATTTATTTTTAGGTATTTTATTCTTTTGGATACAATTGTAAATGAGATTTGTTTTCTTAATTTATCTTTCTGATAGTTCATCATTAGCATATAGAAATGCAACAAGTTTTTGTGTATTGATTTTGTATCCTGCAATTTTACTTAATTTTTTTTATTAATTCTAACAGTTTTTAATAGAATCAATAGGGTTTTCTATATATAACATCAAGATTATTTCTATATTTTAAAAGGCTTTTTTGCAGCTTGTCCTTTTTTTGAATAAATGGAGACTTAACTAGTAATGTCTAGAGAAGTTAAACTGTGAAAGGTGAGAGTTGAGTGGGAAAGTCATTGCACCTAAAATCAAACTAATTAATTCTTCTCAACATTTTTAAAACTGCATCTTTAAAACTAGAATTTCATCATGATTTCTCAAAGGCTCATCGTTCTTGACATTAGAACTGGAGCACACAGGTAGGAAAGTTTTTTAATTCTGTCATCATACACTTAACCACCTATAACTTGCAGCATATTATGCAAATGCAAAGAAAACTAGCAGGAATCTGGCCTCCTAGACTTTATAGCCTAATGAGAAAGTCAGATGTGTAGATAAGAGTGAATTTGCAATCATATAGGCCCAGCTGAGTGTTACAGAGGTCAAATCACAGCGATGATCGTAGAGGAGGACCTGGGTCCAGAACTCCATTTGGGGGTTTGAGAAAAATGATTCCAAAAACTAATATATACATTTTAGTATCTTGTACTTTTTAAATTGGAATATTATTTTTAAATAGCATTTGATTATGATATGTCTGTAAACTGAGAGGATTTATTCACATTAAATCAATGAATTTTATGTGAAGTTTTCATTATGTGTAAGATTATGCACTAGATATAAGGGATTACAAAATTAGGTAAAATGGTTTCTGACCTTGGGGAGTAATAAGTTATTTATACCAATAACTCTGTAGAACAAGACATATTAAAATTTTTATGAGACGAATAAACAAAGCATATGAAGAACCACTAACCCAGCAAGGAATTGTATTATAATTATCATATAATTACTATAACATATAACAATTATATAACATATAAGTATAATAACTATTAGTGCTGTTATAAAAGTAGGGCATTTTTATTAATATTATTTTAAAAAATTAAAGTTGGATTAATGTTCTGAAAGTATTGATATTAGATTTATGGAGTTGAGTCTTCATGTTTGTTTGAGGTGAGTTCTGCTCACTTAAATATAAAGGTTTTCTTTGTTCCTGATATCACCAGCTACTAGCTATGCATACTCTAGAAACAATGCAGGCAGACCTTGCTAAAGGAAACAGGCACACAGCTGACAAGAAGAGCCTCATCATGTAGGTGTGCTTATAGTTTTTTTATCCCAGGTATTTATTCTAGGTTCCTCCTGGTGCCAAAATTTATTAGCCCTTATGAAGAGAATATGTCATAGAGAAGGTACTCAAAATGAAAATAATTTTATTAGCATTTTTGCATTTAAGCCAATCCCAACTTGTGAATTTTTAATTACCATATTGGCCATGCCAATTTAAACTTTATAACCCTAAAATTAGTGTCTAAATAGCACAGAAATGTGTTAATATGCACATATTTGTGAAATTCATAAAGAACAAGTAAGCAGAAAATGGATTTTACAGTGAAGGTTAATGTGCACATAGATTAGGCAATGAAATATTCTGGAGCAGCATTTTATAACTATTCCAAATGGAATTTGGGGACCTATAGCCCATAAAACAATAAAATTCAAATAAAAAGCACCATTAGGATGATTTTGAATGCCTTTAAATAATGATCTTTTTAATTATAGAAAGACATTAAATAAGCCCAGTGTTTTATTATTAGGGACATTGTTAAGACTAAATTTTCACAAGCTGAATTTAGTTATCTGTACAACTCAGCTTTGCTAATCATTTAAATGTCTATTCAAAAGTACATATTATGATATATCTAATATAATAGCTATTCACTGAAAGTACTTTGGAAACAAATGTCTCAGATCTTATTCAGTAATTGTATTCATTAATTGTACACATTTCAACACTTCACAAAGCGTATTTATGACTATTATTTACAGATCGTTTTTTATATGAATTTTTTTTCTCCCAACTGTATCTTCACCTTCTTATATGCTAGCTTTTCATTATTTTGCATAGCACAAAGTACTCCCTAATTGAATGTTGATAAATAAGTTATTAATATTGTTTTAAATAAATTTATTTTTGCTACATTGAATGTTCTTCCTCTTTAGAAAGCTACTTTGAGGATTTTTTTTTTCATTTAGCTTTATGTATGTTCTCAAATGAGAAAATTAAGCCCTCTTGCTTTTATAAATAGCTATCTAGCATCAATTCTGAATTATTTTCTTGTTGATTAAAGAATACCCAGATGGAAATGCTAAAAATCATTGTCATGGTTTTGCCTTAACAATATTGCTATATATAATATATGCTACATTTTTAACCTATAGGCTACCATAAAAATTAACTATGAGATGATTTTATTGTGTAGGTTTATTTTATTATTTTGACATTATCTGAGCTTATGCTCCAAAGATGTGACAGGACTAGAACTAGGGTAAGGGGTTGAGGCATTTACCTCAGGCTCAAAATTCAAGAGGGTACCAAATAACTCAGTAATCAACAAAAATCATATTTTAATAAGATATTTTTTAAATAAAAATTAAGGTCAAGAGCTCTAGCCATTTTAGCTCAGTGGATAGAGCATCAGCCTGCGGATTGAAGGGTCCCAGGTTTGATTCCAGTCAAGAGCATATGCCCAGTTTCAGGCTCGATCCCTAGTAGGCGACGTGCAGGAGGCAGCTGATCAATGATTCTCTCTCATCATTGATGTTTCTATCTCTCTCTCCCTCTCCCTTCCTCTCTTAAATCAATAAAAATATATTTGATTTCAAGAAATATCATAAATCTAAATCAAGATCAAGAGATCTGTGTTCTATCATGTTTGTGCACTATTATCTTTTATTACAGGGTGAAATAAGTAGGGAAGGAGAGAATCTTGTTTTCTTCATTGGTTTAAGGATAAAAGGGATCTAACCTTAATATCTCCATTTCACAGGATCATAGATTAATAGTATTTTAATCAAAATTATAATTTTAGTAAATGAAAACTATGACTTTCTGATCACCTATGTTCATTGTATGTAACTAATGTATGGATATATAACATGTAACTCATATTTAAGTCCATATCCTCATTTCACAAATTTCCCTAATAGTTTCATTTATGGAAATTTTTTCTGATCCAGGTTCCAACTCAGGGTCATGTTATGCATTTAGTGCACTATATTTGGCATCTAGTATTATAAAACAATTCCCAATTTTGTCTTTTATATCATTGACATTTTTTAAGAGTATAGGCCAATCATTTTGTAGCTTATGCTTCAACTGAGTTTTTCTGATATCTCCTTTCTGTTGGGGTCAGATGTGCATTTGGTGGAGGAACACTACAGAGGCAATATCAATTACATCAGGAAGAATATGATGTCAGTTTCTTCCATCACTGGAGATGATAACTTTATTTTAAAAGTAGAACATTTGCTCACTAAAATACTACTCTTTTTTTTTTCTAATGAATACTTGTGGGGAAGATATTTTGATACAACGTAATTATCTTGTTGCTTTTTAAACTTTTGCTTAATAATTTTAGTACCCACTGATGATTTTATTTGAATCAGTTATTATTATGAAGGTAGCAAAATGGTAATTTTTTAACTCTTAATTTCATCTACATTATTGGTTCTCACTCTCTGCAAGAAAGAACTTTCTCTTATTTATTTACTATTTACTTGCTTGTGGATTCTTTTTTCAGTCTATGATTTATGATACATTCTTCCATCTTCCATTTTGATGCTCCAGTTTTCCCATTTTTGCTCAAAGGGATTTCTTCCAGTTGTCTTCTCTGTCATTTTTTAAGTAATCCCTTCACTATTTGAGCGCTCCCTTATGTTTTGGCAGAACAAAAAGTTATAGTTCATCTTGTTCTTTGCCTGCCCTGGTTTTCAGCCATTTCACCAAGGTGGTCTGGTTCCCTTTACTGAAAATTTATATTTGAAAAAACAAAATCTGAGTGCTAAATATGCTTGTCTACTAGGAAGTTGTTGCTTCTGAGCATACAATAAAATGTGCTCTCTCAAGTGCATAGTTCAGTGAATTCTGACAGATTTATATGCCCATGGCCGGTGTTCAGTCTTCATTGTATTTGATCTGTTAGCAGCATTTGAGACTGAGGGTCACAACTTTCTCCTCACAATATGTCTTCACTAGCCTCCCAAACAGTGACACTCTCCTGGTTGTCCTCCAACCCCCTGGGTACTCCTTCTGTCTCTTTTGATCTTTTCTATTCTCATACCCGTTAAAGTTGACGTACTCCAGAACTCAGACTTGAATGCTTTTCTCATCTGTATCTACACTCATTCCCTAGGCAATCTCATCTGACAACTCCTAAACTTGTATTTCTAACCCAGTCTTCTCCCCCAAGCTCTGGATTTTACATCTGCTTATTTCTATTATTTCATATGTGGAGTGTTTGTTTGTTTTTTTATTGATTTCAGAGAGAGGAAGGGAAAGGGAGATATAGAAACATCGATGATGAGAGAGAATCATTGATCGGCTCCCTCCTGTATGCCCCCTACTGGGGATTGAACCCACAATCCGGGCACGTGCCCTGACCCAGATTCAAACCATGATCTCCTGGTTCATGGCTGGACCCTCAACCACTGAGCCACACTAGCCGGGCTATAGCTACTTATTTCTACTTGACATCTTCACCTGATTTTCTAGTAGACTTCCAAATTCAACATATGCAAAACTGAAATCCACCCCCACACCTGCTCCACCTGCAGCCTTTCCCCATCTCTGGTGATGGCAGCTCCATTATCCTGGTTATTCAGCCTAAAAATTTGGAGGTACCTAAAATACAGTCAGGATCTCTTCCCTACCTCAGCATTGCTCTCACATGGTGTGAGCAGCCATCACCTTGTGCCAAATGTATTTCAATGGCCTCAACAGGTCTCACTACATCAAAACTTACTCCTATAATCTGCTCTCAGCACAGAAGCCAGGATGACATATTTTAAATATAAGCATGATTATGCCACCCTTTTACTCAAAATTTCTGAACTGGTCCCATGTTTCACACAGAGTAGAGCCCAAATGTTGCAATGGCCTACAGGGTCCTGTATGATTCTCATACCCACTTTGCCCTCCTCTCTTATTCTCTCCTTTTTCTCCCATCCCCATGGGACAGGTGCTGCTTCTCCCTCCTGCACACCAGCACACTAGGATCATTCCCACTCTGGGGTTATTGGTGCTGATCCCTCTGTATAAAAGGCATTTCCCCAGATATCTGCTTGGCCAGCTCCCTCACCTACTTCAAGTTTTTTTTTAATTGCAAACTCTAATGACAGCAACCATAACTCCTCTCCCCCAACATAGGACTTCTGAACCTTCATTTCCTGCTTGCCTTTTTTTTTTTTTTTACCCATTGCACTTAAGACCTTCTAGCACATTGTTATAAATTACTTCTTCTTTATGTTTATTGCTTATTGTGTGTCTCTCTGTCCGAGTTGAGGACAAAGATCTTCGTTTTTCTCACTGGGGCACCTAGAACTGAAGGCTCTCATCAGGTTTCTAGAACAGTGCCTGTCCCTTGGTAACACTCAGAATATTTTTATATATGTACTAGAGGCCCATTGCATGGCCTGCCGCCTCTCATAGTCTGGGAGCCCTCAGGGGTGGGAGGCGACCTGGCGATCAGGGGAAGGCAACACCCCCATCACACCTCTGCTGCTGCCACTGCCTTCAGCACAAGCCTCGCCAGCTCTGGTTATCTGAGCCTCGGGCAGCCGTGGGGGGCTTAACAGCCGACATCCAAGGCTTGCCTGCACCTCAAGCTGGCCCTGGGCAGCTGGGGGGCTGAGGGCAGGTCTGGCCACACCACGTGCCTGCCACCCCCCACCAGGCCTAAAGGACTGAGGGACTCCGGTGGGGCTGAGGGGACTGGGGCCACCATCTTTTGGCTAGGGGTGCCGCCATCTTCGTGACAGTGTGATGGCCAATTTGGATATTCCCTTTTTATTAGAATTTTTATTGATTTCAGAGAGGAAAAGAGGGAGAGAGATAGAAATATCAATGATGAGAGAGAATCATTGATCAGCTGCCTCCTGCACACTCCCTACTGGGGATCAAGCCCACAACCCAGGCATGTGCCCTGACCAAGAATCGCACCAGAACCTCCTGATTTATAGGTTGACCCTCAACCCCTTGAGCCATGCCAGCCAGGCTCAAAATATTTTTTAAATAAGTGAATCACCTACTTTATCTTGTACTTTGACTTGATAAGCTGATACAAATGAGGAAGATCTCACTAGTAGAATTGAGTCCATATAATCCATTTTTAATATTGATATGTGCCTAAACACCCAACTTTTATTATATTCCTCTTATCTCTACACATACTTCTTTGCCTCTTTCCATACATGAAATCTAGATTCATTTTTAAATTTAAAAAAATTTAATTAGGCAGGATTTCCAAAGAACTGCAGGTTTTATCTGCCTTGAATTATGCCTTAACATATACAATAAAATCTAAGTAACAAACAGATGTCAGTCACTCACTCACTCTCTGTGGGGAGTGCCACATTGCTAAAGAGCCCCTGACCACTGTTTCCGCTGCCTCCGGCATCCACTGTGATTTTGAGCTCCACAGAGGGAAATGGCAGATGGGAAGAGGCATGAGAGAAACCAAAATCCTTTATATATGAACAGTACATTTTTCTACTAAACTGTTCAATTGACTCCAGATCCAAAATTGGCAGCAGATGTCTCTTACATGGCCCTAGAGTGACTCACAGCATTTCAGCTGAGACAAGACTTACCTTGACAGGCATTCAAATAATGTGCTTGGGGTATTTCTGGACATTCACCACGATGTCAACAGTCAAGTTTTGAAAGGTATATGTGAATGAGTATCAAAATATCTCTACTGACGGGATCAGATTCTCATGGCCACCAGCACCAGAGAATATACTCCATTAGAAAGCAAACGCTTCATGTCAGGAGAATGTAGGTGGCTTATAGGCTGAGATTGCTCATGCCTTTGCCACTGATGTTCTTGGAACACTAGAAAACATTTCCTCTTGTCTAAGTTAGTGTATTCTCAATCCTTCTACTTCAGGTACAGGATTTTATCAGACTGGAATGAGTGTAGAGTGAGAACCTAATCTAAATTTTAGAACATCGGTTCTAATGCAGCAGAAAATGCATTTCTTTAAATGCATGCATGCAGAAGTATGTGAATTTTTCTTACTAAGTATATCGGCATCATTAATAAGAAAATGCAGCTTTGAATTCATACACTTTGTCTTCCAAAATTACATTTTAAAATATCTCAACTTTAAAAAAATTTTTTTTTATGTATTGGCTTTTAGTGAGAGAGAGGAAAGGAGAAGGGGGGAGAGAGAGAGACAGAGAGAGAAAGATTAATTGGGTGGTCCACTTGTATATGCATTCACTGGTTGATATGTGCCCTGACCGGGTATCCAACCTGCAATCTTGGTGTATGGAGATGATGCTTTAATCAACTGAACTACCTGGCCAGGGCTAAAAATATTTCAGTATTTTAATAAATGTAATATATAAGAAATGTTATTTTTGTTCTAGAATATTTTCAAATACAGAATTAGACTATATTTAAGAAAGCATTGACAGAATCTTCATAAAAAATATGTTTTTTTTTATTTTTATCTGCGTCTCCTACTAGGGAATCGAGCCCACAACCCATCCATGTGCCCTGACCAAGAATCAAACCATGACTTCCTGGTTCATGGGTCACTGCTCAACCATTGAGCCACACCACCTGTGCATGAGATCATCTTTAATTAATACATCTCTCCTTTATAATACATTGTATTTTTAAATAGTGGGGAAATAGGCCTTATAAATATATAATTTCTGAATTTGATTACTTTCCACAGATACAACACACTCAGGGGAAATTGGCACCAAGAAAAAGGTGAAAAGACTGTTAAGCTTTCAAAGATACTTCCATGCATCGAGGTTGCTTCGTGGAATTATCCCACAGGCCCCTCTCCATCTGCTGGATGAAGACTACCTTGGACAAGCAAGGGTGAGTTGGCTACCCCTGTGCCACCTCACCATAGCCAGGGGCCGAAAGCATGTGCCACCACTGGTAGTAGGATTGAGTCCTACTTCTGACCCTGAGATGCTCTGTGGCTTTGGCTGGTTACTCAACATGTCTGGACTTTTTCCTCGAATATGAAATGAAGTTAATAGAAATACACACCTCATGTTTACATGCTAAGTACATTTATACCTAAGTTATTTTTATTTTATAAATATGTAAAACATATTTATTTAACCCATTGAATTATCTCATTGTAACAGCTACCGTGAAATTAACACAATAATTACCAACTCTTAATTCCATTTTAAGCTAGCAATGTGGTGCATTATCTTTTTCATAATTTTTAATTCATTCAAATAATTGTTACTAATTTTACAATTATTTTTGCCATTCATTGGTCCAACTGAGGGTGTAAACTAATGTGTGACAATCTAAACAAAAGCTTGCAGGCTATCTCTAACCCAAACTGCCAAAGGAATTTAGAGTTTAGAAATAAACTGCCTCAGTTTAAACAGAAGTCAAAGGTAGTATCTTATAGTTTACATGCTAAGTAATATTATGCTATATATATATAATATTAAGAAATAAGTAGCAAGTAAAATCAGAAGAACTAATTCTCAATATCAGATCTACAAAAGAGGAGGGGTGGAGGATCACTCCCTCTAACAACCCAAAGCCTGAATTGAGCAAATTTGTTTGCTATTCATTTGGTAAAAGGAGAACAAGACTAAGCTCTCAGCACCGGAGCCTCAGTGACAGACACGCTGGTGCTCAGTGGTGCTTCCCCTCTAAGCAGCCACCTCTCAAGAAAGGCAACATTGAGATACAGAAAGAACAGCAGGCCAGAATTCAGGGCATCAGCACCAAGTCCTGGGTTGGCCCTTAGATTTGTATGACTTGAGTAAAATGCTCATTCCATCTAGATCTCACAAACAACCTCTTAACCCTTCATTTTCCTAATGTTGCTGTGAAAGTCATTGTGGGCCATGCTGAGGCCTTTGGATTTTTCACAAGGTACAAAGAAGCCATTCAGGGGCAGGTAGGGGAGCACGAGCTGACCCTCACCAGGAGCCATGGCTGTGAGGGGAGAGGAAGGAAGGCACTGTTGCAGAAGCTACAGTGAGGGGAGAATCAGCATCTGGAACTTTGTGTCTAACTGACAGTTTCTAAGCACTGGGGTATTTTAAAAAGAAAAATAGGATAATAAGCCTATTGAAAGTAGGTCTTCAGATTACCCCAATATTTTTAATTGCTCACTCTTCAGTTTTCTGTTACAGTGATTCATTTCACATTTAGTCCCACATTGAGCAGAGTAATGTGCTGAGCCATCATTTTGACTCCATTTTATTAAAATTAGTTGTAAACCTGCCTTAAGTGAATAATAGTTTACCCTGTAGAGACGTCACTGAACTATAGTTTTATATATAGTTTTTATTTTTATTTTTATTTTTTACAGAGCGGAAGGGAGAGGGATAGAAAGTCAGAAACATCGATGAGAGAGAGACATCAATCAGCTGCCTCTTGCATGCCCCCTACTGGGGATGTGCCCGTAGCCAAGGTACATGCCCTTGCCGGAATTGAACCAGGGACACTTCAGTCCACAGTCCAATGCTCTATCCACTGAGCCAAACCGGTCTCAGCTGAACTATAGTTTTAACAGACATCCAACATGGGTGTGCTTACTATGTACAAGCACCGTTCTAAGCCCTTTAAATTACAGGCATTTATGTTTACATATTTTATCTTATTTAATCCTTACAACAACCATCTGAAGTAATAATATCAGCCACATTTTTCAAATTTGGAAACTGAAGTACAGAGAAGTTAAGGAACCTGCCCACAGTTCCACAGCCAGTAAGAGACGTGGTTGACATCAGATCAGACAGACTGATCCCTGAGCCTGTCCCTTTAACACTATCTCGATTCGCCAGTAGACTAAGATTCATTTTACCACAAACCAGATGTACATTGATAGTAGAATGCTACTATATTTTCAGTCTTAATTGTTTAATCCACTGTGTCTCAAAGTGAATATTTGAGTCTCCAATGTGATTCATTTGAGTGGTTTTTTGTTTCCCTTTCAGCATATGCTCTCCAAAGTGGGAATGTGGGATTTTGACATTTTCTTGTTTGATCGCTTGACAAATGGTAAGTCACCCGAAAGAATTCACACTAAAATATACACCATAAATGGGATTAATTTCATGAAAACAATACTTATTTTTAAACATTGGTAATCCTTTTCCCCCTCTTTTCCCACTTTCATAAGTCTCCAGCCACTCAAAGAGGACCAAGGCAGGGAAAATTACTGCTGAAAAAGAATAAGGAATAAATTCAGCCTTAAAATCTTAAAACAGTTTCCTTCTGGCCTTAATGATCCCAAAGGAATTAGGAAACCACAGATGAGAGTCTGTCCTTGCAGAATATTTTGGCTATATCCGAAAGGAGGAAGTTCATTGTTAGCCAATAAATATTAGAAACTGCTCATCTGGATCAATCCTGCAGGGCAGGGATTTGTGCACACTTTCAGTAAGTGAGTGAAACCTGCCCCATAGCCCGGTATTGTCCAGATACGTTTCAGAAGAAAATAATTGCTGAGGGTAGAGTGGAAACGCTGAGGCTGCAGCTGAAAGGAAAGGAAATGTTCTCATTGGTTAAATTTTTTGTGCCTATAAAGGCTTCCTTTAAGAAAATAATGAAATCCTATTATATTTTCATCTGCCTATTCAACAAATACCGATAAGCTTAAGGAGCCAATGAAAGACATCATATTTAATGCTAACTTTCCTATGTCCCACCATCTACCAAGCTTGTGATTTGTCATTGCAATTTGTTTTCTTATCATTCTATTACTTGACAAACACCATATAGTGGAAAAAGTACAGCCTAAGACCATAAAACTGAGCTTTACATTGTGGAGAGCTAACTAGGCCACATAGGGATGGATTCCATAATTTTTTATCTCCCTTTGCTCATATCATCTGAGAAATTGGTACCAGTTAATGAAATTAACTGTGAACCAAAGAACATGTTCAATGGTACTTATTTAAAAGAGATTATACTCATGACTCATAGACGTATGAAATGAGCATATGTCAAAGATTTGTTTAACTCAATTAGCGATTTGGTAAGATGCTACAGCTCTTTCAAAGGAGGATTCCAAGAACCACACATATATAAGCAGTAAGAATTTATAAGCACATGAATTTATAAATAACTGTAAAACTGGAAGGAGGATATCAATTATATTTCTGTCTGATTCATTTGCATGTATATGGACAAACGTTGCTTCAAATACTATCAGTTATCTACAACTTGATAGTTGTGAAATTGTCCAAAAACAATGAAAATTGCAGAAACGCTTAGAATGAGGTACCCTGGAAGAGTATTCTTAGGCAACACACAGTTTTTATTTAAGACATCCAGTCATCTTCTTGGCCCATTTCACAGTCTTTCATAAATTCTAGGATACTTTTAAAATTCAAAATCATGATTCTTTAAAAAGTAATATTCCTTGGATATTTACATGTTATTGTAGCTTCAAATTTGCATCTTTGCCAGCTTGAGTTATAAAATGTCTCAAGGTTAAGTATAATCTTGATTGATACCTAAGTAGGCCGATTCCTTATATAACTCCTTATAACTTTTAATATTGCTAAAAATTTATTGCCTTTAGTGTAGGGAGACAATCTGAACTAATTTTTTTTGTACAATAAGAAAAAATCTAAGACCAGATCATAGTAATAATATCCTTGAATAATTTTTGATTTAAAGGGGAAAATAAATAATCCTATTAGAGACCTTTCATCATAGAAACTGTGGATGCTATTGTCAATCTTGATAATTTAATAGTAATAAAAATGAGTTAAAACTGGTGACTGTTTTCCTCCAGGAAACAGCCTGGTAACACTGCTGTGCCATCTCTTCAACACCCATGGACTAATTCACCATTTCAAGTTAGATATGGTGACCTTACACAGGTTTTTAGGTAAGTTTCTTTTTTCTTTCATATTCCTGTCTCCTTTCCCATGAATAATGGCAGTCCACAATAAACTAGCAGGAACCTTAGCATGGTAGATGAAGACCTCAAATTAATCTCAAATTATCTCATCTTAATTTTCAAAATATGGTTTACCCATTTAAATCACTGGAAAATGTTTATTTGGTTAGTTATGTTTACAGTAGATAAAGGCTATACAGAGAAAACCAATAAGAGCAGGTTCCTGTCAGAGAAGTTACTGCTCTGTTTCCATACCAACAAAATTCCAGTAAGGCATGCCTCAAAGAATCCCAATCTGGACACGAGTTGTTGAATATCTTCAATAGACATTTTTTTTAGTAATAAGAGCTACCATTTATATAGTGGTATGTTATTTCTAATCATTTCAACAACCCTGCAAGTTTGGCATTATCACCACCACTCGGCCCACGGTTAAGGAGAAGTACAAAGTGGTCCTGTACCTGGCTCAAGATCAACTTATAATTGGCAGAGCCACAATCTAAATCCAGGCTCTTTGACTTGAAAGACCATCATCTTTCCCCTTAACTCCACCACCACTCTCTGTCCAAAAACAGTCCCAATTCTTATTTGACTTTATGTGCATCCTTATTTATCAGCCATTCAATTATCTAGGGCACATTTTTAATTACCACATAACTTTCTGTTGTCACTTAGCATATGGCAACAGTTTGTTGTTTCTGGCTCCTGTGTTTTGAAAGCTCACTTGATGCCATCAAGAGTGAAATAACAGTGAAAATGGTAGCAACAGTAGCAGCAACCAGGCTTATCTGGTGCTCACATGTGCTGGGAACTCTTCTAAAGACCTGCATATATTAATACTTGAAATCCTTACCATGGCCCTTTGAGAGTGAAGCTATTGTTATCCCCATTTTATAGAGAAGGAAACTGAGGATTATTGTGGTTAAGTAACTTGCCTGATACAAATAATAATGATAGGGGCAGAATTCAAATACAATTGTAAAATAAACCTGCTGAATAAAAGGTATACGTGGCACAACAGAAATTTTTGGAAGCAGGCACAACATGGATCAGTTTCAGAAATACAAATAAATTCAGGTAATTGAAATTAGATTGCTTGAGCAAAGTAATGGCCATGAATAAGGCCAAATAGCTTTGATCTGTCTAGAGAAGGAGAATGCAGATATTTTGGACATGTGTATGCACCCAGAGAACATGTAAAGGATGCAAAGATTTGAGGACAAAAATAACACCAGAATCCAGAGCCAAACTCACAGCGTGGACTGATAAAATATGACCACACTTGCAAACCTGGATGTTCTATACACACTGGTTATATTGCATCCTAAGCATTGCCTTGGTCATTAGCTGAAGCAGGCTAGTGGCTTCTCTAAATAGCAAATCTAAATTGCCTTGCTTATGTCGCTATTTGATTCCAAGAGCACCTTGGTCCTTAGATTGGAAGAACATGAAAGATGATAACTAGTCTGAAGGAGGTAGAAATAAAGCCAAAGAGTCCTCAGTAGGACCCACACAGTAAATTGAAAATCTGCCTAAAGAAGCCTCAGATTTGCTGTGGTCAATATTTGTTACTCTACCGATCTATCTTTGGATCTCAGAAGTCTGATGCTACCTACTAGGGCTGTTTACAAGGAAACCTCTTTTATGGCATATTATTCATAAATGGCAGCAAAATTAAATAATTAGACTATAGTGTGAAGTAAAGTTGTCCGTTTCCTACATATTTATTTTTCCTATGAATGAAAGCCTTCATGAATGCCAGGGAGAGGTGATTAATGAAGGTGGTGAGGATTCCCAAGGGCCTCACAAATCCTTTTAACCTTTTCCCCATCTGCCTTCCCCCTTCTTGCCACTAAAAGCAGCTCAGTAGAACTGCAAAACTTTCAAGCCGTGTTCATTTTTAAAGAATCTCTCGGGTACATATTTCGGAGACACTAATATTTTTAAGCAAAAGGGACTCAATAAATCTGAGGTCTTCCTGTTTTGGTTTTCAGTGACTGAGTTATCTGTTTACCTCCTAGTCATGGTTCAAGAAGATTACCACAGCCAAAACCCATATCACAATGCTGTCCATGCAGCCGATGTCACCCAGGCCATGCACTGCTACCTGAAGGAGCCAAAGGTAAGGCCAGACCCGGCTGCCTCCTCAGCCATCTGGAAATGCCAAGTAAACTGCTTTCTGGGTTCTGAATCGCCCAACATATCAGAATAACTGCTATGGGCCATTTATAACACAAATACAAATTGTTTATACTCCAGTTCTAATATCAGCTCTGAAAATCATGCAATACTCATGAAAGAGGATGTACATTTTCTGAGGTTTCCTTTCATAACTTGCATGAAAGGCTGCATCAGGACAAAAAAAATAAAAAAAATCTTCCCATGATAGACTGCATCTTATATATCTTCAACAGTCCTGGGAACTAGCTGTTTTGCCTTGAATCTTTGCTACAAATGCTACCAGCACTGACACTTTCTGGGCAAGGTCTCCCACCTCATGGTTATTGATGGACAAATAGGATCTAAATTTCCCAATGCTCAAACTCCACTTCCTACTAAGAAAACTGAATATCCTGATTCAGGCCCAAGAAAATGAGTGATGTTACAGACCTCTTAGCAAGCATGCTCTGATGTAATCAACCAATCCAAAATTAAAAACATGATAATAGTGCTTGTTACTAAAAACTGAGTCATTTCTTAGTTGTATAAAGTTGGTATAACATAGAGGATGAATTTTCTTAAGATTTTTGAAAGTAAAATCTCAGTCCAAAACTCTGTTCAGGTCAATCACTTTTAACATCAACCACCAACTATGCAGACACCAGACAAACATTCCCAGGACAAAACTGGGTAGATGCCTTATCGGAATAAAATAGCCGAAGATATTAAAGGCTGTCTTTTTTAATTTCTAGATAGCCTGAAAGTTATATATTTAAAGTTAGTGTTAGATTCCCATTCCTCTGCTTGTTTTTCTAGCTAACAGGGAGAAAGAGAGAGAGATTCTCACACACCCACACTCCACTATTACACATTGAATAAATATGCAAATTTTGCAATTCATTTTTTAATACGTTTTTATTGATTTCAGAAAGAGGAAGGAATTGGGAGAGAGAGAAACATTGATGAGAAACATCAATTAGCTGCCTCCTGCAAATTCTCTACTGGAGATCGAGCCCACAACCCAGGCATGTGCCCTAACCGGGAATCAAACAAGGCAACCTCCTGGTGCATGGGACAATGTCCAACCAACTGAGCCACATGGCTGGGCATTCAGCCCACTCTGAATTTCATGTTCAAAGGATGGCAATGATATAGTGGATGGTTGAAATATACAACTTATGTTTTTATGTGTCCATCATTTTGGTCTTAACATTTTACTTCACTTGTAGTTTTCTCTGGAGCAAGGCTGATTTCAGGCTCTGACTTCTCCCTGCCCACAGACAGGCAACAACACTGCAACAACAAAAGGAAACAGAGTGGCAGTAGGAAGTGGAGGGTACCTGAATGGTCTACACAATTTGGCTTGCTCAGTTACTTTCCCCACAGTCCTTTCTTTTTTCTTGCAATTCCACGTGAGTCTCACCTCACCAACTGCTTCAGAGGGTAAAAGCCTGGAGGATGAAAGGCCTGAACAATTTTGTGATACTTCATTCAGTGTGATTTAGCCAAAACAAATGGTAACCTGTTTGATGAAAACATACCTTTTGACCTTCCAATTTGACTTCTTTAACAGCTCGCCAGCTTTCTCACACCTCTGGACATCATGCTTGGACTGTTGGCTGCAGCAGCCCACGATGTTGACCACCCAGGAGTGAACCAGCCATTTTTGATCAAAACCAACCACCACCTCGCCAACCTCTATCAGGTAAGAGAGCTCAGCACTGGGCCAGGCAGAGTACGGCCAGCTGCCTCAGACCCAGTTCTGGAGCCTGAATCCACCCTGGGAGGTAGCTTCATTCAGGGTCAGCCACAATGACCCCAGCAAAAGACCATGGGTTGAAATAGGTTCAGCATATCCCCCCCCCCAAAAGGATTAAATTGGTTTACAAGGATATCCAAGGAATGCAATTTGGTCTGAAACAGATGTGAAGTTATTAGAAGTCAAGCAGGATCCCTACTCTCTGATGGTCTGAGAATATCTGTGTCCCTGGAAATTATCTCATATATCATGGCCAGTTGAAGCTAGTCCTTGTGGACTTCTATAAATGATACTGCTCAGGTGCAACCCTAATTCAGACATATGTCTCTAGGGCCATTTCTGTAATTTATAGGCCTCTGAGTTAGAGGTATTTTATCAAAGACAATAGACATTGTTTAAAAAAAAATGTTCAGTAGCATGAGAAGATTGGCCAAGAGAATTTTCACCCATGATATTGTTTCAGATATTAAGCCATATATCATAAATGAATTATCCCCAGAATTTTCAATAGGATTCTTTGGAGACCTTTGGTTGTCATTCACAAAATCATTGCATACAAGAAAATTATTGATCTCAATTTTAGTATAGCTTTTGAAAAAAAAATTAGGGCTGAAAAAATTCTTGGCAGATCCCTCCCATAAAACAGCTTCCTTCTACAAGATGTTGCAGCTTAAGAATGCATTTATTTCCAACAAATCACAATTAGGACATTTTCAAAAGCCTTTCTCCATCCAGTTGATTCGCTTTGGGCACAGGGAGAAACTGCTATTCCAAGGTTTATGGCTACACGTGGTATGTATTTCAGCACTGGGCTTCCCTGGGCTGTCAGCCAGCACCCATAGCTGGGATAGATATGGTCTTATAGAGGGGACAGGATAACTGAACTAAGAAAGTTTTTGATGATAAACTAAAAACTAAAAAAAAAAAAAAGGATAGAAGGAAGGAAGGAAGGAAGGAAGGAAGGAAGGAAGGAAGGAAGGAAGGAAGGAAGGAAGGAAGGAAGGAAGGAAGGAAGGAAGGAAGGAAGGAAGGGAAGAAAGAGAGAAAAAGTGAAATCAATCAATGTAATCGGCTACTTAATCCATTCCCCAAATAATCCAAACGCTTATATAATTCCAATTTTTTCATCATCAAGTAAATTATATCAATGGGAATTTGAGAGTATTGCTGCTATTGGGTAATTTATACATAAAAATTAGGTTCATCTTACTGTACTTTGGCATGTAGTAACTGTAGGTAAAACACATAATGAATTAGCATTTAGATAGAAGTCAGAAATATACCAGACATTAAAGACATAGAAACAAGAAAGTAAGTGTAGAATTTCATCAATAATGAAGAATTAAGCACCCATTGATAATTAACAAAAATTGATTCTCAAAAGCAAGATACTCCAATCTATCTTCTTTAGACACTAAAAAATGTTCTCAAAAATGGATTCCTTACTCAAACCTTTGAAGTGCATATAGTTTAAGTAATTTTTATTAACATTCCAATACAAGCAAATTTTTCAGCCTTTCCAATACAACATACAGTTCTGTATATTTTTCATTAGCAACTATTGCCTATATTCGATGATACACTAGGATCTAGACGTACAAACATGAATAACATATAATCTCTGCCCTCAAATATTTGTTCAAACTCAGATGTGCAAAATCCAAGAAAACTTAATGACACTTTGAAAAAGGTTTGAGGAATTAGCTAAAGGTATGCATTTAGATACAACTTTGTGTTAAAGTCTTTGAAAAATAGATGCCTGTGATGTTCTTTGCATCCAAAGATATTACTATAATAAAGTGAGCTGTTATTTTCTTCTAGCAGTGAATTTATCAGAATCTAATCTTTGATAGAAAAGAAAAGGGTGCTTTTGACAATTACTAGAGAGAAATGGGAATACAGGACTCAAAAACCACATTCAAGACACTATCTTCATCAGTATCTTGCTCGGGTCTTAGGATGTCTTGGAAGCTAGAAATCGATATTTTTATGTTATAGAGGCAATGCTGATCATAAAATTACTTCCAATATGAAACTTTCATCAGCCCAATGAGATTTCGATTCTGCCCCAAAATTGATGCTGCCTTTAATATTTGGCTATATACTATTGTTGACTATATGAAGGAACTCCCAAAAGATAAATTCCCTGTTAAATTCAGTTTTTAAAAGTATGACCTTTATTCAACACTCACTATAATTCCAATGCTGTGCTAAATGTTTCTTATGTATTGTATTATTTAACCTTCACAGCAGCCCAGTTAGGTGAGTACTATTATCATACCTACTTTACAGAAAGGTGAAAATTGGTAGGACAGATCAAGTATTTTTCCTAAAAATAAACAGCTAATTAATGACCAAGGTAGGGTTGGAACTCAAGTCTTTTTCTCCAGAGCTGAAGTGCCTAAGCACTCTACATATTGCCTCTGAAACTCATATAAATTATTTACTGTGTGCAGAAAACTCAGAGCTCTCCTCCAGGTCATCCTATTGCAGTGAGGGAGACAAAAGGATTAGAGATCAGTGGCTTAAAGCAGGAAGCTTTGCTAAGTACTCTATAGTAGATAGTGAGAAAGTATGGTGGGAAGACAGTAATTGATTTTGCAGATGGTTTCTGAAAGAAAGAAAAAAAACTCACAGAGGAAGCATGGTGTAAACTGGGCCTTGAAGCAGGTGTAACATTTTGAGTAACATTTTGGAGGTCACTAGAGACAGCACAGTCTGGTGTATTTTTGTGATTAAAACCCACAACTCCTTAACTGCAAATGGACTGTCCCTATGGCCTTGAACTGAGCGTAGTCCTGCCATGAGCACATCCTACTCTCAGATCAGTGTCTGATAAATTCCCTGTAGATTAGCTGTACCGAAAAGGACCTGGGTCAGAAAATCCCCACACTGCACAGACTGTAAATGAGGAACTGGCATAAGTCTCCAGGTTTTCAATTTCAAGAGGAAAAATCATGGTACATAACATATAAGCTGAGTGAGACCATTAACAACACATGATATTTTTTAAAATATTAGAACTGTAGCCTTTTAACCTACCAAGAGTCCCTTGGTTGAAACATGAATGAACTTTCAGGAAATTACATGCAGATTTTAATTATGTATCTATGCATATTTTTCTAGAGAGAGAGCCCATTACTTAAACTCATATTTTAAAATGAATTATAGATTCAGAAAATATGAAGAACCATGGTAAGGAGGGAAAATGTATTCATGTACAAACACTACATACATTATACAATATGTTGTGAAATTATACAGGAATATGCACTCACATTTGGTTAACAAAGATAGAATAGAAATGATGTGCTGGGAATTATGTGGTTTTGAGAACACCCTGTGCATGATTACCACAATCCAGACATACTATAAATGAGATAAAATGAGAGGACTTCCTTTCCCTCCTTTCGTTGCTATGTTCTTTTAGTTCGGATACATAGATCACTGCATAATGCCTAGCCTGTGCTTCTGCCCTGAGACAAAGAGCGAGCCAGGGCAGTGGATGAAGGCTGGGTTGAGGGGCTCTCTCCCTTCTTCTTTGTCTGGGCTGGACTCACTAGCTGAACTTCCAACCCAAGTTCAATATGAAGGCCATCAAGGCACTTCCACCTGGCGCCTCTCTCATCAGAGTGGAAACACTCCAGGTGTCCATGGTAGACTGAGAGGGAAAGAGCATGTGAAATTTACCTTCTGTCCCTCTACCCTGCAACCCCACACACATGTGGGCTCAGCCATTGGGCAAAGTAAGCATTAAATCAGATATGGTATTATCACAATTGCAAAAGAAATCACTTTTAGTTTCATTTAAAATTGAATTCCCTTTGATTGAGTCCAACTATGTATTAACTAGAGACAGAGCAACCTAATGAATAAAATAATTAACAATAAATTGCTCCATAAAACATCATATTTATTACATTTTATACTGTTTTGCAGAAATTTACAATCATTTTCTTAGTAACTTATCACAAACACTTGGAGGAGGTCAGCATTTTTAAACACTTTTTATTATTTTAATGACTCTGAACTGTAAATATGGAGCTGACAGAACCAGAAGTGTTCCTTCCACCTGGTCCTATGGCCTCTTCTCAAACAAGCAACTGCAAAGGTGATACGTAACTTCACGGTTCCTGCAATAGCAAAGGTGTTGGGGCAAGTATTGTGAAAATATTAAGAAGGAGGCTCAAATTTGATTTTCTGCTTGATAAAGTTTCTGCTGTTCATGGTGAGGTGGCTGGTATGTGGCATGTCCGTGGCCCTGATCCGAGCACAGACCTGCCCCTTAGACAGTAATGAATGTCCAAGCTCCTTGCTCCCGAGCAGTGACTTGGGCAGGTGTAGGTCAGACAAAAGAACAATATCTTCAAATAGTGAATGTAGCAGTGCTGTGGTTTCTCCAAAGGCTAAGGTCTTGTTCCTCTGAGACCTCCTGGGCTGGGACTCGTGCAGCATCACCAAGGAGACCACTTGGCTTGTTAAGGAAGAGCCCAGCCACTTCATTGTCTCCTAGAGACTTACTTCTCTGTTTCATGAGCAATTAAAAATGAAAACAGACTATGTTCATGTTGTTTTTTCTTCCTGTGTCCTCTGGTTTAAAAGAGTAATTAACTCTGACTCCTGTTGAACACCAGACTCAGTTTAGCCGCATCATCCTGAGTATTTTAATCAAAGAAACTGTCCAATAAATAGTCCAGGAGTCAGGGGGAGATGGGAGGGCTGGGGGGGGGGGGGAGAATAGGTAAGGGGGAGGGGGTACCAACAGTTGCAAGCTGCCTTGTATGATAGCAAACCTGCTCTGCCAGACTTCTCTAACAAATACTCTTGATTTAATTTTAAAATCTGTATTGGTGGTTTACTAAATGCCAGATGTGTTATTATTAGGGAACAAAAGGATTGTTTTGTTCTTAGAGTAGATAGTACTGCAAAATTCAGACACAAAGAAAAATAAAGGTTTAGCTGTAGGGGATTTAAGTGTTTTATTTATTCCAAATTAAAATTCTAATAGGTTTTGTTACACAAGGGTGGTTATTTACTGTTTCAGCTTTAAAGTCAAGACTATTCTTAAAACTACAAATCTGAAGAGTTTGCAACACTAGAACAAACCGTCCCTGGGATAATGTGAAATTGCTGAGGGGGTGCTCTTACAGGTAGACTGATGTGGTACCCTAGGTGGAAGTCCAAAACAGTTCCAGATTTCAACAGAACGGTATGATCACATCCTATGCTCAGGTATCCATGAGCATTTCTGATTATTTTCTTCTTTTATTCAACCCTACCTTTCACTGGTATTGTTCTCTGAGCCACTGTGAAAGCAGGTGAGCCTACAGGAGCAGAGCCACTTCCCTGTGAGTGGGACACAGGTAACTCTGGCTGCTCCCTGTGAGACACCCATACAATCCAACCTGCTCACCCCAACCTCTCCCATCGTGCAGGACACCCAACATCATTGTCTTGTCTATATTCAGGCTGGCCTGCTCCAACTTTTCCTTGGCTCTGACCCATAGATACCTACTTAAAATCCCACTGCCCTCAGGATTAAGTCTAAATGTCAGCACAATCTCAAATCTTGTTTTGATCTGACCCTGTTATACTTTCCAGCTTCCCTTCCCATCATTACTCAACTATGCCTCTGTGCATCATCCTGTCTGAACTTCTGTCCAAGTCCCAAACATATCACCCATTCCTTTTTCATTCAACAAGTGTTCACTGAGTGCTTAACACATGCCAGGTGCTGGGAATACAGGAGATGAACAGAACAAATAAAAATCCCTGCTTTCTACTAGGGGAAACAGAAAACAGCTAAGTAAAATATATAGTATGTTAGATAGGGTTCCTCTTACTTACAGCTCTTCAACATGTGCTCTTCCTTCTGTGTATTTTAATAAAACATATTCCTTTTCCATGGCCTGAACTCTGCTCTCTAACTCACTTATTCCTTCTATCTCAACTTGGACATATCTTCCTCCTGAAAGATATTTTGTTCAATGTCCATCTTCCATGTCCCCCCTATACAATTTCACAGCCCTGTATTTCTTCCTCTATCACAGTGTTTTCTCTCAAACCTGCTACTGCCTGATTCAATGTCCACATGCCCATATTCTGCAAGCACCTGGGCATTCACTGTTGTATCCTCAGCACCCAGCAAGTTTCTGGTGTCCAGTGAACACTGTTGGGTGGTGGGAGGTTTGTTGGATGAGTAAGTAAGTGGATGGACCAATGAACACACTGGACACAGGCAAGAAAGACAGAACCTGAGTAACACTGAGAGAGCGGGACTATTGACAACAGTGAAAACCTGACAGGCAAAGGTACTAGCACGCAGACCAGGGAGATCACCGAGCCAAGACGTACACCCCCACTGTCCACTTAGTAGCTGCTCCTGCTGCTTGTGACATTCTTGCTACCCTGCAGCAGGATCCAACAAAGAATGAGAAGCATTGATTGAAATGTTTTTATAATTATTTTATTTATATCTTATTAGAGACCCCATGCACAAAATTCATACAAGAGTAGGCCTTCCTTCCCCCAGCTGCCAGCATTGGCTCCCTCTGGCATCCAGGACCCAGGCTTCCCTCCAGCCCCAGGTTCATCTGGAATGACACCTGGTCTAATTAGCATATTGCACTTTTATTATTATAGATAATTGAGAAATCTATCTGATTATGTTATTTCTGGAGTCATTTACCTGTTCCTAAATGTCTATGAATGAGTAGTAGGAGAGTATTTATTGCTATAATTTTAAAATCTCTTAGGCTTTTACTTAAGTCTAAGGATTTCATAACAAAAGATCCCAAGTCTGGCTTCTATCAGCTATTGCCCAAAATTTTTAACAGGACTCTTTTTCTTTTAGCAGTTACTTAAACTTTTGCAGCTACTGGACTTTCAGGTTTCAGAAATTAGTTATTCAGTATCCACTCAACAAATATTTACTTTTTAAATGGCACTGTGCCCCAGGAGAACCAAGATGGCGGCATAGGTAAACACCTATTGTTCTGCTCCACGCAGCAATTCAAAAACTACAACATAACAACAAAACAAACATCACTCAGAATCACCAGAAAGCTGGCTGAGTGAAAACTCCACAAATAAAAGTAAAGGTGGGACACTGAGACTCAGAAGAGCAGCAGGAGCGCAGCCTTGAAGACAGAAACAGGTTAGGAGCCATTCTGGTCGCACGCGCGGGCTGGAGCAGCAACCCCGGCTGGATTTCACCAACGGGGAGGGCGGAGATATCCCACTACATGGATTCCCCAGTGCCAGGTGAGGTCCAAGGTCGGGGGGACGCACCCTGGAAGCCGGGCGCAGCAGAGGTCTCCTAGTCTTCGGAGAAACCGGGTGCTTGAAAAAGAAGTTTGCGCACACATAAACTGTGCGACAGCACAGACGTGCGACTTGCTCCCTGGAAAACTTGTCTCCTGGTCCCGGAAACCACATGTTTTACAACCCTGGGTGAGACTTTGGGTTTGCAGACTCATTTGGGGAGAGGCAGAATTGTCTGGCAAGGGGAAGAGACTAGCTGCTTTCTCTTGGAGGTGCCTGCAGCCATCCCCATCCAACAGAGACCCGTGCGCGAGAGCGCCACATAGGACGCAGCTGACACTGAGGCTGCCTGTACAGCTCAGAGACTCTGCCCATCCAACCTGAACACAGTCTCCCTTCACAGCCAATTGGCCTGGAGGTCAAACCCTCCTAGGGCTAACAACAACAAGCTGGGTTTAAATTCAAAAATACTGTACAACCCATAAAGGATTGCAGTAAGAGTACCCACCTCAGGTAACTGGGGAGGCTGTGCCACTGACCCTTAGAGGACATCTACCACATAAAGCAGCCACCATGCAGAGATATGGAAAGAAATCAGGTGTGAAAGAAATGGAGGAAAAAAGACGACTAGACATAGAGTTCAAAACGAAGGTTATAAGGCTTTTCAAGAGGCTCCTAGAAAAGGCCGATGAACTTAATGAGAACTATGAGGAAATAAACAAGACCAACCAGGAAATGAATGAGACTTACAAGGAAATGAATGAGACCCTCAAGGAAATGAACAAGACCTCTGAGGATATGGAACGAGACCCTCACGGATATGAAAAGGGATCAACTAGAAATCAAGCATACACTGACTGAAATAAAAAATATTACACAAAGTCCTAAAAGCAGTCCAGAGGGCCACAAGAACCAAGTCAAAGATTTGAAATACAAAGAAGCAAAATCCACTCAGCTGGAAAAGCAAGAAACAAAAAGAATTCAGATAATTGAAGATAGTGTAAGGGGCCTCTGGGACAACCTCAAGCATACCAACATCCGAATTATTGGGATGCCAGAAAAAGAGAGAGAGAGCAAGATAATGAAAACCTACTTGAAGAAATAGTGACTGAAAACTTCCTCCACCTGGTGAAAGAAACTGACTTAAAAGCCCAAGAAGTAAACAGAACCCCAAAATATAGGAATCTAAAGAGGACCACACCAAGACATATCATAATTAAAATGCCAAGAGCAAAAGACAAAGAGAGAATATTAAAAGCAGCAAGAGAAAAACAGTTGGTTACCTACAGGGGAGCACCCATACGATTGTCAGTGGATTTCTCAACAGAAACGATGCAGGCCAGAGGGAGTGGCAAGAAATATTCAAAATAATGAATAGCAAGAATCTACAGCCAAGATTACTCTAGCCATCAAAGCTATCATTCAGAATTGAAGGTCAGATAAAGTGCTTTGCAGATAAGAAAAAGCTAAAGGAGTTCATCACCACCAAACCAATATTATATGAAATGCTGAAAGATATTCTTTAAGAAGAGGAAGAAGAAAAAGGTAAAGATGTAAATTATGAACAACAAATACACATCTATCAACAAATGAACATAAAAATCAAGTGAATTGATAGGCTGATGAACAGGATAAACTGGTGAATATAACAGAGACATGGACATAGAGAGGGAATGGAATGACAATTCTTGGGGAGAAAATGGTTGTGGGAAGTACAGCAAGAGACTGCACAAAAATCTTGCAACAATGGGAGAGGACAGTGGGGAGGGGGAGGTGAGGGTGGAGGGTGGGATGGGTACAGGGTGGAGGGGAGATATAGGGGGATAAAAAAGGGGAAACAATGTAATTAATAAACTGAACAATAAAGATAAAATCTTTAAAAAATAAAAAATAAAAAATAAATGGCACTGTGCCACATGCTGGCACAAAGATGAATAAGATATGCTCCCTGCTCTCAATGGCAATTATGTATGGCAGCCAATCCCCAAGGCATATGTGCCTATGGGGATTCTCCAAAATGTCCTAAGGGGGCCATGGGCATGAATAGTGCTAACAGAACCCATTTTCAGGTCCTTAAACTGACCTGCCAGGTATGTGCTTGCAGGGCAGTTAAGCCAGTCAGTCCTACTTTTCCACTCCTTTCCTAATCACCCTGTCCCCACTTTGTGAGTCAAAGCTCTTACCCACGATACGTATTGCATAGTGCTCCCATTGTACCAATATCACATACTACCTCCATGTGAAAAAACAAAGGAACAATGAAAATATTAAAGGAAGTTTCCTATGACTGAGGTACTATAACTCTCCCAGACTTCTCATAAATAAATGCATCTCTAGTACACTTTTATTCTTGAGCAAATTATTTTTTCACATTTGTAATATAAGCAAATTTTGATCAGTTAGTTACAAATAATTATTGCATTGTAAAATGCAAGCTGGAAAAACATTTACTACTTAGAGGCTGAGGTTAGGAAAATTTGTTCAGGTAAAATTTCAATGCATATACTTATTTCTGTTGCAGAGAAATGTGATAGGGTGACAATAAAAGAATTTCACACATAAAATGTATTCTATTACTATATAAAATAAAATTCTATGGGGAAATAGAGTGGAAATATAAATTCTAGAGGGAAAAGAATCAATTTATCATTTTTGACTTAAAGAACAAATTATTCATGTTGTTTTTTTTCTATTGGTGATGAATGGGCATTAAAAGCCCTTGGTTTTTAGATTCCCTTGGATATATTTAATATATAAAATAATGTTATGACTTTACATTAAAATTTGTATTTATAAATAGGCAGAACATTACATCTTTTCTTACCTTGGAAATCTTTGATTTTAGCTATCAATACTTTCAACAATAAAGGTTTTTTTAATAAATAAAAGAAAGTATTTTAAATAATAAAGTATAGAAAAACAGCTAAAAATAATAAGAAATAATAAATAAAATAAAAAGTATAGGGAAAGCGTAGTTTTTAAAAATTATTTTCAAGAGTAAATGAACAAACCTGTGAAGATCACTGACACACGAGAGCAAGGCCAGTGAACAAAGTTGTTACAAGAGCTTTTAGGCACTGGGATAGAGAGAAGCTTGAACTGGGGTGTGGAGCTAGAAAAGGGAGCTCTCAGTTCTCTTTAGAGAACCAGGAAGGTCTTTCCTAACAAATGGTAATGGTTTATCTCAAAAAAAAAAAATGTGTGGCCCTGCTGGTGTGGCTCACTGGGTGAGCATCGGCCCAGGAACCTACTGAAGCTAGTGAACTCCTGAGGGCAGCAATTTTGTCATAAATCTTTGGATCCCCTGTGCCTGCCATAGCGCCTGGAATAATAGCAGCACTCACTACATACTAGTTTATGTTTTAACCATTGATTAGGGACATAGTAGGAAATTCTGTCAAATAAACAAGTCACATTCTGGAAGCTTAGAGTGTGGACTGAAGGAAGCCCTGCAATGAAAGAAAGGAGCAGATATAAGTGATGCCATGTTGGAAGAACCAGCTACCTCCTGCTCAGGTCTCAGAGACTGATTGGATGTGAGGACTGAGCATGGCTGGAAGATGAGTTCTCCTCCAATACAACCTAAATCTACTCAACTCATAACATTCGAACTGCAGTGTTTTTCACAATAAACCAAATTTGGAGGGAAAGATTCCAAGTTGGGTTTGCAAACTAACATCTAATTAAAACAAGCAATCATGGACTTTTAAAGCAATGGCTATACATTATTTTTGGAGAAGTAAGCATCACTACAGGCATTCTTCAGTTTGTAAATTTCAGGCTTCTGAATGTTTGGATGTGGCCCCACAGAGGAAATTCTTGGGAGGCAGCAAGAGGTGTGTGCAAAGCTTAGGTCTTGACAACTGGCAGGCCTGCGTTTAGGGCCTTCCTCAGCCACTCACTAGCTATGCAAACTCTCAGTGAAACCTGACACTATTACCTATGCGTTAATGATGAAAACAGTAGAGTTATGTAAAGATTAAATGAGATCATGTAAACTAGATGCTTCATAATTGTTAGTTCCTCTTCCCTTCTTTTCTTATTCTTGGGATCCACTGAAGTACCCCTACTTCCAACACAGTTCTAGCCAAAACATACTTTTATTTATAGTGACTGCCCCCCAGAAAGGTTCTGTTTATAAGCGAATGCTCCATTGTCTTTTATTCTGTGCCAGCTTCCAGACCCACTCAGTTTCTTTCCATCTCCCTGGTTTCATCTCCAAATATGGTTTCGCCAGCAAATTTCCAAGTACCCTTTTATTCTGTCTTTGGGAAGATTATTAATGAAGACGTTAAATCAGGCTGACATAAATAACAATGCTCAAAGCAGCCCTCCAGACACTTTTGTTCTACTCATCAGAGATATGGTGCCATTTATCATTAGATCTTGTTACAGGTTTCCAGCCCCTTGAAAAACTCACATGAAGACACTCATTTCACTTGAATTAGTCTTGCTCATGAGTTATGGAATTATATGTCACCACAAGATAGGACATCTGTTACATCACACTAACCTATCACTCTCTTCCCTCATAAATCTTGACAGTCAAAACAAATTAGTCTAGCATGTTATTTCTAATAAACAGTCTCTTTTGTTGTGTGTAGCTCATGCCCAAAAGGAGATAATAGACCAGTTGATAAAAGTAACAAAATCTCATCACCGGTTCCAACACAGTCAAGTGATAAATAACAAATAATGACTCTTTGGCAAGGCGAGGAATGAATAGCAATAAAACAGCCCATACAGAAGGTCAGTATCAGACTCTGCCTCATGGAACTAAATTCTACAAAGTCCTGGAGAGAAACTGCGTCTGGGTTCAGAACCAAATATAATGGCAGTTTTTTTGAACTTGCTTTTTCCTGATAGATCCTTGATTGTGTTACGCACAGAGGTTCTCTTTTCTCACTTCCTGAAAAAGTTGAACATTATATGGGTGGCTCTGTTATAGTAGTGGGGGCATAACGATGCAATATTTTTCCTCTCTCTCTCCATTTAATCTCCATGTTGTTTTCTTTGCTTCCTTCCCCTCACCTTTCCATTTCGTTGTGGCACAGTAACACAATATAAAATTTACCATGTTAACCACCTTAAGTGTGCATTTACATTGCTATGCAGTCACCACCACCATCCCTCTCTAGAACTTTTTATATCTTGCAAAACTGAAGCTGTGCCCCCATTAAATAATAACTCCCTATTCCCCCAGTCCCTGGAACCACCATTCTTTCTATCTTCATGAATTTAATTACTCTAGGTACCTCATATAAGCAGAATCATGTAATTTCTCCTCACTTTTAATGAGTTCTACCTTCCTGTATTTTTTTTTCTAAGTTTTATAACTTAGAAACAAAATGAGAATGAATAAATGAACAAATAAGGAAATACAGCACAATGATTCCCAAGGGGCTGGATGAGTCCCATTCTACACGTATACACATTAAGTCAGTGGTAAGGCCATAATGTTTGCTAACTGGAATAGAACACTGGATTGTAAGAAATATTCATTATTTAAATAGTTAATGTTCAAACAAGCAGCATATTTAAGATAACAATAAAATCAACGGAGAGACTGAACATAGTAAAGGTTCCTAACAAGGAAAGAAATATCAAGATAATTGAACAAGGAAGCGATTGTAGATTCAAACTGAGAACTAGTGGGCTAAGTGCCAAAATACTAGGTCATAAAGATTACTGACAGAGCTGTTCCTATCGCAGTAGTTTCCAAACTTAGTGTAAAAGGAAATTAATCAGTACAAACCCACCTACCCGAAACTGTATTGACTGGGACTCAGAAGTCTGAGTATGTCATCAGCTTCTCAGGTGGTTTACAGAGAAGGTTTCTTAAGTGTGTTGAGAAACAATGGTGAGTGCAGTAGATCAGAGAGACTGTGAGGCCTGCTTCTGTTTGGTTGAGTAATATAATCTTGGTGTACCTTATGCACATAGCCCTATGGTATCCATTAATACCTATTTATATCTGCTTCACTTTCTTTCTTCTACATTGAGTGTTGCCTGACCAAGCTAGCAAAAACAGTGGCTGAAACAGGAGTGAGTGACACTAGAAATAGAGCTTCATTCAGTCCTCCACCATAGGGCCAGCAAAGGCCACTAGCCTTTCATCAGTGTAGCCTTAAGAATAGGCCCTGTGGCCGAGACCGGTTTGGCTCAGTGGATAGAGCGTTGGACTGTGGACTGAAGGGTCCCAGGTTCGATTCCGGCAAGGGCATGTACCTTGGCTGCGGGCACATCCCCAGTGGGGGGCGTGCAAGAGGCAGCTGATCGATGTTTCTCTGTCATCGATGTTTCTGACTTTCTATCCCTCTCCCTTTCGCTCTGTAAAAAATCAATAAAATATATATTTTTAAAAAAAAAGAACAGGCCCTGTGATTATTTTATTTTGTGTTGCTTTTTCAGTCTGCCTCTTTGTTATCCAAGAGGGAAAATGCTGCCTCGGGGAAGCTGTGTTCAGCATGAAAGATCATTCTGTAGCTTCTTTCTCGTTTATAGCTTTAATTTTCTCTCTAGAATATTTCTGTGCTGGAGAATCACCACTGGCGATCTACAATTGGCATGCTTCGAGAATCCAGGCTTCTTGCTCACTTGCCAAAGGAAATGACGTAAGTAGTGCAGAGATTAAACACACTGATGTCCATGCATTAGAGATAAGCCGCTTTCTCTAGGGCACACTTGAGACCCCCTGGGTTAATGGTAGGGAGCCAGCTAGCTGTGCTTCCTGCCTGCACTCTGCATTGTCTATCAGAGGAGATTCATGTCAGTTACGGCAACCCAGAAACCAGAATCTCTCTGTGAGCTTTGAAAGGGCCTTGGATCGGCTATGACCTAACGTCAGGAAAAGGAGAATAAACAGCTCTCCCCTTTCACACTCTTCAGCATCAACACTCTACTTTGCCAAATTCCTGTCTTTTATGTTAACAAAATTGTCCTCCTGTGTAGACCCAAATAATAAATGTTTATCAAAAAAGAACACAGGCGTTCTCAAGCTAGCTTTAAGGCTAGTTCAATGAGGTTTGTTTCATAATTGCCAGTCTCAGTGAAAATAAAAGTCAGAATTTTTTTTCTAAAATGTCTTTTGTTAAGTAACTGAGTTGGCCCCAGCAATTTTTTCTCCATCAATTTACATATTTTAAACAGAATGGGAAATACCAGTTTCCTGGTCTGCTGTGTTAGCCCAAGTATTTAAGCCTAGTCCTACTAAATCCCAAGCCAAGGCCCTTGCCTCGCTGCATGCATGGCCCCAAGGTAGCTGCTGTACTGTCTACCTGGGACAGCACGAATTCTGATCTGTGTAATTAAAATGCACAGAATACAAGGTAGCTAAGAGAGAAGTGAATAAATAGACCTCCGTACCCTTCTTTCTGAAGGGCACACAGCTTAACGTCAGTTTATGTCTCCCCATAGAACAGGCACCATGCTCTGGACTCCTTGGTTTATTCCTGGCCATTTGATATTATCTCATGCTGTTTCCTAGCACTCAGAGGTATGTTGAATTTGCAGGAAGAACTTCAGTCCTTTTCACTTCCAGAAACTAAAAAGCAATCCTCATGCATGGGATCAAATCTGGTGCCTTTCACTAAAACAATACATTGCAAAGATTAGGGAAATGCAAAAAGAACTACAAACTAGAACAAGAATTCAAGTTAGAAGGAGATGAAATGGGAGGTTAGTGGCAGGATCAGCTAAAGAAAGAAAGGAGAAGAGAGGGAAGAAGAATGAGGACAGGAAAAAAAACAAAACAAAAGGAAAAACAGAGGACTTGTCCTGATAATCTTCCATTAATTCTCTGTGTTTCGTAGTATTTCTTCCTAAGATACTCCTATTTATCCCTATGGATTCCAAATAAAAGTACCACATTTTTTATTTATTTGTGGAATGTCTTTGCTTTTGCTAAAAGAATAATTGGTATGCAATAATATATCTGAAAGGGCTTTATAATAAAAGTTATAATCATGATTATTCCTTCTATCCTTGGGTAAATGCTTTAAAATAATTTTTCTGATTTTAAAAGTAAAGGTTAACTGTACAAACTAAGGAAAGTTCAGAAAAGAATTAGCTTAACCATAAATTTAAAAACTTATAGATTAAGCTACACTAAAAAAAATTAAGACTTTATTTTACCAAAACACATCATTTTTAAGAAGAGTAGAAAGCCAAGCCATATTATGGAAGAAGATAATTGCAACACATAATTGCCAAATGACTACTATTGAAAAAAATATTTTAAACCTCTCAGAATCAGTAAGCAAAAGGGAGACAACACTATAGAATAATAGAAATTTCACAAAAGAAGAAATATCAATGGCAAATAAAGACATGAAAATATGTCCTACCTCATTAGTAATCAAAGAAATTCATATTAAAACTATAAGGAGTTGCATGACAACCCTCAGATTGACACTTTCATTTTATTTTCCCAAAATATCCGTTTTCTCTATACCATTTTTAACTAATATATTGTTTTCCTGTTGATTTTTAATGGTGCCTTAACCACTATCATTTTTAAGTTCCAGTATCTCTTTCCAGCCCACCTGGGTTTTGTTTTTTTTTCCATTTACCAATCTTTTCATCCCACAGAATCAGTCACTACTATGTCTCCATTATTATTACTGTTATTATGCTCTTTTCTTTTCTCATAAAAATCTTAATGTTTGAGTTTGTTTCAACTCCACAAAAGCATAATCCAAACTCATGTGAGGTTTTTTTTTGCGTCCTCCTTAAAACATACATTTCTACTTGGCTTTCCATTTGTCCACCCATGGGAACTGTGGGAATGTATAAACTACCATAACTTTGTTCACCCGAAGTTTCAATCACTCTCCGAAGTGCTTGGTCTGAGGGCAGAAGCGATGGTGGGTGAGAAATTCACTCTTGCTCTGTGAGGGACTAGAACTTTGTGTAATAAACAATATCAAAGGCAGGAATGAGATTGCAAGCCACCTGTTGATGACAGAATCAATCACCCTCCTCAAAAGGATTTTCTCTGTGTGTGTGTTTTCTCTTTCATTCTTGTGGATGCAGACAGGATATTGAACAGCAACTGGGCTCCTTGATCTTGGCAACAGACATCAACAGGCAGAATGAATTTTTGACCAGATTGAAAGCTCACCTCCACAATAAAGACTTAAGACTGGAGGATGTACACGACAGGCACTTTCTGCTCCAGGTAAACAACAAGAACAAAGCCAGTATTCTTGCTGGGTAACAATACTTAGGGGCATGATCAATAATGTTAGCACGTTTGAGAAGGAGTATCTCCCACAGTATAAATTAGAGCACTGACCTACTTTGTTAAAAGTGTTGAGACATATGAAATGTTTAAGTGGTTTCCAAGCAAGCAAAATCTGGGTTTCGTGTCAGTAAGTTGATAATATCTCTTCCTTGTTTGGTAACTGTTTCACCACTAAGTAGCCACCCCTCTGGGCAATTGTACAGAATAAGAATCTACCACATTTTGTTGCTTAGATATAAAATTGACCGCTGTGATACCTGTGCAGTTTAAAACAGCTGTTTCTACACACAAAGGTATATTATGTTAACTATGGTACAAATAAAAAATTAAGAAGCAAGTAGCCTTCCTTTACCTAAAACCTATGTAAGCCAACCCTGCTTTACTTAAAGCCATACTGCCTAAGGTCATATTTTCATCTGAGGCTCAAACATGTTAACCTAGTCTTAGCATTTTTAGGCTCCAATAATTAAATTGTTTCAACTGAATAAATTAAATCGTATCAAACCCAACCCTTTCTATGTCATTCTAGAAAGGGTTGGGTTTGATATAATTTAACTTATTAAATCATAACAAAGATCAAGAAGCCACTGGCACCATGATAAAAAAAAAAAAAAAAGAGGAGTGGACGCCAGAAGTAGGAACTCTGAGGTGATATCAAACCAGGGCCTTCTTCTTGATCTTCCGTTTTTCTTTTGTCTTCCTTTTGGCACAAAAGACTGAATGGATGGACTCTGGACTCATCTTAATAAACCACCTTTAACCAGGGAGATGAAGCTGCAGGCGGCAGACTGAACTGTGCAGTCTTTTCTGCTCCAGGCCTCCATGCTGCCCCCTAGCTGTGCAAAGTGCCCCATCCTTCCCAGAAAATGCTCTCCCAGCTGCAGCCCTTTATCTTCTTCCTTCTTCCCAAAGTAGCCTTCTCTTCCCTGAGTGCCACAGAGATCAACCACGGTCTGATTTTAGAGAAATCAGAGACTCGAGCCAAGTTGTTAGTAGCTGAAAGGTTTGGCCTGCGTACTTGCATTTCAAAGGGAAAGGTAGCTAACACAAAAAAATCCCTAAAGGGCAGAATTTGAAGGGGACTTCTGCCCCTTACCTACTCCAACATGTACTGGTGCCCCCATTAACCAGGAAATAGAGAAGCAACCAAGTTTGCAATGTTATATAACCCAGGCTCTCCCAGACCCCAGCACTGTTAGCAGCTCTATAATCCCAGGGAACTGGGTCAAAACAAACAGACCTTGCTGGTGGGCAAGACATACCACAGGAGCCCATCTGGACTGTGGTCTCTCTGCAGCTGGTGGTAAGGGGCAGACTCTACTTCTCTGGGAATTCAAGGTAATCCTCCTAGAATTAACATCACTGAGAAAGTGACATCCCAGATCCAGGCCAGTTTGAGGCAAGCCAAGAGGCCTTGATTTAGTTCTGCAAATAAAACACTCCCAGCTTGATGTGACCTCGCTCCCTGGCTGGGCAGTCTGAGCTTGCTCACACACACAGACACGGGAACATAAATGCAAGCACACATCATTGAAGTGATGTATGTGGTTGGCCATTTTGGCCACTGTGAGAGTGAGGTCCAGATGATCTCACTTGAGCCTGGCTGGGGCCCCGGTGGCCTCCCTCCCCGTGAGAGGTGGGGCAGCAGAAGAAACCAGGCCCTGGCTTTCCTTGGCCAGCACACCCCAAGTCTCCTCCAGAAAGCTCCGTGTCCTTGGACGGTGGCTCTTCTCTCCTTCTCGCTGCTATAAAGTGGGAATTCTGAATGAAGGGCTTGTGTGTGGTGAAGAAGTGTTGTTTCCTGAAGAGACGCATGAGGTAGGCCCTGTGTGGACATGGGCCTGGCACCACGAGGCAGTCTGGCGGGTTGCACAGCCCCCTGGGCTTGGGGTGCATTTGCCGCTGAAAGATCACTCTCTGACAGTCTCTGCCTGCCCTGTCACTTCTCAGATTGCCTTGAAGTGTGCTGACATTTGCAACCCCTGCAGAATCTGGGAGATGAGCAAGCAGTGGAGTGAAAGGGTCTGTGAAGAGTTCTACAGGCAAGGTTAGTTGCAAGCCTACAGCTGCGTTTTCACAGCCCCTCCTCTTTTCAGGCATTTGTCCTAATAAAACAGGAAGTGGCTAATCTGTTGTGACATTTGTTCTTTCATCAGCTCTTATTATCCTAACCTTTCTCTAACTCTCTTGCAAACCATCCATTCCTTTTTGGAAATAATTTCAAAATAAATAACATTGACTTATTACTGAAACAGGTAGTAATGAGGTGCAATAAAAGTGAGTGAGAACGGAATATATACATATTTTTTAATAGTTTCCCTCTGTGGATATAAAAATGTGAGGGACAGTTTGATTTTTACCCCGACCTTCATTTTAATGAGCTGATACAGCCTAACACCTAACTGCCGTTTGCGGTCAATGTTTTCCACTCTGACAGAGGCCTTGACTCCTTTTGTGTTCCTTCCCCTCACTTTCTCAAATAAAGTCAAATAGAGCATCGCTGACCAGGAATTAATTTCATCCTCATAGAAACATGAAGAGTCAAATGGCCCCAAGTTAGGGTATAATGTTTAAGAGATCAAACTCACTCGGAAATAAGGCACTGGATTTGAGCAGGACCTTGCCATTGGGTGGGATATGAGCCTTTAAACACAGTCTGTTTCTCCAGGCCCCGTTTCAGTAGTCAGGATGTTTGTTCAGGCACAACAGTGCCCTGATGTTAGTGACGGAATCAGGTGTGAGAGGTTGAGAACAAATAAAGCCTGAAGTGTCCCACATACCAGCTCTGTGGGGAGGTCAAGTAGCAACAGTGAGCCTTTTGGAGAAGCCTCCATCTAAAGATGTGTCAGTGACATTGTAATGGTCCCAAAGGCAGAATACAAAGCAGAATGGATTAGGTTGTGTGGGGCCAAAAGGCTCTGCTCACCACCTCTTTCACTCAGAGGAAAAGTGCTCACGTGGCTCCCACAATCTGTGTCATTTCACTGCAGTCAGTTTTAGTTGCCTGTGATATAAAATCTCCATGGAGGGTGGGGGGAAAAGGAAAATAGGATGAAATTGGAGCAGAGAGGTTTCAGATTTTATAAGATAAATACTTTCTTTACCACGTGATATAGAAAATATTGGAATAGCATAGTGAGAGGAGGGCTAGGTTCTTCATTCTTGGAAATCAAGCAATGGGAAAGAGAAGAGATTCCCCTCTGCCCCTCTTGGCTTTGACTCAATCATGTGGTCCCGTTGGCTTTGATTGCCCTTCCTTTGCTTAGCCTGCACCCTTCTTTGGACTATGAGCAACTCAGGGACCATGTCACCTGGAGAGATTGTAAGGTCCACACAGTTGGAGAATCAAAGTTGTTATCTAAGTGCAGAGTAAATGCGATCAACCAAGAAAAATACTCTGTAAGATCTCTGCCAAAAATTTGTTGTTGTTCTCAGAATATATGCACATGCAGCCTCATAAGAGAAACAATCTAGAACATCTGTAACTCTGATCACTAAAGGTGAGCTTCCATGCCCTTTGCTCTGGCATGTCTCCTGGCAGAGAGAGAAGAATAGAGAGGGCATATTGGGTCCTTGTTATTTAACTGGAGACCCCATGCATGAAAATTTGTGCACTATGGAGGTGGAGGGTCCTCCTCTCAAAGTCTGGGACCCCTTGGGGGATGTCCACCTGCCAGCTTAGGCCTGATCCCTGAGTGATAGCACCTATGGTGGCAGCTGGACATGCTTAGCGCTGCTGAGGAGGCGGGAGAGGCTTCTGCCACCACCGCTGCACACACAGCCTGAGTCAGCCCTGTGAGAGCGCACTGGCCACCAGGGGGCAGTTCCTGCATTGAGCATCTACCCCCTGGTGGTCAGTGTACAGCATAGCAACCAGTCATTCCTGATTCGTTCTGCCATTATGGTCAATTTGCATATTACCCTTTTATTATATAGTATTGCTTGTTGGTCTAGCAGAAGTTCAGCCAGTTTAAGAGAAGAAAGCAGACTCTTGCCATCCAAACTACACTGCTTTTAGTTTAGGATTTGGGCTTCCACAGACTGCTAATAGTCCCATCCAAAGCAAAGGAAATCTCTTGAAATCAAGATGGAGGACAGAGACAAAGAAAGATGAAATCAGGAAAGCAGTGTTAAATTCTGAGAACGGGGGTTAGGATTCTACCCCTCCTTTTGATGCCTTAAGGAAGAGTATCTTTGTCCTGATGGAAGTACAGATTAACCAGAGGTCCCCTGCAGATTAGAGTTAGATAGAGTGAACGTAGTGGGGGAAAGGCAAGAGAAGAATAAACAGGATTTGATGCCTCATTGTGGAGGGTGAAGGGGAAAATTAAATTCATCCAAAGTGTCAAGATTGGTTGAAAAACCACTGTTCATAGAAACAGGAAGGTAAGGAGTAGAATTGGCTTTAGGGGAATTCAATTCATTTTTAAACAGTGGCATGCCCTGTCCTCAGAAGGCTATCATCATTAGCTTCCCTGAGCTCCTCAGGTTAAGCCAGAGTGACTGCCTCACATCATTCTTGAGAATCGCCAGGGCACAGACACAGGGGGAGGCACAGCTACAGTCTTAGAGAAAATGATGGAAATGTGGCATCTCTGAAATTCTGCCTCAGTGGTTAAGTGCAGACACGCTGGAGCCTGACTTCCTAGGTTGGAACCCAGGCTCCCTTCTTTACTAACAGTGTGACCTCGGGTCAACATACTTCCTTTCCCTGCATCTCAATTTCTTTAGCTGTCAAGTGGGGATGAGGTGGTTATGAGGATTTAAATAACTAGTTAATTGTAAGTAATTGATTACGGATGTAAAATAATTAAGTTAGTTACATAGGTAAAATGTTTAGGGCAGTGCCTGGCACCTGTAAGTGAGCGCATATAAGTGTTGTATTTTTAGCTCCCCTAGTTTGGAGAGGCACATTCATATCTGTAAACCCAGCTACTCTCTGAGGACCAGCTTATCTACTAATTAACCAGATTGTTTTTCCCAATGCAGCAATTACCCACAATTTGTCACCCTCAGGAAGAACCAATAAAAGTATTTTGATAATGCTTTGCATGATGCATTTCTCCTTTGGTTTTCTAGCTGACATAGGGATTTAAAAGAACTATCATTTTTACCTTTATACTTTTTTAAACCTTTAATTATATTAGGTAAAAGTCTAAGGAATGAGAATGAAAGATATCAGACCCTTATTTCTGATAAATTTTGTAGCTGCACACTGAGATGCTCTTCAAATGAGAACTCCTGGTTCCTGGCCTCCAATTCCTACCTACTTATCATTTCTGGTTTTTCAGGTGAAACCAGACGAGGGTCAGGAAGGGTGAAAGGTGGGGGAGAAGCATAAAATCTGTTTTCTTAACCTGTAACTTAAAGCCAGAACTTGCATTTCAGGTTAGGAATGCCCATTAGTCGTGTCCTTGTTTTTATAGAACTTGTTTAAAAATTTATTTTAGTCCCAGAGCACAGCTATTTACAACAAGCTTATTATAAATGGCCATTGACACTCTGATATTTTAAATTTTCACGGAAGCTACCAGAGCAAGACAGAGCAAATGGAAGCAAAAGGCTTCCTAACAATAACAAGGCACAGAAGAGTAATTCACAAGATCACTTTTTTCAAATAGGTCGATAAAACTATCAACACTCATTTGCATAAGTTCTAGATTACCATTGTGTTTCTTCTTTCTTCTTAGGTGACCTTGAACAGAAATTTGAACTGGAAATCAGTCCTCTCTGTAACCAACAGAAAGATTCAATCCCTAGTATACAAATTGGTGAGTTGAATTCCATTTTAATTTTAAAGGAGCATTTTCGGTACCTCTGCCAAGAATCACAAAGAAAAGACGATCTGCACACAGTGTTTGAAATACCCAAACTAGAGCTTTAATCAATGCCCCGAGAATGACTGAGTCCAAATAAACACCTTAATCATGACTAATCTACTGGCTAATTACCAGTTGAGAATGAAAAATTGGGTGAAGGCTTTATTATAAACCCTTAACTAATCTTTATTAACTTCATTAATTAACTTTTATGAACTTCATATTTCTGAATTAAAACCAAATAGAGTAGAAGAGATGTAATAAGAATCAACTATCTGCTGCTAAAGAGCAGATTAGCTTACATTCTCTTTAGGACTTAAAGGGTGGGAAGTCAGCAGAATCCGCCTTTAGCAGTGGTCAGCAATCTATGACTCGAGAGCCACATGCGGCTCATGAGCTGTGGTTTGCCGCTCTATTGACTTGTGAGTTTGCTGAACATTGACATAGACTCTCGATTCCAATAATTACAGGCTGTTTTTGTTCCTTGTGATTAAGCCCTTATCCACATGTGGCTCGCGAGCCACAGTTTGCCGACCACTGGCCTTTAGGATCCTTCCAATGTGGATATCTGTGACTCATCCCCAGCATTCAATCTCCAGAGTCCAGGCCCAGATCCAGCCGGGCCCTGCCAGCTATGCTATGCCTTGTGGCCCGGGTTTCTGTTTCTCTGCTCTCCTTCAAAACTTACCTTCAGTCTCACTCTCTTAAGACCACACTCTCAAGTGTGCCTTGAACTGAACTGTTAAACTGTGATGTTAATGAATCTAAAATAATTGTTACTTTAAAAAGTTATAAGATAGTTAAGCAAAGCCAACTGGAAATTTCAGGCACCTTAGGGGGGAAATATTTTTGACCCAGAAAGAATTTCCATCACTCCTTAACACTCTATTTAAAATTTCATCTACATAGAAAAGCACGTCTTTCTTTTCCTTACAGTTCCCTCCAATTAAAACCACTTAGAACTTTAACATCTATAATAATAAATGCATAATATGCTAATTAGACCAAACAGCTGAACAAACGACCTTCCAGCCATCCTTCCAGACAAAACTGGGGCTGTAAGGGCCGAAGCAGCCACCACAGCTGTGAGGGCCAAACCCCCTGCCTGAATTTTGTGCATCGGTCTTCTAGTTTTACTTATAAGCAATGGCCCTGACATGTACCAGTTCATGTTTTTCACCAGAGTCCACGGGCCTCAGACAGCTTAGTGCACTCACAGTGTTACAGACCTCAAAGTCTCAGAGCTTAGTGCCATGATTCTGGGAGGGAAAGGGGCACCAGAAAAAGATAAGCTTAAAATTGAGAAAACAAGAGCAAGTTAAAATGATATGCTTCAGTCGGAAAGAGATAAACCAAAGAACTTACATACTTATATGCATAGCCCATGGACACAGACAATAGTGTGGTGAAAGCCTGGGGGGAAGAAGGGGCCTGGGCAGAAGAGAGTAAAGTCAGGGGAAATAGGGGACATCTGTAATACTGTCAACAATAAAAATATTTCTTAAATGATATGCTTACAATCACTGAAGGTCAAATCAAATCTTCAGTCCCACAAAAATATGATGAAGTAATCTTAGGGAAATAGGAACAACATTAATCTAACTACAAAGAATCAAATGGAATCTACAAACATTAAAATAGATATGTTGGGATTATGAGATTATTGGTTGTCCTTTTTTTCCTTAATATTACTCTGTGGTTTTGGTTTTTGTTTTATAATTAAAGTGATTCCTACCCGAAAAAGGGAAAAGGGGTATTACAAGAAATTGAACCCAGGAAGAATCCGAGGCAGGTGAAGCCACAGAATTGCTGGGAGAGGAGAGGAGGAGCAACGTTAACGTTAGCTGAAATGCAGCTTTGGCCTCCCTGGATCCAGCTCCCTCCTGTCGAGGTTCCCTGAATCTGATTCAAAAGGAACACACCCTGACCAAACTCCTAATCCACTGACCCACTTCGTTAAGCTCTGGATAGGAAAACTTGCCAGGCACCTGTTAAAGACACTTGGAACCACCAAAGAAAAACATTCACATTGTTAAGCACACAACCTGGATCTTCACGACAAAGCTGATTTCAGAGACTTTATCCTGTTGTCATGAGAACACATTTATTTTGTCAGATCATATGTCCTGATTTTCAGCTCAGGAAAAGGTGGTTACCATAGATACCTGTCTTTAAAATGGGATGGGGACTAAGTGACTAGGAAAATCCCCTGGCTGCTATACCAGCACACCAATAATAAAGAGAAAAAGAAGGTGGTTATAAAACAATCCTCAGTACGTATATTTTTCTCTGTCTCTCTTCCACATCTCCCAGCTGTATAGGTTCAGGGTTGGGAGGTGTGGTTTGTAGAGCTAGATCAGACTGAACTGGAGAAATCCAAACAAATATGGGCCTCAGTGTCCCAGACAAAGGTATTCCCAAATGCAATTTTCTCTGTCTTGGTTCCCCTGGGACTGAAAATGTCCACTCTCTTTTTCCGCTCCCAATCCACATGGGAATTTCCTGAGTGCCATCCCAGATTTAGATCTGATTTTCTGTTTAAGTAATTCATATTCACCCAAGTCGAACTGGGACTTCCTATCTCCCCACTCCACCCACCCCTACTCTCCTCTTTCCATGGTACTCTACATTTTGAAAAGAAGATGTGGAATGGAAAGAACCTCTGATTGGTGAAATCTGTAGAAAGATGAGGAGAAGAGGCTCTCCTTCAACCCTTGTTTACTCTGAAGCCACCATCTCTCCTTTCCCCCATTCCCGCCCCTTCAAGAGGACAACATCCTGGCAAAGTCTCTCCACCGTTTGCGTAGCAGAGGGAGGTTCCCAAATCTGGTCATGAGTTTGAAATGAAAACCTGCCCTTGTTTGAAAAACTGCCTCGCTTTGAAGTCTGTTGTCCAGACTTTAAAATGGTTTTCCTATCCACTGTAAGAGGATTATACAGGACAAGTGGAAACACAGAGGTGTAATTCAGGAGTACCTTCAGGAATAAAATGAGTTGATTTTTAAGTATTGGATTTTAAAATTTTGGATTCGTAATGTTTTTATATTTAAGGTAAAGTTGATATTTACATCTAAAATGATATAATTTTGCAAATTATATTTTTAGATATCTAATCTTTGTTAAGATGAAAGATATTAGAAACTAGATATGGAGATTGTAAAGGAGGTGAAGAAAATCCAAGAATAGGAAGCAAGGAAATTCAAGAATGAAATCCGTACTTACTCACTCCCTATATAACCTTAGTAAAATACAGACATAAAGTCACTGGCTTAACTTTCCTACTCGGTTTGGGTTATCTAAGATGATCTCATAATATTTAAATTATATTTCACCTCAGATGAGATAATGCAGAAGTGTACAGTAACATTCTGCATTGCTACATCCTCTTCCCATCTCTATGGCATCCTCAAAGGCCAAAGATCTACTGTTTGTCCAATGAAAAGATAATCAAATCAAGCCGCATAATTCACATGCTTGTACACATACAGGGTGAGTTGGTGGAAGATTATTTTGCTGAAAAACACTTGCCTTTTCTCCCCACACCTACATTTCAAGGAAATAATAAAACCTAAATATGTGTATGTTTGTGATCATTCTAATAATTCCTGCCTAGACTGAAAGTTATCTTTACTTTCATAAATCATGTTGAATATGAAACACACATTAAAAGTGAAATATTATTAGAAAGCAATAAGTCTAACAATTAAGAGAACAGGCATGCAAAAAAAGAAGTCTGATATCAAACAGTCTTATCTAATTAAACCAAGACTTTTATGTACGTAAAAATCTGTATTGAAGATGAATTTCTATTTACCTACTGTTAGTTGTTTAACACAATTGGAAGTAAGACAAAATTATGAAAGAATAATCCTTTAAAAATATTCTACAGGCTAAATGTATGAATTCTTCAGATGGTCTAAATCAGTGATGTGTCCCTTGCTGATTTCATTTTCCCTTTCCTGCCTCCACACCCATCCTCCTTAGTTCTAGCACAGACTTCCTTCCACTTGTTTATGTCTTTCTCCCTCTGTGAGGAATAATAACAATATTTACTGAGTGTTTACTATGTGCCAGGAGCTTTCTAAACATTTTACATATGTTAAGCCATTTCATTGTCATAACAACCCTGTGTGTTTGGTACCCTTCTTATCTCCTTTTTACAAATGAGAAAACTGAGGCACAGAGAGGTTAAATGCCAAGCCGAAAAAGACATACCTCATGCTCCTTGGCTGCGGGTGGGAACCGCATTTACTTTGCCTCCATATCCCTGGGCCAAATACATAGTGGCCCGGTCGTGTCTGTGAGGGAGGAAGGAGTAGGTGTTACTGCCCTTGCGGTGATGCATTTGGCCTTGCCTGTTTCAGGTTTCATGACCTACATCGTGGAGCCACTCTTCCAGGAATGGGCCCGTTTCACCGGAAACAGTGCCCTGTCTGAGAACATGCTAAGCCATCTTGCACACAACAAAGCCCAGTGGAAGAGCCTGCTGCCCAAGCAACACAGAAGCAGTGGTGGTGGCTGCGCTGGTGGCAGCCCAGACCACACAGACCACGGGACTGAGAATGAGGAGCAGACTGTGACTGAAGGCATCACCCCCTAGTGCCAGCCGGGCCTGCCCCCTGCTCTGCACACAGAGAATGAGAACCACCTTGAGCAGAGACCTCCTGAGAGGGGAGTTCTAGGGGTTCTTGACCATCAACCCAGCCACTCTCTGGGTTTCATCCTGGGGCTCTTTGGAATGCCTCCTTGCTCCCACTCACCTGCCTCCCCTCCTTCTTCCCAGTGTACAGAAGCCATTCATCATGTCAGCATTCGCTGCCGAAATGAGCAACTCCATTCAGTAACATGGGAGCTGGGTCCAGGGGCAGGCCTGCCCTGCACGGAGAAGACGGGGAGAAAGAAAGAGGTGCTACTGCCATGTCCCCACGGCCCTGGGTCACATTGACAGGCAGCAGTTCCTAAGTCCAGAGCATTTTAGCATTTGCCATCTGACTGCTGATCTGCATGACAAAAACACCAGCATATTCGGAACTCCAAGGATATTGGTCTGACGTGCAAGAGCGCAGATGAGAGCATGAGAGAAAGGACCTTCTATTTTAATAATAATTATTATTATCAAATAATAATAAATCTTTTTAACTTTTATATTTTATGCACTAGACAATGGATCTAAAACTTTGGACTAAGATTCCTCAGTGTACCCAAACTTGAACAGGGGGTTCATTGTTTTGTTACTGACTTTATGCCACTTTGGGTCAGAGATTTGGCATCTTCTCAATTTAAGAGTCCACGTTTCCTGTCCGATCCGAGGGAAAGGTGCTGTACAGTTCATTCCTTTGCACCATTAGCCAATCTGTCTTTTACCAGTAACTCACTTTCAGTGACATGTTTATATTCACCACGTGTACATTTCTGTAAATACCAAGCGCTACTGATTCCCATGCCAAAATACATGAGTATTATGGGATTGCTACCTGTATAAACAATGGCACTGTGAACAGAATCCTGTTAGTTTTAATACAAGAGAATGCATTTGTAAATATGGTATAGAGTTTATTAATATACTATTGTTTGCAGATAAAGGCCTTAACTTTAACTATCTTTCATCTTCTGAAAGCTGCCCAACTTCAGTCCTCACAGACTCCTTCTGAACCGCCTTCCCATATCCACCTTTCTGCATCCCGACTAAGGTCCCAAGCCAAACCCAACAAGGTCTTTGAGGAAAGATTCTGGAAACTTCACGTGCATTCCGCTTGAGACCATAGCGTTTGGTCTGTGGCACCAAGCATCATTTCCTCAGATTAACAAGACCCTTCGGCAAGCCTGAAGTCACTTTTCAACGCAGCGATGTTGCACATTCTGCCCCCCAAGCCCACTCTGAGCTTGTGTTTATGTGACTCTTGTCATGGAACATGGCAGTATGTCAGCCTTACAGGAGACATAGCAGGTCTCAGGAGCCTCTATGGCCCTGTCACCTAAGCGTCAGGGAATTTCCTGCTCCCCTCGCACCCTCCCGCCTATGGCTGCAGCACCAAAGCACCTCTGGTTAACGGTTGGCATGCATTTCTTTGGTGTTCATCGTAACTGGATTTTTCTTTTTCTGTCATTTCCTGTGAACCGCCACCCACCTGTTTAGCAACAGATGGGTGACATTATTTAAGTAAAGACCATCTTTCCATTTTCTCACAGAATTAACCTTCCTGGCAGGTCATTATGCTTAATCATGCCTGTCACTAGCAGAATCACCTGGGAATTTTGTGGCCATTTTTTTTTTCTGCAAACACACGGCTGTGAATCAGTCTGTGACAGTCTTCTCTAGTCAGCTAACCTCTGTACATTGAACCTTCTGTTTAGAAGTCCCAGCATCACTAATGTTCGGTGAAAATCTTTACTTAAATGGTGTGATGGTGGGAGGTGACTTCATGATTGTTTCTGCCACTACCAAGCAGTTTCACAGTAGAACGCCAGGTAACTCTCATTTCCTACGTGCAGCTTTTATTTCTTTTAATGTACAGATGAAATGTTGGAAACTTGACTGGACTGTAAGAAGTTCCCGAAGAGAGACTAAGGCTTGCGGAGTTCAGGTTTAGGGAAATTTTGGAACGTTGGTTATAGTTTTATTGAATATGGAGAGACTGTCGGATGGTAGTAAAGAAAGTGTGAGAACCTCATGAAATGGATGGATTTGATAAGTTGAAATAGTTGGTAGGAGTAAGAAGGGAAGTTGTGAAAACTAAACACTAACTTTATTTTTTTCTGTAATAACTATGAACTGACAGATGATTCTTTATTGCTGTAATACTCGGAAACTCTCAGCTTGGTAAGGCCCAAAAGGGAAGATGTTGAATGTATTCCTGCTTCCAAACCTCACTTACTTTGGTTTGATGATGCAGAAAGGGCTTTTGAGTCATCTATTTTTAATGTCCATGAGATCAAATCAAGGACAGCAGTTACTGGGGACAATACAGTAGAAATAAGAAAGAAAAGGCTATTTTAGCTCTACCTTGACTTTAGGAAATGGACTTTGTTTAAATTATATTTATATTGTAACTTAAATAAATAATATTGGGGGCGTTTTTAGTAGTTCCAACTTTATAGGGCCAAAGTATTTATGCTACAATTAGGTCTTAAAGAAAAACTCACAGAGAAAACTACCAACTATCCAGGGGTTAAGCCTTTGAAGCAGCTACTGGTACAATAAGAATCAGAAGTAAAGTGAGACACGATGCATTTGTGGCCTCCGTTCAGTCAGCTGGAGATTTCTTGAGTTTATTTTTAGGCAAAACAAGAGAATGTGAAAACATTTTTTCTTGCCTACCAGTAGCTCTTTTGCAATATTTCAGTGGAAGGAGTCCAGTTACTAGTCAAGACACAGCTGTGCATCATCCGTGGACCTTGTCTTCACATTCTTCTTCTGGTCCATGGGCCACCGACAGCTGACTTGAGTTTAAGTCTTTCATTGCTTGAGAAGAAAGGGGTCAAAGGGCTATTTTTAGTAAGCAAGGTAAGTGAAATCAAATTAAAAGAGAGGAAGAGACTATGTAACACTGCCAGGCCTGATAGGCAAATCCTGCTTTTCCTTGTAATAGCCTCTGTGAATAGTCAGAATCTTGTTCATGAAACCCTGACCCACCTATAACCCCTGCTAGGCTGAGTCAAGACCCCACTGTTTCTAGTGCTTAAGGCTTCCCACAAGGGGACTCGGAGCGCATCTTGCAACACTGTCCTTATATAGCGCTTCCTACAAAATACAGACCTGTTTTGTAACCTTTTTCTCATGTAGAATCAGATATGCTCATTGATTTGAAAATTGGTTATGAGCTTGTATCTCACTGTATTTCTTACGCTTTGTTCTTTTAAGCAAACCCTTAAAATTGTGTTATTTTGTGTACACAAGTAAGTTTTTTGGGGAAAAACAAAAAACACCTTGTGAGTTTTTGCTCAAAATGTGGCCTAAATATCCATTGGCATGTTTAGATAAACAATCAAAATAAAGATAATTTCTTAAAAATATAACAACTTGCTAATATCCTGATTCTCACCAAGTAACATGTTACCAGCTATCCAATTGGATTAAACAAAAAAGACCCCCTGCTCAAATAGAGGAAATGTTCCAGAAAAGAGCACAGCTACAGACATGGGCCATGAGACTCCTCCCACAGGGGGCTGCAGAAATAGCCATGTCCTTAAAGCCATCACCAGCCAGTTCATCCCAAGGTAGGGAAACAGGTCCACCATTCAGCTCTATCTTTCCCTTGAATCCTGGTATTTTGTAATCCACATTTGTAAAACTCATATATGAGAGAGAATGAAATCCAATGTTTTATGTTGTGAAAATGTAACAGCCTCAGTTTAAAAAATACATGTTTAAAGTATGGTCTTGCATATCAGGATTGGAAACCACCGAGTAAATAGAAGAGTTCAGGTGGGATAACTGAGTGTCCTAAATCTATTTAGAAATAGAGAAGAACAAAAACACAATGCTTGTTTCCCAGAATCGTGCTTGTCTCCTTACATAACCCATGTCCATTATATTAAGATTGGCATGCAGAATCTCATTGATTTCTTAATGCTTCCCATGTCTGAAGGCAAAGCCCCTTATCCTTTATGCACATTCTATGTCACAAAATAAGACCCCCGTGTAAAGATCCCAAGTAAAGGTCAGACATGACTTAAATGTACCTGGAAACTTAGCTGAAACATTGTCAAATGGGTCACATCTATGTGAGCAGTTGGATTTCAATGCAACAGATATCAATTGAGGATCTACCATGTGCCAGAGACTGTACCAGACACTTGTGATCTCAAAAGACCCCGCCCCTCCAGGAGCACGCAGACTCATTGAGAGACTGGCATTGCCAGTAAACGCTTCCTAAGGGATTCATAGACTGTCTGTGAGGGCTCAACTGCATCTAAAGCCCCTGCAGTAAAACATCATGGAGCACAGGTACGCTTTGGAGACGAAAGTGGGTCCCCATCTTGGTTCTGTCATGAACTTACTCTGTGACTTCAGGAAAGTTACTGAGCCTCTCTAAAATTACCTCTAGACAATAATGTCTTTATCATAATGTTGTGACAAAGAAAAGAGATTGGGTAAAAAAGCACCAAGCACTGCCTGGGACATGGTAGGCTTTCCAGAGTTTCAAGAAGGTTGGTAAATACTAGTATATGGGGGAAATGTGGTCAAGAAATGCTGCTGACTTTACATTAGGAAATCAAACATACGTTTATAGTTTTTCATCAGATTGGTTAATTTATCACTTATTTATTGCAAGATTGGGTAGAAGAATTAGCCCTTCATGTCCTTGCTCAAAAGAAAGCTCTTCCTCAGCTACAGCCCACTTTTCTGTTAGGTCCTCTATATTCAAGAGTAGGAGATAGATAGTGCATCTTGCTTGCAGTTCTGTCAGAAATTTCTGGAAAGGAAACAGTGGGCAAAACAGAGAGAGAATCATTTCTCTCCCTCACATCTATGCCGCCCAAGCCCTCATTCTGGCTGGGGATAATGACTCTGGTCCTCTGGGTCAGACCCTGAACCTTTCCTGGGCTTGCACAGGCTCCGAAGGAGCAGGTGGACTGCTGCTTCTGGGATACACATGACACACACACACACATGTTCTCACCGCTGCTTCCTGTCTGTCCCAGGGGGGAACAGAGAGCAGGGGGCTTCCTACCATCCCATCGGAGAAGAGAGGAGACTCAGTCCTGCCTCCATGGGAATGTGATGGACAACCAAACAAGGAGCTTTTCGCTATGAAACTGTCCGTGATGGGCTTTTCTTTTTTTTCCCCACTTAAGCCAGAGAGATTATTGGAACAATTTTCAGTTTTAGCTGCTATGGTTTGAAAATTGCGTGTCTTGATCATCTAAGCAAAAACATATTTTTTTTAATTCAATTGCCTGAAATGCTTTAAATTCTGGGGCTGATTTATTATTTCAGTAATTCTTCCCATTTAAGGAAGCAATATGGCAGAGGTTTAAAAATGTGGCTTTGGAGTCAGACTGAGGAGAATTCAAATCACTGTTATCACTTGCTATTTAATCCTAAGTAGTTGACTTAATCTTCCTGAGCCTCCGTTTCCTCCTGTATAAAATGAGAGTGACATCTGCCTCCCAGAGTGAGCTCAACATCTGAGACGTACATAGCATATAGTTTCTAGCAGAAAGAATGTACTCAACAAATGTAGATGGGCTATTATTTTAAAGAAAAAAAATCTACGAAGTGGGAGTTGGGATACAGCTTTCTCTAAACTGTACCATTTTTGTGCAAAAGGAAACACAAGGCCAATTAATAGACACTGAATATGATTATACCTACAGGTGACCATATTATACCTATAGCTGACTATAAAATAATCCTTATGATATGGTGCCTGACACACAGAAGTCACTCAGAGAGTAAGTGTTGGCAAAAGCCATCTCCTTCTCCTTCACCTGTGCACAGTTCTCATAGACCTGATCTGTAAGCTCCTTGGTAACAGGAATAACTATCCTTGCAAATATAGTCTTCATAGTGTAGCACAGAAGGTACTAAATAAATACTTAAGTGAAAAAATATTTTTGATTGATAAATTGAAAATCACATCAGAATAATATGTTAATATTTAAATACAAGCAAATAAGTTTTGATTGTAACAATAAATGTCCCAAGAATTTGAATGCAGATGTTTTCTCTCTGGTAGTTTTATTTGTTTCTAGGAACATGGTTTAGAAAGATAATAGGTTTTCTCCTGTCAGTTTATAAGCCTACTCTTCTAAGTGATGAGAACTAAGATAATGCCCCCAAAACACTTGATGTCCAAAGATGGCTAGTTTTTCTCCCTTCCAACTGGAAAGGAAGCCAACAGAAGGACCACAAAGTGCTTTCTGTGACAGAGCAAATACACAATCCAAGAAAAGACAACGACAAATTCCAATCCTCATCTTCAAAAGAAACATGGTCCTCGCAGGTGAGTCTCCTGTTGGGTCCTTGTTTACTAGCGCCTGAGATTACCTATCAGGACTCCTGCTTTCTTCCCAGGAGGCAATTACATATGCATTTGTAATGGTGTTGGCAAAGGAAGCCTACTGGACCAAAATGCAGGGTCAGTGGGGGTTTATTTATTTCTTCCTACTTCCCACTGTTGTATTTTTGTTTGGACCTTTCCAACAGGGGAGTCAGACTTTACATGTCAATGGACTTTCATCCCCATTTGAAGAAAAATAACATAAATGAAAACAAAATTTTGATAGTGTCATATACTAGCAAAAGTGAGAAGTATATTTTCTAATTGCAGACACATTTTATGTGTTAACCTGTATGACTTGTTCAGTCAATCACTGCACAGACAGTGAAGTCTGGGGCATTCGCGCCCATTTCTGAGCCAGATGAGGTGAGAAGGACTCCAAAGGGCAGGCAGACCACCGAACAACAGCCTTGTGCCAGGGCAGGGCCTGCTCAGAGAATGTTCTGGAAAGTGTTGTGGGATTGAAGGGGAAGAGGAGGAAACCTGGTTTAAATATCTCAAATGTCTACTGCATGTTAGTAAAGTTTTATTTGGGCTAGCAAACAAAACTGGGAAGCAAGCAATTACTGGGCATGATTCTTTCTTCTTCGTCATATTCAGAACTAAGTATTTTAGGGACACAGATTTTTTTTTATACACCATTGGTAAAGACTCCAACCAGATGTCAAGTATGTCATCAAACTGTCCATATAAATCAAATTACTTGTAGTAAGTTTTCTCTGAAGCTTCATTTCATTTCAGAGGTGACAATATAGCCTATTTTGCAAAGCTGTAGTGAGGATAAGAACTAATAATGTATGTGAGTGCTTTGCTGTGTTTTGCATATCATTGACACTTAGTAAATACTTGTTTTAATCCAGCAAACACAATGATACTGCCTATGTTCTATTTTTTGCAAGAGATCATTCCATTCTTTTTCTAACTCAAATGAGACTGTCAATGGAGATAGGAGGCAAAGAGGAGCAATGAGGGGGGCGGGACAGAGTAATGAGTTTCATTAAAATGCAGGGAAAATAAGCACTTAAGGGAGAATAACCAAGATGAAACAACCTCACTACTCCCCTGTGTATTAGTTTCCGAGGGCTGCTGTAACCAAATACCACACTTGGGTGGCTTACAGCACAAATGCATTCTCTCCCCGTTCTGGAAATCAGAAGTCAGAGACCCAGGTGTCCACAGAGCCATGCTCCCTCTGAAGGCTCCAGGGGAGAACCCGTCTTTCCTTTTTTTTAACTTTATTTTTATTGCTGACACTAGTCTAGATGTTCCCCTTCCCCCCACTGTACAGGAAGAGTCCTTTCTTGCCACTTCTGGCTTCTAGTGGCTGCCAGTACTCTTTGGTGCTCCTTGGGTTGTGGCAGCATAGCTCCAGGCTCTACCTGTGTCGTCACATGGCCTTTTCCCGGGGCTATGTCTCTGTTCTCTCTTCTTATAAAGAAACCAGTCCTGGGATAAGGATCCAACCTAATCCCGTTTGATCTCATTTTAACTAATTACATCTACAAAGGCCTTATTTCCAAAAGACGTCACATGCTGAAGTTCTGAGTGGGTATGAATGCTGGGGAGGGAGGCACTATCAGCCCAGTACACCTGACACCCCTCACTTACTGAGTCCATGCTTTACCTTCCATCATCCCTACCACACACGCTACAGTCACATCTTCCTGATCTCCCCTGCATTCGGCTATTGGAACAGATTGCTTCATGTTTGAGATATGGTTGGTTTTACATATTTGGAGGAAATGCCTGGAGAAATCACACAGGAAGGAGGATTTAATGCAAGTCCTTTTTCTTCTGTATTCTTTCTTTACTAACTCACATCTGCCTGGGGGGCAGAGCAGGGAAGAAAGTCTTTAAAAATCCCCTTGGCACCAGCCCTATGGAGATGATATGACCTCATTCCACATTTCCACATTTTCATTATCTCACCATCATTTTGTTCCAGATGGCTCCATCCACTCACTCATTATTTTAGAAGGAAAGCATCTGATGTGAGGACGGGTCCAGGAGGTTTCGCCATGGGAACTTCAGAAGTGTGGAGGACAAAGTTATTGCAGATAAGGAGCAAAAAGGCCCTGGCGAGATGAATTATCTACTTTACTGCTGAAGTCACATCATGCAAGATGATGTCAGGACTTGGGGTGAGAAACCTGGATATCCAGTAACTGATATAGAAAATATGGAATGCCAAATGATGATAGCGACAGGAGGCAGTGGCACTCAAGGCAAGAACCCCATAAAAATAGTTACAGGAGTTTAGATCCCTCAGTGATGGTGGAAGACTAATGGTGAAGTGATAGCAAGACCTCAGGTGATATTAACCCCATCCTTAACACTGGCATGAAGGACAGTGGTAACAAATGGCCCCCACCTAAGAGGCTTTCAGAAAGCTGTGTCCTTAAGAGACAGTGTTTGATTGAAACATGAAAGATAAACGAATGTCTGGTACAGAGAGGAGAGAAATAAGAATGTGTTTATCCTGGACTGGGAGCTTCAGGGAATGTAATAAAAAGGTCAGAAAGGAGGACTATGCCCAGAGGAGGTTGGATCAGAATAGCATGAGAGAAGATAAATGAATGAAGATTTATTATTAGGTGTTGAACCAGGTTTGGAGAGGGAGGGGGGATGAGTGATTAAGCTGGCAATTAGATTACCCAGAGAATTAGGCCCAACATTCCCTCTGTGGCTGGGAGGAGACTTGGGGATTTACACAACCTTCCTAGATCTACTTCTAAGCCATAGGGGAAATGGGGGAAATTCTGAGCTCTTGGGAGATGTGACCTATAGTCTAGTTGGTTGTGTTGGTCCCAGGGATGCTCTGGTCATGTGCAACTTATAGGCAGGTACCCAGAGTGGTTCGAACCAGAAAAGCCTGAGCTGGAAGGTGGTGGTGGAAACAGGCTCTTTAAGGGAGTAGTAATGACCAGGAGAGCTTGGTATACCACCGACTCTGCTTTTCTTTTGGGACTCTGAGCCCAGCAGTAGCTCTGTTATAGGTTCTGTGTGCAGTTTGGAGGCAGGGATAGGCTGTAGCTAACACTTTTCAAATCTCCTTTGTATTGTGTCACCAGAGGTCAACTGAGAGCCCAGGAAGCATGCTGGGCAGGGAGGGCCATCAGACCATTTCATCCACAGTTTTCTGGATGACATGGTGAGGCAAAATAAATTTGAAGAGTGGAAAGGAGTCTCTACCCCTGACCATCCAAAGGGGTCACTCTTTAATCATAGAGAACTTCATGTAGCAGCAAAGACCAAAAGGTAAATGATTTTTGATAAATATTTTCAATTACATATTGGAAATGAATGTAATCACTTAGTGAGGTATAAATCAAGCAACATCCAGATTGTAATCTAAATTCAGAGTCCTGTACCCGGTTACACTCAGTTCAAGGAGAGTCTCCACTTGAGCCCTCCCATTAGATCCGAGTTGGCTCTCAAAAAGCCAGAGGACATGAAGAAAATAGTCACTTAGAATGGCATCCCCACTGTACAGCTATTTCTTATTAACACTTAATCTGAGAAAGAGATCTTAGAATTTGCTAGAAAATATCTGTTTTCCCCTGAATGTGACCTTGCTGTCCAGAAGCCTCCAAGTCTCCTAGAATTTTTATTTAGAATTCCAGAGAGTTCAGTCAAGATTTTCAAATGTAACTACATCTTCTCTAACATTATCTCAGGGGCCTTTCTCCTTCTAGAATCACAGAGTAATCCAATATTCTCTTGAAATAAAAGGGTTATATGGTAATTCTACTACCAAATGACACACCCTAATTTTAACCAGAACATTAATTGTAAAGTAAGACCCAAATCAGCATTCATTATATAGACACACAAAGTATTGAAGTTATACTAGTCCATTGGGTTAGTGCAAGAAAACTTTGGGCCTTAACCAGTTTGGCTAAGGACTGAAGGGTCCCAGGTTCGATTCTGGTCAAGGACATATACCATGGTTGTAGGCACATCCCCAGTAGGGAGTGTGCAGGAGACAGCTGATCAATGTTTCTCACTGATGTTTCTCTCTATATATCCCTCTCTCTTCCTTTCTGTAAAAAATCAATAAAATATTTTTTTAAAAGAGAACTTTGGAAGGAAAATAGAGCTCAGCTTGGTGTAGATGGTTATAAAACTTCTCAAAGACTTTTAACCAAAAGACTTCAACATTTGAGATGTTATTTGCTGCCCACCAACTCCCCCTCCCCACCCCCGACTCTAATACAATTAACCAGCAACTGTCTACCAAGCCAGTGATTTCCAGTGGGAACCCATGGGAAGGCCACATAGAGGAGTAATCACAGGCAGATTGCCTGAACTGGAATTCTGGCTCAACCACTTACTAGCTGTTTATCCCTTGGCTGGTTTCTTAATCTCTTTATTCCTCTGTTACATCAATAAAGTAATAATAGTACCTCTCATGGGGTTGTTATGAGGATCAAATGGATTGGAACAATTCCGGTCACATACTAACAGGTTGATAAGTTCTTAAATTTTTAAATGGTCCTAGGAATAGAAAACATGCTCTCCAGACCTTGCTTGGGCTCAAGGAAGGAGGGCCACCATATGCACATTATCAGTGTGTATTTCAGTATGGGCCCTTGGACATTCAGAAATGTTTTGCTTCCATGGCAGGTGTTGCAAGATGACTGTCATCTTTGGAGTCAATGCTCCCAACACATGGTTTTCTCTGGGACTGTCTGATTCATCTCTTCCAGCCCAGAATATATGACAGCCTAGCAGGTCTTCCAAAATTGATTGTTCAACTAAAAGGAACCTCAGATAAAATAGTTATAGAAGCCTGAAGTTAAAGCTATCAAAAGAGGGCAGACTACAATGAATGGAACTATCAAGAGTGACAAACCAAGGTATGGTCAGAGTGGCCCGGAAACCAAGACTTGGGAGTAGAAGTGTTAACTCCAGCACCTCTTTCCAGTATCTCCTACTCGATCACGCTCTCTCCATCCTAACTTGTCCACACTGATGAAGCATGCCAATCACCAAGCTGCTTAGAACAGAGCCATAAGTTACTAGGAATAAAGAAGGCAAATTTCCCATACCTTGGTGAGATATGAGCAAAAGCACTACTGTTGGAAAAGTTCCAAAGAAGACACAGACAGCAACTGTCATATTTGTGGGTGAGTTGGTGGAGAAGGGAGTAATATCTCAAATGTTGAATTCTTTTGGTTGAAAGTCCTGGAGGAGTTTTGTAACTATCTAAACCAAGCTGAGCTCTATTTTTCTTGCAAATTTTTCTTGGACTAACCCAATGGACTAGTATAACTTCTATACATTGTGTGACTAGTATAACTTCTAAAGGCCCAGTGCACCAAATTTGTGCACTTGGGTGGGAGGGGAGGGTCCCTCAGCCTGGCCTGTACCCTCTCACAGTCCAAGAGCCCTCAGGGGATGTCCAACTGATGGCTTAGGCCTGCTCCCAGTGAGACATCCTTAGTGCTAGCTTCTGGCTGAGGATGCTCCCACTGTGGGAACGCAGTGACCATCAGGGGCCATCTCCTGCATTGAGTGTCTGCCTCCTGGTGGTCAGTATGTGTCACAGCAACTGATCATCCACTGTTCAGTCAATTTGCATATTAGTCTTTTATTACATAGGATTGCCATCCTGGGTCTACAATGTACAAATTATGTTCTGCTTGAACTTGGGGCTTGTAGTTTGGTAGTAGAATTGCCGTATAACCCTCTTATTTCCTAAGCAGTTGCTGTCTTAATGATGACTCTGCTTCCAGGGGCTCCCTTACTCTGTCTGCAGTTTCAATCAAGTTCCCTCCGCTCTGCTCCAGTCCTCGCCTCATTCTCTTCTCTGATGTGTCCTCCATTTCCTAGGATATTTAAATGCCAGTTTTTTCATCGAAAGAACTCTGACATCTCAACACTGCAATAATTTATGTTCCAATCATGTGAGAAACATGTGGAGGGAGACTAATCACCAGAGGCTTGCATATCACAGAAGGAAGAATGAGAAAACATCACTCCCTGGACTAGATTGAATGGGATTCGAGGCCCAAATCATCTACAGTCTTAGGTCAAATAATTTTAAAATGTTCACTTAGGGAATCATAATATCTTACCAAAACATAAACAGAAATAATTTGGGCATAGAAACAGCAGAAAACTTGCCTTTCCCTCACTCAGGAAACTAAGATATTTTCTCTTTTTGTGTACATTTAGAATAGTTGGCATAGCTCAATTAAGACTGGGGCGGGGGGAGAAAAAACCTAGAATCTCTTTATATAAAAACCTCCCCTGGTTGCTGTCTGCACTTCTCATGAACTCCTGACTATAATCTGACTTTCATCTTAAATGGTCCCTGAAACTTCTCATCTTCACATATTCAGATGACATGTCTATGCTTATCTGCAACTTTTGTCATTTTGGGCCAGTTTCTTTCTTTGAACGTTCTTATTCACATCACAGTCTCCTGGTTTTTCTCCCTATACTTTCTAGCCATTCTTTTGTAGATGACCATCAGTTTGCCTGGGACTGTCCCAGTTTTAGCACCAAAAGTACCACATCCTGAGAACCCCCTCACTTCCAAGCAAGCTGGGATAGATGATCACCCAAGCCTTAAGTCTCCTTTGAAGTCTTTGTGTCTCCGACTCACAACTAAATGTCAGTGTCCCAAGGGCTCCATCCTTGGCCCTCTGACCCTTTCAATATTAAAGTCCCTTTGCTGACCTCATTTAACACAAGACTTTAAAAACTACAGATATGCCGAAACCGGTTTGGCTCAGTGGATAGAGTGTCTGCCTGCAGACTGAAAGGTCCCGGGTTCGATTCCGGTCAAGGGCATGTACCTTGGTTGCGGGCACATCCCCAGTAGGGGGTGTGCAAGAGGCAGCTGATCGATGTTTCTCTCTCATCGATGTTTCTGACTTTCTATCCCTCTTTCCCTTCCTCTCTGTGAAAAATCAATAAAAAATTTTAAAAAAAAACCTACGGATATATTTGTATGATGGTTATCAAATCCATGTCTTCTTAAAACCCAAACTGCCGAAATAACTTAATGTATCAAAGCAGAACACATTTTTCTCCATAAAATTTACTTCTTATTTTCTATCTTCGTAAATAATCAACAATGTCCATCCACCTATTCCAAGTATGGGGACCATGCGGCCCACAGACCATATAAAGCCCATGAAGTCATTTGGTCTGGTCCTGCCAAAGTTAGGGGTGAGTTAATTAAATGTTTGACCAAATATATCAGGCCGATTTTTAAGCTGACAATTTTGTATGGCCCAAGAATGATGTTATAAATATCCAAATGGCCCTTGGCAGAAAAAGCTTCTCACCCTTGATCTTGCCAGTCAAACTAAAATAAATCTGAAAATCTTTCATAATTCCTCCTCCTCTCTCACCCCTATTCATTCTACCTTCTTGATATTCACACCTCCCTCATCTCCATTTCTCACTTATAGCTTCTGTTCAGGCTTCATAATGCCCCATCTGAACTATTACAACTCACTGCTGACATACTAGCCTTTCTAAAATGTTAACCTAATTAACCTTTGTGCATCATTTAATGGTCCCCCCCTGTGGCTTTTCAGAGTAAAATTCAACACCATTATTTAGAATACTAAGATTCTCATAATATGAACCCAGCCAATCTCTGCGATCTTCTCTCATTCACTATCCCACCTTCCCTCTTGCCACTTGGGTTTAGAGATACCTAAGTACCAGGGTTCTTTTTCCCAGCCTTACACAGGGTTCAACATACTGGATAAAGGGGCTGCACAGAGATGATTAAAGAGTCCAGATACAAAAGATCATTTGGAAAGGCATTGGGGGTCAGAAGATCTTCAGCTAACGGAGCTAAAGACTCCTACCTTGACCAAGGACCCATGCTTTTATTCAACACAATTTGTCCTAAGGCTGTCGTCGGCAAACTGTGGCTCATGAGCCACATACGTCTCTTTGGAGCCTTTTGTGGCTCTTCCACAAAATACCACAGCCTGGGTGAGTCTATTTTGAAGAAGTGGCATTAGAAGAATAAGTTTTAAAAATTTGGCTCTCAAAAGAAATTTCAATTGTTGTACTGTTGATAATTCGGCTCTGTTGACTAATGAGTTTTCCCATCACTGTCCTAAGGCAAGGTGGAAATAATACACTGAAAGGGTAGGGTACAGAAGCATTGTCAGTTGGGGGAATAGCCTACAGCTGTTCAGGTGTTTGGCCAACAGGAGGCAATAAAATGCCCTGAGGTATCTGGCAATTAACAATCCTATTTAGGTTTGAGGGAAATGCCCTTTAGCCATTTCCAATGGGTAAACTACATGTGTGGCTCACCCTTGTTGAGCTGCCCAAGCTTCACCAACCTTTTGGTGAAACTCTTGTAATTATTACATGCTGGAATTGGTTCCCGGCACCTAAGGTCTCTGAAGCCCACATGCTATTCCCACCTCTGAGCCTTCCCCGCTAAAAGTTCCCTCATCAGGAATTCCGATCCCCAATTCATCCTTTCTGGACCTTTCCAACTCAGATGATGATGCCTTCTCTATGCCTTGGCTGCACTCCATTGGACCTCTGTTATAGCACATATTCTCATCATTGGTTATATGTATATCTTCTGCGTGAGCTTTGAGCAACTGGAGAATATAATCCATGGGTTATTTGTTGTTGGAAACCCAACAAACAACAGTGCTCACTGAAAGTTTTTTGAATAAAAAAGTGAATAAATGGGCAAATGATTTAATATCTGAAACCCAGATAAGATGGCTATAAATGTTTTCATGGGCTTATTTCTTAAAGTTGATGTTTTCTACATTTTCCCACATTTTAAAAGTTACAGAACTTAGCAGATTAGTGAGAATGAAAGCAAAATTCCTGTGATAAAAGGTATGTGAGGCTCTTTCATTTAAACTATCTATGAGTTTATAACTGTGTTATAAGAATAATTTCTACAAACAATTGTTCAATAAATAAGTAAAGCAATAATGCAATCATTGTAAGACCATATGTGAGCCTTGTTTTCTGAAGAAGTCGGCAAACACTAAGAAATGTTCTGTGGACAAAGAAGACTAAGACACAATCCTTGCCTTCCAGGATTTTAAGACAGGCAAGGTGGCCTCAATAGGGACCCCACAGAAGAGAAACTTTTTGCCTTGGTCTGGAACAGAAAAAACTTCAAAGAGGATGAGGACCTTGGAATTGACTTTGAGGGAGAATCTAAATGAGACTGACAGTGAGAACGCATTAGAAACACACAACACAGTGTAGAAAATGGCTTACCATAAAAGGGGCCAAACTTGCCATCAGCCAGAGAAAGCTGAATGTAAGAATGAGCAGGACTGTAGAGTGAGTCAACAAGCCACATGGCCCACCTGTGCAGCAGCTTGAATGTCTAAAGATGGCCAAAAGACAAATACCTCTTTGGAGTGGTCAGGTAATGAGGGAAATGGTGTGGATTTAGTAACTGGTCGCCAAACCTGCTGAAAGGTAATGAAAACAGAGAAATCCAGGTATTTTTCCTTTCATGATAATCCAAGAACTGACAGAGAAATTGGAATGCTGGTTTTCCAGAAATCCTCATTTACCAGGAAGTCTAAGACGTAGGAAATGACATGGCCTGTTACGAATTTGAGTCCAGAATAGAGACCAGCATGCCAGAGGATGGGATGGCAGGGCAGGGGAAAATCCAAGCAAAGGAAATCCAAATTCTCTGTGAGGAAGGTCTATGTTAAGGAACACTTTCTTGTAAAAGAGATCATGCATTAACATATAATCAAGAAAATTAGACCCAGTTGGTAATGAGAGTGGATATTGAGCTGAGCCCTCTGGATAGAACAAATAACGGCTTCACTGCCTTGGCTGAGGGACTAGCAGTCGGCTAATCACCGGGGCAGGACTGGCTCACGGGGCATCTGGCAAATCAGAAAGACCTGAGAGGCACGAAGGCAAAGCCACAGAGACAGAGATGAAACTAGAAAGCTCAGGCAGGTACCCTAAGTTCAGTCATACACAAAGCTTACTCCAGAATATGATTAAGTTCATATTTCTTTATATGTTTGCTCTCACATCCATTATTTCATTGGAGTCACAAAACGACCCTGTCATGTAGATGGGGTAAGAATTATTGTCTCTCTTTTATGATCAAGGACACTGGGACTCGGCATTAATAAATTACTTGCCCAAGGTTCCACAGAGAGTGAAATATGGAGCTGCTCTGGACTTCTAACTTCGAGTTCAGTGCTCTTGCTCCTACCACAGGGGCCTCTCTGGCTTAAGCCTCACCCTAGAAAGAGAGAAAACAAGGACTGGGAAGGGGACAGGAGGCCTTGCAAGGCTGTAATTCAGTGCCTGAGTGAGAAGCAGGGGGTCAGGAAGGCACTGTGACCAAAGAAAGCCTTGGAACCTTGGTCACCAGGTGTTCCTGGCAAAGTGACCACCTCATCCTGATTGGCCCATATCTGTCCTCATATTACAATGGACAGTCCCTGGTCCTGGGAACCTGCTCGTTCTCAGACAGACCCAGATGTTGGTAGCCCTGGTGAGAGCAGAAACTCAGGCATCAGAAGAAGGCCTGGGTTCAGACTGGGCTTGGTCACGCAACAGCCCATGTGACCTTGGTGCATCATTTAACTTCTGAGTTGCAGTATGGAGATGAAGTTGGTCATTAGCACTTGCCTTTTCTGTTCAAGGGGACTTTGAAATTGCCCTTTTTCTTTTTCTTTCTTCCTTTTTTTTGTCAAAAAGGGCCACATATTACTATGGTTCCACCTAATAATTCATAGTGCAATTATTAGGAGATGTGAGAATTAGTAGGATAAAGGAAATATGAAAATACTGGGCAAACAGTAAAGAGCTTATAAATATAAATTATTATTATTATTATTATTATCCATAAACCAATCCTTGTCTCATTAGTAGAAAGATGTGGACAGGAGACCCGGAAGGCAGGTAAACAACCTTAATTGCTCTGAAAGGGCAGAGCTTAAAAACATTTTTAACTGAAGCAGTCTCCACCTGATTGTTTTTTGTTTATTTCTCTTGTTGGAATTTCCTGTCTAAGGGCTATGGGTGGATCCTAGAGTCTTAATAAAAGGGGTTGCCGGGCAGGAGCTCGGTGCAGTCCTTCCACTAGAGATGGGCAGCCGCCTAGCCCCCAATATCCCCAAATTCATACTTTTGTAAGTCTCTCTTCATTTGTGTGCAGCCTTCTCCAGAACCCAAACTCTGAACTGGAACCCTGAACCACTCGGGATGCGAAAGGAGTTCCTACAATGATGATGATGCTGCTGAAATGGCCCTTTCCTGTCAATAGCAAAGTGGACACAGGCCTGGAGTGACAAAAGTGCTCACTCAGTGAGGAACCTTTTGTTCTGTAATATTTTTTTGAACTTCCAAGAAAATTGCCACCATATAAAATGTTCTCGTGTAAAACTTTTCCCTGCCCAAGATTCATGGTCACTCTGATGTTTACCAAATAATCGGAGAGCAAACCAACAAAACCAAAGGGTTTTGACATCTAGTTTGCTCTTAAAACAACAACACATTTCTAAAATTGCAATTTAGATATGTATCACAGCGAACATAAATGCCGTCACCAAGACTCGTGAAACCAGATGCAAACTACAGAAATGACCCTCCTTAGCTCCCTGGGAATATGCAGGAGTGAGGCCCCTGCCTGGGGGAGCCTAGAAACACCTGTGTCATTCACTGAGTTGGAAAGGTACCGTTTCGATCTCAGACATGCCTCTGAGACATGCAGAAACAGAGGAGATCAAGCTCCATCCCTTAAAAGAAAGGAAGGTGCAAGAAACAAAAGTTCTGCAGAAAGGGCCCAGTCTGTCTCCCGGGCCAGACATGAGCTCAGACAGGGAGAGTGATTTAGGGCCATTGAAACAGGCCTCTCTGGCTACAGGCAGCCCTGTGCGCCTTCTCTGACTGCACAGAGATATCTGCAACACAGGATATCTGCACTCACAGGATATCTGCAACAAGTGCACAGCTTCTAGAAAATCTGTCTGCCTCAGACACCCGCACGGGCTTTGCAAAACTGACATAAACAAAAATCAGCAATTGAAGCCCAGGGCTCGGAGAGGGTAGCATTGCCAGCCGCACGGGAATGTGAGCGCGAGGAGCCAGGCACCGTCTCCACGTGGAGAGAGGGCTGATCTTGCTCCCGGGGCCTGTTCCTGCGGTTTGCATTGCGTTTATAGGACTCAGCCTACGTGTTAATTTGCAAATAAAGCTTTTGTTTCCTTTGTAATGCTGAAAGTTGTTATCCCCTTGAGGAAAAGTAATTTTTTCTCAGGCCCTGACAGAGCAACAGTTTTATACACAGGCAGCATTCAACCAACTTTGGGAGTTATTGCTGCTGCCAAAACCATTTCAGAACCTGGAAAATGAGGTCTAGAGCCAGGCCAATTAGCCAGTGAGTGGGGGCACCTGCTCCTCCCCACCGCGTGCTTGCCGGTGGCAGTACACCGGACCCTAACGATGGACAGTGCAAGGCAGTGGTCGGCAAACTCATTAGTCAACAGAGCCAAATATCAACAGTACAATTAAAATTTATTTTGAGAGCCAAATTTTTTTTAACTTAAACTTTTAATGCCAGTTCTTCAAAATAGACTCTCCCTGGCTGTGGTATTTTGTGGAAGAGCCACACTCAAGGGACCAAAGAGCCGCACGTGGCTCTCGAGTCTCGGTTTGCCAACCACTGGTGTAGGGGACAAGGCAGATAACTGCCGTCGACCGGGCCTGCCTGCATGCACACACACACATCTGGAACTACCACAGAGAGAAGAAGCAGCATAAGCCCAAGGAAGTCTCAAATGTTGGCAGCTAATCAGTGGCAACTTTGGGGGAAAACAAATGGGAGAACTCATCCCAAGTGCCAGTTCTAACTGAACTCCAATGGCCTGAGATGCTCCCTGAACCAAAAGGCCCGGCCCAGGCCAGAGAGCCCGCCCCAAAGTCCTGATGCTGATGGTGAGGATATGGTGATGGTGAAGAGGATGGTAGTAACAGCTCACATTGACCAAGCACTTATGCAGGCATGGTTTTAAGAGCTTTGTCTGGATTAACACACCACAGCTCTAGGAAGTGAGACCTATGACGTGTTTCAGTTTCTGTGTGAGAGAACTGAGGACCAACAAGTTAAGTCATTGTCCAGGCCAGCTGGCCCTGGATCCTGACCAGTTGGTTGGCCAGCCCTCCACATGCTCTCTGAGGAGTCCCCTCCACCTGAAGACCACCAACACAGGCAACTCCCCAGCACCAGCCAGCCCTGGGCATTAAATTCATCTGTGTGAGTGTGTCCCATTGCACACAACCTTATCCGCAACTGCACTTCAGGAATTTACTACACAAATGTGCATGCAGATAATTATTGGTGCATGCTAAGGAACAGCCCAAATTTTCAGCAAGAGATAACTAGTCATATACGTACATCTGGTACAGCCATCCAGGGCTCTAGTCCGTAATGCTGGCGCCTCTGCTGTCTCCCATTTAGTCCTGCAGACACGTGGCTTAGCAAGTGGATGGCTCCTTGGTGGGAAGTAAACCAGACCCGCTCCTCTAAAGTTAAGGTGCACAAACCAGGCACTGCATGCATAGCCCTACAGCCGCCCCGTGACAGCCACACAGCAGTGAAAAGAGAGGCACACATAGACCCATGGAAAGCATGCCTGATGGCCACAGTTGATCTGAAGGGGACATGAGGAACTCTGTCTTGTACGTCTTTGGATCATGTTAGCATTTTTGCATGTATGTATGAACCAAGGATACATGACAAAATAACAAAATTTAAAATTAAAAACTTTTTAAATAAACCAATGAAAATAGAATATTCATTACTGATCAATCACAGACAATTAAAGAAAATAATCTAAATGTCCAAAACTTGAGGGGATGCATAAGTACATAAGAGTATAGAACTTCAGTGACATATTGTACAGTTATTAAAAATTGAGGATGTAGCTGAAACCGGTTTGGCTCAGTGGATAGAGCATTGGCCTATGGACTGAAAGGTCCCAGGTTCAATTCTGGTCAAGGGCATGTACCTTAGTTGCAGGCACGTCCCCAGTGGGGGGTGTGCAAGAGGCAGCTGACCGATGTTTCTGACTTTCTATCCCTCTCCCTTCCTCTCTGTAAAAAAATTAATTAAAAATATATTTTTTTAAAAAGTTGAGGATGTGGAAGTCATGTAGAGAAGAGGAAAATGTTTAGATGATGTTAATGAAAGAGCAAAATGCCATTCTGTGGGGGCAGTGTGACTGCGATCACAACATGAAGAGAAATGTCTTCTCTGGCCTTTTCTCCTAAAGGGGGGATGTGAACCTTCCTTTGATGGGAAGATGGTGCAACAAGCCCTTCGGTGCAGAAGCTGAGCCCTTAGAGCTTCTCCTCCAGATCCCTAAGGGGGGAGTCAGTAATTTCTCCTTAGCATCCCAATGACACTATAAATTGAATGGATTCTTTCTACAAAGATCACATGGAAAGACAGAAGACAGCCAATCCTAGATTGTCCAAAAAAGTACAGAAAAGGAAAGAAGGGCTGAAATAAACTATGGTAAACTGCTGAGGGGTCCTGTTAGTAAGGGATTCCCCCAATTTTTTTTCTAATTTAGGTATTGTGATCTTACTACCTCTAAAATTTTAGAAATCAACGTGTAGGTGTCTTTAAGAAGAGCAATGAGAAGCAGTTCAGCTGTAAACAGCAGGTGGAAGTCTCACAGAAATATTAATGGAAGGCTTAGTAACCAAAACTCCATCTTTCTCAGATCTTCAGGGCTTTAGGTTTTTATCTGCCCTAGTGTTCAGAAGGGAATCTGAGCTGAGGGGATAAAGGGAGGGTTGGGGAGCAGGAGGAAGAAGGAGCACCTTAGAGTCAAAAACAATTGGTATTTTCTCTATGTTTTTAAAAACACCTTACCCTGGGAATGCATCTCAGATAACCGATGCTGATAGAGAAAATAAGGTTGATTATAGGGGAAACTGTTGGACAGATGAGTGAGTCCTAGAGCAAATGAAGCCTGAAACATGACTGGGGGTAAAAATGATAAAACTGACGCTGTCCTACTTCAGACTCATCATGAGAAGGCAGGGCTCTTGGGAAAGGTAATAATACTGGGAAAATAGAAGGCAGCAAGAAAAGAGGAAGAGCAAACGTGAGATGGATTGACTTCATAAAAGAAGCCACAGGCAGGAGGCTACAGGAGCTGAATAGGGCTGCAAAGGATAGAACATGGGGTCACCAGGAGTCAGAGCCAACTCAACAGCACACACACACACACACACACACACACACACACACACACACACACACCCCTTTGAGCCTAATCCCTTACCAGGATGGTGTTCTGACAATGCCCACATAAGGGCGCTATTGAGCCTAATCCTTTACTAGGGTGCTGTTCTCATAGTGCCCACCAGAGGGCGCGATCGAACCTAATCCCTTGCTAGAGTGCTGTCTTCTAAATGCCCAGAAGAGGGTGCTATTGAGCCTAATCTTTTATTAGGGTGTTGTTCTCAGAGTGCCCACCAGAGGGCGCTATTGAGCCTAATCGCTTGCTAGGGTTTTGTCAGAATGTCCAAAAGATGGCTTATTAAAAATGGCCACAGTGTACCTGGAGGGTACACAGACATACTCCCTGACCAAACTGGAAGTACAACTAAAATGCGAAAAGGCAGCCTGACTAACCCACTGAAGACTAGCTGGAGCTCACGGATAACCAAGGACAGAATGTGGGGACCGCAGAGACTGGAAGGAAGGACAGAATAGCGAAAGGGCTGGCCCGGCCCCCACAGACAGCAGCTGAGTTTTGAGAGAGGTATCTCAGCTGTGGAGGGTTCCCACTGAGAACTCTGGGTCATAATCCCCCAGGGGGCACCCCAGCAGAGGGCACCAGAACTGAGAAAGGTGCCCACATACACCTGTCTGTGAAAAGCAACAGGGTTGCTGTCTGTCAGGAAATACAGGCACCCTCTTAAGGGGCCAACACACAAAATTTCGTGTGCAGACCCTCACCTTGGGCTGCAGCAGAGGGAGGGCAGATGGCCTGGAGCAATGTGAGCAGAAGCCAGGGTTGAGGGTTCTGGGGTTATAGCTCAGAATTCAGACACCACGGTTTTGGTTTCTTGGAGAGAGAGAGAGAGAGAGAGAGAGAGAGAGAGAGAGCGCAACAGGATGTCCCAATTACATCTGTTCCATAGAGTATGTAACTACACAGTCTTGAGGCTGGCTTCCCCAAAGAGCACATTGTATGGAACGTAATTTTGCTAAAGTCTACTTACTATTCTTTGAGCGTTTCACCAGGTCTATGCTGTGTTATTAGTTTTATAAATTTGATTGCAAGCTTTACTTTGGGAGAATTCCAGCACTCGCCTCCTTCAGCCTGATTTCAGACCTAGAGTTTTAGGAAAGCATATAAAAATGGGCTCCTGTGCAATCTACTATAATTGTTCATCTTCTTTTCCTCTGTCCAGAGTGACAGGGAGAAGTTGTGATGAATAGAAAGAGCAGAGACCGGGCATTCGGAACCTGGAGAGCTAGTCACTGCTATGATCTAACTTATTGCTTAACATTAGCTAATACGTTTAACATCTTTGAGCCTCAATTTCCTTCTCTATAACATGATGACTAAAAGGGGAAAAATGACTAAATATTTAGAGGCTGAAATGCATATTTTTATAGGCTTATCACTTAACCTATTATTGTAGCAAAACAATTGCAATAGCTTTGAAAACATATTTTCATATATATGTTATGGAATCCCTTATAAAAATTCCCCATTTTAATATACCAATCTTTACTGGGATTGAACCAAAAACTGTAAACCTATTACTCATAATAACTCTGTGCTTTTTCCTACTGAAATAAATAGTTGTACTCAAACTTAAGAACATATGAAAACCTTAGTGCAATCTTTAAGTTTGGCAACTAAGCATTCCTATTCTTTACTTGTATCATTGAATATTATAAAAGATTTAGTATTTGTTGGGGAAATAGTTGAATTAGTCTGACATGAGTAATCTGAGATCTGTCACGGACAGGGCCACTTATAATCCATGAATGTGATTAAAAACAGCCTGCTTTTGCAAGCAATACTAAATCTAACCCCACTCTGTAACTTCTAAAAATTTGGAAATTCAAATGTGGTAGATAACAGATTAGCCGTTTTAACAGCCGCCACTGCGCTCTCCGATGCTATACTGCCCTCTTGTGGCCAATATGAAAAACTGAAGTCTGAAGAGTTGCTTTTAGTTTTTTCTCCTCTGTCCACGTCTTATTTTGCGGTGCTTTACATATCCTTGTATGCTGCCTTAAAAACTTTATGAAATAAAGAAAAATCTAAGCAAGTAAAACGTTATAAGACAAGCAGTGTTGCATAAGATTAAAGGTAAGTGTTTGAGCCGAAACCGGTTTGGTTCAGTGGATAGAGCGTCGGCCTGTGGACTGAAAGGTCCCGGGTTCCATTCCGGTCAAGGGCATGTACCTTGGTTGCGGGCACATCCCCAGGAGGGGGTGTGCAGGAGACAGCTGGTTGATGTTTCTCTCTCATCGATGTTTCTGACTTTCTATCCCTCTCCCTTCCTCTCTGTAAAAAATCAATAAAATATATCTTAAAAAAATAAAGATAAGTGTTTGAAAACCAGTCTGCCTGGTTTCAAATTACCAGCTGTGAAAACTAGGAACCTAACTTAGGCTTCCTGCACCCTCTTCCTCCTCATCCGTAAGATGGAGGTAACCAACCTGGTGCTATTATGGGAATTAGTGAGTCAATAGATGGAAAGGACTAAGAACAGGGGCTGACACCTGATAAGCGCTATTAAAAGTGAGAGCTAGTTAAGCTACAGCCCGTTCTCCAAGTCAGCCTGACGGAAATTCTCAGAGCCCCTCAGACCAGGCCCAAGACGGCAGCTCCTTGGTGAGAATATTTGGCACAAAACACGGAGACTGAAAAAGCAATCAAGGGGAGCTACGATTATGTCTCTTTCCACCAACGTGGACAAGTCATAGGCCGTTAATGCTGCACATGGGGCCACAGGCCCGCTCCATTGGCCTCTTTTTCTCACAGTTGGGGAGCCTGGGCCCCAAGAGAAACTCCCTCTCCTGGCACATTTCCAGCCCCTTTTCTGCCGGTCCCCAGAGTCACACAAGGTGGTAACTGCTTGGTGCTTCTGCATCCTTGTAAACATAAGTCATTTCCATGAAGAGAACAGGACACCCCTAAGTTACCCACCAGGAAACTGGAGGGGGACAGAGCTTTGGAGATAAAAAGTCTTTCCTACTCCTCCCCACCCCCAATGTTTAAAATTCAAATATTTCCAGGAAAATAAATGTAAGAACTAGCCTAGGCAGTGACAGGTCATAGCATTCTAACTGCAATGGCAGGCGGGCTGGGCCCTGCAGCCGTTTCTGTGCCATGTCCCCTGTCACGGACCGGGCCGCTCCACCACCACCTGTCTTTAGAACGGATGAAGCTCCGTGGAAACTGCCCTGTTCTGAAGAAGACTTCCCTGCTCTCGGCCCTGCCCCTCCCCAGTGTTGGGTCAATGTGAAGGTGTAGAGACCCAGCACCCTCGGAGCAATGGGAGGCAACCCTGCAGGCCGACCCCAGCTCGAGCTCCCTGTGAGACTGAGGAGGCTGCATCCCAGCCCAGCTTCTCCCTCCCGGGGTCCTGCTTCCTTCCCTGGCAGGGAATTAGCTTGAGGGCAAACCCAACAGGCTTCCTGCACATCAATCTCTATCTCAGTGTCTGCTTCCAGAGAACACACCTGCAACGTAGCCCTTTTCTGACATAAAAATCTCACACTTCACTCTTCCTGACCAGTTTTATTTTCAATTTAAAAGCAATCCAATTGCATACTTAACCTCCCCACCCTAAGGAGAGTCTAATATCCAGCAAAACCTATTTCAAATTCTTTCTCCACTGTTACCATATCAATAGCTGCTTCTCCCCCAACGTAATCTCTATCTAAATTTTACTATTAAAACAAATGTTTGCATTGGAAAAGCAAGGCTTTGATTCCCCCTCTTCATAACAGTACCAGGCCCCCAGGTTCTGCTTCATACTCCTAAGATTCACCTCCCTTGCTGCCTTGACAACCACTGCTGTCATCTGCATATCTCAACTAGTCAAGATTCTGCACAGCATTCATTTCCTTTATCTATCTTATCAACTGTTTCTTTTTTTCATTTTCCAAATATAAAATATTAGAATGCTTTGTCAAATACTCTTGCTCAAACACCTTAGCTTATCAGGATTGACAGCCAACAGGGAAGGAGAATGTACTGGAGTCTAAGGCATCTGAGGAAGAGGATGGAGAGAGGAACACCTCTAGGCAAGTGAGAGATTGTTTTAATGTCAGGAAAAGAAGCCAGCATTTATATGACTTGCAAGAACAGACCCATTTTAGCATTCATAGTATATTTAGATACGTCTAAAATGCAATCAAATAGGGTTTTATAAATGAGGTATTCACAATTTTGGACAGTTTCATATGAATCCCTAACCCAAGGAACTCTATGGGAAACCAAGAGCACAAATTTAAGCCAAGGCCTGAGCTCACATGTCCCAGGACACCAGAAGCCATACTTCTCAACAGAGGTGGCCCCATGATCAGCCCAATCCTGGTGGCATTGTGGTGCTGAAATGAGCTTCTGCAGGAAATTCATTCTGAAGTAGAAGAGAAGCTATCTTGCCCTCCCTCACCCCTTACCCCCCCAAAAATATCAACTTGAGCACCCCGGTCAGGGTGGCTCAGCGTCTGGAGCGTCATCATCCTGGACACCTAAGGGCTGTGGGGTCAACTCCTGGTGGGAGCTCACATCCAGGCTGCAGGTTAGTCCCTGTTCGGAGCGAGCACGGGAGGCAGCCGTTCAATGTTTCTCTCACAAGTCAATAAGCATGTTGAGTGAGGATTTTTAAAAAGATTTTTTTTTTAAATCAACTTGAGCGCTCTCAAAAAATATGCTTCTCTTGGCTGAGAGTAGTATCTTCCAAGAGTATTATCTACTGGTTGTTGGAGAGGGATTGTTCTTTATACATTTATAAATAAGAAAATTAAACTAAAAATGCAAGCTTCCTTAGGAAATAAAAAGCAGTTATTTCATTGGGGGGGGGGGATGAGGGTAGGAGGGATGTTCTAATTACCTACAGAACTCATTCAAAAAATTACTTCAGATTTCCAAAACAAGTAGTAAGAAAAAAATTAATTTGAATTGCTACAAAACACAACCATGTTACAAACATACATTTATTTTATTTACAAAGAAACAGAGTATAACTGTCATGTGGAACAAAAGAAAAAGATAGGCATACATATTTACAAAGTATAGGCAAAACATATGAAGATTTCTTTAAATACTAGCTTTTATCAAATAAGTTTCTAAAAAATAATTATCGCCTTCAAGAAGAATTTGAGTCATATCACCTATATGACTCAAGCTATGACTATCTGAGTGAAACAATTACATTCTTTAAAAATCTCCCAAGTTTCTGGAGGTCAAATAAACAAACCAAATCACTACCAGTTTTTCTAAAGATTCAAAGGCTCTTAAATTAAGATGTCATAATTGCTTTAAGAAATTGTTTTTTAAAAACTCAAACATACTATCACTTACTGATGATACAATATAGACTCAGCTTATATTAATTTCTTAATCCACTCAAATGGTTTCTATTACCTTACAATGAGACCGTACTGTTCTCTAATGAGAAACGGTCAGTTACTACTTTGCTTAGAAAAACCATTCCAAGTGTGTATTCAGCCTTTAATAACATTAACATACATGAAAATAAAATCAATATTATACCTAACTATCATCAGTAACCAGTTAACTGCTGGCTCTTCCAAAACCAGAGACGGGTATTCTTAAAAGTCACGACTTTCAGGACCTCTGCACTAACACATCCCGGCACACAGACTTCCTTTGGTTTCACTGACAGAAGGTTAACACGCAGGGAGAGACATGCTGGCAGATCTCTGCATCTCCCCCTGCAGCAGAGACACAGCTTACGTCGCTCACACCTTGGTCATGACACCTTGTGTCTGTCGGTTCTTCCTTCAGGTCACTGTCCTTTTGACTGTGAAATGTGATGTCCAAACTGAAATAAAACAAATGTTTAACACAGAATTTATTCCAATGTTTTTTTAAAAATGGCAATACAAGCACCAAATGACCCTTGTGATGTAATTCACTCAACAATAAAGTTATTGAGAGTGGGCTATGTGTCAGGCACTGCACCTGAAACTACACAAAAAGACATGCTCTTTCTCGAAGATGCTCTAGCTGACTGGGGAGGAAATGCTAAGAACAGTGAGCAGTATGGTGAACAGTATGAGACAACTCTGTGATACCTCAGTAACCCACTGTCGCTGGGAAACAGCATGTTCTATTCAGTATATTCAGTTACCCACGCGAATTTCCTAGGTAACTGAAGATTCTGAATTTTAATAAAGCAAGCTCTAGTCACTGCTCTGACAATCAGATGTGGGGTTACGGCAGATTAAGTACCAGGAGGTTCCTTTTCCTCATGTGTGAAGTAGATAACAGTAACCTGGAGATCTTTTATTTGTAGTTTTAGGATATTGCTGTGAAGATCAAATACTATGAGTAAAAAAGTACTTTGCAAGTTCTAAATTTATATACAAATGTTAAGCATTTATTTGTAGGCACATCTGCATTATTATTGTAATAATTCTAATCTATATACTTTTTGTCTAAGTTCGGATGTAATTTTCTGAGTCAATGTGATAAACATCAGCCATTGTACACACACACAGAGGCTCAGACTACTCCACTAGAACGTGGTGGGACAATTCCCCGCCTCTGCTATGCTCCCTGCATTACTACCTGCTTCTGAGTTTTTCCGTCCCCTCTGCTGATGGCTGCCACCCTGCATGCTCTCCACCCGACTTCAGACCCTGCTCCTTTGCCACAAGCTTCTTGTTCCCAAGGGTTATTCTATGTACTATATCAACTAAATCATGAGATGGGGAAAAAACACCCTCAAAATTATAATTAAGCCTAAATTTTAAAAAGATACTTCAAGTAAGGAACAACCTTACGGGTCAAGCGTCTGAAATATAGTGTGGCCCTTTTAAGCAACCAAGAAGCACTGTCCCTAAAGATAATAATGATCCCATTTGTTTCAACAGCACAGTTAACATTCTATTTAACTACATAATTGCAAAGTCTACACTTGACTGAAAAAAGTGGAGTATTCTCATGTGACTACGGATCGTGTGAACCTGCCGCAGACAGCGACAGCGAGCAAGCAGCCGTCTGGATGAACAAACCTGTGTGCATATTTTTCAAACCAAATGTTTTATTTCAAAGCTTCACAGAAGGCCAAAAGCTAAAACGAGCATGTAAAAGCTAACAAAGACAGAGACATTAGCAGCACCAACAAATAATTGTGTCCCGACCCTGTCAAACTCGCGGCCAGCGTGCAGTGCGCCGACCACAAGTGTGACAAGCTTGGGTGGCCCATTCTGCATAACTACTTTAAGAGAACCTGAAGGCAAAGACATGTCATAAATAATACACTTTAGAGAAACTGAAAAATTAACTTTACATTAGAGCTCAGCCTTGAAGTTTCTGGGCTAGAAAATGGAGAAGACTCCCAAGACCTATTTTCTTTCTCAAAGGAATCATCTTCTTGGGACGCAAATTTCTGCTGCAGTGCCTGGGAAATTAAAGACACCGGATCCCACTGCGAACTGTGCCGTTTCCTCTTTTGAATGGGTCTGCCTCCAGGTGACCTATTTTTAAAATAGTTAATTAAAATTTATGTAATTTAAGCTCCTTGTTAACAAGCATAGCTGAAATATAAGCATAATTTATTATAATCCAACAGGTCAAGAGCGTAAAATTTTTTACCACAAATCAGAAAACCAAGTGGGGCTCTACCACAACCTTGTTATGGCCGAGGGCAGTGGTTGGCTAAGCGGCTAGCAAGCTGTAGTCTGCTGTTCTGCTCACTGATGAGTCTGCCAACCACTGGCCTAGGACTTATCAAAAATCTCTGTGCTGAAGGTCTTTATTTTAAATCACCAAATGTTTCAGGGTGAAATTTTAAAGAAATATCTAAGAATTTTTAAGGAAGAGTTCATGAAAAGAAAAGCATTCAGCTGTTCACTCCATCTTCACTTAATGCCCATTAGACCAGGCTCCTTGTGACCTTTTGAGAGCAGAGCAGTCTCCTGCTCCCATGGAACATTCTGGGGGCAGATGGTCAATGGACATGTAAGCAAGATGACCAGGTACAGCAGTAAGTGCTATGAATAAAATAAACAGGCCAAGGTGACAGTGACGAGACGAGAGCCCTTCAGACGAGATGATCAGGAAAAGTCTCTTTAGGGAAACGAGCAGCAGTCAGCGTAAGAGCCAACGCCGGCGGACTCATCAGGACGGAGCTTGGGGCACGTGAGAAAGAAGAAAGGAACCAGGACTCGCTGCCGTACCACGAGTACCACAAGAAGTGGGACCTGCCCTAACTGGTTTGGCTCAGTACATAGAGCGTCGGCCCGTGGACTCAAGGGTCCCGGGTTCGATTCCAGTCAAGGGCGTGTACCTGGTTTCAGGCACATCCCCAGCGGGGGATGTGCAGGAGGCAGCTGGTCAATGTTCTCTCTCATCGATGTTTCTGAATCCCTATTCCTCTCCCTTCCTCTCTGTAAAAAAATCAATAAAATATGTATTTCTTAAAAAGAAGAAGTAGGACCTGATGTTGGAGAGAAGCCAGAGCTGGATCCTGGCAGGACTTACAGGCCCCAGCAAAGTGTCTGTATTTTATTCTAAGCACATAGAAAACCATGAGAGGTTTGAAACAGGGAAGGGCGTGACTGACTTCAATTTTTAGAGGAACACTCTGGTTACCATATGAAGAGCTAACTCAGGAGGCAAGAATGAAAACCAAGAGGCCAGTAGGGAGACTGCTGCAGGGCTCCAAGCTGAGCAGACGGTGGCTTCGGTGGGGTGGCAGCCGGATCGTGAGGGCAGAAAGCTGAGCTATGTACTGACAGAACTGGAGCTATATGGGGCAGAAAGGAGAAGAACAGGACAAGGATGATTCCTAGATGTTTGGACTGAGCAACTGGGTGATGGTGCTGCCATTTTCCAGTATACGAAAGACTTGAGGGAGAACAGATTTTCAAGATGAGGGAGCAGGTGGAAGGGAAGAGCTCTGTTCTGGACACGTGGAGCTTGAGGTGCCTGCAAGACAGGAAATGAAGGTGTTGAAGGTGTTGAGGAGACATTCTTTCACGAGGGCGCGGGGCTCAGAGGAGAGGTCAGGGATGGAAAAGTCAGTATGACAGCCATTAGCACACAGCTGGTATGGGAAGCCACAGGACTAGAAGAGACCATCAAGCAAACAGTGTGGATGGAGAAGAGAAGGGGGCTGAGGCTTGGGCAAGCCAACATTTAGAGACCAGGCTTAGAGGCAGAGTAAGCAAGGGGGCAAGGGGTGAACGATGAGGAGAGGAAAATCAAGTCAGATTTCCTTGAAGCCACGTAAAGAAAGTGTTGGAGGAGGAGGGAGCCGCTGACTCTATCAAATACTGTCAAGTGGACGAGAGGAGCAATAAGATCTGACCACTGAATCTAACAGTCACCGGAGACCTTGACAAGAGCTGTTTTCCCTGCAGTGAAGGAAAGGCACCACATGCCAGTGGGGAGAAGGCAGTGAGAACGGGAAACAGACTATCGATGACACTGAGAACTGAGATCAGAAAGGGAAGAACAATAGCAAGCGCGGGCATACATGTTTGAAAATGGGAAATAGGCATGAGGAGAGGGAAAAATTAAAGAAGAAAAGAATGATAATGCAGAAGACAGAAGTGACCATTTTAAGTAAACTCCTTGAGAAGATGAGAGAGAAGGGAAACCAGCGACCACAAGGAGCGCCTGGACATGAACAAGGACACTTCCCTCACAGCAACAACATGGGAGGCGGAGAGCAGGCGGCCCATCTGTGAGGACAGAGTGCTCTACTCGGGAGTGATGCACAGCACAAGTCAGCTGTAGAATCAGGAGAGCAGAGGGGGTGGGGGCAGTGTCCTGCCCTTAGTCGTTTCTCCGGCGTGGGAGCAGTCACCGGTTTACACTGACTGTGCCCGATTCCCGTGAGGGGTCTAGTGAGATCAAGCGTGTGCAGACAGACATGGGTCTTCTCTGTGCTCACTGCTCCAGACAGGGACCAAACCAGAGCCTCACTGCGAAGAAACACCGCCCGCCCGAGGGCTCCGGGGCTGAGTGTCAGTCATTCTGGGCACCGAAGGGCTGCCAGTTTGATTCCAGACTGGGGTGTGGGTGGAGGACAACCAATCAATGTTTCTCTCTCACATCTTTCTTCCTTCCTTTCTTCCCCTCTCCCTCCCCCCCCTTTCTTTCTCTTCTTCTTTCTTACTCTCTCTCTCTCCCTTCCTTCCTTTTTCCCTCCCTCCCTCCTTTTCTTCTTTCCCCTTCCTTCCTTCCTTCCTTCCTTCCTTCCTTCCTTCCTTCCTTCCTTCCTCCCTCCCTCCCTCCCTCCCTCCCTCCCTTCCTTCCTACCTTCCTTCCTTCTTTCCTTTTCTCTCCAACCCTCAGCATATACTCTGGTGAGAATTTTTCTTTTAAAGGCATGAAATGTCTTATCTGTCCTAACACTATCATACAGAAAATAAATTTATTTTCTCCTCAGAAACCTCACTGAGGGATTTCCAGGTGAGCATGCCTGATCCCTGTGAATCCTACGAAAATGAGAGTAAAGAAACAAAAAAGATGAAGAACCATAAAGACAAAGAGATTACAAAGTGAAAGTAGATAAGAATTGCAATAAAATGTTGGAAGCTGGAAAGCTGATGCAGATGGAGTGCGGGGTGAGCTGCCGTCCTGAAAAGAGGACGGCATTAGGAAAAAGTCTACAGACGAATGGTAAGCTCCTACCTGGCTTGCATGGCCCGTGTGACTCTCATTCCTCCTGACCAAGGAGGAGACTGGAGAACTTCCTGGGGAGACTCAGGCCCCAAAGAGAAGACAAGCAGCTCCCGAAGCCTGGGTTCTGGCCCACAACGCGACCAGGTTCTCTCCTCTCACGAAACTGTGAAGCCCGCCGCTGACGCTCCACCTCAAAGCACCTTCCTTTAGCATCACGCGTTACACGAATGTTCCTGTGATGCCAGCGTTTGGGTCCCACATCACCAGATAATTACGGTTTCAGAACTACAGCCAGAAACCAGAATCACCGACATTCTACCTTCCGGCCTAACCAGAGACTGTGTGTTAACGATCCCGGGAAGATGTAATAAGTGTGTGTGTGCCTGTGTGAGAGAGGATATTCTCATAGAGGACATTCTCTATGAGAACATATCCCCAATCTTTAACAGTGGGAAGCAGATACAAATAAAATATTAAGAAACAGCAAATACAGTATGTTGTTTCAAAAATATGGAGCTAATACACTAGAAGAGTCAAAAAATTGAGTATGATTCTTTGGGAGGGGTTATTTGGGGTGAAAGGGAATAAAAGATGTATATAGGTTTAGTTTGATACATATAATTTTTTAAAACATTCTTGATAAAATTTTGGTTCATTTCTCAAATTATGACAACATACCGTTCAATAGCACGAAGTTTAATCTTGTTCAGATCCTTTAGAACATCCAGCATGTTTGGAACATCTTTGTTTCTCTGGCTTTTTGAATGACGATTATAACCGGTCTTACTAGCACCTGGGTGCTGTTTTTTCATTCCAGTCGCTGCATTATCTGAGTCACAAAGATGAGTATGTTCTGGCTGCACAAGAGAACATGGAGGCTGCAGAGAAGGAAACTGAGGGGGCAGAGGGGGTGGAGGAGGAGGAGCAGGAAGCACTGAACTTGAAAATGGATCTGGTTTGACATTCAGTTGAGTAGTTCCTGAGGAAGGCACTTGTCCCAAACCACCAGCCCCATCACTCGAGTCAAAGGAGCCTGGAAAACAAAGCAGTCTGTTGAAAAATCATGCAAAATTTTCATTAACATAACAGTAATAAAAACCGAAACAGAAACAATTTCTGTAATGCTGCTAAAATAATGATGTGGCCAGAAAGGAGAAGCAATCCCATCTGCTTAGGCATTTCTGTAAGAGTAAAACCAAATAGGAAACTTATTTTTAATCCAGTTAAGATTCTCTTTGCTGGCCCTTAAAAGTGGGAATAGGAAAAAACACTTCAAAGACAAAATAAAAAGTGCTTTTTCAATAATTCACATACACTCTAAATTTCACCCTCTATTTTAAAAAGCTAAAACATGATCAAGAGCTTATAGTAAAAACACTCAGAATGGTATCTCTATGATAAACACCCAAGCATATATTTTAGGCAAGAGCTTAAGGATGATTAGAGTACAGCAGTCTTCCTTATCCATTTTCACTTCCCATGGTTACCCAGTCAACCTTGGTCCAAAAACATCAAATGGAAATTCCAGAAATGAACAACTCATAAGTTTTAAGTTGAGTGCCATTCTAAGTAGCATGATGAAACCGCGAGTTGTCCCACTCTGGCTCCCCCAGGTCATGAATCATCATCCCTTCATCCAGCATCTCCTCTCCACACGGTACACCCTCCCCACCCACCACTCAGTAGCTGTCTGGGTTATCAGATCGACTGCCGAGGTGTCACAATGCTTGTGTTCAAGAACCCCTTAATTTACTTTATATTGGCCCCACAGCAAAACAGTAATGATGCTGGCAATTCCGATATGCCAAATGGAAGCCCGGAAGTGAAAAGGTATGTCTATCGGAAAAAGGCATAGTATATAGAGGGTTCAGTACTAACCGTGGTTTCAGGCATCTACTGGAGTCTTGGAACTTTCCCCTTGGAAAAGGGGGGACTGCTGTACTTAACTTTTTCACAAGAAATTTGCTCCTAAAAGGCTGTATCACATGATTGCTAAAAATGTATATTTATATCTCATTTTTATTATTACACATTATATAATATCTATATATTATTTATATATTTATATGTGTACTTATAATGTACACACATTACATTAATATAAATTGTGTGTGGGGGGTATATGTACACCTATATATACTATGTGTGTATGTCTACAGGTTAAAGCAAGTTTTGTCTCTAAAAGTTTAGAAAAGGATCATCTAGAGAACATTATTCCCTTAACTAGGTGAAATAGCAGCAGTAACTTCAAACTACAAATCTATGAAACCTCAAATCTTTCAAATTAACGCATTCTTCCTCTTAAATTTCCAGTGCTTTTCTGAAGACTTAGAAAGGTTTACTTAGAAAGCAGGCTTTCAGTACAAAACTAGTATCTTCTGCAGTATAGTTAGCTCTCCTTTAAACCAAAACTATCTCCCTCAATTCAAATGTCTCTCTCTTTTTTTTAATCCTCATCTGAGCACTTGTTTTCACTGATTTGAGAGAGGAAGTGGGCAGAGAGAGAAGAAACACCCATCAGCTGCCTCACGGATGCACTTCAACTCGGGATCAAAGCCGAAACCCACGTCTATGTCCTGACCGTGACAACCTTTTGGTGTACAGGATGACACTCCAATCCCGAGGCACCCAGCCAGGGCCAAATGTGTCTTAATTTATTCAAATAAACATCAAACAAAACATCTTTATATAGCCAACTCTTTTTATATTTAACTAGAGGCCCAGAGCATGAAAACTCATGCACTGGAGGGGGAGCCCCTCAGCCCGGCCTGCCTGCTCTCAGTCCCGGAGCCCGTGGGGGCGGGAGGTGACCCGCTGATCAGGGAAAGGCAATGCCCCATCACACCTCTGCTGCTCCACTGCTGGCAGCTCAAGCCTCGGCTGGCCCTGGTTACCTGCGCCTCAGGCCAGCCCTGGGCGGCTGGGCAGCTGACACCCGAGGCTTGCCTGTGCCTTGGGCCGGCCCTGAGCAAGTGTGTGGCTGAGAGGACTGGGGAGCTCCGGAAGCAGGCACGCGGAGCGGCCAGACCCTCCTGGGGGAAGGCCCGCTGTGCCACATGCCTGCTGCCCAGCGGGGCTGAGGGGATGGCCGCTGTCATCTTGTGGCTGTGGGTGCCGCCATTTTTGAGGGTGGGGCAGTCAATTAGCATATTCCCTCCTTATTGGCTTTGTGAGGGTATGACAGTCAATTAGCATATTCCCTCCTTATTGGCTTTGTGAGGGTATGACAGTCAATTAGCATACTCCCTCCTTAATAGATTGGATGACATTCATGAAATACATAAACATCAAGCATTCTTATTCAGAACTGTACTGACTTAAATACTAGGCAAGTATCTTCTATCTGAAACAAAAATCCAATGTTACCTACCAGAATTAGTACTGCTTTTCAGTTCCTGCATTTGCACAATTGCAGCAATCTGAGAACGAAGAGAAGCTAGCTCGTCTTCAAGGGCAGCTATTTTTTTAATTGCAGCTTCATCTACAGGCTGAGAACTTTTCATTGGTTTGTTACGCCTTAGACAAGGTGAGAGTGGATCCCGAACTAGTTGCAAAGGATGGAAAACCTCAGTCTCCTCTTCCTCATTTTTCCATATACCATTTCTGTGGGTAGAAATGAAGATGAAGAGAGGGAGAGGGATAGAGAGGGAAGGGAAATTTTCCAAAAGGAATAAATTATTTCAATCCAAGAGGAATACAGACACCAAGACAAAATCAGAGTAGCTCTCTTTATCCCATGACTTATCTCTAGATTCACTGGGGACAAACACATCTTATATAACTGTGTATTCTCAGTATGTAGGAAAGAAATTAACCTTTAATAGGTGACCAATAAGTGATCAGTGAATGAAGGAACAAGTCTTGCTTTCAGACTGTAAAACAAAAATAACTATCCTGTAACTGTTCTGCCTATTCACTTTAAACACACGACAAGTTGTTTTATTTAGAAATTCTGTGTTCTGAGTACACAGTGCTGAAAAGCCTTATATTCAGTACAATGTTAAGAGTAAATTTATGGTATTCTAATTTTTTAAAAATTGATAAACCAGCTTGACATGTCAAAAATTTAGTCATAGTATTTCAATAATTGACCCTGGTTGTAGCCTGCATTTAAATATACTAACCCATGCTAGTATTCCCTAGGAGAAAACACATACAAATATTGAAATGATGTTTAACATCATTGCCTGTAAGAACTAGGTAAGTTTTGAATGAATATATGAAATAAATCTAGTTACTAGTATAGGAAATAGCTTTCCAATAAATATAAACATTCCATTCTAGGCCTGGTGTTAGGTTTAAATGTTCAGTAAGAAAAACTGGCTAAATAAGCAGTTATCCTTATTAGGAAAATATTAGTCGGACACAACGCAGCAGAGAGAGACAGACAGACAAAACAAAAAGGCCCACTGAGTCTGAACTTGAACACGGCCGAGAATTCAGATTACAGCCCATACCCCACCCTCCAAGATAAATATATAAATTTACCGAAATCTGAGATCAATGGATTCTTCATCATTTGCCACACACAAAATATCAGCAAAGGATGGAACTACAGAGCCACAGTTACCAGAGTCTACAGAGTTCAAGAGTGGGATCAGCTAAAAGAAAAAAAGAAAAAGTCAGAGCTCTATAGAGTGAGGCAAAGACACATGCCATAGAAATTAAATAAGTTAAAAATCCGAGAGGGAAAAGAGATATTCAATAGAAAACCATGCACCAATTAGTAAGAAAAAATACTGAGGAAAATATTATTCCAAAGTCTGCACATGTAGCAATATTCTCTTCCCTGGTTAATGTCATCTATCACAAATCACAAACTAGGAGAATAAAATACTTGGTATTGCTTTGCACCTGCTCATCTTTGAATGTAATTATTTAAAGAAATAGACACAAAAACATATGTGAAAAGACTTGTTTCCAGGGATAAAGGTTTTTGCAGGAAATATTTCTTTTGTTCTATCTTTATCCCTTGGGTTACCTGGGATTATTTTATACATAATGATTAAACATCGCGCGTTGACTGACATACCTCAAAATCAGGCCTGCGACAGGCTTCTAAAGGAAGAATTTTCCCAATAATACGAACAATACTCCGAGCTGATCCATAACCTTTGTTTCCCCAAATCTGCAAAACCTATTGAAACATAAAGCGTTGTTTTAAAAAGTACTCTACTTTAAGTACGTTTATATATCTAATGTACAAGACGCAATCACATTTAATTTTTTAAAAGAAAATACAGCCCTAACGGGTTTGGCTCAGTGGATAAAGTGTCAGCTGCAGACTGAAGGGTTCTAGGTTCGATTCCGGTCAAGGGCATGTATCTCGGTTGCAAGCACATCCCCAGTGGGGTTGTGCAGAAGGCAGCTGATTGATGTTTTTCTGTCATCAATGTTTCAAACTCTCTATCCCTCTCCCTTCCTCTCTGTTGAAAAATCAATAAAATATATTTTTATAAAATAAAATAAATAAAAGAAAATACAGAATTGTGTTCTCAAAGTCTTGTCTTCAAAGAATTACACCAAACCAGACATTTCAAGCAATTAAGGTGATACCTGGTCAGTGGCATCCACAGTGAACAGTGTGGCCTAAAGGATATACATACCAGAGCTATTAACACTAGAATCTCTGCCAACCTGAGCAATTATATCTAAGTGTCCTGCTACCATTCATGTGTTCCCTCGCTAAGAGGCCTAGAGGCTTCACTACAGTGAGAGCTACGAACTACACAGTCAGCTTATTGTTGATTCACTTGAATGGTACCTTCATATCTTACTCTGCAATTTCCATCCTGACAAACTTCTACCCTTTTCTCATTCCTTCATTGCCATGACATTCTTCATCATTTTTATGATTTCATCTCCTTCTTCCATTCCTGATCTAGGACCCTCGATTTTTTTTTTTTTAATCCTCACCTGAGGATATTTTTACTGACTTTAGAGAGGTAGAAAGGAAGGGAGAAAAAGAAAGAAACAGAGAGAGAGAGAATCATCAATGGGTTGCTCCTATATATGCCCAGACCAGGGATGGAACCCGTAACTTTTTGGTGTACAAGATGATCTCCCTTTAAAAAAAAACTGAGAGAGAGAGAGAGAGAGAGAGAGAGAGAGAGAGAGAGAGAGAGAGAGAGAGAGAGAGAGAGAGAAATACTGATTCGTTGTTTCACTTATTTATGCATTCTTTGGTTGATTCTTGCATGTGCCCTGACTGGGGATCAGACCTACAGCTTTGGCGTATTGAGAAGATGCTCCAACCAACTGAGCCTCTCATTTTGACTTGACTAACTTTCATACCAAGCAGGGATTTAGAATTTGTTTCAGTGATATGCTCTCAAAAATAGCTCATCCTTTTGATATGTGTTCTCATATTACTAAAGGATAAACTACCTCCATACAACAATATTTACAAAGATTACACAGGTATTCTACCACCCCTTCATAACATGTTATGCTCTCCGTGTCGCCCAAAGTAATTGTCAATCTCTGAAATCTCCAACACCACTACTTTCATCACCTGTAAGTGGTCTCCCCTCTATTACTGAGAAAATCGAGGACTAGGATTTGATATAGCTCAATTTTCACTCCTCTCCATTCAAAATCTCCCCACCATCTCTCACTTTTATTCTACTCTTGACTGTCTAGCTTCTGTCCAAGGCTTATTTATTTACAGGATCTGCTCAAGTACCTTTTTCAGGGCATTGCTCAATTACTCTCATTTGTATCTTAAATATTTTCCTATCTATAAGGGTCTTCCCCAGTGCGTACAAACATGATGAAGTTACTTCTAACACTGAAAAGAAAACTATTCCTTCCTGCTGCCCCTTCAAGTTGATAGCCTCTCTTGATTTCTTTTCACAGACTTTTCAGAAGCAGATTGCTGAGGCCACTGCCCTTCCTCAGTTGCATATCCAACTCCTGAAATCCCTAAAGGCACCAATAATAGAATGATAAATCTTCAACTATCACTCAGTCCTCGTTATCTTCAACATCACTATTTCTGGAATTCAGAATGCTTCAATGGCATCTTCCATTATGTCATTAAAGTCCATCAGGTCAAATCTCAAAATAACATAGATAACTCCAAATCTGAATCAAGTCTTTTCTTTCCTACATTCTAGGATCATTTATCCCATTATCTGCAGGATATCTGTACTTGTCTATTCTAACAGCATACCTGGCTGACCTTATCTCCCTACTCAAACTGGTTCCTCAGATTGAGTTACCTATTTATAATGACACCCTCATTCCTCAGCTTTCTTTTACTTATAATCTTGAAATTATCCTTGACTACTCTCTTCTAATTCACATACTAAATAGTCTATAACCCCCCTACTATTTGTGTCCTATAGTCAGTCTTGTATTATACTTATCTTCAATGTTGGCTAGTCCTCATATTTTTAAACACCATTAATACAAGAACCATGTATTGCTATTCTGTATCACCTGCCGAACCAAGTATATTGTCTTAGATGTAGATGCTCAGTAAGTAGACAAAATTGGATTTGCTTTTCATTCTCAGACTTGTCATCATCCTCTCTCCTTCTGACTTACTCTGAATATTTTGAGCCTATAACTTGCCATTTACCTTAACAAAATGATTAGATGATTAAAAATGTAATTTACCTATGCAATCAAAGGAATTTCATGAAGGTCATGTCTATATTTTGTTTGTTTGCATCTTTTGTTGGCATTTGACCCATCAAGATTATTATTCCTAATAATCTTATCCCTTTTTAAAATCAAAGGCAAACTATTGCAAACTCACCATAGTCGCATCTATTTCACCTTAAATGTTTACATATAAATCATTTTAAAAATGAGACCCAAGAGCAAATACAACAGATTCATTCAAATCCATTAAAAAACATTTACCTGGTCCATGGGAACACCGAAATATTCCAGTATCTCTCTTAAGATATTCAATATGAGAGACATTGATGAAGCAAACACAGAAGCAAATTCAAGGAAACATTATCAGTTTCTTGATACCTTCAGCCAAAAAAAAAAAAAAATTAGAGAATGTTACTCCTGACAAATAAATAGTTGCTGTGTAAATTGTATGAAATAAACTGGAAGTCCTATCATTACACATTACACATTACACCATCAACTAATCTCTTCGGGTCTGCATTATTTTGAAGGACTTCAAAGAGAGAGGGAATGGGGATTGGGATAGGCTTGGTAAAGGAAACTTCAACTTTTCAGTGAAATTGCATTACAAGTTCATTGGGTGTTTACGCCTAATAAATATCAATCAGCAACAGACTGGACGCTTAGCCGAGAAGCCTTGGAGATGGTTGGGGCAGAGAAGCTCCCTCCGATCTGACAGCTGTGGGCGGATTCGGGAGGTGTGTTCAGCGCACCCTTGAAAGCAGGCAGGGAGCCGACAAGGGTGCAGTACCACCCATCCCTCCTCGCTCATTTTATTTTTTTTAAGTATATTTTATTGATTTTCTATAGAGAGGAAGGGAGAGGGATAGAAAGTCAGAAACATCGATCAGCTGCCCCTTCACCTCCTACTGGGGATGTGCCCGCAACCAGGGTACATGCCCTTGACCGGAATCGAACCTGGGACCTTTCAGTCCGCAGGCCGACGCCCTATCTACTAACCGAATTCAGCCTCCTCCTCGCTCATTTTAAAGAAAAGGAACGTGAACCCCAAACCGGCGACTTCACTTAGTCACCCAACTAGTATGTAACTAACCGGCCGGGACTAGCGCCCGGATGCTCCCACGCTCTGGCCGCGTGAGTCCCGGGGGCTCTCCTACCCAGCGGAGTCGCCCCGCTCACCTTCCTCCCAGGCCGAGCCCCGGCCACTCGGGAACACCGAGGTGCGGTCGTTAAGGAACACAGCCTCGGAATCCTTGGTCGACGGAGCCCGACGAACGCTCGAGCTGGTGCAGGAACGCTCTGACCCGTGTCCGCCCGCGCGCCTCGGCCTGAGGGCCACCGGCGGTGACAACGCCCCCAGCGACACGGGTCTGGACCCCGGCGTCCTCCCTCAGCCCGGGGAACTCCACCTGCTTCCCGGTCCCACTACTTCCGCGTCCCTGGACCGAAATCAAACTCCGCGGGCCGTGACCTGCGCCCGATATGATTGGCCAAGGCTGAAGATTGCTGCTTGTGACTGGTTATACGACAACCAATCAGGTTACTGTTACTTGGACAGACTACTAGGATTTTTCTTTTATAAGAGGGCGGGCTTTCCGCGAGACAACCAATAGAAATCATAGGCAGCTGGTGGGCGGGGCAGGCTGCAAAGAGACGCTGGTGACGTGGTTTTGGTCACCGGCGCTGTCCACTTTTGGTGTCTACAGCCGGTCGTTTATGGAATCTTTTTGGGCCCTTGAGCCAGGCCCGCGATCCGAAGTTCCTGCTGCACACAGATCTGCGCAGAAAAGTCTTTGTCATCCCTATCCCCAGACCGGAAATGAAGCCACTCTCCAAAGTCGCTGGCCTTTTATTGTTTGGTCATTTATTCGTTCAGTGAGTGAATATATGCTTATGGGACTAGCAGAAGCTCAGCACTGTCCTCGAGGCATCTGCAGCTTTACAGCACCTAGAATGTTCCTTCTCGAAACGCTCCTGGTTATCCAGGCTGCCAAACACGGGCTGGACGCTGACTTGGCCTCGCCTTGGATGGCAAAGTGATCACTAAGTCATGATATTGCAATTTTCAATTCTGATCTGAGGTTACTGGCTTCATAATGGACAACAGCTTTCTCTTCTCTTAGAAGAGTGTCGAGCAATATATAAGGCAAATGGATAAGCAGTCCTATATGAAATTAGTAAATTACAATATTTTCAATATCCCTTACCCCTTTCTTTTGCCCTCAGAAGTAATGATCTTAACACCTTATCCCATTTCAGTGTGATACCAAACAGCACATAATAACGGCCAGAACAAAAGCATCCCTTGAAAACATAACAGGAACCAGCAGTAACACCTCCTTCAGGCTGCATTATTAGTAGAACTCAACATTGGGCTCTGAATTAGATAAAAGGTGGGCTCAGGTCAAATGCTACAGCCCCCATGAATGCTTTGTTGACTTCCCCCCAAAATTAATTTTTCATACCCTTTCTGCATTTTGTTTACTAAAGCATTCATTCATACTACATCTACATGCAACTTGATAATCTTGAGATTTGACATTTTTCAATTGTTCATTTTTGTTAAATTATTTTTCTCAACTTTAAGAATGCAAGATTCAGAAAAGCTTCTGACTTTAATGGAGCTACCTTTTTTACTGATTTTTGACTAATGTTCAGAAATATGGTTGGTGGCTTGCTTTCTAAAACTATCCTAGCTATATTCCTCTCAAGTTTAATCTAGTCCTCTTCATCTATTGTCTCTCTCCTGCTTAAATTTTATTTAATGTTCAGCACTTTCTCCTCATTATGAGTCTGATCTCTAAAATGCAGTTTTGTCTTGGCAGGTCCATTTTGAGATTTCACTGGGTTACACTACTCCATTCCTTACGTGGGTACCTTGCACTATTAGAGAGGAGAAAAAAACCTCATTTTAGCTGGCAGATGTGGGATTCCCCATTTCTCATCTATCAGATGTTATCCCAATTCCTCTACTGGCATAGAAATCACCAGGCAGGTTGGTGGTTTGCCCCCATTTGCTGATATTTGGGGGTTCATGATAAAAGCTCACCTAGTTTAATTGCAAATGTCATCCAGTTATTCTGCTTGGTAAGTAGGTGTGTTTTTTTAGAAACAATAATATATGGTCTGTATCCCCAAGACCAAGAATTAACCTATGTACTCATTGCCAGGTATACTTTTTGAGTGAATTAATGGAGAGAAGCCAAGGACTAGATTGAACCAAGACCAGGAAGATGTGTATTCAGTCTTGCAAACTGCCCAGAACTCCATTAGCCTTGTGACCTACAACTAACTTTTAGATAAACTCAAATTACTGCAGTTATCCTATATAACAGTGATATGCAAATTGACCATCACTCCAACACACAAGATGGTTGCCCCCAGGAGGTCAAAGATGGCCATCCCCATGTGGACACAAGATGGCCAGCAGGAGAGGGCAGTTAGAGGTGACCAGGACTGCAGGAGAGGGCAATTAGGGGCAATCAGGCTGGCAGAAAGCAGTTAGGCGTCAATCAGGCCAGCAGAGGAGTAGTTAGGGGGTGATCAGGCTGGCAGGCAGAAGCAATTAAGGGCAATCAGGCAAGCAGGCAGGCAAGCAATTGGGAGCCAGCAGTCCTGGATTGTGAGAGGGATGTCTGACTGGCATTGAGCCTAAGCGGGCAATCAGACATCCCTTGTGTGCGGGCTGTGCTGATCGCTCCCACCCATACATGAATTTCATGCACCAAATCTCTACTCTTAAATAATGGGGCAGAATACAGCATACTACCAAGGAGGCAATAGCTTCTCTGACCTTAACCATAAGTCTCCTGAAAGGGTGATCTCCATATTGGGATGTACATGTCCATAAAATGTTTATAACTTCAAAAAGAAAAATACTTTGGGCCTTTTTCCTTGTTTTATCTATGCTTAAAGCCTCTCAGGGTAGCAGTGAATTTAAACAGATCAGTGCTTTTTAAGTTTACACACCTCTTAAAGGGTCATTTAAACTCTATTTATTCAAAAATTTTAGAGACAAAGACCAAGATTTCCCTTGATATTAAAATGTTCCAAATTAAAATCTGAAAATTTCCTTTTTTTCTATTGACAATTAAAATGATCACGTAATGAAAACCAGAGGCCTGTTACTTATATCTAAATTGTTACTTACTTATAATGATGTAATATAAAAAATGTTTATAGTATAAAAGCAGATTTTATTTGAAACTTTAATTTATATAAAAGCAAGCCTAGATTATGCTTAGTGTTTGAATCCAAAATCCTTGTTTTAACTATCTTTCAACAAAATTTAACCATAGCTAGACCTCTTGAAAAGCAAAAAAAAAGTTAACTGATGTTTGATTTTCCTGATTCCATTTTTTTAGATTTGTGACTTGATAGATTCTGTAATCTTTTTTCTGATAGTCATATGCTCACAAGTAGAAATGCTTGGAATCTTATCACTTAAGTAAAACCTAGAACACTGGAAAAATAGTTAGAAGGATGTCCTGCCAGTCTTCTGGATCATCCAAACAATACATCGGTACTCCCAATGTTCCCATTTAATCCTTTTCATTTTTAGCAATAACTCATACTTTTATCAAGAAAAAATTCTTCATAAAAGTGCCAAACATATTCTGATTGCCTTATAGCCAAAAGCAAATTGTCATCCAAGAATTGGCATAGATGGAACCTGTAACCTGTATACCAGCTGAGGCAGGAATGAGCATCTTCTATCACAGTATTATAGATGGTAAGAGGGAGGGAGCACTTGAATTTTGGAAGTCGAGTATCATCAAATATATGCATAAAAAAATAACTGTATACTGACATTAAACAGATAAATTATTTTATAACCATCTTTATATGCATATATTGGTGATGCTATTCAACTTCTTTCCAAACATTCAAAGTGTATTTAACATTCCTCTCATGGCAGTCCTAGAAGTACCCTGGAAGCTTAATAAAGTTTACTGTTTTCCCTTTCTAGTACAAGACAGAAAAATTAGGGCCTTTCATAGTAAAGGACTAGATAATAGCAAGTAAAACACTATCCTGGTAGATGAGAATATTCTTTTTTTGTGACCCTTTACAAAATCCATGAAATTTGCAACCACTATGATAGCACCAAGTCTCTGCCAAATAATTCATGGATATGGATATAAATCCTTGCAATTCAGCTGTCCAGTGTATTTACCATTGTCTGCTTTTATTAAATGGAGGGCTCATTATTATTCAATCAAGAAGTTGGGCAAAACCAAGAGATTAAGAAAAATTTGATTCCAATTCTTATAGGAATAGCATTAAAATCCACTTGTCCAAATCCTTTTCTCCTTACAATAGATTGTAAAATTACCTACTGCATTTTAAGAGTGCTACAAATCAATTCACTGTTGTAAAACACCTAAAATATCTGTAGGAAAAATGTTGTTCTTTTGAAATATTTGAGTATATTTTCTAGTAGTGGTGGTGAAATGCCATCTTACTGCCCATTTTCTTTAAACACTGGGATCTATCTTTACAGGCTAAAGTATAATGAGGGAACAATATAAAGAAAAATATACAACTTTGGCTTCATTCTCATAACTGATGCACACTAATCAGTAATCATTACTAATAATTTCTGAAAAACCAGGAGCCCAGCTCATTGTCTCCAAGGCTCGTCAGACAATGGAATACAACTAATTTTGACGTATTTCTAGATTCCAAGAAGCTGAGTAATAATAAGCCTTATTCACTTAAAACTTAATGTAAGACTCCTAATCTTTAATATCTACTCCAATTAATTTAAATTACATTGACATTGATTTAAAAGTTTTAACTATTTGAGAAACCTAAATATATGCAACAGATAATACTCTAAAATTAGGTTAAGGGATCAGTCAGGGCCTACTACTCAAGAGACTATAATCCCCTGACAATGAAGTTTATTCCTCCATTTGCCTTCCCCATCTAGGTACTTCATGAATTGAGATAAGTCTGTACTTCTCTTTATGAATATAAAAGGAATATGTTTTATGTGGAAACACAGTATATCCCACTCTACTTGAAGCCCCAAAAGAAGAACAATTATGTGAATTTTTAACAAACTTAAATATGCCCTAATAAATAAGACAGCATACTTTTAGAGAACTGGTATATAACATTAAAATTACCTAGTGATATTAAACATACTTACAAGTTATTTCCCTAACGAAGTTTTTTTTAAAATATATTTTATTGATTTTTTTCACAGAGAGGAAGAGAGAGGGATAGAAAGTCAGAAACATTGATGAGAGAGAAACATCGATCAGCTGCCTCTTACACACTCCCTACTGGGGATGTGCCCACAGTGCGGTACATGCCCTTGACCGGAATCGAACCTGGGACCTTTCAGTCCGCAGGCCGAAGCTTTATCCACTAAGCCAAACTGGTTTCGGCTGCCTAACTAAGTTTTAAAAGGATAATCTGCCATTTGTATTAGACAAAATCTACTTGTCTCAATATACACGATTCTGTGAAAATGCTTTTGTTTAAAGTTGACAGAATGGCTCATTTTTTAATTTTCAAATAAACTGTAAAAGGGTCACTGTAAGAATACCAGATCTTACTCAAAAACTTAAATTTAGTTATTGAATGCTATATTTTTAGAAAAAAAAGTAATGCTGATTCTCCACTATATTACTAGAAGCCCAATGCATGACGATTCATGCAAGAATGGGCCTTCCTTTTCCCTGGCTGCTGGCACCACCTTCGCTCTGGCTGGAGCTGCCTTTCCCCCTTCGCACGCTGCCCAGAGGCCCAAAGTGGCTGGGGTGGTGCAAGAATGCCTGTCATCACCAAGCATCCTGCCCCACCCCTGGCCACCCACATATGTAAATTAACCCTCCATCTTTGTTGGGTTAATTTGCATACTCACTCCTGATTGGCTGGTGGATATTATGAAGGTATAGTCAATTAGCATGTTACTTTTATTAGGTACATGGCTGATGAGTTCCTGTATTATTACAGGAATAGAAGGGCCAACCTGGAAATCTGAATCCCTGCATTTTCTAATAATGACCTAGAACTATTCCCTGTAAAAGTTCCCATTTTCCCCAGGGAAACAAGAAAATCACTGTATGAAGGTTTGGAGAGTTTTATAAAGTACATATCAACCCCCTCAAAAAAGCCACACCACACCACACCACATCAATAATTTTCCCAAGAGATTAATTGGTATTCTAAAATCTAGAAATTGGCCATAGAAATTAATAGCATAAAACAGACACAGATATAATCTCAAAATCAGGTAAACAAACAGCTATTACCATTTATAACATTTTTATTGGCATATGACAATTTACAAGAGTCCCTGTTGCATTATACATCACACTGAGTAAGAATCGTTGAGCCATCTACATTCATTCTTATTAGGTAATATTTTCATCTCAAATTATAATTCCCAACACTTGATTTTAACGGTGACAAAAGGAAACGATAGTAATTCCTTAGAGTAGGCTGTAACTGGAAAAACTTATTTTGCTTTTTATATTAAAATTCTAAGATATTGAAAGGTATACATATCTAAAGACTGAGTCATGGCCTTCTTAAACAGCTATCTGTTCTGGAAATACCCTTTGGTTGGTTTTTATTTTCCTTCCCTGGGCAAAAGGAAATGTTACTGCAAATACCGAGTCATTATTTTTCTGGCACTTGTAAACAAATATCCTTACTAAAAGAAACCTTTAACTTTTATAACATCAGGAAATGTGGAATTAAATTGTGGTTTTAAAATACACACAGCCCTGGCTGATGTGGCTCTGTTGTTTGGAGTGTTGTCTGTATACCATAAGGTGGCAGGTTCAATTCCCTGGTCAGGGTACAAGCAGAAGGCAACTAACTGATCCATGTTTCTCTCCCCCACCCCCCACCCCCGCCCCACCCCTACCCTTTTCCTCTCTAAATCAACTTAAAATAAAAATACATAGACTACTTTTTATATCTTTGACTTTTTCTGAAAAAGACAACATTCACAATCATCTTTCCTACTATATTCTGGTAACATGCGCTTTCCTCAATTTTAATTGAATAAAGTAACAGAATCCTAAACATAACTGGGTTAAAGCAATACACCCGCACTGCTTAAAATGTAACTTGATAGGACTTAAGTAGCTTTATTCCCAACTCCCTATTAAATAATTTATCAGCAAATTCCCTTTTTCCTGTTGTCTTAAGTGCAAAAGAAAAACTGCATATTTAAGGCCATGCATAGATTTATTATTTAATAAAGTAACTGTTAAAATAAATGCTAAATTTATCTGTATAAAATAAAATGGTTGTGAAAACCATTCTCCTGTTTGAAATCAAATCCACGTTGCTTAGCAAGTAATTATTCTAATTGAAAGGGTATTAGTTATGTCCTGATCAATCTAACACACATACTTGCTTTGAAAGTATTCCTGTGCTCTAACAATTTCTCAGAAGACAAAACTAACAGGAGAAATCAGGCAATATTAAAGATCTTAGGGCCATAAAAATCGCATATTGAGATTTGGTTCCCAACCCCCCAGGCTCAACCCAACCAATAGCTCTTAGCAAATTCAAATTACCCTGGCTGCAGTCAAGGTGCTAGAAGGATTGCAAATCATCAAATGAGAATTAAAGGGCCATATACTTAAGATCTTTAAAAAATTATACTAGCAGAATAAGCATCATCTCTTAATGCAAAGATATACAATTAATTCAACTGCTGAATTAATGAAATTTGACTACTTTATATATGCTCATAAAGCAGACATACTTAACATTGAAATTTACTATTTCGGATTTTCATTCCTTTAAGAGCAATCAGCATAAGCATAAAGGTAATTCACATTTTCAAGATTATCTACCTAAAAAATAGAACCCTAGGAAAGAAAAAGAAAAGGCCATTTTACAAACTGCAACTGAAAACAGGGGGGGGAAAGTAAAAACAAGTTAGATCAATGCTGCAACAAACTTCCTGTCAAAACTTTTATTGTTGACATTTGAAAAACAAGTTACTAAAAATACAACTAATGAACAGTACTTTGTTTGCCAATTTTTTTCTTATGGTTAAACTACAAACTAATATTTCAACTGTCCAAAAGCTTAAATAAATATGTAAGATATCAATCAGACACATCTTTATTTTGCAGGATAATCCTCTTCCATACCACACCACAATTACTGGTTTTGTTGTCTTAAAAATAAAATGTTTAGTAGGAATGGGGTTTTCTTTGCTGTGTTTATTACAAAACAGTTTCTTCTCTCAAAGAATAGCTGCTATCTAAGACCATGACTCATACTTTCAAATAAAAATAGAATACTGAATTTTGAATTCAAATAGTAACGGCTCCTAAGTGTGGTTTTTATAGGCCACTGCTTGCTCTCAGAAAAAAACAAAAGAAAAACAATGAACTAATACTTTATAATCTAACTTTTTATGAGCTTGTATTTCTTAGTTCTTGGCAAAGCTGTTTTTCTTCTTAAACATTTGCTGAAGTGTTAAACTAACTTAGGTTTACCAAAGTAACAACTTTTTTTCTGGGGTACACTTCAAAAATTAGTCACCCTACAATGTAGTGTGTTTTAATTAAGGAAAATGTTAAAACAGATGTATACAGTTAAAATAACTAGGTGTGGTCTCTATAAACAACTTCTGTTCAGAAATCTGTATGTAGAGCTAACGTTTACTTCAGCATAAACATTAACAAACAGGGAGGGAAGAGAATCAGATCTTTCACAGAGCTGTACTTGACCATATCTTATAGACAAAGCAGAATTACAATGCATGTAACAAAAACAGTAAAAGTATTATTTTTAAAAGTTGATAGTTACAAATAGGGTACATTAACAATTTTCTACTTTATTTCAGTACAATTTTCAACATACAGTCTACTATTTTTCAAGATATTTGAAGACTTAAAACAAAACTTCTATAGACTACTTGCAAACAGTAAAATTTAAGTAAAATGCTTACATTCTTATTTGAAAACAAAAATCATGTAAAAAAAATGGTGGGTGCAAGTTCTGCTTTCTGTTGCAATCTCATGTCAGGTTTATTATTCCTAAAAAAGAGAGAGAAAATAAAGATTAGCAAAGATATAGAATATGAAAATGATCTCTAAGAGTCTTTGTTCCTAAAAACTAACTGGCCCCCCAAATCTAAAAGTGTCTGTTAGAGTCACTAACAACTTGAAATTTTCTACCTTTTCTTCCTTACGCCTGTCCTTCTTTTCTTCATTATTTTCCATGGTCTCTTCTTCATCTTCAACAATCCCATCCCCTTGGTATTTGTCATGGGTCCATTTTGGACTGCTACCTGACTTTTTGAAGTTAAAGCGCCCTCTGCCACGTTGAAAAGTACCACGACCTCTTCCTCTTTTGGCCCAATAATCCACGCCATCATCTCTGTCATCATGCTGCAGAAAAGGTAAAAACGATCATTACTGTAATGTCTTTCTTGTAAGGAAAATTACTATATCCCGAAATCATAAGTCATGGTATAAACTCCTGATTTGGTTTATGAGGTTGGTAATGTTTTAAAACACAATAAAAGAAAACCAATAAAACTCAACTTTTCAACAAAAATTTTGTCAAAGCAAATAATTACATTTTACTGCTTAGTTAACCCAAGCATTTGAGAGCTGCCCAATTTTTTTGGAGAATTTCAACTGTTAAATTACTGCCAAACTTCAGACTTTTTATTTTTCCTTCCAATTATTTCAATCTAAGTCCACTTGTTACTATTCATATTGCATGTAAATGAGACTAATATCCTTCCAAAGACTTTACATTATTCATAAAGATGTGAAAGTTTTAAAAATATCAGTACAATAATATCAACATTAAACAGGTGATATGAATTATACCTTATATATAGAAACAGATTTTAAATCTGAGATTTAAATCTAAATCTATGTATATTACACATCAATCTTCAGGGCTAGGTAGGTCATCTCAAATCATGAGGGATGGTCCCTAGAGAAAAACCTCAACTTATTTCTTCTTCACCAATCTGAAGTACTTGAAGCTATTATATTCCAATCTTAATTTTTCATTAACTGCATCCAAATAAGAGTTTCACAAATTAATAATTATTCCATTAATCAAAACAAACTGCAAAACTAAAAAGTACCTGACTTTGTGGACAAGTCGATGAGTATTAAATCTCAAAGTTTTCCTGTAATTAACTGCTACCCCCCCCAAACACACAAATGAGAAATAAGGCAAAATTATGCCCCTGTAGGAGACAATAGGCATAAATGCAGTGTTGCATAACCTTTGGACTACTGATATTGATCAGCTGCCCAAGTCACTATGAGCATGTTTTTCAAAACAGAATGTGCCTTTGTGCATATTCATGTAATACAGGTCACACTTCTGCATGACTTAAAAAGCTCAATTACACATGCAATTAACAGACGATATAAAGGAACACTTACAATTCCTAATAATCTATCTTTACCTGACAAATGAAACATTCTTAGCTAGAGGTGTTCGAGGCTCCATAAAAACAAATTTAGCAACTATCAAACGTATAAATTTCAATGCCATAAAGTTTAATTTGAAACTAGAAATAAACTATTTTAAAACAGTCTGTCATTCAAAATAGTGCTCATGCAATTAGATAATTTCTGACTATCTTTGATATCAGCACATCCAATACTCCAAAGTTCTTGTTTTTTGTTTGTGTATTTATACAGTATTCCATAAATTTGTGGGAAAGGCAAACAGGTTTTGCTGTCAGAGGCATGAGTTTTATATCTTAACAGAAACTTTGTGACTTTTTCATTTTAAAAGAAAACCTTGAGGAAACACAGATGGATCTGTAAAAGTGTGTCACAGTGGATCAGCCCAGTGTGTGACCAAAAAAAAAAAAAAAAGATTCAATCTACTGTGCTAATAATATTTTAGAGTGTTTACTATGGGAAGTCACTGTTCCTGACCACTTTCTATGTATTTACTCATCTAATCCTCAAGGGACCCTATCAAATACTGTTACTAATAACACTTCAGATATGAAAAAACTGAGGCATAGAGAAATTGAGTAACTGGCCCAAAGCCACAGCAGTAGTCCTTTGCACTACACCCTGTACCACATCACCTACAGAATACATTTCCTAGTAATCTTGGTAACAGTGAATGATCACAAGGCAGCTAAGAGTAGAAAACAGAAAAAGCAGCAGCAAAGCAAGACTGAGGTTAAAACTAATCAGTGGTTTTAAATTTACAATCATTTAAAAAATGGTTAAAAAATAAACTATGGCTAGAACATTACACTATATATTGTACTTCAGAAGTGACATTTTAATGCTAAGCCTACTAATCCTCAAATTCTAATACCCATACTAACTCTTAATCCTCAAATTTAATCTTACTACAACTTTTAAAAATTATTTCACAAATGATAAAGGGCCAGAAGTCAAGTATGTGCAGTACACAATTAAAAATGTTATACGTGGAGGCCATATTACAACCAAGATCTTCTGAATCCCATTATCTCTTCTCCATAGAATGATTAAGTATCGAAGGGTTAAAACTCCAATCTCAAACCCCCTTTCCCACCAAGGGTTTTCTCTTCCTCAGGATACAGCATCAACTCACCACCGAGAACTTGCCCACTGCAGCACTTTTCCACTTGCTCCAACTTCATATACTTGCCCTCCATAGAATTTCAGGTTCTAAGACTATTATATCTCCCGGAGTACTTATTATTGAAAAATATCTCCATATCTGCATAAATCCAAGTTTTAAGATAGGAAATTTCAGAAAAGTATGCAACAAATGTTACTATTACTCAGTACTGGAAGGACAATTCAGTTCTTGCAGAAAGAACTCTAGCTTTGGAGCCAATACATAGCAAATTCTGACCCCACTTCCACTAGCCATGAAATATTAACTTTGGTCAAGTTGCTCAATTTCTGTGCCTCACTGTTTTTCATATGTAAAAGTGAAATGATGGCCCCACCTCAAAAGGATTTTATAAACATGAAACACAGAATTATGTTAACATTAATACTAAGTATTATGTTTAATTAATATAAACCTTCCATGCTGATAAATTATTTTGAAAAGATCTAGAAAAGTGGTCGGCAAACCATGGCTCTCGAGCCACATGCGGCTCTTTAGCCCCCTTGAGTATGGCTCTTCCACAAAATATCACGTGCGGGTGCGCACGTACAGTGCGATTGAAGGAGTACCCTAATTAAGTTAATAACAATGTACCTACCTATATAGTTTAAATTTTAAAAATTTGGCTCTCAAAAGAAATTTCAATCGTTGTACTGTTGATATTTGGCTCTGTTGACTAATGAATTTGCCAACCACTGATCTAGGAATGTCTGTAGTTATCAATCTCATTTCCTTAGAATTATATTTTTGTTTATACTCCTATTCTCAACACTAGCTGTCTGAAAAATCTAGTTATCCTTACAGAAAATCTTTTAAATACCCATGTAAAAAACAGTTGTCATTTCAATGGCTCATTAAAAACCAAAGTAAGCCCTGGCAGGTATGACTCAGTTGGCTGAGCATTTTTCCATGCACCAAAAGGTCACCAATGGGTTTTTCTCTCACACATCCATATTTCTCTCTCTCTCTCTTACTCTCTTTCTCTCTCTCCCTCCCTCCCTCTCTTTCTCCCTTCCTCCCCCTCTCTCTAATATCAGTAAAATAATGTTTTTTTTAAAAAAGAAACAAAGTAATTAACTTTGGGACTTGATTTATAAGAAAAAATGTATTGTGTTCATTTTACTTGCAATAAAAATCAGTTTATGCCAAATGCACATGTATGCTTAATACAGAAACAGGAATTTTTAAATGTAACCCAGAACAGCAACATATAAAATGTACGTTATCACTACTTAAAATAACATATCTATGAGTAAAACTGTTAATTACAGGCCATCCTAAAATGATTATGTCCCAATTTAAGGTAAAAATATGATATCAGGTTATGAAATAATGCCACACAAAAAATGAAGGTTATGGCCTAAATTAAATATTTGTACAATAGTACAAGTATTTTTTTTTTTAACTGTACTAATTTTACCACTCATTTATCTCTTTTTGACCTTTCACATATGATCTACTCTCTGGCATTTTTACCATCACCCAACTCCTTACCCCATCTTTCAAAGGTTAGCCTTTTAATCTCTCCTCTTCTGACTGAGAGATCTTATATTGGCTTTTGTTGTGACCTGTAAATTTCTCTTTCTCTCCCTCTCACCCTCTCTCCTATGCATTAAACAACTATCCATTGCACATTTCTACTTATCTTGGGCATTTCAAGAACAAACCTTAATCTCCTCAAATGGGTTTCTTATCCCCTATATCTCAAGAGAATTTCATCTCAGTACCAATATCCAACTATAGTGGGTCTCTGAGTAAGTCCCCATAAATGTTATTTAACTTTTCTCAAATCTAGCCCCTTAGCTCACTCAAAATCACTCAGATGTATCGGTTCACAACCATGATTCTTCTACAACTGTTTAAAATCCAAATTTACAGTATTATGACTTCCCACAACTTAGCTCCTGCTTTTGCTTTATTTTCCATAACTTATACCAATCATCTAGCCACCTGAGTCCTGGAATTCCCAGTATCAAGATATTTCAGTACTTCTGTTATCTACAGTACATCTGACAATTTTTTAAGCTCAAGAGTCAAGCCAAGGTCCTTTACCAAGTTTTTCTGAATCACTCTTTCCTTTGCAATAATAATCCACCATATTTCCTGCTTTGGAGACAATCCACAATACATCTTTAGAATGCCTGCTTCTCCCTTACTAATTTCTAAGCCAAAAATAGAATTATATCATATTTCTCTTCCTACTCTTCAGACCTAGCATAAATAAACAATGTTACATATGAACTCTTAAATCAAAAAAGAGATGGGTCTTTTAAACTGCTCTATACTGTTAACAATAAAATGCCTTTCACTTTCCAGATTGTCAATTCAAACAACTCAAGCATAAATTTCTCCTCATAGGAGTACATGCTTAGCAAACATTATGCACATTGTACTCCGTAAAAATTTAGCATTTTTGGACTCTTGGTCACTAAAGTACCCAAAAGAGAGGCAGTTGAGAACTAATTTCTGAAACAATCCTATTGTCCATTCTTCAAACAAAGTATCAACCTACTTCAGAATATACCTCTAACTTAGCTGACGTGTCTTGAAAATTCATTCAGGTTTATTCAAATAATACGTTTGTAAAAGCCAAATAAAAGATACAATTCTACAAATCCAGTACTATCTTCCTTCCTACTTGCTTCAACAAAATAACTAGGTCTGCATAACTAATCTCTAAAACATGACTTCCCGGAGAAGCTGTGACAAAAATGAATGCTTCTTTGGTAGTAGTTTTGGTGTTTCCTTAAGTCTGTGTCTGTAATGCAGGACAGACCCTTCTTCATGTCAAACTGCAGAAAATTCCCATCACTAACTAGGGAATCTTTCATGATTCATTCCTTAGAAAACTACCTCAAGGAAGTAAAGCATCACAAGGAAGCATCAAATGAGTGTACCTAGCAACTTCCCATAATGAGATTTTTCATCCTCCTTTTACTCCAAAGTTAATAGCTTCCCTGAAATCCTTAATTACATGTAAACTCTTCTCCTTGTCTTTCATTGAAACAACTGGCTGTGATAATAAACAGCAAATCTTAATGAGAAGTTTCTACAAGTTTCACTGTCTTATAGACAGATAAACCATATTAAAGTTCTCTGAATGTAGCTATCAAATCAGGTATAAATTTTATCTACCCTGATCAGCCCATAGGTTTTATCAATAAAAATAAACAGGACTAAAGGAACCCACATTTTCAGTACTTCAAACATCTGGGTAATGAATGAACTTTTATTTAAGAGTTCCCACATTATGGTGCAATCTTTCCATAGCAGTGAATATCTGTGTGCTTTGAAAATTAATGCAAACCAAATAAAGACATATCTAACACCCACCAAGAAGTACTTCTTGCTCTTTGGGGTATATTCTGGATCCCATTCCTCTTCCTTCGGTCTCTTTTGAAAAGTAGTATTTGAGTTGTTTGGACCAGTATTTGTCCCAGCAAAAACTCCTCTGGCTCTTCCTCTGCCTCTAATTCGAAACTGATTAACATTAACAAAGTTGTTTAGTAATGCAATTAAAGTATTTAAGTTACATGCAAGCTCTTAATTTTATTTACTGCAGTAACAAAAAACGTATTTCCTAATTTCCTTCCTAAATCCCAACTCATAGCCACTGAGGATGGAAAGAATGGCCATTTTATATCATAGGCAAAAACACTGCCTTCTGAAAGTGAGGTTAAGAAGAAATGCACAAAAACTGATTACTACACTCTCCATGACCTGACCTAGTATTTTTAAATAAAAATAATCAAATTGGTTCTTTTCCCTTTGACTAGCCAAAAGAGTTGTCTAATTCCTTGAATTGTCATAGGAGCCCTAAGTGTTCAACTATACCTATCACCAGTTAAGCAATGCTCTTCTTTTTCTGAATGATCTACTCAATGAACTCTAAAATAACCAACTCAATCAAGATAGAAATCTGAATCTCAAAATTGAAGAATCGAAAAGAAAATGCACTAAGAAGTTAATAAAGTAATTAAAACATGAAGGTAATATGTAATGCTATGTAGAATAAAAAGTTACGGTTCCTATGGTTGATACACATTTAAACAAGAACTTAAAACAGGGAAAAATCAAAATGAGACAAACATGGATTTTTAAAAATGTTTTTAGGTATCTTTCCAAAACTAAGTTATTTTTTAAAATGGGTCTCAATTCAATCCATAAACCTTCTTGACTCTTGGACCTACAAGCACTATGTATAGTTAATTCCAAAATTAAGAAATGTATCTAGTTTATATTGATGCTTCTAGATCTCAAAATGGCATTTCTTTTAATCAAGCAAAAACATTTATTACTCTCTGTACAAAGAAAGTCTCATCCCACTCCAGACCCTCCTCCTTTCCCCTAAATGGCATTTCTTAAATGAAGATACTTCAAACAAATACAATTTCATTTTTCAAGACTAATTTTAACTGTATGAGTAATGACTCATATAACAATGTCCAAGTCATATAATTTAACTTTCCTTATGTACAGTACTCTAAGGTAAAGTGCTATCAAATGATCAAAGATAATTTTATCACTTACAAAGGTTCCTCGTGGTCGACTAACTCCTGCAAAGCCCGAGTATTCTTTCAGTTCATGGTGAGTTTTAAATTCTTCTTCTCTTTCCTTCTTAGTCTCCTTTTCTTCTCTAGAACTGGGAGAAGAAGGTGATGCTGAAGAGGATGAAGATCGAGAATGATCTTGTTCTCTACTTTTATGTTTACTGAAAAATAAAGAAAACAAGAAAAATGTGCTATCTTTAAAAATGATGAAGAACCTGTTGAATCTTATAATAAGAGGGATATTTTTCAAGCCAAAAAACTATCCCCTATTACAATGGTTACATAACTAAAGTAACTGGGTGTTAAACTTTTGACAGTCTGTTTCCATTCTCCTTCAATATTTGTTTTACATCACTACTGAAAATCATACTAGCAGTCTGAAAACTTCAAGTATGAGGTTCAGTTCTTCCATATTTTTAACTTTGTTTTTGTTGTTATTTTAAGGAAAGAAAAAGAAGAGTAGGAAAAGGCAAGTTTCAAAATGACTGCAATTTGTATACCATGTGAGAATAGTTGGTATGGTTTGGGCCATTACTCCGTTATAGAAATAAAAAACACATGACAGTACAATAAAAAACACAAGTAAAATCCACCATTTACCTAATGAATACCAAAAAAAATAAATAAATAAAAACGATTATCTATGATACTTAGTATTCCTATTATTTATTCGACACTATGGTGATCATTACTACATGATTCTAATACAACACCCGAAAAGGTCATACCTGCAATAACTCTTACCACTGCTAACAGTATCCATGGAAACATTACTTTGAAAGACTAATACACTTTGCTATTTCATAAAAACTAAACCTTCCTCCCCCCATCTCTCCCATGTTAAACCACTAGATATCAGTTTAAAATTCTTGTACTCTGGGTGTTATGAGTTGAAAAAGTGCGGAATCAAGCATAACGAACCAAAGTTCTTACACAAACTGTTTCTAGAAATGCACTGCATTGAAGTCCAACCTCCTGATGTAGCCTGGATAATAGGACACATTAATTTGTCATTTTTTTTTTCAGTGTTAGCTTGCTATTCCAAAGTTTTTGTCCTCATCCACCATAAGCCGAGTAAAAGACAAATACATTTTTGCTGTAAAACAAATAATTTTAATTGTTTAAATTTAAACATTCGATTACATAGTCAAAATTGAAAGCAATTAAGCTGACAATTATTAAAGGCTAATTAGAAGCTAAAACCTAATTCAGACAGTTTTAACAATTACCTGTCATCTTTGTAAGATTTGTATTCCTTGTAATCTTTTGGAGTTTTTTCCTGCTTTCTTGACCCACTGGATTCCCTGGAGCCCTTGGAATCCCCCCGTTCTTTGCTTCTTTCTTTTCTCCGACGATCAATGTCATGCCGAAGATCAGCAGAGTCACACCTTAATTTTTTATCTCCCTATAAAAGATAGATACAAAGTAACTTTCAGGGGAGAGAAAGAAGAAAAAATATATTTATGTACATATATAGCCAAATTTTATGCCAGTTTCTAAAGTAACATTTTAGGATCAGAAAGAGAAAAAAAAGGATCATAAACTACTTCCGTACTTAGTTTTTGTTAAAAAAATGTAGTTGGTTTTTACTAAATCATTATGTACACAAGTGCAGTGAGACTAGAAAAGTTATTAAAATCTAATTATCTTAAAAATATCCTAAATTTTTGTGCAAAACAATCCATCAATTTCTGTGCAATCATTATTTTTCTACTCAGCAATCCTCATTATTATCCCTCATCTTTTCAAATGGCATTTTTTTAAGTACTTGAACACTGACAAAGGTTATAATCTGTAGTTGTGATGTAGCCATCTGCCTATAAAGTTAAGATATCCTAAAGTAATGGTTCTAATTACTTAAACCTCATTATCATCAAGCTCTTTCCATAGATGACCAACCCAATAAAAACCACTTAAAGAAAGGATTCTGTAATTTCCATAACATGCAACTAGAATATGATTAATGAAACCAATTCAAGTTAAACAAGGGTAGAAACAAAGCCAGAAAGACATTATTCCCAATCCTGTACTCAGTATCTTGGGCTATATACTGCCCTTTCTCAATTCAGGTATTGCAACGGACATTAGTTTAACTGGGTCACAATTCACCTCCTTCTTGTTCCATTGCTTTTTCAAATACTATATAATTTAGGAAGATGGAAAGAGGAATCTAGGAATGAAGAAAAATTAGACATCAGTAAGATGCTAATAATGTGGACATCCTTGCTAGTATTCAACAATAAGTAGTACTGGGAAGTCTAGCTATAATATTCATAAGCATTCATAAACCTGAAAATATAAATATATCTCCGAATAATATCAACTACTCACCTATTTGCTTCCAGGCTAACCAAGAAAAAAATCTAATCAAGAGCAAAAATATCTAATCAAGAGCAATACCTATTCACCTAGATATTACCAAGCCCACAAGTACCAACCTAAAGGAAAGTGGAAGTAGTTTGTAAACTCTATAAACTATATATATATTACACATTAACATATATATAATTCATTCAGACAGGAAGATGAAAGATAAAAGGCAATATCATATGCACTTGTGCATCCATCAGTAATAACTATTTTTTCCCCTCCAGTTCAAAAACCAGTCGGAGTAACTACAGAAGCAAAATACTCAGTGTCGGACCACAAGGATAGACTAAATTGTTGGCAAACAAAACCAACACTGAATCCAAGGTATTGAAAGTAAAAGCCAAAATGGGTAATCACTTCTCAGAATTGGCTTTTCCAAGATCAATATACCCCATGCAAAAAAAACCCTTTCCTTCTAATCTCTACATTCCATATCTAGTAAGTCGTATTTAAAAATTTGTACACAACTATTAAAAGCTTCTAGTAGTAAAAGTGCCAATGTTTCCATAATAGGTCCATTGTTCAACAACTTTCCAAAACAGATGTATTCTCATTTTTCTGAACGGAAAACCAATGTGCAAGAAGCTAAATGTTTTCCAAATATCAGACAGTATTTGGTGGCAGCCAGAATTTCAACAAAGCAGTACTACCAAGTCACCTAACCTTTTCATTACAATTGCTCCCTTTCTACTTTCCCCCAGAATAATCTGAGTGCCCCCTTAACCCCCACGAATGAATTTCATTCTCACAGAGCCCCAACAAGCCAGTTATTCAGAGTCCTCTCTCAAGTTTAAAAACATTCACCCTCCCCCCAAAAAAACCACCACAAATATTCTAATAGTGACATATAGTTTTTGTTCCAAACATTCATTTGTAAATCAGTTATTAGGATATTTCTTAGTCCAGATCAAAAATGCTCGGCAGCCATGGTATTACTTCTGTGAAGAACCAATAGGTATTAATTTAGGCACACATAAATAAAAAAAATATTTATTCCAGCTCATCCATTTCACTACAAAACTTTATAGAAACCCTAATATAATTTGTATCATTGCTTTTAAAATGTCCCTTTGACTGCCCATTGATTCTTTACCCTTTTCTTGGACGTAATTTCTTCCTTTCATTAGCATTTTAAAAAATTACTCTTGACTTAGGGAGCATTTGAGATCTTGCTCTCCGAATCTATCAATAGTTTGGCTCATGTAAACTCTTAAAAATCTACTCTTGGTTTCTTAGATAGGAAGGGAATATTGTGTGTGTGTGTGTGTGTGTGTGTGTGTGTGTGTGTGTGTGTATAAACATTTTGCCTAGACAAACTATGCTTCACGCAACATTAACAAAGTTAAACTTAACATTAAAAAACTGTCCTTTCAAAACATACCTTTTGAATTTCTTCTTTGAAAACTCTCTCTTCCCCTGCTAAACGGGTATGCTTCCTCAGGGCACTTGGAGAGATGTCAATTCTCCTTAATATAAAATAAAGCTATTTGTAGTCACATTAACTTAATGGTACAAAAAAATACGTATTTTTCATTTTTGTGAAGAAAATACTGGAAAGGTATTTCTCTCCCAATCGACTAATTTTTAGCATAGTAAAATTATTAATCTAATTATCGATTATTTAAAAAATAAAGCTATTTCCATTAAATATGAATTAAAATGTTTTTTCAACCAGATTTTCGTATATGAATGAAACCTAACCTTTATCAAACTTTTAATCAAAAAGAAAAATCTGTTTTAAGTATTATCATTTTAAGTGTCCATCATCATACAATTATAATACAAATACAATATCCTCAATAAAAGCAGAAATAGAATCATTTACTAGTATTCCTACGTGTCCCCAGTATTTTTATTCAGTGGACCTAATTTTATTCTGCACCTTTCCTTGCCTTTTTAAGCTTGTCTATCAGGTGCAACGTCTCAGCACCTGCTCAGCAGTCACCAAAACCACACTTACTATGTAATAGGTACTAAGTTATATATTTTATAGCCAATAATAACTGTCACCACGCTGCAAAATAGGCATCGTTATCCTTATTTCAGAGTTGAAAAAAACCTAATGTTCAAAGATTAAATAACTCATTCAGCCCAATTCAGTGAAGTGACAGAGCCAGGATTTGAACACTTACACTTACCTGACTTCAATGTTCATGCTCATTTCATGAAAAATAATTCTGCCTCTCCACCAAGCATTATTTTACAAACTTACTCGAATTAAATTAAAGGGTTATTATAGGCATCCAACCCCCTCCCCAAAAACAAATGTGGTAACTTTTAATTCCACACTGGGGAGTAATAAGAGTATTTTAAATCCTAATAACCATCTTAAACTAAATAAATTGAAAATTAAGAATAAACGATAAATTATAACCTTTCCAAGACTAGAAATATATTCAAGGTATAAATGAGGAATAAAACCAAAGTTCATTTGAATCATGATGATAACAGTTCCAATATAATCTTGTTTAAACAGTGTCTTCCTATCAAAATAGCATTTTCATAGGCCTATTCAATAGTACACATACCTGTGTATCTCAGGGCTCTTTTGGCGGGTACTATGTTCTTCAGTGGCTTTCTGATAGGAAGTGAACCTCTCATTTAGGGTCATCGCAGGTGATTTGAAGTACTGCTCTGTTGATTTAGGAGAAATACTGCCCAATTAGTTATCTATACTTTAAAAGGGATATTCATTTGTGACAGAAGGGCATGTAGCGAGTGAAAAGAAAATAAAAGTATTCAAGAAACCTAGCAGAAAGGAATCAAGTGTTACAAGAGTTTCTCCTACCCTGTCCCTTTTATAACTCTTGTACCTCAACAGGAAATTGATGTAAAGTTCCTCACAGGTCCCTGTCAGTACTACATATAATCCAAAAACAATCAATAGATTAAATGGAGTCTCTAATTCCATTTCAATAATGCACTATTTCATCAAACAGAACAAAAACAAAATGTGAATATCCTTATACCCTGACAATTATGAACAAATGAAGTTACTTAAAGTAATCATTTGTAGAAAATAAAAATGACATAACTACATTGCTGGTTTTAGTAAACAAAATTATTTCATCGAAAACTACTGACAAAATTTGGATTTAAGAAAAAACTTAATATTGCTATTTGAATTATATTTTTCAATTAACATTCATTAATTATTCAAAAAAATCTGGCATCTTGGCAAACCTGACAGCACATTTGATATTAATGCCTTGTCTTTCTTTTAACAATTTTTAAATTAGTGATATCAATACTAATTTTTAAACTAGTTCATGGTATGTTGTAAATGTAAAATACGAAAGACGTGTAAGTCATGAAATGTTACATTACGAAGCAAGCTATCTGCTTAACAGGTCAACATACATCTGTGTCAACTTACCGCCCAGTATCCAGCACATGTCTCATAACCAATTAAAACTTGAAACGGCCACTACAAGGGTAGTGCCTCAATCTTAATTCCATGAAACCCAGGAATTTGAGCTAGCAACTCAGTTTTTATGCCATTTTTGCCAGGAAGACAGAAGATTCAACTTTGCCTGTATCTTTCAACAGCTATTTTACTTTGAAACATGGATTTTGCCATTTCAAAACATATTCCAGGACCTAGTTACAATGAAAAAGAAAACATCACTGGGCATTTTCAGCTCTAGATTAAGTAAGAGCTGTTTAGATCGGTTGCACAATACCAATAACAAAACATAACTACATTTGTTAAAAAAAAAAAAAGAAAATGAAAAAGCAAAAAATTTTATCAAAACTTGATCTCAAAATTCAACAATAAATTGTAAAATGTGGAGACAGGTCAAAAAAATGTGAAAAAAGAAAAATGTTAATGTTTCATATTTTATGTACCACAGTAATATGGTCATAAACTGTTTCACAAACCCAGTTATAGCCAAATAAAAAAATTTTATCATGCTTAATTACAGTAAAAAAATCAATTATTCAGTTTTGAAATATTAAGTGCATAAAGAATTGCTAGTAATAAGTTTCAGCTATCACAATGAGTTGTTCTCATATCAAAAGACAAACTTTTTTTTAAAAATGGTTTTTAAGACCAATAGCCATGGTGATTCCTGCATAAGAACCTATTTCACAGCACACTGCCTTTTTAAAGACAAAAACAAAACAGAACTTACAACCTAACTGCCCAAAAACTCATACCCTAAACCTCTGAAAATAATTTTAAAACTAGAATTACATTGTGGTGAAAAAAGTACATCAGAACTTTAGTTAAAATGATTACTTTTATCATCTTTGGTAACTAAAGAAATCTCACCATTATCCTAGTTATTACTCATGTCATCATTACCAATCTACTTTTACATTTCTTTAACTTGTTTCCCTTTTAAAAATCCTAATATGGCCCTACCCAGTTGCTCAGTGGTTAGAGCACTTGGCCCATGGACTGAAGGGCACAGGTTCTATTCTGGTCAAGAGCACATACCTTGGTTGCAGACTTGATCCCGGGCTCCAGTCGGAACATGTGAGGAAAGTAAGCAATAGATCTCTCTCTCACATGTATATTTCTCTTTGTCTCTCCCTATCCCTTTCACTCTCTTAAAAATCAATGGAAAAAAATAATTTTGGGTAAGGATTAAAAAAATCCTAATATGCCCAAGGCTCAGAAAAGATTCCCGGTGAGGACACGTGCCCAGGTTGTAGGCTTGATCCCCAGTAGGGAGAGGCATGTAGGAGGCAGCTGATCAATGTTTCTCATTGATGTTTCTTTCTATCTCCTCTCTTTCTAAAACCAATAAAATTATCTTTTTTTAAATCCTAGTAATTTTTTCTGGTTTATTTATCATGTAGAAAAGTTAAGTATTATAACAAAGTAATACTGAGACAAGATAGGACGCTGTTTTCCACAAGTTTCAGATTTTAAAAGTTGAAAAAATTCTTAATATTCAGTAACAATGCTATCTTTGTTATAAATCTATGCCGAATACATTATGTCATACACATGCAGGTAATGGAAAGTAATATGTAAGGATTCTGTACTTCAAATACAGTATAATGTCACATTTCAAAAAACTTTCAGCATTAACAAAATCTGTATCATGTTTTACCATGAAATAAGTTTTTAGGTTATGTTTTAGCTCTTAACATTTCAATTGTTCTTTATTAAATATCTTCATGCTGGCAAGACTGAGAGCACTCTTCATGAAACACTCCTTTTTCTAAATTTTTAATGCTGTCTGTACTGTATTCTTGCTGTCCCTGGGCTACATTAATTACTAAGCATTGCTGTTCATTTTTTCCTATTTGCAGGAGATATTCAATTCATAGTACTAAGCATACTAAACATACCTTTAACATGATGAACCAAGGACACAATGTGCTGAATAAATGACTCTGAAGTGCTCTTGCTGGCCTGAGGCAACTTAATGTGGTCAAAGATGGATCGGAATTCTTGCTCCTTCTTGACAGAATGGACAAGTGTACTAGCAAGTAGCCTGTCTTTAGTCAAGGAAGCAGGTCTGGAACATATCAGTACAAACACACACATACAAACAAAATATACCATTGGTTTGAATATGAAAATGGGAAACATTCAGAAAATTAAAAAAATAAATGGAATATTAACCAACCACCCACATTTTAAAAGCCATTTTATTTACTGGGCATTAATGTGAAATTACCTGTTAGAATCATCAAGAGGAACAGGGGCCATTTTGAGTTTGACTTCAGGACGATGAGAATCGCTGGCTATCATTTTAATCCTAAGTGGGCTCTCCTCTCTGAAGGTGGACTTTTCTCGTGTATCCAGATTCTTGTGTAGAGGGGGACTGTAATCAAAGAGGTCTTTGAGCTTTTCAGACTTTACCTGCTCAGGTGACTGTGTTTCTTTCTTTACTGTTATTCTCTCAGAATTTTTGTCGTCTTCCTTGTGCTTATCTTTTGTAGTGCTAGGCCTTTCCACTACATATCCAGTCTCTTTAAGTTTATAATTTTTTTCTTCTCTAAATCCATCACTTTCTCTATTGCCTTTCAGTGAAACTTTGGACTTGTACTTGTTTCCTTCCTCCTCAGTATTCCGGTGAGATGTAGTAGCAAAATTTTTACCCTGATCTGCAAGGACTGACTTCCTAAATTGTCTATAATCTTCTGTCTCCTCTGTGTCATCCCCTTCTGAATCATTAAACTTTTGTTTTCCAGATTCTTTATCACTGAAGTAATCTAGGGCTTCCTGATCTTCCCATTCTCCCTCTGCTCTCCCTTTCTCTGATCCTTTCTCCTTTGGAGCCTCTTTATCCCTGGTATTACCCCTATCAAGCAGGAATACTCTAGACTCTTCATCTGTGAACCTGTGAATAAGCAAAGAAGAGGATGGTAACTCTGGATTGCATTCGCTGTGGACAACTTGCACATTTAAATGCGCTGCCCAATACCACAGGACCAGTAGTAATGAGGGAGAAATCCTACTGAAAGTGTTTTCAGATTCCACTTCTAAAACAGTAAAGGCATCTATATGGCACTTAGGTACTGAGTTTTTAAATCAATTTATGTAGACTTCCTGAATTTTAAAAAGCAGAAGCCATTCTCAAAAACCTGTTCTTATTCAGTCACAGCCCACAAATCTGGACTAACATCCAAATTCCCAGATATCCTATAACATACTAGTACAGCTTAAGTTTAACTTCTGAGGCTAAGAATCACTAGTAAACTATTTATTTATTTATTAGTATTCTACGTATGATTATACACAAAATTTCAGATTATTTCCTTTAGCAACACTTGAAATTAGAATTCTAACCAAGTATCTGTTTCAAATATCACTAGTCAATACTATCAACTTTTCTATGGTCAGGCAGATTAAAAATTGGCAGCTGGACTATTTATAATACCACATAAGAACATGAATATAACTGCATTATTTATATAGATCACATTACAATACTGAAGAGAACAAAATAAACTTTCAATGCTCTAACCTAACAAATTAATCTCCATGTTAGTTATCAGTTATGCTTTACACTACTCATTTTTCATTTACATTCTTAATTCTGAACTTACCGAAAATGGATAAAAAAGGAAAAATATAAATTAGTTTTTATTAAAACACACCTAACTTCCAAAGTTAAAGAGATGTAAGTAGAAACAACCTTGGAATTAACTTATAAAGGAATTCATGAGTAAAAAAGGACTAAATACACACAGCAATGCAATTTTAATTCTCTTATATCCAAAGAGAATTCAAAGAATAAATTATTTTCACCTAAATTCTCTGCTTTTAGTTCTTACCTTTTTAAGAATTTTCCTGTCTTTGCAGTTTCCTGATCTCCACCATCAGGATAAAATGAAGAACGTCCCCTAGACTCATCTCTTGGAGCATTCTGTGGTGTGATTGTCTTTGCAGGGCTTCTTCGCGAAGAGATGTGATGAATTGGACTATTCTGAGAAGGACTATATCGACTAGATCCATTTCCAACAGAACCAGACCCAGATCTTTCAGGACTATGCTGAATGGAATGTGAATGCTGAGAGGGGGTGTTTTTTGCAGAGTGGACGGTACTGAGCATGGGCGCATCAGAGCAAGATGAACTCTGACTAGGTGGTGTAGCAATTGGTGAAGGACTATGGGGTGACCTAGGACTATTATCATAAGCTGAAAGGCCAGGCCAAATATCACCAGATGTGGCTGATGATTTATTAAACTCATCAATAGATTCAGATGGGTCATGTTCAAATGTATCTTTCGGTTCCTCCTGTGATTTATTTTTCAAAGGACTCTCTTCTTGGGGCTCCCCTTCAGATTTTTTGGTTTGTTTTTCCTGAGAACCTCGTCTTTTAGAGACAGGAGATTTGCTATATGGGGATGAAGAACGAGAAGATGATGATCGTGGAGACCTAGAGGATCTATATGACCGGCGAGATCTGCTTCGGGATCTTTGAGAAGAAACGGATCTTCTTTTTGGACTTCTGGAACGTGAACGACCTCGTCTAGGACTCCTCGAGTGTCTTCTGTTCCAGACAGGTCTATAGCCACCTCGATGATATCTACCTCCTCCACCTTGATAATACCCTCTACCCCTTCCTCTGTACCCATAAGGTCGTCTCATTCCTCTATTATTTCTGTAATCTCGCCGATAATCTCTAGAATAAATACGATCTCTACTACGAGATCTTGAATACGTCCTGGAACGAGACCTAGAACTAAAAATGAAATAAATATCAATGCAATGAAAATAAACTATTCTGTCTTACCCTTCTAAATAGTCCAGGTTGAATATAACATGCAAATCAATTGTCAAAGCTAAAAATATACATTAAAAAACGACGCATGTATACAAAAGTAAGTTTACTATTTTTAATGAAAAAAGTATCATTTCTAAGGTAAATATTGAGAGACTAAATTAAAGACCTTAGAAATGAAGGCACAGAAAATGGGGGTAAAAAGATATAGTCAACAGAATATACTAACAAATTATAGTACTTTTATTCAAGCACTTAAAGAAATAGTGTAAAAGAATTTTTAATAGCACAGAAAAATATTTATCAATGAAATACCAATGGCCAAATGCATACATAATATAAAGTTAGGCTTAGAAAAATACAAAAAAATCATAAACTAATATTAATTCTTAATGAGATTATGGTCACTTATTTTCATCCTATGGTTTCCATTTTCTATGCTAACTATGTATTACTATTTAAAGACAGACAACTGAAGTTAATAATTTTTAACAGAAGAATAAACTTCAGAAATAGTAAGCAACTATGAACTCATATATAGATTTACTGCCAAATAATTGTTACTTTATCTAATTCATCTCAACACATAGACAAAAACAATAAATCACCATAGAGTGCACACAGCACAGTAAGAATCTGAGATATAGTCAGACTAGGGGATTCTAATCTAATCTCTGCCGTTAGCTTACAACTAGGACAAATTTCAATTTCTCTAACTGTGAAATGAGATTAACAACAGATCAATTTGACAAGATTCTTTGAGAATATATTAATGAATTCAGCATTATTTTATATAGTAAGCATTCCATAAATATTAGATAGTATCACCATCATTACTGAAAAACTTAAAAAAGGACAGTAATTCATTCACCTGTATCTCTTCTTTCTAGAGTGTGACCTTGATCTTGATCGAGAACTAGACTGCGATCTTGACTTTGATCTTGAAGAATGTGATCTAGAATTGGAGCGACCCATTTTTTTACTCCTAGCAAAATGAGAGACCAAAATAGGTTAAAAATCACAATATAATAGAAAGTTTTACATTATAAGTTATTTTCACAAATTGAATTTTACAAGGATAAACTTATATTCATCATTTTCAAATGAGAACTAAGCAAGTCAATTACTCCTAACTAAAAACTATATTTTCACTTGCATGAAAGATATCCTATAATAAAATTCTAATATATGCAAATCAACCTAGACCAGCAGAATGACTGGTTGTTATGATGTGCACTGACCACCAGGAGGCAGATGCTCAACGCAGGAGGCAACCTGCAGCAGTGATGGAGGGAGAGGGGGTAGTGGATGGATGGCACCAGGCCCCGGGCCCCAGTTTGGCCCTGATCACCAGCCAGGCCTAGGGACCCTATCCTACATATTAATAGTCTCTCAGATTTAAAAATTAAAACTCGGTAAGGCTACTCTAACACTGAAAAAAACAGGATGATGCAGCAATGACATGCATGGACTCAGGCTTGCACATTTTGTGGCCAGCCCTAACTCTGACACATAACTGTGTGACATAGACAACTACTTAACTTCTCTCTGCTTCAGTTTTTCCACCCATAAGATGGGGAAAATGGTACTACTGCCTCAAAAGGATCATGGTATGTACTACTTTTTATAATCAGGGCAAAAAAAAGTAGCTGCCCATAAAACAGCAAGATGCCTTTCATCTGTATGATAAGTATGGTCACTGGTGCATGCAGCATCCTGCATTGTGAGAGGGATGTCAGACTGCTGGTTTAGGCCCCATTCCAACGGTCAGACATCCCCCAAGGGCACAGGCTAAGGGATCCCACTGCTCCCTGTGCACAAATTTTGTGCACCGGGACTCTAGTTGTATATATTAAAGACACAACAGAAAATTTCTATGGACTGCTCCATCAATGTGCCTCAATCCAAAAAGGTAGAAGTCAGAAAGAGCAGTAATACCAGACTGCAGCAGTATTTTAGATATTAATCCATGCCCAATACAAATGACTACCTCCCCCATAAAAAAAGATAATATCAGAGTATTACAGATAAGAAACCTGAGACAAAGAAAATACAAGTAGCCTAATACTGAAGAAAAATAACCCTACCAGTTGTCATCACAATGCTTTATGACCTTGAAATGGGACTAAACTAACCACTTCATGTACACAATACTGACTTTGAATGGTGGATAGTTTCCTAGTGGAAAAAAATCTCTGGAGTCATCACTCTACTCTCAATATTCCTAACTGCAGAAAACTGACTTATATGACAATACCTAGTCTACACTGTACATTTCTGGTAAGAATATGAAAAACAATAAAAGTAAAGAAACTGGAGAGAGTGCTGCAAGAAAGAGATTGGAGCTACAAGAAAAAGAGAAATGGATACCAGAATTCTAACTTTTCCAAACATTATTAGTATGTAATTAGACCTCAGACATCAGTAACACTAATTGATGTATAAGATCTACTCTTCACAAAATTTTATTTATATCTATATCTCCCAAGTTTACTTATGCTGTAATTTCTAAATTTCCAATAAATTACTCAAAATTCATAATTCCTGTGACTCACTAAACTTCTAACAACCTGCAATTGCCATATATTTAAACCATTTCTCCTACCACCAAATATAGTTGAAGGCATTTATTTTACCTACCTTGACTTTGGTCAATATTATGAAACAGTATTTAAAAGCTGAATTATGTCAAAACATAAATGACAAATTCAAGGTTTTCAATAAATATTTCAAAATAAAACATAAGTATCCTTATACAGATAAATATCAGTTTGTCTTCTCACTATTCTAAGAAAATCATAAAGGCAGTATGCTCTTCAGAAATGTAGTGAGGACATGTAACACACTTAAAAGATTATGAATGCCCTAGCACAGTGGTCGGCAAACTCATTAGTTAACAGAGCCAAATATCAACACTACAACGAATGAAATTTCTTTTGAGAGCCACATTTTAAAAATTAAACTTCTTCTAATGCCACTTCTTCAAAATAGACTCGCCCAGGCCGTGGTATTTTGTGGAAGAGCCACACTCAAGGGGCCAAAGAGCTGCATGTGAATCAAGAGTCGCAGTTTGCCCTAGCTGGTTTGACTCAGTGGATAGAGAGAGCATCATTCTGTGGACTGGAGTCTCCCTGGTTTAATTCCGGTTCAAGGGCACACTGTCTGGTTGAGGGCAGCCAATCATGATTTTTTTCTCATCATGGACTTTCTGCCCCCCCCCCCAACTTCCTCTCTCTGAAATCAATAAAAATATATTTTTAAAAAGATTAGGTACACAGTCATCAACTTTCATTACATTAGCACCAATGTAAAAAGGAAAAAACTAACTTATGGAACTCTCTTGTATATGTAAGAGAAGATTAATTAGGCAAGATTATTTTGTCTTGCTTTACTTTTAAACAGCTTTGTGTGTTCTGATTCTTTAAATAGATGTGTTTATAGAAATAGAAGCAGACACACAACTTAGAAGCAGAGAGAGAAAAAGAACCTTTTTTCTAAAACTAACTTTTAAATCTGGCTTACTCCATACAAGTCACCAAAACAAAAACAGAAAGAGCTTTAGATCACATCACTTTTAATCAGCCACATTTTCTCAAGCTAAACTAAAAACTAGAAAAATGAATATTATATACCTTGGGTTTTATGCAGGATAGAGCAATCAAGTGAAGTCTTTTGAGGTACTGTAAAATTCTTCCTGGAGAAAACGTTCTCAGATGGTAAACTCTAAATTCACCTGGCAAAAAATGAGTTTGATTTATGGTAAATTCAATATACACAGTTTATAATGCCTCATACTCAGCACTACAATACTCTTAATAAAGGCACTAATGATTTCAGGGAAGAGGAAATAAGACTTAGGAAATAAGATCTGCTAACTTATTCTTTCTTGGCCAATTCTTTTTATATTGTTTAGTTTCACCTGAAACTGATTATGATTCATATGACAACCATCACAGTTAACTCTAAAACATGTGCCTAAAAGCATTTTGATAAAAATATACAGCAAACATTCCAATAAAGAAACAGACAGTAAATTAAACAAATACCTTCCTAATTTACTACTAATATTCAAATAAACTTAAAATTTGCACAAAATACTTAGCAGTTATCGATAAAAAGTTTGCCTTGTAATATTCAGGGATTGTCAATTATGTGCAAAGGATAGTAAAAAAACACTATGGGAGCAAAAGACAAATTAAGGAATATAAGTCTGATGCATGCCTACACTGAATGAATTTATAATCCGACTTACATAAAAACAAACACACACATTAACCTGAAAATCTGTGAACCTTATCAAGTAATGGATTTTTTTTAAAAGCATTAAAATTAGAAATATAAAACAGAAGAAATGATAAGATTAAACTGGTAAACCAAGAACAATATTCCCTCAATACCCATGCCCAGAATGTTGAGCTGAGGATCAAGCTAGGAAGGACTAGAAACCTAGTGATTGAGGGAAACATACTAAAGTAAAAAGTAGCATAAATAAATAGCCAGAACCAGAAACAAAGGATTTCTAAAGTACATGCATGCTTAGTTTTAAAAATATTAACTTCCTCAAGTGGGCAGAAAAACTAATCTAAATTAATGTGTTATGAAACTTTATTCTGACCTAGAAGTCCAATACTACTGAGATTTACTGCTGGAAGTAATACAAGGTGCGTTTTACTTAACAAATCTAAAAGGCTAATTTTAATTTCTACATATCCAGACAAGAACCAACAGCCAAATCTCTACTGTCATGATTTTTGAAGTTCTAAGAAAATGTATATTAGAAATAGCAACATGAAGGGGAGAGAGGCTGTAGGCTGTTAAGACTAGTACATATTATTGTGCACAATCTGTATATTCAACTATCCATATGAAGAATTCAATGATCATATTTAAAAACATGGCATATGTTTTATAATCTTTAATATAAAATATAAGTACCTAACATTTTACATTAATCCTATCTAACAAAGTCAGAACAGAGACTATAACCAACTCAGCTAATTTTTTTAAATGCAAATCTATGTACAAAGCACTGTGCTAAGTATTATGGATATGTGGCTATGTAAGAGATCCCTGCCCTCCAAAACCAACTATGGAGGAAAAGAAATAAGTCATAGCAAACTAAGTATCTAAAAACCAACCATGTGCCAAGAACTGTGCTTACTTTTAAATCACCTCATTTAATCTTCATAATCTCATAAGCTACATATAACTCATCTTTCAAATGAAAAGAACGCCAAGCTTTCATAATTTCTGAATTTATAGGTGCCTATACCATGCACTATTCTAGAGTTAGAAATAGAACACTTTAAGTGAAACATGTTGGACCTTTTGATTCCCTATCCATTTCTTTGTTAACCGCTGTAAACTACACAGAATTCATTAGTATTAAATAATAATTCTGAATGTTTCTGTAAACTCCCAATCCAAAGCTCTATATAGAATTGAAAAGCTTTCTCTATTTCTACAAGTCTTCTCAGATATCTAGTACAACTAACTATCCACATGTCAGTCAATAAACTAGAATTGAGCCTATCAATTGATAAGTTTTCACAATTCTGTCTCCCAAGACCTAAAATACTATTCTTCTACATGAAGAATCCGCTTTAGTTAAATCTCCTTTGCCACCATTTTAATTATCTTAGGGGAATTCCAGTGTTTACCATATGTAACATGGAATACATGGTTTAAAGCAAGATGCTATAAGCCATCAGTAAACACTTTAAATTGACTCACTATGAGTTATTTTACACACACAATCCTTCCCATCAAATGATTTATCCTCAATTGGCTAGGATTACATATCTAAACAGCAGCGCAACCATTCCAAGTAGACTCCAATTGGAAAGAGAATTCACGTGAAGAATTCCCCACAAAACTGAAAGGCGCTGCTGCAAAATGAGATTTGCCAGTTACTGCTGCTTGGTTCTGATGAGATAAATCTTAAAAGCAAATAAAGCCAACTTATGGACTTTAATTTAAAGGAGGGCAAAGTCACTAGCCTCAACTCACCACTCTCACCCATTCACCCCACCAACTACCAATCATGGCTGCAACATTTCTGACACAATATAATGGGCTGAATCATTTGCTGAAAGGACATGGCTTCACTTGTACTGCGGGACAACTAACTGCCCTTTGGGCCCGGAAGTCGTATGACCACACTGCGATTGATCGACGAAGGCCCGCCCCCCATGCTAGGAGTCAGTAACTAGGCACCAACTCCTAGTCAACAGTGCATGGTTCCTCCAAAACAGACTGGATTGCCAAGGGGATCCGATTAGATTAACCACGGAGGAAGTTTTCCCGAAATACCAAGGGCCCGAGGTGGATGCGGGACTCAGTTACGAGAGACAGAACAGCATTCTACACATAGTAAGATAGCAAAAATGAGGCGTAAACCGACGGATAGCGTGAAGCCGAGGGACAGACGTTGCAAGACGATGCGGGGTGTCTACCGCCCAGAGCAATTTGCTGCAGATCATAATTACTTTACCAAAATCCTAAAGGCCCAGAAGAAAGGTGGCGATCCCAGCCAATGAGGAGAACCCAAGTTGCACCACTCGCGGCCTCAGGAGCCAGAAGGCGGGGAACCGAGAAAGGAAGCGCGCGTGCGCGGGCCCAGCGTTCAGCCGGGCGCGCGCCGGGGTCCAAGCCGAGGCGATGGGGGAAGGGTTGAAGAGATGATATGCGCACGCGCACGGGAAGGCCACGCGCACGGGAAGGCCACGCGCACGGGAAGGCCACGCGCACGGGAAGGCCACGCGCACGGGAAGGCCACGCGCACGGGAAGGCCACGCGCACGGGAAGGCCGCGCGCGGCCTCGGGGGCCTCCACCAGATTTTTAGCCAGGCGCGCGCGCACTGTTCTCGCTGCTAATCACCCCCCCCAACCCCTACTTTTGGCTCGTAGTACCTCGAAAACCTGAGGGAATCGGACGAGTAACACATAAATAACGGCACAACGTCTCCTGGGTTTTTCTGTCGCCCCCAACCCGCCACCACCCACAAAAGACTCGGTACTCACTACCCTTGAATGAATTCGCTACCGTGAATGCAGTATGAGGCCTACCTGACACGCCGAAGCAAGGTTCCCGGGACTTATCCTCGTTGTAACTACACAGCGGCCATTTCCCGACTGAAGAACGGGAGGAAAACCATAGAGCTATCTTCGACGCGCTAACTCGCCTCCGTCACTTCCGATTTGGGGCGTGGCCTCTGGTGCCGCTAAATATCTGAGCAAGCCCCGCCCACCCCTTCGCCTTAAACCGGCTCGCAGGACGCAGTTAAGACGTTGCCTGAGGCTTTCTGGGGAGTCTCGTGGCTGATCTCGCGCGAATTCTGGCGGCCCCCGCCCTTGGGCCCTGAGCTGCCGCCTCAGCGCGGATGGAGGCAGGTAGTGGGCGGAGTGATTTGCTTAGGTCCGTGAGATCGCCTCGACCCTCGTTGGGTTTGGTAAACGTCTCTCCTCGCTTCGAGGGGTCCTTCCGAATCAACCTTTTGCCCCCATTTTTTGCCGTCTGCTGCATTCCTTTTCAGACCAAGCCAGAAACAAAAAGACTATGTCACACTGAGGAAACAACGGGAGATGAGGCAGCTCTGCTAGCACACGTCGTCTCCCTACGCCAAAAAGCACCGAGCTTCCTCTTGGGCGCCTAACTGTAAACTAGGAAGCGTCAGCGCTCGCTCTGATCTGTAATGTGCCAAACGCACTTGGATAGGAAAATGGCCACGCTCTAAGTGTCTTTCCTGAGTAACGTGTGCCCAACGCGGCTGCCCCTCACGGAGCCCGGCCGCAGAGCTCCCGAGGGGCCGGGCTGCCCGGCGGGTTTCATCACCGTTTGCTTCTGGCCTCGCGATGTTGCTGAGGCTTTGCTGCCTTGACAGCCCGGACGTCGGCAAAAGCATAAAAACAGCACGAAGCATAACGATCTTGTGTGCCTGCCGAAAAACAACCCAACATAGCGCGTGGTCTGCCAAAAATATAAGATTATAAATAAGCAAGCCACGTTTGAATTGGATAGAATATGAAATAAGAGCCAAAGCACATTTTCTAATAATACTTATGTGAACTGCACTTTCTTCCTTAGGGCCTGTAACCGTTAAAACTTCAATGTTTAGGGACGTAAACCACCTTAAGGGACTTCAAAGTAGCAATTAGCAACCAGTCTTCTGTCAGTTAAATCCAGTATCTTGGCCCCGGTTGTGAATTGAACCCTGTGCTTAAGGCACCCTCTCCTCACAATCCAGTTCACCGGTTCAACTATTCATCCCTGGTTTTCATGGGATGAATTCTCGGTTTTCTCTAAATGTGCAGGCTGCCCCTCACCCCGCCACCACCCCCAGAACCTGGAAGCAGTTATCTTTGGCCTCTGTGGAGCCCTGATAAGTCCTGAGCATTAAGCAGGTGCTCAGAAAATACTGAATGGATGAACTATATTAAAGGAATAAAAACTGATCGTTGATAGCTCAAAACGACTCCACTATTCCGCATGTATTTGGGCGAGGAGGAGGGGTAGCGGGGAGGAGGTCTTAGTGCTAACAGCACTTACCACTTTTTTCCAAATACACCAAAATCTGACCATAGTGATTTGCAGCCTAGGACATTATCTTAAAAACCTTTTCTGCAATTCTATTGCATACGTGTTGAAAATAAAGTCAATTTTCCGAGGCAGTTTAACTGTGATCTAAAATAACCTGAGGAAGTAAAAAAGGAGACACATTGGAACAAATTTCTCTTGAACTAAGGCCATTTGATATATGATACGTGATTTTACCCGCTTCTTTGCAATAAAACTTTTGTTTCCTGTTGAAAATACAAATACTGTCAAAAAGAACATCGAATAAAAATTGAGCCCATTTAACAAAATAGAAAATTATCCCAAGAAGTATAAATTGTAAATAAATAACCAGCATTATTAGTAAGATAAATACACACAAATGGAATACTGAAATCATAATTTACATTTAATAAATTACTAAATCAAATTTTAGTATGTAGGTCATTGATAAATTTACTGTAAATATGTTTATAAAACTATTTTCTTAGAAGTTATTTGCTATGTTTCATTTTGGTGTGTTTATGATAATTGAAAGAGAGAATCAGAAAGGCCCTTTCCAGGTAGCTCAGAGCATTGTTTCCAGATACCATTCCTGGTCAGAGCACATACAAAAATCAACCAATGAAAGCATTAATAAGTGGAACAACAAATCAATGTTTCTCTCTTTCCCTTCCTCTCTTTCTCTAAAATCAATACATTTTTAAAATATAATTTTATTGATTTCAAAGAGGAAGGGAGAAGGAGAGAAAGAAACAATGATGAGCCGAAACCGGTTTGGCTCAGTGGATAGAGCATTGGCCTGTGGACTGAAGGGTGCCTGTCAGGTTTGATTCTGGTCAAGGGCATGTACCTTGGTTTCCGGCACATCCCCAGTAGGGGGTGTGGGAGGTAGCTGATTGATGTTTCTCTCTCATGGATGTTTCTAACTCTCTATCCCTTTCCCTTCCTCTCCATAAAAAAAAAAAATCAATAAAATATATTTTTAAAAATATTTTTTTAAAAAGAAACAATGATGAGAGAAAAATCATTGATTGGCTGCCTTCTGCATACCCACAACTGGAGATTGAGCCTGCAATCTGGGAATGTGCCCTGATCAAAATTGAACCCAGGATCCTTCAGTCCACAGGTGGATGCTCTATTCACTGAGCCAAACCAGCTAGGGCTCAATAATTTTTTTAAAAAAGACAGAGAACCAGGAGACTGGAAAGGACAAAGACAAGATAGGAATGAGGGAGGGAAAAAAAGGAGACATATGTTATACTTTCAACAATAAAGACTTTTTTAAAAAGGAAGAAAATGGATCATCAAGGCAAACTCATTCTACTGTTTCTGTTTGTTTTGTTTTGTCTGTCTTTTTAGGTTGAACTATGTCTGAACTGTTTTCCTATTTGGGGAAGTTGAAGTGGAGAAGGGATTTGGAGTCCCCCTGTTCCCACTCCCTGAGAATGGTGACATTGAGAATCCAACAATAATAGCGGCAGACAGGAAACTGAGGAGATGGGGCCAACAGAGGTTCCCAAGCTAGACAGTTGTGGGGAGGGAGTTGCCTATAATTGCTGCTGCCTCCTCTGTTCCTATCTTCTCCAGGCTTTGCATTGATTCCTTTTTTTATTTTTTGTAATTCTGGTAAAATATGCATTGACACTTTCAGCTAGCTGATAACTTTCAGTAAATTCCTTTTCTGGGTGAGTTAACCAGAGTTTGTTTCTGTTGCTCCCAACCAAGAACTGAGTAAAGATAGTTTTTGTTTATGAGGACATTTTCCAAATGGTCTGGCATTTTTCCATATTTGCACCAATGAAACCAATGGTTTCCTCAACTAACCTATTTTGTTTCCTACTGGTGAACACAAGTTGACTGGGTTTCCCCCACCCCCATCTTTCTATTCTCTTTTTCCTATTAAGAAGGCAGATAGTTTTGTATTTATTTTTTTCAAGGTTTAAAATTACAGAAATTATTTATTCAATAATTCTTTATTACAGTATTATTCCCTAATAGTCATCTCTCCATTTTGAAAAATAATTAATAAATCAAAATGTAACTGTTAACTATTGTTCATAAATCTCACTGAGATTAATGTGCATCTTTTTCATGAAGTTTATTGCAACAAATGGAACATGCAATACTTACAAAGTTTTCATAAGCTGTCTTTGACTAAAAATTATGCCAGCTTGCTATTTAATGTAACTACTAAAGGACCTAAAATGAGGTAATGGGATTATGATTCGAATTGTCATAAAAAAATTTTTTTATTTAAAAGAGGTTATAAGAGGAAGAGAATACCTCCTTCTTTTAAAGCAGTTACCCAGTTGCAGACATATCTCTGTCTCTGCCCCCCTGCCCCTAGAAAGTCTAAATGCTCAGTTCTGATTACACAAATAATGTATCTCACAAGCAGAGGGCTAAAAACCACATAGGCCAATGGCTAAAATAAAATAGTATCCAAACAAAAGTGGTGAAATAATACATTGTGGGGAGAAAAGAGAGGCAATAACCCTTTGCTCTCCAGATTTCTCGGGGTGATGAAATTTCAGCCTCATTGCTTATTTTGAACTAAAATTAAGCCTGGTGTAGAAAAGTGGTCAACATTGGTATTGACAAACCCTAGTACTGGTTTTTCTCTAAATGTGATATATAAAATCCACCTCCTGATTATAATATGGGTTGCTTATTTGAAAAATAAACCACTCTTGATACTTAGTCTCATATGGGTGTAGGTACACCCATGAAAGTTTGAAAACCAGTGATTTATTGAGTACTTATAATACTCCAGATATTATGGGGCTACCAAGCAGAACAAGGTATTTTTGCTGCCTCTGTTTTGAAACTCAGAATTTAGCAGAGAGAGAGTACAACTCCCATAGCCAAGAGAACAAAGAGACTTCATAGGAATGCGTGCCAATAGTGAAAGAGGGAAGGCCTGCCTTTTAAAGAAGTAGTGGAATTTCACTACTTATTCAGTCAGTCAGTCGTTCAACAAGTACATATGAAGAGTGTGCAATGTACAGGTCCTGAGCTAGGTGCTTGGAATGGGGCAGTGATAAAGGCTAACACTGACCTGCTCTCAAGGAGGCTGCCACTGTAGGGAGGGAAACAGAACACACGTTAACAGACATTATACAAAATCTGACACTGAGAAGGAAGTGATGGAGAATAACAAAGGAAAACTTACTTTAGAGAGGATGCATCAACAGGAAAAGTACCGGTGAGACAAGATTTAGGGGGAAATCTAAAAGATCAGGAGAAGGGGAAAATAGCAGGAAGAATATTCCAGGTAGAGAGACTGAGGAAAATCCCTGGAGCAGAAAAGACCTCCTTGGGTTTCTGAAACAGAAAAGATAGTAGTGAACGTTGTCCATCAATTTTAACCAAGAAGTATAAGGCAAACAAAAACTTTATTTGGAGATATTTTTAGGAATTGCATATCCAGGAGACAGATTTTGGTAGAAACCTAACCGTGTTTTGTTGTGGAAGAAAGGGATAGTTTAAAAAGATGATAAAAGGGTGGCAACCAAAGTTATTACACAAGTTGCTTTGAAAGAGTTGTGATTGGTCCTGGCAAGCAGACTTACACTATGCTATACATGATTAATTGCTTATGTCTTTTGCTGGGTTAAAATTTTATTTTTTTAATAGAGTTCAGTGATGCAGAGTTATTTCCAGAAGCCGTATCAGGATGTGGCCATTTGGTTTATAGCCCCATTCAAAGTTCAGTTTCACAGGTAGGGAGTGTATTAGCTGAACTTCCTGAAGGCCTCCCAGTTCCATTTAAGATTAACAATACCAACTCCATTTTTCTGTTTTTCTTTCACATTTCCTCCCCCTTTGGGCAAGATCTTTTCTTAGAAAGCAACAATGATCAATCATTAGGAAGTATCATTGGTTCATCACTGAAAAAGCAAGATTGATGCCTCATCACCAGGACGGCTCATTCTTGGTATGTCAGGCCTCATGCATGGGGAAAGCAGCTTCCAGATTGTACAATGGGAGAGCTTATGGCCACATTTGAATAACAAGGAGGCTTGTCAGAAGCAGAGCTAAGTCACATATTCTGCAGATCAAAGGTTCTTTTGTAAAATGTGGTCTCAGTGGGATTTATTCATTGTAGGCTTTGGCCTCCCATTACTCTGGGGGTGCCTGTTGGTTGTTGTTCAGTGCATCTGGAAAGACACCTAATTAAGGTAATATACAGCATAATTCAAGGATTTTAATATTTTATTTTTGTTATTATATCACTTTACCTGACGTGTTTACATAGAAATAGCATTCCTTTTCCAATAGGGTACAAGTACCCGCTTGCAGAGTGCTAACACATCTGGAGCCCTATGATTTTGTAATATGACCTCAGTCAGACTGTCCAGAATTCCTAGCTGTTCTTCAAGAGCAGTTGCAGTGCTGTTCAATGTTTGTACTTTGAGAATTAGAACAATTTCTGATAGATGATTCATTTTTTTTAAATATGTTTTATTGATTTTTTACAGAACGAAAGGGAGAGGGATAGAAAGTCAGAAACATCGATGAGAGAGAGACATCGATCAGCTGCCTCTTGCACGCCCCCTACTGGGGATTTGCCCGCAGCCAAGGTACATGCCCTTGCCGAATCGAACCCGGGACCTTTCAGTCTGCAGTCCAACGCTCTATCCACTGAGCCAAACCGGTCTTGGCAGATGATTCATTTAAATTCAGCTACTTCAGCCCAGCCTGTGTGGCTCAATGATTGAGCATCAGTCTTTGAGGTCAAGGTACATGCCCTGGTTTTAGCTGGATCCCCAGTGGGGGTCATGCAGGAGGCAGCTGATCAATGATTCTCCTTCATCTTTGATGTTTCCTTCTCTCCCTCTCCCTTCCTCTCTCTGAAATCAATAAAATCATTTTTAAAATGATTATAAATTCAGCTACTCCACATCAAGGAAAGAAAGCTCTAGTGAAGAGATGGCCAAAGCCTCATTTATAGGGTTTCTGGTGAAGAGAGGACCAAAAAGACCATGTCCCAAATTCCAATTCTATTGGGTTCACTTTGATCACAGTTTATAGACAAAGGAGCCTAGGTTGGGGATAAATAATGGCAGAAAGAGGAAAGTCTTTCTGGTGACAGCATTAGGCACTAACATAAAAATACCGCATCTGCTTTGCCATGGGGTTGGCAAGGTGACATACATATATTTGGGTCCTACATCAGAAGAAATAACTGGTGCCATCAAGTAAGAGTGTATGATTAGGTCCTTCAACCCAGATTTTGAGGGAAGTATTAAGTCCTATCTGTGATATATCATGAGAGAAATTAAGAGTCTCAGAGGTTTCTATATATTTGAGTCAGGATTGAATCGATAGCATGGCTTTGATTGTCACACATTTTTTTTTTATCTGGGATTTGCTAAGAGAGAGATTTCATTGGTTTTCCACCAAATACCAGATATTTTTTTTTATCTAGTCTCCAAATAATCTTGGGGATCAGAAGGTAGAAGATAAGTAATAATATGACCATTTCTCCCTGCCCTAACATACTTTCTCAGCAATGACAGTGTTGGGGATTATCCACCAACAGATCTTACCTAGACCACTTATTGCATATACCACAAAACTACTTACATTAGAGAAGACTAAACAGTTTCCAGATCTGGGCCACAATGGTGTGATGCACAAAAGTATGCAAAAGGATATAGGTGAAATGAAAATCTGGGTGTGGGGGCATTTAGGCCAGTATACTTACTAGTGCTGAAAGAAAACAAAAGATATGAAGGGGTGGGTAGCAAAATGGGCAGATATTGTTGACTCACTGCTCCAAGGCAGACTATTCAGCATGCTATGCCTGTTCTAGTCTAGACAGCTAAGGATAGATTTAGAGTGTACATTAGAAATTGAATGTTTAAAGGTTTAGAAAAATGAGGTGCTAAGGGTATATACAACAGAATGAGAGTCATGGGAGAGAAAGCAGAATTAGATAGCCTAATTTCTCTGAGAGGCTGGCTCAATTATAAACAAATGAATTACCTTCATGAATGGCATATGCCCTCCAACTTTCCAGAGATAAACAATTGTGTTAATGTCAAAAGATGGCCAAATTTTGAAAAATAGAGAAATCGGTTAGGTGAATGGTGATGCTTTTTTAATCTGTTATTCAGCACATTTTTCATCAAGATAGAAAATAAGATTTCAATGCCACACCTGAACTCATGGGACTCCTCCAGACATTTGGTCACGCTCTATTAAAATGTCCACTCTTGCCTCATGAAACTAAAAAGATTTAAAGAGCAAATATATGGGAAGAAAATAAGTCTTAATCTAGGCTGTAAAGTTATTAGGAGTCTTGAGATAAATCCAGGTCATGAGCAAAATTCTAGCCATCTTTGCAAATGGTTTTTTTCTTTCCAATATAAGTTATATGATCTTATTCAGGATCATAATAATTTTACCTTGAATGTTACTTTGGGTGTTCTACAAGCATTATTAGAGACCCAATAGTTTGACTCTCCATCCTGCAGTCATTCATAAAGAAAACTGTATTAGAATTTTCATATATAATGAGCTAGTAAAAATTACATAATCATTCTGTAACTGATTTCAATGTAGTATCATTTTTTTTTCATGTAAAGGACAAGGCCTTAACTACATTATCTTATTTATTTTTAATAATTTTAAATCTTGTGTTCAACATATATTTATTTACCACAGAAACAAAATGTTATACTTTGTTATTAAAGAACTAGTGGCCTGGTGCATGAAATTTGTGCACATTAAAAGGGTATTAATTAGAGGAAATAATTTAATATTGCTATTTGCTCTTTCTCTATAATGGAAGCATCAGAAACTAAAGAAAATTAGTAAAATGTATATGAAAACCTTCCTCCTGTCAGAGTCTGGGATGCACCACGGAACCCAGAGTTAAGTCCCCACTCACTCACATGTGCCTCAAAATCATGTGAGACCCAGACCCAGCCACCCCTCCGCCCCCCGCATTGGGATAGATCCAGACCCCATCAGTCCCACCCTTGTCAAGACCCGCAGGGCAGGGGCTGTCCTCGGGTCCCCTGGCACAGCACCAGGATGGGGGGCATGACCTGAGGTCCCCCATCAAGTCCCACTAGGTGGGAGACATGACCTGAGATCCCCTGTCAAGCCCCGCTGGGTAGGGGCATGGCCTGAGGTCCCCCGTCAAGCCCCACCAGGCAGAGGAGCACAGCCTCAGGTCCCCCGTCAATCCCCACTGGCATGGGGGCACAGGCTCAGGTCCCCTGTGAAGCCCCCCTGGGTGGGATGCACAGCCTGAGGTCCCCTGTCAAGCCCAGCCAGGCAGGAGGGGCACAGCCTCAGGTTCCCTGGTCTGATGCTGGGGTGGGGGGGGGGGTGTCTTGAGGTTCCCTGTCAAGCCCTGCCAGGTGGAGGCACAGCCTGAAGTCCCCCATCAAGCCCTGCCAGGTGGAGAGAACAGTCTGAGGTGCCCTAACCCAGCACCAAGATGGGAAGCGCACTTTGAGGTCCCCTGTCAAGCCCTGCTGGGTGGGGGATGTGGCCTGTGGTCCCCTGTCAAGCCCTGCCAGGAATGGGGAGCAGCCAGAGGTCCCCTAGCCCAGCACTAGGAAGGAAAGTACACTTTGAGGTCCCCCGTCAAGCCCCACTGGGTGGAGGACATGGCCTCAGGTCCCCTGGTCTGGTTCCAGGGCGGGGGTCGAGGCCTGAGGTTCTCTGTCAAGCCCCTCTGGATTGGGGGAGGGTGTAGGCCTCAGGAGGTCCCCTTACCCAGCACCAGGATGGGAAGCACACCTTGCCACATGCCGCAGCCATGCCCCCCGCCAGCCTCCCGTCCCTGCTGCCTCGAACACCTCATGCTTTCCTTGAGCAGGTATGCATAGGGAAGGCTGGGCCAGGATAATTGTGAGGGGATAACGGGGGCCAGCATCCTGGGTGAGCTGGGCCTCACAGCCTCTCTGCTTCAGCTCCCAGCACCCGGACCTAAGGAGTAGTGCTTTCACAGGGGCCTGGCAGGCACTGGTTATGGCAATGTCTTAAAAACAGAAGAAGCCCCCTTTAACTCTGGCTGGAAATGTGTTGGGAACTTATGGTCAGGGGAAGCAGCCCAACATCGGGGCTGAAATAAGACCTTGGGTAGCCTCCAGAGAGGCAAACCAACAGTAAAAGGCAACTTTTAAACCAAGACATTTGAATGTACAGTGGATATTAGGTGATATTAAGGAATTACCTTAACTTTTCAAGGTGTGACAATGGCTGAATATTTACTTCTTTTTTAAAGATACTCACCAGAGGATATTTAAGTGGGAAACAATTTGCTTTGAAAGCATGGTGTTGTCCAGGCCAAGCCCTCCCCGCACCACAGATGCCTCAAGGACCGAGCCTCTCCAGCTCGCTAGGCCCTAGGAAGCGCCGTGCACAGAGGCGTGGTCTGTGCTTCATTTCCCTCCCCTGCCGGGGTGAAGCTAAGAGTTCCCTGCCAGGCCAGCGTGAAACAAAGTGTTTATGAAGAGAAGCATTCCCCATTGGCGTCCAGGTGTTCCGTGGCCACGCACTCAGCCATGCCCCCCCCCCCGCCCCCCCGATTGGCTGGTAGCATAGCAAAAGTATGGTAATTTGCATGTTTCTCTTTTATTAGATAAGACTAGGGGCCTGGTGCACGAAATTTGTGCACTGGTGGGGAGGGGTCTCCTCAGCCCAGTCTGCTCCCTCTCACCTACTGAGAACCCTCAGGGGATATCCTACTGACAGCTTAGGCCCGTTCCCCACTGGGAGTGGGCCTAAGCCACTGTCTGGCCTCCCTTTGTGGGAGACAACCAGGCTGATCAGGGAAAGGCACCAGCCCCATCACCCTGATGCTCCAACCACTGCCAGTCACCGTAGCCACCAAGGTGTTTTCATCAACATGGACTCCAGTCCCTTCACCATGAAAATATGACAACTTTCTTTAGGCATTTTCAAGATGTATCTTTCATAGGATATGACATTTTTTTTTTATCCTCACCCGAGGATATGTTTCCATTGATTTTCAGAGAGGGTGAAAGAGAAAAGGAAAGACAGACAGAAACATCAAAGTGAGAGGAACACTTTGATTGGTTGCCTCCTGCATGAGCCCTTTGATTTTATGTATTTTCTAAAATTTCTACAATAAGCATCCTATATAATAAAGCGGTAATATGCAAATTGACCATCACTCCAACACACAAGGTGACTGCCCCCATGTGATCAAAGATGGTTGCCCCCATGTAGACACGAGTTGGCTACCACAGGATGGCTGGCAGAGGAGGGCAGTTGGGGAGGGACCAGGCATACAGGAGAGGGCAGTTTGGGGGGACCAGGCCTGCAGGGGAGGACAGTTGGGGGTGACCAGGCAGGCAGGGGAGGGCAGTTAGGGGTAATTGGGCTGGCAGGGGAGTGGTTAGGGGGTGAGCAGGTTGGCAGGCTGAAGTGGTTAAGGGCAATCAGGTTGGCAGGCAGGCAAGCAGTTGGGAGCCAGCAGTCCTGGATTGTGAGAGGGATGTCCAACTGCCTAAATGGGCAGTTGGACATCCCTCAAGGGGTCCCAGATTGGAGAGGTTGCAGGCTGGGCTGAGGGACACCACCCCCATGCATGAATTTCATGCACTGGGCCTCTAGTTACTGTTATAATACAAAAGGACTTTGAAAATTTAGACCATTTAATTTTATTTGAATTGTATAAAATGATGAGGAGCTGAGAGCTAAGGAAAGATATTTGTTGTATGTGGTTCTTAAAAACTAGGTCTCAAAACTATAGGGTATCCCCCCAAAATGTATACCCACAATTTGAATAATTATAAAGGCAGTATTTATTAAAATACATTTTATTTTCAAAATTGAGCCATCAGCTGTTAAAGTGTGTATACATATTTTTGGGACACCCTACATAATTTAACAAAGAAGAATAAAATATCCATTACTAAATCACATTCTTGATAAACCTAAATCTAAAGTACTGCTCGGGGGACATTTTCTTCCAGACACAATCTTTGTTTCTTTTTTTCTTCTGTGTCCTTGGTGTGCCCTATCGACCTCTTTTTGCTTCATGAATCTTCTCTTGAGCAATAACAGAGAGCACTATCATTCATAGTTCAGTGAGGAAACAATGTGTTACATTGTTTGCTTCTGTTTAAAAGGGACCTATATACTGAATTCCAACCAACCATGATACATAGGCCTAAAAATGGCTTGACCTTTTGCAAGACAGTCATTTTCAAAATTCACTTCCTTATATCTGGATCTGGCTAGTTAGGTTAAAAGTTAATATCACTGGCTCATTCTTTAAAGTCCATTTTTAGAAAGGACTGTGGAATCCTGGACCAGACTTTGTTTTTCTAGTGTTTATGCCATTATTTTTTTTTTTATATTCATGACAACAAAAAAAGAGCTTAACATTGTGCTATAACTAGATTAATATCTGCCAACACAAATCCATCCAGTAGCTTTGCCCGGACAAATTCACACCATCACATATGGAGTGAAATGTCAGGGAGACATTTCTGGCAATGGCATGTGAGATGATCTATTGCCCCCACTATGAGATGGATGCTCACTGCAAGCAAATTCATTAACATACTTAACCATCATTCAGGAGTGGGAGCCACACAAATGTTTACCATTACTGGTCATTTACAATTTATTCATAGGGATCCAGCTGGCAACCATCTGGTGCATAACACTAAAATTTGAAGAGAAAAAAATAAAATAAAATTCACTGGAAAAATATACTTTAGTCTCCATATGGCTTTAATACATATTAAGTTCAGTTAATTAGCTGTTAGTGGAATCAGATGGATGCTGTACAGGTACATACATAGAATTCAACACAAAGGCAAGCCGAAATGTTATTCAATGTGTATGTTGAAGGACAAAAATGAAGAAAGTGGTCACTACAGTAATTAACTGGCAATGTATTAGGTAGTATTGGCTAGGCTGAATGTAGTAACAAATTAGACTCTAAAATGTATAATGGCTTATGTGCAATAGAAGCTTTTTCTCCCTCAATAGTTGAAGGCAATTGTATTAGGTTGGTAAATACCTTCTCAAGCAGTGATTCCGGGTCCTGAGCTATCTTGTGGATCCTCCATCATATAGGAACCATGGATAGAATTCTGCCAACACTCGGAGGATCCTTGGATTGAATTCAATGGCTGTCAGTGTAGGTGTATGGGAAAAATTAATTATTTTTAACTTTGAGCCAAAATTTATCATTTTATGTTCATTATAAGTATAGGTAAGAAATATGGAAGTATTATAAGCGCTTGAGTCATTGTATCAAATAGAAACCACAAGTACTTTTTTTATATGATCCCATGTTCCTGGTGTTCATGTCTTTGAGTATTCCTTTTCCAGTGAACAGAATATGGCAGGAGTGATTTGCTGTCATTTATGAGATTAGGTTATAAAATTTGGTGAATTTGGGGCGCTCTCTTGGAGCACTGGCTCTGGGAGAAGTGATGCTGCATGACATTAGGCAGAGTTTTGGAAAGGTCACTGTAACAAAGAGCTAAAGCCTGCCAACAGCCATTTGAGCTTGGAAGTGGATCTTTCCCCCGTCAAGGTTTCAAATGATCATATCTGAGATGTTACCTGGAATTTAGCCTTGTGAAAGACTCTGAGCCACAGCACCCAGCGAAGCTTCTCCTGACCCATAGAAACCATACTGAATGTTTTAAGCTGCTAAATTTGGGGGTGATTTGGTATATAGCAATAGTTAATTAATATACATTTACATATTATGTCACTAATTATCTAAATACTTTGATAATTCTTTTCAATATAATTGTCTTCCTTTATAATTCTAGCACTTTACTGTATACATTTAAAAATATTCTGAGAAGGGATCCAAAGGTTTCTTCAGTGTGCCAACTCATGGTACAAAATAGGTAAATCCTACTCATGACTTCATTGTTGCCTCGTGCTAGCTGGTAAAAGGAGAAAATAACATGTAAGAGGCATACCTGTCATTTATATACTTGGCCCAGAAAAATAACATTATTTCTGATCACATTTTACTTGTGTGAAGTAGTTACATGGCCATAACTCAGTGCAGTGGGGGATGGGAAATGTAGTTCCTTGGTGAACAGCCTGTTGCTAGTCATTGCTCCATATAAACGAAGGATATATTTTAGTGGCCAGCCAGAGCAAATGTTCAAAGTATTAAGAAATGCAATGAAAATATCTACTAGAATAGAACCTTACAATTCATTTGGAAAATAAACACAGAGTCAAATGAAAGAAGCAGATGGTGATGACATAAAACATTTTCTGTGATGTGGTTTTTATTCCAAGTGATAAGGCAGCTGTAGATCTGAAGATGTGGAAAACTAATTCGGGGTTTCTCTTAAGAGTGAATTTTGTGAGATCATGAACACAGAATCTTAATTTTTTTAGAGTATCTGAATAAAGAATAGAATAGGATCATTGGTGCTTAGTTATTTATTTATTCAACAAGCATTTGCTGCATGTCTATTGTGTAATGGAGTCTATGCTAAATATTGGGAAGATGAGATTGCCAAAAATAAGACAAGACCTGTGTTCCCAAAGAGCTTATGTTGAGGTAAACAGCTCAGCCAAGTAAAGCAATGCAGTGTTCTCTGCTAAGCATTGCGACATGCATAATCACAGGGTGCTAAAACAACATTTTAAATCACAATTACTTTTTTTTATTTCAATATGCCTTGAGCTAAAATGCCAAAATTAAATTGGAATGTCAGGCTTCAGTTGTTAAATAGGGTAAGATTCCTATAGGGATAATTTATCAGACCTTCCCCAGGATCCCTTAATCCACAAAATAAAGCTGTCTCTCAGTGTTCACAGAAAGTTTTCACAAAGATTCCAGTCCTCTGCTGATGGGGAAATGACAAGAAAGAATTATTGGAAGTCCACCATGAGATGTCATGTGAAAAAAATTAGTTATCCTATGTTTGCTCCAATGTTTACAAGCTGACCAATGATTGATGACTTCTGGAGAAAAATCAGGGCATACGGACGCTGGGCTGCCAATAACTCATCAGCTGTCTGTGAGAAGATGAGGCAAACTTGCTCTTTCCTTGGGCTGTGGCAGCCCCATGTTCCAGTACATGAATGGATGAGCAGGTGAATAGAGTGTGGTGTCCATCTCCATTTTTTTTCACCCCCAGCCACTGGCAATCACAAAATTTTAAAAAAGCAGTGGCTCGTGGTGCCAACTAAGCACCATATAGATCTGCATCTGTCCCCATCCCCACCTTTGAAATCTTCTTATGGATCAGCCTACTTCACGTACCAAAGCGCAGAACTTCATACAGGTATGCCTGTACAAACATACATTCACACATAGTCTGCATTCTTTTTCCTTTGAGAACAAGCTTTTTCTATCAATTTGAGCCTGTAACATTGCTATCATCATAATTAGCTAGTTCTTAATAATAAGAAGAAAGCAAAAGGGGAGATGGGCAGATGCAGAGTGAAGTTGGACATAGGGAAAATGCTTACCTGTCCATCTAGTTTGGGGAACAAAGATCATTGGATAGGAGGGCAGAGCCACTGCAAACACACAAAATCCTGAAGGGTTGATTGGTTAAGCTCCCAGTTGTAAACTCCAGACAAACAATTCTCTCTCTTGCTCTCTTGCTCCCCTGCTCCCTTGCACTCTCTTGCTCCATGACCCTCACTCAGCCATATGCTAGCCTGCCATGTGGCCTTAAGTAGCCCCATCACCCAGGGCCATGTGGACCCCACATGCAATGGACTGCAGCTGGGAACACAAACTGAGCTAGCCAGATGCTGGACTGGACTGGACTTTAATAGGGAGCAGAGACTCTGGGCAGTGGCCTTAATCCCAGCTTTGCTGAAGATAAGGCTGAACTTCCATGGCAGATGGAGGGAGATGGGACCTTGGAAGGGAATCTTTTCATGAAACCTCATCTTCCCATGGGGGCCTCAGGGACCTCTTTCCCCACAGCACCCAAAGAACTCCACTTCCATCAGTAGCAGATGGGGACACAGAGCACACCCCACTGATAACATTACTCCACATTTTTAGGAGTTGAATTCTTCCTAGCTGGAAAATGCTAGAGGCTCTAAAAATTCAGTATATTCTGAAAATACGGTATTGTAGCCATTTGTTTCCTTTATTATGGATGCGTGAGCCAGCAGGGCACAGTTAAGTAGTACTGTGTTTTTCACATACATTTTGATGTTCAAACTAGGTATTAGATATTCAAAATATTTGATAAATAATGTTTAAGAATGTGTGTCTTTTTAGAATGACTAGTTTTATAGGCAGGATGGAAAGATGTGGGCAAAAAAAAAGGGGGGACACATAGTAAACCTGGCAAGCTCAGGAGAGCCTGCATGGGGCCCTTACAAATTCAGAGACCAAAAGTAAACAACCACGTAGGATGGTCTGAAATTAAAACTTTCTAGCTAAAAGCAGTTCATGGAGGGTAGACAGGTCCTAGGCTGGTATTTTCCATGAGAAAGGTCAGACTTTACCTTCACCAACCCTGTCTATTGTCTCTTTGCATTGATGAAAACATACCTTTGGAATGTCAAAGTAATTTCCTCCTCCCCCTTCCTAGATCCCTCAGAGTACAACCTCTGCACCAGAGACAACAAATCCACCCATTGCTATTATCATGCTAGAGGCCTGATACACAAAATTCATGCAGGGGGAGCAGGGAAGTTCCAGGCCTGTGTTTTCTTGCAATCTGGGACCCCTCAGGAGATGCCCAATTGCTAGTTTAGGCTTGATTGGGCCTAAACCGGCAGTCAGACATCCCTCTTGCAACCCAGGACCCCTTGCTCCTAACCACCCATCTGCTTGTTGCTTACCATTTGACTTGCCACTCCTTAGCGCTGTCTTGGAAGCAGGGGAGGCTCCCGCCACTGCTGCTGCACTTAGCCAGCTGTGAACTGAGCTTCTGGCGGAGAGGTTCTCCAGCTGTGGGGACACACTGACCACCAAGGGGTAGCTCCTGTGCTGAGTGTCTTCCCCCGGGTGGTCAATGTGCATCATAGCGACCAGTCATTCCAATAGTCATTCTGCAGTTCAGTTAATTTGCATATTAGGGTTTTATTGTACGTTGACTGCTAACTATCCTAAACCCACCTAGGCAAAAGAAGTATGTGTCTATTTGTTTTACTTTTAACCACTCCCAGAAATTTCACTGATTTACTTTCTCCCACCTCCCTAATCTATCACCAATAAATTTCATATAACTCCCTTTTATTTTGGTGTATAAAATAAGTGGTTAAACTGCCATTTTCCATAGCATTTTCTCAATTCGTTGAAATTTTGCTTCTCAGCAATTATCAATTTGGCTCAATAAACTCATAGATATCCCCTGCAGGTTTGTACATTACTTATATTGACGACATTCAGATGGGAAATTCCAGATCATTATCTCTTGGAAGAATTTTAGATCCAGGAAAACTATTTTTTCACTTTCTTTGGTTTTTGCAATAAACCTACAGCCCTCCACTGAATCTGTGAAAATACGTTAGACTTTGCTAAAATTTAATGAAATAGATTCCTCAGAGGCCATTTTTGCCTCTAGTCAAAATCTTGATGGAAAAAAAAAGTCATTATGAAATGGCAGATTCATTCATCTTTTCTGCATCAACATCTCCAGCACGAAAAGAAAAGCTATATCATACTGGTTATATAAGAAAACGTCCTTTGCTCATTAATGCATGCTAAACAGATTTAGGAGCAAAGGAGTAGGATATTTGCAGCTCACTCTCAAATGGACAGAGCAGCACTACATAATGCAAGGCAAGCATGTGATTTTAAGTACATTAATAGCCATATTTTAAAAGGGAAAGCAAACAGGTAAAATTTAAATAATATTCTTATTTAATCCAGGATACTAAAATTATTTTAATTATAGTATGTAGTTGATATTGAAATATCAACATTGACGTATTTTACTTTCTTTTTTTATACTAGGTCTTTGAAATCCAATGTGTATTTTATATTGACAGCACATCTCAATTAGGATGCTCAGTTTTTACTAGAAGTACTTGATCTGTATTTAGATGTCATAAAATTAACATCTGGAAAAGGTAGATTTACAAAAAGAAGTTGTTACAAGCATACTTAAATTTTTTTCCAGTAATTGAATTGATTGTCACTTTTTAAGTTTATATTTAAATTAAAATAAATTAGAAATTCAGTCCTTCAATCACACTGGTCATTTTTTAAATGCTCAGGAGCCTTCAGTGGCTTAGCACAAGGTTAGAGAGGAAGAAAATGGTAACTAAATGTAACAATGATAAAATGTTGAGTTGCTGAATGTGGGACACAGATATACAAAAGTCCTTTGTACAATTCTTTCAACTTTACTGTAACTTAGAACTTATTTCAAGAATTAAACAATAACACTATAGCTGCTGTACAAATGATTGATTCCCCCTCCCCCCCCCAAAAAAGCAAAAGAAATTGATCAAGATTTTTTTAAATCCTCTCCTGAGGATATTTTTTCCATTGATTAGGGAGTGTGGAAGAGAGAGGGAAAGACAGAGAGAAATATTGATGTGAAAGAAACACATCGATTGGTTGCCTCTGCACAGGCCCCGGCCAGGGCCCAGGGCTAGAAAGAGCCTGCAGCTGAAGTATTGGCTCCTGACCCAGGAATTGAACATGAGACCCTTCAGTCCGCAGGCCAGCGCTCTATTCACTGAGCCAACTAGAGCTTTATCAAGATTTTTAAAAACTAAATTGTAAGGGCTATTTTACAAATAGAATTTTATAAGCAGTTCTATTCTTTCTATTCTAAATTATATAGTAATTTTTAAGTATGCAAATTCCTAGGCACCATGCAAAAGGTTTTATGTAGAGTCAATCTATCAGGATACCTTTTATTGCAGCCAACAGGAAAACATTTGAATCTAGCTTACATAGAAGGATAATTTGTTGACTCAGATATCTGAGAAAAATACTTGGTAATTTCACAGGACTGAAAGGGAATTTCCAAGATCATGTATTTAGTACCACAGGACTTGCTTTTTCTGTTTATGGCAGCCTAGTGTATAGCAATACACTTACACCTGTTTACTCATTTTAGGGTGTGAGTTCAGTCATTTCAAATGAATCCTATTGTCATCAATCCATAGCTAAAGAGACCCTCCAGGTATTTTTATATTTACATAGATTGAGTACATACGGAGTATTATAGCCCAGGGAGATCAAACCAGGGAAGCAGCACTTACATAATTCTGCCACAGTGAGGATGATTTCTTCCTGGGAGTGCTACAAGTTAAACAGAAAAATGAGGATAAAATAGCTAGATAGATCCAACTTCTGTGCAAGTTGGTACTAGGCATTGGAAGGCTGGAAACCTGTCAGGCTGAAATCTTAGTGGTTCGATGCCTCCATCTCCTGGACATTTAGAGACATAACAGGACTATTAGATTTTTTTTTTCTTTATAATTCCTTTATCACTACTCTTATTACTAAAGAGTAATATTGGGGCTGGGGCTAGGGGAGAGAACCGAACCAAAATCCTACCATTTTAAAGTCCTGTAACTTGAAGGCTTAAAAATTTTCACATGTATTTTAATGTTTTGTTTTTTTTTTATATCTCGTGATAACTTGCACTTAGAGTCTCTTCCGACTCATACTGCTTGTCCAGATTACAATAGGTATTTTGTGATCAATGGTCCATTCCATTTTTAACCAAATACCAAGTCAAAAGTTACCTTCTTTCTCATATGAACAGGAGACTCTTTTACTTTCATAGATCTTTTGGAGAACAAGGCTTGCGTCATCCAGATACTTTTAAAAGAATGTACCATCCGTTCATGATAAAACCTGTAGTCAGCCAGTAGTAGGAGAGAACTTCCTAGATGATAAAGTCTATGTGCAAAACACTTACCGCAAATACCATTCGTAAGTGTGAAATGTTGAAAGCTTATCCTATATAATAAAAGGCCAATATGCAAATCAACTGAATGGCAGAAGGACCGGTTGCTATGATGCACACTGACCACCAGGGGGGCAGACGCTCAACACAGGAGCTGCCCCCCGGTAGTCAGTGCATTCCCACAGGGCAGTGGTCGACAAACTGTGGCTTGCGAGCCACATGCAGCTCTTTGGCCCCTTGAGTGTGGCTCTTCCACAAAATACCATAGCCTGGGCAAGTCTATTTTGAAGAACTGGCATTAGAAGAAGTTTAAGTATAAAAATTTGGCTCTCAAAAGAAATTTCAATCCTTGTACTGTTGATATTTGGCTCTGTTGACTAATGAGTTTGCCGACCACTGCCACAGGGGAAGCACTGCTTAGCCGGAAGCCGGGCTCACAGCGAATGCAGCCGCAGTGGTGGGAGCCTCTCCCACCTCCAGTGCAGGCAGGTGGTAAGGACCAATGGGTCCTGGACTGCGAGAGCCCTAGACTGGGAGAGGAATGTCTGACTGGTGGCTTAGGACCGATCCAGTCTCTCATCCCTGTGGGGGGATCAGGCCTAAGCTGGCAGGTGAACATCCCTCGAGGGGTCCCAGACTGCGAGAGGGTGCAGGACGGGCTGAGGGGAATTCCTCCCCCCCCCCCCCGCCCCAGTGCACAAATCTCATGTATTGGACCTCTAGTGGGCTATAAAAAACCCCAGCAAAACCGCTATACAGTATTTGAAGTGTGCTTAGGTTAAAAGTATAAGGAGAACAACAACAGCAAAAGAGATGATTATATTTAAGTAAGAAAAATAGTTCCTTTTGAGAAGGGAGAATTTGTGTTTTGGAAGGGCTTTCCAAGGCTTTCTGGAGTTCTGATAATGTTCTCAATGACATGGGATACACTTACATGGGTGTTAGATTTAAAATAATTCCTTAAACTGTAATTTATATTTTACCTGGGTTTCTGCATGTCTCACAACACAAAAAAGGTTAAAACTATATTTTCTTTTTAAATCCTAGTCAAGACAAGCAGTTAAGTGCACTTTGTCCATGCTAATGATCTTTGTAAAATACTCCTACAAAATCAGACACTGTATCTCCAGCGTTGGGCTTCCTTCTATTGTCACAATAATACCAATAGTAGCAGCAATAATTATAGTAGCTAATATTTATGTCAAGCACTATTGTAAATGTTTTCTTCATCTTATTTCATTTAGTCACTACTTACCCTAGGAGGTGGGTACTATTCTTATACCCATTTTACCAAAGGGTATAAAGGAACAGAGAAGTTACTGGGCAGCTCATAAATGCCACAGTCAGAAGTGAAACAAGGATTAGAACTCCCAAATTTCGACAGGATGGGTATCACTGCCAGTTTGATCCTACCTTTAGAGATCTTTCAGATTTGCAGCATCAGGGTAAGAAGGCTCTGAGGTCATGCAGCTGAGCCGCTTTGACCTCATGTGGGTCTGAGTTACTGGACCCAGATGGAATGATATCTGCTAGTGAGAATTAAAAGCAAGAGGCTTTGCATGTCCTCATAAAACCATTCTCTGGGCAACACATAACAAACTGTTTCAAATTTGTAAGAAGTACAGATCTTTAGTGAGCAACAGCTTGGATTTTCTCTTGAGGTGAAATGTGCTGTGTCTTAGTCACTCCATAGTGAGGCTCATTTTCTATGTGGATTTTTAAAAATTGCCTTTGCAGTGAATTCTGAAAATGTTTAGCATATTCGTTTTCTCTTTCTTGCTAGATGCCATGAGGCAGAACTTTTTCTCTCTGAAATGAAATTTAATATTTATATTAATGAAAAACAATGTTTTTAGTTATCCTGAAGAAAGTCCTAACATGATATTCATTTGTGCAAATTTGTGCATTGTACCATTTACCTGCTCTTTATCCCTCCATTTTCATACACTTGGAGGGATAAAGAGCAGGTAAATGGTACAATGCCACAGACTACAATCCATAAATGTTGGCTATTACACGGTATAAAAGAGTTTAATAAAATTAGAAGTAGAAGAGAATAAAGGAGAAAGCGAAAGAGAAGGAGGAGGAGGATGGGAAGAAAGTGGGGAAAAAAAGATGATGGTGATGTGGTTGTAGGACTCAGATTCTTCATTTGAAATAACTCTCAGAAAGCAACACATATTTCAAGTGACAAGCCACCTCACAGAACTGCTGAGAAATATTAGAGCCCGTATCAGACTGGCTTTTGGTACCCTGGGGTTCTATTGATGACTACAACAAAATTTGCTTATTTACAAGGCTTGTGGGTCCTCTGAATAGTACAGCTCTGGTCTTGAAAACACAGGCATTTACATAGCACATGATTTTAGAAGGCCAGTTATTATTGTGGAATTATTGTGGAGGCTTGATTGTTTTTCATTTATGCCGAAAGCTTGAATAATTCATTTAGCCCATTTATTTATTTCTTTCTCATTCTGCCTTTTGTTATTCATTTCCTGGGAGAATAGCCCTAGTGTAGAAGGAGCCGTGACAAGGGCATACCGCATATTTAATAAAGATTACAGGTTGAGTTCAGAAAGTGCCCAGTGTCAAAACGAAGGTTAGAAAGGATTTCTTTGCTGGCTGTGTTTCCTTTAATCCCATTTTCTGTGGCCTTGAATAGGATTAGGGCTTTAGGGCTCGGGGAAGGATAGAAGGAGGTATGAGATAGAGGGGGAAGCAGGGCGGTGGACAGTGTGGGCCAATGCTTTCCAGAATTGCTCTGTCAGCGTTTAGTGAGGACACTTTCAAGCTTATGAGCTGCAGTGTTAAAATATCACTATGTCGGTGGAACTTTCTGGTACAAGTGAAGTCACCCTCCCTGATGGAAGGGGGGCTAAGATTTGCTTCACTCCCATTCTGTGCCAAGCACTTTATTCTATTAAAAAAAAATCTTCTCAATCAGTTTCCTTTTAGTATAACGTACCTAGTGCATAGAAGAAACATTTTCACACTTTAATCATCACGCTTCTTATACTTCTGATGCTCAAGTAGTTGAGTGAGAGCACAAAGCGGTAGAAAAAGAATAACATTTAGAGTGAGACACACCTAGGTTCCAACCCTGCCTCTGGCTTTTACCAAATGTGAGACGTGTGTAGGCCCCTTAATGTTTTCTGAGCCTGTCTGTTCATCTGAAAAATGTTAAACGGTGTTTCTAATTGCAAGTCTTGCAAAATGTTGTGAGAATTGAATGAGAAATGCAAATGAAGAGCTCGAGAGCCTGGCTTGTGGTAGGCAAAGCACTCATCCTGTGGAAGCCATGTTTGTTTTTATTTTTCTATTCAGTGAGATACTTATATACAGGTCAGGACTGAACTTTGATTCCCATTCCCTTTCCAATTTTAAGGTCATTTTTTCCTATTGGTAAGGCAGAGAAGGGGTAGGAAGCTCAAAGATTCTTAAAAGTCTTCCTTGTAAGCTTAGGATAATAAGGAAGAGAGAGAGAAACCAGAAAGAAAAATAAAGACAGGAAGGAGTTCACTTAGTTTTTTTCCTTGTTCTATTTCTTTTTTAAAGATAATTCAATTAGACTTTTATTTAGCATTGTCATTAGGTTTTGCCTTTGAATACTTACATTTTTAGCCATTAACTTTTGTATCAAGATTTTGTTCATATACTAAGTATTGACCCTTTGAGGAAGAGCAGAGTTGACTTTTGGAGCTAAGTTCCTCCCCTCTCTCCCACCTTACCTATCTTGAAAAACTGAAAGAAAATAGTGCCAGAATGGCCCAATTACAAACCCATTTGATATAAAACATGAGGCAGCATTTGGTTCCACATTAGACCACAGCATTTTATCTGAAGGTGATTTCTGTTTTCAAGAATCCCTGTTGTTTGCAGGGAATGGAATATATTTCAATGTTAAAATGGCAGCATACATACTTTAATTAAACTGGTGCTCAGAATGGGTGAGGAATGCTCAATTAGGCCCGCTGGGTATGAGTGATGTCTCCCCGCTCCAGGAGTGGCTCCTGGCCCTGAGAGAATAGCTTGCCCGAAAGCAGTGGCTGCTCCCGCCAGACTGCAAGTGGCTGGTCACCATAGAGGTTTCTTTTTCTCCCCGAGACTGTTTGCCAATAGAGAAGTATTCTATTGAGTCCATATCTCGTTACTAAATCCATCTCATCGTCAGTTTCTGATGAAAATGGGAAGAGGGCAAGGAGAGAGGGAAAAGGAAAAGGAATGAATCTGCTCTAGGGGCTGAAGCTTTGCACAGTGTGTCTCCTCCGGGCCCCTCTCAAACCTCTTACAGTCCTATCCCCTGGGCGAGGCGACTTCCACACAAACTGAGGAGCCATGTCTCCATGGGAACAGCATGGAGAGAACAAAATGGGGAATAAAGTTAATATTTATGGCCCATCGCTGTTGATTTTATGTGCTGGCTTTATTCATTATCTCAGGGTTGTGTTGTGTACAGGAAGGTATGTCTCATGGGTGCCTTAGTTCTCAGATCTATTTTTTTCATTCCCTTTCTAGCCCATCCCTAAACTGTCAAGCACAGAGAGTGAGTATGTTCTGGCTGTGGGCTTATCTGTGGACCTCTCCCTGCGTTTGGTAGACAGGTCACAGGCTTTGCAGCCCGTATAACCTGGGCTCAATCCCAGCTCTGGAGCCCGGTTTCTTTATCTCTATTACAGGAATAATGATACTTACCTCCACTGGCTGCTGAGAGGATTCAAAATGCTGCAAAGTCCCTGAGCCTGGTGCAAAGAGGGCCCTTGACAAATGGCTGCTATTGTTCATGTTATTGTTGACTCTCTGCTCTCTTAAATGGTCTTGTCCCATTAGAACTTGTATCTAGAATAGCAAGAAAACATTTTCTAATTAAACATCGGCCTGAGAAGCATAAATGATGACTTTGTTTTCAAGGTCTTGAAATATCTTGTCAGTTGCCTGTGACTTCTCTATTTTACTGTTATTTCCAGGCTGCCAGACAGTCTGATTTTATCAGCCCTGAAAGCCCACGACACAGGACACACACTCCACCTGCAAAAGCCTCTACCAGCAAAGCCTATTTGTTTTGTCATGGCAACCCTTGTCACTTCGAGCGGGAGCGTGAATGATGATGTCATTATCAAGAGAGGACCAGGATGCAGGCTGAGAACCCAGTCTGAGCTGTAGCATTAGAGAGAATTATATCTCGGAGCCAGACGATCATGATACAAAGGGAAGCCATCAGTACAAGGCACTTAGGGTTTATATAAATAACCTCATGCTTTGACAAGGAAAGAATTGGGTTTGAAATTAAGAGTGATACCTGTGTGCATGTGATTTTAAGACTGAATGTATGAAGCTCCTTCAGAGGTAGAGATTTCTGCTGGTGTTCAGTGAAACTATAAATGATTGTCACTGGATGTTGGTTCTTTTAAGTTTTGGAGACAAAGTATGATGTGGTCTGATCAGAGATCTGCTGCCTAGAGACAGGGACAAACTGGAGAGGGAAGGGAGAGGGGTGCATGGGAAACAGACAGCCCACAGGGGTGTCTGATAGCTGCAACCAGGAAGAAGGGCTCTGGCCTCCTGATGACAGACTCTATGACCAAACAGGGATCCTTTGAAGAGTGAAAGGGGGTGCTGTTAGCATTCACCCTGGACAGAGACATAAATGGGGACTGTCCCTGAACACCAGATAGTGTGGTCATGGCACATACATCATGGCCACAACCTGACTTCCTCCTAAGAGAGGAGCTCTGATGTTTTAGCATTAGAAGTGCTGCCGCACAGCAAGGCACCTGGGAGGGAGGTGCTGGCCACCTACATGCAGGTCAATAGAAAATACTGGAGAGGAGAGAGAGTTTTTCCATTATTCCCTTCTAGCGTCTTTGGCTAGCCTACTAATTAAATTGACATAAGACAGATTAACAGGAGAAAAATAATTTAATTTTGCCCATCATAGGGGAGCTAATAGAAATATGAGGCTCGAAGAAGTGAACAAGGCAGGCAGCTTTTATACTTTTCAAACAAATAATTACGTGCGTGAAGAACTGACAAAGGGGTTTGGGCAGTAAGAGTCGCCTGGAACACTCGCATAATCATACCAAATGAATGATAATCCTCACCGAGGAAACCTGGAAACGTGTCTGATAGAACCATAGTGCTAAGAGGAGGTTTAGCAGTCACCTAGTGCAATTGTGGGTTTTTTTTTTACAAACCCATGCAGCCGCACTGCAGTTAGCCTTAGCCCTGCTGCATGAGGTAGGCCTGAATTCACAGCCTGTTCCTGTGTCTTTTTCTTTTAAAATATATTTTATTGACTTTTTACAGAGCGGAAGGGAGAGGGATAGAAAGTCAGAAACATCGATGAGAGAGACATCGATCAGCTGCCTCTTGCATGCCCCCCACCGGGGATGCGCCTGCAGCCAAGGTACATGCCCTTGCCGGACTTGAACCTGGGACCCTTCAGTCCGCAGGCCGACGCTCTATCCACTGAGCCAAACCGGTCTCGGCTGCTCCTGTGTCTTAATAGCTGTGTCTTCCTGGGTCAGATGCTTAGCCCCCTGAGCTCGTGGCTTTGCTGGGAGGTTGGTGTAATGTATATAGAGTGGTTTGGCACTGTCTCCACACAGAATAAGACCTCAATAGGTGGAAGCCATTGCTACTGAATGACTTGAGATTATAGTGTCTGTTTATGGCACAGCTGTGGCAGGAATCTGTCACCAGGTCAAAATTGTCATATTTTATGTGCTAATGGCAGGCAGAAAAAACAGAGTATTCTAAACTTGTGTACATATACTTTTTAGCTTTTATTTTGGAACTAGAGGCCTGGTGCATGAAATTCGTATATGGTGGGAGGGGGTGTCCCTTAGCCCAGCCTGCACCCTTTCCAGTCTGGGACCCCTCAAGGGATGTTCAACTGCCAGTTTAGGCCTGACCCCCTAACCACTTTCCTGCCAGCCTGATCGACACCTAACTGCTCCCCTGCTGGCCTGATTGCCCCTAACTGCCCTCTGTCAGCCTGGTCACCCCTAACTGTCCTTACCTGCAGGCTTGGTCACCCCCAACTACCCTCCCCTTGCTGGCCTGGTTACCCCTAATTGCTCTCCCCTATCAGCCTGGTTGCTCCTAACTGTCCTCCCCTGCAGTCCTGATCATTCCCAACTGCCCTACCCTGCTGGCCTGGTTACCCCTAACTGCCCTTACCTGCCAACCCACTCATCCCTAACTGCCTTCCTCTGCTGGCCTGGTTTTCCCCAACTGCCCTCCTCTGCTGGCCTGATCGCCCACAACTGCCCTCAACTGACCATCTTGTGGTGGCCATCTTGTGTCCACATGGAGGCAGCCATCTTTGACCACATGGGGGTGGCCATCTTGTGTGTTAGAGTAATGGTCAATTTGCATATGACCTCTTTATTATATAGGACTAGAGGCCTGGTGCACAAAAATTCGTGCATGAAGAGGTGTCCCTCAGCCCAGCCTGCATCCTCTCCAATCTGGGACCCCTCGAGGGATGTCCGACTGCCCATTTAGGCCTGATCCCTATAGGGTCAGGCCTAAATGGGCAGTCGGACATCCTTCTCACAATCCATGACTGCTGGCTCCCAACTACTTGCCTGTCTGCCTTCCTGATTGCCCCTAACCCCTTCTGCCTGCCAGGCTGATTACCCCCTGGCTGCCAGGGGTTCAGAGCAGGGAGGGATGAATAGGTGGGCCACAGGTAATCTTTAGGGAAATGAAACTGTTCTGTCTGATACTACATTAAAGGTACATTTGTCAAGACCATAAGATATTCAACACAAAGAATAAACCCTAATGTAAACTGCAGATTTTACTTTTGTTAATAATGTGTCGATAAAGACTCATCAATTGTAATAAATGTATCACATTAATTCAAGATGCTAATAATAAAAGAAGCTTTAATGTGGTGTGGCCAGGCCTTGGGGTGGCAGCTCAGGTCCGGATCCCCTGCTGCCTCTGGGGCCACCATTGGGACCCCTGCCACCACCCCAGTTTTGCTGTGGCCGGGTCTCGGGGTGGCAGCATGGGTCCAGACCCCCTTCTGCCTCTGGGGCTGTGATTAGACCCCTGCCGGCTCAGCGGCTGCCTTGGCCTGCTGGAGCGGAGAGGGCCCAACCGCCATCTTGGTTGGGGGTTAATTTGCATATTGCTCCTATTGGCTGTTAGCGTAGCGAAGGTCTATTTGCATGTTTCTCTTTTATTAGATAGGATAATTTCATATTCCAGAAAAAATTACAGGAAGAGCACAAAGAACTCCCATCTACTCTCATGCAGATTCCCAGTTGTTAACTTGGTTTTCTCTCTCTCTCTCTCTCTCTCTCGGGCTGCACACACACACACACATACACACACACACACACTTATCCCTTATATGTATACTACATATATTTCCCCTCTAAGTTATTTGAGGATTACAGACTTATGCCCTCGTACCCTTTAATATTTCAGTGTGTAGCTCCTAGTAAGAGTACTCTCACACCTATGAAAGTTAGGAAAATTAACATTGATTCATTACCACCAATTAATTCAGGACCCCATTTGTTTTGCCTATTGTTCCAATATTTTTCTAGGAGTATAGGTTGCATTTAGTTGCTGTGTTTTCTTTGATATGGAGATGTTTTTGTCTTTCCTTATCCTTCATGGCCTTAACGTTTTTGTAGAGTACAGGCCTGCTATTTTGTAAAACGCTCTTTATTTTGAGATTGCCTGATGTTTCATCATCATTAAAATCAGATTATGCATTTTGGCTCTCTCAGTAGGCAGAGCTAAGAAATAAATGCATATGTATATATGCATTAGAGGCCTAGTGCACAAAATTCATGCACGGGGAGAGGGTGTCCCTCAGCCCAGTCTGTGCCCTCTCACAATCCAGTACCCCTTGGGTAGGATCCCTAGGCCTGGCCAGCAATCAGAGCCTATTGGGGCTTTCCATCCCTTGGCTGCTGGCAGTTGGCCCTGCCCCTGTCACTGCTTGCTATCTGTGACAATCCCTGCAACCAGTCACCTCCTTCTGTGGCAACAGGCATGGGGTGCAATTGCTTGACTGGCCTGGTCCTCCCTCTGCAGGGCAATCACTGGCTGACCCTGCACACCTGGCACAGTGTTGCTGGCCAGTAGTCTGGGCTTACTTATGTGGGGTGACCAATCACAGGGCCCCCAAATCTATCGCCCCATAGAGGGAGGCCCTACCCACCTGCTGCAGTGCCATTGGCCGGGTAGCCTGAGCCTCCCTCTTTGGGGCGATTATGGAGCCCCCCACAACCTCCAACAATAGCCCTGTCGGATGGTGGTCTGGGCCTTCCTTTGTGGGGTGATCATAGGGCAATGGCACCTGCATTGGCTGAACTGGCACCAGTGTAGTCTTCCAGAAGGTCATCTGGACTGTCGTTCTGCTGTTCTGTCATTTGGTCGATTTGCATATTACACTTTTATTACAATCTATAATCCTATCTAACAAAAGAGTAGTATGCAAATTGATGTACCTTTGCTACACCCAATATGCCACCCCCACAAAGCCATGCCCACCAGCCAATCAAGAGTGATATGCAAATTAACACCCAACCAAGATGGCTGCAACCACGGAGAGAGCAGGAGGCTTGGGTTTCCCTGGCAATGGAAGAAGCCAAGCTTTCTGCCTGCCCTGACCTGCCTTGGCTTCTGCTTAAGGCTATAAAGTTTCAATTATAGAAGATAAATAAATTCCAGATACCAGGGCCTCCAGGGGCCTGGCCAGCCTGCAAACCACCATAGGCTCCTTACCCAGGCTGCCCCATGTCCCACAACCCAAGAGAACCCTCACCCTGATATGGGATACCCTTCAGGGCAAACCAGCCAGCTCCCACCCATGCACCAGGCCTCTATCCTATCTAATAAAAGAATAATATCCAAATTGACTGTCACTCCAACACACAAGATGGCTGCCCCCATGTGGTCAAAGATGACTGCCCCCATGTGGACACAAGATGGCTGCCACAAGATGGCCAACAGGGGAGGGCAGTTGAAAGGGACCAGACCTGCAAGGGAGGGAAGTTGGAGGCGATCAAGCCTTCAGGGGAGGGCAGTTAGGATTGACCAGGCCAGCAGAGGAGGGAATTGGGGTGACTGGGCTTGCAGGGAAGGGCAGTTGTGGGGCACCCAGAACTGCAGGGGAGCAGTTGGGGGGGACCAGACCTGCAGGGGAGGGCAGTTAGGAGCAAACAGGCTGGCAGTGAAGCAGTTAGGCATCAATTAGGTTGGCAGAGAAGTGGTCAGGAGGTGATCAGGCTGACAGGCAGAAGCGGTTAGGGGCAATCAGGAAGGCAGGTAGGCAAGCAGTTGGGAGCCAGCAGTCCTGAATTGTGAGAGGAATGTTTGACTACCCGTTTAGGCCTGGTAGGATCAGGCCTAGACGGGCAGTTGGACATCACTCGAGGGGGTCCCAGATTGGAGAGGGTGCAGTCTGGGCTGAGGGACATGCTCCCCCCATGCACAAATTTTTTTTGCACTGGGTGTCTAGTAATTTATAATAATAAAAGCATAATATGCTAATTAGACTGGCCAGCTGAATGACCTTCCAGACATCATTCCAGACATCCTTCTGGATGACCTTCCAGACCATCACGCTATGAAACCCACTGTTGCCAGGCCAGCCAAGGGGGATGTGGTACAATTGGTCAGGGGCCCAGCCATCGCCCCATGATTACCCTGCAGAGGGAGGCCCAGGTCAATGGCTGGTGGGACAATCAATCAATCAGGGGGCTCTTGCTTCCTTGCATTCGCTGGTGTTCCTAATAGCTGCATGGCACATGGCCATGCAGGCACCATGTGCAATGGACTGATGGACTGCAGTCGGGAACACAAATTAAACTAGCCTGCTGCTGGATTGGACTATGCACCAACATGGAACAAAAACTCTGTGCTATGGCTTTGATCTTAGCCTTACTAAAGGCACAGCTGGACTTCTGCCTTGGTGGGATAAAGGGAAACGGGAACTTGGAAACTAAGGGTTTATTTCCACAGAAACAAAGCTCCATGGAAGGGAGGAAGCCTAACTTTGATGAGCCAGCTAACAAACCTTGATAGGGCTCACTGGATCATACTTTTCCAACATTGTCTAATTTTTCACATCCCTGACTCTACTGAGTCCCTGCTCAGCCCCTTCTCTCCTAATTCCCTTTAAAGACACCAAATCATCTCTTTTCCTTATTGCAATAGTATATTATTAATATCTGTTCTTACCACTTTACTTAGTGTCTGACTTTATTTTTGCCTTTATATTTCTTTATAAAACACACTTGTTTCATTAGCTATGCATATTTCCATATCACTTCTACTTGATCCCTATAAACATTTGAAAAAAATATATCCCTTTCTGACTAGCATTTTATATAAGTAGCAGTAGCAATTTATTTTTTTAAATGTTAATACTTTTCTGAGTTTAACATGTTATTAGAAAGGTTTTTCTGATTTTTTTTTTCCTTTTGGTTCTTTCTCTCAGAAAATGTTACAAAATCAATACTCCATCTCTCCCAGAACTCAGCAGAAGCAGCAAAGAAATGATGTCTTGGGGATTAGGAATGATCATACCATGAGAGACTTCAAGGACTGTGAAGAGGAGTAGGGTTTTAAAAAAATGTGGTGATTTCAGTACAAAGGATCTGGGGACATCAGTACACAGGTGAGAAAACAGAATTCAGCACTGCAAACCACTGGCCTGAAGATAAAGACTAAAAATAATGATGGAAACACTTGGTTAATCACAGATGATCACAGGCCTACATCCACCCAGAAGTTAAAACATGTTCACTAATGTTAATTTATAGCTAGTAAGCACTGAATTATGCTGCAAATATTTGTCACCGGCTGGTGTATATGTGATGTAATGAGAATGAGAACACTTGAGTGAGTTTTCCAAGTTGAATTTATTCAAGAACAAGAGCTGTGTTCTTACTTTTTAGGGGATAAAATGTTACTTGTTTATAAAATTATGCTAATAGACCTTAGCATAATAACCTTAGATGCAGTTTCCCAGGAAGCCAACCCTATAGTAAGGATTTGAGAACAAGTAGTTGATCTGGCTGGTAAAGGGAACGCCTCTCAGAGAACGGAGTCAGGTAAGGAGAAAGACAACCCAAATGGAATGTTATCAAGCCAGCTCCCATGGTGACAGGAGCTTAACCCAGTGTGGGAAAGATGTACACTGTGCACTTACCCAGTTCCTGACATGTCAGTGTAGATGTATGGCCTGGGGAATGGGCCACTGAGAGTAATTTTATTTATTTTTGCTATTCTTACCTTGTAAGATGATATCAGTTGTTGGTTTCCCATTTACCTATTCCAACCCTCCCCCAGTTAAATCCAAACATTTGAAAGTCTGGGACACTGACTTTCCAGCCAGAGGTCATGCCAGTTGGCAACATCAACAGCCTCAGGCAGGTGCCCCTTCAAAGGAGGCATGTTCCTGCTAGCCATTCTAAGAGGGGGAGGATGACTCCACTGTGAGCAATAGAACCTACCAAGGTCCTTCTTGACCCTCAATGCCGATAAGGAATTCCAAACTCTTGCTTTCCAAATCCCTCATTTCTCTGATATCTGTGGGTCAGACAACTCACTTTAGTAAGGAGGATTATTATTCTACTGCCAAATTTAATACTCTCCCAACAATCTTAGCTTACCCTGTAAATATTAGTGGAAAGGATTATTTGCATTCTTAAGTAGTAATCAAGTTTTCAGATTAATTTAAATTGGCTAATTGAAATAAGTGAATATTCAAGAAAATTTAATTGTACTGGACAAAAAGTTGTTCCTAAAGTATTAACTAAAATTTCTATTGATAATTCATCTCATGGTAAAATTGCTTAGCATGCAATGAACCTAAAGCAGTCATATTTTTGTGCAAAAAATTAAAATGTAAAGTTATCAAGACTGCATTATAAAATTTACAAAAACCTCCATTAATCAAAAATAGGGAGGATAGTAGGGTAATATCATGTAAGGAAAAATATCCCGTAAGTAAATTACATCTAGAAAATTTTTACAAAATTAATTTTCATTTGTAATGCTAACAGCAAGACACCCATGAAAAACACACGTGATGTCAAAATAAGCCAAAGGAAAATCGTTTGGGCAAAAATAAAAAGGATCCCAAGTCAACTTTATAGAAAAGATTCTTTTATTAACTTTTGGTTGAGAATATGTTTGTATATTTTCAGGAAACAACTCCAAGACCATATAGATTCCTGCAACAAAGAGGAACTGACAGGTCTGTTCCAACCACGAAGACAAGAGGAGAAACAGTCCAGAGATGGAAGACGCTGATGGCAGTCAGCAGCTGTGTGTTGCTGCAGGTTGCCTAGGACCAAACCAGAGAGGGTCAGACCTGCATTGCCACCATGTGTCCACCGTCTAGATATCATTGCTAACATGTACACATAAGGAACTGTTTGACATTGAAACTGGGTCTCAGAACTGTTGGACATTGAAATTGGGATGCAAACATTTTTTGTTATTATATGTTTATTTTTAGTCTGCAGAGGCAAGATTTCTTAAAGAAATAGAAAAAAATAGATACAGAGGCAAAGAAGCATTGAACAGACTGTCAGGCTACAGCAGAAAGGCAGGGGAGGTTGCGGGGGGGAGGCTGTAAGAGATCAACTGAAGGACTTGTACGAATGCTTATAAGCATAACCAATGGATACAAGACACTGGGGCGGGGGGGAGGGGCAGGTGAGGGCATATGCTAAGGGGTAGAGAAGGCCCTGGGGGGAGGTCAATGGGGGGGAAAAAAGGAGACATATGTAGTACTATTTGTAATACTTTAAACAATAAAAAAATTAATTATAAAAAAGGAGAAGGAATCGTTAGGTACAGTCTGAACATGATTTCCTTAACTCTCCTCTCAGCAACTTCTTGCTGTGTCATCCAGCCTTCCTATAGCACTTCCTGAGGGCCAGCCAATGTAACTTCTGCAGAAACATTGATAGTCATCCCTTCGGCCAACAAGATAATTCCCATTCTGTCAGTGGGTGCCAAGAAGTGCCTCCCAACACATAAAAATATAAAGTAACTATAATTACTTTTGGAAAAAACATTTTGGGAGGGATGGAGAAAGGAATGATTAGAAATTTAAACAATAATATGGTAACACTAAACAATGATTAGAAACCCTAAAATTGTAATACTGTTGTAGAGAAATGAGATCCCATCTGTTTTGCTTGCTCTGTATAATACCCTAGAATGGATAACATATTTATTTTAAGAGGAACTTAAGACCACTATTGAAAAACAATGGTGAGTTGGACATTGAAACTGAGACTGAAACATTTTTTGTTCTTATACATTTATTTCTAGTATGCAGAGACAAGATATTTTTGAAGAAAAGAAACAGGGGAGAGTGATTGATATAGAGGCAGGGTGGCCTTGAACAGGCTGTCAAGCTACAGGGGGAAGGCTTGGGTGAATGGAAGGTGGATGCTGGGGGAGATCAACTGAAGGACTTGTATGCATGCATATGAGCATAACCAATGAATGAAAGACACTGGGGCAGGGAGGGGGGAGGGAAGGGATATGTGCTGGGGGGTTGGGGAGGCTGGGGGGAGAATAAGGGGGAGGGGGAAAGGAAAACATGTACTACTATTAATTATAAGTTATACTGCAAAAAATCAATAAAAATATATTTTAAAAAAAGAAAAAAGAAAACCAATGGTGAATTCCCACCTCTACAGCAGTGTCCCGCTGGCCTTGCCAGAGGCCCTCAACAGAAGAAAAACATTTAACATTTATTGAATAACTACTATGTATTAGAAACGCACACTTCTCAGTTAATTCAACTTTTATAATGACTATGACAACCCAATGAGATAGGCAATATTCTCCCACAGACGGATGATGAAATAGAGACCTGGTAACTTACCAGGCCTCAGATGGCTCACAGGTGTCAGACCTAGGATTCAAACATGTGGAGGGCAGTTACAGTGTTTGGACAGGTTCAAGCCTCAGACTAAAGAGAGGGCACAGTCCTCTCTCTCATGGCCACGAGCAAGTCCCAGCTTGGAGGGCAGAGCCCTCCCAGCACAATTACAGCCAAAAGCTATAGTTGAAACTATGGCCTGAATACGTGGCCCCACGTGCCTGAGTGATGTGGGCTTGATAGAGTTCAGGTGCATGTGATTGAGTAGGATTGAAACTCACGGAGAATGTTGTAAACATCTTGACCACAGCCTTACTTTGCCTCATGGAATCTGGCTATAAAATAAAGACATGGTTTGTAGTCCGTGGCGCTGTCATTTGCTCATCAGAGAGGCTCTCCATCAGAGCACAGTATCCCACCCAGACCCAGGTTTCATTCTCTTGTCTATCTTTTCTCAGTCCTTCACCGCCCCCTCTCAGGGGCACCTGGCTAAGCTGGCACGGCCCATAAGGCGCCCAACGTGGGGCTGAGTGTGCCATGGCAGTGCCGGCTCCCCACACAAATCTGACACCAGATGCTGGCCCTTCACCATTCTTCTGTTGCTTCCATATCATTTGCCCTGTCTCCTAACCCTCACCTTTAGTCTTCTTCGAGGTCTTTGAGATCCAGTAACTCAAAAGTGATTGTCAATCCTAATATTTTATGTGTTCATTTTAAAGCAGCATTTAAACATTTTTTTCTTTTGAATATAACCAATCTTGACACTAAAATTACTTTTATCTACTAAAATTGTAATAAAACATATCAAACATAACAAGTCACCGAGGAAAGTTATTAACAGTATTTTATTGGTAGCAGACTTTAAATTGCCCCTTCTATTCATAGCAGGCACTTTTCTCATCTCTCCTTGGCCTTCAGAGCTCCTCCTCTGAACCATCGAGCTGCCAGTGTAAGAAAATGACAACCCAGAGCATTTCTGAGAGGTTTTAGGTGTTGATGAGTAACAGCAGCATGAGGGGTATGATGTTTCTTGGCAGTGAGGTCATTTTTAACAGTTGCTTTTTTCCCTGGCTGGTATGGCTCAGTGGTTGAGCATCAATCTATGAACCAGGTGGTCATGGTTCGATTCTCGGTCAGGGCACATGTCTAGGTTGTGGGCTCGATCCTTAGTGTGGGGCATGCAGGAGGCAGTGGATCAATGGTTCTCTCTCATCATTGATGTTTCTATCTTTCTCCCTCTTCCTTCCTCTCTCTGAAATACATAAAAGCATATTTTAAAAAATCCTTGTGGAGGAAGGATTTACTGTTCTATGCGCAGTAAAGATGAAGACCAATAATGAAATACTTTGAATTTATTGGTGCCTTTTAAATTTCTTTTAATATATAATTTAAAATGTTTTAATATAAACTGTGCATGTGTAATGGAACTTTAATCTCACCCTGGGAGTAGGCCAGATAGCATTTGAAGGGCCCCAATCTGGTGGTTAGGTGGGTGCTTTAAATACAGTCACCAGTGTTAATAAGCATAAGGGATGTAATTTTTCATTAATGAGAGGAGCTTGAAAGATAAGCGGTTGCCTAGACTTTTAGAGACAAAAAAATGGATGAAATGAGGTATAAGAATATGGAAGATCCTGCAAGCTCATGACTTTTGATTAGTTCCTCAAGTCTCGAGCTGTTTGCTCCTCTGCCACCTTTCCCCGGATCCCACATAATTAAGGCTGTCGTTGATCCATTTAGGTTTCCTATTCGGGCCTTCAGAATATCACTGCTTCTGCTTCACTGCAAATCCTTCAGTCAAGGTGACTGTGTGATTACGAACAGAGAATCTTCGCCAAGCTTTGTGGCCTTGCTTGCTAGTATTTGTTCATGTGAAAGAACTCTGTTTTGCTTTTATTGCAGTATACCACCAGATTATGCAAGAGACATAGAGCCTTAACATCCAGTAAAATCTGGCAATTAATCTATCAAATGAATCTGTGATCGGTGACTAAACTGGCCTAGTCTGCAATGAGGTGGAGGGGAACTAAAAGTCCATCTACCATCATTCCATGGAGAGGGCCATATTTGATCCCTGAGCACTGCCCTTAATATAGTGCCTACTGCAGACCTCTGTGAGAACTCTTACCTGACCTTCAAGAGCTGGACAGAAAGCAATTCGGCCATTCATATCAAGGTCATCCTTTGGCAGTGTCATTCTTAAGACAGAGTTAACAATTTTATAGCACTTCTAATTACAAGTTGATTTCTTAGAAAGCTTTCAGTTTGCTAATGATTGCTCAAATACAAAAAAAGCCAAAAGAGAAAATTGCTCTTTATTCTATACACCTGTTCAGAAGAAGCTGTGAAAAAATGGCGAGGACAAATGAAGGGCAATTTGAAAACTCAAGAATCAACCTGAGTGAAACTATGAGAAACTTAAAAGTAAAACTATGTCAAACACATTTGGTGTTTCATGCTGGGTCAATTTAAACAAATAAAACCACTTTATTGAATAGGTCTTTTTAATATGATTATGTGTACATGGACAACTGGGTATAGAAAAAAACCCCAAATTAACATTTTAACAAGTTACAGCTACTGTATTACTAAAGATGATATGCTTGAATTTTTAAGGAAATAGTCCAACAAATGAATAGCCTCTCATTCAATCTAGTAGATTAACCAATCTCTCTTTTAATAAAAACCAATACACTACAGTGGTAGAAGTTTACTTTTTTTTTTTTACACACTCCACATAATAACGTGTTTTCACTCTGCTTCAATATTTAGTTATCCGTAGCCTCTCTAATGGTAAAATAAAATGGAATTTATATTAGTAAAAGAAAGTGCAAGTTTGTACAGCTAAGCTCAGCAGCAAAAGTAAAGAATGCAAAGTAAAAGCTGATGGATGCCACGCAGAAGGATATTCATAACGGCGTCCTGCAGTGTCCTGTGTGCCAAACACAGTCAACATTCCATCATTTCTTCATTGCTCTTAAACGAGCAAAACCAAATTCTTTTTTTATTTAAAGAAACAGTAAGTCTTTATTCCCCTCTCCCCAACATAATTTGACATCAGGTAAGGCAAAGACAAGTCCCACCATCACTGGGGACAGCAGCAATACACAGACTTTGGAAATAACCCTGAATCATCAGTAACATTCTCTCATGGTAACATAAGGAATGCATCTAATAAATCAAATCTGCACTGTTGTCAGATTACTCTAATTTATTTGATTAGTTTTTCTGGAAAAACTTTATAAATACATTATCTAAGAGGACAGTAAATTATTTTCTTGCTTTGAAAAAATAATGTATTTTTCCCCCTTCACATTAAAAAAATGTTTAGTATGCCTTTGGAAAAAAGAGATGCAAGAATGTGACTGCTGGTTTTGCAGAATGTCCATGTACAAATTGCATTTACAAGAACCTGGTAATCTGCCTATAATTCGCCTCTACAAATAGAGCTCTTTGCAATATTATTTAAACAAACAGGCTTAATTTAAACACCTCTCCTACCCCCTCTACTTGTAGAGCAAAGAGGTACTTGTTTTTCAAGTATTGTATTGTAAAAGGTAAATTTTTTGTGCCAATTTTACCTGCTAGCTTTTAAACATCAAAATATCTATGTGGAAAGTCATACCAAGTCAGCCCATTTCTTTCACAGAGAATGAATAAAAAAAAACCAAAACCTTGATTTGCTAAAAGGGGCTCACGGGAAAAAGCCTTTTTTTTAAAGTACGGAAGAACAAGGAGCATTTCTTTTTTTTCTATTGGCGAAAATTATTAGAAAAGCTATCCCAGTCTGTTCTCTTTAGCTGGTTTTAATAAAGTCTTTGCAAAATGATGGTCAGAAATCTTTAGAAAACTGGAGAATGGGGGATGCTCCTTTACAGCACAGAAGGAATTTCTTTAATTGTAGAAATTCTTATTAAATTTCAGCTTTGGTTCTTCAGAAGAAATGCTCATATAACTTCTACAATAGGAGACAGAAAAAAGAACTGGTTAATATACTTACTTAAAATCTTATTTAAAGAATACTCTAGTAATTATACCGTACATTTCTAAAACTTTACCATGCTTTAAGACTAGGCAATTTCATCAGGATCCACGATCACATATTTAAGTGAATTCTACCACTAATAGAAAAACACATGTCCTTTATTTTAAGTAAGGCTTTCTTTGAAGTTAAGGACTTACATGTGTCTTTGTATCCTTGGTACCTGATGCTTCCACCTACAAACATATGTTGGAGATTAAATAAATGTCTGTCAATAAATAGTCATGACCCCAAAAGAAACCTTAAGTCACTTAAGATCACAGACATTGGATTACTTTCTTAGAGAAGGTCTGGAATGGTGGGCACAGTGAGAACGGAATGACAGACAAATCAAAAGGTGACTTAAGGCCTGGCAAGTGAAGCAGAGCCATCTTAGATGTTCCTGCCTTCTCTATGAAGCTGCACCAGCAGTGTTTCCACCAACACGCAGACTGTTCCCAGAGGCTTAACAATCAGAAAGTCAAACCTGGGATGGACCTTACAGCTCCCTTTTACAGTCTAGAAAAGTGAATCACTAAAGTGAAGTTATACTCCCAAGGTCAGTACAATAGAGAAGCAAAAAACACTTAGTTGGATAGGTGGTTCGACATTGGCTTTTTCAACAATTTAAAGTAGAAAATATTTGTTATAAGTTCACTGATGGAATGTGAAAGAAAAAGAATTTGACCACAGATAATTCTTTCGTGACTCCATCTAAACATGCTGAATTTGCCGAAACCGGTTTGGCTTAATGGATGGAGTGTCAGTCTGCAGACTGAAAGGTCCCAGGTTCAATTCCAGTCAAGGGCATCATGTACCTTGGTTGCCGACACATCCCCAGAAGCGGGTGTGCAGGAGGCAGCTGGTCAACGTTTCTCTCTCATCAACATTTCTAACTTTCTATCCTCCTCTCTTCCTCTCTGTAAAAAAATCAATAGAATATATTAAAAAAAAACATGCTGAATTGGGCCAGCTCAGTTCATAATAGTATAATAAAAAGATGCTGGTCAATACATGAAATGATCTTCTGGGAAGAGAAGTTGATAGAATTTGAAGAAATTTGATAAAAGATGGAGCTGGATTTATCCTACTTGTCTTTAAGATTTATGGGACCATGCTGTTGAGTTGCTAGGACCACTAAGTTGGTAACTTTTGAGGTACTCATTATTTCTTTGGGTCCTGTAAAGCTATTGTTCTTGTACAAAGACTTCAGAAAAAAAAGGGGGGGGGGCGGTGTCCCAGAGACAGAGTATAAGAGAGTCACTGGCAGTTTTAACAACAGCTATAGTTACTCAACAAGGAATGGAAGATTCTTGTGCTCCCCGTTCAGAATATGATCCCATTACCTAAATAGTAACTCTCTTCTTACATGTAAAAAGGACAATAGTATATGGTTCAGGTTGCTTAACCCAAACAAGAGAAAAATGATGGCAGAACATAATGGTAATCTTCAAATATCTGAAACTATGAGGAAGATGAAATAACAACAAACTAGTTTATCTAGTGGGCAGAACTAGCCCAATGGTCCCCGAGTTACGGTCAGGCATTAAATGTTTGTTTTTATCTGACCCTTGCTGGGCAAAGGGTGCTGCATACTGAATTTCCACACTAAGTAGACTTGTAGGGGCCCTAGAAATTGCCCAATCCAACTCAAAATTCAAATTTCTATGATCCCTGCACAATCTTGTCCCTGTGGCTTATTTGGTCCATTGAAGGACAAAGTGTGCCACAATCATACTGAAGAAGGTCCATGCCCTCTTGGGTGTCAGATAGATCTGATGATTACTGAAGGGAATCCGGGGCAAGCTTACCTGCAGTCTGTTGTGTTTGAACACCATCCACCTGAGGCAGGGACCCAAGCGTCCCTTCATCCTCAAAGGCCAAAATTGGGTTCAAAGGAATCTCTGGGTTCTCACTGTTGGCGACATCTAATCTGGATGGCTTAGATCCAATTGGTAAGTTTATGATTTCTTCAAAATTTTCATTCTCAAGAGAGACTCCATTTTCATTTGGCTGTTTTTCCAAATTGGGAGTACTAGGAAATTAAAAAAGTCAAAATTAAAATGAACTTACGTTAAAATAAAAACACATTTTTAGGAAACCAAATACTGTTTTATAACAAATAATTTTATAACTTTACAATCAAAATGTTAGACTAACTGCATCATTACTAACAAAAATGGTGAATTCACACATATTTGTATATTAAATTCTTATTTTTGAAAAAATCTGTTTTGAAACAACCAACAAATGCATCAATAAGTGGAACAAATCAATATTTGCATTTCTACATTATTTTGTCTGATAAAGAATAGTCCTTATTAGGATATTCATTTCAAAGATAAGAGGCTTAGAGTTTGGAGGTCAGAGGGATGACCTGCACAAAGTCACACAACTATGGATAGACAGTCCAGACCATAAGCATGACCTCCTGCTCTCTGGTCTTGTGCTTTTCTCATTATGCATTTTTTTTTTTTAAAAAAAGGTAATTTTATTGATTTCGGAGAGGAAGGGAAAGGGAGAGATTAAAATATCAATGATGAAAGAGAATCATTGATTGGCTGCCTCCTTACTTTGGGATCAAGCCCACAACCCAGGAATGTTCCCTTGACCAGAACTGAACCCTGGATACTTTAGTCCGAAAGCCAACATTCTATCCATTGAACCAAACCCTAGGGCTCATTATGCATTCTTTACACTCTTGACTATTCAAATTCTAGCTCTTCCTGGCTATTCAACTTTCCTAAAACACATGTATAATTTTATAGGTAAAATGTTTAAGACCAACCTTCTCATCTTTGTCACTTAAATCTTTCTCTGACTCCACCTTGATTCTCATTGATGAATTCATGGTTACTTTTTTGGATTTATTTTTTGAGGTACCTTAACTGGCTATCAAATACTTAATTTTCTACCTACAATTTCTCCTATATTTTTCACCCTCTTTACAAGCTCCATAAACAAATGGGCAGTCCTTTCTATTATATGCTCATTGTTAAGCTTTACAATGCAGTTAAACCATGCCTGTAAAGCAAATGGATGCTAGGTTAATTTCACTATTCACTTTATCTGATTGCAGCAATAGACATATATTTTCAAGCTTTGTATTTACTCAGTGCTCAACTCATGTGTCAAAAGTGACCATATCTGACAGACAATATTCTAGACTTTGAATTTCCAAACGGGAAATGAAAAACTTAAAAATATAAAACAAAAAAATGTAAAGGTTTTAACTTCTCATACATGCTGATAAGTGGAATATTTAGTTATATAAAGAAGTTTATGGGAAGAGACAGGCCAGAGACCAGAAAATCAGTCTTTAGTGTCACTAATGCCAAATGATTTAACTTTAGCAAGTCAGTTTGTCTTTTTCCATCTCCTTCCCGAATGATAAAAGAAAGCTAATAATGTACATCCAATCTTTCCATCACCGTTTTTGAGGAGTCTTTGCTCCCCCTATCCCCCATTAGAGAAATATTTGCTTTCCTTAATCAGTGAGAAGAACTGATTTTATGGAGCACATGCTAAAGCATTTCTGATATGAATACAGGATGGGGCAAAAGTAGATTTACAATTGTTCATATGAAAAATAATACAATAATTAATACATAATAACACAAGAATAAATTTTGTTTTGTATACTTACAACTGTTAACCTATCTTTGTCCCACCCTGTTTTTTGGTGCATTTTAAAGTATCAAACCTTTAAACAATAAAGATGCCTGTCCTAAGTATGTCACAGGCACTGCAAGGTACTTGGGAAAATATTTATAAAAGAGCTATGAAAGAAAAACATAAAAATTTACACAGATTCAGAGCATGATGGTGCTTTTCTGATATTTCACCAAGGAGGGTAGAGGAGGTTTGGCATCATAGCAGTCTGCATGAGCATGCACATGCGAGCGCGCGTGCGCACACACACACACACACACATACACACACACGCACACATGCCTAACACCTGCCCTTCCAGGTGCTTGGGCTGCCACACCCATCCTCCTCCTCTTTCCCAGGACCAATGGGCTTTCTGTAACCAGGGAAACAGTCCTGATTCTCATCCTAAAGAAATTTTAAGAAGTTTTGGCAAAAGACAAAGCAGAGAAATGCATCTGCAAATGCAGTCAGCCTTGGCTGTCTCAACTGTCTGGCCCTTGTAGGCAGCGTGTGCTAACAAGCTGCAATGGCAATGCCAACCCCAGACTTGTGTCAACAGCTGATTTCATTTCCTCTTCCCACTCCTACTGGGCCACTCCACCCATTCTTACATGTCAGCAATTAGAGGTATAATGGTGCCATATGCTTTGGGTAAGCAATTATTAAATGTTCTGAGGACACTGACCTGCAGAAACTGTAACACTGAAACTGAAATCACTGGGGTTATGCATCTGTGTGTACTTTCAGAATAAGAGCACCAGCTTGTGAATTCCCTTTTTTTGTCCACTCTGGAGGTTGGAGCTGAATGCAAGACTCTTGAAGCCTATGTACTTTGCTTGTTCAGACCAAAATCCAGAAAAGAGGGCTGGGACCATGGCAGTACCACTTATTGTAGCTAGGGCCTTATTTTTTCTTAATGTTTATTATCATGTTATAACAAATATTTTAAAAAGTGATAAATCTTTTTCTGTTTGAATGATAGCGGCTTGGGTATGTTACTTTTTAATTAGGAAAAAAAACACACAAAAACAACAACAACAACAAAAACCCAAAACCCTAAATACAATGATAAACTCCTCATATTTGGAGGAAAGCCAGTAGGTCAAATACCAAAATTACTACAAATCCCTTACTTGAGAGAAGAAACATTCAACTGAAGAGAGAGCCCCCTAGGGCTAAGAACAGCATACAATGTCTTCTGGGGTATTAGGATGGTAAGATAGTAGCCTTTAGTTTTTAGCTTCTGGAATAGAGATTCTCAGTGGGGCATGGAAGAATCTATCAGAATGACCTGATAAATTTAAAGAAATTTCCTGCCTCATCCCTTGTGTTGCACATTTATCTTTTGTTTCCTGTTCTAAAGCAAGTTTCCTATTTACAAGAAAACTCTCTCCTCCATTAATGGGTGCTTCCCTCTATAAAAACTCTCCAAAAAGGGCTTCTGGAGAAGAATTGTCCTTGTTCAGCTTTACATACTTCTTTGAAAGCTGGCCAGATTTTTGAATACACTAATCTTCTTCAATTCTACCTATTGTTAGTGGGGAGCCTGTCAGGCAAGGATCATGGTGTTCAGGCTTTAAAAGGATTGCACACCAAAAGCTGAGAGCCAAAGAAACCAGAGAGGTCAGCCACGTGACTCAGAACCCTCAAGGTCAGGAGTGAACTTCAGGGAGTTTCTCTGCTGCTCCTCCCAGCTACAAAAGCAGCCTGAGGAGGACATTACCACATTTCTGGGATTGGGTATGACGAGTGTAACCTAGATTACAGAATTCATTTATTTTTCTTGAAGAGAAAGCAAACCAATTATTAGGTACAGGGGACATTAGGAAAAGTGAAACTTCTCCCATTCTGAATTAAAAGTATTCATTCTAAGGAGTGGAATTTTCTAGTGAAAACAAACCAGACCACAGTGCTGATAGCATTTGTCATGGTGGATTTCCACAGGGTACTGACCACATAAAGGTGTCTGGAAGGGGCCCTGGGAATCTGCAATTTGTGATTTAATTCATGGCGGGCAAGCTAAAGACATCTATAACTCTACATTGGGTTGACAGTAGGGTATTTAATACATATGTTGAATCATTATGAGGATTATGGAATGCTTCATTAAACATAATGCACTGAGGCGAAAAACTATGACTTTGATAAGTGATTTCAAGGTCACCTTGAATTTGGGAATAAAAACCATAATAGATGTGACTTACTTGTAATTTTAAAGTCTTTAACAGGTTTTCAGATGCAAAACTGTTTAAAAATGAGGGTCCCCACTGAAACAAAGTGAATGTGTATTCATGAATAGGAAACTGCCTTAGGGAAGGGTATTAGAGGGAGGTGTAAGCAGGTCCTTTACTAGATGGAAGAGTATGAGAGGCAGAGAGCCCAAGCAAGGATCAGTGCTAAGACTGGTTCAATAATAATCTAGAAGGTGTGCAGGATGAAAAATGTAAGCATGCAAATAGAGTTTATTGTGGGAAATGCTAGTCATAAGAATAACCCCTTGAGGATAAGAGGGAAAATCATCCAATACAGGCAAGGTAAAAGCAGTGAGTTTAAAGAACTCTACGATGAACCATCCTTAAAAGATAGTGAGCTGTCAGTCACAATGGAAGCAACAGATGTTGGAATCACTGTAAACTGTTTCCTGGTGATTCCTTGTTTCGATGGTGAAAACAAGACCAATAAAATGTGAGGCATAGAAAGATGGGATACTAGATACAACACAAGAGCATTTTTCTACAGTGTCACAGTGCAGCTACACCCAGTATGCGCATTGTGTGTGTGTCTTTTGGACACCGCACCTTAGAAGCAAAAATAAGCACATGTTTGTGCACTTCTTTTGATGTATTTGTTAATACAAGAGGTGATACAAAGTGAAAATATAGATTTTTCAAGATTGATATGAAGAAATTTAAAGGAGATAAATTTTAAAATAATGAAGGGAAGCAGAGTTTTTTAGGCTACATATCACAAAGTTTGTGTCCCAAGCAATGGAGAATAAACTTAGCAAGCACAAGAAGCATTCCCTACAGGCCAAGGTCATTCGGTAATAGGTGATGTTTTTCTAACTGATGTCCAAGTCTCTATGAATTTTTACAAGTTTATGTTTTTACTGATACTTTTTTAAACCAATGGAAGAATAGTATGATGATAAATAGGGCTAACGTCACAAAGCTGAGTCTTAGCGCAGCTTTGTATTCCATTTTGCATTTGTACTTCAGAGTATACTGATAAAAGGTGGTATCAGCTTATGTGACAAGGGCTAAGGACAAATGAACTAGGTTCCCTGGGTAAATAAACATTGTGTTAGTGCCAGATAAAATAGTCAAGTGCCATCATGGCACACTATCTGAGGAGATCTGAGGTTTTAGAGCAGGTTAAGTAGAGAAATGCAATGGGTGAAATGAGTCATCAGCAGATCACGGTAGCATAAGCATCCCTAAAGCAAAAGGGCTTGATCAGTACCACAGGTATAAAGGTTGACTTAATTCCAGAAAAGTAGCATTCTTCACAATAAATGACTTGTTGAATTTGAATGTTCTTGGTCTAAGCGGTGTTATCTTATTTTTAATCCTCACCCTAGAAAATGTTTTACTGATTGTAGAGAGGAGAAGGGAGAAAAGAAAGAGAAAGATTGATGTATGAGAGAAACATCTATCGGTTGCTTCTCCCATGCTCCCCCACTGGAGATCAAACCCACAAACCAGACATGTGCCCTGATCAGAAATTGAACCAGCAACATTTCAGTGCATGGGACAATGCTCCAACCAACTGAACCCCACTGGCCAGGGCTAAGCAGTGTTATTTTTAAGTTCAATTTGTGATTTGTTGTTTTGGCTTTCCAGATAAATAATGGCTATCGAAATCTTAAACCTAAATTTATATTTGTAAAAATAAAGTAACTCTTGGATAGTTTCTTTTTTCCATTAAAGGGGAGACACACTGGAGCCAAAGTATTAAATTTGTTAAGGTGATTCTTGTATTATATCCTAATGTTTATATTTGGATACTAATCTGGATCTGCCTGTATTGTTAGGTGAAACAGTAGAAAAAGCATTTGCTTGTATTTCTCCTAGTTGTTTGATAGGGATCATCTTACATGCATGACAAAGGACAGTTTATTACTTGGGTAAAGATGGATAACTACCAGTAAGTTGACAGTGTTGTATGTTTAAATTATAAATTGTGTGTGGAGGAGGCTAAAATAGAATTTTATTATCTATATCATTTTACATAGTAAATTTATGTTTCAGGTTCTTATATAATGACTAGAGGCCCAGTGCACAAAATTTGTGCACGGTGGGGGAGGAAGGTGTGGGGGGTGCGGAGGGTGTCCCTCAGCCCAGCCTGCACCCTCTCCAATCTGGGACCCCTCAATGTCCAACTGCCCGTTTAGGCCCAATCCCGGCAGTCAGACATCCTTCTCACAATCCAGGACTGTTGGCTCCAAACTGCTCACCTGCCTGACTCCCTGATTGCCCTTAACTGCTTCTGCCTGCCAGCTTGATCACCTCCTAACCACTACACTGCCAGCCTAATTGATCTCTAACTGCTCCCCTGCCAGCCTTTTGCCCCCAACTTCCCTCCTCTGCCAGCCTGGTCACTCTTAACTGCCTTTCCCTACAGGCTTGATTGCCCCCAACTGCCCTCCCTTGCAGGCTAGTCCCTCCCAACTGCCCTCCCCTGCTGGCCTGATCAGCCACAACTGCGTTCCCTTGCAAGCCTGGAATCTCCCAACGGCCCTCCCCTGCTGACCATCTTGTGGTGGCCATCTTGTGTCCACATGGGGGCAGGATCTTTGACCACATGGGGGCATCCCTCTTGTGTGTTGGAGTGATGGTCAATCTGCAAATTACTCTTTTATTAGATAGGATTAGCAACTTGGTGATTTTACCTTTGAAGACAGTTAATGTATAAACTAACTTAGATTATACAGTGGCTTAATGGGCCTATTCTTTTTAAAAAATATATTTTATTGATTTTTTTTTTTACAGAAAGGAACATGATGTTGAGAGAGAAACATCAATCAGCTGCCTTCTGCACACTCCCTATTGGGGATGTGGCTGCAACCAAGGTACATGCCCTTGACCCGAATCGAACCTGGGACCCTTGAGTCTGCAGGACGCTCTGTCCACTGAGCCAAACCAGTTAGGAAAATAGGCCTATTTTTTATCATAATGATGGTGTTCACTGTGATGTTTTTTATTCCTTTCTAAGAATCTCTGAAATTAATGAATTGAACATAAATTACAGCAAGTAGAAACAAATATTTTATCTGAAGAATAAACTGTAATATACATGTTAGGTAATTATGACAATAAATTTACTCAACAGTATTGAAAGTTTATCATTAAGATCTTTCTCAGGAATATTACTATCTTTGGTGTTATAGTGGGCAAAATAACAAATATTTCACTGTCATAGAAAGAGATTAATAGATATGATTTGTGGAAATCTTCGGATGACAAGAAAAAAATATTTTCCTTTTCTCACAGAATTACTAGTTCAACCAAAATTTAATGAACCTAGATAAAAATAAATCCAAATGTTACAACTCTGAAATTCCAGCAGGCCCAGGAAATTCTGGTGGGACTGGGTTGGGAGTAAAAACAATAGTGACTGTTCTAATGAACATCCGTGAAAAAGGCCCCAGTTGCTTTACTCACCTCTCCGCAGTCACTTTTGATTGGTGTGAGGTAACCACATGTGGGCTGGCTGCTGGGTCTCCATTTCCTGGAGAGTCCATCACACCCGGAAATGCAGAGACTGCTGGACGTGGCAAAGAAGATGGAACAAAGGGTTATTAGTACCCTACTGTCAAACCCACACCATGGGAGCTAGAATGCCTGATTTCAGTACTGGCTCTGCTAGTTCAGCTGTGTGACACTGGGAAAGTGACAAACTCTCTGTGCCTCAGTTTCCTCAGGGATAGTGTCTACCTCACAGGCTACTGTGAGAAGTAAATATATGAACACATGTGAAGTACTCAGAATGGTTTCCGGCACATTGTAAGTGAAAACCAGTGTTATTATTTTTGCTTGCACTAAATTGACTCTGGACAAAAGGTATGTAATACTGAAAGCAAAGCAATTGATGACGATTGCAGTAAGCTGACTTGATTAGACTGTCGCTGAATATCTTTACTGAAGGATTTGTAACAAATCCCCATGAAATACCTTCAGTAATAAAAAAATATATGTTTTAAAACTCAGTTTGGTTCTAGTCACACTTAGAATGTTAGGGATTTCATGCACATTACCTGACTGCCATCGTGTTATTCAATGCTCAATGTCAGAGTCCAGTTTGTGCCTGCGATATTGATGACTTATTCTAAAACAGGGGACAGGGTTACTGAATGTCTGGTAAACCTTCACAGAGGTCAGAGTTGCAGGGGAATTTGTGGCAGTTCATGGTTTCAGTTTGATGCGAGAGAATAACTGAGATAATCCTAAAGAAGTGTTATTTCAACAGTCTGGCACAACTTCAATAAAGCAGTCAGAGGTACAAAGAGTCTGATAACTGAAGTAAAGAAGTGATTGATAACTTTAAAAGCTGCCAAACATCTGCAAAGTTGGTAATAGGCAGCTTCAGAGAAGACTTCGGATGGGTCTGTAAACTCACCTGCCTGCCTGCCCGCCCTAGAATTTTCTCTGGAGCACTGGTAATACCACTCAGCCCCCAACCAGATGTGGGGCCAACAGAGGAGAAATACTTGTTAGCCAGATCATCTCAGGCCTCTTTTTAGTGGTAATAACTCAATTTTTTATGAGTATTGATAAATATATAACAACTGACAAGTTTAACCTTCCTTCTTGCCTTTAGTTCATTCTCAGATTGAGGTATAAAGAATACTGAGAGAACTGATAGAGGAACAGCAGGGGGCGGGGGAAGATGAACAATTAACAACATGGAGCCAGGCCATGCACACACTACAGTATCAACCCCTCAAATAAACTTGAGCTGGTGCAATTTTACATCCTGATACCCTCATTCTGATGGCTCACTGGGTGCTATGCCTACTTACAGCCTATCCAGCACAACATTCTCAAAGATACCTGCTAAAAATGCAATAGTACAAATATGTTACCACCGGGGCTACTCTTCAAATACAATTAGGGCATCTTGAACAGAGCGGGAAAACCCCACTATAAAGCAATCATGACCAAAGAAACTAGGATAGTTTCCATTGAAATAAAACCTAATTCCACAATGCAAATATTTTACATCTGGGAACCCCCAGAACTGACAGAGAATATTCTTTCACATAAATCATTTCATTTGATCTTTACAAATAAACAGAAAAAGAAACTGAGGTATCTCTGGCTCTTTCTTTTCATATTGATATTATAAATGAGAAGAGAGGCAAACTTGAATGAGGAGCTTCCTACAACCACCCGTATGTACAATCATGAAGACCACGTGGGATCACGGAGGGAACAGAATTAGCAGCTGGTGACTTGGACCCCAGCTGTGCAAACAGGCCTGTCACTCAGGTCCCTAGTGGGTAGGGACCTGCCTGAATCCTAGCATCTACTTAGTGGGCCTGGCACATAGCAGGTCACTGAAAATGCTGTTGACTCCAAGATAAAGCACCTTCTCCCTCACAAGGTGGCAGTGGAAATTCAATAATGCATACAGGATGTACCTGACACAAAAAGGGCATTTAGTAAATGCTAACTGAATCCGAGTACTAAAACACCGAGGTTATTGTTACTTGGATCAAATCTGGTTTAAAATCACTAAGAAATTAATCTGTCTATAGCATGTGACTAACTTTCTAATGAAACTGTAACAGATTTTTAATTTTAACTCTATTCTGAAGTCAGAACTAGAAGAAATACTAAATTTCTTTTTAAAGAAACAAGTTTGTGTGTACAGATATATATGTAATATATCTATCTATATAGCCATATATAGGTATAGATAGATATACAAATCTTTCTATATACACACACACACACAGATACATATAACACTAAAATGATTTAAGATATTAAGTACTCCATTTGTGTATAAACAAATCTGAAAAAATATTGTTCAGAAATGCTAGAGAGTTTTACATAGGGGAAAATGTGTGGACTAGATGACATACACCTAAATTTCTGCAAATTATATCTTTTTGTGTGTTTTTTTTTAAACAACCAATGACCATCTTGACCTCTAGAAAGTCAATTAAAAAATTCTATATTTGAATTGAGTTCTTTGAAATAAGTACCTGTTCCTCCAGTGAGAGCTCCCTTGGCTATATCTCCATTTCTCTGATCAATAGTTTTCTACCAAAGAAAATAACGGAAAAAGACTTTTTAATGTTAAAGTTACAAGTGAAGTAAAGAAAAGCCATTAAGAAGAGCTAAAGATGGCCATCTCAATACCTTATCTGTAGCTTCTGTTCTCCTGGTTCTTTTCATAATCTCCTCAAGTCGCTATAAGAAAGGAAGAATTGAAGGAACAGATCAGATATAGGAAGACAGCTGGCCTGGCACATTTATTGCACTTACTAAGCAAATAGTAGGTCATTAAAACACACCTGATATTTTGAAAAATATAATACTCCCTGCTTTGTCTTAATTGGAGTTATTCCAAAATGTTAGAACTGCCTTAAACCATATGGATTGGACATAACTTTTTGAAGGGTGAACTATAAGTGGTGATTTCTTTGGAGGATATTTTTTTAAAAGATTTAATATATTTTTATTGATTTCAGAGAGGAAGGGAGAGAGAGAGAAACATCAGTGCTGAGAGAGAATCATTGATTGGCTGCCTCCCGCACTGGGGACCAAGCTGCAACCTGGAACCATGACTCCTGGTTCATAGGTTGATGCTCAACCACTGAGGCACGCCGGCAGGCTGGAGGAGATTTTTAATATATATTTTTTCTTTTACAATTTTTTTTTATTCTTTAAAGTACTTCTCCTCTTCCCCCCATTCTCTTCCCCTCACCCCCTCCCACCCCCCAGCACACGTCCTCACCTGCCGCCCCCCCCCCCCCCCCCAGTGTCCTGTATCCACCGGCTATGCCTACATGAATGCACACAAGTCCTTCGGTTGATCTCCCACAGCCCCCACCCCCACCCTCCCCACCCCCCCGCAGTTTGACAGTCTGTTCAATGCTTCTCTATCAATCTTTTCCCCCTGTTTTCTTTTCTTTAAAAAGATCTTGCATCTACATACTGGAAACAAATGTATAAGAACAAAAAATGTTTGAGTCTCAGTTTCACTGTCCAACTGTTCTGAGTCCCAGTTTCAATGTCAAATAGTTCCTTATGTGTACATGTCAGCAATGGTATCTGGATGGTGGAGATTTTTAATATTGAGAGTTTATCCGGAATGGGCAGAACGCGTTTGCTTTCTGATGGCAATAAGCTAGTCTCTAGATCTGTAGAGGGCTTCCAGTCTAGAAGGAATCAGAACCGTTAAGAGTCCCAGTCTTCCGCTACCTTCTTTCTCTCCAGGCGCTCCTGCTCTTCCCTCTGGAAATGCTTCTCCCGTTCCTGCCGGGCCTTCTCTGCTTCCTCTCGAACACGAGCTTCTTCTTCTTTCTAGAAACAAGAAGTGGGCAGGTGCCTCTTACAAACAGGCGGGCTGGGTCTGCTGCCCCAATCCCTCGGGGCGCCCAGGGGTGGAGGCAAGAGAGCAGGTGGACAAAATGCAGAAAATGAGAGCACGCACAAGGCTCAGAGCAACTCTAACGATCCACTGCCCAGTTTCCTCTGCTCATCGGGGATGACCCCGACCCATCCGGGCATCCGGGCAAGGGGGTGGGGGACAGCCCTGCGCTGTGCCCAGCGCCCAGGGACCCACCTGTTTCTGCAGGCGCTCAGTCTCCTCGCGCTCCCGCTGCTCGCGCTCCTCCGCCTGCCTCCGCAGCTGCTCGGCCCTCTCCCGGGCCTGCTCCGCTTCCAGCCGGCGGGCCTCTTCCTCCCGGCGACTTCTCTCTTCGGCCACCCTTTGAGCCAATTCCTCTCTCTTTTGTCTGGAGAAAGACAGGAGCCAAACAAAGATACGTGAGGGGAATTCTGTGGAGAGAGGGGCTCGGGCGTAGGGCTGCTGCCTGGACAGTTTGTTGGGAGTCTGGCAGAAAAGTCTCCACAGGATGCATTCATTCCCTGCCATTCAGAGACAAACTGGGAAGCCACCTTCCTCTTCCTCCTCCTCTTCCCCTGTCTCCTGTTGCCCTGTGGCAAAATGCAACCGCTTCTATGTGGGGAAGAGCTTGCTCTGTAAAAGAATCTGCACTTGAACTACCTCTAAAGGCTCAAAGTTATTTGAGGCTCCTTTCCCCCTCTATGTCCCCGCAGCCCCCAATCTTTGCCAATGAACACAGGTCAGGATGTGCTGTCTCAGGACAGGAGGAAGACGGCCTGTGCACATCCTGTCCGGACCAAGCTCCAAGACAGCCCGTCCTCCCAGGCGCAGCGCCGCTTAGTTGAAGAACAACGCTGCTGACATTAGCCTTACTAGCCCCAGAAGGAGACCAACAAAGCAAACTGTCCCTGGCAATATTGTCTGGCAGGCAGTCACCTGGCACTCACTATCTCGAACCCAGCCACCTGCTAAGAGGCCTTCTAGCTGGAAAAAAGAAATCATGAATTTTTACTATTCAGCTGTAAAATGATAATGAGAAAGATAATGAAGAAACATGGAGATTAGAGATATGTTAAGTAAAAAAACCCAAACAAACCCAGTCTTGTACAACTGTATCTCTACTGTAGCTATAATTATGTAAATATATGTGTTTGTGTGTACACTTATATATGAAAAATATAACTAACTGCACACTATTCACAGAGACTAGAAAGGACTATTCAAAATGATACCGTAATTGAAAATTGGTTAAGATTACGGATTTTTTTTCTTTAAACCTTTCTTCATTAATGTCGATGTATTGCCAGTGTAATAAGAAAATGTGATTTTGAAAAATCAGTAATTACAGGAACACCAGGTAAGAGTAAGTCGGAAATAGTTCCCTTCACCTTTCTCACTGCTACCATCTCTTCTCTCACCAACTGAGGACTGAATCCAAGTTATGAAGGTACCCCTATGTCACTTAGCAATGCCACTGCTTTACCTTTCCAGCTCCTCCCTCTCCCTCTTCTCCCTTTCCTCCTTCTCTCTCTGCTCTCGGGCCAGCCGCCGCTTCTCAGCCAGCAGCCTTGTGGCCTCTTCTGGGTCGGTGGTGCCTGCCGAGGTCTTAGGAGAAGCACTGGTAGTCACAGCCGATGATGGTACGGGGACTGTCGCTGGGACCGAGGCTGGGACGGAGGCTGGAGTTGGGGCTGGGGCTGGGGCTGGGGCTGGGGCTGGGGCTGGAGCTGGGGCTGGAACAACTGTAGAAAAAGATACAAGGAGAAAACCAATTGGAAACAAAAGCCAAAAAACAAAACAAAAACTAGCATGCCCTATACCCCAGACCTAGAAGCCATCATTATAAAAGAAAAGGGAATGCTTATTACTGTGTGTTCTCACGGTTCCACTGTATTCTCTCTGTAACCAAGCAACAGATAACAAGCTGCATGTGTATGTGAGACATCCAACAAAGATGACACTTTTCAACAAGTCTAATTTTTATACAAGTTAAATCAGTTAAGAACATGTGTCAGGTCGAATGTGTACTGAGCACAGAGCCTCACATTAGGTTTTGTGGGAAGTTACACCCTGAGCAAAAAGAAGGTGAGACCTTCCATCTGCCTGTGATTAAAATTTAAAAATCCTTCTCTTTCGTGACTTTTTCCTTACTAGAGGACTAAAGCTGACCATCCTCAGCATCCATGTCACGAACCAGACTCAGGCTGGGAAGATAAGATCCAATGAAGATGTCCCTTTTGTCTACTCAGAGCTGTGTCCTGGTCGGAGGCAGGGGGAGCCAAGAGCCACTTCAGGAGCTGGCACTCCTCTATCTTACACATCCGGTCCCCACTGTCAGTCCTGATGCCAAGATGCAGGATGGGAGCAGACCTTATTCGGCTTCAGGAAAGTGACCTAGAGAGCTGGCCCAGCAGGGAACACCACACAGAGGCACCACAAGGAGTGCGCTCTAGGTACTGACCGCCCCAGACGCTCCTGTCAACATTTACATTTCTCCTTCCACTCCCACAGTTTTTCTTTACGCTCGGGACTCTCTGTGGCCTCTCTTTTCTCTTTTGCATGCAAACAAACACGGGACTCCTCCATTCTCTAACAACCCTATTCGTCTTAAGCCATCGATTCTTTCTTTGCTTTTACCCTCAATCCTCAAATGATTTTCAAATTAAGTGTTAAGGAGAAAACTTTTTAATAAAGACGATTTTCAACAAGAAATACTGAATTCCTAGGTCTAGGTGATTTCAAACTTCTAAAAACATCTAGTTAGCTGGAAAGAGGAGATCCACTGAATCTTCTGAAAAAAATTCTAATCTCTGTCAAGCACATGGGCTAAGCCAGTGGCCCTTAAACTCCAAAAGCACAGGAATAGAATAACCGGCCACTCTGTATTTTACTTGGCAATCCTGCACAGGAGTCACATGGAGAACTTAGTATCTTTTTTTCGTCCTTGGATCCCTCACATATTCTGATTCAGTGGGTTTGATATAGGGTCAGGCTTCTGAAGTTTGAAACACCACAGATATGGTGATTTAAAAATATCTGCACAAATTCTTTGACAATCTTCCCTTTAAATAGTGGAGACTAATCTCCTCTGCTTGAGTGTGAGTTGAACCTAGGGACTTGCTTCCAATGACCAGAAGATGACAGAAATAGTGATTTTTGTGTCTTTAAAACTAGGCATAAAAGATACTGTGGATTCCTCCCGATTCTCTCTCTTAGATCACTCAGCTTATGAAAAAGCCAGCAGAGCAAGCAGACAAATTATGAGGACATCAAAGCAACCCTATGGGGAGGTTCACATGTCATGCAACCAAGGCCATCTGCTTCCAAATTTCTGACCTGAGACTCTGTGTCATAAAAAATTGTTGATTTAAGCTGTACAGTTTTAAGATAATTTGTAACGCAGCAACAGATACACAAGTAATTCTGATGCTGGTGATCTGAAGACCGTATTTTGTGAAAATAATAAAGAAATTAAAAACCATAACTGAATTAATATGCTATGACTCATCCAACAGTAGGGTTTTGGATGTACAATTCTACTTTTTTCACAGATAAGAAAACTATACGAAAGAAAAGGTCCCAACATTAGCCTCAGAATAAAACTTCTAATTCCCCAAAAGGGGAATAAAGAAGGCAAGAGGAAAGGGGAAAGAGCAAGAAACCCATATTCTACCACAAATGGGCTGATTCTTACCAGAGGCATCTTCTGGTTCACCAGGTGTCCCCTCTTCAACTGGGGCTTCTTCCACCTTCACTAGAGGTGTTCGACACTTTAGTAGAGGCTCATTGGCAACTTTCTGAGGTTCCTTCTCGGGGTCTTTTCTCTCAGGTTCCACTCTGACTTCTCTCTTGACAGGGCGGATGTTGCCAGGGGATGGGGGGCGGACCTGAGCAGGGATAGCTTTGACTGGTCCAGGAGGCAAGGAAGATGTAGGTCTGGGTGTGCCAGGCAAATGAGGAAGGGACTTGGATGGGAGCCTGGGAATGAAACACACAGCATGAAGTGGAGGGAACATGCCAGAACAGGCTTGCCAGAATCTCCATTCCCCGAGCCCCTTATCATATAATATAAAAAAGAAAATGAAGGTATTTAGCCTTGTATATTTGTCTTTTATGTGACAAATGCAGAAATATTCCTGTTAAAGGCCCATACCAGTTTTCTTTAAGAAAAAATGTTATTCCCTAAGTTAAAGTCAAACCGTGTAGGGGGAACAGCTTCCTTTCAGGGGACAGAGGCTACCACTTCTCCGGCATGGAGCACCCCTGCCAGCCTCTTAAATGCCACTTACCACAGTCGGGGGGAAGCTGGTGACCTGGCTTTGGGATGAGATGGAGACAAAGCCCTTCGGATGCCGGATGTGCGGTGGAAGGGTACGTTTTCTCTCTCCCTCTCTCTTTTATGGCCCTAAGTTCAGAGAAACACAATAATTATATTTTTTCCCATGCGTCAGACAACCCAGTTCAGGGTATTCAGCAATGGAGCTGCAATCCATCCAGGCACATTTTAGATATTTTCTAACCTTCCTTATATATCTCCATTCCACCACAAACAAAAGGCCTGTATTAGCTTTAAAGCAAACATTATACTAAAGTCACATAATGTGACACTAATAAGAAGGTTCTTGATGTGTGATTTGGATTTACATTTGTAAGAAAAATAATACACTTATATTTTTAGAAAGCACCTGTACTTTGTATCTAAAGTTACTGCGAGCAAAATCGCTTATAATCTGGTTTAACCCACACAAATGTCAAAATAGAAGTCACTTCCAGTTTTCCCCATCCCAATTTTTAATTAAAATACACTTTAGAGCTTTAAATTCCTTAACACTTTTCTGGAACATACCATAGCTCAATCTTTTTTTTTTTTTAATTTACATGTCAGCTATATCAGACTTTTAATTAATATTTTTATATTGATGTTATACTAACAAGTTCTTACTGTGTCTTTCTGCTCTTGAAGAAAAAGTCGGGTTCAAAGTGAAGAATTTTAGCTATTTTTAGTCTTCTTCACTAAAGACGAAATTGTAACCTGAGGGTGGGCCAAAACATCAGCCCTCCTCTCACTGACAACCAGGAATCCAGCCAGAGGGATGATATCTTCCCTAAGCTGCAATGGTCCAGGGGCAACCCAGACAAGTGTTCTAATAGTCTAACATTAACCATGACAAAAAACTGCACAGGGTACAAAGGGCTCATTTCAAGTTTTGCCGACAGGGTTCTGGAATGGAAATGGATGCTTGCCGGAGGCACCTGTGTGAGCACCTGGCAGTCCTTCAGTCTGTCAGACCCTTTCAGGAAAGCAGACGGCGGGCATACAAGGAAAGGAGCACAATATTATCTAGTCTCAGGGCCAATAAGTTCGTAGTGTACCTTCTCTTCTTTTTTGTTCTAGCCTGGTTCATGCATCAACTCCTGTCTTCCTACCTTTTTTGTTCCTTCACTGTCCCTTCTAATTGCTTCTCTCCTTTCCTTAGTAGCATCTTAGTGGATGGATGGGGCCATGGGAGTGGGGGGGCAAATCTAGTATCAAGTAATACTCAATGTCTTCCAGAATACAACACATAAAGAGTGGGGCAACAAAGATCTTCATAAGATGTGTGGCAGCTCTATGTCACTGGAGGCTTCCATCACCACTTTTTGGCCCCATCTCTGGTCTCAGCGTGGGAAGTAGGGCCTCGGAGACCAACTGCAGGCCTTGTGTAGCAGAAGCAGCAGCCCCCATATGGGACCCTCCTGACAGGTGAACAGGGTAGTAATTATGCCTCTCGTGGATCATTCCCTGGAGAGGAAGGCTCAGGGCTCTTCACAAGGGAGGCTGGCGTTAAGCGCTTCAAGTAGCTTTTTTTCCTTTTTTCCTGAAAACATTTTTATTTGGCTCAAGTCAGATCAAGGATAGATCTGAATGGGAAAACAAGGAAGGGCGATTTGTGATGTAGTGGGTTTGGGGATGAATTTCATCATCTGTACCTTGATAAGACAGTTATCAGAGAATGAAACTATATATACAAGTGTACAAAATTCAGTCTTGTTTTAAAAGTAGCACGGAACCAATTTTTTTCTTTCCTAAAACTGACCTCCTTTTAAATCACTTTAAAGGGTTAGGAGAGCAGTGGGAAACCAGTTTGGAAAAAGGCTCAATACTTGATATAATACCCTCGCAGGCAGATAGATGTTTTTATCCTTTCATTAATTTTGTAACCAATCAATCACTTGTTTGGATACCCCACATTTAAAAGTGCTCTTGATTCTTATCCTGTTCTGAGTAAATAACCAGTGGTCTGTACAATAATCTTTGTTGTTAACACTTTCCATAAGGCTAAGGTGGAACTCGTGCTCCTGTCAATGATCTGGACAACTTCCCAGCAAGACAATTAGAGTTAGGTTTAAAATACAAATAACCTCTAAGAGAGACAAAACAGATAGACACTCAAGGCAGCACTGTCCAGTAGAATCTTTTGTGATGATGAAAATGTTCTCAGTCTATGATGTCCAATATGATAGCCATTAGCCACATTTGGCTATTTGAATTTGGTTTAAATTAATTAAAATTAAATAACATTAAAAGTAAATTTAGTCTCAAAAAATATTTCAAGTGCTCAATTGCAGCTATTTGAATTTAGATCTAAATGAATTAAAATTAAAACTGAAAGGAAATTAAGAAAATAATTTCATTTATGATTGTATCAGAAAGAACAAAATACTTAGGAATAAACTTAACTAAGGAGGTGGAAGACCTATACACTCAAAACTAGAAGATACTGCTGTCAGAAATTAAGGAAGACACAAATAAATGAGACAACATGCTGTATTCATAGACTGGAAGACTATGAATCAAGGTATCAATTTTACCCAAAGCAACCTACAGGTTCAAAGCAATCCCTATCAAAACCCAATGTTGTTTATTTTTTAGAAATAGAAAAATCCATCTTAAGTTCACATGCAACCTCAATGACCTTGAATAGCCAAAATAACCTTGAAAAGAACAAAGTTGGGGATGTTATACTTCTAATTTCAAAACATATGACAAAGCTACAGTAATTAAAAGTGTGGTATACCTCAATAAACTAAATTTTAAAAACTAAATTTTAAAAATTTAGTGTGGTGCTGGCATTAAGACAACTATATATGTCAATGGAATAGACAGAGAGCCCAGAAATAAACCCTTGTGACCAAAATCAAAGGATCCTTGAAAAAGCTGCCAAGATCAATCAATAGGGAAAAGACAGTCTCCTCAACAACTGGTGCTTGGAAAAGTGGATATCCACATGCAAATGAACGTAGCTGTACTGTTACCTTATACCATATACAAAACTTATATCAACATAGATAAAAGACCTAAATGTAAGGCTTAAACCTATAAAATTCCTAGAGGAAAACAAAGGGGAAGCTCCATAATATTGGATTCAGAAATGGTTTGGATATGACACCAAAGAACAAGTAGCAAAAGCAAAAATAGGCAAATGGGACTACATCAAACTTAAAAAGTCCTGTGTAACCAAGGACATAATCAACACGGTAAAAAGGCAACCTACAGAATGGGTAGTTCAGCCACTCAGATACGATTGAACAAAGAAGAGTTTTTATGTTCAAATTCAAATTTTTGGGAGTAAAATCTCCAAGTGGAGAAGTATGGAGACACCATCACTCAGCCAACCAAATTCAGAACTGGTGGGACAGATGGGATGGTGTGTGTTACCAACCCCCAATCTTACACCCACTTTGCATCTGGGAGGGCGGGTGTGTGTGTGTCCACTCTGCACAAGAAATAGCACCGATGTGCCTGGTCACCCCCCAAAACTACTCACCGCTGTGCCGTAAACAGTCCTCCTTCGAGCAGAGCCATCGGGCGGCGTTACTAAGAATTTTGTTCGATCCGTCGGATTTCTAGAGTGTGTAGCTTTGTAGGGCATGATGTTGATGGGGCTGCAAGATGCTGAACGAGGACAAATGGGGATAACTAGGGTGCAGGTGATTGTTTTACACACAAGAGTGCCAGAGGAGCAGTTGAAGGAAAGCCAAAAGCAGGTTCAGGAAAAGGAGCAAAGCAGAGATAGAGAGAAAAGCAGGGAGAAGATGTTATTACCTACAGGTATCCAGGCCCTCATACTCAACTCTCCTCACAGTCCTGTCAGTATGTGGTGTGTCCAAGAGGAAGGCATGTCCAAATGAAAAATCTGGAATATATAAGCTCTTTGGCTATTTAAATACTGATTAAAGAAATAGATGTAATCCAATAATTATGGAAAGCATAAATATATGGCCTCATATTCCTATAAACTCATGGTTTGATAAAATGCTACATTAATGATAGGTAATTTTTATATGAGGCCTGCTTTATGATCACATTTTTCCTAATTAGCTTTAAGAGTGAACAAAAGGTGGAAAGACAGGCAGCAAGCAAGCAAGCAAGCGACTATTTCAGGAGTAAAGTTCAATATGCAGAGATAACAAAAAGAAAAGCAACTAAATTTTAAAAATGTTAAGCGACCATGTCTTACCAAGTGTTAAGACCTGTTTGAAGGATAACTAATACTTTCTAGAAAAAAATTCTGTGAATGTTTTATCTTTTTAAAGGCAAATCAAATGCATGCTTGTGGATTTCCCCAGAAGCCAAAGCATTTGAAGGTTCATAACAAGCAGCAGCAGGATGTATGGGGAAACAGGATGTCATCATTTAAAATGGTGAACAGAACACAAGTATGTTAGAATTGCCAAAAATAAAGTTGAATCATGCATAGCTTTACAGTTTTACTCAAAATGGAACTTTTTTTGAGAAACCACAAAGTTTCTGACCATTCACCTTCAAAGGAACACCGTCATTAATCAAGGGATTCTGAGCAACGATAGTTTAAAGACATTCATTCATACAATAAATACTGCAAAGGCATCTAAAATGTGGGCACTAAGGTTCCAAGGCTCATTGTCAGATCTCATCCAGAAATCTTGTTCTCCAGCAAAAAAATAAGACAAACAGACCACTGAGGAGAATCGTATGTAAGTGAACTGTTGTAAACATGGTTTTACCCAATTCTAGTGATGGTAGCAACTCTTAAAAGAGACCATTCATGCCAGCTGAATATACTAACAGTATTAATAAATTAAAAACTCAAAAGTTTACAAAACAAATTTGGGATAATCTTAATTTCAGAGTTAGAGTTTAAAAATATTTTTATTTTGGTTTAATCTATAGACAAAGTGGATCAGACTTCACCTTTCACCAAATGCCTGCCAGGATCTCCTGGTTATCAATGGTCAAGGCAGTAAATAGACTGTAAATTGCATTATCTTTTTCTCATCATCTGAAAACAGAACTTTATTTGTTCAGAGTAATCAAAAACATTTTGCATTCCCTCATCTTTCCTGAAAAAAATATGTGTATCTTACTTAGGAGTTGACAAAGAGCTTTGTTTCAGATCTTAATGGTGAAGGAAGATGCCTCTATATTGTCAGGAAGGAGGAACTTCTCTTGTTTTGTTTATTGTGGTCACAGGGGAAATAATCTGAAAATAATCTTTTCTCAAGTGCCACAGCAAAGATTTGCATTTCCTAGACAAGGAAAGAGTTCACTAATGTAAAATTCTTCCAAGACAATCAAATATATTTATCCTGGCATGAGGCACTCCTGTAGGAGTAATGACCAGGAGAGGCACACATTGTGCAGGACGCAATCAGAGGGCCACTAACTGGGCTGGGGGATCAAGAAACTCTAGACAACAGCCTTGGCTCTGAGGCCATAGGTCTGACACTGAAAAGAATAAAGCACTGAAATATGATTTCTTTTCCTTCTAGTGAAAAACAGTTATTTTGGGGGGTATTCATGGAGCAATTTTGAGACCATCCTGGATGTAAACCAATCTCATCATGCCTCCAGTTTATTCTTTATTATGGTGCTGAGATAACATTAATCAAAGGATGACAATGTCTTAAACCTATCAGTGTAGTTTACACTAAAATCTTCAAATTTAATTGCTCAAAAAACATTGCCTGGCTAAAATAAACACTATAAATTCCTTCCAACGATATTACATTTTACGAGCTTCCTTGTTGTTTTTAATAGCAACTACTGAATCTTTCCCATCTCCCCAGAGTGCTCTCCTTATCTCAAACTAAATTTGTTACACATGAAGATTCTTCTATAGAACTGTCTTTGAGAATGTCTTCCATAATATCTGTATTTCCTCTATCCTTGATAGTAAGTGTGCCTTAATTTAAATCATTCAAGATTTTTTATACAAAATTATGGGTGAAGAGAAAAGACAATACAGTTCAAGGGGTTGGAGTGTGGCATGGAGAATAGAAAAATTATATACTAGAATAATAATAATATTAAATTTATTGAGTGCCTACTATGTGCAGGCACTATTATAAGCATTGTACATGAATTAGCTCTTTTAATACTGAGCCCTAATAATCACAATTATTTTAAATGTATTTTTTTAAAGTGGACATGAAAAAGTCAATCCAAAGCATTAGGTAAACATGAGACTCTGATTTTAAGTTCTCAACTGCTCTCATGGCTTGTTCTGAAAATTTGCAATCACTGAAACACTGAACATGTTAGGGGTGACAGTTTTGATTTGCTATTGTAACCTTGGCTCTGGAGGTAGGTCAATTGGATAAATTGGGAAACACTAAAATGGGAAAACAAGAAAGAAAAATCAATGAGAGTAGATGGAAAAAGTGTTTTTGACATGATATATGTAAGAGATGTTTACATATATAATTTCATATGGGAACTTTCAGAAGCCAACAGTTTTGGTTCATTAACCATAAGCTGAACTGATGCAATAACAGGTAACAACAACCTAAGGAACATATTAATGAAACAGGCAACTCAAGGAAAGGCTATGCATTGCTTCACACTAAGGTAAATTAAAGAAATGAGTCAATCTGTGACAAGGAGAATGGAAAGTAAAGAAGAACCAGTACCTGACTGAACATAACAATGAAGAAGGAAGGTGGGAAGATGGGTGGGTAGAATGGGTGGAAAATGAGGAAATGGTGTTGGAAAAGACTAGAGGAAGAGTGAAAGAATTGACAAAAGTTAGTGATGACAAATAGCAAGCAAAGACAATATTCTAGCTGTGAGGCAGTCTTTTAGTATGAAAACATACAATATGGGGATTCATAAGCATGATAACCATAAACTATTGTTTAGATCCCATGAAAGAAAAGCAATTTAAGAGGTTCTTCAATTAGCTGGACCTAAAAAAAACCAAAAACTTCCATGACTTGTATAAAAGTATGGCCTTCACAGACATAAAAAAAGACAACTACCTTGAAATAAGCTATACTTTTTCCTCCAAAAAAATCTCAGATGTAACATGGCAGCTGACAAGTTACTTTAAGAAAACACAGAACATTGTGGTCCAGCTAGTTGAATGCTCAAGGTATACAGAGCATCAAATGGGGTGCCAAGGATGTAGGGCAAGCTAGTTTAAGTCCAGTCTACTGATCCCCTGGTGGCTCTGGTAAATCACTTTTGTATTGGGTTCCACAGGCAGGTGGTGAGAATGCCTGAATGTGCTTTCTTGACTACCTCCCAGGGGTACTGTGAGAATTAGTGTTGATATTAGCCCACTGGAAACCAGAGATGAAAGACATCATAAAACCAAGAATTATTATTTGTAAAGAGGGCTAACGGATAGGAAGAGGCCCGCAGAGGAAAAGTGTTTTTTAAAGGGAATTTTGTGAAGAGGCTATGCAATTTCATAAGTGCCAGCGATGAAGGCTAGTATATTGGTTATATGGATATACCAGCTGTGCCCAAAGATAGCTGGGAATATCTAAATGAAATCACCATGTGACGTTGCCAAAAGCCTAATATGTGTCTTCCAGCTAGATACATTAAATTAATTGGCTCATTCAGGCATGTTTTGCATTTCAAAAAAGTAAAGGAGTTATAATTAATTATAATAACCAGTATCTGGTGCATTTTACATACTGTATTTTCGAAGTATGTAACAAATAACAACACTATCATTAGCCTTCTCCACAAGTCTTAAGAGTTTTGGAAGGGCACTCTTCCGAGATGACATATAAAAGACTGGCACAGGGAGGGTAAGTAGCCAGCCTACAGCCACATTATAAAACTGTATGCTTAAATCGGCTTGTACTTTGATTTTATCCCCAAGGCCACGTATTAGTATATTAAATTATTTCTGCTTCTGATCATCTGGTTAGACGCAAGGGCAGAAAGAAAGTTGGGGAAGGGACAGGTCTTTCTGGGCATGCTCTGAACAGACAGAAGTCTCTGAAGCCTCTGATCACGGGGAGGGGATCCTTGGTCTGCCTGGCATCTGGTGTCCAGATAAGATGCTACAATGGATGTGAAGAGGAAACAATGCCAGGGCATGAAACCAACACCAACAAACACATTTCCAAAGCTATTCCACCCGGAGGAGAGAGAAGCTCACACTGGGAGAAAATGAAGATGTGATCAGATGGAGGCTGGGCTATGCTTCACAAGGAGGACTTCATGGCCCCAGGCAAGTTGCACCTTGCCAGTTTTACCTGCGTCTCCGGACAAGGCCGCTGTGCTTTTGCTCCTGGCCAGGAACGAGTGCGTGGGCGTCAGCAGTCTGTTAACAACGCTGCTCTCCCAGGGGCTGAGCTGCAGGCGGCGAGCTAAACGTCACCACATAAGCAAGATATTAGAGGCATTCCTTCCAGGGGCAAAGGGGTGCAGAGCATCACACCTATCGCTTCCACACACCGTCCTCTCTGGCGAGGACGGTGGGTGAAGAGTCAGGGCAACAGGAGCCCTGCCCAAAGGAGCCGTTATTCTAGACTCTCAATTCCAATAATTACAGGCTGTTGTTGTTCCTTGTGATTAAGCCCCTTCTAGAGCACTGCCTTTCTTCAAAGGTTCATTTTGTGGCAGGCTCTCTTAGTTTTACAGATGCAGCTTTTGCTAACCACCCTCTTACAACAATCTACAGATAACACAACAGGAATGTTATTTCCACGACAGGCTTGGCATGTATCATTGATTCCAGTCATACCTATCTGACGCCCGCCCTTATCAGGATGGGCAGTGCCTGCTGGCAACACCTCCACCAAAGGGCTTCCTAAGTACCCCCGAAGAATCAGCTCCACCAGCGGCCATGCCAGCTTAAGGCAAGACTGGGTTTATAAGTAAATATAGAAATGTCTCCATTACATTTTTTGATAGATCTCCATGAATTGTTACGTGGGTAAATGGGGGGAAATTAAAGATAATAAAACAGAAGAGAACTCGCGCACAATTCTGTACAGAATTTCCTTTTGACTTTTCCATTCAGCAAGTCATATTCCTTCAGGTCCCTGTTTGACAGCAACATAAAATCTTGGGGGAGCGTAAGGGTCAAGTTGAAGTAAGATAAAATTAAACAGAAAAGCCAAAATCCAATATAAACATAAATGGGAGATTACTAGTTGGTGTGAAGAATCTGGAAAGTAAATTTAAAATAATGTAATGAAGTATGGTCCCAAATTGATTGGGGCTTGGTAAGCTCACTATCATAAATAAATTACTTAGTTTATGTTAGCTTCCATTGATGGCCCATGAAAATACAGAGGCTACTTTCTAAAATTCCAGAAAAGAAGTCTACAAAAATCACTTGAGTGATAATATATCTTTATTTTAGAATGCATTTCCAGTGACTTATAAAAGACTTTAAAACTGTCCAAACCTGGCAAGGTCATTCTGTTCCTCATGGTAAACAGCAGGTACAAGTTCCTTTGCCTCTGGAGCAGTTGTTCTTATAACAATCTTTTATGTGACATGTTTGAAATGAATGGCATTTATATTCTAGTTTTAGTTATTAGAAGCCATCCAGTGTTACATGTGTTATAGAAAATATTTGCTTCTATCTTGAAGCAACTTCCAATAAGAACCTTAATTATCTGACTTAAAAAAAAAGAGTGACTATTTTGATCAAGGCTCTGGTGAATTTAATAATCAGTGAATTGTTTATTAGATTTTTCTGGTTATTCAGAGAGCCTTCATGGTTAAATTAAATCTTATCTAACAGCAAGACATTAACAAAAAGATTTGCTACAAAAACCAATGTAATAGGTACAGAGGTAGTATAATGTACATTGAAAAACGTGCTAACTACATATTGCAGTATGATAGTGTATGTGTGTGTTGTATATCACCAACAAAAATATTGTAATCTAAGATTACAATATATCCACAGAAGATCAATGGGGGGAAATGACTAGGATTAAATTTAAATCTTCCACAGAACTATATTTTTAATGGATGAGAAAGGGAAGAAGAGATGAATGCTTCCTTTTTTAGAAAAAATAGAACTGCAGAGATGGTTTATCATCAAAAAGACATGTCCCTCTACCTTACCCCTTCATTAAATTCAATTAATCTTTATTTCTGTGCATCCTTAAGGCATCAACCAAAATTTGCCTCAAATGAAGATCGTTAAAAACCCTTTTTGACTTGTGTTTAAAGCATATCCAAAGAGATGATTTTAAAGCTCTGACCTGTGAATGAATGATTTTGCTAAGAGACACGTTCCCTCTTCTACCATCTTCACAGCTACGTCCTGAGCAAAAGAGAGACAGATGTCTCCCACAAGGTAACTTTTTAGTAAAGGTGTGGACAGGAAAGTGAGTTTATGTTTTCTTTGTTCTGTTTTTTTTTACTTAGAGGGGCCTGATTTTAAGATGATAAACTCTGGAATGAAGAAATATTAATTCTTATGAAATAACTCTAAAGTATTGATCCTGTTTAAGGACTTAAAAATGAGTTACTGACAAACCTCATAATAGATCACCTGGACCACAGAGGCCAACAAACATGCTAGATATTTGCACCTGCATATTCCCCATGAGCAGAAAACCATCATTCGGTTCTAGACGATGGAGAAACCAGGCAAGTGTTGCCAAGTCCTGATTTTTCATTAAACGTAGAAAACCTAAATTATATATTCCATTTTTAAAATGCCGCCAATTAATTCAAATTAAACAAACAAACAAACAAACAAAACCCCAACAAGAACAAATCCCTTGCTCAGGTCAAGCAGAACATGCCTGTGTGCAGAATTCAGTTTGAGGTCTACCACACCATGCACTCTGTCCTAGACTCTAGGAAAAAATGTATGGGCCAATTTTAAGCAAAGACTAGGTGACTTCATTCTTACTTAAAAAAAACCCTCCTTATTATTTACCCTTGAGAAAAAAGCTGGTTAAGCAGGTAACTTAATAAGAAATAAACTTTTAATGTAAAAATTTCCAGTGCAATATTCACTCTATTGCAGCCATTACAGGAACCTTTGGTAGTCAGGGGTTTCCTTTTAACTCGGGTCATTTTATCAGTCTAGGATGCTATATCCAGGTGTGATAATCAAAATATTTAAAAACTGGTAGGACATGGATGCCACTCATGAGCTCTGGAGGACCCGGGGAAGCACAGCGTGGGGAAGTGAATACTTACCAACTGGTATGAAAATATTTGAGTATTTTTAATAACCATTACAGCATTCCAGCTGAATATCAACCTTGAGAATATCACAGCCTCAGTTTAATACGAGCTCCCAGGCCTGTGCTGTGAGGTTGAGGAAGCTCAAAGCACCTAGTAACGGTATATAGATATATCCTCTAACAGATTAGTCTGTAAAAGCTTCTACTTTAGTAATTTAATAAAAATGCTTTTTAAGCATAACCAACTTTTAAAAATAGCATAAAATAAACTAAGTAAATTACTTAAATTTCTAAATTAGGAAGTTCAAATTCAGAAGAATTTCTATTCTCTTTAAAAGACCCAGGTTTCTCACTGTCCTCTTGATTTACTTAACTTAAAAAAAACTGCTTCCTGGACCTGAAGGAACCCCTGGATGACCCAAATCTGTTAGATCCAGAAACTTTCTGATAAATGGGGAAAAAACAGAACTCCCCTAGTTAGTATCTCCCTCCTATCCTATTGGTCAGCTTAGTATTCAGTTTTATAAGCTTGCACCACGATTCAAGGGGCAGTTTCCTGGCCCCAGTTATGACTTATTAAACTTCCCTTGACCCTTAACCTTTCCCAAAGGAAGAATGCACAGAGTCAGGGATGACCTTAGGAAGGGCATCCATGCAGGCAAAATCTGAGGATGCAGTGTAGCTACATAGGCTAGGAGCTGATGATCACTATTCTAGTACCTCTTCTCTAACAGTCAGCCCCTATTCGGGACTCTTGCCCCAACTAGAGTAAATGAGTCATCCAACAAATTCCCCGAAGTTTTAAGATCCTTTTTCTTAAGAATATCCAATCAGATATCACATAGAATCTATAAAACATCTTATTTCTAGTTGACTCAGCACTGTCCTTCATAGGAAGTGTGGACAGGATATTGTCTGGCTTATTGCCCATCTCCCACTCCCAGCCTTACCCTAACTTAGCCATATACTGTAGGAGGCAGTATGCAAGGTTTAACTTAAAAGTAGTGTAAAATCCCAACTGTAGCTTGTCTGATATCCAGGTTCCCCAAAAGTATGAAATCAGAATAAGTGACCAGCTCCAAAGAAAAGAAGAATAGACAACTGTAAGAATAGCATTCATATGCTATATTTTGCGTTATATTAGAGGAATGAGTTTAAAAAGAAAGGCTATTTATATAAGGAATTTTAATTCATAATACTTTATGAAAGGCCTCTAATTTGACTACATGTCTAATATTGATTTAAGCAAATTAAGTTAAAGAGAAAAAAAGGAATGATTTAAGTTAAAAGGCAAGAACAGGAAGTTGTTCAAACATTTACTGTATTAAGTGATCAGTTATAAAACAACATCAGCACATATAATATTGTACATTATGACACCATAATTTTATACAATATAAAATACACAAATATACCTACACACATACATAACATGCACACATTACATTCTTTTTCAAGACTACTAGTATAAACACTGAACCTTTCCCCATCAGTTTCTTAATAAAGCACTTAAAGTAACCACAACTTGTTACTTTTAAAGAGTATGTATTTTTATATTGCACAATACTTTTGTTTTTTAAATTTAAAAACATTCAAATTATGTAAAACAAGTAGCTTATCTTAAAAGCTTGGTTTTTCCTACCATGATATATAAAAATATGTAAAATAAAACTTTAATTTAATAAATAACATTCATGTACTGTAAATCCATAAGGTGAATAAAACTCAAAATTAAAATAAAATGTTAATTGGGGGACTATGATTATTAAAATGTTTAGGAGGCTTCACTGATGATATTCTTGAAGTTAGGCCAAATCCCTTAAGAGTAAATGAATGGAAACCAAAAAAACCAGTCACACACACACAAGAAATGTGGCAAGAAAGGTTTGGTTAAATGAGAAGTTAGCAAAATGAAATCTACTAACATGAATCAATTAAGAAGTTTTTGTTTTTTTTTAAAGAAAATCAAAGACTGGAATTTCCAAAGTACAGATGAAAAGTCAAAGACAGTATGATTGAAGTAAAGTAAATGTTCATAACAAAGATTATTTGCATGTTAGTGGATAAGTGGGTGATTTCTGGAGCTGTAAACTCAGTTACTAAAGAGTTGAGAGAAGCACCGCTTTCATCACTGCTAAATGCAACCATTCAGCCAAGTTCTAAAATGAGAAATGTTCTTGTCGCAAGGAAAATGCTGCTCAGCCGTTTATTGCTTTTTTATTCTGAAGTTTTTTTCTTCCTATTTAAGAAACGTAGGGAAAGCAACTTCAGATGCTTATTTTTATCTGTAAACATCCAGAAAAAAAAGCATTAAATAAATAACAGAACACTTTTTTTGTTTTTGTTTTCCTTTTGACTGTACCTCTATCTGGAGAATTTAGTAAAGTTGCAGATGAAGAGGAGAGCCGCTTGCTAATGACGGGATCAACATGTTTCGAAAGATTCATGGTGGAAACTGACCGCCTGTCTGGATCTAAAACAAATGGAGATAATGCTAATTGACAGCCAGCATGCAGGATTGCAATTTCCTAGTTCGCTGAAAAATGGAAAAACCAGGACCGGATGCTTTTAGCTCTATCCCTAGATCTTTTGTGATAGCACAGTTTTCCAAGTGGACATTTGAAAGGTAACTTAAAGGGTAGAAATAAAATCATTTTTCTTATGGGATAAAATAAATATTCAGCTCACCAGTTTGTCAGCCAGGGAAATTCAAGCATGTTATAACATGACGAATGAAGGGCAGTGGAGGGCAATTAAAACCATGGAGGCAGACTGTGAAGCAAAGAAAGGGCCATGCATGTGACAGCCTTTACCATTTCCCAAAGCAGGAACAATAGGGGAGACACAGCACTGGTGAAACAGAGTCAACACGAGAAGACAGAGAACACAGGTTCTGCGTATCTGCTGGTAGCTTGGCCCAAAGGGTTATTTGCATCCAGGGCATGAGAGTTCATTATAGGAAAACAGATTAATAAGAAAGAAGAGGAAGCACTACAGCATGTCTTTCTAAAAAGTCTACTGATAACCATATCTTTAAGCCTAGAACATAGGGTTTAGTATGGTTTACAAAGGCAGAAACAGTCCACAAACTTGCCTGACAAAAAGGACGGTAATAGGAAGAAAATCAGAATTCCTTCCTTTAAGTATATTAACAATCTTGTTCATCCTGCAGTCGAGTAATTTTGGAGCAATTCTTAAAGTTCAAGTCAGAAGAGAAATAGCAGTTACTTAAAAGGCAAAAATCAACTCTATTAGTTTGCTGTCTGTGCAGTGGAACCAAGTTTAACAGTACTTGGTAGTATAAATCATATTCCCCGAATAAAATTGTGTAGATTAAAAGTCTAAAAATATCATCATATTTATTTAGGAGGCAGGTAGATGGTCTATAATAGCCAAAGGTAATGGGGGTTTGCCATATTTTGCTTTACTTTCTATAATTCACATCTTCTAAAACTAAAAACAAACCAAAATATTCCTTGTGGGAGAAAGTCCTTCAAAACCTACCCTGTTTTCCCAAAAATAAGACAGTGTCTTATATTAATTTTTGCTCCCAAAGATGGGCTAGATCTTATTTTCGGGGGGTGCCTTATATTACAGCGAGTAGGTCTTATTTTCAGGGGATGTCTTACTTTCGGGGAAACAGGGTAGTTGCTGTTGGTCTAACTAACCTTGTACACATTTTACAGTAAACTTTCCCCCACATAATAACCATTTTTGGCCATTATTTACAGTATAGAGGGAACAAGCGAATCTTCCACCAGCATCAGACATTTCTATCTCCTACTGGGGCTCATTTTATGGTTGAAGCATTTAGTTATTTAAAAAAAAATCCAAACATCATTTCTGTGACTACAATTTATTTATACTTAACTGATGGGCTCTTGGAGTGTTCCTAACATAAAAATTCAGGATAAAATGTCAAAAGGAACACCATAATTATGAGGTCCAAGCACACAAGGAAGGATAATGAAAGATAATTTCAGGTGATTTTATAGCAATCTATTTTCTGATATTGCTTTATATGTTAAGCTCTAATTAGCGAAAAATTGTGTCTATAAGCAGGCCTATCCTGCATGGTTAAAATTATGGGGGTATAATATATATTTATTATATTACTTTATACATAGTAAGATACTTTTTAATCATTTCTTTTTCTCACAGAACCAAACACAAATTCACGAAAGGACTTTGGACGAACTGGCTTAAACATTAGTACAGGGTTTACAAGCCAGTGCTAGTTGATGTGGGAGCAGTCAAGATAACACACCGATTTAATCTGATTAAATTTATTTTCTAGGACCTGTTTGTTGGTCAGTGAAACTGAATGAGTACACCAGGAGTCGGGCATTGCTGTATAGTAAGGGGGTACTCAAAACGAGGAAGATCTGGTCGTTGCTCTTGAGGTCACCGCAGATCATTTTGACCTTTGAGAATTTTGGTGTGTTCCCATTATTCCCAACCTTCTCTTGTCTATGTAGCAGCAATTTTCTCTCATCCTCAGCCCTTATAAAAACGAATTTTATCCAACAGTTTACATTCTCTTGTTCTGAGTGGCAGTACTAACAGTCATTTATTCAACTCTGAGTGCAAAAGCAAGAGTTAAAGCTAGGGAACTGTATTTCCCTTCAAAGAAAATTTGTAACAAAGTATACTTCTGCCTATGCATGAAAAACAAAGCCACGTAAAAGAAAAATAGTAAGGTTATAAAAATATGTACCATGACAGCTTTTCTACATGGAACATATGTGTAAAACTATCCCTAGAGTGAAACATCATCTGTAAATGATCCTAAAAATCATAGACTTGATAGGTGGCCCCACCAAATAAGAGCCAAGAAAACTACTTTCAATTTTGATTCACTCTGACAGAAAAGTAAATTGTGGTAGAACGATATTAGACTTTTTTTTTTTTTTAACATGAAGGGGTTATAAAAATACACTAAATGTCAGAAATGAAAGAGAATAGAGCAAACAAACAAAAGTCCATTAACATTTAGATTACAACTACAGGTGGCTACACAAGGAGGGAATGGGAATGGGGAGGGGAAACCAAACCGGATATGCTTTGATTCTAGGTAATTCATTCGTTAAAAAAAAAAACCACCATTTTTAAAAAGTCTTATCTGAAAATGATTATTTAAGGAGAAAGTAAATATATCACATGTAATTATTTCAACAGCTTCAAGTCACCTGAGTTATATTATCACACTTAAGAAACACTGTGCTATCTCCCAGATCTCGGTCTACGCAATAGGCTAGTAAGCAAGCATTATGACTAAGATGGTGATGATCCAGCTACTGATGAACTCTGGCCCTAGGACTGAGGTGCTAGCTACAGGCCAGCCAATCAGCAATCACAGGGAGGTCTGTACCAGGCTTTCTAGTACCACCCAAAGTTGTGAAGTGGTGGTCCAGGCCTGCTAAATAGAGAAAGGTGAATGATGATTCAACAAAACCACCTGGGGACAGAATGCAAGACAATGACTTTTCAAAGTAAATTAAAAAAAAGAGGCTATCAGACTCACACAAATGAAAAAGAACTGACACACTATATAAAATTCAAGGTGGATTGAATTTACAGTACAAAAATAAGGCCTTTCACTAATTCCAAATTTCAGTATTCTCATGTCTATTTAAAATCAAGGGAATAGCTAAGACATCTACTATTTGTAGCCTCAAAACCTGTACTTTGTCTTACAGAGCTAGTGTTGCATACGTTTAGGGTCAGACTACATAAGCCCATAGTATTGTTTTAATTAGTCTAGTGTAAAAGGTAAAACTGACGAACCAATTTCATAATTCTGAAACCCTGTGTAAATTAATTAAACTAATGTAGACCTGAAACTAGACCTGAAACTGTTTATTTAGAAGCATTGCATAGATTTCTCTCTCCTCAAGGACTTTTATAACAAATGAGAAAAGCAGTCTATGTTAAGGGGAGAATCTTATCTTCTTACCTCCATCACCCTCTTATCCTCAAACAGTAGAAGCATCATTTAATTGTAGTGTCATTGTTTCAGCGGGATTTTTGTTTGGCAAACACAGAAGGAAAAAGAAGCAACTGCACTGCTCAGGAGAAACAAAGAAGGGGCTGTGGAAGTGGTCACCGCCTGAGTACCTGTGCTGTGAACGCTGGGGCTCGCATGGAGAGGGCCTCCCCACGACCATCGGTTATGCTTCTGTTTTGGCTTCTGGCTCCTTTCCATTGTACGTCGTACAACAGCTTCATGGCGCTCCTTAAATGGAACAGAGCAGCTGATGATTAGATTCAACCTGATTGTTTGAGGTTTCTTTAAATATATATTTTTTAAATTGATTCGATAGAAAAAGAGAATAGAGAGAGAGAAACAATGATCTATTGCTCCACCTACTGATGCACTCATTGGTTGCTTCTTGTATGTGCCCTGACCTGAGATCAAACCCGAAACCTGGACGTATTGGGACAATGCTCTAACCAGTGGTCGGCAAACTCATTAGTCAACGGAGCCAAATATCAACAGTACAACGATTGAAATTTCTTTTGAGAGCCAATTTTTCTTAAGCTTAAACTTCTTCTAATGCCACTTCTACAAAATAGACTCGCCCAGGCTGTGGTATTTTGTGGAAGAGCCACACTCAAGGGGCCAAAGAGCCGCATGTGGCTCATGAGCAGCGGTTTGCTGACCACTGCTCTAACCAATTGAGCTACTCAGCCAGAGCAAGGCTTCTTTAACTTAAGACAGAGTGAGGAGGAGTACTTGACCTCAGTACTCCTAATCTATTTTCTAACATCTAGGAAATAGATTTTTTAAAAAGATGTTTTTATTGACCTTTTGAAAAAATGTTTTTGTTGATTTGAGGGGGGGGGTAAAAGAGGGAGAGGGGGGAGAGAGAGAGAGAGACATTGATCAGTTGCCTCCTGCATACACCTGATCAGGGATTGAACCTGAAACCTGAGTATATGCCCTGATCGGGGGGGGGGGGGGGGGTAGTCAACTGGTAACCTTTAGATGCATTCAACCAACTGAGCCACCCTGGCCAGGGTTACACCTTATCTTAAAGTGAAAATATTATCAACCTGAGATGGTTCTTGCAATCATTAGGAGCCAGTTGAAAAAGCCCACTGCATACAGTAGGCACCTAACAAATGATCTTTATTATTACTCCTGGGAATGTGATGCTTTCACAGTAGTGCAGGCCTTACTTTACAGAGATATTAAACACATGTGGTACCATGCCTAAACAGTGGAATTTAGAATCTGATTCCACAACTTACTGAGTTGTATAACCTTGCTATTTTACCCATTCTAAGTCTATATTTCCATTTTTGCCAAGATTCAAGGGTTGGATAGTGATAAATGAGACATTCTAGCATGTGAAAATGTTTGTCGATGGTAAATCCCTAAAAACCCAATGACTTGGCCTGAGTGGTTTGGCTTAGTGGGTAGAGTGTTGGCCTGTGGACTGAAGGGTCTCAGATTTGATTCCGGTCAAGGGCACATACTTGATCCCCTGAAGGGTTGCAGGCTTGATTCCCAGCACCATTCAGCACACATGTGGGAGGCAACCAATTGATGTGCCTCTCTCAGATTGATGTTTCTCTCTCTCTGTCTTTTCCCCTCCCTTCCACACCCTCTGAAAAATCAATGGAGAAACTATCCTTGGGTGAGAATTAACAACAACAACAAAAAACCCCCCACAAACAAACAAAAAACTAAATCCAATGACTTGGAGTGGTCTTGATATTTCAGTATAGATTAACTGAACATAAAGAAGTTATAGGTTTAGAGCAGGGGTCGGCAAACTCATTAGTCAACAGAGCCACATGTGGCTCGAGAGCCACAGTTTTCTGACCACTGGTCTAGAGCATAGAAAATGGGCTTTTAAAGTTTCTGTAGAAATAGGAACAAGCACATCATTCTCTACAAGACTTCCACAGCCCAACCTCCTTCCATACTGTGTCTGTCTGCCCAGCTGCTTACTCTGAGACAATTTTGCCATGCGTCTCAGCACCTTAATGGGAAGTTTCACAGCAAGTCTGCTGCATTTCTGCAACAGATGCACCTCTCCCCCCATTTCCCAAAGTGACGCCTTACTTTGTCCTCCTCTAGTCTCTGCCTTCGCTTTTCCTCCACAGCAGCCCTCCTCCGCTCCTCCTTCAGCCTCTGTTCTTCCAACTTCTTCTTCCTCTCTTCCAGGTGCTTTTCGTAGTGCTGCCTGGCTCGCTCCTCTTTTTCTAACCAGAGTATTTCTCTTGCAGCTAGGAAGAAAGACAAGGCGAATCAAACACAGGCAGCTTCAACACTTGAATAGTTAGGGGTGTGTAAGTGGTGTGCACTTAACACATATGGATTCTTCTGTTTTGTAGTAACCAAGCTGGCCTGTGCTTTCTTCAAATTTTCAGGAAAAAGTACTGTGGTTAATTTTTAGCATTATTTCTTATGCTAACAATGAAGTTGAAGAAGATGAATGGAATTCTGCTCTTTGGGAATTCCTACAGTCTTCTTGTTTGATATACATGTTGTCCCCAAAAACGTAGGTACACTTTGAATAATTATCAATTACCATGGGTTAAACCTGAAAAGAAGGGAACATCAATTGAGCTATCAGCTGATAAAGTATATATACATTTTGGGAGGATGACCTGTATTATTACAATATATATATCATATGCTCTGCTCTCAATTCTGACAGTGATAAGATGCCCTAAAAACCAATAGCACTATCCATCTCTCTCTTTTTTAAAAATGAAATATTCTTCAGATTGAAAATGTGACTACATTTGTTTCAATACAACATTGGTTCTCTGACAGAATTAAAAGGACTTGGGAGAAAATCCCAAAGATTGACAGTTAATAAAAGGTATATTAAATGCTTCACAGATATATCATACTGAGTCAGATAAGCAATGTGAGGGGCCAGATCAGCAACTGATCTTGTGTCTGAAGAGTTCATAACCTAGTTAGAGAAGAAAACATCACGAAATGAACAGAACACAGAATTCAAAAAATAGTGTTCAGTGACAAAATGCTTCTTTTCTTCCTTACGTATACATGTTCTTTCCTCCTGTTAGGAGAAAATATACAAAACTAATTTTTTGAGCCATGATAGCTAAACACATCTTTAATATGAGTTACTAAAATTGTAGACAAAAGTATCCAAACAAAATTTAAAGCATAAACCCTGAAACCTGTGGATATGCAATATTATACATCTATTTCTTAACACTTAGCTTGCCAACTATGTTGTCTTTGACTTTTATATCCTGCTTTGAGGAATGTTTCAGATTCTTTGGGGACATTTATGAATGTAATATATCCCTTTTCTGTAGAAAATCCAAAAGCCAACAAGATAAAATAAGAGATAAACATTTTTATGAAATATTAAATATCTTTAAAAATGGTAAGGTAAAATAAGAGTTAATTCACAGATTGATTTCCCTTAAGTATGTTTTTCATCAGACTACTTTTTTGCTCCTGGGAATGTGATGCTCATGATTATTTATTTTACTATTTCCTCATTAAATTTCAAGTCCCCTGATTTCTCAAGTCCTACCTACACTTGGCCTTAATATTATTTGGCCTTACTCTGCAATGCTCTCCATAGCAGCCATTTCATTCTTAAAATAGACCTGTCTTCTTACTATACCTTTCAAACAAACCATGTTTCACCCATATCTTTGTTGTGAGTTATTTAACCTTTTTATGCCTCACTACTGTTAGGATAAATTGTGGATAAGTACAGGCCCTTCCTCATAGATTTACTATGAGGATTAAAAGAATAATTTCACTTAACACAGAGTAGTTCTCTGCACTTAGTAAACTTTCAAGAAATATTAGTTATGACTGTCATCTTTGTCACTATCATCATCATCATGATTTCAATCCAGAAAATTAAATTTGGTTCTTAAGGTTGTGTTATCTCAATAGAAATAGACATTATTACAATTATAATTACTATTTATTTATTTATATTGTCTAAATTTTTACATATGTTTCCTTTTCCCCCAATTGACCCCCACCCCTCAGTCATTCCCACCCTGGGAACCTCCGCCCCAGTGTCTGTGTCCATTGGTTATGCTGATCTGCATGCATATAAGTCCTTTGGTTGCTCTCAAACCTCTCCCCCACCCCCACCCCTTGTCTCTGGATCTATTCTTGTTCATCAAATTATGTTGATCATTATACCCACATATGAGTGAGGTCATGTGATATTTATCCTTCTCTGACTGGCTTATTTTGCTTAGCATAATGCTCTCCAGTTCCATCCATGCTGTTGCAAATGGTAAAAGCTCCTTCTTTTTTATAGCAGCATAGTATTCCATTGTGATGTACCGCAGTTTTCCAATCCACGCATCTGCTGATGGGCACTTAGATTGTTTCCAAATCTTAGCTACTGTAAATTATGCTGCTATGAACACAGGGGTGCATATATCCTTTCTGATTGGTGTTTCTAGTTTCTGGGGATATAGTCCTAGAAGTGGGATCACTGGGTCAAATGGGAGTTCCATTTTTAACTTTTTTGAGGAAACTCCATACTGTCTTCCACAGTGACTGCACCAGTGTGCATTCCCACCAGCAGTGCAGGACAATTATAATTACTTTTAACCCAAATAATCTTTTAAAGGAAGAACATATCTTTATCCACTAAACTCTTATCAAGTGCCACTTCTATTTTTTTTCTACCAGGAAGTCAAGATCCTATTGCAGAGCCTTCTTTAAATAACTGTCTTTTTTTGTTAAACAGTCATACAGAGAATAGGCAAACAATGGTGAAATAAGCAAACAACACTTTCATATTATTTCAGACTATGCTGGTGAGTGCTAGAATTATTACCAAGTACAGATCATGCAACTTTTTAAAACTGAAGTATAACATGTAAAATATTTCAATATTTAAATAAGAATTTAAAAGTTAATTTATCCTAAGAGGTTTAGATATTTAAAATATCTTCTAAGGATGCCAGATAATGTGAAAGTCTTACATCATTAAAAACGATATTTCTGAACACAAGAAAAAAAAAATCAACCACTGCTGTGGATTGAAATGTGCTCAGCCCCCACCCCCACCCCTCCATTCATATGTTGAAACCCTAACTACCCAATATGACTGCACTTGGTGACAGGGCCTTTAGGAGGTAAAAAGAGGTCATAAGGGTAGGGCCCTAATCCAATAGGATTTGAGGCCTTAAAAGAAGAGAGCCCAAGTGCTCTCTGCACCCTACTCTGCATGTTCAGATGCTCATTTGAGAACAAAGCAGCCTTCTGCAAGCCAGGAAGAGAGCACTCATCAGAAACTGAACCCTGCTGGAACCTTGATCTCAAACTTTCCAACCTCCAGAACGGTGAGAAAATAAATTTCTGTTGTTTTAAGCCACCCAATCTATGGTATTTTGTTATGGCAACCTGAGCAGACAACTCATTCAGTATTTAAGTAATTAACAATCACTAATTCCTTAGAGGCAGCTCTATAAAAGTGTAATAACATGTCCAAAAAGGAACTACGATGAATATTATTAAACTTTACTCATGTGAAGTTAATATTCCCCCATCCAATTCTGGGATCATAATATAAAAAGTAATGAAAACCCACTATAGCCCCTGAAATACTGGACATTAACACGTCAGTCTCACCTTTGAGCTGCTGCCACCAGGATTATATTTTAACTAGTGGCCTGGTGGTATACAAAATTCATGCGGGGGGGGGGGGGGGGGGGCTGGTCCTCAGCCCAGCCTGCACCCTCTTCAATCTGGAACCCTTTGAAGGATGACCTGCTGCTGGTTTATAGTGATTGGGCCTAAACCAGCAGTTGGACATCCCTCTCACAATCCGGGACTGCTGGCTCCAGCTGCTCACCTGCCTGCCTGCCTGCCTGATTGCCCTTAACCACTCTGCCTGCTGGCCTGCTCACTCCCAACTGCCCTCCACCACTGGCCTGCTCACCCTCACTGCTCCCCTGCTGGCCTGCTCGCCCCCACCTTCCCTCTCCACTGGCCTGCTCACCCCCAACTGCCCCCCTGCTGGCCTACTCAGTCCAAATTGCCCACCCCCTGCTGTCCTGATCACCTCCAACTGACCACCACTGATGGCCTGCTCACCCCCAACTGGCCCCCCTGTCTAGTCTGCTTACCTCCAATGGCCCCTGCCATCCGATCCTGGCCTGATCACCCCCTGGTTTACCCAAGGTCCCAGCCCTTCCTTTTTTTCTTTTTTTCCTTTTAAAAAATTTTTCCAGTGCCTCCTTGAGTGCAGGCCAGAGCCAGCTGGAAGCAAGTGTCTAGGATTTATTTATCTTCTATAATTTATAGCCTTGAGCGGAGGCCAAGGCTGGCCAGGGCGGGCGGGAAGCTTGGCTTCCTCCATTGCTGGGGCAACCCAAATCTCCTACTTGTTCCAGCTCTGTGCCCGGCTGCCATCTTGGTTGGGATAATTGGCATACCCGCTACTGATTGGCTGGTGGGCATGGCTTGGCATAGCAGAGTGATGATTAATTTGCATGTTTCTCTTTTATTAGTGTAGATGACACTGTGACAGTGTGTCAGTGCCACATAAAGGGGAGCTCCACTATCAATCTGGATTCCATTTAGAAACACACAGTGACTTTGGTACTAAAAAAAATAAAAAAATGAAAAGCAGGGCATTGTAGTAGAGAGAGCCAGGGACTTGAGTACACCCACCCCCATCCTGCTTCTGAACAAGAAGTGACTTCTGTGGTCCTGTCTGTCCCCTCAGATGGTTATGGTGCCATCTTCCTGAGAGAGTGACAGGTGGGTCCACGGTAACATACAGAGCACTTAGCACAGTGCCAGATATGTCGTAGGGACTCAATACATGTAGGTAATTATAATGAGTGAATCTTTTTGATGGTCATATTAATTCCTGTCCTACTGCTAGAGAGAAAATTCAGCTAATGGGAATAACACAAGTGGGACAGAGAACTCAAGTGGTGCATTCTGCACTCATAGGCTGGGCGGACTCCCCATTCAGTCACATTCAATAATCCACTGCCTGGTCTGTTCCTTCTGCACAGGCTTACCTTTGTGTAGGTGGAGTAAAAATTTCACTATAAAGTGAAGGAAAGAAAGCCATGCCACTCAGAGAACAGAGTAATATTATCACTTAATCTCTGACACACATACAGCTGCTGTCCTAGTTTCATACTGAGATGTACAAGGATATAAATAGGTTACAGGTAACACTGGGTACCAGAATAGCCAGTAATATCCTGAAGAGCCAGAAAATGATAATATCTGAGTTCAGGTACAGATTCTGTCAATGATCCTGTGTGACCTTGCGGAAATTACCTAACCTATCTGACTCTAAATTAGAGAGTGTGTACAAAGAAATCTCCAAGCTCTTTTCAGAGACCAAAGTGCTAACCATTACACCATGGAACCATATGTTCCAAGCTCTTTTCAATTAACTCCCATGACTCAACATTTTGTTTTCACCTTTGAGGACACGTGTGGGAATATAGTTAGGTTTCTCTTTTACTTGCTTTTTATGTTAAAATTTTATATCTTTGTTCTGAATGTTAATAATGATTAATTACATTCAAGTAAATTTCATTTTAATACTGCTTTGAAAACACTGACTACATGTGTTAAATAATAACTCTTAAGGGGGAAAAAAAAGGAATCTAATGGCTATACCTACATCATTAACCCTAGGGAGGAGGCTGTGGAATGGAAAAATAAGAAGAGCATCTGTGCAAGAAATACTGATTAATTTCATTTAATAGTCAAGAAATGAGAATGAAAGGTAATCACCAGTAGTATAGAAAACTACAGCACTACTTTCACATTCATAAGGAAAATCATGGAAATTCAATGTTTGTATCAAACCAACCCCTACCACTAAAGCTAATCCTCCAACAACAAAGGAAATAAATAAAGTTAAAAAATAATCTAAAATGAATAAAATCAAGCCTATTACTTATGACTGAAATTTTTAGACCAGGCCAAAACAAAAACATGAAGTTATTTGTTGTTGTTATTGTTTTTTAAACTTACAACAAAGTGTCAAATAAAGTATGAAAATAATGAGCAAATAGCTACCAGGCAGGTAAAAACAATGAAATAAATGTAGGAATAGTACTACTAGACAAAATGGAATTGAAGATCAAATGAGGGGAAAAAACCCCTCAAAGGAGTTAAATAGCTCTCCCAAGATCACATTATCTAAAAGAATTGCAATTTTCCTTCAGCTCTGATTCCAAAGTCTATACTCTCAGGTACCACACAATACTTCCTCCAGAGTCACTCACATCTGCCTGCCTAAAATTTCCAACTGAATTTCCCAGTCAGATCCATCACATAACTGTACTGATTAACTGCATATTCATCCTTATCTCAAACCAGAACCTGCTGTTTTCTATATTGGTAACATATTCACTTAACCTCCAAAAGGTCCTCCCCAATTTCTCCCTCATAAAATCAATTATATCTCAGCAAAGCAGTTTTTTAAACAAAATTTTTCCTTCATAGATGCTTCAACCTAACTCAACACATCTGAACAAATGATCTTATCATTTTACATCAGAACTATCTCTAGAACTTTGTATCTTCTCTCAATCTTCTCTCCTGGAGGCTAATGGGACTGAGGTGCTGGAAGACTTTCCTTATACAATGGGCTAAAGGATTTGGAGATAAGAGAGCCACACAGGGTCAAACCTTCTTATCTTCAGGGCTATCATCATCATCATCATCATCATCATCATCATCATCATCATGGTGAGATGTCTTCCCCTTTTACTTTGTTCTGACACCCACATGATTTACAGGTATTATCTTCACAGTCACTCTATGAGTAGACACTGCTATTAAACTTTTTATTATGAGAAGTCTGGGACACAGAGAGGTGAAGTAACCTGCCTGACATCTCACAATAAGCCAGTAGTGGAACTGGAATTCAAACTCTGGACTGTCTGACTCTCGAAGCACACAATGAGCCATTATGCTAAAGACATGATTTGGAACACCTCCCTATGACTAAAGCTCCTCCTCTAAATTGGGACAAGTTGGTCATCCTTTGGGAAGATCCCCACCTCCTAATGTCACTCTTAGTCTTTATCATCATCTCTTTGTAAGACCCTTTACTTTTCAGATTTTAGATCTTTCAGCCTTCAAAGCAAAGTAAATTTGAAAAGCAAATAATGTCTGCTTAGTCATGATGATTCATTTTATGTTAAAGCTTCAGCTTCTGAGTTACCTAACTCATCCTATAACAAGCATCTATTCTTTTCAGCCCTGAGCCTGCCTCATGATACAGCTCCTTTGGTATGTGCTGATGTCCATATCCCTCCCACTATCGTGTATTCAGATCCTTTAGGTGCTCATAACCTGCCTGACAGCCTTAGGAGCGTTTGTGTCATACATTCATTAAGTGATAACTTCAGGAGACCAAATGCCAAGATTGACCATAGATCTGCCCAAGTTTTGTCCACTAGAAATTTGGATTAGAAAGACTGCTTTCCCAAAGCCCAGCCATTTTTATTTATTTATTTATTAGTTTTTATTTTTGGTGCAGATTCTGTCAAAAGCAATTACTGTCCTAATCAAATAATATGAAATATGAAATCAGGGGCAGTGCCATTTATGACTGTAATCAAGAGGCTCAAGCATTCCTGGTTAATTACTAATTAACCCTAACTTTCCTATCAACGTTTTTGAGATAAACATTCTAAGTCAGATTAAAACGATCATTTATTACTTGTATACACTCTTATTATTAATATACTGCTGTCCCCGAGTTGACAACCTATTGACATTAGAAAGGGAAAAAAAGGAAAAGTCAAAAAGTTGTGACTAGATGGAAAGGAACTCTGGTGAAATTATCTGAGAAAAAAACAAAAACAAAACCCAAATATAATTTAATTGACATAGGTTTGAAGGTCAAATTCCTTTGTCTATTATATTATTGTTGTTTCTAATACATTATGATACATCTTTATAGTTTTGAACTTAGCTATAAAAACCAATATAAATGGACTGAATGACAGAATCTATTAGCTCAAAATTTTCATCATGAGCTATATGAGTCAATCACATAATCCTTTGATTTTATAGAATCCCTGAAAGTCCTGTAGGGAATGTGACTCTAATGATATCAGTAATTTGTATCACCTTCCAAAAGGGAAACCCTGAATCTCCCTAAACACAGAAGACTATTTGTGTGGTAAACATTCTCCTTAATTTTGTCAGCATACTATAGGACTATTGCTTTTTATAATAACATATATGAAGAACATGTAGTTTTAAGACACAACTATTTGAGATTACCTTTGTATATTTGTTCCTCTAGAATAAGAATTTAAGACTTGCTTAAGAATAAGAATTCAAGACCTGTTTGACTTAACAATTATAAAGACAGGCATTACCTGATAATTTGGCAATGCCTTAACTAATTTGCAGTACACCTGCTGTATTCATCTTTAACTATATTCAAGTTCACAGACTTACTATGCATTTAACATTCAACAAGTAATTGTTAGACACTGACTATGTGTTCTCGGTACTAAGCTATAGAAATAAAATAATGACAGTCCTTTTTCTTATGGAGCTTATATTCCAGTGGGGGCAGACAGACATATATGGAATGTGTACATGCTTACATGTTGACACTGTTGAAAAATAGAGAGTGCTAGTGTGAAGTCTGAGTGAAGAAAGGCCTCCCTGAAAAGATGGCATTTAAACCACACCTGAAGCCGAAACCGGTTTGGCTCAGTGGATAGAGCGTCGGACTGCGGACTGAAAGGTCCCGGGTTCGATCCCAGTCAAGGGCATGTACCTTGTCTGCGGGCACATCCCCAGTAGGGGGCATGCAAGAGGCAGCTGATCGATGTTTCTCTCTCATCGATGTTTATGACTTTCTATCCCTCTCCTTTCCGGTCTGTAAAAAATCAATAAAATATTAAAATCAAAACAAAACAACAACAAAAAAACAACAAAAAAACACCACACCTGAAGGAGGAGAGGGAATGAGTTATGAAGGTGGAAGCATTCCAGCTAGGACACAGCAATGTAAGTTCCAGAAGGTTGATTTTTTCACTTCAATATTCCTGGTCCTGGCTCAATAGTAACCACACATTAACTATTTGTTGAACAAGTAAGTAAACTACAATAGCATGAAACTGCTAAAAAATATATATATATTAGAATGGTGATGGTTAGTTTTCCTTTAAGCTATGTAGAATAAAAAACAATTATACTGTTACATAAATTCTACATCTCTGATCATCATAAATGTTTTTGAAGAAAATGATAACCAGGATCTATTCCTAGTTCACATAGACAGAATTATGTACTCAGTGGACCGCAAGACTGACAAATGATCAAGGTAATGAAATTTTCTCAAAAAGTTGTCAAAAACTGCTTGCATTTTCTCCTCTCACTGTGTCACAGGGAGCAGGCACTCGGCACTCTTGCATCGCACTTGAGTGGGGAAGTAGTCTCACGTTTCCTTCACATGAGGGTTGCACACATGCCCAGCTCTGCAATCTCAGGAAGTCCACTGCCAGCTTGGAGGGCACAGGGATTGGTGTCACTTAACACCATCACCATTTGTAGAGGACTTTTAACATGACAATGTCACTACTTGCTGAGGAATTTTAACAGGGATCTTGGTGACCCGGTACAAATTAAAAACATGCTTAAACAGCTGACATGGCAGAAAGAAAAGAGGGCCTATTAACTACTCCATTTTTCTAGTTTCTTTCGGTTCCTTCCTTAAGCTAAAAATAAAATAAGTGACATTGTATTAAATAAATTACTTTATTTGATAAGCCCAGACAATAAAAAGTACAACCACTGTTTTAATTTGCTACTAAAATGTGATAATACATAGTGAAGTATTTGGAACACTTCTTAAAAAACATTGATATTACTCTTTATGAATAATGTTAAGGTAATGTTAATATTATTTATTTAATAAATTAAAAACTAGGGTTAAAATCAAGAAAATAAAATCAGTAAATATTTATTACACATCTGTTTATATTTAGCACTGTGCCATATAGTAGCATAGGAAGAATTGGAAAGTAATGGTCATATTCTTTAAAAGCTTAAAATATAAATAGCTATGGAGGTCTATAAAATCTAACTAGAAAAAGCTCAGTAGAGTATAAAAAGGTGAAAGATAATGAAGACTAAGAAGGTCTCAAAAAGAAAGACTGGTACTAACTGTGACAGAGCTCGACTGATGATGTACATCAATCAGACAGATTTGGTGACTGAAATAAAAATGCATTAAGGCCTGGACGGATGACAGCAGAGGCAGTCAATTTAAAGTCATGGATCTGAGATTTATGCTGAAGACAGAGGAAGCTAGTCTTATGAATAAATGAATTAAAGATAAAGGAAGTGTGGCAACTTGCACTTACATACTGGGCTAGAGAGCTGGAGCCTGAGCTAGAGGACTAGGCTGAGTCCAGATTGATCACTGGTAGCTACAAGTGACTCAACAGGCCAGTGTGGAGACTGGTCAGTGCACAGCATTGAGCCACCATGGAAGAGAGAATGTTTTAGTCTTCAAAAATCCCCAATACTAGCACAGGTAGAGAGTTACCAGTTCCTCTAGCAGCACCAGAAGTATCAAAAATAGCTAAAAGGAATAATTTTGGGGTCCCCCCAAAATACTGGTGCAATTGATTGGAAGAGAAAAGTGACCCAAAGAAGTAAATTTTGGAATGAAAGTTGCTGAACGATTTAGTTGTATAGAAGGCGAGTTTCAGATAATAGGTATACATCGACTGCTTTATGAGTAGCTGGAGATGTTGAAACCATTTGAATAAATAAGATTTTCCCCCTTAGGAAAAAACAAAGTTAAAGTTTAGAAGAGAGATGGCAAAAAAGATGCAGAAGTCAAGAGGGAGAAGTTTGAAGAAATGGCCTGAATAGAGTCAGATGGAATAGAATGGTTGTGCGATTCCTTCATGTATAAATTTTTTAAGGCAGACAATTAATGCTTTCAGAGTCCAAATGTTCAACCAAAGAGAGAGAATAATCCCAAACATGAAGATTTATGCCTGCTTTTATATGATAAAAATGGAACGATAATGTAGAAAGAGTTGGCCACATGACATAATCCTACCATAAAAGCATTGAAGCATGACTCAGAGGTTTAACACACAGAAAGTCATTAATAGGGCCTCCCATTTGCAATCAGTACAAACATGATATGCCACCAAAAAAACAAACAAAACAAAAAGACCTTTAGTCTATCTTGCTTTTTTAAAAACTGTGGATTAAAAAGAATCTTTCAATGTTAATTTCAACCTACATCCAACAGTGAATAATCAGTTTCACTGCCCAATCACTTTAAATTTTGCTTTGTTGGAATTTCTGGAATGAATTCCCCCTCCTTTTTTTTTCTTTTCTAACTTGGAAAGCTTAAAATTTGAAAGCTTTGTAATACTGATGTTACCAACTATTTTTTTTTTTTGTTTTCAAAAAAGCACATTCCAAAGATCTGCTATTTAGTGACAGGCATCTCTCATCCCCTTTAAAAAAAAAATTCAACTGCTCCTATAGCTTCTGCAAAGCACAGTTTATGGGTAGTTCATCGGGTGTGCCCTTAGATTTTCTTTTAGTGCTAAAGATTTTTTTAGAAATTAGCCTTATGTATTCAAAGACACAGCATAAATTAGATGCTAGACTTTACATGGCTCTTTACGAATGCATGTAGTGCATTTGCAGAATGTTTACTTGTATATTTAGGAAGATTCCAGGGAGCCTCTCAAGACTTAGTTTCTACTATGATGGTTTAAGTGGAAAAGAATAAACAAAATGACACTTACAAAATTTAAAAATACAATGCGACTAATGCAAATAAAAAATTGGAACTTATCTATTTCATTAACATCATGATTGTTAACAACAACACAGATGAGATCAGACTTAAGGAAAACTATATTTAACTTGGCAGGGTGAAGAAGAGACAAGTAAAATTGCAATATTGGGGTAATACAATAATCTGAAAATTACTTTGACCCATATAATAAGCTGAGGAGCATTTTGAATCTGTTACCAAATGCTTTCTTTGCATCACTGCCCTCCAGTCCCTGCCTCTTCTCTCTCCCTGGATGACTCTGCTTCACCCTCTAATTGGAAGCTCACGTGGCATCTGACATCCCCAGGCCAGGTTAGGTGCTTCTGTGGTTCTCAGCATCCCTTTGCACACCCCTTCAATATCAGTATTATAATTGCTTTGTGTTCATCTGCATCCTCACTGGACTGCAACTAGCCCATGAGGTCTGAGTCTCTATCTTAACTCACCTTTTTAACACAATACCTGGCAAATAAAAATTATGAATAGATAATTTAATGAGTCATGTTCTGCACCACTGATATGAATTGAAATACGGGACTACATCTTAGAAAAAAGCTAGCCATTTAAAAAAGGTAGGCAATCTGTAGGGAGCATTTATAGGCTCAAAGACATGAGTCATATAACTTTATAGCATAAGAAGTGAAATCATTTTTGTTTATCCAGCATATTCATGCTTCTTACAAAATAACTAATAATACATGGCTTTGAAAGACAAAGAAACCAAAGGGAAAAAGCTAATGTGTAAAAGCTAACTCACAATGGGATTTAAGTCATAAAGGAGTAGGCTGATGCCGTTGAGCTACTTCCACTCAAGCAGACATGAACCCACATTGCAATTCTAATGGGACATTTAATAGTGTAGGACCTGGTCCCACTGGAATGGGTGGAAAGTAGAGATGAAGGATACAAGTGCTAATACGTGGATGGATCCAAAATCAGAGTGCAAATACCAGCCACCCAGGGCAGTCATCAGTTTATTCTTTTTGCTCATCTGGAGCCTCTTCTTGTTTCAGTAACTCTGCCTTTTCCCTCTTTCTCAGTTCTGGTTCACCTGTCAAACCAACCTTGACCAGGGCAGTGGGCACAGTCCACAGACAGCCCTACTCTCCAGGATCCTACCAGCCTGCAGAAACCTACAAGGGACAGGGGACAAGACTGGGCCAAAACTCTAGGCACAGAAAATAGGGGAGTTGTTCACTTCTAGCAAGTCATTGAAATTTGTGTCGAAAAAACGTTGGCAGCAAAAGAAATGACTTCATATGATCATTATGGCAAGGCAGAGAAAGAGGCCTGTGTTCAGAGAGCATAAATAATGCCAATAGACTTTGAAAACCATATTCTAGGGAATTTCACAAATTTCCCAATTGAAACATGAACGCTTACAAAATAGAAAGATTTTTGGCAACCTAAGTCAGCCCTAGTCTTAAAATACCCAGACACTTCAGAAACACAGACATACTGACCAGGCAATTCATCTCCTCAACATACATAAAGAGAGGATCCTGTTTTAACAACTCTGCATAATGGACTGCGAAGTAAAGAAGGAGTTGGCACCAGCATCCTTGTTCAGTGTTCTGGAAGACAATGATCATGATTGCTGAGTGCTCCGATCTTGGTTTCCTGGTAAACTAGTCCTGGGACCCAGCTCTCTAGGTCAGTGGTCGGCAAACTGCAGCTCGCGAACCACATGCGGTTCTTTGGCCCCTTGAGTGTGGCTCTTCCACAAAATACCATGGTCCAGGAGAGTCTATTTTGAAGAAGTGGTGTTAGAAGAAGTTTAAGTTTAAACAATTTGATTCTCAAAAGAAATTTCAGTCGTTGTACTGCTGATATTTGGCTCTGTTGACTAATGAGTTTGCCGACCAGTGCTCTAGGTGATTATATGGCAAAATACTGCAGTTGCTAACTTTTAACAAGGGCCTCATATAAAAAAAAAAGAAAAATCAGAACCCTCAGCATGAGATCTTGTGCTTTTCCTGGCAGCAAAGTGGCAGCATCTGTCTATAAATTCAACAGCAGCATTATTTTAAGATGGAAAGCAGCAAGTGCCCCCATAGCAGTGTCCAGTCTCATAACTGTTCCCATAAAAAAGAACCATAAGCTTACTGTCCTTGCATTTTTTAAGTTGTAAAAAGTAAACCGAGCCATCATGGCTCTCATATATACCCTTCCCCCAGTGTCACATTAAACTGTGATTACAACATAAGAAGATGTGCAAATGACCTTAATTCTAGGCCAGACTTGACCGTCGCTTAAAACCTGGTCCTATGTTTATATCACATACCAAATTCCGTTTCACAATTAATTTACAAAACTCATAAAGGTATGCTAGAGAGCATGGTTATTATAGTGATGTCCATTTGCTTAATGTTAAGTGTCCATTACTCTAAAGGGGAGAAAGTACCATTTCAACAGCAGTGTTCCTGAAAGAGCTAGCGAGGGACAGAAATAACGTACCTAACTGCTTTTCCCGTTCCTCACGCCGCTCCCGGGCCAGTCGCTGCCGGTCATCAACGCGCAGCACAGGTGGAGGGTCTGAAAATGAGATAAAAAAGATGAGAGGAAGAACATATTTTTAAAAATTAATTATATAAGCAGATAAGTATCTTTTTATCCAGTAAACTTGATAAATAATATAATACTACATCTTACAATTTGTACATATGACTATATTTTCAGTGACAGACTTTGCTAGAATTTTTTGAGAATTTCTTAGCTTCTCTCTTCTATTTAAAAACATTATAGTCCTGGCTGGATAGCTCAGTTGGTTAGAGTATCATCCCGATATTCCAGGATTGCATGCTCGATACCTGGTCAGGGCACATACAAGAATCAACCAATAAATGCATAAATAAGTGGAACAACAAATTGATGTTTGTTTCTCTTGCTCTCTCTCTCTCTCTCCCTCAAATCAATCAATCAATATAAAAACATTACAAAGGAGAGTAAATCCTAAGAGTTCTCATCATAGGGAAAAAGATCCTATTTTTCTTGTATCTACAGGGTGTCCCAATAAACATATACTTACAATTTGAGTAATTGTAAAGGCAGTGCTTCTTAAAATACATTTCATTTTAAAAATTGTGCATATATTTTTTCAATACCCGTTATATAAGATGATGAATGTTAAGTAAATGTACTGTGGTAATAATTTCCTAATATATGTAAGTCATTATGTTATACACCTTAAACTTACACAGTGCTACATATCAATTATATCTCAATAAAAATGGGAAATAATAGAGAAGTGTGAGGAGACGAGATCGACCCCAGGACCGAGCAAGGCCCACGTGCTGCTGCATCCTGAGTCCCGCCCAGACGTCCTGCCACATCGCCATCATGCCCAAGAGAAAGGCTGAAAGGGATGCTAAAGGAGATAAAGCCAAGGTGGAGGACGAAACCACAGAGAAGTTCCACCAGGTTATCAGCTAAACCTGCTCTCTGAAGCCAGAGCCCAAGCCTCAAAAGGCACTGCAAAGAAGGGAGAGAAGGTACCGAAAGGGAAAAAGGGGAAAGCTGATGCTGGCAAAGATGGGAATAATCCTGCAGAAAATGGAGATGCCAAGACAGACCAGGCACAGAAGGCTGAAGGTGCTGGAGATGCCAAGTGAAGTGTGTGCATTTTTGATAACTGTGTATTTCTGGTGACTGTACAGTTTGTAATACTATTTTTTATCAAGTTTTATAAAAATGCAGAATTTTGTTTTACTTTTTTTTTTTTAAGCTATGTTGTTAGCACACAGAACACTTCATTGTTATTTTTTGGGGGAAGGACATAATAGTACTAATAGAATGTCTCCAAAGCTGGACTGACATGGTTGTGGGATGGGGGGCGGGGGGAGGTCTTTCCCTTCTAGTTTTGAGAAATTTCCTCTTGGTTCCTGGGAGGAGGGATCTCTTGGTGTTGACACACATTAGCCATCTTGGCACAAATACCTTGTCGTGTGGGAAAACTAAAAGTCGTTTTTATGTCCTTTTCTCCCTCTCCACTTTAAGCACAGATTTTGGCTGTCTTAAGCCCAGAGACCTATTGGGACCTGACCCCAAAAAGTTGATTTCCAGTATGTTGGGCAATCTGGACTTTCCAGTGTCACATTGAGCTGGTATTCTCAAAAGAGCAGCAGTGGATCTATAGATTTTAGATTGTGGATCTATAGATTGATATTCTCTGCCGTTTTCACTTCATTTCCTGAAAGTCAGGGTCAGCTTGTGAAAAGTTGTTAAACAACATGCTTAATGTGAAATGTCAGCCCTCACTCTAAACTTCCCCTGTTCAGAACGTCAGATGAAGACTTCATTGGGTTTTATAGTGGCTTTCTGATTTTGGTAGTTCATTGAAGAAGGGAGTTTGAAAATTGTTGTATACTGTTAACGATTGTCTGCCCATGTCCTGCCTGAAATACCATGATTGTTTATGAAAAGTATCTTTAATAAAGCTGGATACAGTTAAAAAAAAAAGGGAAATAATAAAAATAAAATCAAAAGACACATGGCAAACAATTATATAGAAACATAACACAATTGTAGTCTTTGGCTATTTTCCTCAAACAATATGTATGTATGTTTTGTGTTCCTAAGCTACAGAACTTCTATTATTTTTTATGCTTTAAATGTCTGCTCCTTAATAACAAATAGAATCCCCAGTACAGTTATTCTGAAAAGACATTCGCCATTTGGATATGAGAACCCGGCCTGCAGTCAGATAGACTGAGTTCAGTTCCTGAACTGTCACTCACTCATGGAGCTACTTAGTCACTTCTCTAACTCTCAAGCTATGACATGGGTTTCATGGGTCTTTACTTATTATCTATAAAATAAAGACACAATAGAACCTATCTCACATCATTGTAAGGATTAAATAAAATAATTCTGTACTAATGTTAGCATAGCACCTAGCACTTGGTAAGTCTCAGTAAATTCATTCATTCACTGAACATATGAAAATAATTTAACATTATGACCATCCTGCATTGTTTCCCAATAGACCTAACATTGTCAGAATGAATTAAGTTACTGATTCTCAGAAGGAAAAGTTTTAAGAGAAAATAGAACTTTGGTATAAGTAACTTGCAGTTGTACTCTGCATTCAATCTCCAATCTATGATGATTAAAAAGTACTGTGATCACCCAAACTGGGGCACTTTTAAGAGTGAAAGAGAGTGCTAGTAACATTCTGTCTTCAATGACATGCATACACCAGGACTGTCCTGCACAAACCAGAACTGAAGAATGATTCTTGAAGATCAAGCAAGCCAACCCACATCTGCAAGACTTCTATTTGAATGACTATTTTACGATAATTTCTCTTACGGCTTTGCATTTTACACAGCATTTTCACATATGTTATTTTACTCATCTCACAAATCCTATGAATTAGCCAAGCATTTATTCATTCAATGAAGAGTTATTCTACCTATTTTCCAAGGAGAAAACTGAGGAAAATATGTATGACTAAGGAAGATGGCACAGTTAAGTGTCCAAGTTAGGATACCTAAAACCACATCTCTAACTCAATTCTGTGCAAATGGCCTGATGGAGCAGTGATAGAGGAGCTGCAAGATTCCAAGTCAGGCATTCCTCTGTGAGAAAAAATTATTTAGAAACAATTAAGTAGAATTAAGTTTCAGTGACTCTTTTAAAGACTTGTGGTGGAGGATTAGAAAAGGATAAAGATTAAGAGGGATGTTTAATGAACTTAAATTTCTGTTTTTCTTCATGTATTTCATGAAGAAAATGCAAGTTTCTCTTCTAATTGGGTCAAACTCTTAATCATTTGGAAGCAACTGATGGAGTTTCAAAGAACCGTCTCCCACTTCTGTAGACGTAGACAGTTCTGTGACTTTGCAAACTGTCTCTCTTGGTCTGGGTTCAAGCATTCACTGCTGAGAGCACTGGCCCTTCTGGATAACCCGAGACACCATGTGCCCATACTTATAAAATCACCACAAGAGCTTTCCATTCATGCTTCAAAGATAAAAGATGAACAACCTGAATAGTGAACAGATGCTTTCTAAATCAAAGAGATGTTCTAGACTTTTCAAATGGGTTTAAATTCTCGCAGAGTAAAGAAGGGAAGGAAACGAAAATTTATTGGATTAAAAGGGCCCCCTAAAAAATCCTTTATTTGATCAGGATGCCCTTGTCTGGTTGGAGAAGTATTTAAAATATCCCCAAATTAAGCAAGTATTTTTTTTCCAAGTTCTAGAAAATGAAAATTAATGACCTACTCTACACTGACATTCCCATGACTCACATCTGATAAAATGAAAGGATTTAACTCAAGCCTAGTCCTCCAACGTGGACCCTCTTATATTATCATTTGGAGATATGCAGAAAAATAACATGATGGTTTTAACAGTAACAGCCTTTTTTGTACCTTTACTTATCTCTATATACAAGAAAGCAGACATAAGAATGCTTAAAATATACAATTAACCTGAAATGAAATGTCTCCTCATTTAACCTGACTTTAGCAACTTGAATGAAATGGCTCTATAAAGAGATGGCCAATTGGGGTGGAAAGTTTTTGGCCTCTACTTTCTCTGCACTCTATGCAGATGTGTCTTATCACACTGGATTTTGTGTTAGAAGTATCTATTCACATATTAGTTTACTCCACCACAGTTTCTGCTATTGGTGGGGAAAGTGAGAGCTGACAGGCTGGGAAAGGTCCATGAAATTTGTGCATGGGGAGGGGCCCTCAGCCTGGTCTGCACTCTCTCCAATGCGGGACCCTTCTGGGGATGTTTGACTGCTAGTTTAGGCATGAACCCATACAGTTGGGGCCTAAAACAATAGTGGGACATCCCTCTCGCAATCCGGGACCACTGGCTCCTAACTGCTCACCTGCCTGCTGGCTGGACCACTCCTAACTTCTCTCCTCTGCCAGCCTGGTCACCCCTAACCGCCTGTGCCTTGGCCCCTGCCACTGTGGCTTTGTGCAGAGGGGCGTCTCGTCTAATTAGCACAATACCCTTTTATTAGTATAGATACCCTTTGTACCTACACAATGCTAACACCAGATGAATAAGTGAGTCCTCAAGATATTGAAGTATAAATTGCACAGTCAAGAATGAAAGAAATTTTCATTGAAAATTTCAGAATGGTATAAAAATTGATTAGAATTGATTGAATGGTAGAACAAAATCATAAGTGATTATTGATAGGGAGGATAAGGGGAAAATACAATAAATATTTAGTTACATTCAATTCTCATGTCAAAACAAATGGGTTTTCAGACTAAAGAACTTTTATTTCCACAAGGATGCTCACTTGAATATAAGGAACAAAAGCCCTCCAGAATAAGCCCGGTGAGGATAGGGGTCTCATTGTTTTGTTTATACACTATCTCTCACAGTCCCAGGCATAGAACAATACATATAATTACAATTAGATGGTGGGTGGATAGATGGATGGATAAATCAATGAATGGAAAGGCAAAACAACTAAATGGGGAAATCTCAGCTTGCTAACTGAAACGCCACTGAAGGCTACTCATGCAATATTTGTAATAATACTTATTCTTCTTTCTTCTAAGTGACTAGCTGATTTAAGTCTTATTTAAAAGTGTCTTTTCCCATGTGAGAAAAAGCTCAACAAAGGTAGATATAATGGTGAATGTTTCCTATGAGGCTAGGTGCAATTATTTCTATCTTTATTATTATTTTAATTTATTTATATTTATTGATATAATCTCACTGATTCCCTGTTCTTGAGTAACTTTGGCCTTGGAAGCAGCATGAAGTAGACTTCCAAAACTTTCGTAGAGAATTCGATTTGCCTTTACCTGCCTTTGATTAACCCTCATCATCATACTGTCCATTAGTCTCTCCCAAGGACCACACAAGGTTGTTGGATACCTGGAAGCAAATGCATTGTCTATCCAACTGTTTATATTATGTTTACAGACTGCTTCTTTGGATCACTGAATGGAACAGACTATGAATCATAGGTTATTAAATTACTGTGAAGCTGTACAATTATTGTAAAGATTGGTGGACAAAAACATAATTCTATACCAGCTTTTGTTATGTGTAAAGATGTTCTTAAAATCGTTTTTGAAAACGTCACAAAAGTGATATGCAATAATGCTGGGCATACCGAAATGTGTCATATCTATCACTTCAAACAGGATAGTAAAATTATTACTTCTTATACACTGCTTGACAGTAAACAGTTCCTCCACATACCCCATATCTCATTGACTATCACACTGATTCTGAGAGGTAAATAGGGAATGACTTTGAATCTCCATTTTAAAGAGAAAATCAAGGCTTTGAGCGGTACTCTAACAAACTCATACAAGTCAGTACGAGTGTGTGTTTTGGTGGCAGAACTGGAACCATCCTCCCCTAAATCCTAGCATGTCTTCAAGGTTTTTGGGATAAACTCCCGTTTCCACGGCAAATGTACTGCATCATACCTGGCTTATTTCCTGAGTGGTTGCTATTTTGTCCTGAAATAGCAGAGGGCGGCCGGTTGGAGGCAGCAGTTTTCTTCTCATGTACTTTGTAGCTGTCAGGCGCTACATAGATGAGACAAAAGAGAAAACACATATTTAGTTGCTTAAAATGTATTCAGAAACTTTCACCTACTCAATATTTTACTGTTAACCTTTGTACCAGGTACTAGGCTAGATTTAGGAAAGGAAAACAAAAAAGACAACGCAGTTACAATCCTTGCCCTCAAGGCTCATGCTTTGGTTGGGAAGGACACATCCCAAAAGCAACAGCCTCGGGGTAAGGAGCCAATCCTGTAGTTGTGGCTCGTTCAAGGGTCTGTGAAGCCATTTACCCTGCTGTCCCAGTTTTCACATAAAACAACTGTGTGGAAACATGATTGGAATCTAAAACCTCTGATCTTAGTTCTTTCAGAGTTCGTGCGTTAGGCAGCAAAACATTCCAAGAACACAACCAAGTAGGTCACCACACGGGAATCAGGATATATAATGTACCACGGTTTTGAAAAAGCTTCGGACAAAAGTTCAACAGCAAAGACTATGAAAGAGACTAAGGGAAGTGTATTCTAAGACAGGAATGAAGGGCAGTAATGCCAGGCAGTTCTCTGTTTATATGAAGTATAGGATTTTCCAGGACCAAAAGATTTTTCTTTACCTGTATCTATTTAACATATGTCCAGAGGATATATAAAGGATGTGTGCTACACTTATAGACAGAAATCACATCAACAACCAAACCCTTGCCATGGCCAGTGTTGTTCAGCGGTTAGAGTGTCCTCCTACACAGCTCTCAGCCCACTCAAGAGTAAAACAAAAGGTCTCTACCATGGCCTAGAGGGCGCTATACGGTATAGCCTTTACCTTGTACCACTTTCTCTTTTATCTGTCCTACTCACACTGACTGACACAGTCCATCTCAGAGCCTTTGCAATTGCCTGAAGTGTTTTCCCAGCTATCAACATGGATCTCTCCGTCACTTTCTTTGGGTCACTGCTTGAAGGTGACATTAGAGAATCCCCTTGACCCGTTTGAACTAGCACCCCATCACTCATCACTCCCTACTTCTCCTTACCCTGCTGTTTTTAGCCCTTGCCTCCTGACTACCTGCTTTCCATTAGGCTGATATTGTCTAGAAAACGGAAATCATTTGCTCAAGGTTTTTAAACATGAGAGGATGTGATAATTATTGTGCTTCAAGAAGACTAAATTTAAAAATGTTACCCAAGAAGTACTAAAAAAATTACTAAATTTACAAAGTTTATCTTTGATCTATGAATGGGGAATATACCGAATTTTTATGGCTCTCTCTCAAATACATAGACCAGTGGTCGGCAAACTCATTAGCCAACAGAGCCAAATATCAACAGTACAACAACTGAAATTTCTTTTGAAAGCCAAATTGTTTAAACTTATACTTCTTCTAACGTCACTTCTTCAAAATAGAGTTGTCCAGGCCGTGGTGTTTTGTGGAAGAGCCACACTCAAGGGGCCAAAGAGATGCTTGTGGCTCACGAGCCACAGTTTGCCAACCACTGACATATACTATTAGCTAGCATGGAAAATCAGACTAAATAGTAAAAAATATCTCATGCCACTTAAATATTGCTCAGTTTCAATTTATTTGCAGTAAATGCTCAAGCAAACGTTGATTGGTTTAACTTTTATCCAATTGGGCTTTCTTTGCCTTATTTTCAGAGAAAGGTCTATAGAGATACAATAAGAAAACTGGCAGGCTGCTAATAAACAGCAAAAGGTCTCAAATCAGTGGTTTCTGATAGAATTTTGCCAGTTGAAATTTTACTAGGAGATTCACCCCTGGAAAAGGGCTGTATTCTGTGAGTACACACTCAATGCTGTGGGACGGAAAGGCATCGAGGGGAGCATGAATGAAGCCAGAATAGGCTCTGACTCTGACCCAAAATGGAAATCAGAAAGTGTGATGGCTTCTGTGATGCCGAAAACAAGTTGCCAGCTGTCATCACGTAGCAGGTGAAGACCATCCTAGTCAGTCTTGCCTATAATCTCACAACTTTAGAGGCAGCCCCTAAAGATCAAAAATTGACTGTACTTGGAAACTCTGTCCTTATTCTGCAAAAGTTAGTCTTTTAAAACTGCTCATAAGGAAGTTAATAATTAAGAAAGATAAACAGAAAGGCGTGCCACCTAGATTTGGAGTGTTTTCATTATAATTAGTAAGCTGTTTAGGGATCTTCGACTTAATTTTTAATTAACTGAAAGATGATTAGGACCACTTGTTTAAACTACATTTCAACTGTATTCATTTCTTTCTTGCCTTATGATATTTGACATAATTTAAACTTTCTCTGGTAATTGAGTATCTGCAGTGCCCCAGGTCCTGACAACAAATATCATCCTAACCGAATATTATGTCACAGTGGGACACAAAGGAGATTAAAAAGACCACAGCATTCTCTAGCTGGTTTGGCTCAGTGGATAGTTCGTCAACCTGCAGACTGAAGGGTCTTGGGTTCAATTCCGATCAAGGGCACATGCCTGGATTTTGGGCTCAATCCCCAGTAGGGGGCATGCAGGAGGCAGCCGATCGATGATGATTCCCTCTCATTGATGTTTCTATTTCTCTCTCCCTTCCTCTCAGAAATCAATAAAAACATTAAAAAAAAGATCATAGCACACTCAGTACGAGTGACTTTTCTGAATAATCCTTGATAAAAGTTAATTTTTTGTTGTTGTTGAAATTTGCTTTATTGTCTTGAACCTCAAATGTAAAAAATAAATTGCAGTTAAACTACAGGTGTGGCTACTTGGATTCCAATTTATTTATATCTGTTTTTTATTAGATCCACTTTAATCGAATATCTATTTACTCACTATCATTTGAATCTCAGAAATTCATTTCTATCCCAGAACACCTTCTGAAGCCTACTCAAGACAATTTTTGAAATCTATTTTAAGATTTTTTATGTTCATGTAAAACGAAGGTAAAATAAAGGTAATTAAAAAATTGTCAGCTGTTTAGTCCAAGATTATATACTGTTAATTTCTTACCATTAAGTTGTTTGTTTAGTTTCCAAGCTATCTTTCCACATTTTATCAGTTTTTTTTCCCTCTGTTATTTCTCCAAAAACCTCTCTGGTTAACACTCTCTTTTGGTAAGAGGGAGGACACAGACTCCAAGAGACCTGCATTCAAATATGAGCCCTGTTACTTACTAACTGAATGATGTCAGAAAGTTTCTTGACTTCTCCGAGTAGGGAGTAAGGGGGTGAGATTGTTAACTCACAGGGCTGTTGGGAGGATTAATTGAGAAGATGTAAGCTAAAAGTCTATCATAGGGCTTGCACAAAGCAGGTATTAACAGTCATCCAGTCCCCTTCATCTTTATGCCCTTCCATCGAGGTGCCGGGCCTCACACACCCACGGCTCCTGTGCAGTGTAGGTATTTGGAGGGTAGTGGGTGTACGTGCTTTCAAGTCAAGCTGACCTGGCTCTGCCATTTAAAACTGTGAAGCCTCCTCAGTCCTAATCCCCATCCGTAGAGCAGAAAAACACACTTACTTTCAGAGTAGCAAAAATTAAATGAGACTGCCAGACATGGTAGGCTCAATAAATGGTAAAATGTGCTTTTGCTCTCTCTCTATTTCCTATGCAACTGTGGGACAGTGGGTTCCTATTTCCGCAGGGCTTTGCTCACCCAGCACAAACAGAGAGAGCAAACTTATGTAACTTGGTGACAGTTGTCCTAAGGAGCAAGGTGCCAGTGAGGCAGGAAGGTCCGGCTGGGCTGCTGGGTTCAGAGGTTTTCAGCTCAGCCACAGCCCTCAGGTAGGCTAAACTTACTGGGAGGTTTATAGGGTACCCTACTTTGGAAAGAGGTAATCATCAGTCTTTCTGAGACTTAGCAAGATGACAGTTTTCTGAGATTTAATGCTCTTCAAGTTATCATCACATTAAATAAATATAAGCCTTAAAAAAAAACCAACCCCTTAATTATAATGAGAAAATAAAACCTTATGAGAGACTTTCTTTTTTAAAACGAAGTGCAAGGGCTTTCATGGCTTAGGAACACAATGAGAACATGAATTTATTCATGTAAGGTCTCTGACATTTAAATATCTGGAATGCTAGGTAAGTAGCAGATAGGATCACATATATAATTTTTAAATTTGTCATCCTATCTAATAAAAGAGTAATATGCAAATTGACCAACACTCCAACACAAAAAGATGACTGCCCCCATGTGGACACAAGATGGCCACCACTAGATGGCCAGCAGGGGAGGGCAGTTGGGAGGGACCAGGCCTGCAAGGGAGGTCAGTTGGGAGCAATCAAGCCTGCAGGGGAGGGCAGTTAGGGGTGACCAGGCTGGCAGAGGAGGGAAGTTGGGGGCGACCAGGTCTGCAGGGAAGGGCAGTTGGGGGGGGGTGGAGGGGGAACCCAGGCCTGCAGAGGAGAGCAGTTGAGGGGGACCAGGCCTGCAGGAGAGGGCAGTTAGGGGTGACCAGGTCTGCAGGGGAGGGCAGTTAGGAGCAATCAGGCTGGCAGGGGAGCAGTTAGGCATCAATCAGGCTGGCAGGGGAATGGTTAGGGGGTGATCAGGCTGGCAGGCAGAAGTGGTTAGGGGCAATCAGGAAGATAAGTAGGTGAGCAGTTGGGAGCCAGTAGTCCTGGATTGTGAGAGGGATCCCAGATTGGAGAGGGTGCAGGCTGGGCTGAGGGACATCCCCCGCCCCTGTGCATGAATTTTGTGCACCGGGCCTCTAGTTAAAATATAAATGACTCAGGTGACTGCCCAATAGTTGAATCACTTTACTTCATTTTTTTCTAAAAACAGAGAACTTAGCCACATACTATGATACTCAATAAGTCTTCGCCTGCTGCATAAAATCTTTATTGATCTTCCTGTAAGCTTGAAAGCATTATTCCATTAGTGTCATGTGTGCATGTTGGAGAAAAGACAAGAGGAAGGATACAGAGAAGCACCCTGGTGGTCTGGGGCTGTCTCTAAATCATTCCGAGCAAAACACAGAGGCAGCAGATATATAGGTCTATCATCTAGTAAAAATCCTGCAGCTCCCGTCCGTGGGTGCCCCAATATGCCTTGATGCTCCATATCCTCCATAACTCACTGCACTTCGTGCTACGTCCTCCTACGAAAGTCATAGGCTTCTCCCTGCTTAGTTCCTATGGTCTGCTTTAAGAGTCTTCTCTCAACTGATCAAAATAACTAGTCCAACAAATGCTTCATTTAGTAAAAAGTCTTATTAGAGTAATAAGACTTCAGAGGCCATCCTAAGCTTAAATCTCACTGATGTGTGGTCTTCACATCGCCAGGATAATGTATCTCTGTCACTATCTTAAACAAAATGTGCAATGTGGGTGGGGAAACAGAGGCAGCTTCACCCCCAGCTCTGCATGGGTTCTTCTTGGACTTTGTGAACACACCGCCCCCAGGCGACACACACAGCTCTGGGAGAAGACAGAACTAGACTTTGAGCCACATGCGACTGCCATATTTTGCAGTAAGAAAGGCTGACTATTGCAACTTCAAGTTTCAATCTCATAATTTTGATCTATCTATGAAGAAAAGAGTCATAGCAGGTCTGAGAGTGCTATCCTTAGACAAGCTTGATTTTCCTCACTGAATCTTAGGCACAAGCATGACCATCTGCTGAGTTCCAAGTCTTCCTGATGATCACAGGACCTGGTGTGGTCTTGGGGGATCTCCAACACCCTAAAAAACAACTGATTTGAGACTTTAGCTGCAGAATACTGTTATGACAATTGAGAAATATTACAGTTTAAAATCATAATATAATTCAGGGTCTTTCACCTAAACGTTTCTACTTCATAATCCTTTTGTTTGTTCGCTTGACATTTCATTTTTCTTCTGATATAGCTGCCAGGAGTATTGTAATATTTGAATCATAGATAGTAAATATTTTATCCAATGTTACTTAATGAAAGTTGCATTAGAACAAGGAGGACATAATGCATTCTCGTAATTCCTAATGACTTTTCTGATTATTCTACATGATGGAGAGCTTGCCCTGAGTTTAAATTCTTCATTGTTATATGTGAAGTTGCCTAGTAATGATCAAAGCTCTTGGAAGTTAGCATTAGAAAAGAAAGAAAATGTTTAATGAAATTCTAAAATGGATTTGACATTGTATCAGGCAAGACTTAAAATCAAATGACTGTTTTTATAGTATATAATAGAAAGGCCCAGTATGACTTGCAGTACTTCCAGAATTTGAGTGATATACTCCACATTCAACAGGATCTGAGTTGCCGGCTTGGGAAAAGCATTCGAGCATTATGCCTCTCCTGGAAACATCAGAAAGCTACAAAGCAGGGATGTCAGCTTTGAGAGATGTGTAAACCCCAACCTTTTCCCAAAGCAATTTAATAGATTTGTTTTGGTAATCTGTTTGTTCAGAAGGCAAAGAAATATCCATCTTTACTGAAATAAAGAAAAACGTATTTCAGAAAAACACATGTTCCATATATTTATTGGTGACTATTGGGAATCACTTCTGAAGCTGATTTTTTTTTTTTTTAGCTGAAAAGCATAAATACACACACTTTAAGTTCAACCACAAAGGCTTTTATCTAAAAACAAACAAAAAATAAATACAACAAAAACCTTCCTTCAGCTAGATGGCAACACTATAAATAGAATAGAATATGCTGTATTTTTCACCTGCATCAATATAAACCAGGTTAAAAGGCAAGCCGTCAAAAAAATAAAATAAAATAAAAATAAAAGGCAAGCCGTCCTGTGCTCACAGGTAACGCACTTTCCTGGAGACTTATCACCAGTTACAATAGAACGCTAGGCTGCTCCTCAAATTATCTCTGCCCCATAATATGAGTAAGGTTTATGACTAAGCAAAGCACAAGGCAAAGTACAGAAAAGAGGGGAAAAGCTTAACCATATTAAAAGTTTTCCAGTTACACTGAGAAATAATAAATTAGAGAGATGTAGTTAATTGTCCAAATTTCAACAGCTGGACAGGGAGTTTATCAAATTAGGCCCAATTCAATTAAATACAATGTGTAATTAAAAGCAACTATTTAAATAACTTGGGAAAGAAAAATAATTAGAATTCAATTTTATTATAATCAGCTTCAATTAACCAACTAAAAGAAATTTTTACTTTTAACAGGATACTATTTTACGTTAAAGAAAGCTAAGCCCTAACTATTTTGGCTCAGTGGATGGAGATCCTGCCTGTGAACTGAAGGGTCCCGGGTTCGATTCTGGTCAAGGACACATACCCAGGTTGTGGGCTTGATCTCCAGTAGGGGGCGTGCATGAAGCAGCCAATCAGAGATTCTCTCTCATTATTGAGGTTTCTATCTCTCCCTCTCCCTTCCTCTCTGAAATCAATAAAAATACTTTTTTTTTTTTTAAAAAAAGAAAGCTAAAATGGCTAATGCCAGTGTTTTTAAGAAATGACTACTATAGGCCACAAAATAGAAAAGGTAGAAAATGCAAAATAAAATGACCAAGGTAGAAAATGCATAGTTCTTAAAAAGTCCCAAGTAAGCAGTAGAGTCAGTTTTCAATCCCAGTTTTGCAAAGAAATGTGACTGTAACTTTAATTCCGTATTGGTTGATTGAATGAGTTTAATCTGTGAAATAAAGACACATATACACAACTGCAGAATATCAATAATTAATCATTCCTCCTCTGCAGAAAATATGATAAATACTCAGCTTTAAATTTTCTTATGTAAACTCTGAAACACTAAGTAGGAATGAGTGGTAATGAAAGGTCACATTTATTCCAATTCATTTCACGTAACCACTGAACATTTAACTTACAGGTGGTTTAAAATTATGGGCCAACACAGTCTCACGTGCTGCTCTATGCTATAGCCACTTCTATACCAACCTCACCATTACTCCAACTATTTAAATACAATCTTTTTTTTTTCTTAGAAAAAAAGAAAAGAAACAAAACACCTTGAATTGGTAGTCACAGAATAGTCACGGGAATATAAAGTACAGCATAGGGAATACAGTCAATAATATTATGATAACTCTGTACAGTGCCAGATGGATTCTTTAAATATCTGGGAGAACACTTCGCAAAGTATATGACTGTCTAACCATTATGCTATACAGCTGAAACCGAAACAAAATAATACTGAATGTAAAGTGGAATTGAAAAATAAAAAGTAGCCTTAAATTTTTAGGGCAGTTTTAGGTTTCAGAAAGCACAGCATTCTCATGTACCCGCTGTCTCCATGTGGGCACAGCCCTCGACTATAAACATCCTGCACAGAGTGGCATCTTGGTTTCAATGACCCTACACGGACACATCGTCAGAGTTCACTCTTGGTGTTCTAAGTTTTGACAAGTGCGTAATGTCAGGCACCCACCATCGCAGTATCAAACAGAAGCCAATCAATTTCTCCAGCACACTTTTGACTTATACTACACTCCAAATCTGCCCCGCATTGCTATCTATGCTATTAAGTGGGGGATAGGGATGGCAAAAGGCTACCGAGGACAGTAAATGAACTAGAAAGAAAAGAACAGTGCCACAAAACTAGGTGGTGATTAGATAATAAAAATATCTTAGGTGTTGTGTCTGTAATTATGGCTATTCATTCAGGGTGTTCATATGAAGGCTGGACCCACTGAGGGATTCTCTATATGTTTCCAATTTTTTTTTTATTTTAAAAATATGCTTTTATTGATGTTTAGAGACAGAAACATCAACCGGCTGCCTCCTGCATGCCCCCTACTGCGGATCAAGCCCACAACGGAATGGAACTGATGACCTCTTGGTTCACGGGTCCACACTCAGCCACTGAGCCACACTGCCAGGCCCTGTTTCCAATTTCAGCACCGCCTTCATTTGGCACATCACGAATCTTACACATTCTAATTGCTTCCAGAAGCTGGAAAGCAAAACAGGTGCTGGTTCATCACATTTAAGCAAGTCAGCATTTAATAACAGGAGGAGCAGTTAGAAGGGAAAAAAGTGAATAAAACATACCAGATCAGGGTTTGAATAACATCTTTTGTGATAGAAATCAGTTCCATAGGGTTTCAAACAACTTTCAAAGCAGTGGGTTTCCGTAAAGAATGTGCAGCGTTCCCAGAGCGAACCTAGTCACCTAGAGGAGTTGGTGGTAAGTCCCGAGCCAGTCCTTCCTCTCACAGCTGGTACCCGAAGGCCCATGTATGACTGCTTACGAACTGCAGAGAAGGACTCAATTAACTTCCCCACCAGCTATTCTATAAGTATCAGCACAGAATGCATTAATGCACACTTGCCTATAAAGAGAGATAAAAATAAAACTTTCAATTTTGCTTAATTTTATTTTTAAAATAACACATTAGGTTTTTATACTACAGAGAGACTATGAAGATAAAAATTTGAAAAACCCAGAATCCTATCATCCACATAACCTACTTATTCTTTTTATCTTAAAAAAGAAGTGCCTTTCATATGGTTAGGAAATTCAAATAGTACACGAAGTTGTAAGATAAAAAGAAAAAGTCCCTTCCTTCCCTCCTTTCTTTCTGGAAAAAAAAAAAGTCTCGATGTACATATACATTTGCTTTCTGTTTATTCACACCATGCTACTTACTCTTCTGTCCCTTTCTTTTCTCATTCGGTAATCCTACTTGGCCTACTTTTCAAGTTCCTTCTTTAATTACACAGCATTTCATCATTTCCAATACATGTCCGCAGTAACCAGATAGCCCCTATCGCGCCTTCTCTAAAACTCTAAGCCCTCTGAGTCTTCACCTTTGTGTGCGAGGGGACGCCGGCCCGGATTCGGATTTGGTGTGATTCACCTCCCCGTCTCCACGCCAGCACCTCATCCCTGGCCCCCAGTTGGTGTATTAATTAATCTCTTGCAGTTGGGGCCTCTCTGCGTCTGCCAATCGGGACCCCACCGAGAAGGCAACCTCTTCTAAAGAAAAGGACTACGAAGAAAGAGACTCCAAGAGGCTTCACCTTCCTGGGAGATAGGGTAACGTGAACAAAGGCAGGACTGGGACCCGCCAGGAGCCGCCACGTTAGAACTGAATCAGAAGCAAAAACTAGGTTTGTTCCACATGGATACATTTGCCACTTCTTTTTCTCTCCGTTTTGCAAGCCAGACCCTTATCGGCTCAAGCTGTGGCTTCTGCCAGCTGCTGGGAGACCCTGTGGGCTGGGCTGAGGAGGAACTGCTTCTCTGGCATCTTCCCTGCTTAGGAAACGGAGCAGCACAGCGCCAGGGTGGAACTCTTCCTGGCCACCTCTGCGACCCTTCAAAGCCAGAATCACAGACTGCTGAGGCTGGGGGTGAGGAGAGGGGCAGAACTCTGAGCACCCGGAGAAGACGGCTGGGGACACCCGCACGGACGGACAGTGCTGACTCCGTCTGAGCAGCGCTGTGCAGAGGCTGGGTTGGGACTCACTGCTAGCGACTTTCAGGGGTACGCAGCTTGTGGCCTGAGAATACTGTCGGATCTATTAAATAATTAAGATTATCATCCTGGAGTGCCAAGAAATGTGACAAAGCCCGGGCTTTGCAATGCTCAGAGAGGCAACCAGAGACTCAGGGTCGGGCCACAAAAAGGGATTTCAGTCACAAAGCATTACCTCCTACAGGAAAAGTAAAAGCGCGATTTAAAACACGTTCTGTTTCTCTTTTTTTATTACCTTTCTACTAGACGTGGCATTTTGTTTATTCAATTTCTTCCATTTACCACACTCCAAATGTCCCCAAATACAGGATCTCGAATTTTGGAACCTGTCAAATATCTAAATGTAGTAACAAGTAAAAACAAAACAAACAAAAGGAAAGGATCCCAGTGTGAAAACAAGAGAGCAGTTTTACAGAGCTCTGCCAACTCTCAAAGGGGCAAAGACCACAGTGTGGCGGGCGTCACACCCTGGCACACACTATCCAGCCAGACGGAAAGGCTCTCTGCGAAAGGCCAGGGCACGAACGGCTGTTCGGTTTGTAGACTGCAACTTAGGTACTCATGTTCCAATACATATATTTACTTCCAGTAGGCTCCATCCATTTCAAACAGGAGGATACCACTACAAAGTCCAGATCTGCCCCAACTACAACTCCTTCAGGGTCACGAGAGCAAAGCCACAACTAAGCTGATGATCTGACTCCTTTAAGAGCTTCTGGAATGCATTTAATACGACCATTTCTCACTTGACAACCTCCACTTGAGAGTTGGTAGCTATTGCAGTTAGCGAAGCCAGAAAGAGGGTGAGGGAGATTGCGATGGCAAACTTGTACAGACAGCTCCTCCCAGAAGAAGGGGGAAAAGTCAACAATTACCAAGTGGAGGTGGGAGGAACACTGATGTTAGTCAGCCTGCTGCCCTTCCATCCCAGGGAGCACTGGACTGATCACTGGCCTGGCCTGTCTCCCCACCCTGTTCTTTATCCAAGAACTTGCTCCTAGACAACCAGCTCTATTCTCAAATCCCCCATGCAGTCACTGTCAGAACAATATTTAAAGAACTGTCTGGGTTTTCTAATGAAATGTAGATGGATCTCATTGTAATCTTTGAAGGTCCCCCTCAAACCTGCCAGCTTTCCTGGATATAACAGAGAAGCCTATGAATGACATAGCATTTTGATTTCTTTCTTTTCTTCTTCTTCTTCTTTTTGATTCTTTATTGTTTCAATATGGTTTCTTTTAGTTGACAAATGAGACCCAAACCCACGACTTCTCCAAACTTTTTTGTTATTCTATTTCCTTTGAGTGGAAATCAAACCCGCAACTTTGATGTATTGGGATGATGCTCTAACCAACTGAGCTGTCTAGCCAGGGCTTCTACCTCCTTTGTTTTATAGCAGTGAAAAACCTAAGAAAATTTTCACAAGAGTGTGTACTCTCTGTAAATAGTGAGGCAGGGAGAGGCTGTGATACTGAACTTGATCTCCATGTAGACGGAGGAAGGAGAAAAACTAAAGTTTGGTGAGGACAAGGTAGGAAGAAAAAATCAGGAGAGAATCAGCTTTTGAAATGGAATATGATCAATTTAAGGTATAAAACAGTATTATTAGGATAGATGTTTAAAAACTGTTGAATGAATAATTCTGAACATTTTCTTTGAGATTCCATGATAAAAGAGTAATATGCAAATTGACCATCACTCCAACAAACAAGATGGCCACCCCCATGTGGTCAAAGATGGCTATCCCCTTGTGGACACAAGATGGCCTTCAGGGGAGGGCAGTTGGGAGGGACCAGGCCTGCAGGGGAAGGCAGTTGGGGGTGACCAGGTCGACAGGGGAGGGCAGTTGGGAGAGACCAGGCCTGCAGGGTAAGGTAGTTGGGGGTGACCAGGCCAGCAGGGGAGGGCAGTTAGGGGTGACCAGACTTGCAGGGTAGGGTAGTTGGGAGCGACCAGGCTGGCAAGGGTGGGCAGTTAGGGGCAATTGAGCTGGCAGGGGAGCAGTTAGGTGTTGATCAGGCTGGCAGAGGAGTGGTTAGGGGTGATCAGAATGGCAGCTAGAAGCAGTTAAGGGCAATCAGAATGGCAGGCAGGCAAGTAGTTGGGAGCCAACAGTCCTGGATTGTGAGAGGATGTCTGTCTGCCTGTTTAGGCCTGGTGGAATTGGGCCTAAATGGGCATTTGGACATCTCTCAAAGAATCTCAGATTAGAAAAGGTGCAGGCTGTATGGAAGAGGACAGTGAGGGGGGAAGGTAAGGGCAGAGAGTAGGATGGGTACCGGGTGGAGGGGAGCTATAGGGGGAAGAAAAGGGGAACAATGTAATTAATAAACTGAACAACAAAGATTTATATATATATATATATATATATATAGAGAGAGAGAGAGAGAGAGAGAGAGAGAGAGAGAGAAAGGGTGCAGGCTGGGCTGAGGGACATACACACACACACACACACACACACACACACACCCATGTACAAATTTCGTGCACTGGCCCTCTAGTTACTACATAACAGGTTAAATGGGCTTTTGCGGTTTATCAGATGCACTTGTAATATTAGGATGTTAATATGTGTTTCATCTTTCAAACATCCAATTTATAAGTGATTTTCTGGAACACAACCCATATATCACTGAAAATTTCCATTTCTTTAAAATACTACAATAGTCTGGTAAATATGTATAAGGTGAGGGTCACATGTGGACAGCAGAGATAGTTGAGAATGGAAGTTCATTTAATAAGTAAGTACAATTTGACACTTAGACTTAAAAATACCTTGTCTTAGAAATAGTATCAGTACTTCTGAATATGCAATTTAACTTTCTTTAGGCAAGATTTTCTGGCACGCAAGCTGAACTTAACTTTGCAAACAAATATTCAGGAATGAAAGTATGGTAACCACTGAAGCATGACAAGACTTGATTTTTCATATGTCTAAAAGACAACCTTGTTCATATCTGAAAACACTGCACAAGCATTTACTCCACCTCAAAGCAGAAATGGGAAAGAAGAAAAGGATGGCTGATGCTTATCTCATCCGTGAGAGTTGTATTTCATAAGGAAACATTGGCCTTCTCTTTCTATAACTCACACCAAATTGATTTTAGAACATCTGAAGTCATAAAAAAATCACATTAAAGTAGTACATGGACACTGCTCTTCAGAATGATAAAATTAATGTGTGACCACATAAAAATGTGGTCTTTGCATTGAATAACCAGTTATATGTAATTTTTGCTATATTAACATCTATGCTCTATAATACAAGAGCCTCAACTATATGAACATTAGTGGCATGAAGGTATAACTCCATCCACTAGAGAGAGAGGAATAAATGCAAATGACATCATTATGTTTCATCTTCATCATCAAGGTTGCTATTTTTTTTTTCTTTTGTTGTTAAGCCTCACCTGAGGATATTTTTTTCCATGAATTTTTAGGAGGAAGGGGAAAAGAGGGAGAGAGAAAGAAACATGGATGTGAGGGATTCACATGGGTTGGTCGCTTCCCGCCAACTGGGGCCAGGGAACAAATGTGCAACTTAGGTATGTGCCCTTGTCTGGGAATGTATAAGCCAGCACTCTAATCACTGAGCCACGCTGACCAGGACAGGCTGATTTCTAAATCCTCCACCTGCACTTGTACTATGCTAGGCTACAGTACCAGGTGGGTTAAGCAGATTAGACATTTGAACACTTGAGATCTCCTGGATACCTGAAATTTTACTTGCTATCTGGTAGAGTAATAGCTCTATAAAAAAGAAAAATATTTTGCAATGACATAGATTATTGTCAGAAATATTTGCTTATGGTAGAAATAATTAATACGGTACATTCTATTTTCTTCAGCTCCAGCAAAGAGACATAACTCTCATTGCCCCTCTCCTTCCTCCCTCCACTGATTGCAAAGCTATCTAGTCCGTACTGGAGGTGCTGCTGCTTCCGATCAGAGTGAGGCTTGCACGATGAGGACGTAATTAGCTCCCTTGGACTCTTTGGTAATTGAACTGGATAAGGTCTGGAGTGATTCTCAAGAGGCCTGCACATATGTATGTGTTTCAGCTTTCAAACAGCCCATTTGTAAATGGCTGAGCATCTCAGCACCACTCAGTGCAGACAGAGGGGAAGTTCCTTCCATCCTCCATGCCAGATCCCTGGGTCCACTTCACAGAGGTGCCCAGAGGCCAACAGCTGTGCTCCTAAGAATTTAGTTAGCTGATACATCACCGTGTGGTGCATTCTTCCCTGGAGTCCTGCCAGCACCATCTTTGTGAGCATGCCCCTAAAACTCGCTGTTACTTACAGAAATCAAAGTGCTGGGTTCTAAAAATACCGATATTGATCTGACTTACAGAAGACTGAGGTCATTTAGCTAAGAATGCATATAAGAATGACAGTTTCATCTAAATGTTTATAGATACAGGATTCATAGCGACTTCAGAGAGGTCTACAAAACATCCGCTGACAACACATGCTAGTTCCCATTGATCTGGTCATTACCCTAAACCAGCTCTAAAACCTTGTTCACTCTCAAGTCACAGTGAGAAAACTCCAAGCCCTTTTATAAAACCCAACTTTAGCAAAGTTCAGGCTGAATTATAAAAGTTAGAAAAACAACCTAATACTATAAAATGTTCTAAATGTTAATTATATATCTTTATATTTTGGTTTTAGATTATTATAATCCTTCTTAGATTACTTAAAATCATGCTTCAAATTCTAGTTAGATAAGTCCAATTTAGTATATACTACTTCTACTCATCCAACTCCTGCTCAATAGGCATTGAGTCTCCTCTCTCTAGTACCAGATTAACTCAGTAACGAAGGAAAAGACATAACTCCATAACACCACAAAACACTCAGGAACAACACTGTAAAATGGGAGAGACACAGACTGCTCATTATAACATCCAAGCTTTAAAAAGGAAATAAGACAGCAGAGCCACTGTATAGAAAAACATATAACATTAGTAACAAAAGCATTTAAATTGTGACAGCCATTTACCAAGCCCCATCTAATATATGTAAGAAGCACTGTGCTAGAGACTTTATATACATCACATCTAATTTCTATGGTCGCCTTGCCAAATAGACAATTAGCATCCCCATGTTCACTGGAATCATAGAGACTGAGAGTAAGAAGTGATCAGAACAGGGTATCTGGTTTGATTCCAGAATGTGTGGTTTCCATTCACTGTGCTGATCTTGGAAAAAACAGACAAACTCACCTGCTGGACTACCTGGATAATAACTGAGACCTGGTCCAGGGGCCCAAGGGCAGACCAATGGCTTTTTTCTTTTGATTTTTTTTATCTGATGAAAGAAACCAATTATAGGTCTTGGGCTTCTGATGACCTCTCTTGATCCTTGAGAACTTTTGAGTCTGCCCTGTGAAAGGTCAACCATGCAAGTCTAAACACACCTAAAGTAACAGTAGTTGTACTGTTTCACAATATTTCATAATACTAGTAAATACATAATAGAGTCACTGGTAGTTTTAAAGAGAAATTGAGAGGTCTCCAAGAAATAGAAGCAGGACCTTCAGTGAAATTAGAGAAAATCCACTTGGGATGGAAACTATGTCTTTCTCTTTTTCTTACATCTCCCCCTCCCAGCTTAATTAAAGGTATAAAATGGAGAGAACAATAAGCAATTCTCATAGTAATCTGATAGTAAATACAAGTTAAATGTTCCAAGCACTTTCTCTGCCAAAATTCAGGCAATAGAGCACAGTTGATAAATGCAGCTTGGTCTTAAACTGTACTAAATTGTATTTCACCAAAGCCAGACATTAATTTTAGGTTCAACAACATTGTTGATAAGTTAATACCTAAAACTGTTATAACATCCCTTTGTTATAACACTGATAAAATGCCTTAGGAACTTAAGTCTCATTTATATCAATTAACCTATGGTAAAATTTGTTTCCATATATGTCATTTGGCTTAAAGTTGCAGAACCTACTGATGATGTAACAGAAGACTTAATATATAAGATGCATAAAATCTTCACCATGCACCCAGAAGCCTTAGTTGTGTGCTCTTATTTTCTGGAAATAAAAGTAATGTGAGTCCATGACCACGCCTCCTTTTAATCCCTTTTCAAAATAAAGCACAACACTTTCACGCTCTATATTTCACTGCCCTCTTAAGTTTACTGCACTGTCATGAGAAGTTGATTTTTTTTCCAGCACAGAACTAAGTTCAGGTTATATTAATAGTGGAGTAGACATAAGAGACTTTTTTTTTTTTTTAATAGTGTAGGCCTGGAAAAATAGAAATCTTGGCAAGACAAGCAATACAGTGACGAGTGTGAGAGTCAGGGGCCAATGTGGAGACATAAATAGGGACTAGTCGCCTTAGCAGTCAGCTTCACACCTGCCTCACTCTGGCTAGGAAGGGTAACCTCGGACCGATGGCCAGTCTAATACAGTCCGATTCAGTCTGGACTTCATTTATTATAATGAGCTGTTGGTCTGGCTGAGCAGGTCAGCTTGGCTGAAGGCCACAGCACCATCCCTTTGCTGCCTCAGCAGTGCGTGGTCCCGGACAAGTACAATGAATAATGGGTGAGAGTTGTGAGCGGGGTGGGTATATAGATAATGACTCAGCAAAATATTTAATGTGCAGGAACCATTCCCGACATAGCACCACAAAGATACCGTGCTGAGGTTAAGGTCGCCTAAGGGAGGCAGACAGAATCGGTAAAAGATAATGTGGTAAGTACTGTGAAAGGTCCTATGGAAGCACAGAGGAAGGTGAGGGAGACTTCCTGCAGCAGGAGACACCTGAGCCGACCTTAAAGAGTGAGTAGACCTGGGCGGGGAGAGGGCTGCGTGTGGCACTCTGGCCACGGAGAAGGCTGATAACCGAAAACAGAAGGGAATTTATCACCATAGAAAAATGGGCAGAGATATGCATCAACCTGCCATCATGCCACCTAGCAAACCTCTCAACTACTGTTTGTTTATACATGAAAAACTGCACACTTGCTTTATATCCTTAAAAATACTTTGCTACAAGATAAAATTTTCCTACTTGTTGCAAGGAGGAAATCGCGCGTTTCATACGTTACTGCTGTTTTAGGTAGTTACAAGCTCCAAACTACCGAGTGAATCTTCCTCATTTTTTTTTAAATGGAATTTTTCAATCAAAATAAAACTTTCAAAATGTGACACTTAAAACAGTTCTTGCAGAACAAGCTTTCAAAGCCCTCTTGTTTAAAGCAGTAAGTAGTTCTCCTATGAGGGTTTGTATGAAAAGTACCCATGGGCCTTTAAAACAGAGATGGCCGGGTGCCACCCCTACCTGCTGAACTGCAATCCTGAGGCATAAAGCCCACCTGTGATTTTCAAATGGCTCCCTGGAGGAGTAGGATGCATGCTCCTGGTTTAGAACCAATGGATGACAGCATTTAAAACAGGATGTGTCTACCACAGGCTTAAGTGCTTTTCATTCCCTGGCAAAAAAAAAGGCAAGTCTAGATTTCTTGGGGTAACAGTTTAAGAGCTGGTGGGCTCCAGCCTTCCCTAGCCCAGTGGTCGGCAAACTGCGGCTCGCAAGCCACATGCAACTCTTTGGTCCCCTGAGTGTGGCTCTTCCACAAAATACCAGGTACCCTAATTAAGTTAATAATCATGTACTTACCTATCTAGTTTAAGTTTTCAAAATTTGGCTCTCAAAAGAAATTTCAATCGTTGTGCTGTTGATATTTGGCTCTGTTGACTAATGAGTTTGCCCACCACTGCCCTAGCCCAGCAGCCTTCAAACTGGGGTAAGCATGCTCCTAAGGGTACCTTGTACTCTTCCCATAAAAGGATTTTAACTCTGTTTCTGCTTTGGATTCCCTTGACAAAGGTCAGGCTAGATCCCCCTGTCAGGATAGTATTTTTAAACAGTGTAGGCCTGGAAAAATAGAAATCTTGATACAACAAGTAACACATTGGCAAGTTTGAGAGTCAGGGGCTAATGTATTAAAATTACATAATGAATTAAGTTACATAAAAGGGCATAAATTGAAATATGCAGCATTTAAAAAATACAACCATGTTTAAATTATATTTACAAGGTTACCAAGATGTTAAGATGTGTATATTATGAAAATAGATGTGCTTATTTATTAACCCATTAAATAACAAAATTTAGGGACATGCCCAATAACTGCCATGGTTTCAAGCAGTAATCAGTTTAAACTGCCTTCTGAGAGACCTTAAACAATGGCAACGTGATATGAAAATATCTGACTTCTACTGAGGCAAATGCTACTCTAGGTTTGTTGTGCACATTCATAATGAAAGGAAATGTTCAATTTCCAGGAGAGGTTACTGGAAATAAAGATGCAATTGTTTTCCCCATTCTCAAACTCTGAGTTAAGAACCCTTGTGAAAGGAGTATGTGTACATGGAGGGTTTTAAGGGAATCAATTTCCAGATTCTTTCCTAAAACCCCTTTTGCCTCGCTTTCCATATTCCCCTTCCCCTACTGTGATAAGACGGGCACACCACTGGCACATCCTGAGTGCTGTCTATGAGGGTCGTGGTTCAGGGTGTAAAGCCCCTGGAGTGCCATGGGAGTGGTGAGAAAATGCTCTGCTCCTGATTCTCCTAAGAGCAGGCAAGAAATACTACGGGAGCAGAGCCTTGCTTTATGCAAGTGAAGGGGATCAGGCTCTGCAACCCCAAAATGCGACACTTTGGCACAGCGATTATTTTGAGCTGAAGGCAAATGAGCAGGGCATAAATTTCCCTCTGTGAAAGTGACACATTTCCATTTGTAAAGCTGTCCTTTCCCATGGCAGGCACAGAAGAATGACTCACCACCGGAGACAACCTGAGTGTGCACTGTAAGCCTTATTAAATAACACTTCTCCACCACTAGTTTCTCTCAAATATTTGCCTTCCCACAATTTACCTATCTTAGGTACCCAAACACGTTTTCTTTTGTCTAGTTACTTCTCCACAATTGATCACCCTTTGTTAAAATGGCACAAAAGATCCTGGGTTTAACAGCCTCTTTGGGTTCTCACGTCTTTGCTTTGAGGCACCCATGCAGGTAAAAATATTAATCTCAATAAAGAAACATATGCCTTTTCTCCTGCAACTCTGTTTTTTGAACGTATAACTTGCAGAACCCAGTTAATATATCTAAGAGGGTACAAGAAAAGTTTTTCTACGCCCACACAAACAAAAAGGTTTGCTTTGCCTGTCTGTCTATATTAATGCGTCATTGCCATAGAACACAGATTAATATACTTGTTTTCATTAAAAATAAAATCAGTCTTTTTCTGTTCACAAAGTCACAAGTAGGATGTGGCTGACTGTTAAATCAATCAGCTTTTGGGGGTAAATGAAATAAATGAGTTAAATCTGTAGCTTCAAGGTTTTGATAAAAAACGTATTAAAAGCATGAATATACTATCTTACTTTCTTCTAAAATTATATCCTTCAAAATGACACACTATTTTAAACTAAAAAATTTGTATTTCAATTTCTAAGTATATACAGGAGTATTTGGTTTTAAAATTTCTTCTAGGACTCATGCAGTGAAAAATATGTGAAGGCTGACCCATGTTCCTTACAGTATGGCCCATAAGCCTCCTTCATCAGAAACACCCGAGTATTTGTTAAAAATGCAGATGTGTATGCCCCACCTCAGACCCATAGTATTTGAGACTGTAGGGTGGGGCCTGGGAATCTTCACCCTTAGCAAGCATCATGGCTGAATCAGATGTACACTGAAGTTACAACCACTGTACTTAATGTTACTTTATACTCTTCGTTGCCTTGTGGTGAAATCTTCCAGAAACAATATAATAAAGTTTGAATCATTTTTTTGGACTCGTTTATCCATTGGCTTTCTGGCCAGGCATTTGTTATAAGCTAAATGATTCAAACACAGGCTACTGATACCTATTCAAAATTTATATGGCAGAGTCAGTGTCAGTGGGAACCATCTCTTTATGCATTACTTCATAATTTTCAGCAATATAGAATAGTGGTATTTTCTTTAATATATTCTTCATTTTATTTTATTTTTTAAGTACATATACATATATATATGTATATATATTTCAGAGAGGAAGAGAGTGGGAGAGAGAGGTGGAAACATCAATGATGAGACAGACTCACTGATCAGCTGCCTCCTGCATGCCTTACTCTGGGACCAAGTCCATAAAACAGGCACATGCCCCAACCAGGAATCAAAACATGGCCTCCGGGTTCATAGGCCGATGTTCAACCACTGAGCCACACCAGCAGGGCTTTAATATGTCCTTTAAAAATTTGATGTCATTTTTAGATAACCTGTAAATAGGCCCAACATAGAACAGAAAAGTAGGTACTCCCTTTTATACAGGCACTAGCCCGGTGCACAAAATTCGTGCACAAGGGTTGTGTGTCCCTCAGACCAGCCCTTCGAGGGACATCTGACTGTCCCGGTAGGATTGGGCCTAAACAGGCAGTCAAACATCCCTCTCACAATCCAGGACAGTTGGCTCCCAATTGCTCACCTGCCTGTCTTCCTGATTGCCCCTAACCGCTTCTGCCTGCCAGCCTGATCATCCCCTAATCACTCCCCTACCAGCCAGATTAATGCCTAACTGCTCCCCTGCCAGCCTCATTTCCTCTGACTACCCTTTCCTGCAGATCTGGTCACCTATAACTTCCCTCCCCTGAAGGCCTGGTCAACCCTAATTTCCCTTCCCTGTTGGTCTAGTCTCCCCCAACTGCCCTCCCCTGCAGGCCTGTTCCCCCACAAATGCTCTTCCCTGCAGGCCTGGGTCACCCCCAACCATCCTTTCCTGCAGGCCCGGTCACCTCCAGCTTCCCTTCTCTACTGGCCTGGTCACCCCTAACTGCCCTCCCCTACAGGCTTGATCGCCCCTTATTGCCCTCCCTTGCAAGCCTGGTCCCTCCCAAAATGCCCTCCCCTGCTGGCCATCTTGTGTCCACATGGGGCAGCCATCTTGAGTGATGGTCAATTTGCATATTACTCTTTTATTAGATAGGATAGAGGCCTGGTGCATGGGTGGGGGCCAGCTGGTTTGCCCTGAAGGGTGGCCTGGATCAAGGTGGGGGTTCCCTTGGGGTGTGGGGTCGCCTGGGAGAGGGACCTGTGGTGGTTTGCAAGCCGGGCACACCCCCAGTGACCCAAGTGGATGCCCTGGGATCTAGGATTAATTTATGTTCTACAATTGAAACTTTGTAGCCTGGAGTGGAGCCAAGCCTTCTGCTTGCTCCATGGGGACAGCCATTTCTGTTTGAAACTTTGTAGGCTAGAGTGGAGACCTAGGCTAGGGCTTCAGAACTTTGGCTTCCTCCATCACCCCGGCAACCCTAGCCTCTTCTCTCTCCAGCTCCGGGGCTGCCACCATTTCTGTTCGGATTAAGTATCTTCTAATTGAAACTTTGTAACATTGAGTGGAGGCCTAGGCAGGCAGCAGCAGGTGGAAAGCTTGGCTTCCTCCATTGCCAGGGAAATCCAAGCCTCCCTCCTGCTCTCAGTGGTGGCAGCCATCTTGGTTGGAGTCTATTTGCATATTACTCTTTTATTTGATAGGATGACCCTACCATATGTCTTAAAAATAGACTTAAAGAATGAACCTGCTATTTATTATTGTCAGAAAGGTGGGTTAAAGTTCAAGGTGTTTGGCATTTCATGGGTGATTTTTTAAAGATTTTAAAAAAATTTCCTAAGCCAAAATAATATTAATCATGCTACTTGAAGCTTTAATTTTTAGACTTTAATGAATAAACATTCAGCAAATGTCCCATTTTAAAATTATTCTTGAAGAAGTTTGGACCTGCCCTATATTACTCTCTAGACTAGAGGCAAGATGTGCTGGCTGATAAACCATACATCTTTGTTAGGTTTCTCAGTTTTCATGTGATTCCACTATAATTGTCAACATAGGAGTGTATGCCAAAAACGAACCAGAGTACAAGATCTTGTCCTCACTGTTACTCAATAGCTAGTGCATGCTCAGTTTCAAGAAACTATATTTATGGAGAATATACAGTTGACTAATGCTGTGGGTGTGTACTCTAAAATCTAGCTGCATTAAGTCAAACTAACAACTATGTAATGAGCCATACTGTCTTCTTAAAACCTTCTTTTAAGGTCAGACTCTACTTTAGCATATTAGATACATACACTATAGAAAATTAATCTGTGTTGCATGCACTGGATGCTCAACCTGTTTTCAATATTTTAATACTTATTTCTACACTAAATAACAGCCATGGCTAAAAAAGAACACACAAAACCTTAAGTACTTATACCAAAATCAGCATATTTTAAACTAAAATGCATGCTCTCACATGTATACCCCACAAACAAGTTAAAAAAATTTTTAAACTAAATATTTCTGTTTCTTTTCTTAGAACATCTCTTTCCATTTTCCAATACAGCAGAAATCTTATCTAATAAAAGCCTAATATGCAAATTTGACCATACCATTGCCACACCCACAAGCCACACCCACGCCTACCAGCCAATCAGGAACAGATTATGCAAATAAGCCCAACCAAGATGGCTGCCATCACTGAGAAGAGGAGAAAGGCTTGGGTTTCCCCGGCAACAGAGGAAGCCAAGCTGCTTGCCATTGCTTGCCTAGGCCTCCACTCAATGTTACAAAGTTTCAGTTATAAAAGATACAGAAATGGCAGCAACCACTGAGCTGGAGAGAAGAGGCTTGGGTTTCCCTGGCAACTGAGGAAGCCAAGGTTTCAGCCTGCCATTACCAGCCTAAGGCCTCTACTCTAGGCTACAAAGTTTCAAACATAAATGGCTGCTGCCATGGAGCGAGCCAAAGGCTTGGCTCTGCTCCAGGCTGGAAAGTGCCAATTGTAAACATAGATTAATCCTGGATACCAAGGCCTCCACTTGGGTCGCTGGGGGTGTGTGGCCAGCCTGCAAACCTCCACAGGCCCCTCGCCCAGGCTGCCCCTCACTCTAAGGGAACCCCCATCCTGATCTGGGACACTCTTCAGGGCAAACCAGCTGGCCCCCACCCATGCACCAGGCCTTTATCCTATCTTAAAAGAGTAATTTGCAGATTGACCATCACTCCAACACACAAGAGGGCTGCCCCCATGTGGTCAAAGATGCTGCTCCCATGTGGACACAAGATGGCCACCACAAGATGGCCAGCAGGGGAGGGCTGTTGGGAGGTTCCAGGCCTGCAAGGGAGGGCAGTTGTGGGTGATCAGGCCAGTAGGGAAGGGCACTTGGGAGGGACCAGGCCTTCAAGGGAGGGCAGTTGGGGGTGATCAAGCCTGCAGGTAAGGGCAGTTAGGGGTGACCAGCCCAGCAGAGGAGGGAATTTGGGGGCAAACAGGCTGGCAGGGGAGCAGTTAGACATCAATTAGGCTGGCAGGGTAGTGGTTAGCAGGCGATCAGGCTGGCAGGCAGAAGCGGTTAGGGGCAATCAGGGGGGCAGGAAGGCGAGCAGTTTGGAGCCAGCAGTCCTGGATTGTGAGAAGGATGTCTGATTGCCCGTTTAGGCCGCATCCCAGTATGATTGGGCCTAAATGGGCAGTCTGACACCCCTCGAGGGGTCCCAGATTGGAGAGGGTGCAGGCTGGGCTAAGGGACATCCCCCGCCCCCCGTGCACAAATTTCGAGCACCAGGCCTCTAGTAGGATATAAAGAGATTTAATATTACTTCAACTAAGGCTTATACTTTATGTTTTTAAACTGTAATACTTAAGACAAAATAAAGCCTCAAAGATTGGCTGAATAAGCATCCTTGTCTTAAAAAAATTCTATCTAATAAAGGAATATGTTAACTGATCCTCATACCATTGCAAAGATGGCGGCACTCAGAGCCAATAAGGAGGGAATATACTAATTGACTGTCACATCCCCAAAGATGGCAGCACCTACAGCCACAAAATGGCAGCCCCCAGTGCCCTCAGCCCCCCAGTTCCCCAGGGCTGGCCTGAGGCACAGGCAAGCCTCAGATGTCTGCTGCCCAGCCAATGCCCGAGGCCCAGGCAAGCCTCAGATGGTGGCTGCCCAAGGCTCAGGTAACCAGGGCTGGCCAAGGCTTGCGCTGCCGGCAGTGGCAGCAGCAGAGGTGTGAGGGGGCATCGCCTTCTCCTGAACACCAGGTTGCCTCCTGTCCTTGAGGGCTCCTAGGCTGAGGGACCCTTCCCCCCTCCCCCAACCCTCCAGTGCATGAATTTTCATGCACTGAGCCTCTAGTACTTATATACTTGATGCTTAAAGAAAATGGAGAAAAAACTGTTCCTTTCATTCAATTTATCCTGAAAGTTATCACTCAAAACTTTTTAAAGCAATAACCTACATGTGTTGTTGTGCTAAAATACAATATAAAAGTTAAAAAAGCAAGAAGTCCGAGCAACTAGAAATAAGCTATTTCGAGATTTCTGAAAGAATATGCAGATTCTGGGATTTATACAGCTATGCTCTGGGATTTGTGCTGGTGACGGGGTTCAAGGCAGGCCACCCCAAAATGTTCCAATTGGCGTATTGACTATTTTGAAGTGAAGTTACTCATGAAACAGGGGGTGCAAGGACACTCTGACCCTCTTTCGTCTGCCTGAAAGCAGGAAATACATCTCGAGCGAAAGGTACCCTCCCTGCTCCAGGAAGTAGAGAGGCATCCTTATCACCAGAGAGAGAGAATTCAAGGCTGAGAAGGCTGTGTACACAAGCTCTGTTTAGTTTCTTCACAATTAGTACGCAAGCCTAAATTTCTTTGTGTTGTCAGTTCTTTATAAATGTGCTTCTTTGTCTAAAAGGTATACAAACAGCCTGGTCCAGCAATTCCTTAGATCCCAGACCTCTGTATGCACAAAATTAAATTTGTCCTTTTTTCTCCTGCTAATCTGGCCTGTGTCAATTCAGTTATTAGACCAGCTACAAAAACCTAGAAGGAAGAAAGGAGCAGTTTTCCTCCCCTACACTGAGAAACATACATGAGCTTCGCTGCAGTAAGGTCCAGTTGACAACACTTATTTAAACCTTTGTGTGCCCGATGAGAGTCAATCCTTCCACAAGGCTGTGATGGTTCAAGAACAATGAATTCTCATCAAGCTTTCCCATTCTACAAAACGGAGTTGTAGCAAAGTCTGACAGATCCAAGACACAGAAGGAAAAGTAATAAAATGATCCTTTCAATCAGTTGTTGAGAAAGAAAACACAACTATTAATATTTTATTACCTTTAAAGAGGCTTCATGACTAAAAGGATCCTCGCGTGGGCCGGGTGACTCAGTTGAAGCACCGTCTCGTTAATCAAAAGGTTGTGGGTTCGATTTCAGGTCAGAGCGCATATCTAGGTTGTGGGTCTGATACCCATATGGGGGTTAACCGATAGATGTTTCTCTTTCACTTTACGCTTCTCTCTTTCTCCCACTCCCTGTCTCTCTCTAAAAACCAATTAAAAAAACATATTCTTGGGCGAGGATTAAAAAAATTAATGAAATAATTCCTTTCCATCCATCGTTTCCAACTGCCCACTGCACTGAGTGCTTATGCTCTGGGGATACAATGGTGGGTGGGAGCAGGGACCAGCCTGCCCACATGGAACTTAAGGCTACAGGTCACAGGCATCCACCAAGTGACCACACTGGTGAAGGTTACATCATAAACTGGGATAAGAACTCCGAAAGGAAAGAACTTTCTACGGTGAACAGGTAACCAAGGAGCCTGAATAGATGCTATTTAAAACCAGCGGGGCTTCTGTTTCTCACCAACACAATTCAGGACACAACTCTAGGAAGAAAAACAGTACAACGAAAACAACTTGGAATCCAATATTTACTTCCAAGGAGATTTGTTCATTTAATTTGTTTTTAAATAACTATTTTTACCCCTACCACATCATAAATGCAGATTTTTAAAAATGGAATGTAATTCCCACCATGGAATACTGTACCTATCCTACTAAAATATTAAGATTTTAATACTTCAGTGTAAAATCAGCATCTTAATTAAATTCTTATTTTTAAGAGGCTTTTTTTGGGATATACAACATTTTCCCCCCCAGAGTGGCTAAATTTTCTTGGAAGAGGAGAACTAAGTAACATAAATCAATATCCCATTTTTTTGAAGGTTACTACAAAACCAGCAAGCAACTGCAAATGCGTGGAGGCAAAAACCTTTCTATTTTTCTCCTGGGTATAATTTCAAACCATTCTGATGACAGCTATTGGCTGCAAGACCTGTGTACAACATTCAGCAAATTTCAACAAAGCTTAATAATTAATGAACATCCTATGTCATTAATTTATAATAAATCAAAGCTACTTTAGAGTTTTCAAATGCACTGCTTGAGATCCTTCCCAAATGTAAACCGGCTGGTGGTGGCAGCCCTAAAATTCTTTGATTTGAATGTGTCATAATATACCTTCTGGAAAATCCAGCCAGTGTTCAAGGAGGGAGTGAAGGGTCTGGATGCGGGCAGGCTCCCTAATTACTTTCCGGAATTACTGAGAGGCTCTTCCTGCAACTCAATAGAGGTGGGAATAAAGAGACTTCCTTCCCAAAACAGGGGGAAATTATTTTATTATTAAAATTATTTTAGCCATCAGGATTCTCACCTCTTTCCTATGAGATAAATTCTGGTGAATTAATTGTGTGGGTTTTTTTTTTTTTTTAATTCTTTATGTCCATCTGAAGCATTTGATTAAAAAAAAATTTTTTAAGCCTCACCCAAGGATATTTTTTGCATTTATTTTTTTAAAGAGAGAGTTGAGGGGAGGAAGGGTGGGGGAGACAGAAAGAGGAAGAGAGAGAGAGAGAGAGAGAGACAGAGAGAGAGAGAGAGAGAGAGAGAGATGGATGTGAGAGAGACACATCAATTGGTTGCCTCCTGCACATGCCCTGACCAGGGCCAAGGATAGAGCCTGCAACCAAGGTATGTGCCCTTAACAGGGAATCCAATTTGAGACCCTCAGTCTTCGGGCCAATGGTCTAACCACTGGGCAACCGGCCAGGACTGGTCAAAAATTTTGACCGCATTTGGTAAAATAATGAACTTTAAAATAAAAGAAGACAACTGAGAGAAAAAAACAGCTTCAGAACATTCAGCCTAAATAATTTATTATTATTACTTACATCAACAAAGACAGACCACTTAATTTTAACTGTAACTATTGACAGAGAGAAACCTTATTACATTAACCCTTAGCTTCCGTTAGTTGTCTCTCTGTAGTTCCAAGTGCCTCCCCACAATTTGTTGTTCCCGGAAACCCTAATCCCTGTTTCCTTTGTTAAAATTCACTTCTTTTCTGTGAATTCCCAGGAGCACAGAAATGAATAAAAGTGTGTGCCTTTTCTCTTCTTCATCTGGCCTTTGTTAATTTACTTCACAGGCTGCTGGGATTTAACCAAAGAGAGTAAAGGAAAAAGTTTTTTTCTCCCCAACAACTACTTATAACTGTAAATAATCAAAAGCAACAATAGTCAACGAGGGAAAATTCTTCCATTGATTATTACCTAACCAGTAAAAATAAAAGTACTAAAATAGAAGTAGGCTGTACCATGAATAACTGCTCATAATATAACAATAAAAATTATTAGATTTTAAATATACACATTGATACTGAAAGGGAATACACAAAAATTGCTAAAGTTACATTAAGATGACAAGATTATGGGTTATTTTCCTTTTCTGTTTTTGCCAAACTTTCTGGAATGCTTTGTTACACATTGAGAAATTTCAGACATTAAAAAAAAATTTAAGAAGCATGCTTACAAAAAGATGATTGAAAAATAAACTGATTTTTTGTCACTAGAAATAGGTTTATCTCCCTAATTCTACACCAAAAAAAATTTACATATCACTGAAAACTAAAGGAAACAAGTATATCCTGCTGTTTTTCATTTCAAAGATTGAGTTCTTCATGGAGAAAAGGTTCCTCCGGCCAATCCCCACCTCTCATTACAAGCAAATTCACCATTTCCTGGCTGGTGACTTGCACACCTGGCTTCATCCAGCGTCATGGAACCACAGAGCTCATCCCTTGCTGTGAGGGAGCTGCCTTAGCACACCACACCAAAGCAAAGTCCAAGATCTATCCCAGAATTAAAAAGAAATATTAACTGCTCTAAACCTACAGCACAACTGATAGTTCCTGAAGAACACAGCTCTTCTCTAGACCTCATAAAAGCACATCATTTCCATTTCACGCATTCTAGGGCATGTGTACCTCTTAGGTTCTCATGACAGAACTTCTTCCTTTCTGTTAATCCTCACCCAAAGATATTTTTTTCCATTGATTTTTAGAAAGAGTGGGAAGGGAGGGAGGAAGGGGGAGAGGAAGAGGGAGAGAGAGAGAAACATTGATGTGAAAGAGATATATTGACTGGTTGCCTCCTCCATGTGCCCTGACAGGAGTCCAGGAATCCAGCCTGCAACCCAGGAACATGCCCTTGGCCGGCAATCAAACCCATGACCTTTCGATGTGGGGACCACCGCTCCAACCATCGAGCAACACAGGTCAGGGCACAGGGTTTCTTCAGTCAACTTAGCTGCTCTTGGTTACAGCCGGTATGATGTCTATGAAAAGTCTAAAACACTACAAAACTGACACAACTGCCTGGCCAGCGTTACTCAGCGGTTGAGCATCCACCTATGAACCAGGAAGTCATGGTTCAATTCCTGGTCTGGGCATATGCCCGGGTTGTGAGCTAGATTCCAAGTTGGGTGGGGTGCCTGAAGCAGATGTTCAATGATTCTCTCTCATCAGTGATGTTTTTATCTGTCTCTCCCTCTCTCTTCCTCTCTGAAGTCAATAAAAATATATTTTAAGAAAACAACAGAAAAAATCTGATGTAACAGTTACCTTAGTTTAAAGGCCCATCTTATTCCTCACACAAACTGTACACGTTTAAGGATATTTAAGAAAATACATATTTAAGAATATACTTAAGAATATTTTACAAATATGCCAAACTCCACATACTTGATAACTAAGAGAACTCTCACATATGTATAGATATACTCATGTATGTAAACAGCCTTCGCTTAGTTCTTGATGTTTTCACCTAATCTGAATCCAACTAAAATTCCTGAGTGACATACTTAGACCATGAGTATTGACTAGTATTGATAGCACTGAATTATAAAAGCATCATACTTAAATGCTTCCATATTTAAATTATGTATTTTGATTATCAGAAATAAAATACAAAATTCAAATATTCAAAGCAAGAAGTCTTTAAAAATGTTAAACTTTGACTCAGTACTTTTGTAACTCTTGTGTTACAAAAATACATAAAAACTCGGCACTGTTAATCTTAGATCAATCAAGTGGAAAGCTTAAATATTAACTTTTACCTTCTTGGTTCTCCATCACATGTACTTTCTATTTAGGCAATGTTATTTCATTCTGTCTGTGATAAGATACCAAGAAAAATTTGTATAATATAACAGATTATGATCCCAGAAATGGATTATATCACTGTCTTTTTAAATAGGATAGGTCTTGTAGAATAGTGCCTTCTAATTAAGAATGATTCCCATGTATTAAAAACTTAATCTATATTTTGAAACTGGCCTATAGTTCAATTGCATGTCACCTTGAGGTTCTGATAAGAAAAACAAAGTGTAATGTCAAGATGGTATACTAACGCTTGCAAATTTCGGTTCAGACAATATTCACCAGACATTGTGAATGACTCAGTGAAATGCTACGAAAGAGGATGCTTTCAGTGTGTGATTTGCATCTTAAGTGATAAGTGGCAAATCTTGGAAATTGAAATTAGCATCTTTAGGTTTTGTGACAATGTGTTACTACCTTAATGCCCTTATTGATTGAAGTTTCTCAGTTTTTTCATTTTATTTCTAGAACATATCCAGCAGATTTTTATGTCTGAACAGGACCAACTCTGGCTGGACAGCATAGAAGATTTACTCGCAACACACATTTCCTAGAAAGAGAATTCTTCATTTCTGGCCTTGATACGCCCCTGCCAGTGCTCCTTTCCTTCAGAATATGTGCATTTTGCTATAGAGCAGGAAGTTACTCCTTTCAACCTAAGATGCTTTGAGCTCTCAGGAGGTTGAGGCACTGAATGATGCTACTGAAGAGTTTAATTGCATTGATGCTTATTTCAAAGATCACCCAATCTAAATTATCATCAGGCTTAGAAAAGTAAAAGTTATAGAACATCAGAGAAGCATTTTCTTCTGGAGAGATTTCTACCAGATTTTGATACAGAGTAAAGTGGCCAATTAATATATTTTTACAAGTTGGATCCTATATCATTTAAAAGAAAAACCATATACCAAATGATATGTAGAGAGTTAATAACCACAACACGATAGTCATTTACTGAACACCCATTATGTTCCGGATTGTACCAGATGTGCCAAGCACTTTGTCTCATTCATGCAGTCCTCACAGCAAGCCTGCATGCTAAGCAATATCCTCCCCATGGCACAGAGATGTAAGCCCAGGCTTGAGAAAGTTAAGCCATTTGTCTAAGGTTAATGTCTAAATTGTGAATAAAATCCACATCGATTTGACTTTATTTTTTTTTATTTCTTTTTTTTTCTTCTTTTTATTTTTTTTATTCAGTTTATTAATTACATTGTTTCCCCTTTTTTATCCCCCTATATCTTCCCTCCACCCTGTACCCATCCCACCCTCCGCCCTCACCTTCCCCTCCCCAATGTCCTCTCCCATTGTTGCAAGATTCTTGTCCAATCTCTTGCTGTACTTCCAACAACACCCTTCTCCCCAAGAATTGTCAGTCCATTCCCTCTCTATGTCCATGTTTCTGTTACAGTCACCAGTTTATCCTGTTCATCAGCCTATCAGTTCACTTGATTTTTATGTTCATTTGTTGATAGATGTGTATTTGTTGTTCATAATTTATATTTTTACCTTTTTCTTCTTCCTCTTCTTAAAGAATATCTTTCAGCATTTCATATAATACTGGTTTGGTGGTGATGAACTCCTTTAGCTTTTCCTTATCTGCAAAGCACTTTATCTGATCCTCAATTCTGAATGATAGCTTTGCTGGATAGAGTAATCTTGGTTGTAGATTCTTGCTCTTCATTGTTTTGAATATTTCTTGCCACTCCCGTCTGGCCTGCATCGTTTCTGTTGAGAAATCCGCTGACAATCGTATGGGTGCTCCCCTGTAGGTAACCAACTGCTTTTCTTTTGCTGCTTTTAATATTCTCTCTTTATCTTTTGCTCTTGGCATTTTAATTATGATGTGTCTTGGTGTGGTCCTCTTTAGATTCCTATATTTTGGGGTTCTGTTTACTTCTTGGGCTTTTAAGTCAGTTTCTTTCACCAGGTGGGGAAAGTTTTCAGTCACTATTTCTTCAAGTAGGTTTTCATTAACTTGCTCTCTCTCTTTTTCTGGCACCCCAATAACTTGGATGTTGTCATGCTTGAGGTTGTCCCAGAGGCCCCTTACACTATCTTCAATTATCTGAATTCTTTTTGTTTCTTGCTTTTCCAGCTGAGTGGATTTTGGTTCTTTGTATTTCAAATCTTTGACTTGGTTCTTGTGGCCCTCTGGACTGCTTTTAGGACTTTGTGTAATATTTTTTATTTCAGTCTGTGTATGCTTGATTTCTAGTTGGTCCTTTTTTTTATCTGTGAGGGTCTGGTTCGTATCTTCAGAGAAGACATTTCCCTGAGGGTCTCATTCATTTCCTTGTAAGTATCATTCATTTCCTTGTAAGTCTCATTCATTTGCTGGTTGGTCTTGTTTATTTCCTGGTAATTCTCATTAAGTTGATCGGCCTTTTGTAGGAGCCTCTTGAAAAGCCTTATAACCGTGGTTTTGAACTCTATGTCTTGTCGTCTTTTCTCCTCCATTTCTTTCACACCTGATTTCTTTCCATGTCTCTGCATGGTGGCTGCTTTATGTGGTGGATATTCTCAAAGGGACAGTGGCTCAGCCTCCCCAGTTACTCGAGGTGGGTACTCTTACTGCAAACCTTTATGGGTTGTATTCAGTGTTTTTGAATTTAAACCCAGCTTGTTGTTGTTAGCCCTAGGAGGGTTTGACCTCCAGGCCAATTGGCTGTGAAGGGAGACTGTGTTCAGGTTGGATGGGCGGAGTCTCTGAGCTGCGTGGGCAGCATCAGCGTCAGCTGCGTCCTATGCGGCGCTCGCGCGCGGGTTTCTGTTGGATGGGGATGGCTGAAGACACCTCCTACTCTCTTCCCCTTGCCAGACAACTCTGCCTTTCCCCGAATGTGCCTGCACGCCAAAAGTCCAGCCCAGGGCTGTGAAATAGATGGTTTCCGGAACCAGGAGACAAGTTTCCAGGGGGCAAGTCGCGGGTTTGCGCGACCCTTGGGACTAGGAGCCTCTGCCGCGCCCCGCTTCCAGAGTGCGTCCCCCGGACCTCGGACCTCGCCCGGTTCCGGGGAATCTGTGCAAGGGGACCTCTCCCCGTACCCGGGATCTCGGACCTCGCCCGGCTCGGGAAATCTGGGCAGTGGGATGCCTCCACCCTTCCCTGTCGGAGAAATCCGGCCGGTTGCTGCTCCAGCCCCAGCCCGCGCGCGCGACCAGGGTGGCTCCTAACCTGTTTCCGTCTGAAAGGCTGCGCTCCCGCCGGTCCTGAGTCTCAGTGTCCCACCTCTGCTCCTATTAGTGGAGTTTTAACTCAGCCAGCTTTCTGGCGATTCTGGGTGCTTGTCTGTTCTGCTGTTATGTTGTAGTTCCCAAATCGTTGCGCGGGGCAGAACAATAGGTGTTTGCTTATGCCGCCATCTTGGTGTTCCTCTCTCGATTTGACTTTAAAACCTCGTATATCTTAACCACCATGCTACAGTATTTTCTAAAAAAATTTTTTTCCTAAACATGGCATTACAAATGTCTGTAGTCTTTTTACTGTTTTGGTTTCTGTCCCCACCCAACCCTCCGTTAATGATATTTTGACAAATATATGATGTATTTAAAGTCACAAAGCCTTTAAATGATCATTTAAGGAAAGAACTTGCATTATTTTTTAGTTTCGGGTAAGACTATAATTTGTTGTATGGGTTAAAAGTCACTTTCTTGGTTATAAACACACTTGACCATCTTTTGTTTTGTTTTGTTTAATCATTTGAGCATCTTAACTTGAGTCAGCAGGTATGACTATTGTCATCTTATAGGGGAGGGATGGAGTTCAGAGAGGTTAAAGGATTTGCTTGTGGTCACACAGTGTTTGAGCTGAGTGTGGAAATCTGCTTTTTGATTCTAAAACATTCTTTATAAAGGTACACATTCTATGTAAGTTGGAGAATCACTAGTGTTTTGTGGGTGATTTAACAAAATGTTTAGCTTCTATAAAAATATGCCAACATAAAATTCCCGGTAAAGAAGCTTGGGTCTGCCTGGCTGTGTGGTTTTCACTGGGAGTGTGCAAAGGGCTGCCCCTCTGAGCACAGTTCTGCCCTCGTCCGGGGCTCAGAGGTGGAGGGAACTCTTGTGGCCTGCGACCTGGGATTTACCACAGAGTTATGTTTTCTAGAGTCCTTCATGTAATTCTCTCTCACCAAGGAAGTCCACTTTTTGGTTTTCTGTTCTGCTAGGCACATGGTTAATCATCTGTCACAGGGAATAGAAACATTTCCTGCTGAGTTTTTCTTTTATTTTTCCCAAAAGTTGAAACAAATCATTAGTGCTCTGTTAACCATTAAAAAAATCATGTTCTACTGCAGTAAGACCCTTGGTTTTTACATAAAACCATATTCTCATTTCTGTTACCTTGTGTGTTTTTATAAATAAAATAGGTGTGGCTTTGTTGTCCTACTGAAGACTAGCTATTGATTCATGAATGTGACAGATCGATGAGGTGCCTTCTGGTTGCCAGGCGCGATCGTAGGCACTTGGGACACAGCAGTGAACAAAACAGCCAAAATTCCATGGCCTCATCAAGCGGACATTCTAGTGTGAGGAAACAGACGACAAACACTATTGCCTCAGTGAGTGGTAACTGCTAAGGTGAGAATAGGCCAAATAAGGATAGAAAGCAGTTCTTCTGGGGCATTAGGGATGGGGGTTGGGGGGGGTATTACTCTTAAATCTTATTACAGTTACTGCAGAGCAGCTTGATGAGGAAAACAGGGTCTGTCCCAACGGCTGTATGGACTTTTCTGAATGAGCAGGGGGTGCCATGTGAAGTGCATAGAGCACAGCTCCCCCTTTTCTCTCCACCCCAAGAAGTCATGTTTTCACATTAAATTTTAATTTACGGAAACAATAAGCCTCTATGTTTCCTTCTTTTCCAAGGTGTATCATATACCAAATTAAAAGATGGGCACTGGACAGGTAAGCCATAATCCAGCATCTTAGAAAAATTTAGTATTTTAAAACCATTTATCTAAGAATTTTTTATTAATTATCTGGATTTAAAAAAAAGATTTCCCCTCTATTTGGACATTTACCCAATTTTTTTACTGAGTAACCTGTATTTTATTCAACTCAAGCAATCTTATTTTAGCACATTTAAATAAGTTATTATGAACCCAGAGCTTATTATGCATCAACTGTGTCATGCTAATACTTTAATACTGTATGTAAATATGCTTTCTGTATAGAAAGATACATCTCCATAAAACAGACTCCTAAAGTACAAAATGAATTTGAGAGTGATTTACCTGAACAATACACATCATAACACCTGGAAAACCAGGCGTTAAGTGAGGCACTCACCTCTTCTCTAACGTATACATAGCCCTACAAAGTAGAGATTATTCCCATTGCACAGTGACGATACTGACACACTTACAGCATATAAATAACTTGTCTAAAGCACAGAACCAGGGTCAGAGCTAAAAGGCAGATTCAGATCCAGTTCCAGGGATGTATCTAACCTGCCACTCTGGCTTTGTGTTTTATAATCAAACCAAAAGCAACCCACTTATTGATACCAAAAGCCATCCCCTAATGGTTACTGAATACTGACATTATATATGACATAGTTTCTTTCCTAGATCAGATGTGTTTTTATTCTGAAATTTGAAAATATTATCTAGGGCCGAGACCGGTTTGGCTCAGTGGATAGAGCATTGGACTGCGGAGTGAAGGGTCCCGGGTTCGATTCCGGCAAGGGCATGTGCCTTGGCTGCAGGCACATCCCCAGTATGGGGTGTGCAAGAGGCAGCTGATCGATGTCTCTCTCTCATCGATGTTTCTGACTTTCTAACCCTCTCCCTTCCGCTCTGTAAAAAATCAATAAAATATATTAAAAAAGAAAAGAACATATTATCTAGGAAAACGAAGATACGTAATATTTTAAAAGGGCAAGTTATTTAGTAAATAAAGCAGCTTTGTTATGCTTAAAAGGTTGTTAAAAATACCCCTCCAAAATGAAGCACATCGGATTTCGATGACCACAGCTTTATCGGTAAAGCCCACACGTGACGGAGTTTTTATTGCTCTGAAAGTGGAAGCCTCTGGTGAGCAAAGTTAAAACAGAGCTCCCCACAAACATCCCCCTAAATAGAGCAATCATCTTTCAAAATCTCCCGGATCTGACCCAGATACCAGTATTGGGATCATTAAGAAATCATCAATAAATTATGCCCTGAACTTTTCTTTGGACAGCAGCATAATTATGCCTATAGCTTGCTACTGCCTCAATCCTTTGTTTAAGAAGACCCTAAGAGTTTTTAAGAATTTTCTTTCTTTCTTTTTTTTCCAAAACAAAAAAGCTGGGAAATGGAAAATGGAGAATATCAGTGGTTTGCCTTTAATTTTTATAGAGGCTCCAGGACAATGAAGACAAAATATAAATCCATTATCTCTAGAACATAATAGTGATTAATTTCATTAAAATTTCCACTCCTTTTTCTAAGAACATTAAAAACAACAAAGTTTCCTCCCCCCAAAAACAAAAGGATCTAGTAAAAGATTTCCTACTTTGCACCTGTTTGAAAGTGTTAATTTGTCAAAACTGGTTTAAAGAGTGCCCAATTCCTGAATCCCCTTATTAAGAATTTCAAAACATATTCTGAGCCCAACAACTTACAGTCCAGCTTAGAGTCTTCCATCCTAAAATCCTCCTTTCTTGATTATTCTGCAACATATCTGCATGTCTTCCTCTTGCTTTGGGCTCCTCAGCCAGGCAAAGACCAAAGAATCAGAGACGGGGCCATTTAATAGACCTAAGTATTATCTCTCACACAGCTCGAGGTACACTCACGGGAGACGGGCAAAGGGTGAAGAGACATGCAACTCTACAGACACTGTTTTTTAAACAGTGACCTTGTTCACTGAACCACGCAAAAACTGAGAAAGGCTTCTGTTCAAAAGATCCAGTGAAGCTCAAATGGGAGTGAGCTGGGCGCAGGGGAGGCCTTTCCTGGTTAAGAAATGGTTGCTAAACATCAGTTTGATCTCAGGGATTCAAACTCAGCTGGGGCCCAGGCAGTGTGTGCATCAAACCTATATTAAAAAACCTAATTGCTTACCAAAATCACCTAAATGTTATTTGCTCTGTTCCCAGACTCTTCTGCCTTTTGGTTTCCTGATGTATTAAAAATGACATTTAAAACCCTGAAGAGTATGGCTGATTTTGTTCCCATGCCAAAAGCATCTGAAAAGGGTGATCATTAAGAATTAGTCAAGCAGAGAGACCCCTGATCTTTTTCTCCCTTCATTGAGAACAGAGAGCTGTAGGGGGAAAAAACGCGTGAAATGAAGTCTGACTGCCCTTTCAGAGGTCCAAAAGATTGACTTGCTGTAGCAAGGGTTGAAAATTCTGAAGATCTTCAAAGAGTAGAGGAAGAATAAATGAATATAAACGTAAATGTTTGAGAAATTATTTCTAGATAAATTAAGTATAGGTCCTCAGAATTTTTTTCCCAGCCCATGATAAACTGCATTGTAAACTGAATTAACATTTCTATCACAATTTTACCTTAGGCTTGTCTTTACAAGGACTTTTTGTTTAGGGGCAGACATAGAGAAGGAATGAAAAAAGGATAATGTCAAATCCTCACTGTTCCCTTATCAAATTTAAAAACATGTGACATGGGGCCAGAGTACTTTGATTAAAACCAATTAAATTAGTTTAGGTGAGCAATAGGCCTGCTTTGGAAAAGGAAATGCAATGTTTAGAAAAAATAACTCCTTTCAAGCCTCTCTGAGTGGTGGGACTTGAATCAGTAAAGAAACTGGACACAGGATATCTGAGACAGTGGTCGGCAAACTGTGCCTCGTGAGCCACATGAGGCTCTTTGGCCCCTTGAGTGTGGCTCTTCCACAAAATATCACATGTGGGTATTCATGTACAGTGAAATGAAAGAAATTTCAATCTTTGTACTGTTGACATTTGGGTATGTTGACTAATGAGTTTGCCGATAACTGATCAAAGATGTAAGAGGGTCAAGCGCCCACCGGACTTGGCAATGAACCTTTTTAATGCCCTCGGAACTACAGACTGCTAAATAGGAGCCAGTGGCATGTCAGTTGTAGTCCAACACCATCCCAACCGCTCCAGGCCAGGGGGGGGGGGGGGTGGGGGCGGGGAGGAGGAGGCGGGGGCAGGGGGGCGGGAGGATGATGCTGGACATCATAGCTGCCTAAGTACCATCACTCCCCTTAACCAGTTGCTTTCATTTTCAAAAATAGCCTGTATAAATATAGACACTATCTCCAGGGCAGTATTTCCAACATGGTACTAACGACATTTCAGATGGGATGACTGCTTACCGGGGGTGGCAAGGGAATGCGAGGATGCTGCCCTGTGTGTTCTAGGAAGCGCAGCAGCATCTCTGGCCTCACCTGCCATCTCTAATGGCACCATGGCCACACACTCCTCCTCAGAACTGAGTCCATCGAAAAATGTCTTCAGACATTGCCAAATATCCCCTGGGAGACAAAATTATTCCTGGTCAAGAAACAAAAAATCACAGCCCTAGTGTCTCCAAATCCATGGAGGGCTTGAGTGGGGGACATAAACACAGACACTTAGAATACAAGTGTTTTCAACCGCTGCACTGCTCTGTGTTGTTGTTCCGAGCAGACCTTAATGTTGCTAAGAGGGATGTGGGATTGACTCTGCGGGAAAGGCCGGTCAAAGCTCTCCAAGCTGTGCCTGGAGGTCACAACCATGCCCCCCGTGCCCCCTGGGCTCATGTCTGGTACAGTAGCTGGGATGTACTCAGATACTGCCTAAATATCGGAAGAAGTGGAAGAATTCTCTAATTCTGTCCAATCAAAGCGACCAAATCCACGAGACAGCATAAGCACTAACATAAGAAACATGTTGGCTACTAGTTTCAGGAGTTTTTGAGGCATGTTATCAAGATATTAACTTATTTCCATAATTCCACACCCATAGATTCAGTTGGGCGCCATGTGAGGACTGATACCTTAAATTACCTCCTAACTCATTTAACACAACGAGGTCAGGAACCATGAATTTATCAAACAAACAAAAGTACTCCTTTGAACAAAACATAAAACAAAACAAAAACCTACACAAAATAACTTTTCATTCTCTCCTTCAGAATCTATATATTCTTCAGACTCAAATGTACCTGGCTCAGCTTTGTACTTTCCAGTTCACTGAAGATTAGAAACACCCAGTATTGGGGGGACAAAAAGTTGTTATGAGAGGCTCCTAGGTGGTTTATACCTTCCAAAGCTTGACCTCCAAAAACAATCATCCAACACAGCTATGAGATTAATGTTTCTAGAATGCAAATCCGATCATATAATTTCTTTGGATGCCTCAATTTCCCTTGGGACCCACTCCAGCCCCCTTAGCACGAGATACCTGCTCTTCCCGGTCTCACTGTGGCTTTTCTCACCCCGTGAGTGGCACCACGGCTGCTTGTCTAGCCTTAAAACAACTGCTTTCGGTTGCATTTCCCTGAACTCGGTTTTCCTCTCACCATCAGTTGTGTACGTGCTGTCCCTTTGGCTGGCTGGGTCCCATAGGCCATATTATCCCCACTCTCCATCAGCTCCTCAGGAAGCCGCCTCAGCGCCTCCCCTGCTGTGGCGCCCATCCAGGGGACTGCGATCAGCGGTGCATAGCTGGGATTTGGTGACGGGAAAGAGAAGGGCCAATGGAAGAAGACTCTGCCTTTGGAACTGTAGATTCTTCCTCCCATAAATGACATACTTAACCTTACTGACTGCCTGTCAGAGGTCAGACATGCTTCTCAGGGCCTTTACACATAGGAACTGGTCTAATCTCACTAACCCTGTTATGATGCCAATTTTAAGATGAGAAAACTCAGATATACTGAGTAGAAGAACTTGTGGGAGCTAGTGACTGGCAGACTCCATCTGCCCTCTGCCTGGGTGACTTCCCACTTCTGAGGGCCCAGGACGCATCAGGCCAGAGTTGCCTGCTGATGAGAAATGACTGGCACGGCGAGCAGAGAAGACAGGCAGGGAAAGGCAGGAGGTGACATTGTGTGGAGACAGGGCCCCATTCTTCCCGTAGGAACGACAGTTTGTAACTAACTGGGGCTGTATTCATCCAGATAAACAGCTGAATGCTAACAAGAGGGGAGCGAGAATAAAGGGTTTTGTATGAGACAAGTGGCTCACGGAGATGTCTATGTTCGGTGCAAGGAGCAGTGGGTACCATCAATGACACATCATCTGACACTGTAACTATCATAGGGAGAGGCACATTTCCAACATCGCCAGCAACGTTCTTTTCTCAAGTTTAAGGTCTTGGTGTGTCAGTCCAATTTTGGTTTCATCTTCAATGCACAGCAAAACTATTTCAATGTAGAATACTGGCAGGTGGATGAAGGCAGAGAGGATAGTTTATAATTCTGAATTAAGGAAATGGAAATCACTCTTCAAATATTGTAATTTTTAAGATAAGAAGTACATAAATCCTGAGGAATTAAGGGTAAGTAGGAATTTTTTAAGTGTATCTTACATAATAATCTCTAACGAATATAAAGTTTGGCACATATTTTGTAAAGGGACTTGAATTATAAACTAGACTACAGAATAGCTTTAGGAAAACTGAGGAGTCTACTTTCTTCCATTTTTTTATGCTTATACACCTCAATGACCAGCTGCTTGTCTGAGAGGCCTCCTCCAACTGCTGTGTGGTAGAGGCGATGATTCTTCAGCTCTTTGCTCCAGCCGGAGTCCCCACTGGTACCCGTAAGTCTGCAGAGCACCCTGTCTTAACAGGGGGACACGTGGCAGAGGTTCATGCCCTTCAGCATTTCCTTTCTCATCACATCTGCTAATTTGTCACCTGCTTCCCTTTTTTTTCCTTTCGTACTGTTCCCTCTAAACTTTGGGCTACTAATAGAGAAACCGGTTCTTATAAAATAGGAACTTTTAAGCTTCAACAAGGATTCTATGAGATTATGAGATATCCAGTAGTGTTTTTGATTTTAACAAAGCTTCATTCCACAGAAAATGGTGTGACCCAGCATTGATTTTCACTCCTCCGAAAACAGAAGGGGAGGCTTGTGTGTATATGTAATAACAAATATATGAATGTGCATACACAGACACACACACACACACACACAAATGAAAACCTAGTTGCTCTACATAGCTACTATGAGAGGATAAAGTTGATGGAGTTAATTTACTCTGGAATGGGGTCCCAATTGGTTTCTGTCCCTAGGATTTAGGTGACATGGAGCAAGTCATTTACTCTCTAGAACTATAGTGTCCACTGCAGTACCCCCCAGTCACACATGACTGTTGAAATTAAATTACAGTTCTCCTCAGTTGCACGAGGCACAAGTTAAGTGTTCAACAGGACATTGCTCATAAAACGGACACAAATGTAGCAATAACTTCTCTGTGTAGATCAAATGTACTGGGGTAAGCACATTGATTGGAAATTTAGGGGAAATCAAATTTAGAAGTCACCTGATTGCCTTAATAGATGGTAACTAAATTTGATGAGTTAATGCTCAATCCCACTGACTTTTTTTATTCTTTAAAATATGAACCCATAATGCATTTTTACAGATGACAAAAATAGATATGAAACTCCATTAGTGGGCTCCACAAGTCTGTTGCGGATGGACATTATTTTCCTCTTCCTATAACCCTCTGAAACACCAAGAACATCTAATGGACCAATTAGAGTGATAAACCATCACAGCCTGCTCACTGCTATAGCTGAACCATCAGCCTGCTCACTGCTATAGCTGAACCATCAGCCTGCTCACTGCTATAGCTGAACCATCACAGCCTGCTCACTGCTATAGCTGAACCATCAGCCTGCTCACTGCTATAGCTGAACCATCAGCCTGCTCACTGCTGTAGCTGAACCATCAGCCTGCTCACTGCTATAGCTGAACCATCAGCCTGCTCACTGCTATAGCTGAACCATCACAGCCTGCTCACTGCTGTAGCTGAACCATCACAGCCTGCTCACTGCTATAGCTGAACCATCACAGCCTGCTCACTGCTGTAGCTGAACCATCACAGCCTGCTCACTGCTATAGCTGAACCATCAGCCTGCTCACTGCTGTAGCTGAACCATCAGCCTGCTCACTGCTATAGCTGAACCATCAGCCTGCTCACTGCTATAGCTGAACCATCACAGCCTGCTCACTGCTGTAGCTGAACCATCAGCCTGCTCACTGCTATAGCTGAACCATCACAGCCTGCTCACTGCTATAGCTGAACCATCACAGCCTGCTCACTGCTATAGCTGAACCATCAGCCTGCTCACTGCTGTAGCTGAACCATCAGCCTGCTCACTGCTATAGCTGAACCATCACAGCCTGCTCACTGCTATAGCTGAACCATCACAGCCTGCTCACTGCTGTAGCTGAACCATCACAGCCTGCTCACTGCTATAGCTGAACCATCAGCCTGCTCACTGCTGTAGCTGAACCATCAGCCTGCTCACTGCTATAGCTGAACCATCAGCCTGCTCACTGCTATAGCTGAACCATCACAGCCTGCTCACTGCTGTAGCTGAACCATCAGCCTGCTCACTGCTCTAGCTGTTCCATCACAGCCTGCTCACTGCTATAGCTGAACCATCACAGCCTGCTCACTGCTATAGCTGAACCATCAGCCTGCTCACTGCTATAGCTGAACCATCAGCCTGCTCACTGCTATAGCTGAACCATCACAGCCTGCTCACTGCTATAGCTGAACCATCACAGCCTGCTCACTGCTGTAGCTGAACCATCACAGCCTGCTCACTGCTATAGCTGAACCATCAGCCTGCTCACTGCTATAGCTGAACCATCAGCCTGCTCACTGCTATAGCTGAACCATCACAGCCTGCTCACTGCTATAGCTGAACCATCAGCCTGCTCACTGCTATAGCTGAACCATCACAGCCTGCTCACTGCTATAGCTGAACCATCAGCCTGCTCACTGCTATAGCTGAACCATCACAGCCTGCTCACTGCTATAGCTGAACCATCACAGCCTGCTCACTGCTATAGCTGAACCATCAGCCTGCTCACTGCTATAGCTGAACCATCACAGCCTGCTCACTGCTATAGCTAAACAAACTGCTCTTAGAGCAAGGATAACTGATTGCGAATGAAAATTCTCTCTAAATCCTGGACGTAGGAAAAACTGAGCAGCTATCTGCTTGGTGCACCAAAGTCAATGGGAAATCACAAAAGTATGCCAAAGGCTAGGAGGTATATTTTTGGGAGAAAATCTATTGGGAGGGCAGAGAAAAGGGAAAACACTACATTAGAAGCCTTCATAAAGTAATATATCAGGAGGCAGGCAAAATCATTAACCAGCCAGGAGTCCCCACCCTCGGCGATCACCAGAACGGGTCAGAGGTCACCAGAAGACAAGGCGGCCTCCCGGAAACAGGAGCAGGGCCGGTGTCAGAACCGGTGGCTCCCTCGCAGCCCTTTCCTTCTCTAACAGATCGTGCGGGTGTACCTACTCTGCTTTTTGTCAGATCAAATCCTCTGCACATCATTTCGCTAATAGCCACCAGATGGGAAGCAGCTGTAGCTTTTCTCAATTCTAATTTTCATAAGCAGAAGAAACATGGACAAAAATAGCGCCGCAGCCAGTCAGAGCCACTGCAGACTGACCCAGTTGGGCGCAGCAGGCTGAGTGCATCCGAGCTGGTTAATCCTGCCCGGCTGGGAGGTCCAGGGCCCACTGCGGTCTGCAGGGTCTTCACAAAGTTCCGGTTATCTTGAGGGGCCGGTCACACTTGGGCCTTTGAAACCACTTTATCCTGGATTGGACTAAACGCCTTACCACCATCTGCAATTCAATTGTGAAACTGGGAGATTTCTGAAATCACCATTCTCAAAACAACAAAGATTTAAACGAACAAACAACAAAAATCCTTAACAATATTAAACTGCAAATGCTAAAATGGGGATAGTATCTGTAACACGTGTGGCCATAAGAAGGTCGATATCCTTTATTTATAAAAAAAGAAAGGAAAAGCAGATTAAACATCCCAATAGGAAACAGCAGAAAAATAGATAGGTAATTCACAAAAGAAAGGAAAATGCTAATAAGCATGTAGAAATCTTTAACACCATCAGTAGTCACAGAAACGCCACTTGAAACAATAAATCATCATTTATTTGCCCATACAATCCACAGAAAACTCAAATAACAGGATATCAATCTTAACTACTTTAGAAGAATGTTTCAAAAATGCTCCTGACACTAAGTGGAAAGAAAACAGGTTGTAAAACCATAATATGCAATAATACAAGTTTGTAAATATACTTTGTAGAGTGTACAAAGGTCAGAATATATATAAAAAAATAATAACATAGCTATAAGTAGATGGTGGAATCACACTTGACTTAAAAACAACTTTAATCCTTTCCTGCATTTTCTAAATGTCTCAATATTTATTAGTTCCCTTATTAGAAAAAATGCACATTACATTTAAAATACTTCAGCAGTCACTCGTAAGAGATGCCTGGAGACTGTTCCTGTTCATCATTTTCTGAGCTCCTATTGTTAGTGATGGTAGAAAAGATGCTTCAGGTTGTACCACTAACATGGACACTCACTTCTTGGGCTAATGTAGGAGCTGAAAGTCCTGGTAAGAGGCATACTTATTCTGGGAAAAAGGTTTCTCAAAAACAAACAAACAAACAAACAAACAAACAAAAAACAAACAAACATACAAACACCCTCTCAAAACAGACAAGCCTTAAGATAAAGGGGCAGCTTATACTTTACATACTTTCACATTATGTTCTTATTTAGAAAATTATAACTTATTTCACAAAAGGCAAATTTCTAAAACGGATTTCATTTTCAAAATCCTTTTAAAAGTTTCAAGTAGCCTCTAGGTAATATTCCTATACAAGCTTTCCCACTTTTGAAAAAAAAGAGGATTAGCTTCTCTCATATTTTCATTCATTTTTCTCTCACCTCTGAAGATGGTGGTGACACTAACTACTTTGGCTGTCTTTTAAAAGAGGTTTTCTTTTTTCCTTTTTGTGTATCATCAAAAATAGTGAAAGCAAATATGATTCTACATTTATTTTATAAATAATATGTGCTCCCCCACCCAAATTATCCTCTATAATAAAAGACTAATATGCAAATCAACCAAACAGTGGAACGACTGGTCTCTATGATGCGCACTGACCACCAGGGGGCAGACACTCAACGCAGGAGCTGCCCCCTGCCAGTCAGTGTGATTCCACATAGGGAGCTCCACTCAGCCAGAAGCCAGGCTCATGGCTGGTGAGTGAAGTGGTGATGGCGGGAGCCTCTCCCGCCTCCAACGAGTTGAACATCCCCCACTCGGACATTCCCTGATACCTCACAGACTACGAGAGGGCACAGGCCAGGCTGGTCGAGTGGAAGGACCTCCCACAAGTGCACAAACTTTGTGCACTGGGCCTCTAGACACTAATATAAAATCCTACTTTGCTTATAAAATAGAAAGTAGTGTCTCTTCCTGTCAAGCAACAAATGTGTATTGATTCTTGCTGTGTGCTATGCTATAGGCATTTCTTAGGTTCTCATATGCTATGAGAAATAGTTATGAAACATTATAGAACACACATGCGAAACATTTTTGCATGACCTGTGTCGATCCCTACAAAGGCCATGCTTTTTCCTTCACCACTGCTCTCCTTTTGCAATTTTCTTTAGATTTCTGATTTTAATAAGAACACGTCTCTAGTAGATTCTTATGTCCCTGGTAACATCGAGGAGGTTCCAAATTAAGGCCATTTCTCTACTTTCCAAGAACTTTGTATCTTTTCATGACACTTCAGAATACATCTCCCCCTTGTGGGGGAAAAAAAATCACTGTGTAAATTTACTTAAGTCTTGAGAAGCAACTCAGGCACCTTCAACTAGAAAAGGTCTCTTTTTAAGTTGCTACTAACCAGGGAATGCCTGATTAACATCCGCTCTGTATCTCCAACACTAATAATTCTGTTCTTTTCTAATCCTTACTAAGCATATTACCTTATTTTACCTCTTTATGCTAATTCCTTTTATTTAGTAGTCCAGAATTCCTGGGTAATTAAGTAACATTAGAGGCCCAGTGCACGAAGTTCGTACACTCGTGGGGGTTCCCTCAGCCCAGCCTGTACCCTCTCGCAGTCTGGGAGCCCTCGGGGGATGTCCAGCTGACAACTTAGGCAAGCGGGCCTAAGCTGTCAGTCGGACATCCTTAGCGCTGCCACTGTGCTCACCAGATGTAAGCCCCGCTCAGGATTTCTGGCTGAGTGGCACTCCCCTTGCGGGAGCGCACTGACCAGCAGGGGGCAGCTCCTGCATTGAGTGTTTGCCCCCTGATCATCAGTGCATGTCATATCAACCAGTCGTTCCACCATTTGGTCAATTTGCATATTAGCCTTTTATTATATAGGATTCTATTTATTATACTGAAAACGTAGATGATCCTGCAGACCAAGCCCCATGGCATTCTCCTGTTTTCTACCACAGATGTATGCACACAGAGTAGGATGACCAACTTTAAAAAAATTGCCAGCACCCTGGTACGCAAAGGCAGACTAGGAGGGGTGACGGTATCCCACAGAACTTGTTGAACACCTTTCTCTATTGTTTTAAGATTATGAGGAAAAGAATAAGCAATGGGTAGCAGTGCGCCTGGGGAAGAAGTAGCATCTTCAGAAGCAGGAAAAAATAAAAACACCGAAATAGAAGACTGTGAAGAATTTAAATGATTATTAAGAGGACTATGGATATCAAGAGGAGATGATGTGTGATTAAAGTAACATGATAATATTTGGTCAAACCTGAAATCTCAGGAGTAAAACATTTATTTTAGAATAACATGATTTAAAACTAAATATACGCTATCCTCAACTAAGATTATAAAGATTTTATAAACCTTTATTGTTGAAAGTATTAACAGATGTCCCCCTTTTTTCCCTACTGACCTCCCCCCACCCCCACCTCCAGCCTTCCCCTCAGGCCTTCACTACACAATTGAGTCCATGGGTTAAGCTTATGTGCATACAGGTTCTTTGGTTAATCTCTTCCTGCACCCACCTCCCCAACCCCTCTGAGTTTCATCAGTCTGTTCCATGCTTCTATGTCTCTGGATCTACTTTGCTTATCAGTTTAATTTGTTCACTAGAGGCCCAGTGCACAAAATTCGTGCACAGGGTGTGTGTGTGTGTGTGTGTGTGTGTGTGTGTGTGTGTGTCCCTCAGCTTAGCCTGTACCCTCTCCAATCTGGGACCCCCCAAGGGGTGTCCAACTGCCCGTTTAGGCCCAATCCCAGTAGGATCGGACCGAAAGGGGCTGTCAGACATCCCTCTCACAATCCAGGACTGCTGGCTCCCAACTGCTCACCTGCCTGCCTTCCTGATTGCCCCTAACGGTTTCTGCCTGCCAGCCTGATCACCCCTAACCACTCCCCTGCCAGCCTGATTGATATATAACTGTTCCCTTGCCAGCCTGTTTGCCCCCAACTTTCCTCCTCTGCTGGCCTGGTCACCCCTAACTGCTCTCCCCTTCAGGCTTGATTGCCCCCAAATGCCCTCCCTTGCAGGCCTAGTCCCTCTCAATTGCCCTCCCTGCTGGCCTAATCACCCTCAACTGCCCTCCCTTGCAGGCCTGGTCCCTTCCAACTGCCCTCCCCTGCTGGCCATCTTGTATCCACATGGGGGCAGGATCTTTGACCACATGGGGGCAACCCTCTTGTGTTTTGGAGTGATGGTCAATCTGCATGTTACTCTTTTATTAGATAGGATAGAAGCCTGGTGCATGGTGGGGGATAGCTGGTTTGCCCTGAAAAGTATCCCAGATCAGGGTGGGGATTCCCTTGGAATGTGAAGTGGCGTGGGCAAGGGGCCTGAGGTAGTTTGCAGGCCAGCCACGCCCCTCCCCTCCCAGCGACCCAAGTGAAGGTGCTGGTATCTGGGATTTATTTATCTTCTGCAATTGAAACTTTGTAGCCTGGAGTGAAGTCAAGCCTTCTGCTCCCTGCGGGGCAGCAGTCATTTCTGTTGGGGTTTATTTATCTTCTATAATTGAAACTTTGTAGCCTTAAGCAGAGGCCTGGGCCAGCCAGAGTGTGTGGAAAGCTTGGCTTCCTCCATCGCCAGGGAAACCCAAGCCTCTCTCCTGCGCTCTCCATGGCTGCAGCCATCTTGGTTGGGGTTAATTTGCATACTCACTCCTGATTGGCTAGTGGGCATAGCTAGTGGGTATAGCAAAGTGATGGTTAATTTGCATATTACTCTTTTATTAGATAAGATTAGATTCCACATATGAGTGAGATCATGCGATACTCATCTTTCTCTGATTGGCTTATTTCGCTTAACATAAAAGAGTGTGTTCTGAACCAAGAGCATAGTTCCCTCTGCCGATAGGGTTTTCTAATCTGAAGATTTAAAACCTGCTTTCCATATTCCGGTTATGAAAAGCTAGTCAGAGTTGCCAAGGCAACAACAGCCCTTTCCAAAAAATGCGAACAGCGAGCTCAGGACACCAAGCTTGTGGAAGCGTTGGCTGTGCCACAGACAGAGTCCACAGGCACTTCTGACCTGGAGAGAGCCAACAGGCAGCCAGTTCCGCTCTGCAGATAACTGTCCTCATGAGCTAAACAAGAAAGACTTCGGGGGCTGGTGAAGAGTGGAAAGTCCTTTGATATCTATGTGCAAAGTCACAAATGGTAAAGTGCATAAGTCACTAAGCCCTCAGCAGCCCCATGCTGTAATTATTAATCCTGTAGTTAGTAAGCTCTGCCTTCAAAACAGAAGTGGCACAAGCAACATGAAGAGCCAAGAAAAGAAAATAACCAAGAAGCTTTTTAAAAATCCCACTTCAAAGCCATCAGGAAAGTTTTCTGAAGCAGCTAGATAAAATTCTGATAATTCAAGCATGTGAAATAAAACATTCATGGGAAAGCTTTGGTTATTCTTACAACGTTTGTTTTAATACTACAAGAATGCCAAAATAGTGATGTTTAGGTACCCCATGCCTTCAGTTAATCAAACTTTACCTTTGTATGTTGTAAATAGCAAAAAACAGCCAGTTAAAAAAAATGGAAAGCCCACGATAGTGCTCTTGCATTATTCCCAAACCTCATCACCATGTGTCTAGATCTTCAGTAAGCACTCTCGCTTCTCTATTAATTCCCCCACATCCAAACCACCAAAGGATCTGATGAGGGATTTTTTAAACCATGATAGAGTTGATGATATTTCAGTGTTATCAAGCATGGTATAAATTAGTTTTTCTTTTGGACACTTATATTTTAACTTTTTAATAGCTACACACAAAAAAAAACCCACATCCCTTCCAATATGTAATTTCCAGCATCAGAAAACAACATGATCTTCTGTGGTCCGAGTCTGAATTTATACTCTCAGGATAAATGGGAGCAAAGACTATTGATATGCCCCACTTCTCCCCAGACACCTACCTGTGCTGCTTGGAAGGTGAGCTCACCTTGGTGACAAGCACATTCCCATCGTCACTGCTTTTAAGGGGCTAGAGTCCCATCCTTTCCAACTACAGGTCTCCCTGACAGGCCAGTGCGAGCAGGCCCTCCTTCTCCACCCCTGTGGGCATCTCTCTCACCCTACTCCTAAGCATCCCTCCTCCTTTCTCCCCATAACCACTCCTCCTTCTGATGAAGAAAAACAAGCTGATGCATATTTAATACTGCACAGACTTCTGGCATTACTATAGGAGTTTGTGATATTTTTATACTTTAATAAATTTCTGAAGTCCTAGAATCTAACTCTACCTTCCTGTGTCATTTCTGCCATTAATAATGATGCTTCTGTAAATGAAAGGTATTGACTATAAATTCTCAGACTATTGACTGCATTTTTACAGAAAGAATTTTTTAATAAAAAGGTTTTAAAATTGCAAAAGCCTAACATTTCAACAGATTTCTTTCCTTGTACTTTGTGTTATGCCGAACAACACAAAATTGCCATTTTAGGTAAAGAATGCTCAACTATGGCAATTTCACATAGTTTGACTGAATACCTGACCCAATTTATGCCAATAATTTCAAGTGCCACGATGAGCCGCTTGTGCAAGACAGATAACAACCCGTGAGCCTCTTGCTCTTGGGACAAGGCTTTTATGACTAGCGACCTAGATTTCACACCTGGTGAGGCCCGAACCCAGTCTATTAAATGGCATCACTCAGTTTATCATGACAACTACTTCAGACTATGAGCAGCCAGTAATCACACAACACAGATGAAGAAACCCAAGCTGATGAACAAATTGTGTATTCCTTGCATAAGGTTGCATCACCAATAAGCAAGGATCAGAGCTGGGAATAAAACAAATAATAAAAGTATCTCTCTCCTCTCTTAACTTTATTTTCAAAATCAGTTTTATAACCCATCCTTTTAGTGGGTCAGAGTGAATGGAAAGCCTAGATTTAAATTACTGGAATGAACCAGAAAGCAAATGCATTAAAGTGATGATCCTATAATCTTCCCCATAAGAGAGGCTGACTCTGTTTGGCTTCACAGCTGATCTGAAAGAATGGCTTTAATGGGAAAACAGCAGAATACTCATAAGTGCATTCATTTTGTACAATAAATAATCACCCCTGAGAACTTCTATATTATTTACCATCTATATTCTCAACATTTAACTAAATTGCTAGGAAAATTGGAAAATAATAACAATAACAAAAAAAATCTTCTGTCCTGCTCCCTTACCCATGCATGAGCTTCTATTCCATAGGAGATGATAAAGATATATAAACAAAGAGCTACAATGCAAGACACTGTGAATTTACAAACTACTGGCATAAATATAACACATGTGCAATAATTTATTTTAGTCTTTGGATTTAGTAAAATGCACCTAGTGTCTTTCTTTACATAACTTTTAAGCATTCATGAATTTGAAACTTATATTCATCCATTTTACTGGCCCCATCTAATCTTCTAATGAATGAAGAAAAATGCGAAAGTTTCTTTCAAATAAGCATGGTTTGTTGCAATTAGAACATAAGACTTAAAAATATGTACAAACTTTGCTCTAGTAGTTCCCTTTCTTTGAGAGTTTGAGAAAAGGCATTTACACTTCTCTGTTGTCTGAATTTTTTGTGTGAAAAATAGAGGATTCATTTTGATTACTCGGTTATATCAGTAGGGTTGTAAAGATATAAGGTAAATAATGTATTTAACTCATTTCCAAATTATAACAGTTACTATCTTCATACAAGAAGTATATAATATAGCAAAATTTAATGAAAATAAAATTATACATCTTAATTTGGTTAAATGAACTCAAGAAATTTTTTTGAAAATCAAAAAAGTTAAAGAAGAAATGTCAAATGATGTTTTCATTTAAGATATTATCAGATAAGAGCAAAGGCAGTAGATTACAGTAGCAAATAAATTACTTCACATCTGTTTACTTGAAAGGAAGAAATGCCACTGAACAAAAATTGTGTGCATACATTTACACATTTTGTTATGTAAAATTCATGGATCTTATGTTCTAGAATTTAAAAATTCTGTTAAAGATTGAAAAAAGCCTTTTGAATAAATTCATACAAAGTGTAACTCTATTATACTTAGTGCTAGAAAATATCCTGAATGCATGTCTTCAACTTTTATTTATTTATTCATTCATTCATTTATTTATTTTTATTGATTTCAGAGAGAGAAAAGGAGAGGGAGAGAAAAATAGAAACATCAATTATGGGAGAGAATCAGTGATTGGCTACCTCCTGCATGCCCCACACTGGGCGGAGCCTGCAACCCATGACCTCCTGGTTCATAGGTTGATGCTCAACCACTGATGCCAGCTGGGCTGTCTTCAACTTTCAAAAATAAATATTTGAATAAGGGAGACCAAGGAACTTTCTGTCAGTAAAATCATCACCCTTAAAAGTCAAAATTTTACAATAATTATCTCAATAAGTTTTGCAAAGTTATTTCTATGAAACATATTCCAAATCTATACTGAGAGCATATCTTCCTCCTCAGGATTCAATTAGTTTTCAAAACCCTGAAATCTATGAGATGAGCACTTTGCTGCATAAGCATGCTGGTCCCCATCCTCCCTTTGAGTCAAGAATGCCATCAGACTCTGTCCAGTTAGCATTCCACTGTATTTTACAGGGAGGCAGCATAAATCGAAACCCAGCTCAACTACTGCGAGGCTATTATTTAGCCTTCGAGCCTCAGATTCCATATCTACAACAGGGAAATGGGGTTATAACTAATGCAAATCTTTCCAGTTCTTAATATCTTACCATTTTCAATTTGTAAGCTATAAAACCACTTCTCTTGACATGTGGATAGCTTGGAGAGAGCCTGTCTGTGCACACCAGGCATCAGCATCTATGGGCTGAGCTGGTGGTAGAAGGGAGCGTGCTAAGATGGTGCCTCTGCCTTGTACCTACCTCCAGACTGTCACTCAGGCAACCGGGGAGGGCGACATGGGGATCTGCAGCGGGGTGATATGCAGTCTCGAATCAGAATTCTGACAGATTTAGTAACAGATTTGGTGGTAGGTGTAATCTTTTTTCATTGTGAAAGTTGACACATTTTACTTACATTGTCCTTTGGGTAAGGCATATGATTTTCTGGGGAGAAATCTCTGACTAAGCATGGTAGAAATGTTTGGACAGAAAATCCCATTACTAAAAGTATGCTATGGTTGCACAACAAAGTGACTATACCAATGCCACTGAACTACATACACTTGAAATGGTTAAGATGGGGAATTTTGTTACGTGTGTTTTACCACAATTTTAAAAAGTTCTTCAAGAGTCACTATCCTCTCTCTGGGAGTTTCATGGATACCAAGGGGCTACAACTAATTTAAAGAGTCCCTTTATTATTGAGTCAAGGTTAATGAAATAAAAGTTATATCAACAGGAGACAGGCAAAATACAAAAAAAAACCTGGTGAATCAAGAAATAAATTGTTGCCCTAGCCAGTATGGCTCCGTGGCTAGAGCACCGGCCTGCAGACTGAAGGGTCCCAGGTTCGGTTCCAGCCAAGGGCACATGCCTGGGTTGTAGGCTTGATCTCCAGGAGGGGGCGTGCAGGGGGCAGCCGACCTATGATTCTCTCTCATCATTGATGTTTCTGTCTCTCTATCCCTCTCCCTTCCTCTCTGAAATCAATAAAAATATATTTAAAAAAAGAAAGGAATTGTTTCTAGCGTTGAGTCGTCCTATGAAGCAAAACGTGAGATGACTGGCAGTTTCACACTGCCGCATCTGTGACAGAATATTTTCTCGGGAGCTTCTGGATTCAGTAACATGGAATATAAGTAGTTCCAGATCGGGATCTCATAGGTGTACACTGAGACCTCATACACATACCTGATGACCTCATGCATGAACACATATGGTCACACCCCCATCACACACACACACACACACACACACACACACACACACACACACACACACACACACACACACATGCTGAGAGAAAGTATAACAGCTCATTTCATAAAGCTAAGATCATCTCTGATGCTTCACATACAGCAGCTTCAACCTGATAAAAACAAAGCTATTGGCCTAAGAAAAGTTCTGAAATTCTGTTTGACTCTCTAAATTGCATTGACTCTCTTTTTATTTAACATTGTTGCTCATCCTCTGAACATGTAGAAAATTAAATTTAAGATTTATCCAAAGACTGGAGAAAGACATTATGTAGGTCCACTATCTAACTTCCTAGAGAAAAGGAGTTTCTAAACTGTTTGTGTCAACAGCTTCCTCTAAGAGAAGCTGATGAACTCTGAATCCTCTCAGAAAGATGTATACCCAAGCAATTGGGTGGGGACTGTTCTAATTTGGTCAGAGCCCACCTAGACTCATTCATTGCTCCTGTCCTCCAGATCCTTGGTTTAAATCAGGGGTGGGGAACCTTTTCTGTGCCAAGGGCCACTTGGGTATTTATAACATCATTCAAGGGCCATACAGAACTTAAAAGTTAGCCTGCTATATTTGGTCAAACATTTAATTTATTCACCCCTAAGGCCTTGTCAGGGCCAGATCAAATGATTTCCGGGGCCTTATCCGATGTTATCCACCCCTGCTTTAAATACATAGGCTTATTTTCATGGCCAGTAGAAATAAGCTTTAAAAGCTTAAATGCTTCCTATGCTACAAATTATGAAGGGCATACCTTACATCCCCAAATGACTTTGTGTGTCACATAAACATACTAGACCCATCTTTCCCTATCCAAGAGGTGAGGCCAACAGGAAATTCTTGAAGAAGTTGGCTTTTTTTCTCATTTAAAGAAGCAGCGATGTCCACGATGGGTTTCATGACCCAGGCCTTGGCAGGGTAGGGCACTGCTAAAGCTCATTCCTAGTAGCAGCTCTTAATGACCTATGATTGAAAGGGAAGCTCAGTTGTTGCAAAAGGAGACTCAGTAAGTGTCCTCTTACATGCCCTTCATTTCATTATGTCATGCAATTAATGAATGGGTAGGACAAGTTTTATGTCCAAACTATATGGTGAGAACACTCAAATAACCAATGGGAAAAAGTGTAAATATTTGTCCGTGTCATGTTTCCCTAGGTCTCCTTTTCCTTTTACCTGAGACTGCAACTCCTCAAGACCTTATCAATTTCCATATATATTCATAGTCTCCAACATATGAACATGGCACTTAAGTGGAATGCAGAAAATAGTTCCCCCATAGAAACAATATTATATATACACTAGGGGCATGGTGCACAAAATTCATGCACTGGGGATGGGAGGTCCCTCAGCCCAACCTTCCCCCTCTCACATACTGGGAGCCGTCAGGGGATTTCCAACTGATGGCTCACCCCCAGCCTGCCCAAGGCCTAAAGCCTCTGGCTGAGGCTTTCGTCCTTGGGCAGGGGACCTCAGCCAGGGGACCCCAGCCAGCGATTGCCCTGCAATCTGGCTGATCGCTGAAAACCCAGCCAGCGGTTGCCCTGCGATCCAGTAGATCACTGGCTGGCATGGGGCTGATCCGCTGGCTGGCCCTGGCCCAAGCCTGCCCCAAGGCCAGGGAAAAAGCCGTTCCCTCCCTCCGCCCGGCCAGCCTGCGCCACCCGCTCCCTCACTCCGTGCAGCCTGGCTGGCCAGCCAGGGGCACAGACATTGCACTCACGGCTCCGGCCGGCCAGTTCTCTGAGTGGCCGCAGCCATCTTGGTTGGGGTTTTTTTGCTCCTGATTGGCTTGTGGGTGTAGCTTGATCAGAGGTATGGTCAATTTGCATATTACTCTTTTATTAGGATATGTTTACTCAGCTCCTAAGATGACACACTAATGCCAGTTTGACCCACAGTCCAATCCATAATCTAAAGCTGAGTACTACTGCCTTCAGTGATGCCACATAGCAATATTTCCAGATATTTCCATAGCAATGGACCAGAGTTTCAACTTGAACTGCCAGGAACACATCCCCTGTGGTATGAGGACAGAGTGTTCCCTAATTCCAAAGCCAAAGTGATGGCTGTCAGAACCTCGGGGTAAAATGGAAGGGCCTGGTTTCTGGAAGGAAGGAAGAGTAGAACCATAGAGGCTACACTTCTTGGCCAAATAGCCCCTGGATCATCTCCCACGGCCAGCCCCTTTCTGGTCTTACAACCAATCCCTGAACAGCAGTCTTATCATCTCTAAAACATAATAATAATACTTACTAATTACTTAGTGCCTAAAATTTCCATTAATGATACCATCTTCAGGCAAATTTAGTAAGTGTTGCTCTCCACCTCATTTTACAATTAAGAGGTCATCGAGCATGCCAGATGACACTCAGTTAAGCTTGGAGCCAAAATTTAAATCCGGATCTCGCCATTTTCCTCTCTAGTTCTGAAGCCTGAGCGATTCCATCAAATCAGTCATTGTTAAGTTGGATTAAATGAAAATATTAGAGAATGTAGTCCAAATCCTGACATGTGGGAGATACTGTGTCCCCTTTTTCCTTCTCTTGGTGATTGGCTTCAGTACTTCCTCTCCATTGTACCAGTGATTTCTCCTCCTAGCTTCTTCCCTGCCTTCATGTCCTGTACTCAGTACTTGGCAGAAGGAACCAGCTAAGTAATATAGCAAAATAAATATATTTCTTCCCCTCAGGCATCCTTTCCCCTCTTCTTTCTATTCACTGAGATCACATAAGGTGAAGGGTTTTGTCCTTTTCTTAGGTCATATGTCTTTTTGAGAATCTAATGAAAGCCATAGACTTTTTGGAAAAAATGCACGAGGACATACAAACATACTTTGTATTAAAATTCACAAATCCAAGAGTCCTGTGGACTCCAGGAGTTTTAGGGAATCCCTGTTAAGAAACTCAACCACAAAGAAAGAATTCTATATTTAGATTCTTAAACTCTAAAGTTACATCTGTCTGCCTTTTAGAGGAACACCCAACTACTGTAGAGTTCACCATCAGCTTGGTGGTGGAAAGCACAGAGTAAACAGGGCCTGTACGTGGAGCAATGGATGCAACTGAGGACACTGGAACACAAGGACCTGCCTGCTTCAGGGACGGGGAGATGGGAAGGAAAAACAGTTATAGGACTTACACACTTTTCTTTCCCATTGATTTTGATCAAGATAGTACATCCACTGGCTCTAGAATGACGTGAAACCCAGAAGGCTATGTGTGTCTCAGTGCTCACAAGTGTCTGCATCTATGTGAAAGTGCTTGTCTGAGCAAAGGAAATGGATGGAGAAGGCTTGGAGGTCAGGGAGAAGAAAGGTGTAGTCCCACACATCAGTTAAGAGGGAACAGATTAGTGATGGAGGAGATGGAAAATTGTGTAGCAGAGAGATCTCACTTGGCTTTGGTGGCTGTACCTACAAGAGATGTATTTATAAAGAATAAATGCTTTAGCCCAGCTGGTGTATAGCTCAGTGGTTGAGCATCGACCCAAGAAACAGGGGGTTGTTCGTTTGATTCCCAGGTTGTGGGCTCAATCCCTGGTAGGGGATGTGTAGAGAAAGCACCTGATCGATGATGTTCCTTTCTCATCAGTGTTTCCATCTCTCTATCTCTGCCCCTTTCCTCTCTTGATAAAAATCAATAAAAACATTTTGAAAAGAATGTTTTAAATATTGTTTATATACAACTACAAGTGAATGTACATTGAATATGAATATATGAATGTGCTAGAATGTGACCTCTACTTTGACCCAAGAACCTCACTTATTACGTTAATGAAAATGCATTCTAATAAAGATAAGAGATATTTGAAATCATCTAGAATATCAAAGGTAATATTTTAATCGGCTTAGGAAAGATTTATTTTGCAACTTCTGGCAAATGTATATATTAATCTTTTCAGCAATTTATTTGCACAGCCCAGTTGAAAAACCTTGCTAAGTTGGCTGTAATGATGTAGGAAGGGATTTCTGAATCATATTCCCTTAGGTGCCAAATATAAAATACAAATCTGGCATTTAGTATATGATTTAAAATATAACATGCACACAGGTACACTTAGAAATATACTGGGAGGACAAATAGACTGTGCATTTGCATATAAGCCTGACATACTTTCTCACCAGTATTCCATACACATCCAGTCACAGCTGCTCTGAGGTCAGAGAACTCCAGCAGCTGTGGCAGACTGACAACACAGCACCTGGTGAGCCATGCTCCTCTGCAATCCTCTCCTCCCACCAGGAGCTGGGGTCTCTTTCCCTACTCCCTGAATCTGCACTGGGCGTGGGACATGCTCTGACCATGTTCTATACATGACAGAATGACCTTGGATGACTTTCAAAGCTAGTCCAGAAGAAGCCTTGCTGGTTCTGTTTTTGCTCTCTTGGAATGCTTCCCTGAGATCACCTGTCCTAATAGGTCTAACGAGAGGCCACAGGGAGGACAACCCAGGTAGACAGCCACCACGAACTACCTGGCAAGTGAGTGAGGGCATCATGGACCATTGTGCCCAGCCGAAACTCTAGTTCAATGTAGTCGATGAGTAAGTCCAGGCCAGACTGGTAGAATAATCACAAAGTTAGAACATGGAATCATTACAAATAGTAAATCGCTGTTGGTTTAAACCATAGTTTTGGATTGGTATGCTGCACAGCAATGGTTAACTGACTCAGTAATATTTAATAGAATTTGAACATTGTGTTATGTTGTGGAGCTCTATTTTCTTTAGGCCTGACCTAATGTTTTCAGCCCTTCAGCTATTTCCCTGGATGTGAAATGTCAGCCTGACTCTTCTGCAATGATGTACTAGGAGGTGCTGGAGATTTCCAGGTGTGGAATGTAATCTCTGGGCTGGTTAAATGTCATACCTCCTGGAGGCTCAGATATACACAGATGGCATTTTGAGTCTTCCTGGACTTGCAATAAACAGGTTGAAAACTAATTATTTTACTTGTTTTTATTAATATTTCTTAAATTTATGTACATATTTACATCAGTATTTACTACTAGAAGTGTTGTAGGTCTTTATTTAGAAGTTAGGTGATATTTTTATGACCAGAAACATGCTGTAGGGACTTAGCTGTTGTTTATCACAATTAGCCTATGGTAAAATTGGTTTCATTCTATATCATTTCACTTAAGCTCACCATTTCCAAGAATCTATCAATGATATTAAGTGAGGACTTACTGTACTGACTCCATAAGTCCCTGTACTTACTGTACTGACTCCATAAGTCCCTGTCTTACCTAAAGAACCGCAACCAAGATATTGTCTAGAACTTAGGAGAAGGAAGTGCATGAGACGCAGCAAAAAGACATGTAACAGAAAGGATCCAAAGAAAGGAGGGGAAAAATAACAAACCCAACACCTATAATACAGGACAATGTTGCAAAATATCAAGAGTAATATTTAAGAGTGTGAACTTTATAGAGTCACAGATGTGGATTCTAATTCAGACTCTAGCACTTCCTAAGCTGTGTGATCCCGAACAAGTCATTGAACCTCTCTGAGTCTCAATTCAATCATCTGAAAAGAGGATTTCAATAGTTACCTCTAGTCACAGGATTACTGTAAAGATTAAAATAAAGTTATCTATATAAAACATCTGGTACAAAGTGCTCAAAAAATATCGTAAATTTTATCCTGATAAAAAGTTCCAAATTCCACAGGTTTCACTGGCATCCCAGACTGGGAAAACTTTTGCACATAATCTCCAAATTGTTTCTTCGATGGAATTTTCCTCCTCAATTCCTTCTTTATAGAGCATATTGATAATATTTGACGTGTTTTGCAGTTAATCCCTACCTATAAGTGCACTTGTACACAGAGGAAGGATTTGTTGAGCTGTTGCCTGGAGTTGCCTCAAGTGTAGTAAAAGGCCTTTCACTAATCTTGAATCATTTTGGAACTAACTCTAAATAAATTAAATTCTCTCCAGGTTTTATATTAATGTGAGAGATACTATCATCCTGTAAGAAAAGGAGTGCTAAAGTAGTCAAGTGTTGTACTGGTGGTTATACTGCTAAGAGTTTCTAGCTGGCTCCCAAAGGGATTTGCATGGCTGGAAGCAGATTCCTGATTAAGCAGATTCTCACAAAGCAGGTGTTCCCAAATCTGCTATGGTTTATAAGCAATCACATACTCCAATCTTAAACGTTTCTCTAAATTTTTGTTTTAAGAAGAGTATAAGTTCATCTTTTATAAACCATAATCAAAACATTTTTTAGCACTGTCAGGGAACATAAGCTCAAAAAATAATTTGGGGGAAAATGTTAGGTAGATTTTAAAGCAGAATATCTTGCCAAATCATTGTCGAAGATGCATAGAAAAAAGACTGGAAGAAAATACACCTAAATGTCAACAGTACTTTCTCTCAATGAATTATTGCAACTTTTTAAGTCTCTTTTTAATATAAATTTTGCATTTTATGAGTTTGCTAAAAGTAATCACATGCTACTTTTCTATCGCGTGAGGAAAAATACAGAATATAATTTCCAAAGCAGAAGTGACACAGTACAAATTTGTCCTTATTCATTTGCGTGTTGAAATAGCTTACGATGTCTGACATTTTACTTAAGTCACACTAATTTAGTGCCAGAAGGAGCAGAACAGTGACAGTCACTGTGAGGCTTTGGGCAATTTACAGTGAGGAGTCCGCTTCTAAGGCAGTATCTTCACTGTAAATTCTGAAGGATGAGGGTTAGAAGAGTTGGCTTCCCTTCCAGATCTTACCATATCACTGTAAGTAGAACAGAAGGTGGCTTGGAGTCTGACAGGTATCTGAACACTGGTCCACCACTTACTGGCTGTGTTATTTTTGGCTCACTGTTCTACCCTGGAGCTTCAGTATTCGAACTGTGTAAAAGAGAGCTAAAAATCTTCCTTAAGAGAGTACAAATGAGAGAGAACACATGGGAAAGTGCCCCTCGGGGCCTCTCATATGGTGAACGCTCCATTCATAGCGGTGGCCCTCATTTCTCCTACTGACCGAGTGCTATAACACTGGAAATAGAAACATTTTTAAACCTTCCTTTCCATTACTTTCTCTTTAATCTTACACATCGTTTATTTCACCCCCATTATTTATTTAAATCCTCAGTCCCAATGTCTTCTATTATATATATATATATGCCAAACAAGTAGTGTACAGAATGATTAAACCATAGCATGACTTAACTATCTCTGCACTTATTCTTCCAGGTCCACCATGGCTGGCTCACATGCCACCCTCAGATAAGGTCCCAGAAGAAACACTTAAGTCCCCATCACAAGTTTCTTTTCTACACTCATCGGTACATCCACATAAAAGGGGAATCGGAGTCTGTGCATAAGGCTGCAGAGTAAAGACAGACCCATCCCATGAATTCAGAGGGCCAGGGGCAGCCAAGGCTCCATGGACCAGGGCTGGGCACCCAGTGAGGTACTATCTGCTTCCAGCTTCCACAGCAAGAACAAGATAAGGCTAATGTGTTTTCTTTATGCATTTTTCACTAGTAGTCAAGTTAGATTTATAGATTATAGATTAAGTCTATAAATCTAACTTGACTAGTGAAAAATGCATAAAGAAAACATGCTGACACTCAGAAAAATTCAGAAGTATCAGGACTTATCAGAGAACCTACCAGAGGCCATTTAAAAAGTGGCTGAATTGGTAGAGTGTCATCCTGTGCAACCAGAGGTCAATGGTTCAATTCTAGGTCAGGGCTCATGCCCAGGTTGCTGGCTTAATCCCTAGTAGGGCCATGCAGGAGGCAGCCAATTGACAGTTCTCATCCACATTTCTTTCTTTCTCCCTCTCCCTTCTTCTCTCTAAGAAATAAATAAAAACATTTTTTAAAAATCTAACATTCATTTGCAGCAGACCAGCTCACAGCTTTGATACCATGAGGTGGCAAATGAAGAATTTCCTAAATGGAGCTTTGCACACGTGCAAACACAAACACTATAGAATTTCCTAAAAGTGGAGCTCTATGTGCAGCTGGCACATATACCCCACACAAAATTATTCCCTGGTCAAATAAATCCAGTAAATTCCTTTCTTGGTGAGTTAGAATAACATATTAAATGCCCCTACAAGTCCTGCAGACAAGAAATACATTTCCTAAAGTGATCTGAATTAGAATCCCTCTTTTGTTGGAACATCATTAGCATCCTGCAAAAGGTGACCTCTGGAACACCAGTTTGGGAAACCCAACTTTACAGCATGCATGATGAAGCAGTGCATGGCAGAGCACCAGCAGGGAAGGTGCCTTATGGATGTAAGGTGGCCTTGTTTGTGAGCACATCAGACACTCCCCGGGAAATGCCCCCAAATAGGGATAGAGGTCCTGAATCAGTACGCTAGAGCAATGATCAAGGTAGTTTTACTTGATAGGTATAATAATAATTAGACTTAAGTTAGTATGATTTTGCTAAGGACAGCTCTCTTTCCAGGAATTCAGACAGTACCCTTATAATTGATATAGTTAACATGAATACTTTTTTATTTCCAGCAAAGAAATTTCCTTTTTCCAGGAAAATAAGACACCCATACATGTGTCATGACATGTCGTTGAGCTGAGAGCACAAGTGCAGCCAGCAGCCTCCAGACGCGCAGCCTGGTCTGCAAGACTGTGCTTCCTCTGGTTACTGAAATAGCGCCCACAGTAATAAAGGAAAACCCACAGTCAGGTATAGCGAACTCCCTACCTTTTAATTATTCATGCTAATGCTTTGCATGGGTAGGCTTTATACGTTGCAAATGCTAATCAGGCCCAAAGATTAAATGAATAATGGAAAGCCACGGATAATGACCAAATCGGATCTTAACAATGTTTTCAATGCATGCTCTCCCCAGAAATCTTCCCAAACACTGCCTCTCCTCTCCCCTCCACTTAGAGTCTTCATCCTAAGAGAAACCTTAGTATGATTAGTTTTATCAAGAAGGCCCACTTAACTTTTATATCCTTTGCTTTTTCTCTGGAAACCCAAGAGTAGTGGTGCTAAATGACCCAAAGGAAGAAGCCATAAGAAGAGAAAACCCAAAATGCTCAGGCCCGTAAACTAGAAGCACTGTTCAAGATGGGGCATGTGAAACGCGCTCGAATGCAGTGATGATCACTGCCCTCCCTTCCGTTCTGCACGGTGGAGGTACCATCTGTTTCTCTTCCCCGAGACTCAACATCCCTGCCAAGAACAATGAGCTTTCAACCAGATTGCTGATGCAGTAGTCTCCCTGTCCTCTTCCAAGGGGAAAAAAAACACCTAAACAATGCTGGTGTTCCCATTATTTAAAAAAATCTACTTTAGCCAGTGTCCAATTTTACTAATTAAAGCCAAGTGTTATTTCATACCAACCTAACTGGCAAAAATCTAAATCTTACTAAATCGGGTCTAGGACACGGGGAAAGGTGGACCCTCGTATAATATAAGGGGGACTATGCTGATAAACTATTTTGGGGAGCAGTCTGGCATGTGAAATTGCACATACCACTTCTAGCAATATACAAAGGAACCTGCACAAATGCCCAAGGAGAATTCTATAAATGGTTAATGCAGCACAATTTGTAGCAGCAACAAGGCAAAACAAAATTACACTAATCAACTTCTCTGTCTACCAGTTGGGGAACAGTAAGTCAACTGCAGTAAAGTCATATTAAAGAATTAAACTATGGCAAACTCACATTGCAGAATTCTGGACATCAGTTAAAACAAACTATATTGATCACTTTCGATAGATATTTATTTCAAAAGTTAAGTGAGGAGAAAAGTACGAAATAGTAAATCGATACATTAATAAGATGTAATTTGTATCAAGTCAAACACATAAGTGATATTACTTATAGGGCCACATATATAGTAGAAGTTCAGGAACAGACAGGAAGAGTGCATGTTAATCTCCCTGAGAAGGAAAAAGGGAGGCGGGAACAGAAGGAGACAAGACCACAGAAGGATACATAGGGAAATGTGACATTAGCTATAATACTTTATTTATATTTCCCATAAATATTATATTTAATGCCAAGTATTTAAATATTTTTAAATGGTCGGGGTCCCAGGTATATGGATATTTATTATGTTAGCCCTCTGCTTTTTTATGGTTCTTAAATAATGATTTTCAAAATACTGTAAATCCCTTTTAAAGGACAAAAATGTTAATGTGTCTATATGGAGACAAACTGTAGCCTAGTTTCATTCTTTTGCATGTGGCTTTCCAATTTTCCAAGCGCATTTGTTAAAGAGGCTTTCTTTTCTCCAATGTATGTTTTTGCCTTTGTTGAAAATTATTTGACCATATATATGTGAGTTTAATTCTGAGCTCTCAATTTTGTTTCATTGTTTTTCTAACACAGGGGTGCATATTTCTTCTGTGCACATGTTTTCAAATTTGGGGAGTACATCTACCCAAAAGTCATTTAAAAACATTTATTCACAAAGAAACATGCATTCCTATGTTTATTCAACATTATTCATGGTAGCCAACAAATGGAAACAACTGAAGTGTCCTTCAATAGATGATTAGATAAAGATGTGGTGATATACATACAATGAAGTACTACTACTCATACATAAGAAAAGATTAAATACAACCATTTGCGACATGGATTGATCTTGAGAACATCATGACTAAGGAAAACATGTCAGACAAAAAATGTCAAGACCCATGTGATTTCACTTATATGTGGGATATAAAACTGAAAGACAAATGAACAAACAAGAAAAACAAGCAAACAAAAACTCATAGACACGGACAACAGTATAATAATTACCAGAGGAAAGGGGAGAGGGAGGATGAAAAAGTATAAAGGAGATCAAATATACTGTGATGGAAGAAAATTTGATTTTGGGTGGTGAGCACACAATGCGATGCACAGATAATGTATCATAGAATTGTACACCTAAAACCTACATAATTTTATTAACCAATGACACCACAATACATTTAATAATAAAAAAATGAAGGCCAAAATGAAGAATAAAACAGCAGACCAAAAAATTATCTAAGCTTACAACAATGTTTAAGGAGAAAATGAGTTGGGTTAACAAGCCATAAAATAGAAGTAGCCTGACTATTGCCTTAAGAACACAATAATATATTATAATTTCAAACATACTTGAGTGTCTTCATTTTTGTGTGACTGATATAAAAGTGCTGTTTGGATCACAATGCTATTATAAAAATAATTATCAAGGATAATGAGTTTCAATAAAAATATTTGCTATAGCCATACAATCACTAGGCATCTGAGATTATTTTCACATTATAAAAAGTGAATGTAGGAGAAACATAACCTTTATTTAATTGATCCTTATTGAGCAGGTACAACTTTTAACTTGTTTGAAATGTTCTAAAATTTAGAAGTCTCAGCAGAAATGCTATTTTCTTAGAACTCTTACAATAAAACCATTTTTTAAGAAAATTTTCCCAATAACCTTCACTATATTTACATGTTAGCTTGTTAATGCCAAGTACAGTTACAGCACATTTCACGTAGTCCTACCTAATGCTTCACAACCCTGTTGTTAATAGGTGTTGCTATTACCCCCGGCTTACAGATGAAGCAGTAGCCACAGAATTATTTAGTGCCTTGCCTGAAGCATACAGTTAGGAGGTGGTAAAACTGGCTCCGGAATCCAAGTTATTAATTCCTCCACCACATTTCCTCCAGGAGACCATGGCGATGCTGCTCAGATGCAAGTGACCTCATAGCAACATTGACATACAATCCTCGATTTTAAATTTCAGAGATACTTCTATTACTTTAAAACCAGTCAGAAAACTTGGTTTTCATGAGTTGGACTACACTATCAGAGACCTGTCACATCATTAGACAACGTGAAGTATTGCTGTGATTCTCTAAGTAGGAGATCTTCATATGTACCAGTAAAAAGAAATTGGTTTTTCTCAATCTGTTAACGTATCAGAGATCAAGCATTCTGAATTCTGGCACCAATACATTCTACCATCCTAATTGTTCTAAGCTATATATTGATCCAGTATATCTGCTATGGCTTCACACAGGGATGCAGGCTCTTCGTCAATCACCATCTTAGAAGAATGAACTCTAAGTGTCAGGGCCACAAGGGAGGAAGCAGATAATGCTCAATGCTACAGGCTTGTCGGGGAGGAACCATCAATCGTAAACTAATATGGTTTCTTTTTTTTCTTTCTGTTTTAACTCTCCCACTAAAACATCACAAAAGTTGTAAGATAAAATAGCTAGAGGAAAATGGAAAGAGCCACATATGCAGGAAAAAAAACAATTCCTATTACCTAGACTCATTAAAGAGATCTTAATCTTGGAAGAACCAAATCTAGGACAAAGGGAATGACTAAGTAGGCCTCCACTGTAATGACTAAGAAAGGAATTCAAGAAACACCAGAGTCCTGAATTACAACTTTGCTTTTAATGCATCACCTGAAAGTAGTATGGCCTCGTTCTTTAACCTTATGCTCTCAAAGCGGTAAGAGAGATACAGGTAATGATATTAACTGGCTCATGAAGCATCTACAGTAGTAATGATCCACAAGAAATGATCAAGACATTCTCAGATGTGGCCCAGAGCATTCAACTTGCATTTTTCTTACCTATAATCTTCACCACAAATCATGCCACTATCCACATAACTGTAATCATCCTTTGGCATTAGGATTTAGTTAAATCCAATGTTGGTGGCCAATAGTCACTTAAAATCTTACCCTCTTCCTTCTCTAAAATCACAATAAATAAAAACAGTTCTTTTCTTATCATTGAATTTAACTAAGAATAATACAGGCAATATATCTTTCTACCTATTTTCTCCCTCTATTTTAAGCAAGTAAACTCTGACCTAGAAGCTAAATTGATACGTCCTCAGTATTCATAGCAAAGTGTCAGAAAATGCTCTAAGAGTGAGGTAGAGTGAATGGGACGTGGGTGAATACCAGCTACAGTGATTGTTTCAGTGATCTGACTGAAACAATTGGCCAGCAGCAGCAAGTAAGGGTTTGTCTGAGGGCCAGAGAACAAGACAGTAGAATAGACTAAGTACTCTCACAATAACACTGTGCAGCCCTAAAAAAGAGAGAAGCTATGTGGGAATACTCAGAGCCTGCAAGGAAGGCCCAGGCATCATTCCAGGTGCATTGCTGAAATGGCCATCCATGAGTTCCAGGCTTGAAAAAAAGGACAAGTGAATTTAAAGGATACTAGTAACTGTGAGAACACAGAGGGTTCACTAGCCTAGGGTTCATGCAGAGCATGAAGGGCTCGGGAGGTAGAGACCATGGTGCAGGTAGGGGGCTAAGTTCACATGTCTGGCAATACCTAGCACACTGTCAACAAGGGGTAGACACAGAAATCAGTGTTTTCTTCATCTGAAGTCTGTAGGCGCCTCGGGGGATTTCGGAGTTCATGATAATGTAGGTGGAGTGGTGGTAACAAGTCCCAACATAGACCTACACTGCTGATTGGCTGGCTAAATGAAGCTGAAATGAGGCCATGTAGCACCAAAGTAAATGTCAATGTCACTGAAACTTGTGGCAATGGAGTAAAGATGATTTTCCAAGTCACATGGATTGTGAGAAAATGCTGTAAAAGTTGACTGATGATCGGAAGTCTTGACCCAAGTGGCCAATTTGGAGCTCCCTTCATAACAAACGCTAATGCTAACGTAATAGTATTCTAAACTACAAAATGGACAAAGGGGAGCTATACAAAAATGAACACCACCAAGTAAGAATTAGGAAAAGGATTCAAAACTTCAGTGTCAAAAGAATCAGGTAACAAACATAAAAAGGAAATGTGATTCCCAAAGGAAGCCGAAAGGGAAGACTCAAAGTGCTTGAGGTTTTGAATCCTAGAGTCTCTGCATCTTTCCACACTGCTGGCTGAAAGGTCTGCACCAGGAACTGTCTATCTAAAAAGAACCTGCTTTTCAGGGCCTTGAAAAAATGGCTGATGCAGAGACAGTATCATAAAAGAGAGCCATGACAGGAAAGTTGTGCAGGTAGCTTAATGAGATGCATGGAAATGGATGGGGAACCGGAGGGAACCTAAGGAGGAATACACGGGACTGCTGAGTTCACAGCAGCTCAGTTCTTGCTCCCAGATGTTTTCCAGTCCACAAAGGACCGGGTGGAGTTGGAGACACCCGTCAAAGAGCTCTGGGAGCGTTTCAGTCAGCGAGGATTTGTCTCTCATATAAACTCCCACTGGCTTACAACTTACGTTTTATAGTCATGGAAGAGAATTTCAGTTGTTCAAAAGGAAGGTAAATGATATAATACATGGCCACAATGAGTACATACCAAAAACACAAAATAAACATTTCATAATGAGCTCTAGCAGTTCAAAGAAAGATGGTAGAAAGTGCTTCTGCAATGGTCTGGCCTGGAATTTGGTCAAAGTAGGCCACCATAGAATTCCAGACATAACGTCCTAGCAGAAAACTATCAACGTGTCATTTCTGCGTGAACACTGTGGGCAAAGTCTTCAATACAAAAGTCGCCATCCCATCACCAGGCAGGATGATGACTAATCCGGTATCTCCAGGTCTTTCCCAGATTCAGACCAAAGTCCTGGACCCTGGAATGTTCTAAGGCCTGAATAGCCATGTTCTCTCATTTTCTTGGGCTGGCAGTGCCAGTGTGTCATCTCTTGTCAGTCATGTAACAAATATTTTGGAAACCTCCACTATGTATTATGGGCTAGGGGCACAATGAGAATGAATAGTCACACTGCCCTCTCAGAACTTAGTCTAGTTGGGGAAACAGTCATACAACTACTCAAACAAATACTTAATCTACAGTTTGACTGGTACAAGAAAGGTCAAGTTCATGATCCGAGGAGAGCCTAGAAGATGGGACCTAGCGTGACTTGGGACAGTCAGGTCAGGAAATGACACTTAAACGGAAGGATAAGTTAAGCTGACCAGGCACAGTGCTGCGCAGGGAGAAGCTGAGTACGGACCAGGTAGGAGGAGGAGCCCAGCCTCAGATAGACCTGTGCTTACCAGCGGAGGGTGTGTCATCCACTAAGGCGCCTCCACCAAATGTGCCCTGACTGGTGACAGCAAAGAGACTACAGAAACAAAACAGAGAAAAATGTAGAACAGGAAGTCCTGGTGCTGAAAATAGCTGATAGCCCCAAAGGTGATCGCCTACAACCTGAGTTACTGGTGAAACATAAACACACACACACACACACACACACACACACACACGCAAAGGCAAAAACAACACAAAAAGTACAAAACATAAAGTAAAAAATAATCCTTTTGCTTGGTTTCCAAGACAGCTGAGAACCATGACTATTTTCCTTAAGTCAGACCAGGAAGCCACCATTCATCTCAAGGAATACAAGGCCCACTCCCTTTCTCGTATTTAAAAGAAAAAGTGAGGCAATCCGACACAGTGCAACTTATTTTCTTCACTTACCAGCTAAACTACAGGGCACAGCAGAGAGTATCTACCTGTCATCTAGTACACCTGACCCGCATGAATGAGCACAGGACAAGGATCCAGTCACAAGGCTCCCTGAGGGGAAGGGACTGCACAGGCCTGGAACAACAGGAAGCCTTCCTGGAAATTTTCACTCACAAGCAAGTTAAAGTAAAAGGTAGGAGGAGCTCAGACCATAGAAAGTATCTCCTCCATAGAAAAGAGACTCATTAAGGGGCGGGGACAGACAAAAAGAATGTCGGCAGAAGTGATCAGAAAATGCAGGACATCAGATTACAAATTACCTTTTTAAAAACTATCATTGAATGAGCCCCAGTTATTTTCCAGAGTGTGCTATTATATATTATCTTTAATCCTCACCACCACCTGCAGCAGTGATTTTATTCATCTCATTTGATAGCTGAGAACCTGAGGTTTGGAATGGTTCAACAACAGGAACTTACCTATTGCCACAGGCAGTGCTTTTTCTGTCACATCGAACAATCTTCCATCCCAACCTCAGTCTGAATTTCTAATAAACATTGGCAAATCTTGGCTGTGGCCACTGACTACTAGTTGACCTCAATAAACTTTCCCCATCATATGACCTGGCATCCCAGATAGTGGCAAACGCTGAATTTCTATAAGTCTATAGTAAAGGGGATCAGAGGCAACAGTTTGTAAGGAGGAAACATTTCTTGAAGTTGCCCTTTTACTTAAATTGTGTGCTTACCTTGTTTTAAAAGGGGCCTGCAGAGAGTCTAACCTTCACCCCTTCTCCAAGTCACCCCTTGACAAATGCACTTGATTCCTGACCTTGAAAGCAATCCTATGAGGAGTACAGATATGGCAGTGTCCATACTGTTACTCCCAATGATGGTTTTAGGATGACAGTTTCCACTGACTATCCTGCTACGATTTTATTAGTTCAGCACCTTAATTTAAGGATGAATCTAGCCCTGAGAGCCATATATATTCAAGATAAAAACTGTGAAAAGAATTTTCCTTGGTTTATACTTCTAGGCTCCAGTCTCATTTCACACTCCACCTCCACAATGGACCTGGCATGGTAAATTCTTTGGAATCTAGACAGAATCTAGTAGAATTCTCTCACTAACAAAACCATTGCTGGGAAGACAGCCTGAAAATAGAACTTACATTCTATAGTCAGCAAAAATATTCAGTGGTGCTCTGCTAAGTATTTCAAACACAGTGTCTATGTCCATCTGTGATATGCTCTGGGCCTTTGTCTCTGGAGCTGAGCTATAATGGGGTGTCTTGCTTTTTGAATTTGACAAGTCTAGAACTCAAACCTAACACAGAGAGTGTCCAACATAACCTGGGATTTTTTAAATGCCTAGAAGATCTGAGAATTAAGATGGACTCTCTCAATAAAATTACCTTTGTTGCTATGAAGGTATTAGTTTCTGCAAAAGACAATGTTGAGGTACTGCAAAATCACCTGTAAAATCTTTGGTAGCAATGAATTAAATTTGAAGTTGCTCTTGGAGACAAGCTGATATTAGTGGAAATGGATACTCTATTTAACCTTCCAAAAAATAATGCCTAAGATTTATTAGCTGCGAGATTCTGACCAAATACTTGTGTTTAGATCCTATGATTGGAACAATCAGCTATGTTAGCCCCATAAATTATAGCTCTTAAAAGAGCACACAATTCTTAAGCTTTTTAGTTTTACCTAGCAAGCAAATTCCATTATATATGGCACCTCAGTATATCAAAAAATTGGTTATGTACAGGTTAAATCCTCTTCCTCTTGGAACACAGTGATATGTATGGTAATTTCTACTTCTTAATTCAGAATGCCTAGGAGACAGTTATACTCACTCAACAGATATTTATAGAGAATCCACTGAGAACAAGCCATACATTAGATATTATGAGCCATGTTGTTGACATCCCCTATTCTCATTATTTTTATATAAATGCTTTGAACAAACCATTATATATAGAGTCTCTTTAGCAAATACAAATTGTACCAGTCAATTTGACTTTGAGATTTCCTTCTCTTAATAGGGATCTTGGATATTACTGTTCTCCTAAACTGTACTTTAGCTTTGAAGTTCTAGTGCTAAAACCCTTTGCCTAGTACTAAAATAGCACAAATAAGGACACTGGGAACAGACAATGGCCCAAGTCTTACAGGACAAAAGAGGAAAAGAAACAAGGAAGCGTGTGATAATAATTCTAGAGTGGCATTCACACCTCTTGACACAACACTCTTTTTGGAAAAGAAAAAGACTCATGATTTACAAAGAGGACATTTCAGTTGCTAGATCATCACCTAGCCAATAGGAACATAAATGGCAAATGGTAGATTAGATTTCATTTGGAAACCTTAACTGGCAGAAATTCTACCTTTGCAGCGGACACACCAAAATAAGAGAAGCCACTGCAGGTTCCATAAATATACATTTTAACAAAAAGGGAGGGGTGGAGGAGAAGGAGAACAGTTTCTCAGGAGTACTGTGTCCTGATTTCAAGGAGAAATTTTATTCCTTTACAATTCAACCTGCAGTTAGCTAGCAAAAGGGACAGAAAGCATTAACTTGGATATTAATAGTCAACTGATAACACTTTTTAAACATATACTTTCATTTTCCCTCCAAAAAAATGATAAATAGTATGATGGAAAACACAGAACATGGTAGAATCTCCGGTATACTCTAAGTTCAGTGTGGCAAAGAGTAATATGATTAATGTATCAGACACATCCAAATAATCTACTGTCTCCTTCAGAGTAGCTACCTCAGAAGGACAAATCTAATATTATCAACATTTCTTTAATTTCTATGTGAGAAAGACCTTGAGAATCTGTGAAAATTACATCTGAATGTTAAATTTACCTATATTCAATAATGTTTCGTGTACTCGACCAGGTTCTTAGAAAGAGTAGTAGTCCTGGCCTGTAAGAGACTCAGTCTAGAGCAGGGGGCGAATGTGTGCTTAGACAATTTCATTACACTCTCAGCCCTTCCCTGATTTCATTTATATCCTCGCATTCTTTGTACATACTTGTCCTCCTCCACTACGCAGTTAAACATTCTGAGAGCAGCAACCATGCCAATTATCTCTGCATCACTGCCACATGCCCCGACAGAGTCATCCGCACAGAGTGAGCATTTAACAAATGTGGGTTAGGGAAAAAAATGTCTTATTACTTAATCATCAGCAAAATTTTGTACTCAGCAAAATTCACCGTAAGACAGGTTTGTCTCAAAATGTATCCGAGGGTATGAAGGCACTGCAGTATCTAGTCTCTCCTAAGCCGGTCTGAAGGTCAGCATTACTCGGACACTTGGGTTCTGAGGCATAAGAGCCACAGCATAAGCCTGACTCACTCTCAACTACTCTCTAACTGTCAGAGTCAGTAACAGCAAGGCACGTAAAACATTTACATTCCTGTTGGTTACACAGGAGAGAAATCTCTCCTTCAAGAGTCAATCCAGTCTACCAGCTCCCCAAACTCCTGTCTCACCCCATCAGGTTATTTTAAAGCCATTAATGAACGGAAGTCCAGACCGTCATCGGCATGTTTGTTCCTACCAACAGGAGAGTACCTAGAAAGATGCCACTTGTCCTTAACCCAGGCACTGCTGGACAGAGCATTTAGCTTGCTGAATCTGGAAAGCAGGCATCGTTATGCCAGTAATGACAGAACACACATACTAAGCATAAAAACCTGATTTGGATACGGTTGGCTGATTAGATCAGGGAGTGGGCAGAAAACAAAGTTTCTGAAGGTTTAGTCGGGCATGAAAGATAGCCTGTGTATCATTTTGCTATGATGCTTTGGAAATAACAATTAAGAAAATAGAAGTACCGTGTTTTCCAGCGTATAAGACGACTTTTTAAGCTAGGAAAATCTTCTCAAAAGTCGGGAGTCGTCTTATACGCTAGGTGTAAAAATACCGTAGCTTGCAGTTATGATGGGCGTTGCTAACTCACCAGGACCTTGCCCGGCATTTGCTCTCTCTCTATTGTTTGTTATCTTCCGCCTACCATCATCAGTTCCAGTCGTCTTATATGCCGGAAAATACGGTATATTAAAAGTGGTAAAAGATGGTATAGGCAACTAACTGGTGACTGGTAAGAACACCTTTCAGAGCAGGCAATAACATTTAAGTGGAAAAGAAACAAGGAAAGTGTCTCTTTAAGGAAGGGAAAGAAATTGTCTCTAAATCCAGGTTACTGTGGACCATTGCAGGGAAGAGACTACCTGCTCCGTGACACCCCTAAGCACCTTCACCTCAGGTCTGTCTCTACTGTATCTGACAACCAGAAAACAATTAAGGATGGACATAACAGACTATGCAAATTCAGAGGGTCACAGCTCTACAGTTGAGAGCTATGTTGTCTAATAGTCACATGTGACTAAGTTGAAATCAACTACAATTGATTATAATTTAAAAATCACCTTTTTTCCCATTATAGTAGCCTTATTTCAAGTATTCCTAGCCATATGTGGCTAGCGGTTTTCATTCAGAACAGTATCTACACAGAATATTTCCATCACTGTCCTACTGATGGACAGAGCTGGACTTGAAAGTGAACACTGCTATTGCCAAAAGGCCAAATGATTTGCTACTCACACTGTAAAGTATTGTGTTTTCATCAAGAACACACTCTGGCTCAACTGTCTAATTCCTGTGCAAATAAAAGAATCAGTTAAGTCATCTCCCATTCATAATAGTATCATTAGATTCCTGAGGTAATTTGGTGTTTGGATAGAAGCTATGTCAGACAGTAAAGCAAAAAAATCAACTATGGTACTAAGATTTCTACTGATGAAAACTTTCCTGTATATATTTTTTTAAATAAAGAAAAAAATATACTATTGGATTTAAAATAGACAGTTTCAATTACATTTAATAAAAGGAAACGAAGATTCTGACAGAAGCCAGGAAAAACAAAGCCAGTAGTCTGCAGACAATACATTGATTCTATTTAAACACTCATCCTATCATTGCTTAAATAGTTACTTGCTGCCATGTACCACACAGCGGAAAATTAGATATCTCTGTGTGTGACAGAACAAGTTAAATGCGAGCTAAAATTTAATTAGCACATAGACCCAACAAAGTTTATGTATTAACTTAAGAGAACAGCTTATATATTTATAAGGAAAGGGACTGCAAGGATGCTAGAAAACTCTTCAAAAATGCATGATGTTTGCCATCTCTGATGTTTACAGCCTTGGTGGTGCATAGCCTGGTTGGGTCTGAGACGAAGCCAGAGATGATGCAGTACCCAAGCCTTGAGAAGCAGGCAAGCTGCTGCTGCATTTCATCATTATGGAAACAAACAAACAAAAAATAGCACACGAAGAAGGCCTCTCCTTTCTTTTCAGGAGCAATGTTATCATCAGAAGTGAGAAAACCTCACAGTCCCCTCCCTGTCCCCTGGCTTCGCCCCCTACAGTAGCTCTCTGTTTGTTTTCCTTCTCTTCACCCTCTTGGCATTTCAGACTAGAGAAGGAAATAACATCTTGACCTTCTCCCCATGGAAAGGCTGCAGTCCTAGGTCACTTGATCTAACTCATCCCTTTCAAGGGAAAACTCACCTCATTTAACAAAAATCACCTGATGTACCCAAAGAAGGTGGGGAGAGGTTCATTTCAAACTTGATAACTCCTATCTCCTCCTCCTGTTGAGGACAGAGTCCTCCTTAGCTGTTTAAGTGATCATGTGCAAATTAAAGCTCTCTGGGCTGGGAAAGTAGCTCCTGTCAAAAAGGCAGCTGATCTGAAACTTACCAAATCTGCTAAAATCTCTTCCCCCTTCCAAGCATACACAGCCCTCCAGTGTGTACATAAGACCATCAAATTGGGCTAGGAGGTCACAAGCACTCACTGCGAGCAGCATGCACCACCAACACAGTTTGTAAAATGTGCTACAGGCAGCATGGGAAATGGGCTGGCTCCCACCAAGGGGAAGAGCGAATGCATACCTTTTGGTCTTCTGGAATTTCCATCCTTTTGCTGTTCATCTTCCTCATTAATGGTGAACAAACCAAGGGGAATTGGCCTTGCATTGGTCTTCTTCAGTCTCTCTTGTCGGAGGGCTGCAGCTGATCCAGGCATACCGCTGCTACTTGTTTTTTTTTTTTTTAATTATTATTGTATTAAAATATATGCTTATGTAATTGCAGCTCCCAGGAAGCTGCTAGTGTCTAAGCTGCCCGTTCATTTGAGCACTTGTAATAGATCCCCTATGGGTAAACTGTGCAGACAGCTGACAGATACTACCAGCCAGTTGGCAACTGAGGCCCTGCAGTTCCCCCTCACCTAGCAGCAACCCCCGCCCCCAGAAAGCCCCCTCCCACTGACTTCCCACAGGCACATGTGCTAGCTCTGGCTCTCTCTTACACACACACACACACACACACACACACACACACCCCTTCCAGAAAAGCCCTATTAAAGGCACGCAGGTTCAGAAGCCTCCGTCCACTGTCTAACCTGATTCCTCAGATCCCAGGTTCTCCTTCCTGCGGCAGCACCTTTGCCCAGTCTTCTTCCTGACACCGCGCGAGAAAATGTTCAGCACACAGCACGGAGGGGAAAATAGGAGCCACTGCCATTAACAGTTGCCCTGACAACCCTGACATAGCCTGATCAAGGAGGGCTGGGAGCGGCTCCGCGTCCTCGGAGAGAAGAGAAGCCGCAGCCTCCGGGATGCGGGTCCTGGGAACTCACCAGCAGAGGGTTGCAGAGGGAGGCGAGGCAGCCAGTCTGCAGGGCAGCTCCCGCTTCCCCTTAGCAGCAGCCGCGGCAGGCTGGGAGGAGGAATGCAGTTTTGCTTGCACAATCAGCAGCAGAGAGAAAAGGGCTCGAGGCAGGGAGGAAGGCCCTTTCTTCTTCTGGGGGCCAGATTTTTCTCTGGGAACAATGTTTGCCAGTCTCTAGATGAAGGAAGGCATGCTGGTACCCCCACAGCTCCCTTCACAGTCAGTAGTAACACATCCCAAGTTCCCGGACATTCCTACAACCCCAGTGCCTGTATGAACACAGGCCTGGCCACACGTGAGACCCTCTAGTGAAGACAGGAAGGAGGAGAACCGTACCTATTCTCAAGTCACAATTTAGAATAGCCTTCCTGCACGACAAGTAGATACAAATGAGACTAAAATCCTCCAAAGGGAGAAAGAAGCAACAGCCTGGATTCTATCCAGCAAACTGTACCCCCACCCCCCATCTCCCACCCCCACCCCCAGGCTTCAGGAAAGCCACTACCAGCAGTGCGGAGCCAGTCACAACACTTGACCCAATTCCAGTCCCATTTTGGACTGTTTTCTCCAAAGCACACAATCATGTGATGATTGTTTTCTTCTGAAATAAAAGCTTTTCTCGCTTTAAAACTCTTCGGTTCTAGGCTGCCTAAAATGTATGCTGTGTATGAAAAAGATTAAATTTACAATAAATGACATCAGAAGATGCCAACTGCTAATTCAGAAAATAATTTTCTTCCTTTTTTTTTGTCTTTTAATAAAATTCAAGTCTGCTTAGAAAGTCCAAATCCTCTCGCCCTACACCACTCTCAGACTTTTTCTCAATAGTCAAACCTTCAGATCCAGAAGGGGACCTCGGGACTCTAGGGCAAGTAAAACATCCTCTCTAAATCCTATGGGAACAATTCACTTTCCTGTGTCCCTTGGTTTTCTCTGTGATAGGGGGGTGATGATATCATTTACCTTACTGGATTATGAGCAAGGATTAAGTTAGTAGTATTAGCCGTAAGAAGTTCTTAATAAATATCACCTGCTTTTATGATATTTTATAATACATTTGTTATAAACTAGACCATTTTTGGTGCCATTATTTTCAAGGTGTTTCCAGTTCAGCTATCAACTCCTTTTAGGAATACCTCTATTTTTTATGTACTCATATTGCCAATACCAGTGCTGCAAATGTACTAAATGGCTAGCAAATCCATGTTTGAAAAGTAAAAATTCTTCCCTTCCAAAGGCTGGGCATTGAATTAACTTAACACGTGTTTAACTCTGTGGCTTGGAGAAATGCAGGACATTTCAGACATGGAGTTTATTTAAAATCACGTTGACGCATGAGATAGAGATTTGCAATAGAATAAATGGAGTTTTAGAGCTGAATGGGTGTGTGAAAACTCCTGAATCAGGGTCATTTTACATGTGGAGCAAAATTCCTTCCCCAGATCAATGTTAGCTGGCAGGAGGTCTGCCATGAAAATGTAGGTCTCCGTCATCTTAGTCCAGGGCTTCTCCTTAGCACAAACATTCGGCCTACATAGTTCAGATTCCTAGATCCGATGGCAAGATGTGGAGAGGGAAGGAGAGGGAGGACCTGTGCCTCAGTGTTCCAGATCTTGTTGTTTAAGAAATGAAAAGTGGCTACAAATTTGTTAAATAATGTCATAATTCTGTTTGATAAACTCATCCTTTTTTGTGAATTAAACATAATTTTTAAAGTTACCATTTTTCTTTAATTAGGTAATCAAATAAACATAGGCCAATATTATTTTCATACCCGCTTTGGTTTCTTTCTTCTAATTCCAGAGAATCAGGTGAAGATTTACACTTGCAAAACACACACACACACACACACACACACACGCACATACGTACGTATGTAGAATCTAAACTGCCTTTTCGTAGATGGGCCTGGGTTAAACCTTGACTCAAAAGTAGCCACCACTGCCCAGCCGGGGTGGCTCAGTGTTTGAGTGTTGACCTATGATGAGGTCACAGTTCGATTCCTGGTGTGGGAGGCAGCCGATCAATGATTCTCTCTCATCATTGATGCTTCTCTCTTTCTCCCTCTCACTTCCTCTCTGAAATCATTAAAAAATATATATATTTTAAAAAGTAGCCACCATCATACAACCCATGAAGTAGTGTGGGGTCAAATAAAGGAATGTTAAGAATAGCCCATCATCTGGGAATGAATGCGTTCAACTTCATTTCAGACACTGTGCTAGGTGCATTGGATATGCCATCCCTGTCAGTTACAGTGGCCCTGCAGATCAGGAAACTGAGGCTTACAGGGGTAAAGCCACAGGTAAGTCCCTGAGTCAGGGCTAACCCCAGGCCCTTCTTCTCTGAAGCCGAGGTGCTTGCATCCTGCAGCCTTGTAAATTCCCACTCCAGCGCCGACTGGCAGAGTCCCAGTCACAGCTGTGACCAGTCACTGGGAAGCAAACAGTCCAAGATCAAATAACCATAATAAAGGAAGGATTTCCCCCCTAACCCATGAAGTACACATTTTTCACCTCATTTAACACATATAAATACATTTGAGATTAGTTTCATAAATACTCAAACCCAGTCTTTAAGGGATATAGGAGTTAACTCTTAATTTCAGGAGCACTGTGGGTTTGACATGGTAGGGGGCATGGGGCTACAGTCTGGCCCCTTTTATACTCTGACCCAAAACAAAAGCAAATATGGAAAGGGGGATGGTAAGTCTTAAATTTAAATACCCCCACAAGTAAAAGGTACACTGCTCTAAATTCATTCACTCTCCCCGCACTAATAAGCATTTTCAGTGAGATGTGTTACAACCGGCCTTGCGTGTCACCAGCAGATACAGAATCTTAATTCAGTTCCCACAGGAACCGGTGTCTGCAGACTCCCAAGAGTCAACTGGGTTTTGCAATTGTTTTGTTTACATTGTTAAAATAAGAAATGATGTATTAATGGAGACTCTGTACTAACCTGAGAGAAATGAGACACTGCCTAGTGAAGAAGGGGAGATTTTACAACTAGATTGGCTTCACACAGAGAAAAAGACGTTTGCCATATCATCATAAAACATATTCACAATGACAGGTGAAATGGGACTACTTTTCACCACAGGCCAGTAGGCCTTGAACAACTGCTGTCACCACCTCACCCCCCCACCTCACCCCCGACCCCAGCCCCAGCCCCATTCTCCCTTGTACACAATGATTTGTGTCTGTCCATCCACCCTGGATGCCTGATACCTCTGGCCCAGCTCCAACCGCTGAGGTGGGTGAATACGGAGCAGAGTCAAACTCGCTGATGTGCAGGGGACATCAGCTCATGACTAGGGCCTGACTGTCACAATGTTATATAAATGACTAAATGCAAGTAGGCACATGCATGCGTGCACACACACACACACACACACCTCCAGGCTTCTGCTCACATTTATGCTTCCTAAGCCCTTATGTTCTGACGATAAAATTAGAAAACAGCAGAGCCCATGAGTGAATCCAAAAATATCCTCTTGCAAAGAGAAAATCTGCTTAAGCATGCCCAGGTTTTCCCTTCTAAATGCCTAGCGAGCTGTACAGAAACAACTAAAAACGGGAAAGAGCCTGGTTTGTACTAATTGAGGACCATAGCTGAAAACAGAAATTACTACTGCTGCATCCAATGGCCAGGCACTGGTAAGTTAAATTTCTAAATACATGAAAGTTAATGACCTGTCAGCAGAGCCCAGAAATGCCGAAATGTATTTGCGTGTTTCTACATTAGAGGAGTTGATTAATAAGTCTTCAAAACTCCTGGACTTCAGAAATCTCTTAAATATTTAATGCATCTCTCTATTACTTCTAGCAGGAGTTTTTTTTTAAATCCACAATTTAAAGCACCTTAAAAACACACACCCTGTTACGGTTTGAAAATGACAAAGCCAGTGCAGGTTACCGTAGAACCAGACAACCCTGGGGAACAGAAAGGGTCCCCGCTGGGTGTCTGTCGTCCCTATTCTTGAAGTTACAGGGTTTCCTCGAACGGTGCTACTTCCCGATGGCATCTGTGCCATCTTAAAGCATGTGCAGAGCTGCCAGCAGGCAGCTGGACAAAGAAATCCTGCCCCAAGAAAGACTGGCCCTTTGGAAGGAAGAGAAAAAGGCAGGTTTGCTTTGATCTTCATTTTACCACCTTGCGTTAACAGGCACAAAAGGAAAACAGTAAATACTACTGTAGTGGTGACATGCCATCAGTGAGAGGTGCCAGTCCCTGCCAAACCTTTTGTTCCATTGCTGTACCTCGTGGCTGCGTGGTGAACAATGCTCTGGCAGAATCCTCTTTCCCACGTCTGCTCCACCACCAGCAAATGTTAATTAACCCCAGGGGTTCATTTATCGCAACGTCAGGTGTGGATACCAAGCTTTCTTTAAAACACTTCCCTGAATGTTAGCTATCACTAGCTAAGTTGCATATATTACAAAGTGCCACATTAAAGTCTAACCCAGGAACAGGCGTTAGAATGCCTCTAGGCCCTCCTGTTGATTATTCTCATGGTAATAGTTTTTTTCATGTACATTACATGAACTCTTGAACTTGACAAAAGTCAAAATGTGCCCCATAAGTCCTCTCCTCTACTAGTAACACCCTTATTAGGTTAGAAACCCAATTCTACAGATTCAAAATGAGGCAAAGAAATCAACAAAATCAACAGAATCATCAGACAGATATCCCAGGACTTGTTTCTAAAAGTGATCTAACTCACCATTGGTCTGTAAGCAGTCCCATGCTGTTTTATTTTTGAGCCATCCTATTAGAAAGATTTAAAAAAACAAACACTAAGAAACGGTGGTTCCTTGTCTTGCTTTAGGAGTCGCAAAATCATGTTAAGGTTGCAGAATGAGGTGCTCTGGGGATGCATAAGAGGGGGGGCAGCAGCCAAATTCATAATGTTCTCCCTCTAAACAAAGCAAGGGGAGTGGCACAGGCCAGTCTGGCAGATGGGCTGGAGAAAGAAGGAGTGAGACCTGAGAAAAAACCAGTTACATAACTACGTTGTCCAGGTGGGGAAAAGGGATCTGAAGCGATGGCCAAGGGCTAGATGGCAAAGACAGGAGTACAAGAATCCCTCACATTTTTTTTAAACAGGAATCCCCAGGCAACATGGAAGGTTTATTTCAGAGGGTGACCATGGATACCAAGTTCTTGCAACAGTTCAGGTGAAAGCTGGAGAAAGGGGCAATGGAAAAGAAAGATGATGAATGTTTTTATTACAGATTTAGATGAGAACAAGGCAGTATACTTGAGATGCCTAAGTAAAGTTGAGAGATGCCTAGCATTAAGTCCAAAATGATTTCAACACATCAAAATAATGGGTTATAGCTAAAAAGACTAAGCTAGCGATACATACCAACATCTCTTATAAAATATATTTTTTTTTTATTGATTTCAGAGAGGAGTGAAGAGGGAGAAAGATAGAAACATCAGTGATGAGAAAGGATCACTGATCGGTTGCCTCCTGCCCGCCCTCTGCTGGGGATGGAGCCTGCAACCCAGGTATGTAACCTGTCAGTGACCTCTGGGTTCATAGGTCAACACTCAACCACTGAGCCATGCCAGCTGGGCTGAACAGCATTTTTTATATTAAAAAGTCCAACTGCACAGGTACAGCATGAAGAGCTCCCCAACCTCCATCAGGTACAGGAAGGAGGGTCTGTGGATGGCAAGCTCACTATACTTGGCCAACGTGATGAGGCAGTGAAGATCCTAACAGTTCATGGGCGCTATCAGCAGACGTCCAGAATGCTGAAAGAGGGGAACAGCCTTCTGTAGTTTCTGCTCCTCAGATCACATGGTCTGAGTTCGATACTTCTAATGGAATTATGAATTAGAACACATTCAGAAGAGAGCAAGCTCGGACTGATCACAGGATCATTTGAAAGAAGAGACGTCTTCCTCTGGAGAAAATAAGAAAAGACTCTGAAGGAATGAAATAACCAAATTAAAGGTTAATGTGTGGAAGGATTTCTACTTTTTGTGTAGTTCTGGGACTGATCATTGGAAGTTAGCACATAACAAGCTGTACTTTCCAACACTGAAGACAGCTGTGCACACACACCCATCTGGGATGAAGTGTTGCGTTCATGCATTGTAAACAGGCCGGATTTTTAAATCTCCAGAATCTGTTCTGATCCTGTGATTCCATGACCTGATGGAAATGAGAACTGGAGCTCTATATCCAGGGGGAAACAGGCAGAGAGGAAAAGCCCAAGAGATCAGACAGCCCTCCCTCTTGCTGTCACTGTCCATCTGCTCTTAGACCTCACAGGGCTACAACTGAAGGAAGTTGCCATTGTATTGTTTTACTCATTCAGCTGATGCCCCCCAGAGGTTTCAGACTTAAAGCTAAACAAGGAAAGCCTCACTGGGTGTTCTGGTTAGAGGGGGCCACGCTATGATTCCTGCATCTGCAGCTTGCAGACTTCCCTCACTCTCTCACCTTCCTGCCACTTAAGGTAAACCAACTACATGAAAAACTCTAAGAAGGGAGGTAATGAATAAGATACACAGGTTTTCCTTTAATGACCCAACTTTGTATGGATGAAACACTACGGATATGTGACTTGAGAGATGACATCTAAAGGTTTGTGTGAGAAAAGCAATACTGAAGAATGGTAAACCAATTCAGTTTATTACTTTATTGTCACATTAAGCCGAGTGACAGCCAGGAGTCTTTAGGCTGGTAAAGAATTGGACAGATGAAGAATAATATGGCTTAGAATGTACTGAGATGTTTCCCCAATTCTATCCTTAAATACTTTGCTGCTCTTCCCAATTCTTCCTACTAAAACTCCCTGAAATTAAAAATGACATCAATAAAGATTTTTTCAATTTAGGAAGGTTTAATATCCTTTGTTTTGACCTTAAAATTAGATTAAATTACTTTAAAATTTTCTCTTAAAAATAACTAAGATGTTTTTGCATAATTTGGGGGGTAAACCCTTGATTTTCTGAGGGTCAATATTTCAGTCATGGTTCTCCTACAGTTTTTTTTTTGTTGTTGTTCTATTTCTCTGGAGAAAAATATAATATGTATATTATATATATGTAAAGAGATTTATATTAAGAAATAATGGTTATTACAATTGTGGGGGCTGGCAAGCCCAGAATTTGAAGGGAAGGCCAGCAGGATTTCTATGTTACAGCCTTGAGGCAAAAGACCTTTTCTGGGGCTATTTCTGTTTTTTTCTCTGGAGGCTTCAGCTGATTTAATGGAGCCTCAACATTATCAAGCGTAATCGCCTTTACTTAAGGTCAACTGACTATAAATGTTAATCTTTATCTGCAAAATACCTTCGCAGCAACATCTAGATTAGTATTTGACTAAAAAAACCAGACACTGTGGCCTCGTCAAATTGACATCAAATTAACCATCACGGTCAGTGAGCCAAGAGAGATTAAGATGCTCTATCCCCACACTAAAATCAACATGCTGCAAATAAAAGCATGCCATTCCAAAACCTAAGGTCAGATTCTTCACTAAAAACTATTTTCTCAAATCATTGCCCAATATTGGAATGCTCTATTAAATAATATTCATAAACTGGGGTCAGGGCTTCGCAGAATGGACCCATTAACTCCCCTCTCTAAAGACATCTTACTGAGACTCCAGGACAGGTCAGCTTCAAAGCATTACCAAGTAAATCTTTTTATCACTATATAAACCAAGCAGTCTGGTTGTCTCAACATTAAAAGGTTTAGAAAGTACAGTAATGAGGACCTAGAAAACAAACAAACCTTCCTTGCTGTCATAGAAGAAAAGTAAAGTATGCAGACATGTGGATGAGGGTGGAATAAAACATGTTTTTCATAAGAAAATAAAGTGTGTATGAAGGTTTGAGGTACAAAACTTTATATAGTTATTGGTTCATTTGATAACTAAAGCCAATGCTGACAAAAAAAATTATATACAGTTCTCCAAAATAGTTCTGAAATCAACACAGAGTGAAGAAATATCTAATTGAAACGCCAAATTATATAACCATAGCAGGTAAATTTGAGGCTTGGTCATTTTCATTCTGTTAAAGGTGCATGCTGAAAAGGATTAGCATATTCACTATAATTGTTATCAACCAACCAGAACAGCAAAGCCTTAAGCTAAATTATACAGATTAGAGACAAATATACTTAGGATTAAATAGCAAGCCCAGAAGCTTTTGAAATTTGCAACTGCTAAGCCAAAAAGATTCCTAATGCATCAATAATTGCTTTTAAATAAGACATGAAGCATTAATTTCCAAGAACTAGACATACAATACATTGATCTTGTTTTGGTCTTGCCTAACCTTAGGCCATTGAGATGTTAGGGGGCTCTTTTTATAGAAATAATATCTCAGAAGGATGAACAGGTTAATAAAGACACTTAGGACCACCCAAATCTCATCTCTAAAACCCTTCCACCTTTCACATCCAAGTTTTAAGCCCCTGCCTTAAAATTCAAGTGAATTTTAAACAAGCAATTGAAGAAGAATTATAATCACAAAGGAGTCTTTTCCTAAACATCCCCAAACACCACAAATGGACCATTTTACCTTTTATCATAATGCTACACTCCCATTGTTAATGGAACTAAAATCTTTGCTGTATTAAAAAGGGACGGTTCCAAACACACGCAATATTGCAGTGAAGAAATAAAATTTATGCCCTTGCCAGTTTGGGTCAGTGGACACCACATCAGCCTGTGGACTGAAGGGTCCCAGGTTCAATTCTGGTCAAGGGCACATGCCCAGGTTGCAGGCTCCATCTCTAGTAGGGGGCGTGCAGGAGGCAGCCAATCAATGATTCTCTCTCTCCCTCTCTGCAATCAATAAAAATATATTTTAAAAACATATTTCTTAAAAAAATCTAAATCATAACAAAAAATTCTCCCTCTCTGTCCTAACCAATTTGGCTCAATGGATAGAGTGTCAGCCCGCAGACTGAAGGGTCCCAGGTTCGATTCTGGTCAAGGGCATGTACCTTGGTTGTGGGCACATCCCAGTTGGGGGGTATGTAGGAGGCAGCTGATCGATGTTTCTCTCTCATCAATGTTTCTAACACTTTATCCCTTCCCCTTCCTTTCTGTAAAAAAATCAATAAAATATATTTTTTAAAATTTCTCTTTCAATTTTTTATTTTATTTAAAAAAAAATTTTTTCTGGAGACAGTACTTCCTGGTTGCTATATCCACACTGGCACACGGGAAGTGACTTGTCCTAAAACAAGCAGCGTCCATGTCCCTATAGAACCCAGGCTTCATCCAGCTCACTGGAAAAACACCTTCTTCTTGTTCTCAGTTTACCAACAAAAAGAGGGAGGTTTACATAACCAAAAGATGTGTTTTAAATAAACTGCAAATTGTTTTATTAACATGTTTCCCAATAGGCTCATCCCTAACAGAAAACAACAATAAGCTTTGTAAAGCAAAAAGTCATTGTACACTTCACAGTGGTTGGGAATGCCCAGTTTAGGTGTCTAAACTCCATCCACCTGCTGGTATATTCTAGTGTCCACGTGTATCAAAATATAGTAAAACTATCTTATTTTTAATAATGCATTATTTTTATTGAAAAAATGATATAAATGTAAATGTTTCAAGGGTGGCTAAAGGCTTATTTGTGAACCAGTCACCAGATTCGGAATAGCCTTTTGCTCCTCCTCCGGACATCCTTTGGGCCATTTTTTGGTCCAGGATTTTTTTCAGTGAGTGGCAGGCCAATACCAATGTTGGACCTGATCAGTTTGTAAATAACTGGAATGATACTCTCAAATTTGACTCCTTTAGTTATAACTGGACCATCAACGACTCATTCTGAAATGCCAAACTAGAGTTGTTCCCTGTGAGGTTTCCCTGGATTATAAAACCATGGGGTTTTCCTATTCAAAAGCAATATGCCCTCCCATAGCTCTCCTGCACTAAAAATAGTTCCGCTCCCCATTTCTCATTTTATTTCAATGGTTTCTTTCTACTGCAGAGCCATCTATTTTAGTTCCTGACACTGGGAGTTATGCAAAATCACTTTACAAAGCATAAAGATATATATATATATATATATATATATATATATATATATATAATCTTCACAGTGAAGGTAAGAGGTAAAAAGCTACTGTTGCAAAATAAATTCTGAGTTTATCTAGTGTCAAGTGTGTTAATATATAATAATATTAGCTTGTTCTTAAAAATAAAACTTTATTGAAGAGTGATATAATTTTACTATTTTAAGGACAGCTTAAGGTATATTTGCTTAATCAATTGCCACAGTGTCTACTATATAAGGAAAACTGGAGGGCATTACTCAGAGCATCTAAATCCACAACCCACCTGGATTTTATATATAAAATATATAAAAATGTATTTTAAGATTTAATGTTATTAAACTTTTAAAAAGATAAAAATCTAAATTAAAAATTGAACTAGACATTATTTTCTTAGGGAGAAAAGTCTCTCAGCCACCACACGCCCACACACGATAGGCCTTGTAAATCAGCCCCTGCAATTTGAGAAAGTCTCTTCCAAAATTGGTGACTAACAAATAAGATGGCTTTCTGATTTTTTCTTTTTCATTTATGTCCTTTGAAGAAACCTCAACTGCTTGCTTCTCATGAAAGTTGAGCAGACGCAAGCTGTATTCGCTTCCTCTATTTTCCTTGTAAAGAAACATATTCAATGAAGTGATAGTGACTGTTTTAAAGTGAAAATAGGAATGGGATGTCCATCTTTGTGGTTTAAAGGGAATGAAAGTACATCCTAATGATTTAAAGTGTAATAGTTCCATAGCAGTAATATTTTAGAACACAACTTAAAATTTGGAACTATGGTAGAATAATACAAAACAAAAAACACGCGAGCACCATAGAAATCCAAGAAAAATAAGTCAAGATGGGTTGACATGGGTGTCCAACTCAATCACAACACTAAGCGCCCCCTAGGGAGCATGTAACCACCTTCCGCTGGAACACTAGTACATGTGACAGGTGAAAAGCAAGATATACAGGTAAACGCTAGCACAAAACAATGGGAAAAGTCACCGAGGCACCTCAATGAAGCATTTCTGGCATTGGGACCTGAATTTCAAGAGGGACAAGTTTAACACTAAGCTGTAGTCTGAGCCTCTTATAGTTTTTATTTGTAGATATCCGTAGACCCTTGGAGCTAAGTGAGACCTTAACAATAACTTTTTAATTTGGAGAAATGCAGTAAAAGGTCATGACCAAGATCATAAAGAAAACCCATGTTTTTTTCTACCACACAGCTTGCTAAAGTGAGAAAAAGCCCAATTCCAGGTACTAAGTCATATTCCCAAAGGAAAAGCAACAAAACGCACAGATTACAGGTATTAACTATTACCTGTGCATGAATAGTCACTCTCATGAATTAGTCAAAAGCAGTTTGGAATCCAGTCTCAATCAGTAGCTTTTATAAAAATTACGTTATCGAATTAGCTCTGCACACTCCCTTTCCACTGTTATTGAGCACGAGCATAAAATTACATATGCAAAGCTTGGGCAGAGGCAGTTTTGTGAATATTAATCACTGGAACTATTCAAAATAATAACCTGAAAAGGACTTGACGTCCTCTAGTGGTGAAATGGGAAACTTATTTCCAAGACAATTTTTTTTTTTTCGGTTCTCACTTATCACCTTTGGCTATTGAAAAATATATGTGAAAGGACTGCTCATCCTCGAGAAAAAACAAAACAAAACAAAACAATTCATCACAAGGCATGTTATTTGACTACCTTTGAGGAGGAGATAAATATATGCTAAAGGATATATGTTAGATTTATATAGTACCTTTGAATATTCTCCACAAATGTCTTGTTTTATAGGCAGCATACCACTATTGTTCAACCCATGTCTGATACACACACATACATATGTATGCAATTATGAACACGTTATGGGTGTTACTTTAACAATTATTTGAGATTCTAATATAAATTGCTCTGAAATGAAACCACAGTCTTTGTACAGGGACACTAAAACTAAGACATTTAGGAATAGACTCTACTTGATAATAACTATATCTAAAAAAAGGAATAAAATAGATCCCTCAACAAATGTTGCCTCCCTGGGGAAAAACACCCACCTCTATCTAAAACCTGTGATCATTACAAAAAAGAAAAAAAGAAAAAAGACTTGCAGCATTTGGATGGGTATGTGAAATATGTCCCTAAGAATAAAGTACTACATTGAAGTCCTATGTGTACATGTTTTAAATATATGGAAAATTTAAGTTGTTAAAATCTAGGCAATCTGCACTTAATTCCATCAAAATATTGCTATCTGGGTTTTTAAAAATAAATTTTCTCCTTTGCTCTTTTTTTGGCCCCTGCTCACACACATGCTTCTGAACACTAAAAACTTTAATAGTAATCAAGGGCTAGGAAAAATACACACCACAGAAAGATGTGGGGCAGAAATAAGTTTTAGTTAAATTATAAAGTACAATTATTCAAATTGGAACTTGAAGGGACACTTTTACATGAGGCAAAGATATGAAACAACTGTTTTCTGTGAAGAAGCTAGGAGCCGATGAAATTCCCATTTTCATAAAAGAAAATATTTCACTGACAGCCACATGGCTGAATTGTATGTTAATTGTTAGAAACCTTGGTTCATTAGTTAACCCGCCCAGGCATTGAATAGGCTACCTTGCGATTCACTTATGTATGAATGAGCTGTTCGTGGATAGATTCTAAACAGCATTTTGTTTTTTGTTTGTTTAGCACAAACTGGTGTGTACTGACTAACTTGGACAATTTTGTTTCCGAAGCACCATTTACATTCACAGTGCGGACGCTGCCCTGCGGTTGCCCTCACCTGGGTGAGTCGCACCCAGGGCACCCAGCTCATCAAGTTCTCTAAAGCAATCACAAAAGCATCTCCACTGAGCCACCCTTTCCCCACCCCGAACCAAAATAATGATCTACAAGCCTTTCAAACCACTCGACCGGAAATAGCAGGGCTTCAAAGTAAACAAGTTCAAGACACCGTGTCGGACTAAACCGCGGGCATTCTGGCAGGAGGGATTAAGTTATTAGACTTTAGGTGTCCCAGCTCTTCCCAGCGGAGCAGATACATACTTTGCAAACACTATTTATTACAAAGCTTTTCTGGACCTTTCCCCATTAAAATAAGCATGCCATCTAAATCAGTAATACATTTCCGTGGGGGTAGGGTGGGGGGGTGAGTCCTACATTTAGGAAACAGTTTGTTTCCAATTATGTATTACGGAAAGCAGCAAATGCATTGCAATCTGAATTTCTTGTAAAAATGAGAAACTGCCTCAATGCCCCCATTTCAAGCATAGGACGGTAGGAAGGTACCAGAGTTCACCGGCCAAGAATAGAATAAAAGGAGAGGAGACTGAAAAAGAGGGGCGGGTTTGCAAGGCAGTGTCTCCAAAACAACCTATCAGGAGCACAAACATCGTCCACATATGAGATGTGGGGTGCGGGGCAGACTGCTACTTGTCTCGGAGTCGTGAGTGCAGGTCCCCGGTGTGCTGTGGAGGCTTGGGGGCGGGGGGGGGGGACACGACGGTCCCAACACAGTGCCCTCTGGGTCGAACCACCCTCCGCACCCAGGGCTGGTGATGGACTTGGAACATGAGCTCAGAGGGCCCTTTCAAGTGCAGTCTGAGCATGTCGACCCCTCCCCCCAAGGTTTGTTATATTGCTGGTTTTGTTTGTTTTATTGTTTCTGATTATTCATCAAGTGACGCTCCTGAGCTCATTATAGATTCTGTTTTCTACTTTCTCAGGGTTGCCCTAGAGTTTGCAATACACATTTACAACGAACTCGAATCCAGTTTCCAACAACACTATATTAAAGTAACAAAATAACGCGAATTCTTTCATTCTTGCATCACTGCTGTCATTCATTGCACTTATATATAAGCATTCATAAATATATATACATCTATACTAGTGTACACACACACATAAATATATATACATCTATACTAGTGTACACACACACATATTCAAATACGTTGTCACTCTCATTCTAAACACATTAAACAAGGGCCGCCTTTGTTATCTGTAGACCAGATAAATATAAGAAAACTAATTATATTTTGTCTTTCTGGGACACTGCGGGCACCCGGGCCGGGGGGGGGGACGGGCACAACTCCCCGCACGTCCCCCGCGCCCTTCAGCACCACCATTGTCCTCCGCGCACACAGCCCCAGGAGCTGAGTGTGACCCCGGCTCCGGGCGGCGGTGCCCAGGCACGGAGGAGCCTGCCCGGTGCACCTGGCAGGACTTCCCGGCCGACGGTTCGGTTCGGGAGACAAGATTTCCCCATTCAGCGGGGCAGGTGGGAGGGAGCAGCCGCCAGCTCTCCGTTTCCTCCTCCCGCCCGCGCTCCCTGGCGCGCTTCCACCTGTTGTGGGAAAGGCGCGGTGGAGCGCCCAGGGGCGCCCGGAACCCGGCCCGCGGCGCTCGGGCGCTCGGGCACCTCCGGGCCCGCTCTGGCGGAGGGTGGAGGGCGGAGGGGCCGTGCGCTCCGGTCCCGGTGCGGTGCGCAGAGATCCGGGCGGCCGATCGCTGCCACGGCCCCGCGCAGGCAGAAGAGGGGGATCACCGGCGCCCCGCACAAGCCCACCCACCGGTTGGCCGGCCCCGGCCGCGCCCTCTGGCCCCCCGCCCGCCCCGGCTGCGCAGTCACCTGTTTCGCTCTGCACGGCGCCATCGCTGCCCCGGTGGCAGTCGCCGCCAGCTCCTAGCTCCGCCATGGTGCTCGGATGACGCGTCCCGAGAGCCGCTCCGCCCTCTTCCTCGGCTTGGCTCCCGCCGGCCCCCGCCTCTGGGGCCCGCAGGCCAGACAGGTGAGCGCGGTGGTGGAGGGAGGAGGTGCGAGCGAGCGCAGGCGGGCAGGAGAGGCCTGGGGCCCGGCGCGCCCCCTGGCGGGCAGGTGTGGCGTGGCAGCCGCTCACAGGGACTCCACGGGATCTGGGCTGGGAGAGCGTCACCTGGTCCCCGAATGCCTGGCCACCGCAGTCCCCTCTCGGAGGTGCAGGGTGGGATCGGCCGCTTTTAGTGGCTCTAGGATCTGGGACTGAAGAAAGCAGATCAGCCCAGGCGAGACGAGGACATCAGGACGCCCAGTTCCACGATGAACTTTGAAGCAGCCAGGTCAGTTTTGAAGTTCACGGTGACAGGACAAAAAAGAGAACGATGCCACGTGGAGAGCCGAAGTGCACAGGCGGGATTCCTCGCTGGGATCCGGTCTGGATGTGTGGATCTGTTTCTTAGGACGCCATTGCTGCTGACCAATCTCTTCACCAGGCCTATGTGCCTGGCCAGCCCGAGGGCATACAAGTTAGTGAAACTTGTGCCCAGGGATGTGGCTTTTCTTACTCTCGTTCAGCTTGCTCAGGAAGACCAGGAAAAAGGCAACATACAACAGTTTCTTTCTTTCTTGTTAAAGAAACAGATTATTAGATGAGGAGATACCAGTTTCTGCTCCAACAGACAAGTACAGGATAGCAACAAAATGCTGAGGGGGAAAAAACATGGCCTGCAAAAATGGAAACATAAGGAACAAAACTGAGCAGCCACCAGTTCCATCTAGCTACACAGAAATGCACTCCCACGGCCTGGGTTCGGTGAACAGAACCAGCAAGCTCCCAGCAGCTTAAAACCCTCTCTGGACTTCAGCAGAATCTATTGGGCGCCCAAGGATGCCTGAGAAAAGTGTTGGATTTCTTGCTAAAGTGACAATCCCGATTGTCCTTTAATGAAAAACCTGCCACTCTGAGCCCAGGATTGGACTGCTTTTATTTGGTTTACTGGCTAAGTTAGAGGGTTTGATTAAGAGACACTTCACGGTGGTCTACTTAGGGATTTCCCCATAGTGCCATTTCTACAGTGGATTAGGCAAACTGATCACATTCAAATCACTCTTGTCAGACTTCTAATAAAAATAAAGTACCAGGTTTGGGGGAGAGGGGGTTAACTCAGCTTGGGCCAAAGCAAAAGTTATTTTTTTCTACATTAAGTCATCAGATTGTAAAGTGCTGCGAACATCAGAAAGAGTCTCTTGGCTGAATTTAGAGAGGTGAACCCTGGAAGAACCGTGGGAAAAGGAAGCGATTGATTTTCAACCTTCGGATTTACTACCTGCTTAAGTAAACTATGAGTACTCTCTCTGACCTCTATTGCAAATTAAGACTTAGTGTTTATTTTTCTGTGCTCATGTTTTTGTTTTTGGTGTGTGCTTCTTCCTTCTCCCATTCCTTTGCTAATTCTTCTTAATCTGTCACCAGTTACACAGAAACACACCGACATACTGCTCTTAGGCCTTGATAGACTTCCAAATTCAATGTGGCGTCTGTAACAGGGACTGTTACATGAAAATGCAGGCATGGGTGGCATCTGTTAAATGTCATCCGCCACCACGTTGCACTGTGTGTTGGGCTTCACTTAGAACACGGAAGCCATCTGTCTCGAGCTCCCACCTCCATCTCAAAATCTCTCCCATTCATCACAGTTCCCCTTTCCAGAAGGAGAAGCTGGAACTCCTAAAGCCATCTGCTCCCCTCCTGCCTGCTTTGAAACCTCATCCTTTTCTTCTCCCTACTCCCAAAGGCCTCTCCGTTCAGGGGTTCTACCCCAACAAACACATTCAGGACTCTATGATTCTGAAAAATTTCTTCCCTTGACTCCCAGCGCTCCCGAATGTATTGTCATAATTTTGTTCACCAAAGCTAACAAATGTGTGGACTCTGGTGCCATTATTGTCTTATTATATTTGTTTAACCAACTGTATGTAGTCTTTCATGTCTAGGAAAACTTACCAGGGCATGAAATCAAATTTAATAATTTTTAATCTGTCATCTCCCTCGATTTTCTTCACTCTATCAACGGGTTTACACCACTGGCCTGTTTTTTCTAATTTCTCTGCGGTTAGTCATTTTTCTTCTCTACTGACTTAAAAGTCCTCCTTCTTAAACCACCCCAAAACTATCCTCCTCCTAAAATTGTAGACCACAGCCTTTCTCTCTCACAACTATCATTTAATGTTATCTCCATCTGGGTTGACCTCTAGATCCAGAATACATACCCCTGACCTCAGTCCTGACTTCTACCTATAAGTTCTCAATGGTCTCTGCCATTTCTATCATTGAGTTATCCTGCCATTAATACATCATGCCCAGACCAGCTCCCCCTCCAAAATTGCCTGTGTTTGAATTCTTCTCTTACATAAACTCAACATCTAGCCTTTCCTTCCACTGTTACTGTTAAAATCATGGTTCCCAAGTCTGGTCAATTTATTGTATTATTTTAAAAAATAAATCTTTATTGCTCAGATTACAGTTGTTCCTCCTCCCCCCCCCCCCCCCCCCATAATTCTCCTCCACCTGGTTCCCAAACCACCCTGAGCCTTACCTCTCTCCCCCGTCACTGTCCTCATCCATAGGTGTATGATTTTTGTCCAGTCTCTTCCTGCACCCCCCCACATCTCTTTCCTCCTGAGAATTGTCAGTGCGCTCCCTTTCTATGCCCCTGATTCTATTATATTTACCATTCTGTTCATCAGATTTTTTTTCCACTGGATTTTTAGATTTACTTATTGATATGTAGTTGTTGTTCATAATTTTTATCTTTACCTTCTTCTTCTTCTTCATCTTCTTAAAAAATACCTTTCAGCATTGCATATAAGACTGGTTTGGTGGTGATGAACTCCTTTAGTTTCGTTTTTTTGTTTGTTTGTTTTTATCTGTGAAGCTCTTTATCTGACCTTCAATGCTGAATGATAGCTTTGCTGAATAAAGTAATCTTCATTGTAGGTTCTTGCTATTATCACTTTGAATATTTCTTGTCACTTCCTTCTGGCCTGCATAGTTTCTGTTGAGAAATCAGCTGACAATCATATGGGTGCTCCCTTGTAAGTAACTGTTTTTCTCTTGCTGCTTTTAATATTCTCTCGTTGTCTTTTGCTCTTGGCATTTTAATTATGATGTGTCTTGGTGTGGTCCTCTTTGGATTCCTTTTGTATAGGTTCTCTGCAGTTCCTGGACTTGTAAGTCTATTTCTTTCACCAGGTGGAGGAAGTTTTCTGTCATTATTTCTTCAAATATGTTTTCAATATCTTGCTCTAATTCTTCTCTTCTGGCACCCCTATAATTTTGTTGTTGGTACACTTTAAGTTGTCCCAGAAGCTCCTTACACTATCTTTCTATTTTTGGATTCTTTTTTCTTTTTGCTTTTCCAGTTGGGTGTTGCTTCTTTGTATTTCAAATCTTTGACTTGTTTCTTGCGATCCTCTAGTCTGCTGTTGGATCTCTGTATATTATTCTTTATTTCAGAGAGATATGCTTAATTTCTAGTTTGTCCTTTTTCATATTCTTGAGGGTCTCACTAAATTTATTGGCCTTTTCTAGAAAATTCTTGAAAAACCTTATAACTGTGGTTTTGAACTCTACATCCAGTTGTTTGCTTTCCTCCATTTCTTTCATTTGTGACCTGTTTCTTTTGGCTGCATTTTGGCTGCTTCCCTGTGTTGATAGAGTGGCTTTGTGTGCTAGGTGTCTTATAGGGCCTAGTGGCTCAGCCTCCCCAGTTACCTGAGGTGGACACTCTTGGTGCACCCCTTTGTGGGCTGTGTGCACAATCTTGTTGTAGTTAAGCCTTGATTGTTGTTGGTGTCACTGGAAGGAGTTGACCTCCAGGCCAATTGGCTGTGAGGACCAGTTGGGTCTACAATGGGAGATCTTCTGAATTGGAAACACCCTTATGGGGCAAGATTTTCTTCAGTGGGGCTTTGGTGCTCACTGAGTCTGTCCCTTGAGTGTGTCCCTCATGGATCTAAGGAGTTGTCATCTGTATGGTCCTACTCTGACTCCTGGGTACATTGGCTCTTGGATCTCTAAGGAGGTGCTAATTTACCCTCTGCCTGAGGCCACCCAGCAGGAGCTACAGAGAGATCTGCAGATTCCTCTTCTTTGTTTGGGGTTTGGAGGTGCCCAGATAAGGCCCAGCTCTGAAGCAGTGCAAGTTGCTGTGGGGCCTTGGGCCTTCTTTTTGATGTTCTGTATCTCTCTGACTCAGCTGCAGTTTGATAAGTAAGTTTAGATTGCAAAGGGCCTGACCATTCATATGCAAAAGCCTCTCTCTGCACAACTTGGGTGGGGCAGGGTCTCAGGGAATCAGCAAGGTGGAGCAAACATCTATTGCTGATCCTCAGCCCTGCACTAAAAGGCCCTGTGTCTCAGTGTCCCGCAGTAATTGCTGCAAGCACCTCTGAGAGAAAGCTGCCCTCAAGTTCCACCTGATGCCAGACAGTCCAGTTTCTCCCCATATGAATCTGGGTCCCCAGAGTCTCACCTGGAACTGGATTTCAGAGCAATTGGGAGCTTGTGTCTTCCTCCTGATTGAAAAGACAACCGTGTACTCAGTTGCCAGCCCTTTCCACGCACACGCCTCCATACCTCCGCACTTTACTTCCCCAGCTCTGCCACCCCTCCGAGTCTCAGTGTGCTTTTCTCTTTCCTTCTAGTTGTAGAATTTCCACTCAGCCAGCCTTCCTATGGTTTTTGGATGATGTCTGTTTTTTGTTGTTGTTGTTGTTTGTTTTTTAAATATATTTTATTGATTTTTTTTTTTTTTTTACAGAGAGGAAGGGAGAAGGATAGAAAGTAAGAAACATTGATGAGAAACATCAATCAGCTGCCTCTTGCACACCCGCTACTGGGGATGTGCCCACAGCCAAGGTACATGCCCTTAACTGGAATCGAACCTGGGATCTTTCAGTCTACAGGCTGAAGCTGTATCCACTGAGCCAAACTGGTCTTGGCCGTTTTGTTGTAGTTTTGAAGTGTTTGTGCGAGGCAGCAAGTTCAGGTGTTTACCTATGCTGCCATCTTGGTTTCTCCTCTTGTCAATTTATTTTAATTTCATCCTCTCAATTCCTATTGTTCTAACTCCTACTAGACCCTCCTTTACATCTGTAACACTCTCTGAGCTATTCTGTCCAATTTCTGTTCCCTCTAATTTACCCAAAACCATTTCAGATTAATCTCACACACTACTGCTTTACACATGCACATCTTGCTCAAAAACTTTAATAGGCCCCCATCTATATATATAAAAGCCTAAGCAACTGTTGCTACTGGTTGTTATGACACGCACTGATCACCAGGGGGCAGACTCTCAATGCAGGAGCTGACCCCTGGTGGTCAGTGCACTCCCACAGCCAACTTCTCATGGCCAGCCAACTTCCCGTGGCCAGCCAACCTCCCATGGTCCCTCTTGCCAGCCTCAATGGGCCCTGATCATCCCTGATCACAAGCCAGGCTGAGGGACCCCACCCATGCACAAATTTGCGCACCGGGTCTCTAGTTTCTATATAATTAAATACATTCCACTTTCCTCCCTGACCAACTCCAATCACACTGAGCTTTATCTCATTTTCCACCTTTCATCTCTATAATTCATATTTCCAGCCAAATATGAGTTAAATGAGTCAATTCTGGGGGGGGGGTAGTAATGTAATATGAAAATCGTTCACTTTCTCCAGAACACTTTGCAAATCCCTGCTTTCTGTCTCTGTTCTTGGTGCTGTGCCCTGATTGACTTCCCTGGTTAATAATTCTTTCCTTCTAAAGCCCAGGGTGAGGTCTGCCTCCTCAATAAAGCCTGTTCCACCTGCCCGGGCTCCCAGCAAGTTTGTCCTCTGAACCTATCCAGGGGGCTTCTGGACTTACCTCTTATCTAGCCTTTAACATAGCCTAGGTGTGAGTTGTTATTGTGGATTTGTCTCTTCAATTTGATATGAATTATTGGTGGTGTGTCTTCTCTCTCTCTCTAGGGTGTCTATAAAGTCTGGAGCTATCAATGATTATTTTTACAAATAGATGATGTTCTTGCCTGTATTCTAAATTTAATGGGTATCATGTATATCTCCCCTGCTGCTACAGTGCCTCACACACAGCAGGCATTCCAATGAGTTAGCAACAATTCCTCATTGCCAAGCGTTTTTTTGTAATGGTTTAAGAATGAATGAAACAAAATGTGCAATGATAGGACTTGAAGAAAGAGATCAAAATGTGCTTAAAAAGAAACACTGGATCTACTTTCCCCGGCAAATTTCGGTTTTGTTTCTTAAAGGCTGCACACAGCCCAGGTGTGTAACTATGCTACACCAACCGTCTTTCCAGGCTCAGCTCTGGGCCTTCACTTCTCCAGGAAGCTTTCCTTGATCCCCTCCAGCAGACAGATCACTACAGCATTTATGACTGTATTGTAGTTTCTGCTTGTCTTGATTTCACCACTGACAGTGAACAACCGGGGAGGGGTGGGGGGAGAGCGGTGTCCTTTGTGTACCAAAATATACTCACCCAGTGAGTTTTTAATGACTGTTTTGAATGAATGATAATAGATAACAATAGTAGGCAAGAGCGAGTGCGTAGTATTTGCTAAGCATTGCAGTAAGCACCTCACCTGCATTGTTTTATTTAAATCTTACAACAACCCACGAGGCAGGTAGGCTGTTTTCCCCATTTCAGATGAGGAAACAGACTTGGAAAGGTTAATCAGCCCTAGGTGAAAAGGCAGGTGGTAGCTTTGCTCCAGGCCTATGTGCTTAGACTCCTGCTACACTGAATGAACAATGAATGGTAACCATCTTACCATCATCACTATGGAAAGGGGCTTTCCATTTATCCCTCCGGCACCACTTTGAATAAGGAGGTGGGAACCTGATAGTAGAGCTTTTAAAAGGGATCTCTGGGCCCCACCCAGACCAATAACAAGTTTCTCTAAGATGGTGGCCTCAATATTTTTAAAAAGCACCCAGGTCACTTTAATGTGAAGCTGGGTATACAATCTGGCATAGATTGATGCCAAAGGCCTTTCTAGTGAAGACTTTCAGGAAACTTGGGCCATAATGGAATTGCCTTCTTTTGTGACTAAGACCCAAAATGATGTCTGGGAATGTATTATGAACCATGGAGGAATAGAGGAACATTTGATCACGGAAGATTGGTTACAGTGAGGGCCCCTGCAGAAGACTATCATTAAAGAGTTGGTTGAGTCTGGCTGACATAGCTCAGTGGTTGAGCATCAACCTATGAACCAGAAAGTCACCGATCTATTCCCGGTCAGGGCATAAGTCCGGGTTGAGGGTTCGATTCCCAGTGTGGAGCATGCAGAAGGCAGCCAATCAATGATTCTCTCTCATTACTGATGTTTCTATCTCTCTTTTCCTCTCCCTTCCTCTCTGAAGTCAATAAAAATGTATTTTTAAAAATATCCTCACTCCTTGGGTGAGGACGAAAAAATAAAATGGTTGAACATGGGTTCACCATTATTATCGGGCAGATGAAGTGTGGCTTCATAAAGAAGTTACCTGTATTTCAGTATGAATGAAATGACTTGACACTTAATTTACACTTCACCTCCCTCAAAGTTTCCCACAGGGTGCAAGGGGGCAGGGCGGCTATCTGTCCCGGGAAGTAAAACAAACAAACATGCAGGTATGTTGTTGCAAATATCAAATGAGAAAATACTGGTGAGAACTTTCTGGATCATTGAATTCCTAAATGGGGATACCTAGAATAATCTCAACAATAAAAATAAAGTTTAAAAAATAAAAATAAAATATATTGTACCTGGATTTTCACATAAAAATAAAGATGAGTCAGCAGTGCTCTCAGCAGTCCCAGTCTCTTGCTTCAATAGTGTTTGGACAGAACAGACCCAGGGACACCCCTTCTTCCAGCCTCTGATCACTCTCCTGCATCTTATCCAGTCACCACCTTCAGAACCACTTCAGAGACCAGCCAGTACACTGTTTTGTTTTGTTTTCTTTTCTGCCTTAACTCTTTATTGCCCAACAACCATGGGCTCCCAAATTCGTCAGAATTATTCCACTGAGGTGGAGGCTGTGGTCAACTGCCGGGCCAACCTGCATCTGCGGGCCTCCCACACCTACCTCACTCTGGGCTTCTATTTCCGCCAACGATGTGGTTCTCGAGGCCTTGGGCTGCTTCTTCCTCTAGTTGGTGGAGAAGCCATGGGGCTGAGCAACTCTCAAAGTTGCAAAAGCAACACGATGGCCACATTCTCTTCCAGGACGTGCTGAAGCCTCCCCAGGGCCAGTGGGCAAAACTCAGGACCATGGAAGCCGCCCTGGCCTTGGGGAGGAACCTGGCCAGGCCCTGAGTTCACCTCTGTGACTTCCTTGAGAACCACGTCATAGATGAAGAGGTGAAACTCATCAAGAAAATGGGCTACTCCTGACTAAACATCTCCAGGTTGGCCACCTCCAGGCTGGGCTGGGGCTCACCCTCAAGCATGACTTAGGAGCCTCTGGAGCCCAGAGGCCTTTGAGAGGTCCCTCTGCATTCCCCTGGTGTCTGGCTTTTACCTGAGCCTCTCCCCAAAACTACTAGCCATTCTTTTAACCACCCTGAAGCCCTCTCCCACGCATTGAACCAAATGAAACAGTAAAGCTTTTTGCAGAGAAAAAAAAAGAAAAGAAAAAGAAATAAAGATGACTCCTGTTTTATCAAAGACTGTTGCATATGGGCCAAGAGAGCAGCTCTGTATTATTTTGATCTTGCATACTGAACAGCTTCCTCTGTATTCAAGAAATTTGTTGATTTCATTGATCCATTGAAGAACTTCAGACTTCATCCTTTTAATACAGGCAGCTTATAAAATTTAATATTCACCTTAAAATAAAATATTTTCCCCCAATATGAGAAATGAAGGAGATAGAAAAGGCAGTGTTCTCCACTGGGATGCTGTTTGTAGGCCCCTTAAGATACACAATAGTCATTCAAGATAACTCAGGGCTTTGAGAAAAATACAGTGACTTTCTTTTATTTTCTTTCTCCTTTTCCATCTTTCTTAACCACTCTATTGCCATGAGGAAGAACTTGAATATAGGTTTTCTTCGATTACTTGAGTAAAAGACAGATTCTATTTAAGTTATAGCTGAAAAAACAACTAGAAATTTAATACAGTAGTTTGGCTAACCAAAATGAGCATTATTTAGAATTTATCAAAACAGTATGTTGATAAGTCTTTTTTACTTTTTAAAGTAAATATGAGACAACGGATAGCTTTAGAACAAGCTAACTTTACTATGATTCAGGCATGTGCAACTGGTACAGTTCAGTAGTAACAAAAATGACTCAAACCAATGTACTATAGGCCAGAAACTTAAGTTACAAAACATATCAACATTATAATTAACACAGATAAGTATAAACCATTGCTCAGATTCTGCATATTAAAAAAAAAACATAAGCTTTATGCAACAATTGAAATTACTCATTTTTACTCAGATTACTAGAGCATATTACAAACACACATAAACCTAAAAAGTTGTGGTCACATTTTGGTTTTGTTCCAGTGATGTGCAATCACATGAAATGTTACATCCATTTTGTGTGAAATGAACATTTGGCTGAAGTCTAGTCAGTAGCTGCTGAGTTCAAAATATTTCCATTAAAATGTTTAGAGTAAAATAATCCTAAACATCCTAGTGAGAGTCCTTACAAAAAGTCCTTATGAATTGTAGAAATAGAAGCATGTAGGAAATTTCAGTGTATTTTGCTTTTTTTTTTAACACGAGTAAACAAATACTGGGTTTAAAGTGCAGCTTCTTTCTCCTCTCCCTGGGATTCTCCCTCCTTCCAAGCTCAGTTCTGTGCTGCTGGTGAGAATCTCCAGGGAGGTTGGGAACAAAGGAGTGACAGTCAAGTCTGTTTGTCTCTCTGCTTGTCCCGAAAGTCAGTGATGGCCTTCCACAGTGTGCAGAGCATCCCGCCCCTGTTTAAAGACACAAGAACACGGGGAAGGGAACACTTCATTCCAACATTGCCCTTGTAAAGAAAAGTGACAGCTTAGCTTTCCAGCTGCTCTGATCAGAACATGAAGATCCCAAAGTCTTATTAGTCACTATGTGTTCTTTTTGTACATATTTTCTCATCATCCCTCCGTGTCTTTCCTTTCCACTCCCACAATCGACCAGGTCCCAAAGCAAAAAAGTTTTCAGCATTTCTGAAATGTCTTTGTTAGACAAAGATGGGCTGGTGTGAGAAAATTATGCATATGCTTGGCCAGATTAAAAAAATTAATTATTATAGGAAACTGTATCAAATTATACCAGGTATTTAGATGGCAAATCAGCACCCCATCCTAATATTTTCAAGTACGGTACAATCATGAACAAAATTGGGGGATTTGTTTAAGGCAGCTTTAGAATAACTGCATGGTCTTGCCCAAAACGGTTTGGCTCAGTGGATAGAGCATCGGCCTGCGGATTGAAAGGTCCCAGGTTCCATTCCGGTCAAGAGCATGTATCTTGGTTGCAGGCACATCCCCAGTAGGGGTTGTGCAGGAGGCAGCTGATCGATGTTTCTCTCTCATCGATGTTTCTGACTTTCTATTTCTCTCCCTTCCTCTCTATAAAAAAGTTTCTGACTTTCTATTTCTCTCCCTTCCTCTCTATAAAAAAGTTTCTGACTTTCTATTCCTCTCCCTTCCTCTCTATAAAAAAGTTTCTGACTTTCTATTTCTCTCCCTTCCTCTCTATAAAAAAGTTTCTGACTTTCTATTCCTCTCCCTTCCTCTCTGTAAAAAATCAATAAAATATGTTTTTTTAAAAAAGAATAACGCATGGTCTTAGTCTGAATTATTATAGAAAATGTTCTTCCAGTTGATTTGCATTTAGTAATATAGAAACATTGGTTATTAAGGTTCTCAATAATAGTCTGGTCCAACTCAGATTACTCAGAGCAACTGAGAACCAGAGAGGTCGGCCCAGGATTGCAGGGACCCAGACTTCCTGACCTCAGCCCAGGACTCCTGCCATTATGACAACTGAACAGAAAGAAAAGTGATACCTTAGTCTCAGGCATTTTAAGTCATCACGTGTAACGTAGTAGAGAACATCCACTAGAGAATAATCCTCAGCCAAAAACTGTGGATAAAGTAATATATGCATAAAAATTAGATGCTTTATACACCTTTAATAGCAAACTCTATCCATAATGTAAACACTGGCAATAATTAAACATGAATTTAAAAGCAAATCCACTAAAAATGCAACCTTCTGGAATTACTAGCAGAAAGTTCCCCCCTATGACAAAATAATTACAAAGAGCTACATCCATGACTTACAAATGCAGGAAGAGTGTAAGCAACAGAATTTCTAAATGGCCGTCTAATTACATGTGCTGTTCAGAAGATTATGGTTGTCTTTAAGAGATTTGCTCCTGGGTAGCTTTATTTTTTTCGAGTAGATAGGAAGTGTTCCAGAAAAAGTAGTGCTTATACTTAATTCTGAACTTACTTTGCATGTCTCATAAAAGGTACTTGCAAATAATTATTAGAAAATCAGTGTCCTGAATTTAAACTAAAGCTTTTAATTTTAATTCTAAAAAAAATGGGGACAATGATTTTAGAAGATCATCAGTTGCTACTCCTTAACTGAGATCTGAGTCGCAGTAAGAGGGATATTTTGGAGAACTTGATTGCATGCATTACTTTCCATAGGCAAGAGAGTTGGTTAAATGTAATGTAGCAGTAAGTTGTTAAATGCAGATTTCTAAGGAGACCCTACATTTCAGTGGTCTAATAAATTATCAAGTAAAAAAAAAGACATCTTTATTCACAGTTATTTTTAAGATTTAAATATGAAGCCGAAATCAATGTAATGCTGTATTAAGATATTTTCTATAAAACAATAAAAATATAACCTCTTACTGTGTGAATATGTGTATACATATATGTAGTCTTAAACATAAACAAATGCTACTCATGCTGATTACAAAGTCCATGAGGAGCAGAGAAGAATTGGGTTATTATAGATATAATATGGCTTATATAGGAAGTGTTCCTGATATGAGTTCACTAAATAGATCTATTTTATTACATAAAGAGCCAATGCCTAGTGGACTTTAATAATGTCACAAGAGAATTAAAAAGTTAATACACAAAAGAGAGAATTATTTTAGTTCTGTCTTGATTTCTACACTCTTCATTATTTTCCATTCAAAAAAATAAAATTTCCGTAGGGGTCCCGGATGACAAGGATGATTGTTTGCACTTGAATGATGTCCCCTTCTTGTCTGCCGGCCCAATACATACATATAGATGGTCCAGTTTATTCCTATATATTCACCACCTTCTCAAGCACCTTCCCCAACCTCTCCCTCCCTCTATCTCATAACATCTGATTACCTTTCTTTCATAGAATTTACCAGAGCATCATTATACTTTTATCTGTGGCACTGCTTGATTATTGTCTGTCTACACTAGTCTATAAGCCGTAGGAGGGCAGCATGGGGTCTGAGTTGCTCACCAGTGTATCCCCTGTGCCTAGCCTATAGTGGACACTTAACATTATGAAATGAAATGAAATAATGCTTGTCCCATAGTTTTCTCTACCTGACTTATAGTGTCTTCATCAGCCCCATTTTCTCTCAGCCAGTCAGTAAGTTCAGAATCTTCAGTATTCCTGCCAGCGGTTGAGCGGTGTGCAGGTGATCCAGGAATGTCTAGGAGAGAATTGGGGGACAGGGGAGCATTCTTAGCGTCACCTAAGAGAGGTAATTAATACTTTAAAAGATTTTGCTCTAAATAATTAATAGAAACAATTAAGATTGGCAGTATGCACTATAAATAAAATGCTTAAAGAATATTTAATCTACTAAGAAATGGAGAGTTAGTAGCAAGAATGTAATGATACTCCCACCTTTAACTTTCATATTTTATAGTTTTATAGTTTCTTAGAATAAACTTGGTGTACCAAAACTGTACTGTTTTTCATGCAACTAAGACAAGTGTAATTAACCAGATAATTATAATAATCTTTTTCCACTCTTTGCAATAATATGAAAAAAGCTAGAATACACAGAATGCAAATGCAAAAATGACAAAAACAGTATTATTTTCTTCTAGTTACCTCATTATGAAATCTTTATAAAGAAAAAAGTAGAGAGCCGTATTTACTCAATAATTTATAATCTCAGGAAAAGATGGCTATGAATCACCTTATTTTTACTGCACTTAGAAGAAATGATAATTTGCTACAATTAAGAATTAAAAGCAATCTCGGTTTGTAGTTGTGGTACAAGTAACAGATGCTGACTAAGCTGTGAAATGAAACTGCCTGTTGGCTTTGTTTTCTGTGGCAGCCTGGTTGAAGTCTTATTTTAAAATTTTCTTATTCACCTATTGGTTGGGACTTAAGCTTCAGGTGTTTAATTTCTTGGTCCTTTTCTTCAATAGCATAATGAAGGAGTGCTTGTAATTCTTTTTCTTTCTGAACCAATGCTTCCAGTAACCTGCAGAAGAAAATTATAGTGATTGACAAGATAACAAAGCTGGAGCAGCCAGTGAGCTTTTCTTAGAGGGTTTCTCAAGCTACAGTGAGCAGACACCCCCCCTGGTATCTCATTGAAATGCAGGTTCTGATCCTGTAGCTCGGGGAGGTCTGGGATTCTGCGTTTCCAAGGAGCTCCCAGGCGGTAGGTACTCCTGTTGCTGGTCCATAGATTCCATGTTGAGCAACAAAGCTCTAGAAGAGTGTGCTTCCAGACCAGAATTCAAAGCTCCATCCCCAACTGTCCGCCCAATCTTCAGAGATGTTGTTCTATCGTTTCTTTTATGCCCATAAATGGCCAAAAAATATATACTGTATATATGTTTAGTTTAACAGACATATTTTTACATATATGGCCCCTTATAAAAAATGTTGGTCAATATGGGTAATACAATAATCAATGCAAAGGAGAAACTATAGTGTTTTTTTTTTAACTATGAATATTTGAGAAGTAACTATAGGTGAGGTCACCTATAATATCTGGCACATGATTCAATAAATGTTACTGATCACTGTGGTTGTTACTATTACTCCTCTCCCTTCTAAGGGAGTGGCAAAGTGAGTAAAAGTATAGCTATGTTCTTGGTACATTCAGTTCCTAGTTGGCATCTAATGCATTTTTAAAAGAAACAAGGAGAAACTAAGGTATCATTTATACCATGACCCTTACCCATGGAAGGTTCGTCATGCAACTGAGAGCCAATTGATCACCTACTTGCCTTTTCTAGCACTGTTCTCTGTCAAAAGTTTCCATGTGATGAAGACAGATGTTCTGATTTTTTTTTTTTAGAAAACGCTCTTTAAGTAATTTAGATTAGGAATTATAATTTTAAGATATATAATTATCCATAAGATTTTCAGGATAAATTGTTGCATACACTACAGTTCTTAGAAAACTGCATTTAATTTTCCGAGCACTGATAGATTTAACTCAGTACCAGATTCCTTTGTTTCTGCATCAGCCATCAAGTTCTGAAAGGCAGCACCTATGGCAACTGAGTAACAGCTCTGGGAACATCCAGGATCAGCCTGTTCTTCCTATGCAGACTTGGACAAATCACTTCATCCTACTGGGCTTCATTTGTTAAAAGGTAAAAGGAAAATTTCCTGGAAGAATTACTGTGAGCATTAAATGCTTGGCCTTTAATAATGGCAATTCTGTTTCCTGCTGCAGGCTCAGGCCCTGGAAAAGAGCCTTCCCAGGGCTCAGGAGGAGTTCCTTCCCCACCCTCAGGCTCCCCCTCCTCTACCCCCAACAGGACACAGAGAACTGTGGCCCTCCAGTAGGAGAAAGGAACCTTGTAGAGTAGGCAGGGGAGGCAAAATAAAAGGAAAACAAGTGGGGGCAGCCAGAGAAGGCATTTGAGGAAGACAGGTTATTTACAGTGAGCAGTGAACAATAAGGGGGAATTAAGAACTAAAAGTGGAGGGAGGGAAGGATGAAGGGAGCTATTTATTTACTCCGACAGGATGATATTCAAAGAAATGGATAGCAAGCTCAGAATGAATTTTTAACTTGGCAGTTTTTTGATCTGGTATATATTTTTGTCGTCCTTGCTCATCTACATGTATGGAATAGTGATGGTATATTCTTATTGTTTCCTCAAAGAGCACAGTGAAACTTTCTAGAATCTAACCGATGGCTATCCAGACTCTATTATTTTCTTTTTAGCTTTAAAACCAGAACCTAACATTGGAAGCAAAGTATTGATAAGACACCTCATTTGTTCCAAATCCATCTCTCAAAATTATTTATTTTCAGCTATATCCAGTCCATCAGTTTTATTTTTACTTTGTCTTCAGTACCATTAGAAGGGAGATCCTTAGAAACCAAGGCATTTGCTGCCTCCGTTCCAGAAGTATGGCAAGGATCTGTGAACTTTCTAACTAGGATGGGTGGGGACAGGTAATTCCAGAATTGTAGAATAGGAAAATTAGATAACCATTCAGCTCCTCCTGAGTTAGATTTGAACTAAATTCGTAACTATCCCACCTCTCGGTGTGAAGTTAATTATCATCAGGACATTTTATGTAAGCAAATGTTTAAATGTAAGTAAATGTAGACGAAAGGGGCCACTTGGTAATCTAACAAGACCAGGGAAGGCCTGCATGGTAGTCTTGCAAACTCAGAGACCTAAAGTAACCACAAAGGATGGTCTGAAATTAAACTCTAACTAAAAGCAGTTACGGTGGGTAGTCACCTCCTAGGCCAGCATCTTCCCTGACAAAGTCAACCTTTATCTTAACCGAGCCTATCTGTCTTTTTGCACCTAAGATAACATATCCTTGAAATGTCAGGATAACTTGAACTTCCCTTTTTTCCAGACCCCTCAGGCCACAACCAAATGCCCTTGGCACCAAGATGGGAGCCATAAATTCCTTCATTGTTATTGTTATCATATAAATTGTTGACTTTTAACTATCCTGCACCCACCTAAGTATGTGTCTATCATTTTACTTTTTATCTAACCCCAGAGGTTCCCTCCTCCCTTTAATCTATCATCAACAGATTTCCTGTAACCATCTACATCTTCTTTTATTGCAATGTATAAAAGTAGATGAAAAAACACCATTCTCTGTAGCATTATCCCAATACACTGAGAGATTCTACTTCCCAAGCAACTGTCGACAGTTTGGCTCAAATAAACTCATACAAATTCTTTACAGGTTTGAATGTTTTTATGTTAACATAAAACATAAATTCTAAAGCCATTTTGTTACTTTTCCCATTTAGTATTATTGATCTAATAATCAAGAGCTGGATAAACCTGATTTACTTTCACTGGTAATCATCCTTAACACAGTGACTCAACTGGCGAGCTGTAAAAAATTTTAAAACATGCAATACCTGACTATTTAATCAGGGGCACTAACCTTTTTTTCAGATTGTGAAATTAAGTTACACAGCTGTCTGGTGTGAATGATTCAAAACTATTTTTTTGGTCTGCCGCAGAATTTTAGTAATTAGTTTATGTGTGCCATGAGATGGAAAAAGGTTGAAAATCATTGTCCTAAATATAAGATTTCTAACATGAGGGCCACAACCTTTCCTTAAAACACACTAACACTTTTCCTAAGCATGTTTTGCAATAAATGTACCCCACTATATCAGGTAATATTCAACTGAAAAACAAAGGGGAGTATAGGCATGACCAGTCCCTTATTGCTGTCGCTTAGGACTTGTGCCACAGCAGCTACTCTCTCGGTAATCATGTGAAGTGAATGTTGGGCCTCGGCTCACTTCTCTGGTGGTGATGGAGAAGCTGTGGGAGATATTCCTAGAAAAAGATAAAGGAGGCTGATAATCCTGTCGATTTCACCCAATTTAAGTTTAACTATGTAGAGGAATAGCATAACTGTGTGGGCTTTTGTGAAAAATGCAATTCCTCCTAATGCAATAAAGAAATGTGGCAAAGCCTAGTCGTTTACAGAGATGGGCAGATGTGGGCAGCAGGCCTTCAGCTAGCTAATGCCCTCAGGAAATGGGAGAGGCCTTGAAGAGGGCAGCTGGCGAAGAGCACCCCTTGGGGATTGCAGATGGCACAAGCATGGTGGACAGAGGGCGGGGACAGGGTGGTAAGACAGGAAATGCAGATGGGTGAAGGAGAGAAGGAAACGACTACATTTAATTTAGGAGAGGCAGGTTCTATTGACATAAGCCTCCAGGTTCTGTAGACAGAAGGTTTTAGGGCCAGAGGAGCAAATATACCAGCTCATTGGTACATAAAGTAGCTTTACTGTCTGTAAATTTCTGACTGGAAGCCAAGGGCTGAGTGGGGTGGGTGGCTGGACCAAAACAGTAATGAGTGAACTTTCCCCTCCAGAGGTCATTCAGGGGTGTAGAAACCAACTCCATTCAGGATCGGAGGACAGAGTCAACTAAAGAGAAGTGACTAGTTACTACCTACTATAACGGATGGAGTATCCTAACTGGATTATTTATTACTTGAGAAAAGGAGGAAATAAGGGACGCAACGATTTAGACAGACATGTCAAAGGTCAAAAAGACTCAAACTCTTTTCTCTTAAGCAGTAGAGATGGCAAGTAAAGAGCTGGGGAAAACCTCAAAGGCCAAGACTGGGGTATGGAAATCTGAAAGCCACTTTCCCTTTATTCAGAAGGATTTCTATATGCACATCATGGAAGATATGTGTGGAGCCATTTAATCGTGCAACTGCAATTCACATTTCTAAATATAGGATGAGTTTTGTACTACTTGTATTAAGCTTGCTATTCAAGCTTAACCTTAGAAATGTAAACTTATGAGCAGAAAAACATGTTTTGCCTCCCTGGTGAACAATTAGAATTTTTAACTAAGGTTTCTAAATATCTGAACAACTTAATTGATTTTCTAAAAACAAAAAAACAAAAATTATTTTCACTGTAATCCCAAGTTGCCCTCATGTCAACTGTAGCTAGTACAGGAAGCTATAAATCATCAAGAGTCAGACCTTGAACTCTGCCAACATCTGTGAAGAACAGGAAATATTTACTGTTCACTTAATAACCTGATCATGTAGGTTCTATTTTATCAAACCCCAAAGAAAAATTAAACTGCAGATATAACACGCCATATTAAAAATAAAATAGAATCACACATGTAGTCAACTGACCATCCTTTTAAGGTTCTAAAATGCAAAGCTTTTACAGCATTAGTTTTATCTCCTCAAGAACAGAGACCTTCCTCTCCTGAAAGAACTTGATATTCCAAACCCTGGGCTTTGAAGAACACGGGCTTCCTGTCTGTCTTTCAGCCATCTATTGGAGGGCACATACTGCTCTGAGTGTGTGTCCAAGACAGCCACGAGGTTACACCAAAGCGACTCCAAAAGCCTCAGTGCAGTGGGTGATAAAGCCGTGATTAAGGAAAAGGTGCTGGTGGCTTGAATTGGTAGAAACAGAAAATGTATTTGACTAAAGACATTAAAATAAATTTCTCTCTCTCTCTCTCTCTCTCTCTCTCTCTCTCTCTCTCACACACACACACACACACACACACACACACACACACACACACACACAGAAACGCTTTAAATCAAGTTTACATGGATGGGATAAGGAAATCATATTTTGTCTTTTCTGTGGATCAAACTGTAGACCCAAAACACATGCACTTAAAGTCAGAAAAAAGAAACCTACCCGTGTCAGAATAGGACTTACCTAGTAGTTTCTATTTTCATTCTTCCAAGCTGTACATTCAGTGATCGGTGAGCATTCTGGGAATTGTGGGATACAGTAGAACTCAGTGTGCTCACCCCTGAGGTAGCCACAGCATCTTCAAGAACAGCATGAGGTCTTCGGACAATTCGATTTGGAGGCTGTTCCTCATGATCATCTTCTGCATCCAAGTCTTCTTGGTCTGCTGTATCACTCTCAGATGCAAGGCTGAAATGCGGCCTCAGTTCTGTCAAGCATAATATCACAATAGTGTTATTAAACCATGACCGATTGCCTTAATTTCTTAAGACATGGATATCATCTCCCCTGCTGTCAATAAGATTTACATTCCAAACTCATTTTCCAAAAGTGAGGATGGATTTCTCTGCAGTAATTCAGGTTTGTTCTGCCAGTGAATTTACAAAATTTACAAGATATAAAAAGTCAATGATTTAACTCAAAAAGAAGAAATATTCACACCTCACATAAGATAAATGCTAAAATCAGAAAGGCACTTATATAAAAACAAATTTATTTATACAACTAGAACTTGTTTTTTTAAGTTATATGACATCTGGCAATTATTAACTCAGAAATGAGGAAACAGATATAGAGAGATGATCTAAATAAGCGTAAGTACACAGAATGCTTTTTGCCTGTAACAGTCAAAATGTAAGGGGATAGGAGAGGGCTACTGAAAATGCCACAAGCTTATATTCACATTAGCAAGACTATCTGAAAGCCACAGAAGTTCCCCCCAAAAGGAAAGCACATTCATACAACATTTTGCCCAGATTTCCTGAGAGCTCACAGACACCCTGAAGCCTGTCCCTAGAGACCATGAACCACAGATGTGTGGGGGAGAGGGTTCTGGAGGGAGTGATGAAGACCCCATCCCATCAGCCACTCTGGCAACACAACCAGAGGCTCAGTAGCTGCCAATCTTCTAGGTAACACTCTCTCCTTACCTTACCCAACCTGTGCATAGTACCTTCCTCGAAATCTTTGGCTGCTGCGTCTCTTCTTCAGAGACTTGACCTGAAAAGCTGGACCTTGGAAATCTATCCTTCACTTTTTCATGTTTCTATTTTCTCTATATGGGTGAGCTCATTAAAACCTATGAAGGTTAAATACTTGTAATGTGGGGATAACAAAGTATATTTCTGGTCCTGATCCTGTTACAACCAACGCCTCCTAGATATTCCTATTGGGCGGACACTTAAATTCAACAATCAAAACAGGAACTCGCTGTTTTTGTAACAGAAACCAGAGTGCCCTTCTTAGGGTCAAGTTTATGTAGCCCTAACTTCTCTCTTTCTGTTTATTTATTTATATTTTAAACTTTTTTGAAGGTTAAAAAGTACATGACACAAAATTTACCATTTTTCACCATTTCTAAGTGTACAAACTATAGTGTTTGGGTACATGCATATTATTGTTCAACCATTCTCCAGAATTTTTTATCTTACCAAAATTGAAATGCTATACCCATTAAACAACTATCCAATTTTCCCCTCCCCCATGTCCTTGGCAACCACCATTCTAATTTGTTTCTATGAATTTGATTACTATAGATCCCTCATGTAATTAGAATCATACAATATTTGTCTTTTTGAGATGGGCTTATTTCACTTAGCATAATGTCCTTAAGGTTCATTCATGTTGTAGTGTGTGTTGAAATTTCCTTCCTTTTAAGGCTGAATAATATTCTACTGTATGTATGTATCACATCTTTATCCATTCATCTGTCAATGGACACTTTCACCTCTTCCACCTCTTGAATGATGCTGCTATGAACTTGGCTGTACAAATAACTCTGAGATCCTGCTTTCAATTTTTTGGATATATACTCAGAAAAGTAATTGCTGGATCATATGGTAATTCTATTTTTAATTTTTTGAGGAGCCACTAATGTTTTTCATGGTGGCTGCACCATCTTACAACCCCAAATAAAGGTTCCAATTTCTCCACATCCGTGCCCTTTATCTTTTATGATTTACCAAAATCCACCTCTACTCTGCTTTCTGCATTATCAATTTCCAAATTCTCTTTCCAAAATTCCATTTCCTAATTCATCTATAGTAGGAGTGCCTCTAAATCAAGTGTTTTACTTTGTAAACCCAGCATCTATCTAGTCTGGAGGCCAAGGCATATTAGCCTCTCAAAAATGTTGGCAGAATGGAAGAGTTATCCTACTAAGATTATCTGTATTTAAGAAGGAAGAAAAATGAAAAAGTATTTTGCTTTAAAAATAATTTTAAAAAGTAGAGTTCTAGATTAAATTAGAATTTAAGATTAGGCCTTTTAAATTTTCTAAAATTATTCTTAAATTCCTTTTATGGTCTCTAACTGAAAATCTTAAAACAATTAAAATTTTATAATCCTGGTGACTATAACCTCTTGGGAGGAAAAATTTCCAATATTTAAGTATCCCTTATATTTCCTTAACTCTATATACTTTAAATTATCATTTTATGTATGACTAAACATTATCTCCATTTTAAAAGAGTAGAAAATTATAAACAAATACAATATTTTGTTATTTTGGCCTTTCAACACACTGTAAAATATCCAAATGAGATATAGCATCTGGTCTTTGTCCCCAAGATAACAAGCTAAAGGAAAACTAGGTGAATATACAAGAGAGCCATACGAGCATGTACAATGCTAACATGAAATCACAAGTACTAATTAATACAGCCAAAAATATCTTAGATGGTCTCAGGCATAGACCTAGTTACATAAATAACTCATGTGTGCATGTAGTAAGAGTACTAAGGGGTAAATAAGGCACTTTTGCAATAATTAAAGCTAGTGTGGCTTACTCTCTGGTGGATTCCTGGAGGAAGAGGGCCTAAGCAGGGTCTGGAGAAAGAGAAAGTCTTGGTTGGTGGAGAGGGAGAGGCATTAGAGAAAAGGAAGCTCAAATGGTAGCCCAGAGGCCTCTGAGAAGAAAGGAGAGCAGAGTGGACTGTCAGGAGAGAGCCAAGTGCCAGGAGAAAGGCAGGGACTTGGGGGGCGTAGAGGGGTGGGAGGGGCTGTAACAAGTGGATGGTGATTAATTCAAGTGTGGGAAACTAGAGCCAGTGCACTTCCAGAACAACAAGAGGGGATTAAGCAACAACACTATCCCAACCTCCCCACCCTACCCCACCTGACCCTAACCCAACTGGTGTTTGCCCAGAGGAAAATAATTAGGTCAATCTGCTTTAACGCAGGGTATTTTTGATGCCAAATAAAATCAGTGCACAGGGTATGATACCTACATTAAGATCCTCATATGGTATAGAATGCTGATCGGTTTACATTCATGTGGACATGGGTCACATGACTGATTCAGCTTAACAACTGGTAGTAATATCAACTGTTTCAGCAGGTTTAAAAAAAATTGTTAATATAGGAAGTATGCCTGCATTATCAGTTCTCTTTTCCTAAGCACTGCTAACATGGTCTCTATACCAGCATTTCTCCATCTGGTCACTACCAGTAGCCTGCACTTGATGTTGCCTATCATCTAATGGCTGATTCTTGAGGACACGTGAGAAAACAACCTGAGAAAAACCTCTTCAGGAGCTTGCACTGTACTCTGTGTTCCGTGTGCTCTTTTTGGAAGAAAGAAGATTGAGCACTTTTGTATTTTTACTTTTGATTTTGAAGTAGTTGAGGATATCAAAAAGTTGCAAAAATAGTACAGAAACTTCACATATCCCCTTTAGCAGCTTGTCCTAACCTGGCATCTTATAGAGCTTTGACGCTATTGCCAAAACCAGGAAATTCACATTGGTATAATACTATGAACTAATGTACAGACCTTACTTGAACTTCACCAGTTTGATGTCCTTTTTCTGATCCAAGGTCCCACAGTGCATTTAGTGCTCAAGTACCTCCTATTTCTTTATCTCCCAGGACCTCCACACTTACCAGGAGTACTGGCCAGTTATTTTGCACTATGTCATTTTCAGTTCACCAATGTCTTGTCATGATTAGGTTGAGGCTATGCATTTTGGCAAGAATAGCACAAAGGTGATGCTGTGCCAAGTGCATGACATTAGGATGTACATGATGCTGATGTATCTTATTATTATGATGATGTTTACCTGGAGCGTTTGGGAAAGAAGGTGTCTGCCAGGCTCCTCCACTGTAAAGTCACTGTTTTCCTTTTGTAACTAGTAAATATCTTATGGGGAGATATACTCTGAGATCATTCAAATATCTTATTTCTCTTCACTCCTTTGCCTGCTGGTCTTAGCAGCCATGAATGGTTCTTGCCTGAAATTGCTATTACTTTCGTGTTTGCCTAATTTTCTATTTCCCTCATTCCTTATACTCTTACTAATTGAAATTCTACTAAAACAAAGACTTGGCCCTTCTCCATATATTTATCAATTGATTCAACTACTTATAGCAGATTAAACTCATGGATATTTAGTTTATTCAATGGGCTATAATACAATGCATTTTATTTTATTGCTCAAATTGCTCTGGCTTAGACTTTTGGGAACATCTGTTTCCAGTGTCCTTTCAATAAGCCAGCCTCCATCCTTCCTTTTGAGGGCACTTCCTTATTGTTTGGGGTCATAAGATGTCTCACAATCATCTTGAATTTCCCCCACTCCAAGCCTTGAATTAAACATTTCTCCAAGAAGCTCTGATTTATTACATTAAAGAAACTAGAATGGGCCTTTCTTTCCCTGGATGCTGGCACCGCCTTCCTTCTGGCCAGAGCTGCCTTTCCGCCTTCCTATGCTGCTCAGAGGCCCGGAGCAGCTGGGGGCCCAGGTGTGCAAATTAACCCTACATTTTGTTTGGTTAATTTGCATACTCACTCCTAGTTGGCTGGTGGGTGTTGTGAAAGTACAATCAATTAGCATGTTACTCTTTTATTGGGTAGATGGTATTTTGAAACCAAGATCCGGGTCCTCTCTATATGTATGTGCTCAAGATGGAATACTTTTAAATCTGTTGTTTTGTTTAGTACGTCTTTCAGAATTTGGTAGGTTAATTACAGTAATTTGTCACCTAAAAGGAAATTTTATCAGGAGATTATGAAGACAGGCATTTTTAATGTAGCTCCTTTAAATCTTAACTGTATAACAAAATAGGGACATTTAGAAATTTGATGGAACCATCAAATGCTTAAAATCAGTTCATCTTGTCATACAGACTCATCAATTACATAATGGTAGGTAGTATACAGTACACATTGTCTTCCCCTATCCTGCTAGGAATATAAAAAATACTTTCTCCATGGAATTCTACTCTAAAATTTCCACTTTAAAAAAATCCTTTCACACAGTAATTTCAATTGTCACCTGAGACTCCCAGGGGCCTCACAGACACCAATTTCACAGTGGAAAGTCAAATCACTTCCCTTAGCAAACTCTTTTCACAAAGGAAGTGCCTTGTTCCACACAGGGGTTGGGTAAAGCAGTGCCCATCGCCGGGACACCCGTGGGAGGAGACAGGCCTCTCTGCACTCACCCTATCCCTTCCCTAAATGTCACCACATTTCACCTTTAATGTGGTAATCAGTATGCTTTATAAACTTTTTGTTTTGGAAGAATTTTAGACTTACAGAACAGTTGCAAAGATAAGTCAAAGAATTCCCATATACCTTCCACCCTGCTTATTTCATACATCTAATATCGCTATATTTGTCAAAAGGAGGAGCACAATCCTATTAGCTAAACTACAGACTTCATTTAGATTTCACTGGTTTTACACTGACGTTCTTTTTCAGTTCCAGGCCATTGAATTTAGGTAATCCATTGTAAAAGAAAGTGTTCTTCTGTTAAAATCAATGAACAGATCCTTTGTATGGTATTTAAATTATTCCCAAGTATAATCTATCTGTCCTGTCCTCATTTGGGCATTGTTTAAAAAAAAACCATATATATTAAAAAATGTGTGTGTGTGTGTGTGTGTGTGTGTGTGTGTGTGTGTGTGTGTATTAGAGAGAGGAAGAGAGAGAGATAGAAACGTCAATGATGAGAATCATTAATGGGCTGCCTCCTGTGTGTCCCCTTCTGAGGATCGAGCTTACATCCCGGGCATGTTTCTTGACTGGGAATTGAACCTGGGGCCTTTTGGTTCCTGAGGTGACCGCTGAGTTACACCTGGCCGGGCAGGGCATTCTTAATTTAGGTTACTAGTGCATTTTACTCGTGGCCTATATGTATCTCCTTTACTGATACATACCTATTCCCTTTGACCCCTTGTACTTTGGAGTATGTAATTCCTTTATAGTACATCCCCCACATCCAAGTCTATCCCAATTCAATCCTTTAAATATAAATATGTGTTAACTTCCTTAGAGCATTACACTAGGTTTACATTAGCTTTACATTCCTTAGGTTCACATGCTAGTCATGTGTTTCAAAATCTCGCTGGATTTTTTTCTAAGTTATGTAACATTTTTACTCTAATCTATAATAATAAAAGAGTAATATGCTAATTAGACTAGACATCCTTCTGGATGTCCTTTCTGACGTAGCCGGGGCTGAAGGGAAGCCAGCCCAGGTCCCGGGTGCCTGCGGGTGGCCACAGGAGGGAAGTAACTGGGTCCCAGGTGCCAGAGGGAAGCCAGTGATAGCAGCAGGGGCGGGGGAGGGGGGAGAGAGGAGAGTGGGGGAGTAGGGGGGCAGGGGGAGGAAGGAAGGTCTACTCTTGCATGAGCCTCTAGTTTGTAATAATCCCATGAAACTCATTTACTTATTGTTTCGAGCAATATTTTTCAAGGGTCTCTTGCTTTCCAGACACTGTGCTAGACGATATGCTCAGCACGGAAGAGAATGAAACGGACACAGTTGCTCTCTAGTGCGGGCATCAGCCAGTAGACAAGAAAATAAAAGTAGTTTCAGATTGTGGCCAATGTCACAAATGGGGAAAAAACATTTCCAAGGAGAGAGAATAACAAAGAGCATAATTTAGACTTTGTGGTAGGTCAGGAGTCTGAGACCTGGAGAACGCAAAGGTGCAAGGATGCCAAGGTCTGAGGGACATGTCTTACATAGAAAGGAAGAAATTAATGTTTACTAATGTTTAACATAAAGACCGACACTGGTGCCCTCACTCTCAAGTCAAACAGGCATTCTGAGAGGAGAGAGGAACTTCCACAACTTAGAAGTATTAATGGCGACTTAAAAGTGCGAAGAACCATTTATAAGTAATCTAAACTTTAAAATAGTTTATACTTAACTTTTAAAATTTCTACTTTAGGATGCTTTAAAATATATGTACAAATGGTACAATAGAACACACTTCCAATTTATGTATCTAAAATCTATCAAAACCCTTTGGAAATTTGCCTTAGAGTATGAATACACACCTCACGCAACATTGCCCCTTTTGTATCTCACTGCAAACACAGACCAGCACTTTCCAAACCTGGCTCTGTGTCAAAATGACCTGGGAATTGGATTACAATCAGATTGCTGGGCTTTCTCTCCAGGAGAGTCTCAGCTCAGCCTGGGAGGAGCTCTGAGAGCTATAATCCCAAAGGACTCTTTATATCATTCAAGGCAACGGCAGGTTTGGGAACCTGGTAAAGATGACACAGGAATGTGCTCATGCGTTTTCTGAGCACAGATACCTGTATATTGAAATGCACGTGTATTTGAGTCACTTGCCTAGTTTTCTTTCTCTTCATATCCAAACATGCTCTTTAAAGACAACGAAGCAAGTCTTCCTACTTGCAGGAAAGCTTGCTGGGCCATGGCTCAGATGGCATGCCCTAAACAAGTGACATTTGCTGACTGAGAAAATTAATAAAAAAGAAGGCTAACCTGGTTAGTCTGGTCTTAAAAGCAGTAAGGAGACACCATAAATGATAGGTGAACAGTAATATAAAACATCAAACACTAAATATTTACAAAGTAATTAAGTGTTTCTGACCTGGAACCAGAATGGTAATGGCTGTCTGCACTGCCTTCCGGATGATGCTGTCTAAGGCAAACATCCAGTGTGGCTTGATGTTATGATTCCGAAGAACTTTATTCACCTGAAGAGAGAGAGTGACACTTTGATTAATTTTTAATTGTGAATAACCTAGCTGATGCAAGCATGTGGATTTATCAACAAAATAACAAAAAGGACTCCTCACCTTGAGTTGTGAATAATTTATATCACGTGAAAAGCTGCCACTTCAATTTAAAGTTCAGTGAACCCCATGTAAGCAAACGAGATACATTATTTATATGAAAGGCAGTCTGGTTAAACGAGAAGGGTGCTCTATTAGAACAGATAACATGCAGCTTCTACCTTTCATGATGTCTACACATTGAATGCTGGAGCAGGTTAGGGGGAAAAAGAATCTGAAGGGGCTTTTTAAAAATAAGCACTCTTCTTAAATGTTGTGATCCTGCTGTTTAATCCAACCAAGTGCTTCGCCATGCTCCGGTGCCCGGAAAAGGCAGGTAAAGGGGAGAAATGAGCGTGTATGTGCTACCTACATATTTGCCATAGTGCCTTGGTTTCCTTCCCCCAGTTCTTTCCATCTCTGCAAATGGGAATAATCTGTTACAACACTCCAGAAAAGCTCTTCACAATAAAGCTCTCTGCTGTAAGGGCATCTTTTTCAAACGAAGTAGTAATATGCACACATTTCTTTATTTTTAAAAAATATATACTTTCATTGATTTCAGAGAGTAAGGGGGAGGGAGAAAGAGAGATAGAAACGTCAGTGATGAGAATCATTGACTGGCTGCCTCCTGCATGCCTCCTGTGGGGAATCGAGCCTGCAACTCAAGCACATGCCCTGAGTGAGAACTGAACCTTGGCCTCCTGGTTTATAGGTCAATGCTCAACCCCTGAGCCATGCTGGCCGGGCTCACACATTTAAATAGACCCCGAAATAGATACACAGATTACTTTCTTTTTAAAAAATTGTGTAAAGTAAACATAACATAAAATTTACCATCTTAACTATTTCTAAGTGTCTGGTTCAGTAGCATTAAGTATATTGACAGTGTTGTGTTACCATCACTACTGTCCATCTCCAGAACCCTTTTCATCTTGCAAAACGGAAACTCTGTACCCGTACCCACTAACAATGACTCCACATTGCCCTCTCCTCACAGCCCCTGGCAGCCGCCACTGTCCTTCCTGTCTCCATGAATATGACTACTCTAGGTAACTCATGTAAGTGGAATCATACAATATTTTTGTGACTGGCTTATTTCACTTAGTGTAATAAGTGAGAACTACCTTTTTAAGGGTAAACAATATTCCACTGTATGCTTAAACTTCATGCATTACCTTTTTAAAATATGCTTAAACTGTATGCATTACCTTTTAAAAATAACCTTTATCGCTTTTTTAAAATGTGGATTAACTCCACTAATTACGGGTTGACACTGGCCTCTAAGAAAAGAGGCTACTTTTCTAACAATTCTCTGACTAGAGCTCGTAGAGGCAGCTGAGGAGGTGACTTTGCTTCAATCCTGCACTAAAGGCTGCAGTTCCTTTCCTTGCTCTATCTTCATCAAAATCTCTCAGGTAGAGGGGAGTGGGTTCGAGGAGTTCCTCACAGTAGTTACTTCCAAGAAAATGAGTCAGGGCTGGGTTCTCACTTGCTCTAGTAAATCCTATCAAAATGACTGTCCCAGTACCTTCATTTCTTTAAGGAGTTTCCTGCTCTTTTGATTTAATACTAGGTATAACACCCGGTAAACGGAGTATTTCTCCCAAGAGTCACACACAGAAGATAGAAGAGGGAGCCCTATGACCATGACTCGCTCCTTCTAGTTTTTCATTAAACAGTACATTACACAAGGCCCATTCTCTAGGTTATTTCCATTCTGGACAGTGAGTGAACAAGGCTGGTGTGTGTGTGTGTGTGTGTGTGTGTCAGAGTGAGAGAGAGAGAGAGAGAGAGAGAGAGAGAGAGAGAGAGAGAGAGAGAGAGAGAGAGAGAGGGAGAGAAATCACTGAAGCACTCTCAATCTGAATTCTACAAGCCAATTTGCTTTCCATCCTCCAGGGCTGAAAGCCAATTATGTGGGCAAGTGCAAATTCACTGAATTATTTTATTCTGTTCCCAGGTGGTTGGGTTTCCCTACTTGCAGTGTAAGTGTGTCTCTAACGTTGAATATTAATGATAGGCTTTGCCAATTGCTTTCATGACCTCAATCAAGTCAGGAGTCTCGTCCCCACCCACAATAAAGCCCAAAGACGAGGTGGTTTACACAGAGTCTTGGAGAACATCCAAGTGGATGCTGAAGGATTATAATTTGGTTTTAAACCAGGAATCATTTGATGCTCCAATTGTAATTGTCAAGATAATCTATAATAATAAAAGCATAATATGCTAATTAGACCAGATGTCCTTCTAGGCAACCTTCCTTACGAAGCCAGGCTGCGAGAGAAGCCGGGGTACCGGGCGCCAAAGGGAAACCAGTGCTGGCAGCTAGGGGAAGGAAGGCTTACTCTTGCATGAATTTCGTGCGTTGGACCTTTAGTTTTACATAAAAGCAATGAATACATTAAGGGTGAATTAACTTTTTGAACTTAAATAAAATTATGCAAAGTGCTTCTATATTTATACCACAGACAGTGTCAAGAACTCTCTTATCTAAATCTATATCCTGTAAGGGACTTCTAGGAATAGCTTCAGGCTTTTTTGGTACAGAGCTCCATGGATAAGTCTCATCCAAGAAGAGCATATGGTTCTGAATCAGGCTTTTGGAAGATGGACTAGCTTGAGTTGCATAGCAGCTGTTTGACAGAGAGGACTCCTCAGCAATGTCTCATGAGATCATGTGTATTAATTCCCATTCAGTGATGCCCTGGACTCTGAAGTATATTTCTGGCAAGAAAATAGTGAATATTTATTAAACAAACATGTTTATTAGTAACTGGGGTGAGGTGGGGGATTGTTGGTTTTAGTGGCCATTCCAACCTGTACAGTCATTTTCTCAATGGCCACTAGATGGCACCTCTCATACAGAATGAGAGCACGCATGACTCAAGTGCGGTCTGTTGCTCAAGTCACCAAAATAGTGACCCACTACATGATTTCATAAGAACAAAGTTCAGCCAGGGAGATGTTGATGAGTTTTGCTATTTTACATGGTGTACAATCCTATGTATATCTAACTCTGGGGGATGCAAACATAGAAAACACAAATCTCACACTGACAAGCACACAAAAGGGCAACCATCTCACACTTACCAGAACTCATTGAGATTATTAAAGAAAGAAAGGCAAGAGAACTTCAGCTTCATCCTATTTCTCTGGCTAATTTTAGCCGAGTTTGTGGAAAAACACTGACAACATCTCATACTTACAGCATCTTGGAAGCTGAAGAGCACCACCTGGACCTGGCTGATGCCGTGGCTGTCGAAATCCAGCTCCAGCTTCAGCTTGGACAGCGTGGTGGCTATGATTTTCCGGTCGGTGGATCTCACAAATTCTCTGAGGCTTGTGATGAGGGTTGTGATGTGCTCCCATTTTAGTTTAGGTTCTTCGGGCCCCTGTGGATAAAAATCAGTAACCTGTCAGTGGGTCAGTGGACTTAGGAACATGGGCCCGCCATGCTCACAGCCCCTGCTGAGAAGGACTGGGCTTCCAAATGGTCCACCTAAGGGAAAAAGACCGTATTTGAACAATATGGCTCCTTCCCCTCCTCCTGTACTTTCCAGGAAATAATCAGATTTGGAGAAGAAGGGTACCTACCCCATACGTTAGCCAATAGCTGTGACACAGTCAGATATACAAAGCTTTGCCCAAACAGGGACAGGCAGAGGCAGTAAAACTCTTACTCTCAGAAATTTTAATCAGGAACTAAGGAGAGATTCAAGCAATAAGCCATAGGACCTGAAGCTTAAAGTCTGCCCAGAGAGAGAAGTCATAAAACAGGAGCAGAGTACATCTAGTCATAAGGGAGGAAGACAGAGCAATGGACAGGGAGAGAAGTGGACACAGAAGTGGCACACCAAAAGGGCCCAGCGCCACCGAGCCAGGAAAGATTTACAAACTCCTGGAACTTGAAGCCCCTTGGACTCACACTCGAGGCTTGGCTGGGCGCTGTGGTTGGAACTCCTTCAGAGCCCACTTCTCTCATTGCTGTGTGTCGATCTACATGTCCCCAGTACTTCAATTGCCGTTGAACCATGTCAATTCCTTGCAACTGAAAGGAGCTTGCTTCAAACTCTGTCCTTGAAACAACCCCTACCCATCTATAAAACAATTACTTATGGGAATTGACCAATTGAATATTTTAGATGTTAAAAATAAAATACAATTTAAAAAATTCCCTCTCTCAAGCTGAGTTTCTTTTTACTTGCTCAAGCATCATTGCTTCCTTAAAGATAACATAGTAAGATGTTATTTATTCTCTTTTTAACTTTTGGAAACAACAGGATTGCCCTGGCTGATTTGGTTCAGTGAATGGAGTGTCAGCCTCCGGACTGAAGGGTCCCAGGTTTGATTCCAGTCAGGGACACATACCTAGGCTGTAGGCTTGAACCTCAGTGGGGGATGTGCAGAAGGCAGCCAATCAATTATTCTCTCTCATTGATGTTTCTCTCTCTCCCTGTCCCTTCCTCTCTAAAATCAATAAAAATAGTTTAAAAAAAAGAAACAGGATTTTTATAATGCTCATGTCTATCTCACATATTCATTTTGTTACTAAATCATTAAAATTAAATGCATCAACTGGGCTATGAAAAATCACAATATCTAGGATTCTATGAAAATGGAAGAGAAATGCACCATCAATCCATTTTCATTTGGAAGCTCTTTCTCATATTGATGTCTGCATGCAGAAGATTATATTGAAAATTCTGAAGGTTCTCATTAAGGTAATATTTTAAAATGAGGCTGGGAACAATTATAAATTGTTTATTTTCCTACCACGAACTAAATTACACCCAAAGTAAACATTCACAGGAAATACCATAATCACATGAAAACATGTTCAAGAAGAAAAATGTGACTTGTTCAGGAATTGGAAGCTTAGCTTAGTGAAAAATCAGTTAATGTTTGTCAGCAGTTTAAATAGCAAACATTTTTTTGACATTAGCATAGTTTCCACAACAGAAAAACATATTGCTTCTGGGTTTTGGATGTGATTGCCACTGTCCTACAAAGGAATGCTGTCTGCTTCAGGAAATGTAGTCTCTCTGGAGTATTTCAGCCGCTTACACAATCGCCGTTTCTGTTTTAGCTCCTGTCTCTGTGCACAGTCACTACAGTGCCTTCACAAGTGAGCATCTTAGTTACCGGGTAACACCTGACTCGCCATCAGAAGGTAGCATCTGACGGTGCCTTTTTCTAAGCATTCCTGGTATCATCACAGAATCTTTTGCAAAGTTGTGCTCTGTTCTATATCCTTTAAGCTTCCTTAAAAATGATGAGTGAATTTCAGAAGATGCTACAGATTGAAAGACCTTTCGTGAGCTGATTTGAGGTCCTAACCACCATCTACGTTTCAGTCTTGTTATAAGGGTAGGCTTAAATGTAAAGATGTACAGAAATATGTAATACAATGGAAAGGATTATTTCTATCTGGTTGTAGACAAAATTGGAAAGATATTAAATATTGTGCTGAAGACAGTTTGGCTCAGTTGGATAGAGCATTGGCCTGCAGACTGAAGGGGCCCGGGTTTGATTCTGGTCAAGGGTATGTACCTTGATTGGGGGTATAACCCCAATGGGGGGTGTGTGTAGGAGGCAGCTGATTGATGTTTCTCTCTCATCGATGTTTCTGGCTTTCTGTCCCTCTCCCTTCCTCTCTGATGAAAATCGATGAAATATATTAAAAAAATAAATATTATTATTAGCCTATTTGATGATAACAACAACAATAATAGTTAACATCTATGGAACATTTTTTATTATCTCAATTGCTCATGATCTTATTGTTTTCAGAGAAGGGAGAGAGAGAGAGGTAATTTTTATTATCTCAATTGATCATGATCTTATTGTTTTCAGAGAGGAAGTGAGAGGGAGAGAGAGATAGAAACATCAATGATGAGAGAAAATCAGCTGCCTCCTGCACACTTACTACTGGACATCGAGCCTGCAACCCAGGCATATGCCCCTGACCAAAACTGAAACTGGGACCCCTCAGGCCACAGGATGACGCTCTATCCACTGAGCAAAACAAACCCAGGCTTGGTTATCCTTTACAGCATTTCTTCTTTTATAGGTGAGGAAATTCAGCCTCAGAGAAGTTAAATAACTTGCCCAAATCACACAGCCTTTAAGTGGTGGAACTATGTCTGAGGTAAGTTGTGGCTGAGCCCAAGCTCCCAATCATTACATTCTTCTGCCCAGTTAGCTGGGTCAGGACCTGCTCTGCCACTAGACCATCAGATAGCATCACAGGCAAGGATTCACAGTGGCCTCGGCAGTACAATCAGAAGGACCCTCAGTATTACTTGGATTTAGCATGTGATTCTGACCAGCAGTTTCTGGTCCTCACTGGTCCCTCCTGTTGGTGCGTCAAGGCATTCCCTCTGAAGGCTTCCTTTAATAAGGTTTTCTTTCCTGTATCTTCTTTTTAAAATATATTTTATTGATTTTTTACAGAGCAGAAGAGAGAGGGATAGAAAGTCAGAAACATCGATGAGAGAGAGACATCGATCAGCCGCCTCCTGCACGACCCCTACTGGGGATGTGCCCGCAGCCAAGGTACATGCCCCTGCCGGAATCGAACCCGGGACCCTTCAGTCCGCAGTCCGATGCTCTATCCACTGAGCCAAACCGGTCTCGGCTCCTGTATCTTTTTATAGAGAACATTCAAGAGGGCTTTAAAAAATCTAAGAAATCACACACACACACAAAATGTAGAGGATTAACCAACATAAAAACCTATGAATTTTAACAAAGTCATGGAAGTGGAGTTTCTTGCTAGGCTCTGTGCTGAGAGCTGGGACAATGACAGTGATCAAGGCTGTCTCTGCCCCAATGGGCCTATGATCCAGTGGAAAGACAAGGAAAAACACCAAAAAACCAGACATTTTCTGTGCTGGAAAAGCACAGAATGACTGTGAGATGTGGGATGAATATGAGATTTAAACAATCCCTGAGTTCTGTGTTTCTGGCCTAAACCAGGTATCTTTACTAATGGCCATAGGAGAACCTTCACTCCACAATGATTTTCCCTGTCCCCTCACCCCAAATGCCACCCCTCCCCTGCTTTATGTTTCTCCCATCACTTGTCACCATCTGTCATCCCAGGAAGGAGAGCAATGTGGTGGTTAAGAGCACAGACCTGGGAGCCAGACTGCCTGGCTCTGTCACTCTGGCCTGCATGGCCTAGGCAAGTTTACTCAGCTCCTCCGTGCAAAGTGAGGATGCTAAGAGAACTATTAATATAGCACTATTCTCATGAGGAATAAGTGAGCAGACACCTATGAAATACCAAGAGCAATAGCTGGCTCATAGAAACTGCTTGCTATTATTATATTTACAATAATATTAATTATTATTACATATTATAACTATATATTTAACTATATATGCTACTATGCAGGGTGAGGCAAAAGTAGGCTTACAGTTGTGAGTATTCAAAACAGTTGATTCTTGTATTATTTATTAATTATGGTATTACTCTGTTTTCCATATGAGCAACTGTAAACCTACTCTTGCCCAACCAATATATTTAAATACATATTTACTCTTATTTATTTAATCCTTACTTGAGGATATGATTTTGTTGATAGTTAGAGAGAGAAAAGAGAGAGGGGGGAGGAGGAGGAGGAGGTGCAGGAGGAAGGGGGGGAGGAGGGGAAGGTGGGAGGGGGAGAAGGAAGAGGGGGAGGGAAGACCACTTGTGGGCACCTGGCTCCACATACACCCCGATCCAAGCTGTGAACAATGTAAATTGTTAGACTGAGAAACTAAACCCTTGACCAACTCCTCCAGCTCCACACTTTTTGCAGCCGTTTCCCTGGGACAGAGAGAGGGAAGAAGGTACATGCATTCTACACAGATCAGGCAAGACAGGTTGTAGCCACAAGAGACAGAGCAGGCCTGGGGCTCCTGCTCGTATCTGTAAGCAGAAGCCCAGGGAACAAAGTCCCAGGTGTCATGGACTGAACTGTGTCCTCCCCCTGCTTGGCTTCCTATGTTGGAGCCCTAGTCTCTGTATTTGCAGACAGGATGTTTAGGAGGTAATGACAGTTTAATGAGATCACAAGGGTGGGACCCTACCCAGATTGGACTAACGTTTTTATAAGAAGAGGAAGACACACCAGGAGTGCACAGAGAAAAAAAGGCTGGTGAGGACACAGTGAGAAGGCGCCATCTGCAAGCCAAGGAGAGAGGCCTCGCGAGAAACCAAACCTGGGGACACCTTGCTCTGAGATGTTAGTCTCCAGAACCGTGAGAAAGAAGTTCCCGGCATTTAAGCTGCTCAGTCTATGGTATCTGTCATGGCAACCTTAGCGAACAAATACATGAGGGAACCAGAGTTGGACTGGCCATATTTGTTTTTTTTCATAGCACAAATGGTCCCTCGCTCACTATGGTTATTGCCCACCTGAATGCAGCCCCTCCACCACTGGCCTCTGCTGTATCTGCAATGTTTCCTGCATGCTCCACGGAGTGACTGAGAGGCAGTTGTGAACTAGGGTCAGAATGAGCAATTCACGTTGCTCAATGTGTGTTTAATGATTAACTGAATGTATGAATAAATGAAAGGTAAAAGTGGCTGGTAGATATTAGTGGGAGCTTCACCAACAGGAAAACTTGGCATTTGACTTAGAGAGAGAGGGGGTGAGAGAGAGAAAAAAATCAATGATGAGAGAGGATAATTGATTGGCTGTCTCCTGCACGGCCCCTACTGAGGATGGAGACCACAACCTGGACATGTGCCCTGGCCAGGAATCAAACCGTGACCTCCTGGTTCAGAAATTGACAATCAACCACTGAGCCACACCAATAGGCCCGTTGGTTTTGACAGTTAAAATATGTAAACTTAGAAAACATGAAGCATCCGTGAAAGGTTTTACCTGAGCCAAAGTTTCCATTAAGTTTCTCACAACTTTGTCTTGGTCTTCCTTCAAGATCCTGTAAAGGGTGGCCCGCCTCTCACTGTCCTTCCTCAGCATAAAGAACCCGGAGTCTTTTTCCTCCGGAGAAGGGGGAGCACTGTGATCTTCAAAATTCTCATCTGGAATGCTGTAATAATTCACACAGCACAAATCACACTCTCCTCTATGAGATGATACACCACATACTCCCTTTGCCCAAGGTAAGTCAGGTCTTTACCCCAAAAAGAGGGTCCGCATTCCTTTCACATCCTTTTCTCCGCAGGATTTTGGTCTTGTTTTGAAAGAGAAGGGGTCCACCTTAAGCTCCGTGTCGGGAGAAACTGAGCCGTACTCACTGCTGCTGCTCGTGTCCTCCACCAGGACGGGGACTGGCAAGGATATGCTCCTAAGGTATTCTGCTTGTCAGGAGGGGGAAAGACAATGAATGCTGGGAAAAACATACCCATACTGTAATGCCTACTGAAATAGAGCACTCTTAGCTGTTAATGTATCATTCCAACCTAGGGATCTGGTCGTGATATTCGGATTGCTCCCATGCTCAATATATTACCCCTGCAGGAGGGGTCGGTGAGCAAGGGACCTTGTGGGCCCTGTGAGGGAGATTTCAGGGCCATGACACTGTGGAGGAAGCATAAGACCCAGCACGTCTTGGGTTCCAATCCCTCTGTTTTCATTGTCCACTTGTCAGATTTCAAGAAGATCATTTTCAGATCTGTTTACTCTATAGAGTAAAGGGCAAGATCCCTAAGTTTTTAACCATGTTCCTCAAAGGTGTAAGGATCCACCTTAGCATCTTGGGACTGCCTTGAATGGGGTGAGTAAATAGGATTCTGTGAGTCTAGAACACAGATTCCAACTCCTATTTTACCTAAACAAATATGCTCTGTGAGTCTTATACATGAGGGCTCTGCCTGAGAACTCATATAAAAAAGGGTTCTCTGCTAAACATAAATTTCAGAAATCAATGGACCAGATGATCTCTTTCCCAGTTGTCAGATACTATGATTCTAGGTCCAACTTGCTCCAAGTTAAGAAAGTGTGGACTCCACTCAAATGGAAGATTTTGAAAATATAAACACCCTTGTGCATTTAGGGAGGAACAACTCAAGCTTCCCTCAAGAAAGAGAAAGGTGAGGGGTGTGGATAGAATGAGCCCAGCTGGGCTTGCAGCTGCACACATCCCTAGTACCAGGCCGCTGAAAGCAGGGAGAGGAGGATGAGTTTATTTGATGAGCTGATCACATGACCCACCCAGCTTCAGCTCAATGGGAAATATAGCAACAAACTCACCATTTGATCCAGGTGAAAGAGCTGTGGGAAGAAAAGCAAAGAACAACATAAACACACATTGGGGTTGTGGTGAAACTGAGAAGCCAACAAAAAGTGAGGACTTGACATGGAAGCAATGCTTTTTCCAAGCATTCAAGCTGCCCACCCTCATCCCATAGAAACACCAAAACACCAACAACGAATAGATCATTTACTTGTGTTTTTTTTTTCCCCTCTCAGAAATGAGTCATGGAAATTCTTGCAAAAATGCAATTAACAATTTTACACTGCTGTTTTACTTATAACTGACAATGTTTCTTTTTTTGGGGAGGAGGAGTTAATTACTCAGAAAGATATTCTGAGCAGTAGGTATTTTCTACTGCCTAAAATGAAAATAACATATTATCCAGACAGGTTGAAAATTCAACAGCTCAGCTCTGTAATAGCCCTGTAACCCATTACTTATAATTTGGAGTTTCAGTTCTAAAAGGCTGTATTTCACCCTTTTTCCACTTTAACCTTTGTTATAGCAATGCTAGATATGGTCACAGCAAAAATACCTACTAACCGGATAATGAAACACTATTATGCATGAGGTCCTGGCATTTGTGAGGGTGATGGTAACACAGCTTCCCGATACTGACCCTGGATGCCCGAGGACACTGCCAGTATTCACACCAATTTCCAGAGACATCTACAGACAGATTAGCTTGCTTCTGGAAAAATCATCCATCTTAAAAGCTTAGGATTTAGGGACTCTGAGCTGTATCTCCTTCAATGCAATCACATACCTGAAAGCTTAGGTTGTGTCTTTTTCTTTTTGCTTGAAACTTTTAAGAACTCATCAATAAGCAAGTCGTTAGCACAGGCTCTCTTGTCAGGGTCTGGTTCAAAACACTTCAATATGAATGCCTTGGCCTCTGCTGACATGGACTCCGGGATCTCCGGGTGGACTTTAAACATTCCCACCTAAGAAATGGCACAAGGGGGCTTCTGAGTGACATCTCATCCCCAGAGTGCCCCGTAGCATAACTCGGTCTCCTACTGGAACAAAATCCTTTATCAAATACTACGGACTCATGGGTTTTCTCAAAGGGAGGTAGGGTACTTTTCCTGTGGGCTACAGAGAGTTTCCAGAGAGCTTTTGCAACTTTATCAACGACATGGACAGAATGATTAGCTTAAGACACTGAACAGCACTATAAAGTAGCAATCAGTCCTCAAGGCTTGAGGACACATTAGCACACTGGCGAGAAAAAAGGATGTTTTTAATTGGACCATTGTGTTGGTCATGGTAGTGATGTGCCAGGAAACTGTGCTTGGCTTTTTCCATTTTCATTCAATGAATCTCATGAAGCCTCTCAACAACCCAGTGGATTAAATATTATTATACTTGTTGCACCAATGAGGAAAATGAGGCTCAGAGGGGTCAGGTTATATGGTTATAAAAAGGAATGTGTTTGGCTTAAAATTCTTGTTCTTTCCTCTACTCCATAATTTATGAATATTTTCCCCATCTCAAACTGCCTACATTAAAAGATATTTAAAATACTTTAAATAAAATAGAATTTTTATAACAATTCAATTTTCTTTTCATTGCTGCCATTCTAAAAATGTTTTTCAATGTTTTCATGTATTTAGTAGAGAAAATTTTCTAAGGAAATCTTCTATGTTATATAGTCTAAATAAGTGTATTATTACATAAATTATATGTAATTGTTTGCAATATTTATATAGCCTTTACTATTCTAAGTGCTTTGCACGTATTATCTCATATACTCCTCAAAAACCTTTACCAGATAGGTACTAAACTTACACCCAAGTTAGAGATGAGGAACAAGACAGTTAAGTAATTTGCCCAAAGTCATCAACTAGCTTGCCTGTGTTGGAGCCTGATTCAAACACTGTAAGTCAGTGCCAGCGTCTATGCTATCTCGTCTGAAGCACACTGTATTATGATCCTTGCAGTGACGGTAACAGCAGCATTTCAGAGTAAAGTCCTAGACATTGGTACAAACTTCAAAGATTGGCCCATAAGAGAAAGACATTCATTCACATAAAAAAGGTAGCTCTCATTACTCTTCAGGCTTGGTTACACTACTCATTTCTGAATCAGCAGTGTCCCGTCACATCATCTTCAAGCTCAGAGTAAACCACACTCTGTACAAAAAGCAGGAGGTGTGTAACACCTGGCCTCTCCTGAGAGGCATTCACAAATGGAATAAGTGCTAGAGGCATGGTCAGAGGCAGGGAAAAAATAAATGATCAAAAGCCTTCTGCCTTAGAGAACAGAAGAATGTGGGCTTTACATCTCAGGAAACAAGTTCTCAGTTTATTTTATTTTTAATTTTTGTTTTTTTAAATATTTTTATTGATTTCAGGAAGAGAGAGAGGGAGAGAGAGAGAAAGAGAGAGAGAGAGAAAGAGAGAGAAATATCAATGATGACAGAGAATCATTGATCAGCTGCCTGCTGCATGCCCCCTACTGGAGATGGAGCCTGAAACTCAGGCATGTACCCTGCCTGACAGGGAATCAAACCCTAACCTCCTGGTCCATAGGGCGACACTCAACCACTGAGCCATGCTGGCCAGGCCAAGTTCTCAGTTTAAACTTCACTCTTGCGTGGTGGTGTGGCAGATGAAAAATGCAGGGACTCAGTGACAGGTCACTGCTTTGCCCAATCCCCAGATTTGGAAGCTGTGGCCCAGGGCTCTCTCAGCTCTATTTTCATATCAGATGCTCCCTCTTTGGGCTGCTTCCCACTCCCAGAAGAGTTACTAATGGGCAAATTAAGAGGCTAGAAGAGTAAGTGTGTGAGAGTAAGATGTGTATTTAAAATAGCAAAACCATGCCTTTTTAAAATGGAGATATAAAACTGTTATAATAAAGTAAAGGAAAATATCTCTTTGGTTTAATACTTAAATGGATAAAAAGTGTCCTTGTATCTACCTCCATGGAAGCTTTTTAACCTGTGTTTCCCAAAGAGCCTACACCATCTTCCGCGGGGTGAGCGTTGTTCACACCGCACTGCGAAAATGTGGTCAGCAGAAGTTCACTGCATGTCTGTGGCTGTACAGCTGAGAAAACTAAGGCGGAGAGATCCTCTTGTGAGGCACTGAGGGGAGTGAATCACCTTGAACTATAACATGCTCTGCTCTCAGGCGGTGCTCACTGAGGCTCCTTGCCTTCTGGCTAAAAGCAGATGGTATGCACCCCTGAAGCAGCTTTTTACCCATCGGTTTTTTAGATATTTAAGACATACAAAATGTGACCTTGAACATCGCTGCTTGTGGTTCTCCCAGCTCATAAAAGGGCGGTTTCCCGGTGGCCATCTCGATGATGGTGCAGCCCAAAGACCAAATGTCTGCTGCTTTCCCGTAGCCTCTGGGCCCTTTGTCTATTATTTCTGGTGCCATGTACTGAAGGGTACCTGGGAAGAGTTCAAACACAATCCCACTTCAACAGAGAACATCTAATGGCAGTCTCAATTTCCCCACATAAACAAGACACTTTAAAAGTATGGTTCAGGTCTTAACACTGCATCCTTTTTGAATTCCAGTTTTTCTCTGCTCTTAATATAAGAGAAAACAGCAGTTTTTATAATGGATTTTATTAGCAAGGTAGTTTACCAATCTTACCTGGATATGAACAGATACGTCTTCATTTCTTAAACAGTATAATTAAGGCGTTATTTCGTTAGGACCTCTTAGAAACTTCTAACAACTGGTCATTTGAGAACAGCAAGTGAATACACCAACACACATTTTCTAAAATCAGTTTTTGAAGCATGCGAAAACTCTTAAGAATACTTCTAATATTTTCCAAGAAAAGTCTAGGTCATTCATCCATTTCCTTAGATTTATATTTCTCATTCCTGATTTGAGTGCTTATTTCTTCTGTTTTCATTCTTATTTCTAAATCATTCAAGCATGCAGATTCTAAAAGGTATTGTCAAAAAGAATGTAAATCTATACATCAAATATTTACGACTTCCGCTATGGGTCTGTGGTCCATGAAATAATGAGTTTTAACAGGTCAAAGACAGGCCATGAGCCATCAGTGCAGAAAAATCATCAGATACAGAGTGAAGAATGAAATGAAAAAAGAGGATATTTTATATAAAGAATCAGAGAGTTGAAGAATGCAATACGACGGGAAGAGAATCAAGTGGGGAGCCAAGATTCCTGTGGTTCTAGTTCTGGTCTGGTATGTCTCTGATACAAGTACAGTTTCTGGCTCAAGTGAGAGGCTGGATTTGTGTTTCTAACACCTGCTGCAGTGATTCCCCGAAGTCCAGCAATGAGGATAGAGTAGGACGAGAAACAGATTATTGCCACATCCCCTGCTTCTGATATATTCATACAAATGATATAATCAGCAAAGTGAACTCCTCCATGATGCCATCTTGAATTACTTCAAATCTGGAGGCATTTGCCAAAAGTGCCACTTCAGTATTTTCTGATTCATAACCAATGATAGACATTTCGATAAATACAGACAACACCTCTCACAAATGCCTGGTGCATGATTTGTAGGTGAAAACTGCTCTGCAAACTTCCTCTCAGTTGTTCCTATGAAAGCTACTACTGCCATGAGCTAGAAACAGGCTGTTGTCAATAAATAAAGTCTATTAATTTTTCCAATTAATTTAGTATTTTTATGTTGGCAGTTTATCCTCCAGAATTCATCATTACATAGCAGTAGCTCAAGTTCATGTTCAGATACAACTGCACATGTCTTCTCTAAGCTTAAATCAAGCAAAATTCCTGGGCAGAAGCATTTCACCTGGCCAAGGATCAGGTAACCACACTTCTCAAGTCACCTATGCTTGGGAGAAAAGTACTGTGATTTATCTTCATTTATAGCTTCCTCTCCAAGTGATCGTGTTTTATGATGTAAATTAAATCCAGTGGTCTACTGCTCCTTTCTGTTGTCTCTGAGTATAAGGTAGAATGAATGAGAGAATTTGAGATGTTTTAACGTCTGAGTAGGCATCACAACTGATCAACAATATATGAATCGAAAAGAATTGGACAATTCAAGTAATATCTTAATAATAAATTATGCAATGTTTTTATTCATCAGATATTTCAAAGAGTGCTACCTGCCAATTGTACTTAATTATCCCTCATTAAGCAAGTGGCAATAAAAACAGGTTTGGTCAAGTGTTCACATCTTCACTCCAGAAATGCATGACACATAATATTTTATATAAAGAGATTTACAGAGCTGAATAATGAAGCTGCAAGCCAGTCTGGGGAGCCACTGCAGCTTCGTAGCTACAAGCTTAAATTTTGACATCACACGTCCAGCAGTTCCATATTAAGGGCCTACCGTGGGCTGGGCATTTTTGCAGTGGGAGACAGACAATAAGTTACAGCATAATAAATAAGTTGTATAGTATGTCAGAAAGTTATGTATTATGACAACCACTGTCCCCCCTCCCTCCAAAAAAGAGTAAGAAAGAGCAGCAGCAGGGAGGGCTGCCATGCAAATAGGGAGGGCCTCCCTGAGATGACATCTGAGCGAAGACTGAGGAGGACAGGGACTTAGCCATGCAGATGGCTGGGAGAAGAGGGTCGTAGCAGAAGGAAAAGCATGTGCAAAGGCCCTGCAGCACAATGAAGGAAAGGTAGGAAGGCCTACGTTTCAAGGACAGAGTGAGCAAGGGGGAAGAGTAGGAAATGAGGTCTAAATGGTGACGAATTTCAAACCGTCGACCACTGTAAGGACTTTGATGTTTGTTTGCTGTGAAAGAAGTAGCAAGCCACTCCATCTCTGAGAATGGACACAGGGGGCATGAGAGGGAACAGGGCTCTAACTAGTTTGGCTCAGTGGATAGAGCGTTGGCCTGCAGACTGAAGGGTCCCAGGTTCTATTCTGGTTAAGGGCATATACCTTATTTGCAGGCACATTTCCAGTAGGAGGTGTGCAGGAGGCAGATGATTGATGTTTCTCTCTCACTGATGTTTCTAACTATCCCTCTTCCTTCCTCTCTGTAAAAAAATCAATAAAATATATTTAAAAGAGAGAGAGAGAGAGAGAGAGAGAGAGAGAGAGAGAGAGAGAGAGAGAGGAAGCAGAGAGAAGAGGTTATTGAGGTAACGCAGGTGGTAGTGGAGGCAGTGAGGAACTATTCCAATTTTGGACACACTTTGAAGGTAGAGTCAATAGGTTTCCCTGATGGATTGGGTTGGTGTGTGAGAAAAGAGACGCACCACGGATAATTCTAAGTTTGGAGTGGCCATTAACTGCGATGGGGAAAAGTGTGGGTGGAACAGGTCTGAGAAGTTAATTCCATTCGGCATGTTACCTCTAGTTTGAAGCGTAGCTCTATGACTGACTAGCTTTATGACCTTGGGCAAGCTACTTAACCTCTTTGAACCTTCACTGTCTCATCCTAAACTGGGATAATGCACCTAAGGATCAGGGCTGATATATGAATTTCAGTGAAATAACATATATAAAGCACTTAGCACAGTTGGGTATATGCTCTATAGATGGTGGTCGCTGCTGCCTTCCCTCTCATCACATGACCAGGCGGTGAAACGGCCCACCGTCTCAGTGCAGACCATCAGAGGCTGACGCAGCACCAGGGACGTGGCTAGTTCTGAGGCCTAAGGCCGAGAATCCAGGTCCTCGCCCAGCCCCCCTGACCAGGCTGGAGACAGACTCAGCACATGAATCATACGTGTCACCACGCGAGGCCACTGAGAGAAGTACAAGCACAGGGCCCTTGAGAACGAACAAAAATGTTTTCAAGATTATCAGGATATATTAAATTAACATCTTGCCCAAATAAAGTGTCTGAAAGTAGAGATTTTCCTCTCAGAAGTTACTGAGTCTTCGAAGCATCTAAAATGTCTCTTGCCAAAACTGAGACAGAATGAGAAAAGAAATGTAAAGACATGTAACGTTACTAAGAAACTGGAACCAATTTTACTAAAAAAAAAAGCATCCTAAATGTGCTTAACTCTTTAACCTCAAATTCCTTTTGTTGTGAGAGTAGGAACTAGGCCAGAGGTGTTGCTGATGGAAGGTTCTGAGGGAAAAGTGAATGGAATTTCTCTTTTCCCCTTTCCAGGTTTCCAGAATAAATACTTGAACAAGGTGGAGAGAAATACTGACTGAAGCAAGAAGGTCAAAGCAGAGAGCAAAGGGTAGATAAAAAAAAAAAAAATCTGAGCCTTATCACTTATAAACTGTTGTGACTTCAATGTCCCTTTTCTCTCAATTTCCTCATCTGAAAAATAGAGGTACTACCACCTACCTCACAGAACTAAGAAATGGGAACATCTGGCCACTTTGCTTAATTCATTATCTTTTTTCTCCCTACACCTTTTTCTCATGATAATAATGCTTCACGAGAAATAGCAGAATGGAGTGCTAAGAACTTGGAATGGAGAGCAGAGCTGAAGTTTCAGCTGCCTCCTGGTGGCTGCTGGGCAGTCAGGAATCTCTCTGAGCCTCGGTTTCCTCTTGGCCACTGTTGCCTTTTTAGAAGCCCCTGTGTTTCCGCCCTCCCAGGACTTTGCTCTAAAGGCTGCGCAGTCATCGCTCTGCCTAACCTCGGAGGAAAGCTCTCTCCCCGCCTCACTTCTGAGTTCATGAGTCACTTCCTCTTTCGGGAATGAAAGGGACTGAAATCCTGCAGTTATTTATGTTGTGAGCAGGCGAATGCAACTTGGGAAGTAAACAGATTAGAAAAGAGGGAATTCATAGGCCACAAGAGAAGTGATTAACGTATGAGTAAGAATCACTGAGAGGTTAGGCTGAAAAATGTTTTAAAAAAATCTTGTCAGGGTTATATTGATTGTAGGCCAAACAGGAGAGAAGTAATGACATGAAAAGAAACACAAATGAAGACTTAAAAAAAAAAATCTTCAGGAGCATTAAGCAAGGAGACTGAATAGGTCATATAAATACAAGATGAGAAAAGGGCCAGATCAAATTCTGTATATTATTTTTCGTACTCATCAAAAGATATCAACATTAATATTTGTGAGAACAACTAACTTTATCCCTTACATTATGCTCAAACACAGCAATTATTTCTTTAATTAAATAAGATCTGTATCATCCTGGCAAAAACATACCAGTAAAAGTTTCAGTGCTTGGGTTTATGCCAGCAAGCCTCTTTGATGTCCCGAAGTCAGAGATCTTGAGAACACCACTATAGGTATTAATCAACACATTGTCACCCTAGAAAAGAGAGGCCTTTAATAAAAAGACATTACATTTCTCCCCATTCTGTGTATTGTTGGCTCACAAATCCAGTAAGAAAAGGTGTCCTTAGAGCAAACAAGGACACAAATTCTGTATTCTTCATTAATAGTTAATCTCAACAAGGAATTCTTGACACCATTTTTGTTTATATGCTATCAGTTGTCCACAATTGCCACTTGGGTCACAAGGTCAAACATGGTTAGTTAGAGCTTGCTACAGTTTACAGATAGCAGGGGTTATCTATGCGTGGCTACATGTATAATAAGTTTAATTATGATAGTCATAATTCCCCAATCACTTTACTTTCTTTTCTGCGTTGTTTTACTTATTTTTCTACAATAGTAAGATATATCACAAATAATAGGCATTTGGGTTGACTTTAGGGTAGAAATATTAATTTACTTTCCATAGTCCAGCCTTTTTCAGAAATTTGGTTCTGAATATTCACATTCTAAAGAAAATCTACTAAGTTATCTAATGTTCATTTAATCCATGAATATGTGACAGTTGTGAGAAACGAAGATTTCTTTTTTCTTTTAATATATTTTATTGATTTTTAATATATTTTATTGATTTTTAATATATTTTATTGATTTTTACAGGGAGAGATATAGAGAGTTAGAAACATCAATGAGAGAGAAACAATGATCATCTGCCTCCTGTATAACCCCTATTGGGGATGGAGCCCACAACCAAGGTACATGCCCTTGACCAGAGTCAAACCCAGAACCCTTTTTCAGTCCTCGGACCGATGCTCTATCCACTGAGCCAAACCAGTTAGGGCTCTTTTTTCCTTCTAATCATTTATTCATTGATTCAATAAATATTTACTGAGTAGATACTATGGGTAAGGATACAAAGATTAACTAGCCTCTAAACTCCCAGAAGCAGGAACTATCATCCTGTTCAGTTTTGTTCTGCTGTGCCAAAACTCACACAGAACAGGGCCAGGCACGTAATGGAAACCCTATCTTTGCTGGTTGAACATGGTTAAAGAGTTTATTCCTTATGTAAATAAGATATGAATATCAATAACTGATTCAGGACAGAGCAATATCTTCTATTTCTAAGATTTATTTATTACTATTCTAAGTTAATACCCATAACATAACATGGCTTTTGCAAATAAAACAATTACCCAACAGAGAACATACAAAAATGAATCCTAGTTCATCCTACCTTTATATCCCGGTGAACTATCTGATTGTCATGGAGGTACTTTAATCCTTCAAGTATTTGCTTTGTATAAAATCCAATTGTCTGCTCATTGTCTTTCAATGGGCCCCATTTTGAACGAAGGAGAGCCGAAAGACTTCCTGTAAAGTAGGGAAAAACAGCAGATAAAATCTTAATCCAAATGAGTTCTTAAAGTACATTAATAAAGTTACACTCATTTAAGCTTTTGATTATTCACAGTGGTGCAGGAGCTGTACTGATACAAAGGCTCATATATGAAGAGGCAAGTGTCCTTGCTCTGAAGATGCTCATTATCAAGTAGTAAGTAGTAAAAAGCCACTCATTCACTAACCTTAACCCAAATCACAATGATTGATATTAAAATTATTTCAGATACTTACGTTTTCTAATAAAGTGAAAGGTAATGCAATGTGGCTATCTTTTCTTTTAACTCAGACCAATTAAGACCTGTAAACCTGTAAATCCCATTCAGTTTTCTCCTCTTCAAGGCCACAGAAATTTGTAGTTTTTAAAGGAAAAAAGCATCTCTTACCTCCTGGAACCTGCTCCATGAAGATTTTAATGAAACCATTCTCACTGAAAGAACCCAGATACTGGACAATATTCTTGTGCTTCAGATGCTTATGTAATGCTATTTCTTCATGGAGGGGCTGGGAGTATCTAAAAGACATGCGAATGTCGATGAGCCAATTGTGTTAGCCAGGCATTAGCATATAAGTTTACACAATGTAAAATGAAACAGTCAGCTATTATACCCATATATAAAATTAAATATGACCATCTGAGGCCTTTATTTCTAATAACATAAATTCTGTGAAGATGAAGACCTCGTAGGATTTGAGAGGAAATGGCCAGGCACTTTTCTAAGACTTTTGCACATATTAACTCATTTCTCACAACCACCCCATTAAGGCTATTAAGATGACCATTTTACAGATGAGAAAACTGATTCATAAAGAGGATGACTAATCTGCCCCAGATTGCAAAGCTAGTGACAGAATTAAGATTTGAACCCAGGAAAATAGAAATAATCCACATAGATTGCTGTCTCATAATATAACTTAGTATGGCCTCACTGGCCATAATTTTATTGGTCTCATGACAACGTAACTTTATTATTCAATTTATATGCCAAGTTTCCTTGAGCCCCTTGCTTTGAAATCCTCACATTACTGTGTTCACCAATTCTATTATATCAGGGTTTAAAAAAAATAAAATCCCAACCAAGACTATACACTATACTGCCTTAAACCAGACTTCAACATCACGTACTTGGTATACGTTGTTTTATCAAATTATAAAATGGAAGTATTTCATATTTCTGGAATAGACAGAACAACACTTTTGATGACTACTTGAGGAACTATAAAACTTGCAGACTCTTAGTCTTGAATCCACTGTAGCTCTAATATAATTATTATACAACTAACTATGTCAAGATGTCAGCAATGATAAACAGAGTATCAAAACTATTCCTGAAGTTTTTCCCCTGCTCAGGTGTGAAGGCTACAGGTGTGAAAGGCACTTATTACTCAGCAATATTAAGTACAAATGTGATGTCTCATAACTTGCTTCAGTCCTACATGCAAGCAAAGCTCAGATCTTACTATGGTAAATCCATATAGGCAGGATGGATGTTTTTTGAATGTCAATTACAAATATTAGAATTGGTTAGTACTGAATATACTATATTCATGAAGCTTTTCAGGATAAACTAAAGCAATATTAGACTATAAAAATCCAAACTAGTTTAATTTAAACAGACTTTTATAAACTGAACTAAACTCAGAAAACTGCCAACAACAAACAATTGACTTTTAGTCCTTTTATCTTCCTTTCGAATAGCTCTAGGAACTATGAAAGCATCTATTAATCTGAGCCCTTTAACAGGATATCAGTGAAGAACACCACCATTTTGATAATTGCTTGAATGAGCTAACACAAGAAATACCAGTAAAAAATGTTACCAATAAGATGCTTAGGTAATGACTCTAAACTATGGAGACATTTGCAAGTTATTTTTTCCATGGGGTGTAAATCACTTCAATAACACTAGTTGATAAGATTGCTCTTGATATGCATGAGATAAATTAGTGGCAAATACTGGCCTTATTGTACAGGTTTATCAAGATGACTACATGATCTTAATCAAGTGACTCAGTTTGTGATGAACCAAAGGTTTCGCATCTCCTAATCCTCTATTGAAAATCAATTATGAGTGTTTAAATGTAAGATCCTGGAGAAACAAACATATGCTACCCCCTTACCTCCTCATTAGGCAACCAAAGGATAGCTCAAAAATTACAAAAATAATCAGTATTCATTCTATTTAAGAATAAGAATGTTTCTCCAATGTGGAAATGGCTATTAACACTCAGCAATTCTCACTAAGTGTAAGTGAAGGTGTAAGTGCCAAGCTCTGCATGAGCACGAAATTATAATTTGTTTAGGTCAATAAGCTATGCTTATCTATGGGACTTAAAAGGAAATCCTATTTGTTTTCAATTAGCTGTAACAATGGAAAGAAGAAATGATATAGATCAGAGATGCTTACATATATTCCACTTTGAAAAGTTATTAATCTACTAGAGGCCCAGTGCATGAAATTTGTGAACTCAGAGGGGCCCTCCCCGCTCAGCCTGGCCTGCACCCTCTCGCATTCAGGAGCCCTCAGAGGATGTCCAACTGATGGTTTAGGCCTGCTCTTCTGTGGACATCCTTAGCACTGCTGAGGAGGCAGTAGAGGCTCCTGCCCTCCCCCCCCCCACCAACACTGTGCTCGCCAGCTGTGAGCCCAGCTTCTGGCTGAGCAGTGCTCCCCGTTTGGGAGTGCACTGACCACCAGGGGGTAGCTCTTGCATTGAGCATCTGCCCTGTGGTGGTCAGTGTGTGTCATAGAGACCAGTCATTCTGCTGTTGGATGGATTTGCATATTAGCCTTTTATTATATAGGATATTGTCTCCAGAGCACCTACTCTGAATCAAATTCTCACTACAACCATCTAAACCAGTGGTTCCCACATTGGATGGACATTTGCATCCCTTGGAAGGCCTTTAAAAATATAGGCCCAACCTTGAATTTTTGGGGTAGGACCCAAGTATTAGTATTATTACAAGTTCCCCAATTAGCTCTAATATACAGCTGAGGAGAGAATAACTGATCTAAATAAATAGGTGTCTAGACAGTTAGAGGGAGAAGCCAACCTGAGATTAACAACTAGCTGGGACTATAATAGTGTACTTCCTCTACCTCACTCTTACTACACTCTGATTCTCTAACAAAATGTTTATAGAGTATGAAGGAAAAATACAAGATACTTTTTGTTGCTATGATCCTTCATTACAGATGGCAATGTTTAGTGTATGCTGGATCATGCATTATTCACACCCATCCTACTACTTCAGTAATTATCCTAACTGTTAGCTTTTAAAATGCAATATCAAAACCTATCCAGGGCACATAGATGGAAACACCCTTGTGTGCTGCATCTCACAATAATATGATAGACTCTATTGTAATCTTCTTTTTGTAAAAAATATATTCTATTAGTTTTTTACAGAGAAAAAGGGAGAGGTAGAGGGATAGAGAGTTAGAAACATCGATGAGAGAGAAACATTGATCAGTTGCCTCCAGCACGCCCCCCATTGGGGATGTGCTTGCAAAGCAAAATACATGTCCTTGACCAGAATCGAACCTGGCCCACAGGCCAATACTCTATCCACTGAGCCAAACCAGTTAGGGCTGTAATATTTTATTGATAAGAAGAAGACACCCTGTACCTGGTGCTGAAGAGAAGGGCCTATCATGCATGTTCTGAACAGCCCACATTACACCAAATGCACTGTTACAAAATACGACCTTGCTGCTGTTGGTGTGCTTTGTGTGCACAGTGGCAGTTGAATAAACATACGTTACAAAGATGATTTTAAAAGTGGCTTTCTTTCAATTACCTACTTACTAGTATAGTCATCTGGGGGTAGAAGGGGAGGGGAAGTTGCTAAAGATCAGTGAGTTTGCTGTAACAATTTCAAAATATACTCTATGCATATATTACTTAGGAACCATTAGGAATATTTAACAAAAAATTTAATATAACAAATTGACACATATTATTCTGGGTATTTAATGAATAAGTTCTATCACCGTTTTAAGAATTCATAAATATATCTCAAAGAGGAAACTCCGCGACAATAGCATAGAAAAAATGAAACCATGCGTGGCAGAGAGCAACAGCTGTGTGCCTAGCGAGCATCTGTTCTTCCTCTTTCTATTATTTTGTTTAGAGAAACAAATGGTCAGCTAAAAAGCAATTGAGTTCCTAAGCCTCCCTTGTAGTAAGGGGTGGTTCCTTTTGGTAAAAGTATGCTGGGTATTTCTGGAAATGTTTATCTTCCTTTTTCTTCTTCCTGCCTGGAATGTGGTTCTGGAGGCTGGAGGCAAAGAGGTCACCTGCACAAGTCACACACCCTAAAGATGGAGAGGCAGAAAGAGATGTCGGATTTGGGACACAGGTTTCATGTGTCTTTTTCAGCCTAGGTAGTTAGAGAAGGCTAGTCTGATGGCTTTGAATTTGAACTGAGAACTAAATGATAAAATGAGGCAATCCTGCTGAGTTTTGAGGAATGAACCTTGGTGTGCTTGATGGGATAGGGGGAGGGCAGGGTGGCTGTAGTGGAGGAGGTGAGGTCACAGAGGGAGGCAGATGTCTATGCTGAAGGTTCTGGTTTTACGCTGGTTACAAGTGAAGGGTGTTTATTTTTTATTTTTTTGAAGAGTTCAGAAATCTGGGGGGCAGCGGCTTGTCCTGTGACCTTACTTCTCCGATGACTCAACACACAGAATGGTTTCAGTTAGTCATTAAAAAAAACTGATTTCTTTCAACATTTCATATAATATTGCTTTGGCAACAGAATCATGGGCATAGAGAGGGAATGGAATGACAATTCTTGGGGAGAAAATGGGGGTGGGAGGTGCAGCAAGAGACTGGACAAAAATACACCTATGGAAGAGGACAGTTGGGGGGAAGAGGTAAGGACAGAGGGTAGGATGGGTACCGGGTGGAGGGGAGCTCTAGGGGGAAAAAAGGGGGAACAATGTAATTAATAAACTGAACAATAAAGACTAAAATATAAAAAAAGGAAAAAAAATAGACAGGTCTTCTGACTCTTATTTCTTATTGCGTATGAAGGCTTCAGATGTTACAATTCAAGTAAATCTGAACTTTCAAAATTGTGAAAAAAAAACCTGATTTCTAACATTTATAAGCAGCAAATTTAACATTAATACTGACAACTAACCGTTAAAAAGAGCTGCTCATTTCTCAGTGTGATTGGCTTCCTATTTGTTGTTAAGATGGAGTGACGATTTCCAGCCTCCTTTAACTGCTAGACTGGAAACTGGACCCTCGGCTTAGAACAACTTCAGGTAGTGCTCGTTCCCCACGTACCCCTATCACAAACCACCGCTCTCTGACATAACCCGGGCCCAGCACTCACAGGGCCATTCTTTTCCCACTCTTAACGAGTCTGGTCCCGTTTCCTCAGAGATGCTGTCCTTCCCCATCAGTCTTGTACTTGAGTCACTGAATGATGCAGCAGCTTAACCTCACAGGGAGCTCATTAAAACCAGAGTTCCCAGACAGCGTTTCACCAAAATATTCTCTAAAAGGCTACACACAACCCCAAACACCTTAGAAAACAGCTCTTTAGTAACCACAGTTACTATACCTGCTATCTCTCTCTGGGATTTCCTTAATGGCGATTCTGACTTGGTTGCTCAGGTCTCGACCTGCATAGACTATCCCGTAAGTGCCTTTTCCTAAAACGACTCTGTCACCATTTTCGTCATATTCATAGTCATACTACAAAAGGAAAAATGGAGAGAGGATATTGAAACATGAGTTGCATTCTACATTTTGAACATCAACTTTTTCCAAGAGCATTTTTCCTTATACAAGGAAACTATAAGATGAAATTCGAAAAAAAGCAGCTTTACGAACCAAAAAATAGACATTCGCAATATAAACCAGATTGTGTGCTCATGTTTTCATAGCTGGTACAAATACAGTGGGTATTATGTATTTAAATCCATAAGAGTTTTTTTCAAAAGCCCACTTTGATTCTTTTATCCACAAAATCCTGTTTTTTCACTGACTCTAAAGATAAGTATGATTAGTATCAATACTTATCACATCTAATTAATCTTTCTTTTGTTTTTCAGATTCTGGTGCTATTAAAGCATTCCACACTCTACCAGGAGAATAAGAGCACTGAAAGGCTTTGGGTAAGAAGAAAAATGTGAGGTCTTACTAGTTTGCCTGGCCCATAAAGGACAGAGAATTATCTACGCGGTGGTCAGAAAAAGTAGAACAGAGCTGGGATAAGAGCCGAGAGAAGGCAGAGTATGTTAACTGACAAAAATGGAGAAAGAGAGGAGCAGCAGGGAAAGGAATGTTTAAAAAAAAAAAAAAGGTAGAATTACACTGCTTATGTATTTTGCATTTTATTTCTATGGCAATAGGGTAGCAAATCGGGTTGTTGCTAAGGGAAACGGCTGCATTTTGAAGCAATGATGGGAATACTTCTGGAATCATCCCTCTATTGTTGCCTGCCCAGACCAATCTAAACTGGAGCTGGAAAGGCAAATGACATAGGAAGGCAAATGACAAAGGGATGATTCACGTAGTCCTTGCATGGTCAAGAGACCAACAGTAAAGCAACCTTCTTTCCCTTAATCACATTAACGGAGTGGTCACCTCAAAGACCCAAATAGTACCTTGGTTAATTTTTAGGATCACCTTCTTAATAAAGAAATAAGAAAAACAGAAATAACTATTAGTGATATCAACAGAATGCTAAAAATGCTGCAGGTACACATAACAGGTTTGATTGATCTCTCCTCCCTCAGATCTTTACTCAACTATCACCTTGTCAGGGAGCCTTCCCTGGCTGCCTTCTCTAAAACTGCACACCCCATTACACTGTCATTTCCTGATTCCTTCCTTGTTTTTTCTCCAAACACACAACAAGTTTTACTTATTCATGTTGTTTATTGTTCATTAAAATGTAAGCTCAATGAGGGAATTTTCTCTGTTGTTCTCTGCTGTGTCCCCAGCACCTAGAACAGTGTCTACCACTACCACATGATAGGTGTCCAATAAATATTTGAGTGAATTGATGAGATACACTTGGACCCACAAATGTGGTATGACAATTACTTTAAGCTGAATGAAAACATCTAAATAAGCAGCAGCTGCAGAAAAACCCTTATCTAAATTTCTTGTGCTGACTTAAGCAAAGCCTCTTGAAAATGCAGCTGCCATAACCTCTCTGGGAGGTTTAGGACCACTCATCCCTGGATGAGAAATGACAAAGGCAAAACCTTTCCAAAAATTTCTGTACCTCCCACCTGCTTCTACTTAGTTTCCCAACCATGTGCTTTCTTCCCCTTGAAGTCCTACTAAGGATTTTTCTTCGTCAAATAAACTCTTAACTCTAGCTGTTCAGGAGCCACTTCTTTGTATGTTCCCATATACAAGAATAAACTCTGTCTTTTCTCCTGTTAATGTGTCTTTTGTCAGTGAATTTGCAGGTCCCCATCAGTGAACCTAAGTTGATAGAGGAAAATCGTTCCTCCTGCCAACAGGATGAATGAATAACCAATTGACACTCATATCATACAACACTCTAAGGGACATATTTTCTCAGACAGAGTGGTAACTGAGTATTGAGCCATAGATATGAACAAAAATAGAAAGAGGATGCTGAAGAAATTCGATGATTCCAAATTGATTTAAGTAAATTCTAAACTACAATTCACTGTTTGCGAGGCAAATCATCAGGAAAGAAGATGGTAAGGTATTTCATCATCCTGCAGATGTTTGAGTCAAAGGAAAATCTTCCTTTTATCTTGCTTGTCCCCACTCCATCCCAAAAAGGGTCACCTTTCCCTTTCTGCACACGATGTATAAACAGGTGCACAGGGCCAGCTGCTATGACTGTCTCAGGCTTGTTTCGATCATAAGCTCATTTTGATAAAACAGTGAGATAAACATGCAGAAAAAGAAGGATGTTGGGGGGGGAGAGAGAGAGGAGGGACAGATGGAAGGAGAATATATCTGTGTTTGGGAGAGGAGTGAAGAGGGAGACATAACATTTTGTATTGAGCACCAGAAGTACATCAGTAATTTTTTTACAAGCAAATAAGGAGATGAAAAGAGAATGGGTTGATAATGGCTGGATTATGATATTCAGCTTGATTATGGTATTCATTCTTTCATTGATTTAACATTAATTAAACAACCTTCAAGCCAATTTACCAGCATTTATTCTGCCCCCTTCAATCCATAGCCCCCTCCCCTCAGTTTAAACAATTCTGGTTTTGTCATACGCACCCCCAGCTTCAAACTTTTTAAAGCCTCTGACTGTACTTCCCCTTGGATACCCGGTACCATGTGAGGCTATGTGATTAAAACAGGTAGAATCTTAGCCAGGTGGCTCAGTTGGTTGAAGTGTCGTTCCATGTACCAAAGGGTTATGAGTTCAATTCCTAGTCAGAACATCTACCTAAATTGCAGGTTTGATCCCCAGTTAGGGTGTGTACAGGAGACAGCCTATCGATGTTTGTCTCCCTCTTTCTTTCTCTGTCTCTCTGTCTCTCTCTCTCTTAAAAACATATCCTCAGGTGAAAATTATTTTAAAAAGGGGGGCTAGAGCCATGATCTAGCCTTGGAATGTTAAGAGTTCAGTGCAGCCTACCAAATTACAATGCAATAAGAAGAGCTAGGGCAGAGGAGTGGGTAGAGCAAAGTGAGAAGAGGTGTTGAAAACTGATCAAAGAAAAAAATGACATGAATTGGATCTCAAAAAATTAGGATGTAGCCAATCAAATGGGACAGAGCAGAAAAAGCATGTGGAATTGGACATCTGCAGGTCAAGCCCCAAAACAGGCTGTCTGAAAAATAGAAAAGAATTTGGCACTGCCATACCTATAGGGTGCAAAGGAAATGGTAAGTTATAGCCAGACAGTTAAGAACATCATTATAATTAGGGGAGCCACAGGATTAAATCCACATGAGAGATCTGTCTACTGATGACAGAGACAGTTTATTGACAGAGGAGAGAGATCAGGCCACGTGGGAGATGATAAAGACCTAAAAATGAAATGAAGGGGCTGGAGAAAAGACTGGGTATAGGGATAAGACAGACTGGAGTGGCATTTCTCCGAGATGTCTGACTTGGGTTACTGGGCAGACGTCCTGCTCTCAGTGAAGCTATTGGATGGCTGGGAGAACAAATATGGGGACCGCAGTTGATAAGTGTTAGAACCCTTATGATTAACTGTAATCTAATCAATGATGAATTGTATTCAACTGTTCAGTGATTTCAATATAAACTTACTAATACAGTAAATTATTTACAATATGGGTTCATAACCCTTCCATGTTAAAATACAGCGTTGAGTCAAAAAACATGGCTTAGAATAAAAAGTTGTTTCTCTTTCTGTTTAAAAATAGAAAGTCCTCCCAAAGTGATATTGAGCTATATTTGAAAAACCTTGTACAGTTTGTACTAATCTTGAAATTATAAAATACTTGAGCTAAGAAAGGATATTTAAGATCTTCTTGTTCAACTCTCATTTAAGGAATGAGATAATCTTAGCCCAGTGGGAATATAAATTTTGTCCAAAGTTATAAAACTGTTAGCAAAGTTCAAACCAGAGCTCAAGGCTCCTATTTGCTGCACGGGGATCTCACAAGAGCCAGGTGTGAGCAGAGGGGGTTCTGACCACGATTCAGAGACTAAATCTCTCCCACAATGGGGCTGCTTCAAAGAAAGCTTACTATTTAAATCAGAAATAAAAGCAAATATTAACTTGGGCTTTGAATGAAAGTTTTCAAACATCAAAAATTTTAAGGATTAGCTTCAAATTTGTGGCTTATAGGACTACATTAATAGCTAATATTTGCTGAATGTTGACACCACTCTAAGCGAAGTTAAAAACATCAAAAAATGTCCAACTTTTCCAACATTTTAATTTTGTTTTGGGCCCAGGGACCTAAAAGGCTTCAGGAATTATATCGAAACAATTTAAATTCTCTCTCAAATTGAAGTAAAGATCAGATAACAATTATTCAGCATAAAAATCTTAATCAGCAAAGTCATCTTTCCTGTTTACAGTGTAAGGAATGGGAAGTGGAGGAATTATTTTTGGCATGTCATGTACAGGCTGAAGTTCGAGTTTAGTTTACAGTAATGAGATTAACTCATTTTAACAAAATATTTGGAATACTGAAAAAAATAATTTTAGTTAAGATGGTTGAAAACATCTGAGAAATGTAATAAAAGATATGATGAAATTATCATAAATTGTGCAAAAATATAAATTAAAGCTGTTTAATAACTCATATGGTGAAGGTGCTCTGGCCATGAAGGGCACTGAGTGGGTGGGAGGGCCAAGGCAGAGCTCATGGTCTTCCTGACCCAGAACATCCTGGGGCCCTTTCACTAACGTTATGCTGATGGAACTCTCAGGAAGAGAATGCCAGCAACCTCAAGAGTTGTGGCATGACGGCAAACTAAGCCAAAATGCTTAAGACCAGGATGTATGAATTTACTGTATAAACTATCCAGATCGTTGGGGATACTGCAGAAGCCATTCTACGTCACAGATCTGAAATTTTTCGATGGAATGCAAAGGATTGACGTCATATGCTCCTCCCCCACAACACTCTCCCTTCCTCAGTAAAGCTTAAAATAGTTCACATTTTAAAATCAGTCATGGAGAAACTTTGTAAAATTAACATGGAAACCTCAAGCATTACCTCCAGGGAGTCACTTTCACTGTCTCCTTCCTCCACACCTCTCCCCTTCTCTTCCGTAATGGTGTTCACCATTTCGAAAAACCTACGATGAAAGTTGGAATGTGGTCACTCAGAGTACATGCAACAAGTATGTTCCAAAGTTATTTCAGAGCAAAAAAAAAGGAGCTAAGAATGTCAGGCAATAAACAAACCATCAGTGTCAAGAATTAAAAATATGATTTTTCAAAAAGAAAACACAGGTTGGTAGGCTCTTCTAGAAATTTCCAACCTCACGCCCACTTTATGTAAAGAAATGTATATATAGTATAGAATTAGAACAGTGAGGCTAGACAAGGTCATAGAAATGACAAGGTTAGGAAAGTGGAGTTGGATATCAGACCAAGATTGCTAGAATTTGTATGATCAGTATACCTGTAAAGTACTTACTTAGCATAGTGCACTCATTAAAATGAGCTATTATTGTTTTGCTGCTGTTATTTTATTTAAATGGGACATAAAATAATACCCATATTCTAGAATAGTGTCTCTAAATTCTGAGGTGGCTATTTGATACAGTGTTGGCCACTACAACATTTGATCTGACTCAATTTTCTGCTTGAGCACCTCAGCATCATACATACGCGGCCCTATAAATACAGCCTGCAAAACACTAATGTGAGCAGGAGCAGGCGAGCTTCTATGTTTGTGACAGAAGCCACCTCTCTTTTGGTGAAATTTTCTTCAGGAACTCTTCTTATAAAGTTTTCTTTTTTCTGGAGGCCAACTCAGAGCCAAGAAAAATAATTACAAGTGAGAAACAGATTTCCACACGGAGCACTAGCTGTGCGGTCCGTTCCAAGGGGATACAAATGGCCTCAGACATACAGTCAGGGAGGCACTATGAACAGGCACATCAGCTCTCACAGGCAGGTCGTGCTGTGCCAGCCCGAAGGAAGAACAGGTTACCTACCAGATAGGACCTTTCTTCTATCTCTGTACCAATGAGATAACAGAAAATATACATTGGTCTGTTCCCAGTTCCTGGCATAGAGTTCCTAAAACCCTTCTAGTTTTCTAAGTGGTAAGCACTGCAGGCATTTCTTGTTCTAATATTTGGTCTTTGACTCCCAACCCTGGCACAGGGCTCCTAAAACCCTTGTAGTTTTCTAAGTGATAAAGAAATGGGGGAAGTAAAAACAGACACAGAGGCAAAGAAGCATGGAACAGACTGTCAAACTACAGTGAGAAGGCAGAGGAGGTTGGGGGGGGTGGTGCAGGAGGTCAACTGAAAGACTTGTATGCATGCATAGGGGCATAGCCAATGGATATGGGACACTGGGGGTGAGGGGGCAGGTGAGGACATGTGCTGGGGGTGGGGGTGGGCCGGGGGGGAGGTCAATAGGGAAAAAAGGAGACATATGTACTACTATTTGTAATACTTTAAATAAAAAAAATATAATGCCCTAACTGGTTTGGCTCAGTGGACAGAGCGTCGGCCTTCGGACTGAAGGGTTCCAGGTTCGATTCCGGTCCAGGGCATATACCTTGGTTGTGGGCACATCCCCAATAGGGAGTGAGCAGGAGGCAGCTGATGGATGTTTCTTTCTCATCGATGTTTCTAATTCTCTATCCCTCTCCCTTCCTCTCTGTAAAAAATCAATAAAATATATTAAAAATATAATAAAGTAGCTTTGGCTCTGAAAAAAAAAAGAACACTGTAGGCATCTCTTGCTCTAATATTTGGTCTTTGACCCCCCATCCATGGCACAAGGCTCCTAAAATACTTGAACAACCCCTAAGTGATCAGAGAAATAGCAGCATCTTTTGTTTTAGCAAAAGTTTGCACAGGCACCTGGATGGGGGCTGGTCTCGAGAAAGAACAAACCATAATTAGGAACCTGGACTCTCAGCTTCACCTTTCAGCCTCCATAGAGGGAGACCGGAGCTAAAAATAATGATTGATCATGTCTATGTGACATAGCCTCCATGAAACTCCAATAGTCCAGGGTTCAAGGAGCTTCCAGACTGCAACTCCATGGGGACAACTCAGAGCCAAGAAAAATAATTACAAGTGACCTGTTTAAAAATTAAATATTAAGAGTATAAAGCTTTAGTTCCTGTGCGTTGGGACCCTCCTGGACCTTGCCCTATGTGTCTTTTCACCTAGCTATTCATCTGTTCCCGGGATCATATCCTTCCATTAAACTGGTAAACATAATCAAACGCAAGCAGCGCCATTAGAACCTCTGACCTACAGCCAGTTGGTCAGAAGCTCAGGTGAGATAACTGGGGCTTGTGATTGGCATCCACAGTGGGGGCAGAAAGTCTCGTGGGACTGAGCCTTTAACCTGTGAGATCAGACACTACCTCCAGACAGATATTCTGGAAATGAGTTAAATTGTAGGATACTCAACTGGTGTCACAGAAAATAGCTTGTTGGTGATCAGAAATGTCAGAAATAAAGTAAATTATTAAAGGGAGGCCCCAAAAGTATGATAAAATATTAGCCCAAATGAAATATTTACATAGTCATGAATTCTTTTCGGAAGCTATATGTTCACTCATTAATTAAAATAATGATCACACAAGAACAATCTTTTTTACACAAACCATGAGTAATACATACTTTTTACAATGAAGTTCAGTACAGAAATAGATTTGGAAATCATCAGAATTGTGAAGCACATAAAGAAAACAGCATCGTTCTTCAAACTTAGAAATACTGAAACAAACAGAGAGAATTATTCAGGGACATCCCAATACTTCAGGAACTGTCATGAAAAATAAATACCTTTTTTATCTGGTCCCACTTATAAAATCAATGTTGTTTATGAAAAAAGTTAAAAAATAGTACTTTAAAAAGCAGTATTTCCTGTACCACAATACTAAAATTATTGAATTTTCTGAGAATTGTCTTCCTCCTCATGTCTGTAGACAGAGTTTCTCTAGGGCTGTGGTTGGCAAACTGCGGCTCACGAGCCACATGTGGCTCTTTGGCCCCTTGAGTGTGGCTCTTCCACAAAATACCATGGCCCGGGTGAGTCTATTTTGAAGAGCAGCATTAGAAGAAGTTTAAGTTTAAAAAGTTTGGCTCTCAAGAGAAATTTCAATCATTGTCCTGTTGATAGTTGGCTTTGTTGACTAATAAGTTTGCTGACCACTGCTCTAGCGTTTGGTGACTACACAGAAGCTGTGTCCCTCCACCTCAGCATGAGAAAGGTTTCCTGCCATCTGCAGCGCTGACCCATGCCGGGAGGACAAGCCTCAGTGTCCACTGGCTGACTGACCTTGGCGCTTGGTTCTCTGAGATCCGAAGAACAACAAAATGCTTCCAAAGCTAGAAAGGCATTGTGTGGAGGCAGGAAAAGCACCGCCTTAGTTGTAGAGATTTTATAGGAAGGAAGCAACTATGGAACATGACTTGATTTGGACTAAGCAAGTGGTTTACTTTGCAAGCAATTAGAACAGTTTTGAGATTATGGGTCAGGCCATGCTGCTTTACACCAACGGTTGGCAAATATATTCTGTAATGGGCCAGAGAGTAAATATTTCATGTTTTGTGGACGAAATTACTCAGTTTTGCTGTTGGAGCAGTCTTAGACAATACACAATGAACAAAGCTGAGTTCCAATAAAACTTTATTTATAAAAACAGGTGGTGGGCCATATTTGGCCTGGGGATGTAGTTTGCTAATCCCTATTTTATGCCTTTGCATCTGCTGTTCTTTCAGTTTAGAATGCGCATTATTTTTTACTTTTAAAAGAAATTCTACTTATCATTTAAGACCACGCTTAGACTTTACTCCCTTCCTTACTTCTATCTTAAACAGAAAGACTTTCTTTTGCAGCTCTTTTCTTTGAATATAGTTCTATCATTGCTCATCTCACTCTGCATTATCACCAGTTGTGAAGTGTCTGTTCTCCTGCTGGACCTGGAGCTCTTAGAGAGCAGAGTTGAGGTCTTAGTTTTTTGTATTCTGATGGAATAGAACTCAACATTTGACACACAGCTGGTTCTCAATTACTGCCCATTGACTGAGCTGAGAAAGTTCTGAGGTGATGTAAGACAAACTGCTGAAGCAGTTGTATTTTCTTCTATAACTTGTCATCTCTTTATAGAGGAGAAAACCCAGAAGAGTTAGTTCTCTTTGAAGTCACACGCTGGAACTCACATTTCCCAATACATAAGCCAGCAGTAGCCTCATGTAAACATTCTGTGATTACGTGTAAACCACAACAAAGGTTATGTAGGGATGCCATGCCTAGTTAAAGAAAACAAATTCATTGGAAAATAGATGTATGTTTACTATACTAAGTGGATTGCTTAAAAATGCAGCTGTAAAAACGAGTGTTTTACTAATGACGTGTTTTAATAATTAAATATGAAGAATATAAAGCCTTAGTTGAGAAGGCATGTATTGGAAAGATACATAATGAGTCAATCCACAATCTTGCATGTTTCTCTTCAGATCATTCATAAGGTAACAGGTGGCATTACCAGGCAAACTCCAATTACCAGTTCATGTTCCAACAAAACCAATTACTATTATGCCAAAAGCAATAGGATATTGCACACGTGGCCTTCAGATACTACCCCCCCCCCCCCCGCACTTCTATTATGTGGGGAGAAAAAGTAGTAATCACAACTAATTTGGTGTAAAATTCGCAAGAGTTGGTCTAGCATGAGTTTTTGTAGAACAAGCATTTAAACATTCAATTGGTGGCTCTTCATTCTGGAAAAAAAAACAAAAACAAACAAAAAAAACAAACCAAAACCAAAACCACCTCATTTCTAAATCCCAGGAAATGGCATTTCCTGAGCCAATGGCATTATGATGCAATGTCAGAACTGAGCCAAAGTAAAGTGAGTCACTCTAATCTCACAACACATCACTGATGGTAACTTCAGAAAAAAGTTAAAAAAATTAATTCCCTATAACCCCACCCCATTAGTATGAGCTATGGGGCACAATCTGGTAGAAGATATTTTGGATCCATTGAGGAGAGATTAGTTTCTGGCATACCTAAAGACCAGAATACCATCCTATAACATAAACTTATGCCACCTAGAGAGAACTCACATAGCTCACTTTTATCTATACCTTGATTCTGACCCACAGATCACATTTACCCCTCAATCATCGTATTTTAAATTAGTGACAAGCACAGAGTCAGTTCAAATAACTGTGCAAGTTTTGTTGCAAATCTTTTAGTAATAGAGATAGTGAGTCTAAAGAAGGTTAGGCATTTCATTAATAGAAGGATTGCTGAGGTCCTTTGCATTTTTAAGTCATGGCTAGAAGTTCTATTCAAGATAGTCATATTCTAGAAAAATGTTTTCCAAGAAAATGAAATACACCCAGGAGACTTACCTCACTCCCCTGATGGAAGAAGCACTGAAGTTCCACTCATGTATACCATTCTAAAATATAAGGAAAGAACAAAAATGTTCAGTAATCCAAATAGTAATTTTTGTTTTATTCTTTTAAAGTAAATTTTGTTTTATTCTTTTAAAATAAGATACACAGAGTAATTTTCCCTCATGTATAATTCTTCACAAACAAATTACAGTGGAACCTTAGTTCTCGAACTTAATTCAGTCTGGAAGCCTGTTTTTGAAATGATTTATTTAAAAACCAAATCATTTTTCCCATTAGAAATAATGTAAATTGAATTAATCCAGTCCAGACTCCAAATTATTCCATTTTAACCCTTTACTTATATTCAGTGCTGTCTAATGCACTGTTTAATCTGTAAATAAAACACTTTTTTTATTAAATTTATCGGACCATCCCCTACTAGCCTCACATGAATCACTTTCAGCACCTGTTCCAGGGGTGTCTTTCAGGAGGTCAGCATGCAGAATCTTCACTTTTTTACATACCATTGCTTCTGTTGATTATCCAAATCAACAATTTTTCTAACACTTCAATTGCCTGTGATTGCTGTTTTGTGAGTACTTTCATACCCTTTGCAACATCAGCACTCTTGATGGCCAAGAATCTTTAAAATAGTGCTAATTGTCTATTTTGCCAGCAACAAAAGCAAAAAAATCAGGAAAATATTCACAGCACAATTTCCTGAGATGTTAATAGTGTAGGGTTTAGTGACAGACTGACTCATATTTGGGCACTTTCTTCTTTGTCACCTGGGAGACACTTTTTTGCCATGCTGAGATGTCAGGATGAAAAGCTTGTTGGGTCAAGAACCAAAGTTTTGTTCAACAACTAGTTATTTGCTAGAATCCTGTAACTTAAAATAAAAATAAACTGTCAAGCCTGAAGTAGATTGACTAAAAAACTAGTTTCAATGCACATCAATCAGGTCACGGGGATGTGACCTGAATTACCACAGAGCAAATGTTGCTGTGCACGAAGCCCAGAAAAGGCAGAGGCCATAGAAAGGGACTCCTGGAATGTGGCTCTCTTAACCAGAATGCACGGCGAGTTAAAATAAAATAGCAGCCTGCAGCTTCGGCTGGTAATTTGAAAATTGCTTCTAAATCCCCTTTGCCTCAGGTGACCTAAATATATGCGACCCAGGAGCTGCAGCTGTTAACTTGCGCATAAGGCAGCCTTAAACATACAGCCTGCACCTCAGTTTCCTTCTAAGGCCACCCCAGGATCAGGAGGCCGGGTTGAGTGCAGAGCTGAGAAGCAGCGTGCAAACCTGCAATTGAACACAGCAACTCTAACAAGATAGCACTGGTAAAACCTATCTTCCATCAGCCCTGCTCTGGGAGCAGCCACGGAGAGATTTCCCAGGTTGATTGGGCTGGTTTTAGAGGAAAGGAGCACAGCATTTCGGAATGTTAGGTTCCTGAAAGGCTCAAGTTCTGCCAGGGAACTTTTCCTTTCAGTGGAGTGAAGCCCAGTGCTTGAGCGAGATGGGATCTGGAATAAGGCCTCTCTCCACCTCCCTTGCTAGAGGACTCTCCACATGGAGGCGCTGGTGAGCCACAGAGCCAACAGGTGAGGGGAAAGGCTCCAGGGCCTAATTGGGCATCAGGGGGAAAGAGACACCAGAGGCAGAGCAGGAATGCTATTTAACACCAACAAGCCCCAAACCGACATTCAACCTTACTTAATCAGCACAAGCACTATTTTCTAGGAACTGCTTGGCCTCAGATCCCATGCCCCAGCTAGGGCAAGAAGAGGAACTAGGAATTAATGTTGCGGTAAGGTGGCAGAATTATATTCTGTGAGACATTGTTGGTAACCTAGGCAATGGCCCTTCCCTCTCTTCTTTGCTAACAAAATGTGGATTTTGTTCAGGCTCAGTTGACAATGCTTAAGGAGAGTGAAACTGACTAGTCTACATCAGCCATGGTAAGTCCATTTCCCTTGCTGGTGGTTGGTTTAGGCATGGTCACCTGATGCAACTTTTTGCATAAGGCAAGAGCCAGACTCTTTTCCTTTGGATTTGGTCTGTGTCAAGTGATGTTTAGAGCTGCTATTTAAGACCATGAGTGAAAAACCAAGAGCATGCAGAAAAGTCAACTCAGAATTCGGACAAATCAGCTCCAGAGTGAATCTACCTCAGAAGTTCTTGTAATATGAGATAACATTTCTTTATTACTTAAGCCACTTTTAGTTGGGGGTTTTGTAGTTAAAAATTGAAGGATGAGAACATCATATCATCAAAATCTATAGTCCTAAGTAAACATATTCCCCTCCTAAATTCCTAGGTCTTCCCAGAATGGCCATGGACTGGAGTGAGGTCAGCACATCCTACTCCACTGGGTCTCTGTTGTCTGAGGAGCCATCAGAGAGGATGGGAGTGCTTAATCCCCAAACCTAAACAGGAGGGGGGGGGGGGGATTCTAAATAACAAGCATTTAAAATATCTTGCAAAAAACTTCTCTGTTCCTCAATCTAGGTTTTTCTTTCATGGTCACGTGCAGACTTTCTTCAAGTACTAACTTCAAGCACTAACTTACTTACTTAAGCAGTAACCATCTATTGGACAAAAGGAGAACAATTAAAATATTAGAATTTCATTAATTTTGCCCTGGAATGTAGAGTAACTCTCTGAGAGCACCTAAACTCTTGGGAATTGGGGTAATGATCTTAAAATTTTTAAAGTTGCAAAATGAGGTTAAGTACTGGCTCATGTAACTGTTCATTCCAGAGTTAGAATGAAAACATTGAGAGAGGAAGTAACAAAACAAATGGTAGATGAAAAGCAACATTCTGTTATTCTACTTCTAGAAAAAAAAATTAAAAAATTCCATGACAAAAAACAATCCATTTCCTGCTTAACATAAGATGTATTAAACCTGTTGCTTATCTATTATTTATAGTTATTACAGTTGCTTTAAACTAACAATAATAACAAAGTGGTCTTTTTTTTTATTGCTTGTCCTCATTTCAATTTAGCACTTCTGTGTTTAAAAACAGAGAAAATGGCAGTGCTAATGAATGGATAAAACTAGGGTTTGCAAAGAAATTGGCAGATTCAAAAACAGAAACTAAATGATTTAAGAAAGCTTAAATTTTTGAACAAGAAGAATTTTTAGCACTAAAGGTAACAGGAAATGAGCAATATGCAAATGCAGAAATTCTAGTTTCAAAAGATAAGAAAAGACAATTGACAATAAAATCTTTAACCCTTCATGCATTCACTTCTACCCTAATATGTTTATTTATAAGTAAAACTGTCTCTACAATTGTTGCAAAACATAAGAGAATCAGTACAAGACTAACTTTAAGGAAAAATAATGACCACAAGCTAGAAATAGTACTCATTTCCCAAAAAGCTTTAGTTTACTTTCTGTTCTTTTTCTCTCTTCCAAATACTTCAGGCTCTTCCACCTTTTCCGGGACCTTGCTAATTCCTTTAGCCCCCGTGCTGTTTTCAAGTGTCCTTGGACAACCTTGCTCTTTCCAATCATGCTTTTGAAAAATCTCTTCCAGATAATAATGTTTACCTCTCATACCCTCTTTTAGTTTTTGTGGTTTCAACTGGGTGACTACTCGACTTCTGCTATATGGTACATATCCATATGCTTTAAAATAATGTAAGTAAGACAATGGGCACTTTAAAAGAATGTTATCAACATGTAAACAGTTTTACTACTTAGTACTAATTTTGCTTCAGGTCAGTTACCCCTGGAATAATGCCATCATGGCAGCTATAGATCTGAACTTTCAATAACTCCTCCCCTGGGTTTGATTAATTTGCTAGAGCAGATTATAGAATGCAGGAAAACATTTTATTTACTAGATTATTGGATTATTCTAGAAGAATATCACTCAGGAACAGCCAGATGGAAGAGATGAGTAGGGTAAGGCATGTGGGACAGGTCATGGAGTTCCCCTGCCCTCTCTAGGTGGCCACTCTGCCCACATGGACCTGTGATCCCCAATCTGGAAGCTCTCTGAGCCATGTCCTTATGGGGTTTTACAGAGGTTTCATTCTAGTCATGATAGATTAAATCTCTGGCCAATGGTGGTTGCTTCAACCAGCAGCCCCTCCCCTAGTATAAATATATTTTATAATATAATCAAGCTATTTCTTCTTAATTACTGCAAATTTTGCTGGAACATACAATTGCTGGAAGGGTATAGTCCTTCACTATTACACTCATCTTAATAATTGCAAAATTTACCTCGTCATCAGGAAGCACGTGCCAAATAGATATTGTCTTTTCCTCAACTTCATTGTTGATAGACAAATACGAAGGCTGATAGATTTTGGTTGGTTCTAATATTAATACCTTGAAAACATAAAACAAAATAAATTAATATTAGTGACTTAGGATTCAAAGCATGTAGAGCTGACATAATGACAAGGCACTGATTATCGGATGAAGTTCTGGGTCCACCGCTAGAATAAACCATTTAAAGATCTGACTATTGCCATTCTATCAGTCTTCTGAGTATTTTATGGTATTATACAAATATCATTAAGTTCCAAAATAATACATCACCTTTTATTGCTAAAAAACTTGGAAATAAATTTCTGAATACCATATATTTGTTTGGCTATCCCCAATCAATCTACTGATAGTACTTTTTAAAAGCTTTTATTTTATCAGGCAATACATACTCTATTTCTATAAATGTAAATGTGCCAAAGAAAGGCAGCAATGTGGTAACACAAATAATTCTGTACAAGGAAAGGAAAAGACTCCATATATAGAATGTCGCATACTTTAGGTTTTCTGCTGCTACTCCTATGTTCAAAATGTACGGTTTTCATACCCATGTAAATGGATTGAGAAATTATTTTGGTTATTGTTGAAAGAGTTTACATATAAATCAAAGAAATGGATATAGCTATATGAAATAAACATGTTTCACACTGACTTCATAATACAACTGATATATATATTTTTTAATGTTGAAGTAATGCAACTTATCCAGCCACTGAATAGGCTGGTTAGAACTGGCACAAACTCCAAATTACTCTTGTATACACTGTCCCCCCTGCCTGGCCATGAGCACAGTCAGGCAAGGTTTACAGGCATGCCCACAACTGATATCTTTAATGATGATGTATTTATAACCTTGTGATAAAAAAAGAGAAAACTAAAACTTGCTCTTGTTTTGGAGCTATATGAGGGGTATGTGATAAGTGAGTTGAAAATCTCCATTGAAGGAGTGCATGATGTATTATATTATTACTAATATTTCATTTTAGGAGCAAACAACCTTAAAATACTACACATGCCCTTATTTCAAAGGTGCTGCAGTTATTATCTATTTTGCACAGATGTTTAAAGGCACCTGCCTAGCTCAATTTTCCTATGCAGACTTAAGTAGGAATGTTAAAAAAAAATAATAAAAAAGTAACGCTAAATGCTTAACTAGCAGAGAAACTGGAATAGTTCTTTCTGCTCCACTGCTTAAAACTCAAGATAATTGCCTTTTTAGAAACCATCTTGTATTGAGCAAGGTTTCCCAAATAAAAGTGAAGGAAAAATCCTGCAGAAGGCTCTGTCAAAAAGGGATTCACAATACATTCTAACCTAAAGTGCAGCCTAGATAGAAATCCGGGTCAGAAATGAACTCAGCCACACACTGCAAACCCACTGTACTTATTTTACAATAAACTTCTCATAACAGAATTTGAAAAAGGGGATTAGAAAAACAAAATTTTCTTTATGCTTTACTATAAAACTGTAAGGGCATAAAGAATTCTTGGTCAGGCTCTAGTTATGAAAATATGATAGAATATACCATAAATAAACACAGAGTAAGAGCCCAGAGGGGAATAAAACCTGTATTCTGACTCAGGAACATACCAGGTAAATCAAGGTCTAAATTCCAATCAACAGAGTTAAGTGGTACTAGTTAATAATGAGAATAAATTTTCAATCTAAGCTTTACAGAAATAGTGCTCACTAATCTGAGTATACTAGTGCTTGTGAAATGAAAGGAATAATACGGAATAAAAGCTGGGTTACCATCCCCAAATAGCATCTAAGCCACTGCACTGACAAATGAGAACATACCTCGTTCCCTAATTACATGGACACATTATTTAACACTTAGAAAAGCACAGTACTAGGTTCTCTTCTGTATTCTTAAATGGTGTTTATTGTCTCACATATTTCTAACAAATAAAATCTGAATTATATGTTCCTGCCTTGAGATAGGGAATAGACACTGGCTGCAATTATCATCATCTAACATTTGTTAAGCCCTTTGATCTGCCCTGGAAATGACACAATGAGAGATTTGTAGCATATATTTTGGAGGTCACAGAAAGTTGAGAAAAAATCCTTCCCCCCAAAAAAGAGGCAATTTTATAAAACCATCATAATTCAACTCAGTCCACAGTATACGCATTTTCACTTTTAGTTTCTAGTCTTTTATATTGGTTAACACTACAGCCAACTGCTAACTTTATATATCTGAAGTGGGAAGAAAGACAGCAAGGCCTATAACCTATAAAAAGTAGACATTTAACTGAATTATCACACTCCGCTTCCTCTCTCCTGACATTAGCTGATGAGCTGATGGTCACCTAACTTTTTAATGTAGGAAGGAAAGAAAATATACACAGAAGATAGGTAAGAGAAAAAAATAAATTGAACTGAACCTAAATAATAATAAATGATGGAACCATTAAAATCATTTCCCAAAAGAACTTAACACCTGCTTTCTGTTGCTCTGGGTCATGATTTTTCTTGGAGGAATGAGACTATAGTAGTGAAATAAATGGAGACAAATTAAATTATTTACGAACATAAGTCATCCTCGTCTTAGAAAGATCCACTTCAAAATAAGGATAATGTCAATCAAGACCTACTACAGCTTTAATAAGTGTGAGCCACAGAAAATGCTACTCTAAGAAAAGGACAAGACACAATGACTGATATGGTCCCACGGGAACCAGAAGCTTGCCTTTTTCTCTGAGGTGGAACCTGGGTAGGAAACTATGATTGCAGAAAGTGGGCCTGGTGGGACAGATAAATGAGAAAAGCAGGATGAATGGGACTATACTCAACATCTTAAATGGGAGCAGCTAGGTGGCTCTGTAGATTGTTGCTTTTGAAGTATGCAATCACAAACTGCAAGTATGCAGTTCCTTTCATTTTTTTAATTAATCAAGATTCTCTTTTATTTAATAAAATGTTTTTATTGATTTCAGAGAGAGAGGAAAGGAGAGGGATAGAAAGATAGAAGCACTGATGAACAAGATACATTGATTGGCTGTGTCCTGCATGCCATCCTGGGGATTGACTATGCAACCCACTGAGTGCGTGACCTTTTGGTTCATGGGTTGGCACTCAAAACACTGGGGCATACTGGCCAGGCCCTTTTCGTTTTTTTTTTTTTAAATCTTTATTGTTCAGTTTATTAATTACATTGTTCCCTTTTTTTCCCCCTATAGTTCCCCTCCACCTGGTACCCATCCCACCCTCCGCCCTCACCCCCCTCCACTGTCCTCTCCCATAGTTGCATGATTTTTCTCCAGTCTCTTGCTGCACTTCCCACACCCCCTTTCTCCCCAAGAGTTGTCAGTCCATTCCCTCTCTATGTCCATGATTCTGTTACATTCACCAGTTAATCCTATTCATCAGCTTATTAATTCACTTGATTTTTAGATTCATTTGTTGATAGATGTGTATTTGTTGTTCCTAGTTTACACTTTTATCTTTTTCTTCTTCCTCTTCTTAAAGAATATCTTTCAGCATTTCATATAATATTGGTTTGGTGGTGATGAACTCTAGCTTTTTCTTATCTGCGAAGCACTTGATCTGGCCTTCAATTCTGAATATAGCTTTGCTGGATAGAGTAATCTTGGTTGTAGATTCTTACTGTTCATCACTTTGAATATTTCTTGCCACTCCCGTCTGGCCTGCATCATTTCTGTTGAGAAATCCGCTGACAATCGTATGGGTGCTCCCTTATAGGTAACCAACTGTTTCTCTCTTGCTGCTTTTAATATTCTCTCTCTGTCTTTTGCTCTTGGCATTTTAATTATGATGTGCCTTGGTGTGGTCCTCTTAGGGTTCCTATATATTGGGGTTCGGTGCGCTTCTTGGACTCCTAAGTCAATTTCTTTCACCAGGTATGGGAAGTTTTCGGTCACTATTTCTTCAAATAGTTTTCATTGTCTTGCTCTCTCTCTTTTTCTGGCACCCCTTTAATTCGGATGTTGGTATGCTTGAGGTTGTCCCAGAGGCCCCTTACACTATCTTCAATTTTTTGGATTCTTTTGGTTTCTTGCTTTTTCAGCTGAGTGGATTTTCCCTCTTTGTATTTCAAATCTTGAACTTGGTTCTTGGGGTGCTCCAGAGCACTTTTAGGTTTTTGTATAATATTTTTTAATTCAGTCAGTGTATGCTTAATTTCTGATTGGTCCTTTTTCATATCCTTGAGAGTCTCCTTTATATCCTTGAGGGTCTCCTTCATTTCCACGTTGGTCTTGATCATTTCTTGCAGGTCTCGTTCATATCCTTGAGGGTCTTATTCATTTCCTTGAGGGTCTCATTTATTTCCTTTGCACTCTCGCTTATTTCCTTATAGGCCTCGACCTTTTGTTGGAGCCTCTTGAGAAGCCCTATAACCGTGGTTTTGAATTCCATGTCCAGTCGTTTTTTTCCTCCATTTCTTTCACATCTGATTTCTTTCCATGTCTCTGCATGGTGGCTGCTTCCCTGAGTTGGTCAATTAGCTTTGTGTGGTAGACTTCCTACTAGGGACAGTGGCTCAACCTCCCCAGTTACCTGAGGTGGATATGGGTTCCACAGTCTTGCTGAAGTTAAGCTCAGGTTAATCGTTGTTAGCACTTGAATGAGTTGACCTCCAGGCCAATTGTCTGTGAAGCTCAGCTGTGCTCAGGTTGGATGGGCGGAGTCTCCGGGCCAAGCAGACAGCGTTAGCTCTGCCCTATGCGGTCCCAGGGACCCTGCGCCGGGGGCAATGGCTGCCAGCACCTCTGAGAGAGAGCCGCTGTGGAGCTCCACTGGCTGCCGGGGAATTCAGACTCTCCCCAAATGAGTCTGCATGCCCAATGTCTCACCCAGGGTCGTAAAACAAAGCAGTCTGACGGTTTTCCGAATGAGAGAGCGAGTTGCAGAGAGCTCTCAGCGCCGTCACGCAGCCGAGCTGTTTGCACAAGCTGCCTTCTCCACAAGCCGGCAGACCCGGCAGCGCCCGAGTTTCGGCGTGCCCTCCCACTGTCCAGTTTTCACCTCGTATGATAGTGGGTTCCCTGGACTTCGCCCAGAGCTGGAGAATCAGTCCAGTGGGACGTCTTTGTCTCCCTGTTCAAGAAAACTGGCCGGTTTTCAGCCGCCCGCCCTCTCCACTGGCGCCTGCTCCAAACCTCTCTCTTTGTGAATCTTTCAACACTGTCCGCCGCTGCTCCTCCGAGTCACAGTGTCTTATCTTCACTTTTATTTGTGGAATTTTCACTCGGCGAGCTTTCTGGTGATTCTGGAAGGTGTTTGTTCTTTCATTAAGTTGTAGTATTAAAATTGTTGAGTATGACAGCAAGATAGGTGTTTTACCTATGCCGCCATCTTGATTCTTCCCCTTTCGTTTTTTAAGAGCAGTTGAAAGTCTGGAGTTTTATGCAAATTCTGCTGATTTTTCACTTGAGTTTTTAATAAACTTTATTTTTCAGTTGAAATATTCCACTTTTCCCCACCCATTTTGTCTAGCTTTTCCTCTTCTTTAATTAACATGATCATTATGTTATTTGAAGTCCTCTGGTATCTCCAATATGTGAATCACCTGAGGATTTGCCTCTATTGGCTCTTAGATCTTCATTATCAGTTACTTTTTCCTGTTTCTTCACATGACTAGTAATCTTTGATTAAATCTGAATGACACTGCAGATGCTTTGAATTATATCTTTCCAGAGATTATTCCCCCCCTCCCCTGGTTAGCACTGTATCATCTTGATCCTATCAGACCTCAGCTTTATTCTGGTTTTGTTAGGGTGGTCTGTTTTAGTTTCGCAGTTACTCCTGGGGCTTGGGTTTCTATGTATCAACTAAGGACCTGGGGTATTCACCAAGGTCTCAAAGTCAAACCGCTTATCCCTGCATGGCATAAGCTCTGGAGTATCTCCTCAGCTCTCAGCCTTCCAGAGGATGTTCTCTGCCACTTCAGGTCAGGATCTCTTAAATAGTAAGAGAACTTACCTTTATAAGGCTTATTTACACCATATGGGTCTCATCTAAAACCCAATTTTAGTCAAAGACTGGGATCTATAGTTGTGTTTATTCACAACATGCTTACCCCCTTTTTGCCTATCTGAAATAGCCAGGCAGAATCTGGGTTTCATTCTTCAAGGATCCCCCTTTTCCAACTTTGCCTGCCTCTCATATTCAGCTGCCTTAGAGCCCCAGACACTGATACGTGTCTGCTCTGCCCAGTGAGAATGTCATTCCCAACCAGGGCTCTACCTCCTTGGGTTGCAGCCAGAAAAATGACCCTGGGGGAAAAAACTAATGGGTGAGAGTGGGACTCAATTCCAAGGACTGTAGTACTGTGATAACAACTGTTTCATGCCTCCAAATAGTTGTTTTGTGCATTTTGTCCAGATTTCATAGGTATTTTTTAGCAATACGAATATCATTTTCTCCATCATAGGAAGCACTGAAGATCCAACTCTTTATTTTTAAATGGTTGCAACAAATCCTTCTTTTTTAAAAAAATTATTGAGTGGCCTTTTAAACACATGAACTTACACATATACACATCCTCAAACATAATAAGAGAAACACTTATTAATACTACCCCAACATACCATTTTACATCTATGAATTTAGCAGAAGTTTAACTCTTGACAATACACATTTTGGAGAGACTTTGGGAAAGCAAATATGTTGATGGTGGGCATGTCAAATGATACAATCCCTATAGAGGGCAGCATGGCAATATTAATCTATTCCACTTCTGGGAATTTATGTACAGATATATTTGCACATGTGCAAAACAGCGTAGGTATAATGGTGTCTCATTTTTTCCTTTATTTGACTACTCAGTGACATTAATTTTCTCTTCACATGATTTGCCCATATTTCTTTTGTGTATAAATTAGAAATTGGTTGAGGTTTTTTACATATTAGGCAAATTGGTCATTTTGCAACATTAGTATTAAGTATTGTTTCCCTGTCTCGCATTTGCCATGTTTATGGTGTTTCATACTGAACAAAAATTTGAATTTGAAATCAAATTGACCAATATTTGCCTTTCTGGCTTATAGGTCTTTTTTTTTTTTTTTTTTGCTTAAAAAGGCCTCTCTCATTTGGACTACATACCTATCTATATTCTACTACCTTCTCTCTTCATATTTTCTGGTTTTATTTTTTACATTCACATTATGACAGACTGATTCATATGACAGACTAATTTAAATCAGATCAAATAGCTAATATGAGTGCTTTCCTCTCACAGCTAATTTTCTAGTAGATCAAGTAAATAGTCAGTAATTAAATACTTAGATCTATGCTCTCACCACCACGTTTACTAGCCTCAGCGCACCAGCTCAAGGCAAGCTGCCAGCTCACTCTGAGATAAGTGTTTTCCTAGCTACACATAATCTAGGCTAGAAATAAAGTTAAGTGTTTTAGTATGAAAGGCTTTTCAACTAAAGCTCCTGGTGCGTTTAAAGCTTCATCTGAAAACAAGAGTAAAGAAAGCCTGTTAATGCCAGCAATTGATTTAATTAAATCAAACAGATGATGCTGTCAACAAGAACTACAGAATAAGAATTTGTGAAAAGAACTGTGTTGTCACCACCTCTGGGTATGGAAGACTGAGAAGCTCAAACAGAGAGAGGTAAGGCATCACTTTGATGTGAGAAGAGATTTGTGATATTCTGAGAGCTATCAGGGTGGGAATGGCACTGGCTGAGAAGACGAGCAATATATTTTAAAAAATGTTTGTGTGACCATTATATATGTAAAATTTGATAGAGACTAGCCAAAATCAGTTGCAGAGCAAAATCTACAAGTCAGCATTTCCCATGATCTAAAGCATTGTCAAGAGTGATGGTGGATACTGCATCTAACTCTGACACATGTAGATAATGAGTGCTGGAGATGGAATAACAAACGCAGGTAATCCTGACACTTTTCACCCAGCAATGGCAATTGATATTGATGACAATGTCAACAAAGCTGCAGTCTGAATTAAAATTACCCATCTGTCTGGTCTGAAGAGATGACTTACTGAACTAAGAGACAATATTTTCTTGGGAAAGTGAACTTTACAACTTATGAAAAGAAACATCCAAATTTCATGGCAAAACATAAAAATGTATCTCATTTCTCTGAGAAAGTTATTTTTTAAAGTAAATTAATGCCAACCAATGTGCAGAAAATAAAATGTATTAACTATCTGACTGTTGTTTTAGGGCATAAAAATCAGCATACAGAACTATTACAACCACAGAACAAGATAAACTAAATGAAAGAAACAAAATAAAACTATAATTAGAGTTTGTACTCACTGGAAACCTAACTACAGTAACATCTGTCTTTGTGGCCTCGACCAGGAAGTCCATCCAGAAGTCCACGAGTTCCTGTATGGCCACCGGCTGTTCTGTAGTCAATTTCACAAAATGTTTATATATCAAAATTGTCTCTACGATAGACTTGAGGTACCTAAACATTGAAAGTTACAAAACACACAAGACAAATTTAGAACCACCTGTTCCCATGTATTCCAGTCTTATTCTATAAGTGAAAATAAGGCATTACAATTATGCATTCAGATTCACCAAACATTATCCATTATTTCTTACATGTCATGGACTTTCACACATTATCTCACTTAAATATCACAGAAATGAATTAAAAGTACCTATCTGTCTGGTCTGAAGAGATCTCCTGACTTACTGAACTAAGAGACAATATTTTCTTGGGAAAGTGCACTTTACAACTTATGAAAAGAAACCTCCAAATTTCATGGCAAAACAGGCTGGTTTATACCCATTTTAAAGATGAGGAAATTGAGGCTTAGAGGGTTTAAGTAACTTGGTCTGCGTGATATATCTACTTAAAACAGGACTCTTAAAATAATGCCTATATCTTATTCAAGGAAGTGGTGAACACATTTATTTTAAAATATGCTTCCTTTAGAAAGTTTTTCTAAATAGACCCTTCATAAGTGATCATTATTTTACCTGAAGCAACTCAGGTTATATATTACACAAAAATCCGCAAATCTGATAAGACACCTGGTACTTCCAAGAAAAGAGTTAACAAAAATGACAAGCCAGGTAATTATGAGAGAATGGGTATGCAAGTTCACTGTAAGCTATAAACAAGAAAGCTAACATTAATTTCATGGAAATTTAAGGAACTGTCTCATGGTTATTACTACTGAATAAAACAATGTATGTTTTCTTGTCAATAGAAGCCATACTACTTAGTAGTAGTTACATACTACTAGCAGTAGTAGTAGAAACATACTACTAACAGTAAAAGTCTGTTCTCCAGGTGTGCACAGTGCTGAGGAGACAGAAGGTAAAAGGTATTATAGCACCATGCGATCAATATCAACAAAGCTAATACTAAACAGACATGACTAACAATATCTGAAAGAAGAAAATTTCATGAGATGAAATAATCACAGGTGTATGCAATGATATCCATGAACTTGCATCTGGAAGCGGGGAAGGGTTACAGGTCAGGGTGTGATTTCGAGCAGATGTGATTTATGCGTGTCCCCAGGTGGAGAAGGGCGTGGCAAGAGGCATTCTCAAGCGGCCTGGCCTATCTGGTGTGAACGGACAGCAGGTAACAAAAACTGAGGCTGGAATGACTATGGGCAAACCTTGTTTGCCAAGCCAAGGAGATGGAATTGTTCTCTTAGGCTGAGGCACCATATTGAACTATATTGATTTAAGGTTTTCAGTGGATGGGGAAGATCAGAAAGATCACAATGGGAGTGATGCTGGGGAGGATTTGCTGAAAATGAGAAAATCCCTTAGGAAGGTATGAGGACATAACAGGGTGGTCATCCCCTCAAATGTCTCCTCTGAGGAAAACAAGTCAGTGGCCTGGCCTCAGGGATGCTCTAAGCCTTTCTCAGTATCACTGTCAACCTTTAAAAGTCTTTATGGTTAATACATGTGATGCATAATAAAGTTAGCACTGTTTTCAAAAACAGTCCTAAATGCAGATGGAATTTTGTTTTCATCTTTCCAATCATCACATACATAATAATGAGACTTGGGTGCATGTCAAGAACAATTTGAAATTAGAAACACACACACACAGAGGGAGGGAGGGAGAGAGGGAGGGAGGGAGGGAGGGAGGGGGAGAGAGGGGGGAAGAGAGAGAGACAGAAGGGGGAGAGAGGGGGGGGGGGAGAGAACACCAAAATGTGTCAGAAAACCTTAAGTAAAAAGAATGGTAATTCCCAAACTGAGATTAGATCATAAAGGAAACAAAGGGCATGTATTTGGAGCAGAGGCCTGGGCGGCTGAGATGGAAACTGTAAACCTGCTGATTAGATTTGTAGGTGTAAAGTTTGAGGCTTCTGCATGATTTATGTGGGTAACACTGGGTTAGTGGGTTGGTCAATGTGAGAGAAAGGCTTAGTCAGTAGCCAGCAGACATCACATGTCCGAAATCATCAGACCCTATATCCAACACATTCTACTTATAGACATCACTTTTTTTCTCTATATTCTGCATTTTATTCTCTAAGCAAATAGAGAATTGCTTGTATGTTCAACAAATATAACAATTTGGAGAGAAGCGATAGGAGCTGTTTATGAAAAAAAATGTATAAACACATAACAGTTTATTACCATGCTGGTGTCTTCAGTTTAAAAAGCTTTTCAGATGCTTGAATGACTCTCAGGTGGTCATTGGCCAGAACACTGGCCCCCAGAAAAAATCCAACTTCCCAGTAGCTCTGGAGTTTTTCCAAGTTTCCCTTTTTACCAAGAAGGCTACTAAGCTTCACCCCTAGAAGATGGACAGGAAATAAAACATTACAAACACACAGCAGGTAGGCAGAGCTGACCTTTTATTAAAAAACAAAATGAAGCTTTCATTCTTCCTTTCAGATTAAAATAGCTTTGTTCTATCAGATTATGAAAGGGGTTTGAGTTCATTGTAAAAATGTCAGACTAACCATAAAGGTACACAGGAGAAAGTGAAACTTAACCATTAACTCAAAGGTAATAACTGCCACTGTCACTTTGATGTACACCATTCAAGAATTTGTATGTATGTTTGTATCTGCAAAAATTAAAAGGTGCTAATACCAAGTATCTTGTTGTATAAGATCCTTCATTCCCTTATTATATCACAGGTTCTTTAGTTACTTGAAGGGAAATATGCTAACATTCTGTCAGTCAGTTGAAGTACAAATGTGCACAGTATATCTCTTTTGTAAGGGTAAAATGTTACAATAACATTATATGCAAAAGGAATTATACACTACAGAGTTAAAAATACGTAAGCTAACAGAAAAACATTCATTTGATTAATGTAACAACACTTCAAATCAAGTAATCCAAATCCTCCAATTTTGTTCTTTTTTACAATGTTTTGGGCCTTTCTAGATTCTTTGCATTTCATTAAAATTTTCATCTCTACTCTGTCTTACATTATTTTTACATTTGTAATTATTTTGCTTAAGAAGAATATGTCCTTGCAGAATTGCTTAGTAACACTAACATCCGTAATTGTCAAGAAAATTATCAGATTTGGGAGTAAGATAAAAAAAAAAGAGGAGAGGCATAATTTCAATATTACATAGGGGTATATCCACTCAAGGAGTGTCTAGGAAAAGTGTGGTTAGTTCATCTCACTATTTAGTATTTATTAAAGATCTCAGACTTAAGAGACGTTTACTTGTTAACTTGTGGGTTTTTGTTCAATAGAGACGCAAATAATTCCTATCTAGTAAAACAGATAATCTCTAAGATTATGACCTCTTGAACATAAACCATTTTTAAAATCAAACTCAGAAATCTTATCTTAACATTTCTTTGTTAAATTACCTGTAAATACTCTACTTCTTAAATGCTCTTTGAACCTGACATATTCTCCTACTAGTTTTGGTATCAGCTGAGTTAACTAACATGTCTTACATGTGTCCATTTTATAGTTTCTGATTATAAATTTATTTTTTTTGAGAAAATTATACTTTAACAGAGCAAAATAATCTTTAAAAAACTTTATACTACTTTTTATTATATAATTCCACTTAAGCCATTTCAGGAAGAAGTCCACTCTTCACACTTTGTGATAAGTTCAAACAAAAATAGCTTTGTCACTTTAAAAATTTATAAGGTAAAAAAATTACACATGTATATGCAACAACATCCATGGTCTCCTTTCCGAACGTAATAAAAAATGAAATGAATACAAATGAAAGAAGAAAGTGTGTGAGAAAAATAAGAAGGGAAAAACATGTCTCTACCTACCTCAGTTGAAATGAGCATCTCTTTATTGTATATTTTGTGCAGAACAATGTACCCAGGACTGATCTATCATCAAACCATGTCAAACATATATATAACTTATTATTGATTTGAGAGAGAAAGAGAGAGGGAGAGAGAGAGAGAGAAACATCGATGATGAGAGAGAATCATTGATCAGTGCCTCCGGGATCAAGCCAACAACCCGGGCATATGTTTTGACCGGGAATTGAACCATGAATTCCTGGTGCATAAGTCAATGCTCAAAGCCTGAGCCACATCGGTTGGGCCATGTCAAACATTTCAGTAGGGGACCAAGAAAATGTTTAATAATAAAGGAAGTTTAATAATCCTATCTAATAAAAGAGTACTATGCAATTTGACCATTACTCCAACACACAAGATGGCCACCTCCATGTGGACACAAGATGGCCACCACAAAATGGCCAGCAGGGGAGGGCAGTTGAGAGAGACCAAGGCCTGCAAGGAAGGGCAGTTGGGGACAACCAGGCCTACAGGGGAAGACAGATAGGGATGACCAGGCCAGCAGAAGAGGGCAGTTAGAGATGACCAGGCTGGCAGGGGAGGTCAGTTAGGGGTGACTAGGCCAGGAGGGAAGCCGTTAGGTGTCGATCAGGCTGTCAGGGGAGTGGTTAGGGAGTGATCAGGCTGGCAGGCAGAAGCAGTTAGTGGCAATCAGGTAGGCAAGCAGGCGAGTGGTTGGGAGCTAGCAATACTGGATTGTGAGAAGGATCTAAATGGGCAGTTGAACATCCCTCAAAGGGTCCCAGACTGGAGAGGGTGCAGGCTGGGCTGAGGGACACCCCTCCCCCCATGCACAAATTTCATGCACTGGGCCTCTAGTAGTTTTAAATAAAATTTCATATTTATTCTTCCATGCCAGAAGTTCAGTCTGTGAGGGTGATATTTAGCTTTGGCCTTGGTATAAATCTGTGATTATGACACCAAGCCATTCAGTATTTGGACAAAATGCTGTCTTTATGGCAAATAGTATTTTAGCATATGGATATGTCACAAGTTATTTACCCAAATACAGCAGATGACATTTTATTACTACAAACATTCCTGTACACATAGTTTTGTGCACTTACTCGATTGTTTCTTTGTAATAAGGTTCTAACTCTTGGACTTGCTTCATGCAGATGCACTGATTTTAAGTTTTGATACATTTGCCAAGTTGTCCTTAGAAATGCTGCACCAATTTATATTTTCACTGGTGACACCTGACAATAATCTCTTGCCCGCACCTTTCCCAATTACGAATACTATCCTATCCTTTCATCTTAACCAATCTGATAGAGAAAGAAAATTGCATTTTTTTTTACCATTGAGATTGATTTTCTTTTCATGCTTGTATTTCTTTAGTGTATTCACTTTTATGTTCTTTCCATATGATGCATGAACCCTGTTTCTACATGAAGATATTAATCTTTTAGGTATGAAGTTATGAACATGGTTATTTTAAAAATATATTTTATTGATTTTTTATAGAGAGGAAGGGAGAGGAAGTGAGAATTAGAAACATTGATGAGAAACATTGATCAGCTGCCTCCTGCACACCTCCTACTGGGGATGTGCCTGCAACAAAGTACATGCCCTTGACCGGAATCGAACCTGGGACCCTTCAGTCCACAGGCCAAAGCTCCATTCACTGAGCCAAACCAGCTAGGGCTATGAATACAGCTTTAATTTTTATATTTAGAAGCTCCCCCTGTCAAGGAATACAGAAATAAATATCACATGCCCCTCGCCCCCATATTTAGAGACCATTTCCATAGAAACAAGTCCCAGAAGTAACATACTTAGTGCTAGGCTATAATATTTTTAAGCGTCTTGATCCCTAAGGCCAATAGCTAAAGCTGTACCTTTTAATACCTTTTTACCACTCCTTATAACTGGCTATTTTTCTTTAAAAAATTCTGGTTAAATTATACACAAGGAACACTATGTCACTACTGTTTCAAATATCAATTTTTTAATTCAATTGTCTGTTTAGGTAATTTAAATAGGCAATGCTCTAATTAGAAGTGGTTGGCTTCTAAGAATTGAAGATTTTTAAAAATAGTTTAGTTTTATGATAGATTTACAACTTGGAGGCCACTATTAGACCCAAGGCTGCTTTAATGGAGAAATGTAGGAAACAGAGCCTTTATTGAACACTCATTAGATGCTCAGCACTGTGCAAAGCATTTTGGAAACATAACTCATATAATCATACAATGAATTAGAGATTTTCTCTTCTTCAGTAAGGAAAAAGGAGCTTGGAGACATTTAACAACTCGTCTAAGGTCATACAGCTTCCATAAATAGTGGCAATTAAATTCTTACCATTTCAATTTTCCATTACGGAGAATTTCAAACACATATGGAAAGGGAAAAAATGTAACAATGAATGGCCATATTTTCAATTATTGCTAACATTTTGCTCCTGCTTCTTCTTCCTGAATATTTTTGTTGCAACATTTCAAATTAAATTACAGACATCATGACATTTCACCCTTAAGTGTTGCAGCATACACCTACAAAATTCTATTCAATTATTGCACCTAACAAAAATAATGATCCCTTAATATTATGCAGTGTCAAGTCCTAATTCAAATTCTTTAATTGTTTCCCAAATATCTCCTTTGGCTTTTTTTTTCCCAAACCAGAATCCAATCAAGAATCATTAATGGGATTTGTTTATTATGTTCCTAAATCTCAGTAACCAATCTATCCACACTTTTCCCCCATGACACTGAGTTTTTAAAGAGTCAAGGAGGACTATTCTGTAGAACGTCCTTACATTATGGATATGTCTGATGGTGCTTCATGGTGATGTCTGATTTATTTTCATGGACAATGTGATTTCTATGAACTGAATGTTAAATCTTAAATTCGGACTAAACATTTTTGGTGAGGCTATTTCACAGCAGATGTTGTTTGCTCCATATTCACCACAGCAGGAGGCCCGTGTGAAACCATCCCACTAAGGATGCCATTTGGATCACTGAAGGGGATGTACAGGTATGTTTGTTGCTTTGTGACTAACAAGCAATCTGTGAGCTTTGGTACTGTATAACTATGGCAAACAATTACTTTTTACAAATGAACATTTTCATTGGTCCGGACCAGAATCAGTTTTATCATGCTCTCTACTCTATTAACTAGCACTCTTTTGAAGAATACATTCTTCTGAACAAAATAGTATGTAGCATGCTTTAAGATGAGCTTTTTCTCATCAACTGGATGAACTATAGAATGTCTTTAAAAGAACAGAAAACACTTAATTTTCTCCTTATAATATCCAATTTTCTGAGAGGTTGGTCACAGATAATGAGTTGATTTGTGCTTGGTGAATTTTGTTTTGATTTCTTTTTCTTGATTATATTTATAGATTCACAGATTTTAATATTCAGTAATACATATTGTATTTTTATTACTCTTTGAAAATGAGATTCAAATAGTTCAAATTTGTCTCAATTCCAATCACATTGTTCTTTTATTACATCATCATTACTGATGGAGACTCAAATTTATAATTCTGACTCTCTCCCATAACATGTCTTAGAGTCAAAAAATTCCACCAAAAAACGGAGCCTATGTTTTCTATGTTAGTTTGCACTGGAACAATAAATATTAACCAGGGTGTTTTTCAAAACAGGTAAAATAAACTAAAAATTGATTTAAGTCCTGATGACAGGATTCTGCACCATAGTTGGAAACACTAAACAAGGAGATATAATAAAAATGTTTTTTCTGGAAGTCAGATGAGATAGAAAGCAAAAGTCTATCTACCAATGATTCTTTTTCTTTGTATAAAGTTGGCTCCCATTTACGAATTTCCATTTAAAATATCAAGCTATAATTACCAACTTTCCGGAGCTCAAAGGAAGATTCAAACTGGTGCCCAGCTGCCAGAAGGAGAACTGCGTAATTAATTCCTGACTGCAGTGTGGGCTCACTTTCAAATGCCTTTTTGAACCTATAAGAAAACAACAAATGCGCAGGTTTACTTTCTCAATCACGAAACTCTTGGTGTGCAATAGCTTCTGTTTGCATAACTCCAACGCCTGAATAAGTAAAAATATTCTACTGGCCTTCACCCAGAATCCAGTGTGCTATTAGGATTTAATGCTTAAGTGACCGCATATTCTCACTCTCGGCTCCATTGTATTCCACCACTTAACCTACCCTCACCATAGCAGTCCAGTCTTTGGAAAAGTATTCTCTTCAATAATTTCTCAGAAATGTGAGATAGTGTGAATGTGCGCATGTATACACAGTGGAAATTTTAAGATAAGAACTGTGCACATATTTTTAAAAGTTGTTTTATAAAAAGCCTTAAAAATACACAGAGCAATGAGGAGCATCATCTAGGTAATATACTAAAACAATTAGTTCCATAAGAGTGGTATAGAAATGAAATAAAGAACGTTAATTATGCTAAGAGGTTAAGAAAAACAGAGATTGTGCCTGTGAATACTCATTTTAAATCCAAGAGAATAAGAAGCTTTTTCTGAATATGCATGAAACGAAATATCAACCTTTGAAAAACACTTCAGCATTATAAAACACTTCAGGGGTTGCATATCCACTGTATTTTCAAGGTAACACTTCCATTCTAGGGTTGTTTTTTTCACCACATACATCATTCGACAAACAACAGTATTCAATATCTTTTCATTTGGGTGCACAGAGAAGAAGAAATGTAAAATAAATGCCCAAATGACTAATAGAAACTACCTAAGACAAACACAAAATGAAATCTTTATTTTAAAAGAATCAGAATGAGGACAGTGTAAGGATTAAATACCTAATGAATGGCTATTTGATGACTCAAGAAAAGGTTATATAGAAAAAAAACCTTATAATTTCAAGATAAAGGTATTCATATATATATATATAATATACATATACATACATACATATATATGTGTGTACGCACACACATACACACATGAAATGGCATATTAGCTTCAAACAGAATGGAAAGAAGGACATAATACAGAGCAGAAATCCATGAACTAGAAAGCAGATGTGCACCAAAGGTTATCAGCACTGCCAAAAGTCAGTTCTACAAGAAAATTAGTAAAATTAATAAATTCATAGGCAGCAGACTGAGAGAGAGGAGTGTGAGGAAAAGAGAGAAAAAATACAAATTGAAGGTCCTACTGGCATTTAAAAAGAAATAAAAGGATATTCAAAACAACTTTATGATAATAAATATGGCAATTAAAGTGAAATAAAAAATATTGAAAATCTCATATTAGTATAATACAAGGGGGGGGGGGAAATGGACACTCTAAATAGTTCTTATCTATTACAGAATTTATAACAACCTGAGATTTTGTCAACTATCTTCCCCAATAGAATGTAAGCCCCATGAGAGTAGGGAACTTGTCAGTAATATTGAGCACTAAATTTCCAGTGCCTGAATCATCAGACTGTCTAACACATTGCAGGTGATTACAAAATACTTGCTGAAGGAAGGAAGAATTCATCTATTTTTTACCTAGAACTGGGCTGAGACAAGTGATAAATACAGCAGTATGTAGAAGAAAAAGGTAATCTATTCACTTCTTTCAGTAGTCTAAATCCTGACCTTGATAAAAACCATACGATCAAAAAGCTACTACATCCTTAGGCCACATTAAATGAGTGAATTACATTTTAACATTTTTGGAATTCACCACTTTATAAAATATTGACATTGTATATAGCTTTACTTGATGCCTACTTAGGGTCCTTTAATTTATTGCTAGGGAGAGTTCAGTTTCATCTGAAGAAGTGGTATATGATCTTTTTTTTCAGGCAACTACTAAAAAGCTTGAAGCTCAATTATACCAAGCATGTTGATCCTTATCACTGGCATATTTGTATTCTCTAGTTTCTTGATGCTGATTTTTCATATATATTTTATCATTCCATTCCATTTCAAACTTGATTTAACATATAGCTGTTAAAATACTAAAACCATCCATTTAAGCTGAAGATGATGCATTTTGGGGTAAGTGTGCCACAGTATTAAATGGCAGCACAGCCCATGACTTAAAATGCTGTTCACGCCATGTTTCTGAATTATTGGTTTAGCTCTGTTACATATTGCTTTCCCTCTGGGATCTAGCTTAAGGGAGCAGCTTTCTCTGGGAATTAACCAAGGAAAAGTACACATAGCATAACCACAACAGGGCTCTTCAACTTCTGCTGATAATCAGTCAAGACACACACCAAAACCTGATGCCAGGGGGTGACAATATATACTCTTCCTACAAAGGGCAACAGTGTATCTTTAACAAAAAATACAATATAGCAGAGATGACATTTGAAAAACTGGGATTAACACCAAATAGTAAGAAGAAACAATAATTTTAGCTGGCTCGGATTACTAAGCATTTCCTAGGTATAAGGCATTATACCTGACCCACTAGGCTTAATACTTCTAATTCTGACAACTCTTTAAGATAGGGAGGATTTTCTCAAGTTTACTGATCAGGAAACTGAAGCATGGAAATATTAAGCCATGCAGTTAAGAAGTGGTCAGGCAGGAACATTACCTAGTTCTGCTGGATTCCAAGGCCTGATCCCTCTTCTCTGTATCACTTTGCTTACCCATTGGTATGTGTTAAAAATGATTTTTTAAGTCCTTTTTCATTACCCCCCCCCCTTTTTTTGTAAGAGTTGGGTGAAAAAGGATAGATAACAATCTATGACTATACCTCCATGACACCCATCAGCCAATCAGGAGTGATTATGCAAATTAACCCAACAAAGATGGTGGGTTAATTTGCATTTGCAGGCATGAAGTGGCCAGGTGGAGTGGGTCGCCTGCTATGAGGGGGAAGGTAGGGAGCGGGGTGGGGGGAGCTACAGGAGCAGCGCTCTGGCCAGAGTGGAGAAGACTGAAGGCTCTGGCCGGAGCTAAGATAGAAGGCAGTGGCCAGAGCGAAGGCCTGGGTCCCGGGTGCTGGAGGAAAACCAGTGCTGGCAGCCAGGGGAAGAAAGGTCTACTGCATGAATCTTCATGCAATGAGCCTCTAGTAAAAAATAAAGGTAAGAACTGTTTTCATATTAAAGATGAAGTTTGTACTCTATAACAGAAATAGATATTAATGAATTCTTGCAAAGAATGGTGTTTGTCATAAAATATATCTGATAGATCTTATTAGACTGAACACTAATATTTGCAAAAGATTGATGTGACAAGACTGCTGAATGTGCCCATAAAAATGCACCAGATAAAAAACTTTATGTCGTTGAAAATATCAAGGTTTTTAACTAGCAAGAGGATAAATGAACATGAACAGGTTAGTTAGTCCTTACATAAAGAAATATCTAAAAATGATTAATATTTTAAACCTGTCTATAAAGATAAATAAAATGCTTATATGTGAGTGAAGCTAAATGAAAGAAGACTTCATGAAAAAAACAAATCTTAAGGATGGAACCAGGCACTCACATCTTAAGAAAAGTCCAGTGGCTTTGAGTAACTGCATAACAGTATTTCCACTACTGTTATTTTTTTTCTATTTTAGTGCTAAATATTTGTAAAAAGAAGATAAGTAATTTGTATTCTTCGATTTATTATTAGATTAAAAAGATGAAAACTCCTTGTTAAGCTTTCAAAGCAATAGATTTTGTTCAAGGGTTGCCGCATAAGCTCTGCATCTGTCAGCTGATTGCAAGCTAGCTCTACGTACTTGAATATGGAGTTACGTCTTCATAAGAAAGCCTTAGTTCACTTTTGGTATCTGCATTGAGATGTTCCAGCAAAGTCAAGAATAAAGGAAATATTCTTGAACTGGTTATTTTTACCTAACGAAGATGTACTTGCTATCAAAGAAGAAACTAAGCTCAAGTCAAGTTCTTTCTATTTAGCTGTCATTTTCCCCTCTTTGTGATAAAACAGCTGTGGTTCCTTCGGAGAGACATACAAGTATTTAAACTGAATTTCAAGGATGCTTTACATCTCTAGGGATATTTCTGAAATTATCATTCTCATAACCCAGAGGTAAAGCAGTATAGCATTAGAGAAAGGCTTTTGCCAGATCACTTTGTTCATTCATCTGAAAATGGTGGGGCCCTCTTTTTAATTCAAACTATGTATCTGTATATATTCCTTACAATAGAAAAGTCAGAAAGAAAATAAAGAGCCCCAAATTCTATGTTCTTCCAGTCTTTTTATCATGTGCATATTTCCCTCCCCCCAAAAAGAGAATCATGCTCTTTATAATCTTTAAACTCTGATATATTAAAGATTTTTAAAACCATAATTTCCTTCTGGGTATATATCCAAAAGAACTGAAAGCAGAGAAGTCAAACAGATATTTTTGCACTGATGTTCAATAACAGCGTTATTCTCAATAGCTAAAATGTGGAAACAACCCAAATGTCCATCAACAGATGAATAGATAAACAATGTGAAGTATACATACAATTATTTAGCCTTAAAGAGGAAATTCTGATCCATGTTACAGCATGGATGAAATCAGAGAACATCATAGTAACTAAATAAGCCAGTCACATACCCAAAAGACCAATACCGTGAGATTCCACTTATATTACTAGAGTAGGCAAATTCATAATAACTGAAAATAGGATGGCAGTAGCCAGGAGTTGGGGTAAGGGGAGAATAGGAAATTGTTGAACATCTATAGAGTCTGAGTTATGCAATAAGAGGAAAGTTTTATATGGGAAGTGATGATGGTAACAGAGCAATCCAAATGTATTTAACAGCACTGAATTAATTGCATGATTAAACATGGCTAAAATTGTAAGTTTTATGCCATGTATACAGGGTAAAGGTGAAAGCAAGTTTACAGTTGTTCATATGGAAAATAATACAATAATTACTAAATAATAATAATACAAGGATAAACTCTGTTTCATATACTCACAACTATAAACCTACTTTTGCCCCACCCTGTTCTTTTATCACCAAACCCCTCCAAATATAAATGAATGACATTCCATCACATGGGGATGTTATCCTTCATTTGGACTTTTAATTTTTTGTTATAATAAAATTTTTTTGTTATAATAAAATTCACTGTAGTGAACATTGTTGCATACCTATCTTTGTTTCTATATGTGTTATTTTTTTAGGATGGTTTCCAAAGGACATTAAGTGGACTAAAGAACCTGAATTATTTCCAAGTGCTTGATGCACAATGCCACATTGCTTTAGAGAAAGATTTTACCAATTAATATTCCCAAGAGAAGTGTAGGAGAGACACTTTTCCATTGCACCCATGCCAAAATAAAGTATTCTCTTTTCATCTTCGCCAACTGATCACAACAAGAAAGCATAGCTCAGACTTTTAATGTACACTTGACTGTTCCTGAGAATGAAGAGTTTTTGTATGTTTATGATCAATCTAAACTTATCCTTACAATAACTGCTAATTTTCTCAACTTAAAATGCAAAACCCATATTTTAAGAAGACCGAGGAGATGGATGGAGACATTTCTGGGAATGCTCTGAAGAGGAGATAGAGGTGGGGCCAGGGGCTTAAATTTAACTAAAGCTTTAAGGATATGAAGAATAGTAAAGATTTAGGAGGAAGGAAGTAACAACAAAAATATGGAAAAAAATTAACTTTTAAGAAAAAGAAATAGTCATATTATCAATTATGGTTAACTATTCAATAAAATGAATAGTAGAATCTCCAGGGATAACGAACATAGTATTGTGAAAAGCTCCCCAACTGATATGACGTTCAGCCAGGCTTCCACATTCTTCCATAGTCTCTTTTTCAGTACAATGCTGGAAAACTTCTAGTTCTCTCACTCATCCCTCTGACAACGTTACATAAAGCAAGCCTTTTCTGCTCTCGTTAGGCACTTAATACTTGTTAGCCACAATTAGGAAACCTCCACAGTGACATCCATCTAATCATAGGGTAATATGCAAATTGGTCAGGATGCTGTCATGTAACAACCAATCAGCAGGATGCGTGTGCAGCAGGAGTGGGTAGGCAGGGACATAAGGCTCGTGTCCCCACTCCTGGCAATGGGCCCGGGACATGAGGCTCACGACCCTGCCCCCTGCACCAGCCCAGGAACATGAGGCTCGAATCTCCAACCCTGGCAATGAACCCCGAGATGTGAAGCTCATGTCCCCACCCTCTGAACCAGCCCTGGGACTTGAGGTTCATGTCCCCACCCCTGGCAAAGGGAAAATAGCAATATTAAAATATTTCCTCTAATCAATTCCCTTTTAATTTGCATGGATTTCATGCACCAGGCCACTAGTATTAAGTATTATCATTCTTGCATTTCAACTTGATCATGCCATAACAGAGATTCAAGCAATCTATTATTCGCTTAATGCAGCATTAAATCAAGGTCAAAGTATCAATATACCAGGGTGCTTGTTTACAAAGCAACCATGGGCACACTGTGTGTTTTACCCAACTCTCCAGGTCATTCTTTAGGAGCCATCTACACCTGCACACCAATGAGCTGGGAGTCATGCTGAGTTATTAAGAACTCTTCAGGCTTTGTGTTCTAAAAATAAAAATCATCCCAAAATGGGAAATTCACCTCATAGACATAATAAAAACTAAATAAAAATGATGTCAATGGAAAAAGGGTGAGATAAAACTCTGCGGGGTGGGTACAAAGGGCAGTGGAAATAGAGATAACATAGAGAAAGATATCTTAAAGCCAATGAAAAGAATAAAGGACTAATCTGGCAAATGGAAACTAGACATAGATCTTTATTTGTAGGTTGACTGGTTTGTTACGTAACTCTTCCAAAGTAAAGCCACCCCATCAATAATAGAAAAACTGAAGTGTTATTGGCACACACTACTGTTTGAACAGCACTGTCACTGATGTAAAAGAAAATTAGTTGATAAGGCAATGCTGTCTGTTCTGTCTCAAATTACTATGGAAAAATGAACACATTAATGCTAAAACAAAACCTTAATGCTTTTAATTTCCTGCCTTTAGATCTATTTTTGGCATTACAATAGGAGAGACATGGTTATGCTAATACAATATGGACACCTATTTTGCTTTCAAACTTCTGAAAATGACTTTGAATCTCCCCTTCAGAATGAGAATATCATCATCTCTAAAACCAAATATGATTCCAATCTCTGCCTATCCCTCATGACCCCATGATAGCCCTGGCATATAAAATTCAAACAAAGCCTATATAAAAAGTATACAGAGACTCTATAAGTTTTCCATCACCTACAATATTTAGCTATATCCAGAAAAAGAAAGAAGACTCTTAGAAATGTTTTAGGAAAAGAGAATTTAAATCTCATTAATGTCCATTTTGAACAGGGTTAAATATCTCTCTATATAAAAGCCTAAGAGACAGTTACAGCGGAATAATTGGAATGACCCAAATGATTGGAACAGACCAGAATGACCAGAACAACCAGTTGCTATCACGCACACTGAGCAGGCAGGCAGGTGAGCAATTAGCAGTGAGCAAGCAGGCAGGCAGACAAGTGCTTAGGGGCAAACAGTCCTGGACTGTGAGAGCGCACAGGCCAGGCTGAGGGATCCCCCAGCCATGCACAAATGTCATGCGCCAGGCCTCTAGTAACAATATATAAAGAAATGCAAAACATTTTCACATATTATATCCTAAGGATATAACACTAAATGCCTACTATTCTAGGACTTTAACATATATTGCTTTATTTAATCCTCATAACAGAGCATTCATTCCTAAAGTGATCATCTAAACAAGTTGTAATAATCTTGCCCGTGATCTGTGTAGTATTGGGCTGATGATGAAATACTAGAAGCATAAAGAAATGTAAAAACAGCCTGGTGCAGGTTCCTTTTCCCTATTTCTTAATTTTATTTTTCAATTACAATTTATATTCAATATCATTTTATATTAGTTTTAAGTGTATAATATATAGTGGTTAGACAATAATATACTTTACAAAGTGTTCCCCCTGATATTTCCACTATGGTGTAGGTTTTTATGAATGTGTTTCCTCAGTCCTAAGACAAAAATACAGAAAAAGGTGTCTTCCTCACATCTCCAGAACTTGCTATAGCTAAATTGGGTTTATGCCTGAAATGGCTGTAGGGACCTACAGCACTAATGATGGAAAAGAGCTGGCTTACCTTTTTAAGCTGCCAATTCAACCTATGCCAGACCAAGCCCTATTTCTGAACTTCATGTTTTGAAAGATACATTTCCTTTTTATTTAAATTCATTGGAGTAAGGTATTTTGCTACTTATAGGATGCTAAGAACATTCTAACTCATCTAGGTAGGCATTATTCTTATTTTTTAAATTAAAAAAACCCACAAACAATTTCTGCCTTGGCCAGTGTGGCCCAGTTGGTTGAGCATTGTCCCATCTACCAAAAGGTCTCCAGTTTGTTTCCTAGTCATGGCACGTGCCCAGGTTTCGGGCTCGATTCAATGTTCCTCTCTCACATAGATGTTTCTCCCTTCCTCTTTATCAAAAACCAATAAAAACAACACACACACACACACACACACACACACACACACACATTTATCAGAATTTCCTAATGGTTAAGCACTTTGCTTTAGATTATACTGAGTCTATTTTTATCTCGTGTAAGTTTCCCAAAACTCCATGCCTCTTCAACAAAATGGTATAGGTATTCCTGGAAATGCCTGTTCTCAAAATGTAATAAAAACAACACTGGATCTGGAAAGAAAAACAAACCACACCTAGATTTTAAATAAAAAAATATATAAGTTTTTCTCATTGATTTCAGAGAGGAAGGGAGAGGGATAGAAACATCAATGATAAGAAAGAATTATTGATCAGTTGCCTCCTGCAACCCCCTACTGGGGATTGAGCCTGAAACTCAGGCATGTGCCCTGACTAGAAATGGAATGACATTCAATCACTGAGTCACATAGGCTGGGCTAGATTTGAAATATTATTAGTCACAGGACATCAAGAAATTCACTTAAGTTCTTTGCATTTCAATTGCCTCAGATGTAAAATGGGAAGAAAAATGTCTGCTTTGCCTAAGCCTTCAATATAACAAAATGTTCTGAGTGAGTCCCGCTGCATGGAAACTCAGCATAACTATTTCATAGTTATTTCATTTTTAGATTAGGTTAAAAAAATTGTGGACATAATCTTGGCAGTGAACTCTCCATGACCTTCCAAATCATGGTCTGTAATATTTCCTTGGATCATTCGGTTAAGTCTGCCACTTCAGAAACTGTGGCCTTTTTTTAGGGTGTAAATGTAGGCTTTTGGATCACTATATTTCATACTTCAAAAGTTGGATATCGTCCCAGGTTCACTCTCTCCTCTTGCTCTTTATTCCATACCAGCCCCCAATATCCTCCAATAAGACTTATGACAGGCACCACTGCTTCCTCTAGCTTATATATTTAACTTAATAGTGAACAGCTATGATAAAAAAAAGCTACAATCTTTTAGTAACTGCAAGCTATCCTCAGTTTCTCCAGAGATCAAAAAGGTATTTTTCAGACATTAACTTGGATTATAGAAATTTAAAAAGATAAAATGGCATTATTTTAGACATCCACAAGAGAGCTTCGGTGAACAAAATTAACTAAGAAAGTGATAATTAGAGCACTATTTTTTATACTTACTAGTATATCAGCAGGATGTGTTCATTCAAACCATTCACCTCCATCCATGCAAAATTTAGAAAATCTAAACCATAAACTTCTATCCTATTTTCTATTTTTGCACAACTCAATCCTCTCTTCCAGATGAGACTCAACAATGAAAGTTTGCTCCAACTTATTACAATTCTGCAAACTTTAAATATCTAAACTATAAACATTTTTCTAATTTTCTATTTTTGCATTCTGAACTCCAGATCTGCATTAGAGGGTCACCTAGAAGTAAAAGGGTGCCTTGGCACAGTAGTTGTACCAAATACAATGCTCAGCATGTAAGACTTTCTTCCTCTAACGTAGGAGAGGGACACTGGACTCTGTAATGATGTTAGAAAGGGGAACTGCCAGAAAGACCCTATGAGCCATTGTGATCACAACTGCTTGGGACTGTTTTTCTACTTCGTTGAAGATCCTTAAACTTTCTGTGGTCAGTAGATTGCTGTCTGTTCAAGCCAACAGAAAATCAGTCAGGCCATGGAGAGCGTCAGCGGGAAGAGCCTGCCATGACATCCCACTCCTTATCCCAGCATCAGTATCTGACAAGTGAAAACCCAGAGGCTCAAAAAAGGTCAGTTGAAACATCCCTTTGGGACCCATGACTCAGGAAATGTGGTATCCAGGGTAAGTATGGCCAGGAAACCTAATAACCTCAGTGATACCCTTTGTGTCAGCACATGACAAGGCGCTTTTACTTCTCAGCTCTAAAAGAAATGGAGCTGGGGCCAATGCCAACACACCAACACGAATGAGTGGGTTTGCAGTGTTGTGTGAGTTGGATCAAAACACTAAGAAACACCGAAGTAGCTTTACAGTGAGAGGGCATGGAAAAAAACACCCATGCTAAAATGGAAGGAAACCTTCTTAGCAACCATTAGGGCAAAGGATATAATGACAATAGTGGCAGGTTGTAGATAAGTAATCTACAGTAAAAGTGACATTCTTATGTTACTTAATAATAATCAGTGAGTGACACACACAAGATCAATATAAGATGAACTCCTAAGGACCCTCCCATTAGAAGGCTTTGAGCGCTAACAGTCTTCCCTGTTCTTCCTAGAAAATTCGTGGATACCTAAAATGAAACAGAAAGCTGACATCTTTAATTTGACCTGAAAACCTTGAACACAGAGCTCCTTTGAGAGACTGTTAATGTTCCTAAGCTAAATGGGAACCATAAAAAAGGAGCCAGCATCTGGAAATATAGAAAGCTAAAACAAAAGTACAACCAGAAAAAAATTGTTCCTTACCCTAAACTTTATGTGACCTTGAAAGCTCTCTGTAGTATAAATTGTTTGGTTTTCAAATGGAGAAACACTTCTATTTTATTCCTGTGCACAATGCTCACTAACATCATAAGAGATGTTTTCCAGTTAAATTCACTGACCATGAAGATCAGGCCTTTAGAGATTACCTCTGCATTTCATTATCACTACCATATCAAAGCATTTATATTGGCACAGAGCTGCAAATATAAGGTTCTAATCCTCCTACAATTAAGAATTTTCTTGGAGGAACACCAAGCTGGCGGCATAGGTAAACACCTATTGTTCTGCCCCAAGCAACGATTTAAGAACTACAACATAACAGCAGAACAGACAGCACCCAGAATCGCTAGAAAGCTGGCTGAATGAAAACTCCACAAATAAGAGTAAAGGTGGGACACTGAGACTCAGGAGCGGTGGGAGCGCAGCCTTTCAGACGGAAACAGGTTAGGAGCCGTCCTGGTTGCGTGCGCGGGCTGGGGCTGGGGCTGGAGCAGCAACCCCGGCCGGATTTCGACAGCGGGGAGGGCGGAGACGTCCCACTGCACAGCTTCCCCAGTGCCAGGCGAGGTCCGAGGTCCAGGGGACCCACCCTGGAAGCGGGGCGCGGCAGAGGCTCCTAGTCTGCGAGAAACCTGGAACTTGCCCCCTGGAAACTTGTCTCCTGGTTCCGGAAACCATCTATTTTACAACCCTGGGCTAGAGTTTTGGTGTGCAGGCACATTTGGGGAAAGGCAGAGTTGTCTGGCAAGGGGAAGAGACTAGCGGCTTTCTCTTGGAGGTGCCTGCGGCCATCCCCATCCAACAGAGACCCACGTGCACGAGAGCACCGCATAGGACGCAGCTGACACTGAGGCTGCCTGTACAGCTCAGAGACTCCGCCCATCCAACCTGAACACAGTCTCCCTTCACAGCCAATTGGCCTGGAGGTCAAACCCTCCTAGGGCTAACAACAACAAGCTGGGTTTAAATTAAAAAATACTGAATACAACCCATAAAGGACTGCAGTAAGAGTACCCACCTCAGGTAACTGGGGAGGCTAAGCCACTGTCCCTTTGAGGATATCTACCACATAAAGCAGCCACCATGCAGAGATATGGAAAGAAATCAGGTGTGGAAGAAATGGAGGAGAAAAGACGACAAGACATAGAGTTCAAAACCACGGTTATAAGGCTTTTCAAGAGGCTCCTACAAAAGGCCGATCAACTTAATGAGAATTACCAGGAAATAAACAAGACCAACCAGGAAATGAATGAGAATTACAAGGAAATGAATGAGAACCTCAAGGAAATGAATGAGACCCTCAAGGAAATGAACAAGACCTCTGAGGATACGAACCAGACCCTCACGGATAAAAAAAAGGACCAACTAGAAATCAAGCATACACAGACTGAAATAAAAAATATTATACAAGTCCTAAAAGCAGTCCAGAGGGCCACAAGAACCAAGTCAAAGATTTGAAATACAAAGAAGCAAAATCCACTCGGCTGGAAAAGCAAGAAACAAAAAGAATTCAGATAATTGAAGATAGTGTAAGGGGCCTCTGGGACAACCTTAAGCATGCCAACATCCGAATTATTGGGGTCCCAGAAAAAGAGAGAGAGCAAGTTAATGAAAACCTACTTGAAGAAATAGTGACTGAAAACTTCCCCCACCTGGTGAAAGAAACTGACTTAAAAGCCCAAGAAGTACACAGAACCCCAAAATACAGGAATCTAAAGAGGACCACACCAAGACATATCATAATTAAAATGCCAAGAGCAAAAGATAAAGAGAGAATATTAAAAGCAGCAAGAGAAAAACCATTGGTTACCTACAAGGGAGCACCCATACCATTGTCAGCGGATTTCTCAACAGAAATGATGCAGGCCAGACGCGAGTGGCAAGAAATATTCAAAATAATGAATGGCAAGAATCTACAACCAAGATTAATCTATCCAGCAAAGCTATCATTCAGAATTGAAGATCAGATAAAGTGCTTCGCAGATAAGAAAAAGCTAAAGGAGTTCATCACCACCAAACCAGTATTATATGAAATGCTGAAAGGTATTCTTTAAGAAGAGGAAGAAGAAAAAGGTAAAAATATAAATTATGAACAACAAATACCCATCTATCAACAAATGAACATAAAAATCAAGTGAATTGATAGGCTGATGAACAAGATAAACTGGTGAATATAACAGAAACATGGACATAGAGAGGGAATGGACTGACAATTCTTGGGGAGAAAAGGGTTGTGGGAAGTACAGCAAGAGATTGGACAAAAATCTTGCAACAATGGGAGAGGACATTGGGGAGGGGGAGGTGAGGGTGGAGGGTGGAATAGGTACACAGGGTGGAGGGGAGATATAGGGGGATAAAAAAGGGGAAACAATGTAATTAATAAACTGAACAATAAAGAAAAAAAAAGAATTTTCTTAAAGTGTAAATCTTTTGGACTGCATTGTAACATTCCTCCTTTGTAAGAAAAAAATTCGTTAAGAGAAAATGTAAAACTCTCTGGATTGTAGACAAATGTAAATGTCCAAACCTAAGCTTTCCACAAAAAATTAAGAAAATCCTGTCCCTAAATTGTCCTCTGATTATAATCCATTATCCTAATTTCAGCTCCCCATTAAACTGCTGAAATGATAAAACACTTTAAAAGTTAAGCTTTCTGTTTCATAACTTTAAAAATTTTATGGCTGTAATGGAGGAACTCCTGAAGTATGTCAACCTCCTTTAATATACTCTTTAATTAGGGGATATTTTAGGAATGCTTTAGGAATACTAAGAAGTACAAAAGAATAATGTAAGAAACACCCTCACATACCCATCACTCAGCCTAAGAAGTAAAATGTCTTAAATATTCTTGCAGCTGCATGTAAATCACTTCATGATCCTTCTTTACTCCTTCCATACTGGTAACTAATCTACTGAACTGGGAATTTATCATGTGAATTCATGCATATATACTTTTCTTAGATGTGTATGATTATTTTTAAAGTTTCTATAAATGATACTGTGCTTCATACACATATGTGTGTGTGTGTGTGTGTGTGTGTGTGTGTATACACACACACATATATATGTATATATATTTTATAATGCCACTTTTATGGAGTGAAACTTGAAGACTTCCCCTAGAATATATAACTATGAATAGATTGCTAGATCTAGGGTAGGCTACCTGTCAATTTCCTTGATAACAACAAAATCTTTTAGGGCTAATAAAAATTTCTATCACAACCAGGAAGGGATTAGGACTCTCACTTCTCTAACATCTTTGTCAACAATTGGCATCCTCAGGCTTAAAAACTTATGTTATATAAACAGTATAAAATGGTATATTGCTGTTTAAGCTTGCAGGTAAAGCATATTTTTATATGTTTTTAAAATGTTTATTGGCCATTTGTAATATTTTTATTAAATATTTTAGGAATTATTCATATATACACTGAGTAGCCTGATTATTATGATCTCTGAACACATAATAATGTGGCCACTCAGTGTATATCCTATATTAGGGTTCAGGAAACAGCAGCTCAAGAGCCACATGTGGCTCTTTGGCCCCTTGAGTGTGATTCTTGCACAAAATACCACGGCCTGGGTGAGTCTATTTTGTAGAAGTGGCATTAGAAGAAGTTAAGTTTAAAAAATTTGGCTCTCAAAAGAAATTTCAATCGTTGTACTGTTGATATTTGGCTCTGTTGACTAATAAGTTTGCTGACCGCTGTCCTATATAATAAAAGGCTAATATGCAAATTGTCCCCTTGACCAGGAGTTTCACCAGCAGGCATGCCAGCCAACTGCCCATGTCCCCACCCTCTGGCCAGGCTGGCCGGATCCCACCCAGGCACAAATTCATGCACCAGGCCTCTAATACACACACACACACACACACACACACACACACACACACTCTGAGTGGCCAGATTATTATGCGTTCAGAGATCATAATAATCTGAACACTCAGTGTATAGATACTCTATTGGTAACATGCATTGCTCCCTATCCAACAAAATTTACTTTGTTGATATTTCTATTTTTATTCAGATATTTACCATTTCCAGTGCTCTACCTACATATCCAACTTCCCATCTGGTATCACTTCTCTTCAATCAAATGATTTTCTTTTAAACATTTCTTGTAGTAAAGGTCTGCTGGCAACAAATTATCTCAGTGGTGTTTTTTAATTTAGAAAAGTCTTTATTTCACCTCATTTTTTAAAGCATTATCACTGGATATAGAATTCTTGGTTGACTTTTTTTTCTTTAAGCACTTTAAAGATGCTATTCCATTGTCTTTTGTTTTCCTTCTGATGAGTAATCAGGAGGTACTTTCCCCTGTATACAATGTATCTTTTTACCTAAGTTGTACTTATATTTTCTTTGATTTTTCTCAGCAATTCTACTATGATGTGATGAGGGATGCTTTTCCTTGCATTTATGCTGCTTGGATTTTGCCCAGCTTCCTAGATCTGTAGGCTGCTTTGTTGTTTGTTTTGTCAGATTTGGATAATATTTGGCCATTAATTTTTCAAGAAAATTTTCTATTATATTACTTCTCTCTTCAGACTCCAATCCACAGTATATTACATTGCTCAATGGTATTCCACAGGGCACTGATACTTGATTTCTTTCTCAACTGTTTTCTTTCCTCTGCTTGAATCTGAATGCTTTCTAATAATTTATTTTCTCAGGTTTATTTATCCTCTTATATTGTATCCTATCTGCTATTGATCCCATCTGATGAAATTTTGACTTTAGTTTCTAAAATTTCCATTTGGTTCTTTTCTAGTTTACATATATCTCTGATAATTCTTCATATTTTCACCCAGAATATCCATATTTTCCAGTAATCTTTATAATTACATCTATCTGGTAGAGAAAGTCTCTCCATGTAGTTCTCCAAAATTGCTTTGCCTATTTTTAGTCCTTTATTTTTCAAATATTTTTTAGAATAAATTTGTCAAATTACATAAAAAAACCTGCTGAGGATAATTTACATCTTTAAAGTATCAAATTTTCTCATACACAAACATGGTATATTTTCCCACTCATTCAGCTCTTCTTTCCTATCTTTAATAAACTTTTATAAATTTTCCAAAATTATGTTTGTTATTATCCTATCTAATAAAAGAGTAATATGCAAACTGACTGTCACTTTAAGACACAAGATGGCTACCCCCATGTGGACATAAGATGGCTGCCCCAACATGGCCACTATGAGATGGCCAGCAGGGGAGGGCAGTTGTGGGCAGTTAGGGGCGACCAGGCTGGCACGGCAGGGCAGCTGGGGAGGGATCAGGCCTGCAGGTGAGAGCAGTTAGGTGTGACCAGGCTAGCAGGGGAGGACAGTTAGGGGCAATCAGGCTGGCCAGGGAGCAGTTAGGTGTCAATCAGGCTGGCAGAGAATGGTTCGGGGGTAATCAGGCTGGCAGGCAGAAGTGGTTGGCAGGCTGGCAGGTGAGCAGTTGGGAGCCAGCAGTCTTGGATTGTGAGAGGGGTGTCCAACTGCCTGAAACAGGAGTCATCCGTCAAGGGGTCCTCAACCTTTTGGAGAGGGTGCAGGCTGGGCTAAGGGACACCGCCCCCCACCTTGCATGAATTAAATATTTTTTCATTTAATGTGCCCCAATTTACTTTGCCATATTAAATGAATTGCATCAAACTTGTTTACTAAAGCTATAAATTCTAAGATTTATTTCATAACACATAATCTAAATAATAATAGTAATTTAACTCTTCAATTTGCAAACAATTTTTTTATGTCAGACATTTGTCATTCATCCTCAGTACTCACCAAAAAGCCCCATTGTCTCTACTTTCAGTGTCCATGAAATTAGAGTCCAAAAATATGTCTTTGTAGATTCGACCAACTAGGCAATACATATCTGAAGCTACTTGCCCTTCACTTTGCACCAGGGGAATCATAATATCAAGAGCTTTTGCTCTATCTCCAGGGAGATTTCTCCTAAGGTAGGGAGAGAAAAAACATCCTTGTTTCAATACAGATTAGGTTAATTATCTTATTAAAATATTTTTATTGATTCCAGAGAGGAAGGGAGAGGGAGAGATAGAAACATTGGTGATGAGAGAGAATCACTGATCAGCTGCCTCTTGCATGCCTCACACTGGGGATTGAGCCCACAACGCAGGCATGTGCCCTTGACCAGAATAGAACCTGGGACCCTTCAGTCTGCAGGCCAACACTCTATCCACTGAGTCAAACCAGGTAAGGCAATTATATTTTTAAAATTCTAATATATTGATTCACACTAGGCATAATAAAAACAATTAGACTTTGAGAGTCCCCTGTAAGCCTCTTCCCAACCATTTTTGTTTTTTAATACTACTGCTTGTCTCCTGGGTCTAACAAGGATCTCTCTTGAATTGCTTTTCTGATAACGGTGATGGTTTGTTCATACCTATCTATAGTCCTTCCAATTTCCCTGCAGTCTATATGCAAGTTCAAGGTGGAGAAGTGAGATAAGGAATGCAGTTTGTGGCCCCAAATGGGGCAGAGTCAACTAATCCAAACAGGGACAAAACCCTGACTTTAGGTTTTAGTGGATTTTGCTCCAAAACACTGAGCAAAGTAATTCACAGACAATACCAACAAACCAACTTAACCCAAGGATTGCCGGATTTCTATGTGTGACCAATCATTTAAAAAGCTGTTTTGTGTAGCTTGTTCTAAAATAGCAAGTATGTATGATGTATGCTATGATGGGGACAGAAGGGGGAGAGGCAGGACTAGGAGCAGAGTATTAATCCTGGACCTAGAAGATTCATGGACAGATGACCTATGATTATAATTAGGTGTGTCTACAGCAGTCCTAGTGAAAATATTATCTGGTTCAGAATATGTTCACCTAGATATAACTACCCTTAAACATATTAAGATCAATTTTTAAAAAAAATATTGATTACAGAGAAGAAGAGAGAAGGAGAGAGACAGAAACATCAATGATGAGAAAGAATCATTGATCAGCTGCTGCCTGCATGCCTTACATTGGGGGTCAAGCTTGCAACCTGGGCAGGCGCCCTGACCAGAATTCAAACTATGACCTTCTGATTCATATGTCGCCACTCAACCACTGACTGAGTCATGCCAGCCGGGCCTAGTTTAGTCAATTTTTGCATGAATAACCACTTGGTATTGAGTATATTTGCTTAAAGATAATATGATATCCATGTAATTTAAAAAATTCTAAAACCTGTCAATACCAGATACAAACTTATAAGGATTTTATTATAAAAAGATTGCGAATATTTTACTAACAAAAAATCATAAAATAATCAAAATGCATGCTTCCTATATTTTACATGGTTCAAGTGGAAATATTAATATTGCATTCTAATAGGGAGTGGCTGCAAGGCTAAAGCAAAAACATATACCCTATAAAGAATATACAGGTTAAAAAATAATATATTAGCACATTGTGAGCAGGAACTTTTTCTTCTTACCTATTCAGTGCAAATGCATAATGAAACTTCACATGATGATGGGAGGCCAAATCAAAGGTTGGCAGCTTTTCTAAAGTCTCTACCAGCTTCACAATAGAATCATATTCCTTTAAATGAGAAGAACGGCAAAGAATTAAACCAGTAGGAGAAAGTTCTGATAATGATATGCTTTTTGACAACCAGCTATCTTAATCTGAGTAGGGAAATAAAAAAAGAACTAAAATCCAAGGAATACATTGAAAAAGCTACAAACAAGAAGAAGGGTTTCAATTATATAGACTAAAACATTAGAAATACAGTTACCACATATAACCAACAAAACAAAAACCATCTAGCATGATAATGTTATTCTGACTTAATAAGGTTGTACTTCTCCATGGAGCCCAGATTCCTGGCATGCAGTGTCCTATCAATTATTTTCAGGGAAATAATTTCCAAAATATCAAGAACATGGAGCAACTGAATGAACTTCTGTTATCAACAAAACAACTTCATTTCAACATGAATAAGCTACTCTAGTCATAGGATCCTAAGTGCTACACTTCTCCACATGGATTAATCTCTGCTGTTCTTAACTCAGGTGTAAAAGGCTGAAAATAAGAAACCAGAACTCACTTAAATTTTACTATAAAAATCTAATCGCAAATCCCCAACTCAAAGTAAGTTTGATTCTACTTATCATATTTTACAATTTCAAGACATGTCAATAAAATAGTATGGAATGTGGGTGTGTTTTATATTATATATTTTAAAAGTTCTTTTTACAGGGATGTAAAAGTACAGCATAGGGAACATAGTGAACAATAATGTGATAACTATGTAGGGTGATCACATGGTAAGTTATAAAAATGTCTGATCATTATGTTGTATAGCTAAAACATATTGTATGTCAACAGTAATTAAAAATTAAAAATATTTTAGTTATTTTTATAATTAATCAATTGCATATTTCTTCCTTCTGGTTATCAATTTTAAGGAGCACAATTTTAATGGAGATATGTCCACAAAACTCTCAAAATTTTGGCTATTTACCAAAACAAAGCTTTCACTTATAACTGGCAGGTAAACCTGAGGCTAACATAATAGAACAGATTTCCGTGAATCAACTATTCTTGCAAATTTTTCTTTAAGTCCCTCTGGAGGAAAAAGAACTTTATAATACAAGTCTTTCACAATCACTAGCTGTTACTCATATGAATCTATCTCATTCATCATAAAACCCTGGGACAGAAAGCATACAAGAGTCAATAAAAATTACATATACTCACATGAATGATCTAGTTAACTAAAATTTGATGTTAATACTTCCATATATTTCCAATATACAATATGAAAAAGATTTTAAGCACATTCTTACCTGTATATCTCTGTAGGAAAGTAACAGATTTATGACAATATCTGCTGTCAAGACTTCAATATTATCTAATCGCTGCCGAATTCTTGCCAATTCAGCTGCTAGTTCTTTACCAGTGTATAAATTACGAGCTTTCCTGATATCATTGAGTATAGATTCCCGGAAATACTGGCTGATGGGAAAACACATTTCAGAGTTAATACTAGAAATAATTTCAATGAAAAGTAATAATTTTATATGAACAAGAATGGTATTTGCATCATTGGTAGCTTTCAATTCATTAGGATGCAGAGAATGAACACCTCAAATAAGTAGCATTACTAAGAAATTTAGAAGTCCTATATTTCTCTTGACACTATGCCTTGCTTTAGGAAGAATTAAGGTAGATATTCTATGTTAATGAATTTCCCATGAACCTGTAATGAACCATTTAAAATGCCCAAACTTTCTTTTTAATTTTATAGTTTTGAATGTAAGTTATTCTAAATAAATTAAGATGTGCCTATTATTTGAACATAACCTTTACTTTCCGACTCAGCATATAAATCACCCTTAAATAAAAATAAGAAACCATATAATATTATATTTAAATAAAATATAGTAATGCTCTCAGCAATTTTTGTCGAGTTCTTGCTCTGACATAAGTCCCTGGACTTTACTAGGATAATGTTTCTGACTTTAAATTTATTTTTAGCTCTACTATCACTATAACACAGCAGTCTTTTATATTTCTGATTTCAAGTTAGTGTGTGAATAAGTGAATGAAATGCAACATGTAAACTACGGGCATCTATTTTACTCACTTAGAGGATATTCTACACTTTTCCTGCTTCTTGGCTGCTGTGTACTATATCTAAGAAACATCTCATCAGATGCACAAAGAAGTGGACGAACACTGCATTTATTACACTTGCCTGGAGCCAGCTTGTGCCACGTTCAGAAGTTGAATGAAACGATCCACGAGAGGTAAGCAGATGGGGCCGAGAAGCAGCTCGAAGTTGGACTGCATGAGCTCTGACAACCCCTTCATGAAGCTACAGTCACAGCAGTAGACCTTGTTGTGTGGAGTCACCATGTACGGGACGAACGTGTAATTCCCAGTGCACATCTGTGGAGGGAGGCACCAGGAGGTGGTGAGCAGCCTGAGGACTCCACGCTAGTGTAACCCCGAGTCTTACTTAAGTGAGTGTTTTAAGTAATAATTCTGAATGTGACAGGAAAGAGAAAAGCCTCATTTTTTATTTGTGACCTATGAAAATGGAAATGTCCTCCAATTTCTTTAATTGCTTCCTTCAGGTAATGAGGACTTACAGCTGTTTCAAAGAAAAAACAACAACAACAAAAAACAGTATGGCACAGTTTCTATCAATCAATTTAAATATTCACCATCTCTCAGGGCTGAGGCATATGATATATGTTGCAGGAAAAACAGTGTCATTTAAAACACGGCCTTCTGCCTTCAGGGAACTTAAAATTTAACCAGAGAGATGCAATGCAAATACAGGAAAATAATAAGAACTAACATTTAAGGGCTGCCAACATGCAGGAACTAAGCTACTCTCCTCCAGGTTGCTGTCTCAGTTATGGCTCCATTATTGTCCCAGTTACTAAAACTAGAGGCGTAGAAGTTATCCTTGACGCTTCCATTTCCTTTACCTCCCATAGCCTATCAAAACCCTATCTATTCTACCTCTAAAATATATCTCATATTTGTCTATTTCCCTCCACCTTCTCGCCAGCACTACAGACCACCAATGCCACTAACACACCGGCCTGAACCACTGTCTCCCTGCTTCCACTCCTGCCCTCAATTTATTGCCTACCCAGCTGTCAAAGTGATCCTTTTACAACCCATGTCAGATCACTTCCCTCAGCTGTTTAAAGTCCTTTCCCATGCTCCTCAGATGAAGATAAAACGTATCACGTAGTACAAAGGTCTGACTATCCAAATTCTGCCTCTCTCTAACCCCAGACCGTGCTGCTCTCCTCCACTCACTCATCGTAATCTTCTTTCGGTTCCTACTGAGGCCAAATGAGGGTACACTAGAGCAAACAAAAGTGGAGCTGGGAAGAGGAAAGGCAAAAAGCACACTGGGCGCTCCTGAGTGACAAGGAAGTCTGACCAGAACTCAGGACTCAGGGAAGGGGAGTGAAGGCAAAGCTGAGGATTTTAATTTATTATTATTTTTTAAATATATTTTTTATTGGCCCTGACTGGTTTGGCTCAGTGGCTGGAGCGTTGGCCTGTGGACTCAAGGGTCCCAGATTTGATTCTGGTCAAGGGAATGTACCTTGGTTGCAGGCACATAACCAGTGGAGAGTGTTGCAGGAGGCAGCTATCAATGTTTCTCTTTCATCGTTGTTTCTCTCTATCCCTCTCCCTTCCTCTCTGTAAAAAAAATCAATGAAATATATTTTATATATATATGCATTTCTTTACAGAGCCAAAGCTGAGGATTTTAAATTACATATGCTGGGCAGGGAGAATCATGGAGGATTGAGAGCAGAAAGGAAAACACCATCAAGGCAGTGTATTTTGACAGTCTGGGCAGAAAATTAGGTAGGAAGCTACAAAGCATGACCAGACGGGCAGTAGTAGCAATGGGCAGATGCCCTCAATGTAAAAAGGAAAGAATCATCTAGACCTGCCAACTGGTTACAAAGATTGAGAGAGAGGGGAAGAAGGTGTCAAATGGGACTCCACAGTAAGTAAGAATTCAGAAAGCAGAACCAGACTTAAGTATTTATGGACATTTTGTACTCGGGAGCATTTGTTATATATCAGGCAATTAATCAAACAGAACCTGACTTCCCATTAATAGATGGGAAGAAGGTCAAGAAGTTGAGGTTTGGTCCAATCAGCATAGCTCAGTAGTTGAACATCAACCTCTGGACCAGGAGGCCACAGTTTGATTCCTGGTCAGTCGCATGCCCAGGTTGTGGGCTCGATCCTAGTGTGGGGCATGGAGGAGGCAGCTGATCAACGATTATCCCTAACCTCTGATGCTTCTATCTCTCTTTCCCTCTCCCTTTTTCTCTGAAGTCAATAAAAATATATGTATATTTTTAACGAAGCTGAGGTTTGTTTTGGGGTGGAAAGGTGAAATGTTCACTTTTAGATAGGTTAGAATTTCAGGGGACCAGGATACCCGAAGAGAAAATATGCAAAAGAAAGTTAGAAATACATGATTGGAATAAAAAAGAGTTTCAAGCAAAAATACAAAATGGGGAGAGACTTCTAAAGGAAAAACCACAGAAAGATGCAAGGACTGAAAATTAGAATGAGTATGTGGAAAACTCTATTTAACACTATTCCAGGGAGCATAGGGAGTTCCCAGCCATATCAGCATTTCAGAGAACAAAACATCACTGCTCTGACCCTTAGGAATAAACTAATGAGAACAAACATTTATTTACCACTTGCATGTGCCAGGGAATGAGTGGTGATAGTTCACAACAACCACTGAAGAAGCTGCTACTGTCTCCGTTTGACAGGTGAGGTAACAGGTAAGGCTTTGAGAGGTCACAGCTGGTCTGTGGTGTGTCTGGGACTCCAGCCAGGGACTCTTTCTCCAGAGGGTTTGCCATTATCACTAGGGGGATGGGCACCCTCCCCAGTGTCCTTTACATGCTGGCACGCCAACCCTTTGCCTCAGGTCACCCTCCTTGAACCTTGCATGAGCCAAGTTACTGTCACATAGCAAACAGACAAGAAGTGCCAAATGCCCTAATGGCCAGACTTAATTATTTACGAACGTTTTATTCTTGGAGGCACTGCTGGTGTGTAAGGTAATGAAGCAGAAACCTGGCTTCCATTTAAAGTATGAGAAGAACTTCCAGAGGTTGACGATTGATTTTTAAATCAAGAACACAATGGTGGTCCTTTCTCAAGTTCTCGTTCATGCAATAATAATTGGAAGACTAGTCAAAAAGAGGGGAAATCAACATATCCTGCTTTTAAAATGTTGCCAAGATTCCACGCATGGCCACCAATTTAATCCTTTTACCCAAGCCACTGCCCAGGCAGAAAAGAAAGGCAGTACAGTAAGAGGCTGCTTTCCAAAGCTTAAACTATGAACAGATTTAAAAAGAGCAACATAATCAAATGTTTCTGTTTTAGATAAGGACTATAACAAAATCACAAAAGAAAGTGCTCTGAATCTTCTAAGTCACAAAAGTAGGGGGGAAAAGATGGAAAGACAATGAACTAGAAAAGTGATATTAGAGTTTCATAATATTATTCTTCTGCTGACGGATCAAGTTCTGTATCCTCAGGAGCCTTAATACCACATGCACTTGTGCATAAGATGTGAAATATAACAGATCATTGTTGCAATACTGGGCACTGAGGAATAATAAATCTGTGCAAAATGAATTCTGGGTGAGAATGACTATCAGATGTCTGGGCGTGTGTTGAACAGTGTAGGGGCAAAGAGAGACAAATGAGAGTCATGCAAACAGCAGAGAAAAATAGATTCCTGAAATTGTCTTCTTCAAAACCCAAAAAATAAGGCTTCAGAATTCTTGTTCACAATACACTGCATGCTAAGGGTTTTTTAAGTTCCTGGCCTCACTGCACTTTATTGCCTATGTTTCTGAGGCAATATTTTTTTCCAATGTCCCACTGTTGTTAAAAAACAGGAGAGGCTGAGAAGCTCCAGGAGGCATAGGCATATTACTAGGGGTGCAGTGGGGGAAAGTGTGGGGGTTGCCTGTGGGAGTTGTGTTTTTTTTAAAAATTATGGGTTCACATAGAACTTAAGAAATATTACTACTGCAATTCCTGTTTACAAGATTGCTACCAACCTCAGAGTTTGAAGTCACTAATAATCCAAAACAAAATAATGGCTGCGTGCCCGGGCCAGGTGGCTCAGTTGGTTGGAGCACTGTCCCATACAACAAAAGACTGCAGGTTCGATTCCCAGTCAGGGTACATACCTAGGTGGCAGTTACAATCCTCCATCTGGGCATATACAGGAGGCAACTCAACCAATTAATGTTTCTCTCTCTTTCTCAAATCAATAAAAACATATCCTCAGGTGAGGATTAAAAAAAATATACAAACCAACCACTGTGTGATCAAGAACAGCAGGTGCAAAAAAAATGCCTTTTATTAAGAAGACTAGAGGCCTGGTGCACAAAATTCATGCACTGGGAGGGAGGGGTGTCTCTCAGCCCAGCCTGCACCTTCTCTAATCTGGGACCTCTCAAGGGATATCTGACTGCCATTTAGATGGGGCAGTTGGACATCCCTCTCACAATCTAGGACTGCTGGCTCCCAAATGCTTTCCTGCCTGCATTCCTGATTGCCCCTAACCGCTTATGGCTGCCAGCTTGATCACCCCCTAACCACTCCCCTACCAGCCTGACTGATGCCTAAACTGCTTCCCTACTAGCCCAATTTCCCATTACTGTCCTCCTCTGCAGGCCTGGTCACCCCTAACTGCCCTCCCCTGCAGGCCTGGTCCCTCCCAACTACTCTCTCCTGCAGGCCTGGTCCTCCCCAACTGCTCTCCTATGCAGGCCTGTGTTCCTCACCCCCCCAAACTGCCCTTCCCTGCAGGCCTTGTCACCTCCAACTTCCCTCCTCTACCAGCCTGGTCACCCCTAACTGCCCTCTCCTGATCGCCCATAACTGCCCTCCCTTGTAGACCTGGTCCCTCCCCTGCTGACCACCTTGTGGCAGTCATCTTGTGTCCACAGGGGGACAGCCATCTTGTGTGTTGGAATGACAGTAAATTTGCATATTACACTTTTATTAGTAGGATAGAGGCCTGGTGCACATGTGGGGGCTGGCTGGTTTGCCCTGAAGGACGTCCCAGATCATGGTGGGGGTTCCCTTGGGATACGGGGTGGCCTGAGTGAGGAGCCTGTGGTGGTTTGCAGGCTGGCCATGCCCCCCATGACCCAAGCAGAGGCACTGGTATCTGGGATTTATTTATCATCTATAATTGAAACTTTGTAGCCTTGAGTGGAGTCCATATCTGGCCAGGGTGTGCAGAAAGTTTGGCTTCCTCCATTGTTGGGAAAATCCAAGCCTCCTGCTTGCTCCATGGCCACAGGCATCTTGGTTGGGTTCATTTGCATACTCACTCCTTATTGGCTAGTGGGTGTGGCTTGTGGGTGGAGCAGAGGTAAGATAAATTTGCACATTACTCTTTCATTAGATAGGATACTAATACTACAATATTTAAACTAATTTTAAAAGGAGAAAGACCATTGTTTTCTTAAATTTCAAAACACTAAGGCATGGTCATTAAAATAACAATCTCTTGGGTCCATGCTTGTTTCCATGGCTATAAAAACCCAAAGCTCAAAATCTAGTCTTATTCTAATTATCTTCACTGTTTTAATTAAAATAATGCCAATTCTGTATTTAATTTCAAAACAAAACATCAAAATGAACATATGCATGTATGGCAAATGAATTAAGCTTCTGGGAAGAAATGCTCTCAGCATTCAAACATTTTGAAATATATGCTCAAAATACTCAACTTTTGATAAGGACACCCAGCACCTAAAACAGCAGCTTTCTCAAATCAATAGCAACTTGGTCATAATGTGCAGTCTTTTGTCATCTTATAAACCTGCTTCTCTACACATCCAAATCTACCATTCAGGTCTCAGGTAGCACTTGCTACCGCCTCTGAAAGACCTTCCATGACCACTTGATGTAATGGCCACCCACTCATTAGCATGTAAATTTTCTAATTGGCTTGCTTGCTTATTTGTTTACTGGCTTTCCCCCCCTAAGTAGACTCTGGAACTTCTCATTTATTGTGTCACAGAGCAGCTATTAAATGTGGTGGTTGTCACTTTCAACCTCCTCTGTGAATCCCTGTGGTACCAGCCCAAAGCTTTGCACATGGTACATGCTCAATCAATATTTGTTTAATGAAATCTGTTACACTGAATTGATGTATGAAGCAATAATTGTTCATTTTCTGTTGAATGCAGAATAAGTTCATAATGGCAACATTATTTATGCTGCAATGAGTCTCTGACCTGGTAAAATCTTAACCATAAGCTTTTACATTTCTGATCTAAGGAAAAGCTACCAATTGTACTTTTAATGTTATCATCTTAAATTGAATTATGCAGATATTTCTAGTATATTATTTCTACTCTAAGTTACAGAGATACATTATTTAAAGTTTTCAAACACTTACTTTCCAAAATGAAAAATAGAACTATTGGTATAATGGGTGATTCACCTGTATGTTCTTTTTTTCAGGCATTTAAACATTTTAAAAAATTTACTTCTATCACTGTTTAACTTTTGCTTAATTCTGTGAGGAGGATAGGAATTTTGTAGTGTTATCTCAAAAACAGATAGACTTAAGAACTTAAATCAATATCTATTGATAGATGATAAATTAGATAGAATTATGCATATATAAATATATCTATACTAGTGGCCCTGCTCATGAATGTGTGCACAAGTAGCTCGCTGCAGCTTGCCTCAGTTGGCGGCCACGCCTACCATTACTCCTCTCTCTCTCTGCTGCTGTAGCTCACTGCCCCGCCCTCCTGTAGCAATCTGCAGCTTGTAGCTCACTGCCCAGTCCTCCTGCTGTTCAGTTGTTATGTGACATTGTCCCGGACCAATTTGCATATTACTCTATTATAAGTATAGATATATGCATGTATTTACATGTATTTACATGTATATGCATATCTCTAATTTTATGTATAGCTTATATTATATATGTAGATATACATACATGCATAGACATGTATCTGTGTATATATAGTATGCTGTTTTAATGTCATTCATAATTCCATAAAATTGGATATGCTTTACAAATTTTTTCAAAAATGTAATTATGTACTTTTAAAAAAGCAGGTATCAGCATCACCTCCCAATATTATAAACAAAATCTTACTATATAGGAATATTTAGATAAAATAATCATATTTATATGGATATATCAGAAACTCTAAAGAAAGAGAAATTAATATTTTGTGAAGATGAAAATAATAAATTAGTTGATGGAAAAGAAAAGATAAAATTTTTAGAAGTATTAAGAAAAATACTCACAGTATTCTTCTGGCAAATGATTTCCTGGGTGGAAAAAAAAAAGTAAAGAAGTCAATACAAAACTAATTAATTCAATTAATTAACTGAACCATACTTTATGGGAAATTATGGGCTAATAACTTTATTAGCAATTAGATATTTCAGGGAGTGTAGAATAAGTTTTTGCATCTGAGATGTTTACAATCTGACAGCACAAATAGGTAAAATCCAAAACGGAATAATCTAAAAATCATTTTGGCACAATATGTAGATGTAGAATTATCTTACCAGTCATGACCTTTTGGAAACTATTAAAATGAGTTTGTTTTGCCTGAATAAGTACAACCTCACTCATGCTCTAGGAGGAGACCAAGCAGCATGCTGCCTCCAGAGCAGCTGGAAATAAAGGGCACTGTCCACTTATCAAAATGGGCCAATCCACACACAGATACTAAGGTCACCTGCCAATAAATAATCATAATTATGATTATGTATTATTCAACAAGAAGCATGTTGCGGACAGTATCCTGTCTTTTGGGTTGTGAGGAATGAAATCATGCAAATAATGTGCCTGGTGCATAGAAGCTCTTGATAAAGCTAGCTACCATCATTATTATTCCTAGATGTTAAAGTGACTAGAATTGTGGAGGGGAATCTAGAAAAGCCTGTGGTATAAAGGCTTCACTGAGGGTGAGGTATCATAATTTAGAAAAAAAGAAATAGAACAGTTTATTGGAAAAGGAGGTATGCATGTTGTCATGGAAACAGGAAATGTAAGACATTTGTGAAACCTCAAGGGTGACTAAGAAGAGAAGTCAGGCCCTAGCTGGTTTGACTCAGTGGATAGAGCATCTGCCTGTGGACTGAAGGGTCCCAGAGTTGATTTCGGTAAAGGGCACATGCCTGGGTTGTGGGCTCAATCCCCAATAGGGGACGTGCAGGAGGCAGCCGTTCAATGATTCTCTCTCATCATTGATGTTTCTATCTCTCTCTCCCTCTCCCTTCCTCTCTGAAATCAATAAAAATATATTTAAAAAAGAAAAGAAGAGAAGCCAGCTGTGGCAGGTGACAGAAAAACCATACAAAACTCAGGGGACCAGCCATCATTCTTCATCCCAGGATCAACATGGTGGCAAGGGAAACCAATGAGAACTTTGGCTTAGAGCAGGATGTACGACTTTTGAATGTTTAAGGATAAGAGATAAATAAACAAAAATCTATAGAGAAAGGAATTGTGCTGGGTAATTTTGAGAGCCATAAAATACATATAACTGAAAAATCTTTAATTCTTCACAATCTAGCTGATAAAAAGGACATGTACACATTTAAAAAGAAATAACATAAGCTTAGATGCACATGCATGTGTGCACACAGATGCTAAGTCAAAAGAGTACATACTAGTACATCAAGGACTGGGGTTTCTAAGAGAAAGAAGATGTTACTAACATTGAGAAGATCAGCAGAGAGGGTGGAACTCAATAAGAGGGTGGAGCCAATAAGAACACACACAACTTCCAAAGGCAAGGCTGAGAGGTGAGGATCATAGCTAGAGGACCAAGAACAGCAAAGGCCCATTTAGGGAAGAACAAATATTATCACTGACTAAAGAAGACAGTTCATTTGGGGAAGTATAGAAGAGAAAATTAACAAAGTATCTGAAAAAGGCCTTAAATGTAATCATTGGGATACAGCAGGCAGTTCATTTTGGAAAGTACAAATAATAAGATTAGAAAGTCATTGAAGAGGGGTTTGAATGCCAAAATATAGTACTCTGTTCTGTGTGCATTGGGCAAAGTGTTTTTTAAGCTGAGCCATATTCATAATAAAGTTTCAACACATAGGGAATACTTTTCTAAATGCTAAAGGTTGAATCAACTGTGATACTGCCATACAATGAACTTCAATGCAGCCAAACAAAGAATGAGGAAGTTCTTTATGTAGTAATATGGAAAGAGCTTCAAGATAAACTGCTAAGTGAAGAAAGAGCAAAGTACAGAATGGTGGTTTTTTTTAATCCTCACCCAAGGACATTTTTTCCTTTGATTTTTACAGAGAGTGAAAAGGGGGGGGGGGGGAGGAGCAGGGGAGGAAAGGAGGAAGAAACATTGATGTGAGAGAAACACATTAACTGATTGCCTCTCACACAAGCCTACAACTTAGGTACATGCCCTTGACCAGGAATCGCACCTACAACCTTTGGTGCATGGGTCAACACTCTAACCAGAGCTAGAATGTTTTTTACTCTTTATATATAAAAGGAAGAAAAAGAAAAATTCTAAATTGTACAATCATAAAATATCTCTGGAAGGATAGACAAGAAGCTAGTAAACAGATGCTTCCAACAAAGAGGTGAGCTGGCTGGCTGAAGGACAAGGAAGGAGAGTGACTTTTCCCTATACTACACATTCTTTTGCACTTTAAAATGTTTAAATGTATTACCCAGGTGAATGTATTACCCAAGAAAAGACAAGTGAAACGTAAAACTTGTTAAAGTTTTTAAAACATTAACTAGGTGGTTGTATGTCGTATTGGAGGGGAAATGTATTTAGGTAACTATTGCAAAAGTCCAGGGACCTCACAATAAGGCCTTGGGCAATGGTGGTGCCCGGGAATGAAAATCCAGAGACAAGTGACATGGTGGGGGAAGGCTGACCGAGGCTTTTCTTACAGGTGTTCCACAAGCAGCTATTGTGTGCACACAATCAAGCCCACATGCACACACACAGACACACACACACGTACATGCACAGGTCTCTGAATAAACTATTATTATAAAATTAAAGGAAAAATGTTGGATAATTAACAAAGTCAGGTACACAGTATGAAGAATTTTCAAAATCTGATTTACAGTACGTCTCTCTAAAGCAGTAAATGACAGCCTTTCATACACTGTTCTCTTGATAGGAAGATCCTCTCTCCTCCAAGTAACAAGGAAAAGCCCTTCTCTTCATGCTTTGCCAAAGAGCATAAAAACCCGTTTTCTGTGAAGCTGGCCTTCACTGTCTTCTATGATGCCTACCTTCCCCCAAGAAGTAGATGATCGCACTAACCCTCATACACACCTCTATGACAGCACTGCATGTACTAACTGCAAATATTTCTTTCTATGATTCCCCCATCCCACAGCGTGAGTCACCGTGGATGCCAGGGCCATGCTTTGTTCATATTTGCAGCCCCAGTAACAGCCAAGCAAATTGAATGGCACAGAGTAGGTACTCAATAAAAACATAAATAAATAAGTTAATGAATGTATGAGATATTGGATTGTGGTCTGTTTAAGTTCTGGCCTGCTTCTGAATAGCCAGGTGTCATTACACCTCTCTGTAAAGTAACACACTGTGAGTTAGGTTGAGTGATCGCTGGTTTCTTACAATTCTGTGTTCTATCATTTGCTTTTGGCTAAAGGCCCATCACAGTCAACACTGTCCTTGTGTCACCGGAAGGAGAGATGTCCCATGCCCTGCACGGGAACTACTCTACCATCATCTCTTTTTTGATGCACCTGGCACAGGAATGGAACTGGTAATCACAGGAGGTGACTTGTCACTTGTGATGAGAACTGAGTGAGCTAAAGACTCTGCTCCCTATCTATACTAATAAAAGGGTAATATGCTAATTAGACCAAATGTCTTCCAGACATCCTTCTGGACATCCTTCCGGACAAAGCCATGGTGATGGGGCCTGAGGCAGAGGCAGTTAGGGATGATCAGGCTGGCAGGGGAGAGTGGTTAGGGGCATCAGGCAGGCAGGCAGAGTGGTTAGGGGTGATCAAGCAGGCAGGCAGAGTGGTAGGGGTGATAAGGCAGGCAGGCAAGCAGGTGAGCAGTTAGGAGCCAGCAATACCAGATTGTGAGAGGGATGTCTGACTGCAGGATTGGGCCTAAAAAGGCAGTCAGACATCCCCCGAGGGGTCCAAGATTGGAGAGGGTGCAAGCTGGGCTGAGGGACTCCCTGTGCATGAATTTCATGCACCAGGCCTCTAGTAGAATATAACCATGACTGCTTTCGCTTAGAGCCAATATATGTCTTCCTGAATAATTACTCATTGGAGTAACAATCCTCTTACATGACTTCTTTACGTAATTTTGAGTAATGCCTGCATTATAACAATTACAAAACTGCATGAAACCATCCCTATTGAATTCCTATGAACTATTGCTAATTAGATACAAATTGTTCTCTTGAAGGAGACACTCAGTTTATGATATACCTTCAAATGAGGTAACAATTGAAAAGACAAAAACCATACTATTTGTGCATTTTAACTCAGTACAAATAAATAGCAAACAAGACCTCAAAAGCTATCTACCTACTGAAGCAAAATAGTGAAAGCTTAATTTGTACTAAACCCATTAAAATAAATAAAAGGAGGAAGGGGAATAAATTTGAGACACAACTGCCATATTTCACGTCATTTCTTGGAAGTGTCTCATCTAGGTCCCTAGAAATATAAAGATAAAATAAATATAAACTTCAGCTCCTTATCAGAGGATGTTTCTGGAGATGCAATGCCATTACAACTTCATAATTGTATGAAATCTTTAGGGGAGTTCTGCTCAGTATAGTCCTTGGTGGAACCAAAAATAAACAAACAAAAAAAAGTGTGTTATTTTTTTTCTCAATTTTTCAGTATCCTTTGATAACCAAATAAGGAAGCAAGACAAACAAAAAAAATCTAGTTTAGGTCTCATTCCAAGAGAAGATGAAGACAACTTGTAATAGCTTTTTGGGACAATTTAACTTTGAAGAGGTCATTTTAAGGATGAATAAATGGAATATATCCAAAATTGGAACGTGTTTGTGCCTAAAATTTGGGTAATTATAGCCAAGGGAAGGAAGTGGGAACAGCTGGTGTGGGGTTGCTAAGTCAAATCCACTCATGGTGGAAGAAGCAGAATGAGAAACCAGGCCCTCGGTTTCATAAAGAAAGACGAGGCGCTGAGAGATCTTAGCCAGGGAAGATCATAGACCCCAGCTGGTGACTTTCTGTCCCAGAGGAGCATGGCAATTTTTTCCCACTAAAGTTGGGGAAAAGAGATTTCTTATACTCTCCAGTTCCATCCTCTTCCTAATTTCAGCGCTTCAAAGGAGGACTGGGAAATAACAGATTGGCTATTGTGAACACCATCAGTTTCACCGAGAAGAGGGGACTCACCTTACCATTCCCCATGCTGCTAAAATAAAGCTGAGAAGGCTTAGAAAGAATCCTCCCACACAGGTGTCACAGAACTGGCCCATCTTTTATGTAAGAAAACGAATTACATTTGTGCTTACATCTTATGCATATACTAGTATAAAAGCTCAAGGTTAAAAATACAACTCAATAACTTAACAAAAAGCTAGAAAATCATATTTCTATAGGACATAAGAAATTTATAGGCAGACTTAGATGAAAATGTCCTTGATGACAACTTCAAGAACATGGGGTTTGTCTTGCTCTTAAATTTATTAGCTGTGTGTGTCCCTAAGTCTTTCTATCTCTCTAAATTTATTTCTCATCTGTTAAGAAAACATCGTCTATCTGTCCCATCTATATAGTAAGTACCTAACTTTATCTATTTCATTGGGTTGTTTTTAAAGACCAAATGAAGTAAGTTTATGAAAGTATTTCAAGCATTTTAAAGCCACATATAATATGAGTATTAATATTATTAAAGCTAATAATCACAACTCAACTCCTGTTTTCCAAATCTAGAGACATTTTGTACCTGTGTTGTTCTGTGATCAGGGGTAAGAACACATCCTTCTCTTGATATAAGCAACTGTCAAGTAAAACAACCTATACCAAAAGTCAAGTTAAGTTGCCCCAAAGGTGGGAAGTAATCCTAAAAGAAATTCTACTCTTCTTCCCTCAATTTTTTAAAAAATATATTTTGATTGATTTCAGAGAAGAAGGGAGAAGGAGAAAGAGATAGAAACATCAATGATAACAGAGAACTAGTGATCGGCTACCTCCTGTATGGCCCACACTGGGGATCAAGCCCCAAACCTAGGCATACGCCCTGACCAGGAATTGAACCGTGCTAGCTGGCCTTCCCTCTTAGTTCTGTTTCCTGTTTGTTAAATATATCTTGGTGGGAGAACTCTACTGTAAGTAAAAACATGTCTTTAAACTGGGCTGGGATGCTGATGAGTGACATTTTTATACACACAGCATTTGAAATAGCTCCCTAACAAGAACTTCTCCTTATAATGTGTTGCAATAATTGTAATTAACTTCCTCTTCTTTGACACCAGCTGTTTCTTTCAGCAAGACCTAATTGGACCATCTAATTAAAGTACAGGTATTGCTTTTTAAAAAACAACTGAATTGTTGAAAAGTTATAGGTATAATGAATTTCAGTATACTAAGTTACATTTTACTCAAAAATTTCAATAATCATTTCAAGGGTGCATTCTAAAAGGACTCAAATAGGATAATGGGTTGGAGTACCACAAAAATCAAGTTCCAATGAAAAAAGTCATTAATTTACAATAAATGAAAGGGAATCGAATTCAGCAACGTTTGTTCCATTTGGGTGGGCGTCAGGAGGCTTTCTGACTCTCCTTTTCTGCGTGCAGAGGGATTCCTTCCTGCTCTGTAAGGTATTCAAAAGCATGGGCCTGTGATGAAAGTCTCTACATATGAAAAAAATTCTGGTGCGAACCCAGTGACAGGATGACCTCTTCAGTGCAGCAAGAGTTCCCTCTCCCTTTGACAAATGGTCATAAATGCTACAAACAGTGAGCTGGGGATGGGAGGATAGGGAGGTAAACGAGGAATTAGGACAAGGGCGTAACTTATCCAGTAACAATTTCTTAGAAGATGTAGTGTTACTGACATGAAAGAAAACTGGATTCTCCTGTCCCAATCCCTTTCCAAAACCTCAGGGATGGATTCTACCACTGGGAAATCACTTCCTTTAAGCAAGTAATCTAGTTTGTCAATTCAAGATGGCCAGATAAAATCTTGATACCGCAGTGCTCACATGTATAACTTACCAGCTCCTCCCCAAAATTACCTCTTTCCCCAAATTGACATGAATGTCAAGTAGCTCAGAAGAAAGTTGAATCTTTTCTGAAATAAGTAAAATAAAAGAACAAAACTGTTTTTTTTTTTCTCTCAACAGAATGGAAAAAAACTTTCCATGAAATAGTAATAGGAAATGTATATGATGACTATGCTGAACAGGGTTGAGAGAGTACAGAGGTCCATGGTTTACAAGTCAACGGTGGGTCATCAAGTGAGCAAGAGATACTTGCGGGACTGTCCAGAGGGAGCACTATTAAAAGGGGCCGGGCCAATGCTTCTGGTGCACAAATTGTTATACTACTTTATAGGACCATATTTTCTAATTACCATCTCTCCTAACATTTACCATATACTTTGTACCACTGACCATGTTAGGTGTTATTTTCAAGTATTGAAAAAAAATGTAGTAAAAAGTAATTGTTAAAGTAAAAGAATAAAATCCTTAGAGAAAAATATAAATTTTAATTTCATCTACTAAATTCAATCTAAAACTAAATTCATCTTAGCTATTTACCTTGGTAAAGAAGATAAAACTTTAAGAAAAGGAAGTCAGAATGTAAGAGCAAAGTAGAAGTTTTTATGGGTTTAAGAGCACTCTGGAATCTGAACAGGTTTAGCAAACAGAAGTAATGATTCAATTTAAATTCAAGGTATTATTAATTGCAAAAATTACCTTGGTGTCCTCACCAATTTACTAGAGTCATCAAAATTTACAACCTTGGACATTAAAACCATTTACTTGAAGTGGATATGAATGAGAACCAGAAAAACAGGCTTAATGTCCAATTTCACACACAAACTCTGAGGGAGATTGGGTCCCTCTGTACCTGCAGATAAAAGGCACCCCTGTCTGAATGAGCAACAATGATAGGATTCATCCTTACTGTAGCATGTGTCAGAATTTCCTTCCTTTTTAAGGCTGAGTAATATTCCATTGTGTGTATACACCACTGTTTATCCCTTCATCCATGATGGACATTCAGGCTGTTTTTGGCTATTGTGAATAATGTTGTGAACACTGGTATATGATTATCTTTTGAGATCCTGCTTTCAATTCTTTTGGGTATATATATTCAGAAGTAGAATGGATGGATCATTTGGATATTTTATTTATTTGTTTGTTTGTTTGTTTTGAGAAACCACTATACTGTTAAAAATTGCTGATATTTAAAGGGCCAAATTAGTGATAGTGTTACAGATTTGGGTTTGTGCACCCAAAATTTCATGCTAGTTGATCCCAATCTAAAAAGAACCAGATGCACTCAGAGTAAGAGTCTCAGCCATCATATATGCATGTACTGTATTAAGTGAGACAGTGAAAGAGTAAGCATGTTGATAGATTTCTGGAAAATACATTGGTAAAGCAACTTTTCAACTAATGGTTAAAGAGAAAAATACAACTAAATTTCTTGAACAAGGGATAATCTCACATAATCATTCTGTTTTAAAAAAGACATGTCAGCACTAACTGATATGCACAGCAATCTCTAAAGAAACATTTATTCTAATGGATAAAATGGAAATAAAGATATCTTAGTGCAGAAAGGTCCAAATACATCTGAGACTTTCTAATCGCAGCTGGGGAAAAGAAACTAAAAATATTTAGAAATTCAAATGCCCAATGTGTATGTAAATTATCCCAATGGATACAGAAAATGACAGAGTACAGCAACCTTGTTCTTTCACTTAAAAAAAAAAGCTTAGTTATGAACTATTTCAAGTATATCAAATGCATAAAATTGATCATACATCCTGTTTATACCACCTAAACTTAGACATATAATATTACAGATATAGTTGAAGACTCCTGTCTTCCCCTCCCAATTTTGTTCCACAAATAGCCCTACATATTATTAATAAATATTTCTTGTTCTGCCTTATTTCACAGCAGTTTTCCTCTGTGATGGCAGAGATAACAGTTACACCTATAACTAACTGCAACAGGAATAAATAAAATTAAGCACGCAAACACAGACTTTTCTCAGTAGCAGAGGATTGGAAGAATTTCTTGAGCTCAAAGGAAATTGTTAGACTGAAAAAAATACTTTCTATCCCAAACACCTTTGTCCTCTGCATTCAGACACCCATTTGGGCTAGGAACAAGCTAAATTTAAAAAATGGCAGAAAATTAAATTAATATAAGGGAGACGAGGAAAGAAAGAATGGTTTTGCATGGAATGCAGGAGACATAGCTGATGGGCTTTTTAAAAAACACACTTAGCAGGAATGTCTGATTTCCTTCTAACTAGAAGTAACTGCTATAAGGTTGAGTGGTGAAGGAGGATGGGCTTTGCAGCCTCACTGCCCTGATCCCTCGTAGCTGTAGCTATATCATCTTGGGCAAATGACTGAGTTTGTTAGAGCCTCAATTTGCAATTTCATAAACTAGTGACAGAATGTATACCTCACAGGGATAATTTAAGACTTTACTGTGAAAATGTATGCAAATACAGCACTTAGTACTTGGCCTATGCTAAGTGCTCAATAACAAGCAGCTATTGTGTACAAGCTAAATAAGTATGTTTTAGAAAGATTAGTCTTCTTAAAGAATTATTTTATTAAAATAGCAATAACATTTCTATACAAAGTCTAGCTAAAAGCAATCTAATAAGTCAGTTTAGTTGTCCCACACAAATTTCTGATAAGACTGGCTTTATCTCTTTCTCTCAAATTTAATTTTAATTCACTTTAAAAAATTTTCCCTACATAAAGAATGTTCATAAAATAATCACCAGATATCAGTAGGGTAAAAATAAAAATAGTGTAAAGTGAAAATGTCCAACACAATATTCCTGCTTAAACTTAATGTAAAAAAATTGAATAAAAATTACATAAAATAACTTAATTTCATCAACTGCAATATATGTTATAAATAATAGCAAGTCAATTTATGTATAACACAAAATACAGCATCACAAAACTTTATAATTATTGATTAAAGGAGTGAAACTGGGGTAAAATTAAGTCAGGGGTTCCTAATGAATTGTTCCAGGTAAAAAAGAGGTTTAGGCTGAGTAGGGATAGATCTCATAGGACTATTCAGAGTATTCTGAAAAGGGATAGCCCATCAATGCCCAGCACAATGCTTAGCATCTAGTAAATGCATTTACTAAAAGAAACTGAAGATTTTTCAGTGAAAGACATACAAGCTTTAGATACTCACATAAAAGCAAAATACTATTACTTTTTTTTGGTCTGGATTTGGGGTTAGAGGTCTTTATATATCATTACTAAGCCATTAGGAATATGGCTCTGGGATTTAGGGCTCCACATACCAAGGCTGGCTTTGATTTGGGAACTGAACGATATAGATGAAAAAATGCACATAAAGTGAGCCAGAAGTTTCACAAAGGAAATGATAATGAGGCTCAGCATGAGTTTCACTGAACTGTTAGATGCTTTTAACGAATCACATAGTATAAAACCACCTGGCCTTGCAAAAGCATTTCAGGCAATCTTTTCAGATGGAGGATACACCCTAATATCATTATATTCCTAAAATGGAGAGAATAACGGGATACACTGAATTTTGTAGGCAAATACAGTGAGTTTTTATCCCCCCTTTCTTATCTTAATTGAAATCATATCCCTGTGAAAGAGGATGCCAATTTTCTAGTGATACAGAATTTCTAGAGTGCTTTCAGTAGGTAGCATAGTATTTCTAGTTGGAGGAAGGTGTGCCCCACAAAACCCCCAATGGTGACAAGCATGAGGCCTGACCATACCTTATGCAATCTCTTCATCTTCCTCCAGTGCGTGTGCTGACTTCCTATTAACACAGTCTACTCCAGGTGTGATTCTCACTGGAGCTCAGAGCTCAACATTGAGTTTTTTTTTCTATCTGCAAACCATCAAATTTCTACATTGAATTATATATAAATTTCACATCTTAGCTAACTGACAAAAACATCCTTTCTCAAAATAAGCTACTTAGAATTTTTTGGGTGACAGAGAGGTAACCCTAAAACTCTGGTGTCTAGAGTAACTATTTAGTAAACAAGTGAGGTACCTTCAGTGACTGCAGAGAGTTGGAGTTTGCATCACAGTAGAGGACGATGTTGTTGGCCATGCTGAAACTTTCTCTCACTCCAAGGTGGTAAAACAAGGACGGCTGCCGGAAGGCATCACTCATCTCCACCACAGCAATATCTGCAAACAGAGAACAAAGTCCCCACAAAGATGACACCTAAGTAATGCCCAGTAAGCACATTTTGGTTTCAATAACTTAGCAAATGAAGAAATGATAGGAATTTTCCCTCTACATTTACCACTAAACTTTGAATTTGCAGTTCTACACGGAAGTGGTTTTATAAAAAGTAGGCAAACTGCATTTTTTTTTTAAATAAGAAGGAGATGCAAATTAAGAAGAGTGTGCAATGGTCAACATTAAAACAAGTTAATTAAGGTTGCAGAAGTAGATCCGCAGGAAGCAGCAATAAGTAATAACTATAAAATGAGATTTTTAAAAGCAAATACCATAGGTGAGATTGGGATTTAATCCAGAGGTGTACTTTAATATCTAGCATGCCCACAGCAAGTATAAGTCAAGGAAAATGGAGAGCAAAGATACAGAAAATTATGACTAAGAGGATATAACCACATATACAAATTCTTCCAAAGCTCAGAAATGCCTACCACTAGGGTAGTATTAACCTGAAACCAAAAATTGATAATAATGTCACAAAATAAAATTCAGATTAGCCTTAAATTCATTTATATACAAAGATATGAAAAAAAAAATGAACAAAATCTACCAAGTACTATATTATAAGAACACTAAATCATTAGTTTAAAATTTACTTTGGGAATGCAAGGGTGGTTCAATGGGGGAAAAAAATCATCAGCATCTTCACAGATGCCCCAAATGCTTTGATCAAAAATCACAATCTATTTATCGTTAAAAATAATTACAAACTAAAAAATTAGGTCACATCTTTAACATGAAGAATAATACATGTTGCATAATACTTGCCTACTTTGCACATACAGGCATTCTCAAGAAAATCAGGAAAAGTACAAGATTATCAACTACTCCCACTATGAGGTGACATTCTAAAAATCCTTACTAATGTAATAAGATTTAACAAAGTAAGGAGGTTTAATTCCATAAAGTAAAATAACAATTATTATTATTTGCAGATGTTATGCTGTCAACTAAAAACTTTCCAAAAATCAACCAAATAACTATTGTAAGTAATAATGTAATTTAATAAGGTATCAAAATACAAACATATTATGAAAACCATAAGCTTCTTTTATAATCACAATAAGCATTTGGAAAATAGTACAATAAATCCCATTCACAATTAAAATGAAAATGTGTGTGTGGGGGAGGTAAGGAGAAATTCTTTGCAGAAATCTGACTCATGGAATTTGATGCCAACATAAAACTATGATCCATTTTGAGTCCATTTTTGTCAAGTTTCATATTTGTTGTAAAGATTCTCTCTAATTCAATGGCTATATTTTGTGTGGTTCTATTTTTGGATATTCTATTTTGTTCCATGGATAATACTTAACTGCTTTGATTATTATAGCTTTACTAGTGGCCTGGTGCACGGATTCATGCACATTGAAAGGAACTTAATTAGAAGAAAGATTCATGCGGTAATTACATTCCTGCAAAAAATTACATGTCAAAATAGTATATAATACAGTATAAAATTAAAACATAAGTGTGATTGGTGCCAGTGAGAGCTTTATACATATCGCACGTGTTCGAGTCAATTTTATTTTTAAATTGCCAGTGCACATTATACGCATCTGCCCATCAGTCAATCGATTGGAGAGTCGGTCACTTAGCTTTATATATATATAGACAAGAGGTCTGGTGTACAAAATTTGTGCACAGAGGGGGTTATCCCTCAGCCCAGCCTGCACCCTCTCCAATCTGGGACCCCTCAAGGGATGTCTGACTGCCAGGTTAGGCTCGATCACTGTGGGCTTAAATTATGAATTATTTTCTTCTCTCTGCCTTTTATATTTTTTATAGTTTCTATTATGAGCATTGATTACTTTTAAAATCTAGGAACCCATATGTGGATTTAGGCCTGTGAGATTGGGCCTAAACCAGCAGTCAGACATCCCTCTCACAATCAGGGATTGCTGGCTCCTAAATGCTCACTTGTCTGCCTGCCTGATGCCCCCAACTGTACCCCTGCCAGCCTGATTACCTCTAACTGCCCTCCCCTGCTGGCCTGATCACTCCTAACTGCCTTCCTCTGCTGACCTGATCACCCTCAACTGCCCTCTCATGCCAGCTTAATCTCCCTTAACCGCCTCTGCCTCAGCACCCACCATCATGGTTTTGTCTGGAAGGATGTCTGGAAGATGTCTGGTATAATTAGCATATTACCCTTTTATCAGTATACATGGTAAGCATTGAAATGACGCACTGAGAGTCCTTGAACTCTATTCTTCTGTTTTCAAAACTGTTTTAGGTATTTTACTTATATTTGCTTTCTTGTGTACATTTTAGAGTCAGTTAGTAGCTGAGAGTTGTCAGTTAATAGCTACAAAAAAAATCCTTTTGGGATTCTGACTAAAATTGTGTTTAATCCTTAGATCACATTGAGAAAAACTGACATCTTAACAATACTGAGTCTTTCAAACAATGAATATGGCATATCTCTCCATTTATTCAGGGCTCCTTTCTTTCATCGATATATTTTTTTAAGTTTAATGTTCAGTTCTTGCACATATTTTGTTAAAATTGTGCTTAAGTAGTTTTTCTGAGTGCTATTCTACATGTTTTTATTTTTTAAATTTCAAATCCCTATTGTTCATTGCTAGTATATTAAATACAGTTGATTTTTTTATATTGACCCTGTATCCTGAGATTTCACTAAACTTACTTATTAGTTCCAGGGGCTGTTGGTGGGGACATGCTTTGGGATTTTCTACAAAGACAACCATGTCATCTGCAATTAGAAATCATTTTAATTTTTCCTCTCCAAAGTGAATGTCTTTTGTGTTTTTTTTTTTGTTATTGTTCTTTTGTTTTGTTTTGCCTTGTTATACTGGCTAAGACTTCCAGTAACAGCATTTTTAAATAAAATATTAGTAATATTTGATTATCAAACTAAAGAAAATATCTTACTATGGCTACCTTATGACTTTGATAGACATCTTCTCAAAAGCAGTAAAATACACTGGCAAAGTCATCTACCTTGTGAAATAATTTATGACATGCTAAAAATGCAAAATATGATATAACAAATTGAACAAAATATTCCACAATTATTGAAATCCATTTAATGTATCAAGCATATATTTAGATATTACTATGTGTCAGGTACTATATGCTTTTTAAATATTAAATCAATCTTTATAATATCCCTTTGTGGTAGTTAACATGATTTCAGAACCCTGAGGCAGAGCTGGTCTAAATAATCTGTCCAAAATCAGCTAACAGGGATGGCACCAGGATTTGAACTCAGGCAGTCTGGTTGGAGAGTCTACGCTCTTTATTCTTAACTAAGTCACATCCTACAATTATTGCATATGGAGGTTACAAAGATCAGAACACAAATGAGATGCAAAAACGTATTGGGAGACCAAAACCTATACTCTTGTAATTTATTTCATGAGTAAATGCACTTAATAACTATCTAACTGGGTTTTGTGGTAATAGTGTGAGTATAACTGTCACATTTAAAAATTTAAGACTAAGTTAATCATTTAAAAGTATAAGCAAAGAAGGAACCAAGATGGCAGCACAGGTAAACACCCAACTTGCTGCCCCACACAACAATTCCAAAACTACAACTTAACAACAGAACAAACATCATCCAGAATCACCGGAAGGCTGGCTGAGTGAAAATTCCACAAATAAAAGTAAAGATAGGACACTGTGACTCAGAGGAGCAGTGGAGCGCAGCCTTGAAGATACGCGCAGAGCCAGAGGTTTGGAGCGGTGCGCGCGCGAGAGTGGAAAGGGCGGGCGTCTGTAAACCTGGCGGGTTTTCTCCAACGGGGAGGGCAAAGGCATCCCACTGCACTGATTTCCCAGTTCCAGGCAAGGTCTGGGGAAGGCACGCTGAAACCCAGGCTAGGTAGAGGGCGAGCTTGTGGAGAGTGTGAGTAAACTTGGAAACAGCAGTTTGCATGTAAACTTGGGAACAGAAGCGCGCGACCGCGCAGAGAGGACTTGTGACTTGCTACCTTGATCAGGAGACCACCAGACTGCTTTGTTTTACAACCCTGGGCAAGACTTTGGGTGTGCAGACTCATTTGGGGAGAAGCAGAGTTGTCTGGCAGCGGGTGGGGACCAGCGGCAACTTTCTCTCGGAGGTGTGTGCAGCCGTTACCATCCAGCACAGAGACCCACGCCCTGCATAGGGCAGAGCTGACGCTGCCTGCTCAGCTCATAGACTCCGCCCATCCAACCTGAGCACAGCTGACCCTCACAGTCAATTGGCCTGGAGGTCAAACCCTCCTAGTCTAACAATAATAATCTGGGTTTAACTTCAACAATACTTTACAACCCATACAGGATTGCAGTAAGAGTATCCACCTCAGGTCACTGGGGAGGCTGAGCCACTGTCCCTTAGAGGACATCTACCACACAAAGCTAATCGACCAACTCAGGAAAGCAGCCACAATGCAGAGAAATGGAAAGAATCAGGTGTGAAAGAAATGGAGGAAAAAAGACGACTAGACATAGAGTTCAAAACCACAGTTATAAGGCTTTTCAAGAGGCTCCTAGAAAAGGCCGATGAACTTAATGAGAATTACGAGGAACTGAACAAGACCTACGAGGAAATGAACGAGACCTATGAGGATATGAAAATGGACCAACTAGAAATTAAGCATACACTGACTGAAATAAAAAATATTACACAAAGTCCTAAAAGCAGTCCAGAGGGCCACAAGAACCAAGTCAAAGATTTGAAATACAAAGAAGCAAAATCCACTCGGCTGGAAAAGCAAGAAACAAAAAGAATCCAGATAATTGAAGATAGTATAAGGGGCCTCTGGGACAACCTCAAGCATACCAACATCCAAATTATAGGGGTTCCAGAAAAAGAGAGAGAGCAAAATAATGAAAACCTACTTGAAGAAATAGTGACCGAAAACTTACCCTACTTGGTGAAAGAAATTGACTTAAAAGCCCAAGAAGTGCACAGAAACCCAAAATATAGGAATCTAAAGAGGACCACACCAAGGCACATCATAATTAAAATGCCAAGAGCAAAAGATAAAGAGAGAATATTAAAAGCAGCAAGAGAAAAGCAGTTGGTTACCTATAAAGGAGCACCCATACGATTGTCAGCGGATTTCTCAACAGAAACTATGCAGGCCAGACACGAGTGGCAAGAAATATTCAAAGTGAAGAATAGCAAGAATCTACAGCCAAGATTACTCTATCCAGCAAAGCTATCATTCAGAATTGAAGGTCAGATAAAGTGCTTCGCAGATAAGAAAAAGCTAAAGGAGTTCATCACCGCCAAAGCAATATTATATGAAATGCTGAAAGATATTCTATAAAGAGAGGAAGAAGAAAAAGGTAAAAGTGTAAATTATGAACAACAAATACACATCAACAAATGAATCTAAAAATCAAGTGAATTAATAATCTGATGAACAGGAAAAACTGGTGAATATAACAGAATCATGGACATAGAGAGAGAATGAACTGATAATTCTTGGGGAGAAAAGGGGTGTGGGAAGTGCAGCAAGAGACTGGACAAAAATCATGCATCTATGGGAGAGGACAGTGGCGGGGGAGGTGAGGGCAGAGGGTGGAATGGGTACCAGATGGAGGGGAGCTATAGGGGGAAAAAAAGAGGGAACAATGTAATTAATAAACTGAGCAATAAAGATTGATACAAAAAAAGAAATTTCAAAATAACATAAAATAAATGTATAAGCAAAGACACAAAAATCTTACATTCTTACCTAAGGTGTAGTTTCTCAAATAGAGTTAAATTAAAATGGAGATAAATTATGTTTACCAAGCTTTTATTAAAGTATAATAAATTTTTAAGGCAATCATATAAAACTATTGTGCCTAATTGCATTTTGGGTCATCAAATAACAGTGGTTCATGGTCTGTGTTTCTTCTTCTTATCTATTTAATTTTCCCTTCACAATATCACATCTGTTATTAAAATATCTCACATGACCTGCTATTGCTTATAAAAAACACAATTGAAGGGAGACATTAATCTTTAGTTCCTTTTTATCTATTTAAATGTTTTTCTTAGACATCAGATCACTTATGACAAAGCAAGAGCCTCAATAGCGATTTAGTTTGTATTACTCTACAAAGTACTCCAAAATTCCATAGAAATTTCCCAAGTCATCACATAGAACTATCCCACCCAGTCATGATGGATTAATCCTCAAGAAGACCCAATTTAGTTCAACAAATATCCTGAGCACCTATTATATAAAAGATTTTCTGTTATCTGTTCTAAAAGTTAAATAAAAATTAACTAGTCAGTTTTCTAAAATCTGGTAAGTATATAATGTTGGGAAATTGCAAAATTCCAATTGTGCAGTTAGTGTTGCTGAAATTTTTAGGAAGGATAGAATAATAATCTATCATTGTTGTCCCGAATTGGTCATAGTTTGGCAATTCCTGATATAAACTACTGGTTATTTCATTTCACAAGTATCACTTCATACGTTATTTGGTTAACCATACCATGCATATTTGTGTCAACAGTATATTTTGGGCCATAATTTCCTCATCACTAATCTCCAATAAATGTATGTACAGTGATTCAAACATGAATCATCTTATATTGCTAAAGCAAATGTAAACAATGTCCCTGCCCCAGCCCTAGTTTGCTTGTTTGATAATTACACTGAGGTGGGTTTTTCTAACCTGTAAAGTGAAGCCTTGAAAGGTAGGTAATCAGAAGGACATTTTTCACCTCCAGAGACTGGCCTTTAAAAAGAGAGCCTTACAAAAGGGGGGCAGAAGAAAAGGGAGAAGCTTTGAGGGGAGAAAGAGGTCAAAAAGAAAGAACGGGGCGGGGGGAGGGGGGCGCGGGGGGGGAAGAATCAGGCAGAAAAGGAGGGTGTGGAACCAAACAAGACTGGTGTTATAAGAACTACAGTCCCCTTGCCCAGGCAAGAGCTGCAAGAATTCAAGTCACAAGGCTCCAGCTTCAGAGAATGTGAGGGGGAAGGAGCACACATCCATAGGAGGTCAATGTCTCCATCACTTACCATACATAGTAAGAATGCTAACTATTCAAGCAATAGAAGCAAGATGTGGATCGAAGGATATACAGGAACCAAAAGCTCTATTTTTTTTCCCTTACTTCTATCTGTCTAAAATGAAAGCAAGGAGCATATCATAAAAAGGAAATAAATTTCAACTATATTCTGCAAAAGGGACACAGACAAAAGCCTCACCAGACATTAAAATCTCAACTTTACCAGTGAATATTTTTGGTCACAGGAATACTGAGCAAATAAATAATCCTTCCCTCCTATTAGAGAAGAATTTCAAGCACACAGGATTTTGATGGTGGTTTAGTGTCATTAGGGGAGCCCTAAAAATACTCTAACTAGATTCAATCTTTCAGTGAATCCTTCATATCAGTACACAGGAAAGTAAATAAACCACAATTTATATCTTTAATGCATGGCCACAGGCACAGCCATCCCCTACAAAATTTTGATTAAAGAAATACAAATAGGTACTGTATCAAAGTGTTATTCTCTTTCTAAGTTAATATACAGTTTAGTTTATACCTTAAGAATTTATTTTTTAATGTTATGACAATAACAATAGACCTAGTCAAGTGATCTATAGAGTATGTAATGTAAGAAAAGCATAAGTGAAAATAAACTCTAAGGTTTATTCTGTGACAGAAATGCGATATGAGGCTGCTTTGCTGGTGAATATTTCTATAGCACCACAGAAAACTATTTTTCTTCTTGAAATAATAGTATTTCCCAAAGGTATGCTGCATTTAAGAGTCTACAATAATCAATTTTGATCTCTATAAACTCATTTTATATATTACATTTCAGTCTTTAAATAATATGTTTTCATTAGATACTGAGAGAGGTACTCATGAGAATTTTGAAGATTTTTTTAGAGTTTACTATAGTTTTATTGTGGTTATGGTGCATACTATTTTTCATTTTCTCATATTTAGTTTAATTAAATCATCAAAGCTGTCTGCATTTATGCCTCAGTGAAGTTCCCAAACACACAGAATCGCTCTTTGTAGTTATAAGACTTTTACACATGAGTTCTCCCTGCCAATCAGAAGCAATCATCCACTTTAATTGGTATTTGCATTATAAAGGTTATGAGTTGATTTGTGATAATTTTTTAAGAAAATCTGATTGTTCTTCGTGCATCCCAAGTGACATTCTCCCCTAATCTTTAAAGATTAAAAATGCAGTATGGGAATTTAATTCCTATATTAAAACAAGAAAATAATGAACTGTTAGTGTACGCATTCTTTATCAAACAGTGTTATTCCTCACGCCATAAGAAGTTTAACTGCATGTAATAAGCACCAGGCAGTTCCTGTTATATATAGAAAGAAAATAGGTAGTAAAATGAAAGAAAACTAGCTTGCACACTACTTGTGTGGCAGAAATAGTTACCCTGGTGAGCAGGTCAGTTTTTCTGTCTTGCATTTATGGCCGTCATCTGTTGCCCTCATAAACCCAATTGGACCCTAAAGCATGTAGGCGAGTGCCCAGGCTCCACAGTACTCCAGGATGCCTATGGTGCCAACAAGTGGAAATGTCTCCAAGTCAGGATTCTTCAACATCTCCGAAACATGCCATGCTTTTCCTTCCTTTGTCAAAGTCACTTTCAACACCTCATAAATAATTAGCTTCTAGTCAAAATGCGCACACTTTTGTTTTAATTTATTCATCTTCTTCTAGGAGTATCTGTAATTCTGTTAACCTAACAGATGTGTAAATATGAGTCTGCCAATAATGACTGCACTCCACAGCTTACTTGTTGACATTCCATTTGAGTACAATGATTCATTTTTGGTGGGGGGAGTTAAAAATTCCTGCTTGAGGAAGACTTATTAGAAAGAGTGCATAGAATTAAAATTCTTCATTGTTAAATAATCCTTTTGCTCCTGACAGACTTAGGTGGCTGACCTTAACTGACTGTAATGAAATAGTCTGGGTCCTTTTTTTTTTTCCTCCCAACTAAAATTAAATCTGTCAGTCTTAAAGAGTTCACACCTTCTCTAGTTAAGTTTTCTTTGTTTTAATGTGACACCTTAATGTGATTATACAAATGTCGCTTTAAAAGGGAACTGTCAGTACATCTTAAAGGCCAACCACACTAGGATGAAGACAGGAAAGAAAAGACCCCTTCACCAGCCCTCCGATAAGGGAAATGGGATGTCAGTTCCAAAGACACAGCTATAGGCAAGGGAGGAAATGGCATGACAGCCACCTTCCTTGCATTACCTACTAAGTTATGCTTAGAGCCTTCTTTTTTAAAAAAAAAAAAATATTTTATTGATTTTTCACAGAGAGGAAGAGAGAAGGATAGAGAGTTAGAAACATCGATGAGAGAGAAACATCGACCAGCTGCCTCCTGCACACCTCCTACTGGGGATGTGCCCACAACCCAGGTACATGCCCTTGGGCAGAATCGAACCTGGGACCTTTCAGTCCGTAGGTCGATGCTCTATCCACTGAGCCAAATCAGTTTCAGCTTAGAGCCTTCTAATGGCTTTTTATCACGAGATAGAGGAGACCCGGATTTCTTACGTTTATTTCAATCCCAGTCATCACAGCACTCTGGAAATGCTTCCTTTACTCTGCTCCCATGTTTGTTTTTTGCTTGCCTATTTTGTGCAAAGTACCCATGTGAGAGGGCCAAAGAAATCAGCACCAGCTCTCCCATTATCTTATAATCTTTGAATGCATATGTGCTGCACAAGTCCAAGGTCAAATTAGATAATAAATGTTCCATGGGAGAACAGAACAAGGAGTGATTAATTCTGATGGGGCTCTCGGGAGGCACTGCAAAGGCAATAGCTTCCAAGTAAGCCTTGGGAAGTGGTGACATTCCAGTACCCGGGAACTGGAAAGGACAGGCACTTCTGGCTGCTCTGGTGCTTGCACAACATAGGAGGTTGTCTCTGCCAGGATTATCTGCTCCACCGCCTGATGGACATGTGCACAACAACCCACGGACTGAGGGAAGGTTTATCACTCTATCTGGTCTTTCTGCAGGAAGTTTACAGGCAATGCATAAACTGCACAATGTTTTGGGGGGGAATTCTTTTCAGTTGAATCTTTCCTCTTACAGGAAGAGAGATATTTCAATTTGTGCATTATTAAATGCATCTCCTTCCTTTGCACTTCACTGGAGTATTCCCTACTCCCTGGCCCAAGGGGAGTTTCCCATCTCTCCCTTCACTGGCAATCCCACAGCTGTACCCGGTCGTTTGCACTAGAAAGCAGGAGGTACTTAATAGTTGAATAGTACCCTGGAGAAGAGGCATTTGATAGTAAGAAAACAAGTTTTAATTCACATTGCTAAAGCAGGAAGAGACAAACAAACAAAAACCACTTTCAGGAAAGGTTTCTGTATAATGGAAGACCCTCCCAGGTAGCCCTTGGCCCACAATGTAAGTCAACAAAACATCACTACTGCCACCAAGTATTCAGAGGGAGGGAGGAGCACAAAATGTATATTTGCCAAATGAAATTAACAAAATTAATTCACTTCAAGGAGAGCGATATATCTCCTGAATTCTCAGCAGTTGTTTCTATATGTATATTAACAATCAAATAGAATGAGGGAAAGAACTAAAATTACAGTGAGTAGAGTTCAGGCAGCACGAATACCAGTACTTGAGCAACTGCAATGGGACTGAGAGTGACCTGTAGCTATGTCAGCTCCAACACAGAAGGTCCCATGTTTACTAGACCCCTATCACATGCCAGGCCCAGGGAATACAAAGTTAAATATAAGCACAGAGTCCCTTCCCTCAGAAAGTTGATGATCTAGTGGGAGAACAGACATCCAAACAATCATACAAAAACAAATCCAAGCCATACAAAGCGTGATGAATACAAAATACTGGGCATTTGAAAAAGTGCAAGAGAGAGAAGTGATTGATTAGTGGGGCTTCCCTAACAAAGTGATGTGATCTGAAGGAGGTGCAGAAATAAAGGAAGATGGAAATAAGCATGGCCTGGTGTAGTCAGTACTGACCAGGCATTACAAATGGCCAGATGCCCCTCCCACCAGGTGGAGTGAAGCTGCCTGAGTCTACACTCCAGCTGTGCAGGGAACATTGCGGGGATCCCAGGGACTGATCCCCACTCCATCCTTGGCCTAAGCCCAGCCATTAATTATCCTCTAATTAATGAGAATAACAACAGTCCTGTCACAGAAAGGGCTGAACAACAGTGAGCCCTCAATGAATGTTAGCCATTATTATTAACTAGAGGCCTGGTGCATGAAATTCATGCACAGGGGGTATGTCCCTTAGCCCAGACTGAAAACCCTCTCCAATATGGGACCCTTCAAGGGATTTCTGACTGCCTGTTTAACATTTTGACAGTAAGACATCCCTCTCACAATCCAGGACTGCTGGCTCCCACCTGCTTGCCTGCCTGTCTTCCTGATTGCCCCTAATCACTTCTGCCTGCCAGTCTGATCACCCCCTAACCACTCCCCTGCCAGCCTGATTGCCCCTAACTGCCCTCCCCTGCAGGCCTGGTCACCCCTAACTTTCCTCTCCTACAGGCCTGATCATCCCTAACTGTCCTCCCTTGCAGGCCTGTGTGCCCTCCCCAGCTCCCCTCCCCTGCAGGTCTGGTCCCCCTTCCAATTGTTCTCCCCTGCAGGCCTGGGTCCCCCCTGCAACTCCCCTTCCCTGCAGGCCCAGTGACCCCCAACTGCCCCCCGCTGGCCATCTTGTGGCAGCCATCTTCTATCCACATGGGGCAGCCATCTTTGACCACATAGGCACAGCCATCTTGTATGTTGGAGTAATGATCAATTTGCAAATTACTCTTTTATTAGATAGGATGAGTGGGCCATGAACTGGAAGGTACTTTCATACCTTATTCCCACCATCAAGAATGGTCAAGCCCTAGCAGGTTTTGTTCAGTGGACAGAGCGTCAACCTGTGGACTAAAGGGTCCCGGGTTTTATTCCAGTCAAGGGCATATGCCCGGGTTTTGGGCTCAATCCCCATGGGGGGACATGCAGGAGGCAACCAATCAGTGATTCTCATCATTGATGTTTCTATCTCTCTCTCCCTCTCCCTTCCTCTTTGAAATCAATAAAAATATGTTTTTTTAAAAGAATGGTCAACAATCCTATCTAATAAAAGAGTAACATGCAAATGTGACCATACCTTGGCTCTTGATTGGCTATGCTACCAGCCAATCAGAAGCAGGGGGCAGGGCCAAGTGGCATGAGCGCCTGGCCCTGGGGGCAGAGACAAAGCTGTGGCAGCTGTGGCAGCAAGCATCTGGTCCCTGGGCTCGGAGACGGGGCGGTGGGGGCGGCAGCAGCGTGGCACTCCAGCCAGAGCAGAGAAGACTGAAGACTCTGGCTGGAGTGAAGCCTCTAGCCAGCCAAAGCAAAAACTGAAGGCAACAGCCAGAGGGAAGGCCTGGGTCCCAGGTTCCAGAGGAAAACTGGTCCTGACAGCCAGGGGAAGGAAAGCCTAGTGCATAAATCTTCATGCAATGGGCCTCTAGTTAATAGATAAGTTCCTATACTTTTCCTGTTTTATAAATAAGAGATGAAATTCACAAAATGAATTTTCACTCTTCTCAACACTTTTGCTGCTTTGACAAAACCACTAAATATCCTCAAGAGAAGCCCTGGACCAATGGAAACAACCAATATTTGTAGTTGCTATTTTAGCATTTGAAGAGGGCAGACCAGGGCAAACAACTGCAGCCAGCTCAATACATATCCTGGTTTGCTTCAAATAGTCCCAGATTATGTCTACAGTCTGACTGTACTTCTAGTCATGGCCCCTTCACTGTCATGCTGAGCAATGGAGTAGTTCTTGTTTCACTGTGCTGTCCCTTTCCACGGGCAGCATCAGCAGGGGGCCTGCAGCTGCCAAACACTAAGAACCTCCCCATTCTGCTGCCACTCCATTGAGCTTGGCACTGGATGTTCTTCAAATTATTTCCAGCCATGAACTGTATGTTCCAAAAATCCAGGGCCAAAGTAATGGGGAAAACTGTATGAATGGCATGGGCAAGAATATAAGACAGCCCCTGGAACTCTAGCCCCTTGTTTCTCCCAGTGACATGCATTTCATTTTGCTGGGATTTTTTTTTTTTTTACCTTTTCTTTGGTCACTGCTGGTGTGTGTGTGTCCCTCTTTTTACCATGCCCCTCTTGATTTTCCTTTTTTGGAATCTACATCTCCTTCCCAGGGCTTATCTTTGTCTTCTCATGTTTCTGCTGTTTCTTACTGAAAATACCCATCCAGGCTCAAGTTTCTTTTTGACATCAACAAGCCAGAGCTGATTTTACAGCAAACTGTGTGTCCCTCAGTTTGGGCTGAAAGTTCCAAATGCTATTTGGGAACTGGTTTAAACCAGGCAGCCAAATTTGAAAGACTGTATTCTCCATGGCCATTTCTACTCCCATGCGATTTTTTGAAGAGCAAGATTGAGACAATGAAAAAAAAGTAATAGAAAAAATACCTCAAATTCCACCATCCATAATCGTACCACTAGTAATCTACATTTTTATTATTATTCCTGAAATAAATTTCATATTATCTTGCTTTTAGAAAAAGCATTAAAGAAAATATTTTCTTAAACTATCCAAATCTTCCTTTTGTACCTATTGTCACACATAAAGCAGACTTGTAAAAAGGAGCTTGACTGCTCAACAACAAAGGAGCAATTTTCTGCCAGAAGTGCTACATTTTTTAACTTCTTTTTAGAAATGAGAGTTAAATTAAAATGGTAAACCACTATTTAGTTCTTCATGTTAAATTCCCAGTAACTCTTACCATATCCCATTATCATAATGCAATTGCTTTTCTATCAGTAAGGTTTCTGTGGCTAAAGCTCAATGGCCTATCAATATGACCCCAGCAAAGTGACCCTCTTTACTAAATTTGTGAAATAATATATCCAGATAAATGATAAGACTTTAAATGCTGTCAACTCTAAAATATATATGTAGCCCTCAGTATCAAAGAAATAAATTATTATACATATTAAAATGATCTATTATTAAAATTTACAACAGGGAGATACTAAGTCTTTTGGTGTATCTCCTTGGAAGCTTTTCCCTATATAATTACCATACAAATACACACATTCATGTTTGTATATGGGCACAAAATTGCAATTACTCTATACATACCATCCCGATCATAATCGCTTATACTGAGAACTTTGTATCTGGGGAAGCCTGAATACAATGTCCACAATTTGCTACTGAATCAAAAGACAAAGTCTGTGTTCAAATGTTTACCACAAAAATCCCTATGGCTAACATCATACTTAATAGTGAGAAACTGGCTTTCCCAAGAAGATTAGGAACAGGGCAAGAACATCCCCTCTCATTGCTCCTTTTCAGCATTGTAGTAGCTAATGCGATAGATAATAAAAGGTATACTGATAGGGAAGGAGAAAATAAAACTGTTTTTGTTCACATATGACACAATTGTTTATAAAGAAAATCTGAAAAAATTGACCAAGAACTCTTAGAATTTATAAGGGATTATAGCAAGGTTATAGGATTCAAAGTTAATGTACAAAAATCAATTACTTTCCACATGATCAGCATGCCTCAGTGGTTGAGCATCAACCTATGAACCAGCAGGTCATGGTTTGATTCCCAGTTGGAGCACATGCCCAGGTTGTGGGCTCAATCCCCAGTATGGGGCATGCAGGAGGCAGTTATCAATGATTCTCTCTTATCATTGATGTTTCTATCTCTTTATCCTTCTCCCTTCCCCTCTGAAGTCAATAAAAAAAATTTAATCAATTATTTTCCTATATGCCAGCAGGGAAATGAAATTTGAAATTAAAAATACAATACTACTTACATTAGGACCCCCCCAAAAAAGTACTTAGATATACATCTATCAAAATATATACAAATCTGTATGAGGAAAGCTGTAAAACTCTGATAAAAATAAAGTAACAAAAATAAATAGATATTACATGTTCATAAACAGGAAGACTCAATATTGTTAAGATGTCAGTTCTTTCCAACTTGATAGATTCAATGCAATTCCAACCAGTCAAAATCTTGGCAAGGCATTTTTTTTATACTGACAAACTGCTTCTAAAATTATATAGTGAGGCAAAGACCAGGACAGGCAATACAATTTTGGAGAACAACAAAGTTAGAGGACTGACACTACTTGATTTCAAGACTTACTGCCAAGCTACCATAATTAAGACAATGTGGTAATGGTGAGGACAGACAAATAGATCAATGGACCAGAATAGAGATAATGAAAAAGAGAAATAGGATCACATAAATATAGTTAAGTGGACATCCACATACACACACAAAAAAAGTCTAGACATAGACCTTAAACCATTCATAAAAATTAACTCAAAATGAATCATAGATCTAAATGTAAAAAGCAAAAATACCAAACTTCTAGAAGATAACGTAGGAGAATATCTAGATGACCTTGGGTATGGCAATGACTTTTAGATACAACACCAATGGCATGATCCATAAAAGAAATAACTGATAAGCTGGACTTCATTAAAATTCGAAACTTCTGCTCTGTGAAAGACACTTTCAAATGAATTAGAAGACAGGCCACAGACTGGAATAAACTATTTTCAAAAGACACATCTGAAAAAGAACTGTCACCCAAAACATACATACACTTAAAGTCAAAAATAAGAAAACAGATTAAAAAATGGCAAAAGATATGAACAAACATGTCACCAAGAAGATACACAGATGGCAAGTAAGCATATGAAAAGATCCTTAATAGCATGTCACTAGGGAATTGCAATTACAACAACTAGACACCATTACACACTCATGAGAATGGCTAAATAAAACACACTGACACCAAATGCTGACGAGGATGCAGAGCAACAGAAACTCTCATTCACTGATGATGAGACACAGTTTGGGAGAAGTTTGGCAGTTTCAGTAAAAACTAAAGATACTCTTAACAGTATGATGGAGCAATTATGCTCCCTGGCATTCACCCAACAAAAAACCTATAGACAATTATAGAAGCTTTATTCATAATCACCAAAACTTGGAAGCAACCAAAATGTCCCTCAGTGGATAAAATGGATAAACTGTGATATATCCAGACAATAGAATATTATTCAGAGATAAAAGAAATGAGCTATCACACCATGAAAAGATGTGGAGGGGCCTTAAATGTATATAATTAAATGAAAGAAGGCAGTATGAAGAGGCTAATGCTATATGATTCCAACCATATGACATTCTGGAAAAGGCCAAATTAGGGAGATACCAGGAGTTTGGGAGGAGACAGAGATGAATAGGCAGAGCACAGAGGATATTTAATGCACTGAAACCACTCTATGACATACTAAAATGCTCAGTACGTCATCATACATTTCTTAAAACCCATAGAAAGAGTGAACATTAATGTAATCTGTGCGTTTTGAGTGGTGATGATGTAGGTTTTTCAACTTTAACAAATGTAACATTCTGATCAGGAATTTTGATTGTGGGGAGGCTGTGCTTGGGTGGGAGCATGGGAAATCTCTGTACTTTTCTGTGAACCTAAAATGCTTGTGTGGACAGAGCTGATTCCATCTTCAAAAGCAGACTTAAGCTCGAAGCTAACCCATCATCTTAATTGAACAGGGACCCCTGAGTCTCTTGGCCTGCCCCTGGGTTGGATTCTAGAATGTGCTGATCATGGAATTTCCATCTGGGGTGAGGCACCCTCGGTGTCATCGATCTCTTAGCTTACGTTGGTGCCACAGCCTCCTGGCAGCTAGTCCCCTTGTTCCCTCTGGTCACTCACACGTTCTTTTCTCACGTAGGTTCATTTCTATGCGGCTATAAGCAGGTGGTCCAGGGGTCAAAGATGCAGACATCTGACCATCCTGCTGCCACCTACCATTGCATTTAACTCATTCACAGACAAGCTGGACTTGTCTCCCTCATTCTTTGGTACCCCAGCTCCTTTGACATTTGGGGGCCAATTTGCATATACTGCCCTTTTATGGAGCACTGTTCTAAAAAATGAAGTATATTAACAAAAAGACTCCTGGACAGCCCTCTCCCAAAAAAAGGCTGTGTTGGTGGTCCCAAGGTTTATAACGAGAGCTCCTTTGGCGGAAGCTACAGGGCCCCCACAGACATCCTAAGATTGTGCTAGAAGGAGGAGCTAGTCCATGTCTCCACAGTTTGGAACCTGACAGCTCCACTCTGATAGCAATGCCTCCGTGCACAGCGGCAGCCACACCCTCTCTGCACAGCCCTCACCACGCACATACCTACATGAAGCGCAGCTAGGTCTAACTGTTTACAGATTCACAGCCTTGGCTGCATGCTGTAACCACCTAGGGGCTTTCCAAAAACTGAGCCGCAGGACTCACTCCAGAAATCCTGATTACTTGGACAGGGGTGTGGTATACGCATCAGGGACTTTAGAATGGGGTGACTAATTGTCAATAAGGAAGCTAATTTAAGGATGCTCACTCATCCATCAACTATGCAACTTGGTTTTTTTTGTCTGTGTTTTGTTTGTTTGTTTGTTTTTTAAATGATATGCCTGTGGCTGATACACGGCCACTCACTTTATTTTTTTCTTAATATATTTTTTTTAATTTTATTTTTTTCCTTATCCCCCCAATGCCACCTCCTCCCACCCCCGCAAGCAAAGCACATGCTGCTTATTTCAGCACTGTGACCCATTATTGCGCTCCTCAGAAATGTTGGCAACAAATATTCATTTGCATACTAATGGAAATAAATGGTTCTTTTCATGAAAACCAGTGTAAGCCTGTTTGGATGGAACTCAATTTTTCCTGTTCAGAATGCTAACAGGGCAGTTGCTGCCATACACTTGCCAATTAATAAATATTTTTATTTTTTGAGCAATTTAATCGGAGCTCTTGCATTCTATAGATCCTGATTAGAAAAGTTTCTTTAAGTTGGTTGAAGAGATAAGTACTTTTCTCTCTTCTTATATCAGATTATTAACAATGAAATAGCCCAACCAGTGTGGCTCAGTGGTTGGATGTCAACCTATGAACCAGGAGGTCCCTGTTCCATTCCATCAGGGCACATGCCCAAGTCGTGGGTTCAATCCCCAGTGGGGGCATGCAGGAAGCAGCCAATCAATGATTCTCTATCATCACTGATGTTTCTATCTCTTTCTTCCTCTCCCTTCCTCTCGGAATAAAAATATATTTTTAAAAAAGAAAATAAAAAGGGAATAAATGTAATTATAACCATGCATGTCACTAATATATAAAGTTGGAGGAAAATAACTGGTTTCCCTTCATTTTCAATTTCTCACCCTCAATACATGAACACGCTTTTCAGTAATGAAGTAACACTGCTGTGGCCTAGAAAAGGGTTTTTATCCAGGCACACAGAGTTAGATGAAAGGCTAGCCAGCTCTCTGCTTCTGGCTGCTGTGAGGAGGGAGGATGCTGGCAACATGCCCACTGAATGGCTCTTTCTCCCCCAGTTCTCTGAGCTGGGGACACAGGGATGCCAGGATCCAATCACATCTACAATCTTGACCATAACAATCACAAAGCCCTATTTACGAGGTGGACTTTGAAAACAGAATCCCTTTAATTATGAGCTTGACTCTTGCCACTGCTTCTGCCTCTGTTTTTCTGCAGGTATGCTGCATATTTCTATTGCTTTTTTTGCTCACTGCTTTCCAGCTGCACAAAGAGAAAAAGGGAAGACACACACAAGAAAAACTTCGTATCTGTGCATGCTATTTTGCAATGATATTTTCAATAAAGGCATGTATTCTATGTCCTTTCCTGTAGCAGGTAATTTAATCCAGATAATATCAAGAGGGTAGATGTAACCCAGTGATTCCTCAGTCACATTCCAAATTAATAATTTAAATTCAGGTTGATCTCTAAAGTTTCTTCTGGCTTAAACCCTGATTGATTCTGGGATGTCTGCTTATGAGACTTAAGTTGTAAAGGATCAGCCAGCTACTGCGGTGAGCACATCCTGAAGTGAGTAGAAGCAGAGAAATAAGTTGGAAGGCCCCTGCATAGTTCCAGGTGTGAGATGAGGATATTTGAACTGGGAGGTAGCAATTATAAAGGAAAGACAGAAACAGGCTCCAGAACATTTTGGAGGATTATTATATGCCTAAAACAATTAGTATCTAAATTCTTGACTTCCCCAATAGAACACCTATCTTCCATGATAAAAACAGTAGGTTAACGGCCTAACTTTTAACCTAAAAAGGTTTCCCTATGTCTATGTTTTAAAAACTAGGTAAAAGAGAATCAATGCAAAAATATAAAATTTTGAGTGGGCACAAAAATAAAAATATGTTTGTAGGTCTGTGAAAATGATAAAAGAGAGAAGATAATCAAAATGATAATACTATATCTAACAATGAGCTATTAGTTACGACATACAATTAGAACTTAAGAGATCTAGGAGTTTCCAAATACTATTCACTAGAGATTGGGCCCAACTGTCTCCTTCGAATAAAATGACCAGCAAAGCACTGAACATCACGGAAAAAGTACTGATATAAAGTTGAAAGCGGTGTGCATCCTAGTCACTATCCTAATAAAAAGCTCTGGCCCATATAGAGATAACCATAAAGGGTTCTAATTCTCAAGAAAGGAAGGGAAAAAATATATGTTTAATTACTGGTTAAGAGGGAAAAAATAGAGTATGCACAATACTATTCTTTCTCTTTTTGCAGCAACAAAAACATAATGAAGATTAGAAGAATGTGCAGAAACCACCCAGTTGTTTCTCTCCCCAGTGAATCAACCCTTCAGTACTCCCTGAGGCCTTGGATTGAGCACTTCTGTGGTTGATGTTCAAGGATAGTCAGCTTGCTAAAAACAAGTAGTTGGAAGAACTACAATCCATTGTTGAAATATTCAAAATCTTTATATACATGGAAAATCTATCTCTCTTTAATGTCTGCTCATTCATTGTTGCTACTTTTGCTTTTCTAAAGCTACACTGAAAAAAAAAATTCCTTTGAGTCCAAAAGCCTTCAGACATTTAAAAACAATAATCTTTGCATCCCTGACATTCCTCACAGGTTACACACTCCTAGTCCCTTCTTATGGCAATAGGATTTTAGGTCTGTTAGCATGATTGCTCTGGCCGAGGAATGTAGGAAGTGCCAAGGACCTATAAAAGGGCTTTCTGGGGTGAAATGAGGTAAAAGTGCTTTCCACAGTATAACTCTTGACGGACCTTATAGAACTGACTAACCATCAAGATGGTACATGCTGAAAATGTGTGACAAAGGCTACGAAGCAGTGTGTGTGGTTAGCTATTAATAGGTCACTAGTGTCTTTCCTAAGACTGGTAGATTAAAAACAATGAATTGGGGAGTAGGTAGGAGTAAAAATAGTGAAGTAAAAATTGCATATGTTTTATAAAGAACCCCTCCCATTTTATGAAGTAAAAATAGTGAGTGCAGAACAGTGTTCTGACATTTAATGTGCCATGAATCACTGGATCTTGTTGAGACATGAATTCTGATCCAGCTGTGGGAGAAGGGAGTGATGAGACTCGGTCTTTCTCAGGAGCACCCAGTGATACCCAGGGTTAGGGTTTACAAGATGGCAACAACCATCATGTAAATCCGGAACAGGATAAAGGTAATGTTTTAAACATATAATTAAATAATTTTTATCCAACATGACAAGCATTGCTAGATTAAAAAAACCCAGGTCTATCAGATAGAAGGTGGCTCTTTGGGGGAAGATACCATCTATTACCACCATCCAAGAGACAGATTACAAAATGTGAAGTCTCTGAAAAAAAAGAGCACATTTCCATTTTCTATCCCAAACTGAGAAATCCTAAATAAAGCAGTATTCCTTGAGTCATTTGCAGAGCTGTGAATGAATACATGTAGGCATAGACTATGCAATGTTATCCTTTTCACATCTTTACCCAATTGCCTTTATCCCATCATTCTGCATCAAGAATGAGTATCTTAGCATATAAGCTCCCTAAAATGTATTCAGGTGAAGGAGGCACTTGGAAAAGTGTTAATATTTACCCACATCTGAATCTTAACAAATCTCAAATACATCTATATGTGTTTACACAAATATGTATTTATTTAGGAAAAAAACAGAAGAAATTTTTTTCTTTGAAAAAAATGGGAGGGGTTCTTTATAAAACATATGCAATGGAAAAGACATAGGGCAAAGACAATCTGAGATAACATAACATGATATAAATAAAGTTGTCTTCCTTTAAGAATGAAGGTGAAATTAAATTTCAGAACTTAACACTTGGTACAGTAAAATAAAAAATATCTTTGAGATTAAGAACTTAAAGTTAAGACAAATTTAAGGAAGTTAAAAGTTGAGGCAGTTATTTTATAGAAACTCTCATTAGAGATGAGAGAACTATTTCCAAGAAAAAGGTATAGAATACTTTAAAACCACTTTAAATAGAGCAATGCTCATATATATATATATATACATATATATGTGTATATATATGTATATATATATATACATACATACATACATACATACACATACACACATGGCAACCAACTAGCTTCTAGTTTCTTACACTTGGTTTCTCTGGGTGTTTATATGCATGCAGGTGTTCAAGAGTTTGAATTGGTATTGATCTAGATACAGGGTGTCCTCAAAAACGTATACATGCTTTAATAGCTGATAACTTACTTAATTTTCACTCCTTTTCAGGTGTTAAGTGATATAATGGGTGGGCCAGAATAAGCTTTGAACAAATAAAATTCATTCTAAAGTGCCACTAGACTTTTCTTGTGGGGAAGCATAAAAGATAAAGTTTATGGCAACAGTCAACAAATTGAGACACAAATACCCAACAAAATGATTACTGATGTTTGCAATTCCATTGCTTCATGTCATCAACAGTGTCTGGACCAGAAGTGTCATCAGTTTGAAAAACAGGCATTGACAAAAAAGAGTATTTATTTCTATAAATTCTGTCACTCCAATTTAATAAATAGAAAAATAATAAATAAATACAATTTCAAAATGAATTGTATGTTAACAAACACTGACTTTATACTCATTCAAAATGCATATACATTTTTGGACACTGAATATGATCTACATTTATTTACTTATTTGTTTGTTTATAATTAAGGTGGAAAAACTTAATCAGTAGAAAAGGTTTTAGTCAATGTCTTTCATATATAGTTATATGCAAATTACTGACCTTAGTTAAGAAATAACAGTTAAATAAAGAAATTTATATTATATGGTTGAAAAGTTATAAAATACTAAAACTGACTTACTAATTACTGGAGCCCCACTGTAGTATATGTTAAGGTCACCAATAAAAATACAATCATTCCACCTGATTGGCAGGTGCTACTGTCACACGTGAATCTAGACTTTCATTCTCAGGACCATTGTCAGACCCACGGCTAGATGACTCTGTTTGGCACATATGGAATGCTCATTCATCTTCCAAAACAATGAGCTCAAAATGACCTCCTCTTAGATCTTCTGTCACCAATAGCACAAAGTCTAGTTTGCAATTACTGTGAACTTAGAATCTGGCATTTATGTCTTATCCAATGGGATGTGAGCTTTTAGACAGAGAATGAGTCAAATTCATCTGTCACCTTATAAGCCTCCATGGGTGTTGACTGAGTGACAGAGTGAGCAATGCTGGAAGGCAGAGGCCAGGGATGAAGGTGGCTGCTGGAGCATGTCCTGCACAGCATTCTTCCATCCAGTACTCAAGGCACTGTTCCATGCTGCTCAGAGAGAGCAGCTGAATTAGTAAACCACCTACTGATGTTCCTTATAAACTTATCTTCTTCCAACCTATAAACATTATGCAAATGCCCTGTCCCAACATACTCATCAAAGCAGAAATTAGAGACAAGGTATGGTCACCTTCTCTTCATATCCCATTGAATCTGAGGAAAGTCACCAGCCTGCTATCCCTTCAGTTTTTCATTAGCCAACACAGAGTGGTGCAAAACTCTGTCCTACAGGCCTCAGAGAAACAAGGAACACCTCTTCTCGTGCTGGTTAGGTGTTGCAAAAAAATGCTGGGGACCAAGAGTTCTCCTCAATGATGGAAGGGTGAGTTGTTCGAGTTCACAATGCACTCAAGTATTTTTGTTGTTAAAAATAATTTGTCAAGTTACCTCTTTAATAAGATCGTGTTGCTCTTAAACAGCTATTTCTGAATTTATGCTAAAAAAAAAATTAGGCCTTCTCCTCCCTCCCAATGTATCTTTGTTTTCAGTTGATGGGGGAGTCTTAAAACTTGTTACTATCTATCATTCTCACACATTTCCTTTTCTTTCTCTTTCTAAAAAAAAGTAGTTCAAGTCCCAGTGTTATTGGTGGGGAGCTCTCCATGTCCTCACTGGTTAAAGGGGAAAGTGGGAGACTTGCAATGTCATGAGAAAAGGAATTTTCTGAGACTCACACAGGAGAATGAGTGGCATTTGCATGGAATAAAAATCCCTGAGTTTCCAAGGTCTCCTCTCCCTCTGTCCCACCATGGAAGAAGTGCAGCTGTGTCCTCAGTAGAGCTAGGATAGAAGCCACTGCCTAGAGTTTCTGTCCCATGTTTATACAGTCCAATCCAGCATCAGGCTAGCTTAGTTTGTGTTCCAAGCTTCAGTCCAACAGTCCATTGCATGTGGGGTCTATTAGTACATGACTGTGGGCCATACAGCTTCTAGCAGCATGGGTGAATGCAAGGAAGCAGGAGCAAAACTAGAGGAACAGAGAGCAACAAGAGAAAGGGAATTACTTTGTCTCAGGATTTTAACCTTCTAATACTTTGCGTGTGTGCAGTGGCCCCACCCTCTGTAGCCAACGATCTCTGTTCCAGGTTAGACTGATAAGTACCTTCCCTATGTCTCCCCAACTTGACTGTGCATGCACCCATCTACCCTTAGTTGGAGCGCTTCCCCCAGTGGTCTGTAGGAAATAGACTGGTGGTTTCCCTGGGGAGTGTGAAATTGCAGTTTCCTTGGTGAATCTGCCCAGGTGGCCAAGCTTATAATGTCTGGCCTCCCTTTTGCTCCTTTCCTATTAATAGTAACTAGCTAATTACAATGGTAACATTAATTCCCCAGTATGTTTACACAACTGTCTCCTACCCCTAGGGATCAACTACTAATTGCAAAATATTCAACTAATCTTAATATTTTAGAGATGTTAAAAGTTCTAGATATTCTGATAAAACTTTCCAACTTTGCTTGTCAAAATGACTAAACAGAGAATTTATTCCTCTCTTTGGGGAGTCTTGTTGGGTCAAATTTTCGCATGACTTCTAACCCCAGTGAGTGCATTTCATTCTTTTTCTGTTTTGGTTCCCTCTTCTTCCCTGTTTTAGTCTTTCCAGAGCAGCATTCCACAGCTCTAAATGAAGCGCTCTGCAGAAATCTGCAGAAATCTGTGCTTCTCCTGCGGATCTGGCTGCTCCTTTGCCTTATGATTTTACCACTTTCATTCAGGTCACCCAAAAGCCTGCCATGCTGAATCTTCCCACACATGCCATGCATTTATTTGGGGATTACAACAATATCTTTCTGGAGTTTAAAGTACAAATTAGGGAAAAGAACTGAATTCCATATTATGTTACTATAGCCCATGGGAATTTATGAGAGGTGGAATTTACTAACATTAAAGGAACATCAAACAGACACTAACAGAATGTTAAAGATAGTTGTGAGGACTTTGGCCAAATATAGTAATGATTTTCACAAAGAAGCATATTGGTAGATAAAGACCTTTCTTTTTTCTTCCTTCTGTCCAAAGAACATAAAAATATCACATGCCTCTGAATATAAAAATCTACTGGCAGTTATAGGCCATAGGTGCTGAATTAAATACTCCTTCCCCACTCCACTCAAGAGTAGACAGCAATGTTTTATCAAATTTAAAAATGTGACCTCAGTTTAGAAAGATGGTGAATGCTGCTCAGGAAGAAGACAGTGTGTTATGTTTCTTGTTTTCTGGCACAAAGTATTATTTCCCAGGCTGCTAAAGAAGGGATGTGGTTATATAGAAAGTAGATTTTTAGGCTTGCATTCTTGTAATCTAACCCACTAAACATGCAAAATATCAAAAACACACTGACTTAAAAGAATAAAGCAAAGCCACTCCTACTCTCAGAAGGTTACCACCCTAGAAATAAAGGTGAACTTTCAGTTTGATTACGCCTCCATGGAAGCCCAATGACCAAGTTTTGGTATAATTTTTTTAATCGGGTATTATTTTAAAGTCATCTTCATTTAGTTTTAGCTTGTATTTTTCTCAGTGACCTTCCTACCTTCAAATAAAGATTTGTACATTCATGCTCTGCTTCTCTTCATTTCTCCTTCTCTAGTCCTCCCTCCTTTTATTCTGCCAGTTCCCCTTCCCTCTCTCCCTCATTCACGCAAGCATTCCACAATTATTTAGCACGGTTCTAGGCACTGGTGCTACTCAGATGATTAAACAACAGTCTCTGGTATCAAAGACTTATCCAGAGAGGGAAGAGGATTTTAAACAAATTGATTATAATTCACATTGATAAGGGCTGTGTTAGAAACAGGGGTTGTACAGAGGAAGCAATGAGTGAGACAGACCAGCTCTTCTGGGGAAGAGAAATTGGGAGGTGTGAGGGTGGGTAGCTGGGTCAAATATGACATTTCCAGCTGGATTCCAAAGTGTGATTCCACCCGAGGAAAAAGAGGAAGGGCACTAGAGACAGAGGAAATAGCACAAAGACACAGAGTTGTGAAATGGGAGAAATTCAGTGTGGTTGGGACAGTGGCTAGAGGTGAGGGATGTAGAGGTCAGGCTGGGGATCAAGGGTTCAAGCACTAATGCAGGGTTTCAGAAGACATGCTCTAAAACACTCTCCTCCCAGATATCTGCATGGTTCCTTCACATCATCCAGGCCCTGTTTCAGCACCAGCTTCTCATAATTCTTGCCTCTCCATCTACAGCCCCTGGCCCTAGCCCACCTCTGTCCTGGGATCTTATTTTCCTTCATGGTATTTATCCCAACAGGGAGTTATTATTTATTTATTGTACCCTTGTTTTTATTAAGTGACATTTTTCTAAGATACACTGCAGGGCCAATAAATGCTATACATGAAAGCATCTACTTTTAATTTTTTTTTATGTGAGAAGCTTATATTTAAATAAATCTGAGTCATCAACCTGTTATAAACAATAATAGAGGCCTTTATTGCTTTTTTTCCTCCAAATAAAAATGGATGCACTAAACGTTTATTCACTCTTCCACAAATATTCTATTTTATTTTGTTCAGGCAATTTGTGCTAGTTCTGAGTGAAATACAAAGATAAATCAGACCTCAGGAATTTACAATCATAAATAATGCTGAGGCTCATCTGATAGTCTGAAATGCCACAAGAGAGGCAAAGAAAACCCATTTGCAGGTAGATGGTCCTTCAGTATCGATCCGAGGTGTTTGAGCGTGCTTTGCGGTAAAGGAGAATGTGGCCCAGGGGAGGAAGGGAGGGTGTTTCAGATGGATGAAACCAAGGCAGCAGAGGCAGAGATGCAGAGAAGAGGAGGGTGAGTATCAGAAGTGGCAAAGAGATCAATCCTATCAAAAAGATAGAATATTAAACATTTTCAGTTTGAGGGTGGATCTTAGCACTCCATTATCCATGCTTAACTGGCAGAAAATGTGGACCCATCAAAGTTATTTCATTAGCAGAGTAACATGCTCACAGTAACACATTGGCAGAATACTCATGCACCGAATTGGAGGAAAACAAATCCACAGGGGAGAAATTCAGGGAAGGTCATAAATTGTATAGGAAAAAAGGATTAATGATGACAGGGAAAAGTAAGGGAAGAAACAGGGTTGAGTCATTCCTGAGGTCCATTTGTAAGACTTAGAATTCTCTGGATGTTAGGGAAACCATTATTTTACTCACTTATTACTCATGCCAGAAATCTAAGGGCTTTCCTTGAAATCTTCCTTTCCTCCTCAATCCTCTCAATCATGACATCCAGTTAATTCTACTTCCTGTTGAGTCAATTTACTTCTCTCCACCTATATTGTCACAATCTGGTCTCCTAACCCATCCTCCATTTGCCACATGATATTCATGTTGCTCTTTTAAAAAAATGCTAGATTGATAATGGCATTCTCCTACCTGGAAAATTGTAATGGCTTAGGAGGCTAAAAACCCTTAACTTCAATCCCTCCTGTCCTGATTCATTTTGCTCCTGCCTCCTGCTTCCTTCCCCAGCCTCTAGCCTGGGTGACTGAAAAGAAAATACCACCACTAATAAGCAAAGGGACACAGGTTTCAGAGGGAATATGACCTTAAATTTTGAAGTTAAACGAGATGTCATTCAGTGTATTATTGGAAATGAAGCTGAGGCAGAAAGAATAGGAGGAAAATACACATTTCAAAGTAATTTTCATGAATCTGGCATTAGGCATAGTAATCAGAGAGCTCATTATATAGAGACTTCTTTTCATACCTTAAAATATCTGAATACATTTTAGATATAAAATAGAGAACATAAAAATGAAACCATTCATGTGTAAAGTGGTGTTACATAAAAGTATTAGAACTAAAGAACAGTGCTTGTGAAAATAGCTGAAGCTTATTTTAATACAGGCACCCAATGTAAGACTTTTATATAAGTACTAGAGGCCTGGTACACAAAATTTATGCATTCAGCTGGGGGGGAGGGGGAGAATGCAGTGGTTCCCCAGCCTGGCCTGTGCCCTTTCACAGTGTGGGAGCCCTGCAATCGATCACCTCAAAAGGGTAGTCCCACCCACTCATCCAGGGCTCCTTGATGGATTGCTTTAAAGAGGTAGGCCCGAGTCAGGGGTCCCACCTCTGTGCCATGCAGAGCCAAGGGACCCCGGGCGTTGCTACGTGGAGCTTCAGGATCTGCCTTTGCGCCGCACGCACAGCATCAAGTCCTTGACCTCCCTCGTGCACCTCACCACACACAAAGCCCACCTACCCGCACATGCCCGCTGCGCATGCAGCCACCGGTGACAGATTGTTACAGTGTGAGGACATCACGGCGTAAAGCCGTCACAACCACATAAGCTTTTATTAATATAGACTAGATGCCCGATGAATGAAATTTGTGCAAGACAGGGCCTTCCTTCCCCAGGCTGCCAGCACCAGCTTCCCTCTGGCACCTGGGACCCGGGCTTCCCTCAAAGCCCCAGCCTCGTCCAATATTCATGCAATTTAAAAGTAAGCTTCTTGGCCCCTAAAAATTAGTTTATTCTTTCATAACATTTTAAAGCACAAAATCATCCTGTAACAAAAGTCTTGCAATTATTCATTTTCATTATTTTGATTAATTTTCATCCTTTATAATTTCCCATGATATGTAACAAGTATTTTAATTTTATATGTGATGAAAACTGAACCAAAATTTGTTTCTGGATTTATGCTGACATTCTTCCAAGATTCCAAACTAAGAATAACAATAACATCTTTTCGTTTCCCATTTTAAAAAAATCATGGGGTCTGCCCACCCTGTCAACCATTTTCAATTTATATATCAAGTAATTTTTGTTGTTTAGGGAGTCAATCCAGATCTTCAGATTTCAGAAGAAAATCATTTATACCTCTCCCTTACCTGAGCTTTAGAAATCAATAAAAGAGAGACTAGCAGGAACCAACTGGCAAATTCATAACTTAAGGCTTTGTTTATGTTTTAATAATGTATAGTCAATAATAAGGATTAAATGTATCCTGCCTTGATTAAAACTTAATCCCATTGAGAATTATGTTTTGAGTTTTTGCATATCTTATATTCACAATAGGAATCCTGTTTTTGCCTATGTTCTATATGCCAAACATTTATTAAGTATAGTCTTTTGAAAATAAACTACTCTATACATCCTTATTTACTCCTTCATTCAATAAATATTTATTGAACAAGCAGTATACACTAGCCCCTAGGCCAGTGGTCTGCAAACCTTGGCTTATGAGCCACATGAGGCTCTTTGGCCCCTTGAGTGTGGCTCTTCCACAAAATACCATGGCCTGGGTGAGTCTACTTTGAAGAAGTAGCTTTAGAAGTTTAAAAAATTTGTCTCTCAAAAGAAATTTCAATCATCGTACTGTTGATATTTGCCTCTGTTGACTAATGAGTTTGCTGACCATTGCCCTAGGCTGATCTATAGGGGCAAAGATAAGTAAGAAGTTGATTCATGAATGTGTTGATAATAGGCAAGGATCAGTAGCAAACATCCATGTTGTGTCTAAAGAATATATGGTCCTAAGAAGATATTTAAAGATATTTAATATAAAATAGCCTTTATATTAAAACTATAAAGTTTGGGCAAGTAAAATATTATTGATGCACAAACTATCCCTTATTTTCAAAGAACAGGATCTACCTACTAAAATCACAGGAAAAGTCCACAGAACTATAAAGGGCAAGCGAAAATAATATCTACACTAATAAAAGAGGAACGTGCAAATTGACAGTCCTTCTGCTACACCTACCAGCCAATCAGGAGCAAGTATGCAAATTAACCCACCAAAGCTGTTGGGTTAATTTGCATACAGAGGCACAGAGCGAAAGACTGAAGAAAACAAAGAAGGAAGCCAAGTGCTGCAGAAGGGAGCGAAGCTGTGGAGAAGGGAGCGAGGCAGTGGAAATGGAAGGGAGTGAGTCAGCAGAGAAGGTGGGCTTCACTCCCTTTTCTGCTTTGCTCTGGCCACAGGAAGCCTTATTCTTGCAGAAATAGGCCAGAGGAAGCCCTATTCTTGCAGGAATCTTCCTGCAACAGGCCTCTAGTTTTATACATATTATAAGTTACTGAGGAATGGAATAGGGTTTTAAGCTTTTATGTAATTTTGTATATATTTAAAAGTACCAAGCAAATGCAGGAAGGAGCATAGAAGAATCTATCCCATTTCCCAAATCTTTGTACCAGCAACTATCATCACAGAAAACTACAGAACTTGAAAGGGGAAAATGGAAAAAAGAATGTAGAATGACATTTGTGCACAAAGATGGAGAGATCCTGAGCTTGAATTATTAGAAAAAGGCAAGCAGTCTCATCACAGGGCTTGTAAGAGGCAGTTCCCAATGAGGTGGATGGATGCCAAGGAGACTGCACGCTGTGCAGACAAGTTGTTTCCTCCCCTAGTTGGTCAGGAGCCCTAAGCAAGAAACTGCACTGATTAGAAAGCCATTTCCTAGCAGTTACTCTTCCCAAGGAGGAGTGATGGAGATGAAAGGCAAAAACGTGAGCCCCAAATGACGTAAGGTATATATAAGGAATGCATTTGGAGAAGACTGACTCAGCTAGCAATTCCATAAAAAATAAAGATTACTACAGTGTCTTCATTCACCAACAAAATGTTAGAAAAAGAAAACCAAACAAGTTAAAAATTAACTCTTCAGCCTCTTCCAATTTAAAATCCATGACCTTTAAGAAAGTCATGCATATACTTTTTGTTTCTACTTGTAAAAAAGGAAAACACTGTCAGTTTGGGGCCAGGGAAAAATCAGTAAGGAAAATGAATATCGATGGCCCAGGCAGAGAAATGTTGGAAGTGATGGGAATGGGTATAGATGCCGAGCAAACAGAACAAAAGTGCTCCTGACTTTGTACGGTAACAGCTGGAAACATTTGGTTCACCAAACAGAACCAATACTTTTCCCAAGCATAAATAGTACATTTGATAGGATACCCAGCCAAGAACTGCCTGCCGATATTTGCACATGACTCTCAGGTGTCCTGTGGGCAAAGATTACGGAGAGAGTTTGGCTCATGCTTCTCACGGTTCAGCAGTCTATAAACAACACAGATACAAGACAGAGAGATGTGTGAGGGTAAGACAGGAGTAGGGCTTAGGTCAGGAAAACACAAAGAGAAAAGTAAACTTCAGATTGAATTTCTAAAGCCTAGAATTAAATAAGGGGAAAGCACCAAGGAAAATTAAACAAGAGAAAGTACCTCCTGTACTCTGCCTTTATCTCTCTGGAAACTTTCATGCTGGCTGTAAAATCTCTATGGATAGGCAGGTTGCCTGCCGATTAAACCAGTCCATGAACCACATACTCATATTTGCACTTGACCCTCAGGGAAGGCCATTCCCCCTTCACTCAACCCAGCCTCCAGAAGTCTGGGTTAATGACCATTGCTACCACCTAGTCCTCCCTGTGGCCCCTATCCTTTACTGCCTCGCCCTCTGACAGCTACAGAATGAAAATGACAAATTCTGTCCATTCCCAAGGCCGAGATGGGGTAGGGAGTCTTGGATGCTGGTTAATTTGCATATTTTAAAATGACAACAATCTCCACCTTTTTGCATAATCAACAAAGATGAAGTCTTCTATGTATAAACAGCATCTACACAAAATTATTCATTGCCTCTCCACTTCAAGCACCAGCCATTGTAAATCTTTAGCTTTTCTGTCTCTATTCAACCATCTAATCCCATTTAACCAAAATATGTGGGGAAACAGGTCAGCTTCCAGGCAAATGTTCTTCTGTTGGACAACGAAGTAAATTTTCTACCACTCTTATTTGTTGACACTAAAAATTTATAGAGGAAAAAATTATTCCATGTAATGCACATTCTTTTTTAAAAAATATATTTTATTGATTTTTTACAGAGAGGAAGGGAGAGGGCTAGAGAGTTAGAGACATTGATGAGAGAGAAACATCGATCAGCTGCCTCCTGCACCCACCCTACTGGGGATGTGCCCACAACCAAGGTACATTCCCTTGACCAGAATTGAACCAGGGACCTTTCAGTCCACAGGCCAATGTTCTATCCACTGAGCCAAACTGCTTTTGGCTATAACGCACATTCTTGATGAAACTATTCCAGAACATTCCATTTTGAGTTTTAGTTGCTCCTTTCTGGAAATCTAACAACTACTCAAGGCCAAGGCCTGTTTCTCGCCATGACAGCTACCAGGTGGAAGGGTGCGGGCAGAGAGCTACAGACCTGTTGATGAGCAGTGTCCACATGTGCACACCTACACGATCTACAGAAGCATGCAAGAACATTCAGATTGTGGGACTAACGTTTCCAAAGATGGACACCACCAATCCCTTACCCTCTGTATGCATGTGCCCACGTCACCACTGAGTCATCCTCCCTCTCCTTGAGTCTGGTTGACACTGTGATTGTTTTGATTACAGAATGCAGCAAATGTCATATTTCGAGAATTCTGAGATCCCCAAACATAAAAGAACTGACAGCTTCTACATCCTTCTTCTTGAAACTCTCATTCATAGGACACCTCCTCTCAGAATGCAAACAGCATGTGAGAAGGCCAACCTGGCCATGCAGAGAGGCCAGAGAAAGAGAACTGCGGCTCCTTGCAGAGAGCCCATCTCAGCATCCAGTCATGAGAATGATCCCTCTTGGACATTCCATTCAAATCCAGTCCCCAGGTGACTGCAGACCCAACCACCTTTATGCAACATGGGAGAAACACACAACTGAACCTAGGCAACCCACTAAGCTATCAGAGAGAACAGGTTGCTGTTTGAAGTCACTGTATTTTGTGTGGTTTATTATATGGCCAAAGAAATTGCAACTCAAACCTCCCACAATAATAAACACTGTTAATATCTAAATGTCGGCCAAGGACCTTCCATGTGCCTGCTCCTTTTGTTCATATATATGTATATTCTCACTTAATCCTCAAAATAATGAGAAATACAGGCTTTCTCATTGCAGAGGGAATATGTAAAAGGCAGAACTGAAAGTCAAAAGCAAACCTCATCACCCTAAAAGCTTGTGTTCTTCCCACATCTGTAGGGCTGGGATGTGTGAACACTTTAGGGTTATATTGCAGCTCTCTGCAAATCTGTCACTTTGCCACACGTGCTCCCAGGATCTCCTCCCTCTACCACCCACCACTAAATACCCAGGCAGTGAGAACTTTTTAAATAGTCTTAACAAAAATTCGGAAGTCATCATTAGCTTTCCCCACCTCCACCCTCCACCCTCACAAAAAAAATAAAAGTACATCTAAAAGCCTTTTGGTACATTCATGCATCAGATAAGGTACTGAATTAGCCTCTGAAATCCTTTTTTTTTTTTTACACTTTAAAATTTTTCTATTACAGTTTACATTCAATATTATTCTGTCTTAATTTTGATACATGGAAAATGATTAGAAAATTATGTACTCTACAGAGTGGCACCCCTGCTGCTTCAAGTACCACCTGGCCGCATATATAGTTATCACAGTATTATTAACTATGTTTCCTACACTGCTACTTTACATTCCCCTGACTGTTCTGTAACTGCCAATCTGTACTGCTTAATCACTTCGCCTTTTTAAAAGTCCTTTTTATTACAACAGTTTGTGACATGTCTGGCACTGTACGAAGTTTCTTACATTCACGATCTGTCTAGCCTTCTCAATAGGCCAATAAGGCAATGGCTGCTGGACCCCATCTTACAGATGAGAAAACTAAGGCTTAGAAAAGAAAGAATATAAAACCTAAAAGGGACAGGGCCAAAATTCAAACACAGAGGTCTGTCAGATACAGAGTCCACTTTGATCACTAAATGTATGTTTGCCCTTCCCATTGCTAAGCCATGAGTTTTTTTCCTAGTCCTCTGACCACTGGAGATAGGAGTCCCCAAATGAGAACATGCTTAGATTATCCACAATCCAAGAAATAGTCCTGAGGTGGGCACGAATCACTCTGGTAAAACAGAAAGCCACCGATGCTACAGGTGAAGCAGGAGTCAAGTCAATCCCCACTTGGCTTGCGGTCAGAGATAGACTGCATAAACACCGTACCTGCAAATCCACACCAACTGTTCTATGGAATAAGTTTCCCTTTCAAAACAAGGCCATAGCAATGACCCCTGGGATCACTTCACAATCTAAGAACAAAAAATAGCTGGTCACCACTGATCTCATAGCCAAGTGGGTCAAAGCTTTGTTCTTGCTCTTCCAAACTTTATTTCAATTCACCCATGGTAATGAACAGACCAGCTGATTGTCTGGAGTTTTGACTCATTCCCTTCATTATCAGATATAGCAGCCAACAATTGGGTTTTAGGGTACTGGATAGTAGGATATCTGACTCAACAAAACTGTACAGGTAGAAATTTGTGGTTGGGAACAGAGATCATTAAAAAAATTTACAGAGCACCCATGTTCATTGCAGCCTTATTTACAATAACCAAGAAATGGAAGCAACCCAGATGCTCATCAGGAGACAAGTGGCTAAAAAAGCTATGGTACATATTTACAATGGGTATTACTCAGGCATAAAAAGGAATGAAATCTTACCATTTGCCACAATATGGATGGACCTAGAGGGTATTATGCTAAGTTAAATAAGTCAGACAGAGAAAGACAAATACTGTATGATTTCACTTATTAGATAATTTTGGGAATCTGAAGAACGAAATAAATAAACAAACAAAACAAAATAGAGACTCATAGATACAGAAAATAGACTGATGGTTGCCAGATGGGAAAGGAGTTGGGGTAACAAAGATAAAAGGATTAATAGGTAAAAATTTATAGTTACATGGATGTAAAGTACAGCATTGGAATAGAGTCAATAATGTTGTAATAACTATGTTTGGTGCCAGGTGGGTACTAGAATTATCAATGGAATCACTTTGTAAATGTCTAACCACACTATGCTGTTCACCTAAAACTGATATAAAGTAATACTTAATTCCAATTGTAATTGAAAAATAAAAAAATTTAAAAATAAAATAAAACGCTAAGAGCGGAGAGTGCCATACTCATATATTCAGTCCATCAACATGTACCAAGTGTCTATTATGTCCTAAGCACTAAATTAGGTGCTAGAGATACAGGATAAACAAGACAGACAAGGAAAAAGGCATGAAATTATATTTTATCAATCCTTTTAAAGTTTCTATAACTGCTCCTTGGATCTGAGACCTCTCTAGTGAAGGATTTCTCGATATCCTATAAACTGGACTTCACTTTTTCAGATGTTCCTTCTTAGTCATTTCACATCTGATGCAAGCTTTATGGAGCAACATCTTTTTATATCCTCTAAAGAAAGTATGCACTGAAAAACTAAATCTTAAAACAAATAGACATTTAATAGCCTTTAAGTGATTATTTTAAGAATTATAGATAGATAAAAAAAGGTAAATAACACATGCAATTAAAAATTTACACAGATCTTAAAGAGAGAATAAAAATTGACAAATACTTGCATGATTATTCTTAGTTTAAACAAAGAGAATGCTAACCTTAAGCTTATAAATAACTATGCAATATGGTGGATTCAGTAAAATAAATTCCTGGTGAACACATATTATGGTTTAAAGTTGAAAAATACTGTGTTCTATGGCTAAGGGACAATTACAAATTTTGAAAAGGATAATTCACATATACTAAATATAAAGTCATCAGAAGTTTATAACCCAATCCAAGCCATAAACTAAGTATTCCACACGTAGATCAGATAACCAGAAACTGAAAGCAGATTAGGAATCTCCCATCATAGCCCATTTCCCCTTTCATGCTCACAGAAAATCTCAAATTAAGTGTGTCTTATGCTCTGGCACAGAACTCTGTTTAGGTAACATGCTCTTACTATCCTGACAAATAAAACAAAACGAACAAACCCCCCAAAATAGAATTTTAAAGCAGGAAAATCATGGTTGCTTCATACATCTGCCTCTTCAAAATTATCCCAATATGCCTAGTGATATCTTCAGAGAAAAGCACAAGCCTATTAAACAAACAGTGGTGGTCTGGGAAAATTAAGAAACAGCAACATGCCCTGGCAGGAGTCTCAGTTGGTGGGAGCACTGTCTCACACCAAAAGGTTGGGGGTTCAATTCCCGGACAGGGCACATTACATAGGTTGGGGTTTCGATTCCCAGTTGGGAAGCGTATACGAAGCAATAGATAAATGTTTCTCTGGATGGCTCAGTGGTTGAACGTCGACCCACGCACTGAAGGGTCACCGGTTGGATTCCTGATCAGGTCACATGCTCTGGTTGGGGACCCGATCCCCACCGGGGGACATGCAGGAGGCAGCCTACTGATGTTGATGTTTCTCTCTCAGGGTTGTTTCTATCTCTCTCTTCTTCTCCTTCTAAAATCAATAAAAAAAGATATTTTTGTTTAAAAATCAGGGGCATAGCTTGCTGCTCAGAGGCAATCACTTTTAACAATTAAAAATAAGAAAGAAACAGCAGTTTTGCTTCACAATTTCCAACTCACAATACAGTAGCAACATCTTTTGTGTGAACAACTCTGGGACCACTTGAGGATGGAGTCTGGCCCTTCTTGGGCTATTCTAGATTTAATATATTTTACTGATTTTTTACAGAGCAGAAGGGAGAGGGATAGAAAGTCAGAAACATCGATGAGAGAGAGACATCGATCAGCTGCCTCTTGCACGCCCCCTACTGGGGATGTGCCCGCAGCCAAGGTACATGCCCTTGCCGGAATCGAACCCGGGACCCTTCAGTCCGCTGTCCAACGCTCTATCCACTGAGCCAAACCAGTCTCGGCAGGCTATTCTAGATTTAAAAGGAATGAAAATAGGTAATGAAAAGCAGCTACCAAAGAATGTAAATTTAAAAAAGTAAACTTTGTAAACATACTATGTTCTTAACGATGAATTTCTGTTTCTTGTACCTTGTGTGATACAAATTAATCAAGAGTAATGCCTACAGCCCAGCTGGAGTGTATCAGTTGGTTGAGTGTCAGTTGGCTGAGCATTGTCATGTGCACCAAAAAGGTTGCCAGCTCAATTTCAGGTCAGGGCACATGCCTGGGTTGCAGGTTCAGTCCTCAGTTGGGAAGCATATAGAAGACGGCTGATTGGTGTTTCTTACATCAATTTTGCTCTCTCTTTCTCTTCCTCTCTAAGCATGTTCTCAGGTGAGGATTAAAAAAAGTAACCCCTTATGCCACTCATTTGAATGTACTGTAAATGGTCAAACGCTAACAAAATCACCTAGAATGCAAATGTGAAGTCAAAAGCACAACTGTGCAAATATTTCATAATGCTGACAACTCTTAATTTCAGACTTTGGAAACAAAGAACGCAGACCTGCAGGTCGACATTTATTCCAATAAGCACAGCAGGATCAGTTCTTGAATATCCCAGTCATGGGTTATATTTAATGATTAAATGAATTTTCTACCTTACTGATTTCATAAAGGAAAGAAGAGTCTAGGACTCTATGGAGAGTCTAGGCTAGCATTTCTTTTCCAATTTTACTTCAAATTTACCAACTACCACGTGTTAAGCACATAAAATATAGGCAACGCTAAGTTGCTCAGCAAGAAAAGTCAAGCCAACCATTCTTGTCATAACTCACATGCAAGCTGCAAAATTGTTCTCTAATTTCACTAGGTCAAACCAAGCAACTTATACCCCAACTGTGCTTTGCAACTAATAATGTGTGTGCGCGCGCGTGCACACACACACACACACACACACACACACACACTAAATTTTAAAGCTAGACTCCTTACCCCTCTAGATTGCCTACAAACCTTTTCTTACACTGATAATATATAAACAGTAAACACTGGGCCAGTATGCATCTCTGGGAAAATGACCAGAAGTTAATTTTGAAAAACTAAAAGCTTACTGTCCAGATATGAATGTCTGAATTTTTACTGGGGGAAGGGAGGGGATCAAGCAAAACTATTTCCAACGACCAAGTGCTAAAAATTGAGGAATTGTTTTAGTAGAGCTGATGTACATCAAAATAATTAGATATACTATGGAAAGTATAATCCATAAATGTTGCTTAGAACCTTCAAAGGCAGCCTACATTTCAACCTTCAGTCATTGTCTATGTATATTATAATACATATATGGTTCTGCATCTATAAGGTATCCAGTGCATAGCTGCCATCTAGATTCCATTACCTAAATGAAATTTTGTTTGTTTACTATTCTCATTCTGGCCCAGATAGTCAATAATTTGGCATTCGGTTGACTTGGCTATCAACCAAAGACCATACACTCCCAGCATCAGCAACAAGCAAGAAACACAATTATGGACTATAGACCTAAAGAATACTAAGTTGAAATAACATTGTTGGCATATTTCAATGATCTAAAACAGCCTATATTTTTTTCACAAACTGAAAAGATTAATACAATTTAAATACAAATCAAATTATATTAGAAAAATAATACACACAAAAAAAACTTCAAGTCTCCAAGCCATAACTCCATTTGCTTCCATAAGATTCAGTATTAAAAAATTCATTAAGAAATTATAATACCCATGTAGAATTTGATTTAATTATATCATATCAGTATTTATAAAAGATCTCAAATATTTTAATAAAACCTGGGAATTTATTTAAATAATTTTCAATACTGATTTCATATAACAGTAAGTGATGAGCCTAATGCACTTATAGGTATGTGAGCTTTTTATTACCAATGCATGTTCCATTATAGCAGCAATAAATGCTCTCAAATGTACAATTCAATGAAATCACTTACATTATGAGTCCTTAAAAATTTCTCCTGGAGCCAACCGGTGTGGCTCAGTGATTGAGCCTCGACCCATGAACCAAAGATTGCCAGTTTGATTCCCAATCTGGACACATGCCCAGGTTTCAAGCTTGATCTTCAGTAGGGGGCATGCAGAAGGCAACCGACTGATGTTTTTCATTGATATTTCTATCTCTCTATCCCTCTCCCTTCCTCTCTAAAATCAATAAAGAACCGAACCGGTTTGGTTCAGTGCATAGAGCATCGTTCTGGGGACTGAAAGGTCCCTGGTTCGATCCCGGTCAGGGGCATGTACCTTGGCTGTGGGCACATCCCAGTTGGAGGTGTGCAAGAGGCAGCTGATCGATGTTTCTCTCCCATCGATGTTTCTGACTTTCTATCCCTCTCCCTTCCTCTGTGAAAAATCAATAAAGCATATTTAAAAATTTTTAAAAATAAATAAATATATATAAAAATGTAGGCATTCTTGAGAGGTCATTAAAACCATATTTTAAAAAATCCCTTGGTTTTGCTTCTTATTCACTACTTAGAGCATCATCTTGCATGTGGTAGGCTCCCAATATTTATTAAATTATTGCACTCAATGGAGTAGACTATAAGATCATAAAATGCAGAAATTACACTTTTTTTTCAATTTTTTTATTCAGTTTATTAATTACATTGTTTCCCCTTTTTTATCCCCCTATATCTTCCCTCCACCCTGTACCTATCCCACCCTCCGCCCTCACCTTCCCCTCCCCAATGTCCTCTCCCATTGTTGCAAGATTCTTGTCCAATCTCTTGCTGTACTTCCAACAACACCCTTCTCCCCAAGAATTGTCAGTCAATTCCCTCTCCATGTCCATGTTTCTGTTATAGTCACCAGTTTATCCTGTTCATCAGCCTATCAGTTCACTTGATTTTTATGTTCATTTGTTGATAGATGTGTATTTGTTGTTCATAATTTATATTTTTACCTTTTTCTTCTTCCTCTTCTTAAAGAATATCTTTCAGCATTTCATATAATACTGGTTTGGTGGTGATGAACTCCTTTAGCTTTTTCTTATCTGTGAAGCACTTTATCTGATCCTCAATTCTGAATGATAGCTTTGCTGGATAGAGTAATCTTGGTTATAGATTCTTGCTCTTCATTATTTTGAATATTTCTTGCCACTCCCGTCTGGCCTGCATCGTTTCTGTTGAGAAATCCGCTGACCATCCTATGGGTGCTCCCTTATAGGTAACCAACTGTTTCTCTCTTGCTGCTTTTAATATTCTCTCTTTATCTTTTGCTCTTGGCATTTTAATTATGGTGTGTCTTGGTGTGGTCCTCTTTAGATTCCTATATTTTGGGGTTCTGTGTACTTCTTGGGCTTTTAAGTCAGTTTCTTTCACCAGGTGTGGGAAGTTTTCAGTCACTATTTCTTCAAGTAGGTTTTCATTAACTTGCTCTCTCTCTTTTTCTGGCACCCCAATAATTCGGATGTTGGCTTGCTTGAGGTTGCCCCAGAGGCCCCTTACGCTATCTTCAATTATCTGAATTCTTTTTGTTTCTTGCTTTTCCAGCTGAGTGGATTTTGGTTCTTTGTATTTCAAATCTTTGACTTGGTTCTTGTGGCCCTCTGGACTGCTTTTAGGACTTTGTGTAATATTTTTTATTTCAGTCTGTGTATGCTTGATTTCTAGTTGGTCCTTTTTTTTTATCTGTGAGGATCTGGTTGGTATCCTCAGAGGTCTTGTTCATTTCCCTGAGGGTCTCATTCATTTCCTTGTAAGTATCATTCATTTCCTTGTAAGTCTCATTCATTTGCTGGTTGGTCTTGTTTATTTCCTGGTAATTCTCATTAAGTTGATCGGCCTTTTGTAGGAGCCTCTTGAAAAGCCTTATAACCATGGTTTTGAACTCTATGTCTTGTCGTCTTTTCTCCTCCATTTCTTTCACACCTGATTTCTTTCCATGTCTCTGCATGGTGGCTGCTTTATGTGGTGGATATTCTCAAAGGGACAGTGGCTCAGTCTCCCCAGTTACCTGAGGTGGGTGCTCTTACTGCAATCCTTTATGGGTTGTATTCAGTGTTTTTGAATTTAAACCCAGTTTGTTGTTGTTAGCCCTAGGAGGGTTTGACCTCCAGGCCAATTGGCTGTGAAGGGAGACTGTGTTCAGGTTGGATGGGCGGAGTCTCTGAGCTGCGCGGCAGTGGCAGTGGCAGCTGGGTCCTATGCGGTGCTCGAGCGCGTGCGGGTCTCTGTTGGATGGGGATGGCTGCAGACTCCTCCAAGAGAAAGCCGCTAGTCTCTTCCCCTTGCCAGACAACTCTGCCTTTCCCCAAATGTGCCTGCACACCAAAAGTCCAACCCAGGGCTATAAAATAGATGGTTTCCGGAACCAGGAGACAAGTTTCCAGGGGGCAAGTCGCGGGTTTGCGCGACCCTTGGGACTAGGAGCCTCTGCCTCGCCCCGCTTCCAGGATGCGTCCCCCGGACCTCGGACCTCACCCGGTTCCGGGGAATCTGTGCAGGGGGACCTCTCCCTGTACCCGGGATCTCGGACCTCGCCCGGCTCGGGAAATCTGGGCAGTGGGACGCCTCCGCCCTTCCCCGTCGGAGAAATCCAGCCGGTCGCTGCTCCAGCCCCAGCCCGCGCGCGCGCGGCCAGGGCGGCTCCTAACCTGTTTCTGTCTGAAAGGCTGCGCTCCCGCCAGTCCCGAGTCTCAGTGTCCCACCTCTGCTCCTATTAGTGGAGTTTTCATGAAGCCAGCTTTCTGGCGATTCTGGGTGGTTGTCTATTCCGCTGTTATGTTGTAGTTCCCAAATTGTTGCGTGGGGCAGAACAATAGGTGTTTGCTTATGCCGCCATCTTGGTGTTCAGAAATTACATCTTTTAACCTAACTTTATACAGACCTTAAAAAAGTTATTCTTAGTCAATAAATGTCTACTGATAATACTGTAATCCTGATATTAAAGACAATTAAGTATTTTCAAATAGAAAATTTATTTCTCAGAGACATGAGAGCATAGCTATAAAGGAACAAACTATGAAATCAGGTTGGAGATCAAAAGTTAGCTCTGTCCCTTATAACCATATAACTGGGAGAGTTAATTAATCCTTGCAGGGTCACAGTTCCCTCATAAGTAAAATTGATCTCCTGATGCTATCAGCCTCATGGAGCTGTTTTAAAGAGTGAATAAAATCAAGCATGTCCACTGATTGGTACAGCACATTGTAATGCATACTGTTCATGTGAGTAGATCAGATTACAAGACTAAAGTAATATACTATTTGGTATATGGAATTTCACAGCAATTTACCAGTCCTTTATATAATATTAGAAGCCCAGTGCACAAAATTAATGCACTCAAGGATTGGGGGATGAGGGTCCCTCAGCCCTGCCTGTACCCTCTTGCAGTCCGGGAGCCCTCAGGTGATGTCAGACTGCCTTGGAGGTGAGAGAGGCTCTCGCCACCACTGCTGTGCTCGCCAGCCATGAGCCCAGTTTCTGGCTGAGCGGTGTTCCCCCTGTGGGAGTGCACTGACCACCAGGGGGCAGCTCTTGTGTTGAGCGTCTGCCCCCTGGTGGTCAGTGCACGTCACAGCAACCAGTTGTTCTGCCATTCAGTCAATTTGCATATTACCCTTTTATTATATAGAATTATAAGGATTTTCTCCAGAAGCCTATTTGGAGCAGTCTAGACTACTGAAGTTTCCATTAATAATGATAATGATTTCCCAGTGTAAAACTGAAGACACTGCAGGCATCCTATTGGCATATTTCTGATTTGGTTCTAGCCAATCCCTCTGGGAACTATCTGATTTAAAAAAGATGTATACCTTGGTTCTGCCATGTGGCTTGTAACTCTTATCACATCCAAAACCTAGGTGCTGGACATCCTAATATCCAATTTGTACATGTTTCTGACCTGAAACAATTAGGATTAGAACAAGTTAATCTGGGATCTTCTCAGGGTGATCCCAGCTTCAGATGGCAGAGCAGCTGAGAAAAGAAAACAGGCCCTTTAAATCAGGTTGGGTAAGAGCACTTGAGAAAAACACAGGCACAGAGCCTGATGAAAATGGCTGTGAAGAAAAGTTGTCAAATACTTGGAAATTGGCAAAAGAGAGTAGTGGGTATCCTTTCAGTGGAAGGCTGGGCTTTGTGTAGTACATCCGCTAGGAAATACCTGATTTAAAAGGATGTGCACCTTTGATTGTCCTAATGATAAGACCATTTTACAGGGCTGTTGAGATAAACATTAAGTTGCACAAAACCTACAGCAATGCAAATAACTCTTATCACAGCAATACAAATGAATATTACTTGGTAGACACAATTGACTTTCCCCGTGTAGAAAAGATGACTCCAACATCTATACTTATAGAATTGCCTTACACGCATTATTCAGTTTTGCATCTACTAGCAAATTTATTTCAGCATTCCTGATTGTGTGTGTATATGATATCAGCTCTTCAAATTCTCCTTTGAAATAATTTTAATATCTTAGTAGTTTTCTCATTTAATAATAGCTAATTAAATTAAAATTTTGCCATTTATTCACATTTTAGAGAGCCATGATTTTGGATTTTTGAAAATTATAATTTAGTACTTCTGATGAAGGAACACTTTCATAGGCAGGAAAATTGATGTGTTAGAAAGGAGCTTTCAGTTTTATCCAGAATTATTTAGTTTTCTAAAAGAAAGAGGGAGAGAAGGAAAACAAATCTCAAAATGTTTAACAGCTATTACATTTATGTAGTGAATGCATGAGTGCTATATACTATTTTACATACTTTAAGACTGAAATGCTTTATAACCTAAAATTTTTAAATGATTTTTTAAGAAGAATCAGTTAGGTAGGGAAAATGGGAGTACAGTATCAATTTTTTCCCATGGAAACATATTTCATACGCCTCTATTATCCTGTAGATTTATGCCTGCTTTTCTTTTGTCATTTTTCATAGTAAAAGGCATAGCACAGGCAATGAATAAGTGCTTATAGAACTGAATTACTGAGGATATACTCTAACACTAGAGAAAAATGAATCAGACTTAGGAGGCAGAATTTCTCAGGGAACCAAGGAAAATAAGTCTTCTTGAGCTATGCTGTCAACTCAGCTCTCTGACTTACTCCAGAGAAAGCTTGGTCTGTCACTTGGCAGTCCATCCTACCATGCCCAGAAAATAGCCTAAGACTTGCCTGGAGGAAGCCGTTTTATAGTTCCAGGCAATAAACTGACAACCAGCACTCAGTCTAGGCTGTAGACCCTCTTTGTTGTCTACACTAATAAAAGAGAAAGATGCAAATTGACCATACCACCGTGATACCTGCCAGCCCATCAGGAATGAGTATGCAAATTAACCCAACGAAAATGGCGGGTTAATGTGCATACACAGGCACGGAGCAAAGACTGAAGGCTCTCCCCCTCCCCCTTCCCCCTCCCCCCTAGCAAAGACTGAAGACTGAAGGCTCTCCCCCTCCTCCTTCCCCCTCCCCCCCCTAGCGAAGACTGAAGACTGAAGGCTCTGCTGCAGCCACAGCCAAGTCTGAAAGCTGAAGTCTTGGCTCCGCTGCAGCCCGGGTCTTGGGCGCCGGAGGAAAAACAGTGCCGGGAGCCAGGGGAAGGAAGGCCTTGCACGAATTTTTGTGCAAGGGGCCTCTAGTTGACAGAGAAATGACAAATTCAGTTTACTGATGGATTACTTTATAAGACTGTTAATAAGAAATCAGTGAAATTTGTTAGTAAAAGGGCACCAGAACTTAAGTGTCACTACCATGACTCTTCCCCATAATAATGGTACATGGACCAAGATGCTAGAACTGATCCTCTTGAACAGCATATGTACTTCACATTATTTTTCCCTGTGGGGGTGAGAGGGGAGGAGGGGGGAGGGGGAGAAATGCAGTACAGTAGGGAAAACACATGAATTATTTGTAAGCCCGAAGACCTGAGTGCCTCCTACTCAACCACTTCCAAGGAGGAGTTTCCTCAACTGTCAAATATAATTATATGGCCACATTTATTTACTGTATGGAGGTAATAAGATGATCAAAAGAGTACTATACTGTACAGGATAACATACATGTATATTATCATTCTGATATAGCCTCAGTTTGACCAAAATAAATTGGGAAATACCTAACTGGAGGTAAAAGCCATAGCTCCTGGACAGAAGAATCCCACCCCTGCTCCTGGCTGCCTCGGGTCTGAGATAATATTTGTCACAATAAACATATTAGAAAGCTTGAACGTGATCAGGAATAGTTGACATATAAAACCCTGGGTTTACTTATTCTCATTGGATGACTTTTAAGTAAGAAATAGGAATAACCAAGATATTTCAAGGAATATGAATTCTCTGGCTTAGGCAAATACTTGGTCTTATATGTTTTGGATCTATGAATAGATGACCTGACATTCATTAGGGCAGCTTTTCCCATGTTTCTATCTCTTAAGAATTCTTAGAAGAGACTAAAAGTATTGCAAAATACTAATATAATTGGTCACAACCATTTTTAGAGATCTGCTGTACAAAGGATTATAGCTTCCTTCCTGAATGAATCATAAACCAAAGGCAGTTGCTTTCCTCATTGTTGATTACCTACTACAGAAAAGGTCTGCTTGTAATGGAATGTTTACTATTACCCTGCACAATTTCTGTGGCATTTAAGTTACACAGATCTACTTTGTTATGCTTCTTAGTAGAAGACTGTTAACATGTATATATTCTCTCCTCCACCTCCCCTAAGAAGATTACCACAATTAGCCTAGGCATGTGGTTGGCAAACTGTGGCTCTCGAGCCACATGTGGCTCTTTGGCCCCTTGAGTGTGGCTCTTCCACAAAACACCACAGCCTGGGCAAGTCTATTTTGAAGAAATGGCATTAGAAGAAGTTTTAAAAATTTGGCTCTCAAAAGAAATTTCAATAGTTGTACTTTTGATATTTGCCTCTGTTGACTAATGAGTTTGCCAACCACTGGCTTAGGCTAGGCATCTTTTAGTTCTTTTATGTTTTATTTGGGGAAAGCACCAACACCACAAAATAAAACTCTCATAGAAGTAAGTACTCACTTTAAACATTTTTTGGAATTATTAGACAAAATTTTAAAAATCAGTTCTGCCCTGGTCAGATGGCTCAGTTGGGTGGAGCATTGTCTTGTATACCAGAAAAAAAAAAAAAAAGGATGCAGATTGAATCCTGGTCAGGGCATGTAAGAGAAGCAACTGACTGATGTTTCTCTCTCACTCTCTCTTCCTTTCTTTCTAAAAATCAGTAAAACATATCCTCTCGTGAGGATTTAAAAAAAATAAAAATCAGCTTTGTCTCATCCCCTTTCTCCCTCTCCAATAATTTGATACATATTTTGATCAACATCTTTAGTCAATATCTCCCTCATCTCAAAGAGAAAAACCAATATATTAAAGCAACTAAAAAAACCAACAACAATTAGAATCCCTAGTGGATTTTTAAATAATTTGTAATTTTGTTTTGCTTTCCTGTTTTTTCTTTTAAGCCATAATAAATTTTGCAAAAGTAATTTTGCTCCCTGAAAATAAGGGTGTCTTTCTTAAATATAGCCAGTTTCCCCACTTACCTATATCCAAGTTATGGGATGGCAAAGCTGTTTTCAAGACAAGATTTTGAGAAGAACAACTATCTTAGTTATCCCACTTGATTCCACAAATGTTCCACTTACCCCATTAATTTAAGGCCACTTGCTAAATTTACATGCCAGAGCAATTTCATGAATCTACAGTAAGAAAATAAAAAAGCCCTGGGCAGTTTTGCTTAGTGGTTAGAGCATCAGCCTACTGACCAAAGGGTCACAAGTTCGATTCCCAGTCAAGGGCATGTACCTCAGTTGCAGGCTTGATCCTCAGCCCGTCGAGTGTGAATAGATGGCAACAAACTGATGTTTCTCTCTCTTCCCCCTGTTTCTCCCTTCCACTTACTCTCAAAAAAAAAATTTTTTTTTAATAGGAAAAATGTCCTACGGTGAGGACACTTACAGCAATTAAACAAACAAAAAAGTATACCTTTCTTTCCCAAGGCTGTGGTTTTCTGCTTTCTTCCTGATAGCCACATAGCTGTGGGTTCCTGCAACTGTCTACTCCCTTCATTTACCACATTCTCAACTTTCATCTTGTCCCCTGTGAGTTGGGATAGTATTTGAAGGGACTACCTGGCAACTTACTTGGAAAGTAAACAGCTGGGACCTATTGGTGGAGATCTGCACATTCACTGGGTTTTGTGCTTGTCAATCTCTCATTGCTCCACAAAGAAGCTGTGAGACAACTTTATTCTGCAAACCAGAAACAGGAACTGAATGGGCCTCTAACCCGGCCTCCAAAACAGGAAGCAGGGGACAGTCCCTATAGCACGAGAGAGGAACTGACCTGCAGCACAAAACTCCCAGAAGGCTGGCACCAGCCAAGGCCACAGGCGAGACAAGGCCACACCATGCATTTATAACTAGGCCTCACCTACAACTGGAACCAACTTGAACTACCAACTGATGAATGTCTTAAGCAGACCACAGGAGATGGAGTTGAGGGAAGAAACCAGAATCTCAGGAGCCTGGAAAGCAGGGTCAGTCACAACAATCTGCAGTTGACTAATTAGATGGATGATCTAAAAATAAATTTACTTTTGTCCTTCGGAGTTTTCCTCTTAGTTTTTCTTTCCAATCTTCTAGTAAACCTCGTTGTGGCAAATTATAATTTTGCCTTCAAGAAAGCAAAAGGAAACACGGTGCTTTGGGTTCACAGAGGGTGGGTAATGGCACGCCAGCAAAAAAGTCAAAAGGCCAGAGAAAAAAACATGTGCAGAGCACCACTGGGATATATTTTCTAAATCTCTTCTTAACCATAGTTTTCCTTTACGTTGGCTCTTTTGATAATTCTGCTAAGGCTTGTTTCTTCCATGAAGAAACAGTGATTGAAAGGTGGGAAGAGGCTGTAAGGTAGTTCAGATCAAAACCTACTCTGTCGATTGGCATGATAGTGTTCACTCATCCGTGGTGAAATAGGGACAAAATAATAAAAAATGAGTTTCCCCATACATTTACTATATGCAAAAAGCTAGCCTTTATTCTAAGCTGATGCCAGTCCTTCCTTTGTTCCAGACCTCACCACAGCCCCTACTGTCATCGCCACCAAGGCAAAGTGAGGTTCCTGCCCAGTATGCTACCGGAAGATAGATCAAAGCAAAAGTTACTGATTCAAACTCAAGCACAGGTGTATTGAAAATCCCAGTTTTAGGTTTCAGTAACATAATTTTCCTGAATGTTTAACTGTGATTGGTTTTCATACTTCAAGCATACTAAGTTAACACGGCTTCTTCTAGGATAGTCCTGGAATCTAACCATCATGGATAATACTGGTTCTAAGGCAGCAACCCTAAATAACTTACCCTGGATTTGTGAATATTGCTACTTTATGTTTCATTTTTCTTATAAGTAAAATAGCTGATTAATAAAGCCTATTCTAGTTAGACTTCAACAAACTAGTGTTCATTAAAAAATATTTTTGAGCCGAAACCGGTTTGGCTCAGTAGATAGAGCGTCAGCCTGCGGACTGAAGGGTCCCAGGCTCGATTCCGGTTAAGGGCATGTGCCTTGGTTGCGGGCACATCCCCAGCAGGGGGCGTGCAGGAGGTGGCTGATCCATGTTCTTTCTCATCGATGTTTCTGACTTTCTATCCCTCTCCCTTCCTCTCTGTAAAAAAAATCAGTAAAAATTTTTTTTTTTTTTAATTTTTGAGACCCTGCCAGTTGGGGGTCTGTGTACCTGAGTGGAATAGCTCTGTATAACTAACATCTGTATTATTGACAACTCTTAGGTTTCCTAGAGATTTACAATGTAGGGGACTTGAAATATTAACTTGGCATTTGCCATCTGACTGATGTCATATAAATATGACATATTTTCATAAAAAGCTTTGATAGAATATTAGTTTCCTTCAGAACAGGAATGAGAGAGTGACAAATGTAGTTAAAAAAACAAACCAGATTATAGTTTAATGGTCAAACAGGGAAAATCAGTGAAAACCTTTAACTGCAATCTATTCTTTAAAAAACACACCAGTACACATAGATAGAAGAAGCTTGTGAAAATGTAACCAAACTTTAAGTTCTTCCTCATGCCATTAAGTTGAGCGATCTGAACACCAACATTCCTTTTAAATGTTGAGGCCCTCATTAAGTTGTCCTTTGCTTACCCTCCCATCTCAGTTCAGGTGTCACTTCTAAACCTCCCCCTCGCTCCCACCAAGCCCACCACATCCACCTGTCTGATTCCAGAATGTGCTTCCTCAAACCCAAGGCATTCTCTGTGAGCCCTCTCCGAGGCCCCGCTACAGCCAGGCTTTCAATCTCCCCACCAACTCCCAACTGCTTGGGAAAAGGAACATGGTATCTATACAAGTACACAGACCGAAACAATTCATTTCGTATTAATAATGTTATACTTTAAAGTATGGCAATTGAGAGCTGAAGGGAGTCTCAGAAACCTTTTATTCCAACCCTTCACTCTTCTTGAGGTTTTAAATGACTTGCTCCCAATCAGAGAAGAAGCAAGGACCAGAGTCCAGATCTTGAAACTCGTGTCCCAATGCTCGCACCACACTGCCTTGCCTTTGCAAATTTATGGGATTAAATGAGGGAAATCGGAAATTTAAGTCAATCTTCCACGTCCATCCCTGGTCAGTTTTGTAAAGCTTTTGGAGGAGATGAATTACATGGTTCAGAACAGAGCCAGGATAAAAACTCAGATCTACGCTGAGGAGCAAGTACTCTTCCCACTACCAGTACATCATAATGATTCAGCTTTCAGATAGAGGGGGTGGATGTAGAACAAAGGTCAGCATGGCCCAGGGACCAAAATCCTGCCAGGCCTGATTCTGTACAGCTGAAAATCGAAGAATGCTTTTTACATTTTTTTAATGGCTGGGGGGAAAAAAGAAAAAAAGGGTTACATTTTGTGGAATCTATAAAATTCCAATTTCTGTGTCCATTAATAAAGTTCACTGGACTACAGCCATGAGCATTTGCTTAGGTACTGTTTATGGCTGCTCCTGCGTAACAACCGCACAGCTGAAAAGTGAGAGAGACCTCTATTTACTATCCGGCTCTCCACAGAAAACTCTGCAAATCAACTCTGCGACTCCTGGTGGAGGAGGGTGTTTGCTCTCTTAGAAATCAGAAGAAAAGGTGGACTACCATCAAACTCAGCAGTCCTCAGTTTAGAAAAACAAAGGGTTTGGACAAAACTGATACCTCTGTCACATCTTCATGTTGAATGAGAGGGCTCAGAGTTCATTCACTCCCATAGACAGAGGGCAAGCTGAGACCTGCGAGGTGGAAAGGGACAGAGATGGCCTGCAAACACTGGTCTTTCTAGAGCGCGTCTTCCCCACTACTCCACACTGTACCCAAATGGCTCCAAGTTCCCTGCCAGATCCCTACCACATGATTCCAAGACAGAGAGCTACCCTTGACCCTGAGAGTAAACCAGTGCAGCTAAATGGAGGCAGCGAGGGCAAAGCATGCCATTTTAGTCAGCCACGAGACACGGAATCTGGCATTAACTGGATTCTACCTGAAACGTGGAGCTGGTTCGGATCCCTTGGTCTTCTCAGCTAAGAAGGAGAGTGAGAAGGCACTTCCTTCATAGGCTTGTTTGTAGGATTAAATGAGCTACAGTTCATATGTCAAGTCCCTTCTAATCTTTCTCCTCTTTCCAGAGAATAAACAGTTAAGTGAGCCATGTTAGAAAACTTTCAAATAGGCTCACAGTTTAAGATTTTTTTAGAAGAGCCATATAAAAAATATGTATCAGTGCAGTAAAAATAAGCATTTTGGTTGGGTGTTTCCCTCACATATCTTTCAATTCTTTGAAGCTTCTTCTAAATTATAATCTATACTAATATCTATACTAATAAAAGGATAATATGTTAATTAGACCAGGAGACCTTCCGGATATCTTTCCAGACAAAGCTATGGTGGCGGGGCCAAGGCAGAGGTGGTTAGGGGGCGATCAGGCCAGGAGAGGAGGGCAGTTGGGGGCACGCAGGCTGGCAGTGGGGGGCAGTTGGGGGCAAGGAGGCAGACAAGGGGGGGCAGCTGGGGGTGAGTAGGCCAGCGGGGGGGTGGGAGACAATTGGGGATGAGCAGGCTGGCAAGGGTAGCAGATGGGGGTGAGCAGGCGGGCAGGGGGAGGTTGGGGCAAGTAGGCTGGCAGTGGAAGGCATTGGGGGGCAAGCAGGCCAGCAGGGGGGTCATGTTTGGGGTGAGCAGGCTGGCAGGTGGGATAGTTGGGGTAAGAAGGCTGGCTGGGGGGGACAGTTGGAGGCAAGCAGGCTGGCAGGCAGAGTGGTTAGGGTCAATCAGACAGGCAGGCAGGTGAGTAGTTAGGGGTCAGCAGTCCCAGATTGCGAGAGGGATGTCCGACTGCAGGTTTAAGCCTGATCCCCTGTGGCAGTGGTTGGCTAATAGCAGCTCAAGTCAATAAAAACTTCATGGCCCATGCGCAGAATATGTGTTTTTTGGCCTGGGCAAGTCCATTTTGAAGAAGTGGCATTAGAACACTCAAGGGGCCAAAGAGCCGCATGTGGCTCGTGAGCCGCAATTTGCCGACCATTGCCCTGTGGGATCGGGCCTAAACCAGCAGTAGGACATCCCCTGAGGGGTCCTACCCAGTGAATGAATTCATGCACCGGGCCACTAGTCCCAAAATAAGAGTACTATAGTTTTTAGAAAAGTTTTATTTATGTAATTTTTATAGCAAGCTACCCAAAAAAAGCAAGCTACACTATATTATACTCATGTTCACTTATGAAGACCAAGATTGTAAAAAACAAAACAAAAACCCAGAACCAGAAAATCCTAGTTTATTTAGTCTGACTTCCTTAACATGAAGTTCTTCTTGTTCTTAAAATAGTCAGCTTTGGATGAATTCCAAAACTGACATCAGCCTATTTCAGGTGTTTTGAAGAAATTGAAGAGAATCAGAAATGAAAAAAAAAAAAAAAAGATTGGAATATAAAACATTTTATGTGATCACAAATGCCAAGAACCTTATTGTCTGAAACCACCATTAAATAAAATTTTCTGCCCACGCTTATAAAAATAAATAAGCATATGTTCTCAACATTGGTTGCACAGGCCACTAAAGGTTAATTTCAGTAACATGTTCTAATTTCTAATATTTGCTAACACAGCTAATTGCTTCAGTCACTAGAACTGCCATAACACTGAAATCCATGATAGGCTGAAAACATATTTTTTTCATAGCTTATGCTAGCAATCATCTTAATGGCCACTTTAGTCTTAGTTATTAAGATAGCTTATCAGCATTTTAAACAATGTTAAATTACACACTATCCAGCCCATTCTGGTATATGGGGTAATAAAATCAGCCCCTCGTTCTTTCATTGAAATCCTAAAAAGATACCACACAAGTTTAGTGTTAGTGACAGGCTATTACTCTTGGAAGTAATTACTTGAAAGTTCAAACTGATACGAGATGGGAAATTCCAGCCACTAAACTTGTTTAGGTAAAATGACTCGGAGATCATGACATGCAAATTCATAGAGATACACTGTTTTCGTGCGGCTGGCTTCGCTACATTGTCATGGTTTCTGAATTCCCAAAACTACACAGAAAAAAAAAAAATGAGGGGGGGGGGGGGAGAGAGAGAGAGAGAGAGAGAGAGAGAGAGAGAGAGAGAACGAACACGGCACAGGTAGGTCGGTATGGGACAATATGGGCCAAACCTAACAGAAGAGAAACCAAGACACTGAGTGAAGAAGGGCTGATTGCGGCTGATGAACAGAAGTTCTTGGTGGGGACCACGCGGACCCCGGGCTCCAGCATGGGCCGTGGGAGAATCGGTCCCTGCACACCTGCACCCGCACCCCCTCTCCTAGGAACGGCGAGCGCCCGGAGCAGCGCCGTTCGCTGCCCCTAACGTGGGGCAAGAAGTAAAGTAGGAAGCACCCCTGTTGCCCCCCCCCCCAAAAAATGTATTTTCTCCCCTGCAGCGGCCCCTGCCCGAGGAGGATGGGGAAGGGGTTGCATACGCACCTGCATTGTAGAAACGGTCCAGCACCGAGGTCTCCCCAAAGTCCAGTTTTCCAAAATGCAGAGTCTCCAGAGTGGCGCCCACCGTCTCGCACGCCTCCCGCAGGCTCTGCAGGGCCTCGGTCTCGGACACGGCCAGCTGCCCCTGGCTCTCTTCGTTGATCACATAAGCCACCGTGGTCCGGCGGCCGCCAGAGTTGCCCCGGCAACGGACGACGCCGCTCCCGGAGGCGGCGGCGGGACACCCGGCGACCGGGGCGGCGGCACTCTCCACGTTCCAGAAGCTGCCCGGTGGCGGCGGGGCCAGCTGGTTCTCCTCGCCCTCCGCCCCCGCCGCCCCTCCCCTCCAGCAGCTACCGTCCTCGACGAGGGCACAGAGGCCCGAGTGGGCTAAGGGCGGCACGGAGAAAGTGATGCCCTCGCCCGCCTCCGCGCTCATCTTCCCCGGCCGGGCTGCACCGGCGGCGGCGGCGGCGGCGTCCCCCGCGCAGCCGCTCCGTCTGGGCAGCCACAGCTCGGGGCTGCTCCGCGCGCGCCGGGCTAAGCAGCTGCCATCGCGAGCCGTGCCTTCCGCGCCGCGCCGACGCCTCCTCTCGGGCGCCCTTTCCCCCGAAGGGACGCCGCTGCCCGGCGGCGCCTCGCCCCTCCTCGGCGCCTCCGTGGCCGCGCCGCTCGCCCGCCCGCCCGCCGCAGGGTGTAGAGTACAAGGGGTGGGACGGCGCTTCCCCGGTTCTTGGCGGGCGGACAAAGTCGGCTCGCAAACCTGTGTGCGCGGCGGTGCAGCTCAAGGGCGCCGCGTTCGGGGTGCGAGTGTCCGGGCGTGTCCAGCCGGGGCCCCGGGCTCCTTCCGCGCAGGGGCGCTCGGGGAGGGGCCGGGAAGAGCGCCCTTTGGGTGGGGAGCCGAGCTACCTGGCCGGCACCTGACGGGCGGGCGGACGGGCGGGCGCGCTGGGCTGCGTGTCGGAACAGATCGGCCTCCCCCCGCGGCGGCGGCGGCTCCCTTTGATCTGTTCTGCGTCTTCCGACTCCCCGGGCCTCCTCTTACTTCCGAGCACGGCGGCCGCTCCGTCCCCGCGCCAGCCTCGCCGCCGGAGTCTCCGCGCTCGCTCGCCGCTCGCCCCGCCGGCCGCAGGCTTCGGGCCGCCCACTCGTCGCTGCACCGAGAGTCGGGGGCCCGCCCCAGAGGAGGCGCCGCTGGGAAGCCGGAGCCAGGACGAAACTGCGCCCCGATCGCAGCCCCAGCGCCGCACGGAGCCGAGGCTCCCCGCCACCAGCCGGCCCCCCACCTAAGAAGACCCGGAGCGGGCTGAAGCACGAAGCGCACGCGACAACAAGGTGGCGCAAAAAGTCTGTCCAGCGAATGCCGGGGCCTCTGGAGCTCCAGCCCAGAAGCGTTTGCAGCGTTTCCCGGGGCCACGGCGCCCCCCTCCGGCCCCTGCCGGGCTGGCTCGGCAGAGCCGTCTGGAGCAGGGGTTCTCCGCCTTTGGAAACTGGGGCTGCCCTGGAGGCCCGCGTGTGGAAGGCGGGAGCGCTCCGCAGCTGGGGCCTCACTGGGGAGGGTGGTTTATTGGTGACAGTGCGCCCCGGAAGTGGCAGGCCAAATTCATCAGGTCTTCCCCCTGGGACATTTCCTTTAAAATTTTACAATAGTTGTGCTTTGATTAATGAGTAATTGGTTAGCTCCTGACCGATTTAGCATTCTTATTTAGGGCCTTAACAGTCTCCCCCCCCCCCCCCCGCAACACACACACACACACACACACACACACACACACACGTGCCATATATCCATATACTTGGGATAGAAGACGAGGTCTATACCCGATTCGGCATATCATCAGCCACCAGTTAAAAGAAGGAAATGAAGTGACTTACTGTGTTCTTTAAATTGCACCACAGGCCCTGGCCGGTGTGACTCAGTGGTTAGGTGACTCAGTGGTTAGAGCGTGGGCTCCTGCACCAAAGGGTCACGTGTTCGATTCCAGGTCAAGGACACAAACCTGGGTTGCGGATTCGCTCCCCACCTCTGAGCGAGGCAACCAGTTGAGCCTTTCTCACCTCTCTCTCTCTCTCTCCCCACTATGTGTCTCTCATATCGATGTCTCTCTCAAACAGCAATGGAAAAAAAAAATATCCTCAGATGAGGATTAACAAACTCAATTGAACTGTAGAGAGAGGGGGATGTTAGGGGAATGCTTGGATTGCTTAAGAACGTTCAAATAAAAAGGATCAACTTATTTAAAGAGTAAAAACAGATGTGTAAATTCTCAGAAAATGTCTCAACAATGCTGTAACTCTAGGAGAACCAGTAAAAGTTGCAAGGAAGTTACAGGTTTTGGGCTTCCCATATTCAGAAATTGATTGAGTTCTTATGAAAAAAAGAAGAAACCCAGAGGCCACACAGTTCTCAAGGAAGCAAAATGGCCTTAGCTCTTTCTGAAGGTTTGTAAGATGATAAAAGGACATTTACAGTTAGAAAAGTTTACACTTTTAATGTCAGCTGGAATCTATGTGATCTACCTCTGCTTTTGCATTTGATATCATTAGAGTGTATATCAGTGCTATACTGAGACAAAATGTTGATAGGCTACTAATAGATATATATCTTTTAGTATGTCCAACAACTTATCAAATCTGTAAACTCCCATCAGAGAAGATAATCCTCTACCCCATCCTGGCCTAAAATAATAAACACTGGAAATTCATTAGAATCTTATCTGGAGAACTAAAATGCCTAAATTCTCAAATAGCGTATACAAAGAAGACCTAAGATTATTATACATAATGGCATTTTCTAAAAATCTTAACTTTTTAGACCATTTCGTCTTTGCTTTCCTTTCAGATCTTTTCAGAGCCATTTTTCATATGCAATTTTTATTTTTACTCACTTTGTTTCATTTTGAGTTGATTTCATAATTTTAAAGATGTCCTTGATTAATGGCACCCAAACTCCAATGCAATACTGAAAGACTCTAGTTAGTTCTAAGTTTCTCACTAACTAATGGAATGACTTAGCTTATTACACTTACATGGAATTTATTAAGTTGAACCATTTGAAATTTCCATTTTTATAGCTGATAAATAGACAAATATGCATAAATTCAGATGGTTCCATTTACAACTCAAATCTGAAGACTGGGAGCAGACAGAGGGGACAGGTGCGCTTGCGAGGTTGATTCAGTGTGTCCATCTAGAGAAAATGAAAGCATTTTTTTCCTAACTGAAACACCCAGAAGATGTGCATTTTCACAATTTGTATAAATAAAAGGAGTGGTTTTTCTAATCCAAAAAGACATAAGCAGAATCATTACCTATTTTGGTCTCTCAGGTTTGTTCTTAAAGAGGCAAAATAGTGCCCTAGCCAGTTTTGCTCAGTGGATAGACAATTTCTTACCATTATAGTTTGTGCTTATTCTGATTGCTAATTCCCAAAGTACTAAGGTTTAGAATATGGGAGAAGGTAATCTCAGTACATCTGACCTCTTCTGGGGAGAAGTCTGTAGTCTATTTTAGACAGGTGAGACAAAGTCCATTGGAGCATAGCACTTTTATAAGTAACAGATCCTGGTCATTCTAAGTCCATTATTTAGAAAATTAGAGGCCCAATGCATGAAAATTTATTCCAGAGTAGGCCTTCCTTCCTCCGACTGCCAGCATCGGCTTCCCTCTGGCACCTGGGACCCAGGCTTCCCTCTTCTGGCCACCTGTAGGCACCTGGGACCCGGGCTGGCTTCCCTTGGGCTGCCCTCAGGCACCTGGAACCCAGGCTGGCTTCCCTCTGGCTCTGGCTTTGTCAGGAAGGACATCCAGAAGACATCTGGTCTAATTATCATATTACCCTTTTATTACTATAGATATTCACCAGGATATTCAGGCTAGCTTCTCTTCTAAGTAAACGCAGTGATAAAAGTGCTAGAGAATAACTTTCCCTAGTGTGGCTTAGTTCGGGAGCCCACACTGTATCTAGTTCAAGGTACAACTAGTGGCTCAGTCTTGGTCTTAACCCTTGGCCTGTGTAGTGAGGGGTAAAGAGATAAGTCTGCAATGAGAAGGGCATGTTGTGTAGACAAAATAACTGCAGGGTTTTAAAGTTACCACTTGTGGACTACTTTTTCATGAAATCTCATAGCATTATTCCCATTAACTTTTCCTGGGATCTTATCTTTCTAAGTACTAAAATGTCACACATAGTCACATGAGAGAGGCTGCCTTTACCAGTAGTCCTGCTACCCTGCATGAAGGAGACTAGGTAAGAAAGAGTTGGTGGCAATAATCTATATATATAAAAGCCTGATATGCAAATTGTCCCCCCAGGAATTTGACCAGGAGACTGACCACTCGCTATGATGTGTGCTGACCACCAGGGGGCGGCACAGAATGAAGGAAGGCCTTGGCCAGCAGCAGAAGGCCCCAATCAGCCCTGATCGCCAACTAGGGACCCTACCTGTGTACAAATTTCATGCACGGAGCCTCTAGTTGGAAAATAAAAGCATTCCACATTTATGTCCAAATCAGTGGAGACATGTTCATCACACCAATTATGGTCATGAAAAACCAAATGCAGAAATTGCAGTTTTGTCCCACATATGTGAGCAAGATGCTGACTGCATTACTCCCACATCCAAGTGTAGCTGTATTAAATTAAATTCCTCTTACAATGAGCCAGAGCATGCACTTACGTAAGAGAATAGCCCTGAAAATAATGTACTTCTAAAGTGTTGATCATTTCTATTCCTCCTGGTTCTTACAAAGTTGGGGCTGGTGGAGAATGGGGAGAAACTCTGCTATTACAAATTTTCTCTGCTGTGCCCTCCACAAATGCATCTTTGCTCTGCTTTTAGGGTGGACAAAAGTTTTTCAAAAATTTTTTGGTTCTTTTAGGAGGTAAATTGGTGTTTTATACTCACATAATCTTTTAGTCAGGCTTGCAAGAAAATATTTTCATTGGCTTTCCCCAGAAGTTTTTTTATATACTTGAAAACCATATTAATTTTTTACTTAGACTCTATCATTCATGAACCATTTCTCTGCTCGTTTATTATCCCACTTATGTGCCTATTATGTTTGGATTGGCTTAATAGTGTGATATGGATCCCTCAAAAAGTGAGTCATTTAATAACTATCATTAATGACATAATTAGTCTCTCATTTACTAGTGGCCCTGACTCATTCTAAGAATAAGTCATACTCAAGAAAAGATAAATGAGCTAACTGAAAAAAATAAAGAGCTTTATCATATTAAATATTTCCAATGGCATTTTACTTTTTGTATTTAATACTTATCAAGTATTATTAAATATTTATGGAGCTGTGATCAATACTAATCATAATGCTAGCCCTACTAGTACTAATAATAAATGTATGGTACCTTGTCCTAGAAAAAAATACTTAAAGCCATATAGTTATAAACATTTTAATTAAAAATTTTGTGTGTATACATAACTAACCTAAGGAAATTTTTAAAACAATTCCAAGTGTAAGTATATATGACATTAGCATAAGATTCAGAGAATAGTGGAATAGAGTTCAAGGAGAAAAAGAAATGATAGGTTTCCTAATAGTTAAAGATGATCTTGCTCATGTATTTTTAAAAATTGAAAATAGTGATAGGCAGCCTCTACAAGGCGGCCCACAGGGATTTCTGCCCCGTGGAATTCATGCCCTGAGTAAACCCATCCACTGCAGGGTGGCCTGACCTAATGACTTGCTTCTAACAAAGAGTCCATCCACAGTAAAAGAGATGGGATGCAACTTCCAAGACTAGGTTACAAAAAGAATGTGAAATCTGTCTTGCTCATCCTCTTTTGTATTCTCTCTCTCTCTCTCTCTCTCTCTCTCTCTCTCTCTCTCTCTCTCTCTCTCTCTCTTTTTCTACACTCTCTCTCTATTTCATGCTCTATTTTTCTAAAGGAGGCCAGGTGTCATGTTGTAAACTGCCCTGTGGAGAGCCCCATGTGACCATTGGCCAGCATAGAGCCAGCCCCTTAGTTTAAAGGCTCAGAAGGAACTGAATCCTGCAAACCTGTACGTGAGTGAACTTGGAAGTGGATTATTCTTAGTCTTCAGGTGAGAAGAACGCCTTGACTTCAAACTTGTGAGAGATCTTGAGTAATTGGACCCAGAAAAACTGAGAAAGCAAATGTTTGTTTTCATCTAAGTGAACAGTTGATTACAAAGCACTAGGTAAGTAATACAATGACTGTGAGTGCCAGATGCCTATTATTTTTAGAATCTACTGGAAACATTTAAATTGATAAAATAAAATTTAAAAGCACTAGATAAGTAACACAATGATTATGAGTGCCAAATGTCTATTATTTTTAGAATATATTGGAAACATTTAAATTGATAAAATAATTGAAATTACCCATTTAATTTTAATTTTAATTTTAAATTTTAAAATGAAATCTTCCATGAGGTTAAAATTACATCATTTGCAGCTATTTGAGCTTATGAGAAAACTTTTTAAAGGGCAACTTAAAATGTATGTGGTTTCATAACTTTTCTAAATTATTTTGGGGAGCGCATAAGTTTAAAATTAGCAATGACCTAGCAGTATTGAGCAACCCTCATTTCTATGGGATGGTGAAAGAGGTTAAGGAAAAGAATTAAGAGTAAAATAGGAACTAGATGGTTAAATTTCCTGCCTTAAAGAACTAAATTTAATACTTAAGCCAAGCTAGAAAGCATAACTAAAATAATAATCCATACCAACTGATAGCTTTCAGTGAGTGATACATGTCACCTCATTTAGTTTTCACAACAACCTTTGGCGGGAGATACTATCATTATGGAGATTTGGAGGGGGCAATTCATTATACCCCATGTTGTTTTGTTCAGGTGAGTCTACAGAAGAGCACCCATTTATCCAGCCATTTATCCATCAGCGCCAATATCCATTTATGGGACAATTCTACCCATTTATCCCATTTATCTAAAGGATAATCAAGGGGCCATGAGTGATATGCCATAATCCTGTGTAAGAGCTTAAAGTGGACAACTACCTATCATCACACAAGAAAGAAGCATGAGGCTTAGGTTCAGTGCTATCTCTCTGCTCTGAGGACTGTATTCTTAACAGCTCTGTCTTTTCAGAAGACAATGAGAATGATTAATTGCATTTTCTACCGTGTTCAAATTATATCAATCACACATAGATTTTTGTCTCTCTACATAGAAGCACAGTAAATTTATTTAAGACTCAAAAGCTTATTTTTTTTTATTATGGCAAAATATACAGACCATAAAATATACAGACCATTTCAACTATCTTTAAGTATACTACAGTTCAGTGGCATTAGTATATTTGCATTGCTGTGCAGTCATCACTGTTATCCATCCCCAGAAATTTTTCACTTTATCAAGCTGAAATTCCATATCCACTAAACAATAGCTCCTCATTGGCCCCTCTACCCAGCCCGACAATCACCATTCCACTTTCTGTCTCTATGAATTTGACTACTCGAAGTACTTCACATAAGCAGAATCATACAATATTTGTCCTTTTGTGGCTGGTTTATTTCACTTAACATAATACCTTCAGGTTCATTCGTATTGTAGAATGTGTCAGCATTTCCTTCATATTTAAGGCTGAATTACATTCCATTATGTGTGTATACCACAATTTTGTTCATCCATTCTACCTTTTGGCTATTGAGAATTATGCTGTTACGAACATGGGTGTAGAAACATCTGTTTCAGTTCCTGTTTTCAATCCTTTTTGGAATATACTCAGAATTAAACATGCTATATTATATAGTAATTCTATGTTTATTTAATTTTAAATTTTTTTTAAGAACTGCTATACTGTTTTCTACATTGATTCTACCATTTCACATTCTCATGAGATTCTGAAACTTTTAACCGGAAAGTGTAACTAAAAAACAAGTAGTATGGAATAATTGTTGTAGAAAATTAGCCCACAATTATAGACTCTTGGAAATTGAAGGGCCTGTAAGTACATCTGTCCAACTACCCATTACATATTTGAAGATAATGCTTAAAGTGTTAGGATGATGGTGATGGTACCCTCTAGCAAACATCAATTAGAGGCTTACTATGTGCCCAGCACAAAGCTGTGCAGAACTAAAAGGGAAAAAAAAGTCACCCATCTTTTCCTGGAATTCTTTTCCATAACTCCCATAAAGAAACTTAAAACATAGTAACCTGTCCATTTACCTAGGATAATGACTCACCTGGATAGATATATTTAAATTGTTTTACTTCCTGTCCATCTCTGTGAGAAAGATAAACTAGTTTCTAAAACAATTTGGGTTGGTAAATATTTGCCATTAGAGTCTGTATGAGTGTCACAATAGCAATTATAAAAACAAAACATTTAAAATATAATTGTAGATTCTTACAGAAGCCTGATATCTGGCCATGCCCGCTTACTTTAATTTAGTCGAATGGTGTTCCACAGCAGTAGCCAAGTTTATAAATTGCACAACTCTCAAGTTTAATAAATGTTTTGATAAAAACAGTTTCTGTCTCAGTTGAGAAAAGCCAAGTGCCCCCAAATGATGAGGAGGACAGACAGTAGTAACAAGCCTATTATAACAATAAAGGGAGCCCTTCCTAAGTGTTGCTAATGTTCTAAGTGATGAAAATGATCTCTCTGCTGGGCTTTGAATGCCCTGGTACCTTCCCTCTTCTTCAAGACTCCCAAAAGTCACAATAAGGGAATATTGTTTAGCTTTAAAAAAAAAAGGAAATCTCATAATTTGAGACACTATGCCAAGTAGGAGGGGGGGAGGGGGGAGGAAGGGGACAGACACAAAATGGCAAATACTCTTATGATCTTGCTCATATGTGGAATCTAAAATTATGGAATTCATAGAACTAGAATGGCAGTTACCAGGTGTTGGGGTCAGGAGAAATATGGAAATGTTGGTCAATGTACATAAAGTTTTAGTAATGCAAGATGAATAAGTTCCAGTGATGTAATGTATAGCATGGTGACTATATTAACAATACTGCATTGTATACTAGAAATTTGCTAGGAGGATAGATCTTAAGTATTCTCATTGCACACATGTAAACAAGTAATTATGAGTTGATGAATGTGTTAACTAGTTTAATTGTGGGGATTATTTCACAATGTATACATATATCAAAACCTGTGTATCTATTTCCTGTATATCTGTGATACCCCAATAAAGCTTTAAAAAACAATCACAGTAAGGAGTGCATGATGACAACAACTCTATGCCTTAGCCTGTCTTGGCTCTGCAGTGTCTTAGCAACCTGATACCTATGAAACGTTTCAATTTATTTTGGCCTCCATGAGCCCCAGAAAGGCTGTGATTTCATAAGCAGTTAACCAGAAGTTACTATCAATATCAGAGAATGAGTGTAACCACACTACATTCATATAACTTCAGTCTAAAAACAAAGAAAATAGAATTTTAGGCTGGCCTCTGCTACAGAATTATAAATGTACAATTCAATTTGGCTTTGCAATATGTAGATTAGTTTATGTAAACTTATTACAGTCTTCAAGTCCTCTTACCTAGAAATGATTGATCTAGTTAAAAACTTGCCCATCCTATATAATAAAAGCTCAGTGACCAAACAGCAGAATGACCAGAACAACTGGTTAACCAGTCGCTATGACGCGCACTGACCACCAGGGGGCAGACACTCAGTGCATGAGCTTCCTGCTGGTGCTCAGTGCGCTACCACAGTGGGAGCACCCAAGCACCGCTCGGATGATCAGAATGAGTGGCTGCTCCCACTGGAACCCCGGGCCTAAGGTCAGGAACCCAGGCTGCAATTGTGGTCTCCTTGCCCCAGGCTCCTCCTCCTCACTCCCTGCCACCTTCTCTAGACACCCGCAGGCCAGCAGCATTGCTGTTTCTAGTTTTACATAAGAAGAAACAAAAATCTAGGGTAAGTATGGAATTCAGAAGTAAAGGGCAAATTGAGATTAAAACTCAGAATTCTGTGTTCTCTAGCCTAATTGCATTTAAAAGAGGACTCTTCGAGTAATCAATTAAAAAATTCACAGGAAATAAATTTCCAGTAATGAAATTTCACACAGTCCTTAACTTTACTTCCATCCACACCCCTAGCAAACCTGGACTCTCCTTGGAAATAAAATGTGGGGAGGGTAGGAAGGGATAAGAGAAGAGAAGAAATATTTTATGTCTCCTATTCTTTGATCTTCCAATTCAACTCAAGTTGTTAAACATTTATGGAAGGTTTACTGTATTTTGAGAATTCTTTAAGATTCTGGAGACACAGACAAATTAGAGCTGGACTTCACTTCAAAACTGCCCTAATCCAGTATAGGAATGCAGTTGATTTACTTATATGTTGAATTTTTTTTAATTCTAGAAAACTTTGCCGATGGAATAAAATAGCTTACAATGCTAGAATTGTGCATTGCTAGGGAAGGAGTGGCTACTATCTCAGATCCCCTCGGAATTTTTTCTGTGGGCAGGATCACCATAAGCAGTTTACCCAGCTGGAACCAGCCTCTGTCCTTCCCAGAGAGACCACATTATTTTTAGCTCAGATTGGTAAATCCTCCTGCATCACTCTTTGCCAAAGTTCCAGCTGCCTCATGTTTGCTCAGTTTAATAATATATTAACCTCTTTTTAGCATAGAAAAAAATCTTCATAAATTTTCCAGTTTACCTTGATGGTACTACAAAAAATAAAGTGAGAGTTTAGGCTTGTATAATGCTGCATTCACTCAATGAATGCCTATATTAGGTTATTGGGACATATCAGTGAGTAAGACAGGCAGAGATTCCTGGCTTAATGGAATATATATTCCAGTTATTATACATAATAAAAATCCAGAATAATTAAGGTTCAGAAAAGATACATTTATTCAGCCCAGGGTTCCACTGGTGACTCCTTCTCCATGTCTTCTTTCTCAACCTTGTCTCATAGCTTCCCTCTTTAGGGTCACCTCATGATCAGCAGATGGCTGTTGTGGTCCAGCCAGGATATCTGCGAGGGAGGCTGGAAACAAGCTTTAAATCCGGGCACATCTATGCAACCAAAATTTAGGAATTTTCTTCCTTACCAGAGAATAACAAGAGAATGGATACTGGTTAGGCAATACTGTCACATACATCTTACTCTTCAACACGATGTGTTTGTGTGTATGTGTGTATATTTATAGATGGATGGATGGATGGATGGATAGATGTATAAGAAAAAATTTTAGAGCATCAAATGGAGGAATTGTCAAATACATGTAATACTTCTTGGGTTGTTGTACATGCTCTTTTTAAAAAATAAAATCACATGTATAAATGGTAAGTTTAAGTGTTTAGCTTCTTCCCATCCTTAAAAATTTAGAGTGCTGATTATCCCATCTAGACAGGTAGTGTTTAAGGAGTGGGTTATGTGCTGTCATTCATTTCATTTAGTGTAATCCCTTATTCTTTGTTCTCAAAATAATCTGCAAGTTTCTTAATGTATTTGTAATTAAAAAAAAAAAAAGATCTCTGCCGAACTCTTACATAAGCAAGAAGAGAGCCTTCTCTGAGAGGTCCTGCTTTCAGCTCAGGAAAGAACCTGGGTGTCCCTCAATCCTTAGCTTCGTAGAGGCACCACATCCTGTGGCCCCAGAGAAAGGCCTGTGCCTCTAAAGTAGTGGGCGCTTGGACTAAACTCAGTTCTGGCTCAGTCTTAGAAGGAGCTGACTTCCATTCTTTAGGCCTGAGTTTACTAATTTACAAAATGAAGCTGATTAAGTTCAACTGCCACAGCATTTTATTTAACCGCTAGATCAATAATTGTCTTTGAGATATTTTTAATTGAAGACATGCCTATATATCAACAAAAGCAATAACACCTTTTTCAATTGTTCTAACAGAGAGAGACTACATCACATAACTTTTATTATAGTACTAGAGGCCTGGTGCATGAAAATCATGCACTTGGGGCAGGGTGTCCCTCAGCCCAGCCTGCACCTTCTTGCAGTCTGGGAGCCCTAGGGGGATGTTCAACTGATGGCTTAGTGCTGCTGCAGAGGTAGGAGAGGCTCCTACCACCGCTGCTGCACTTGCCAGCCATGAGCCTGGCTTCTGGCTGAGCATCACTCTCCTGTGGAAGTGCACTGACCACCAGGGGGGCAGCTCCAGCATTGAGTGTCTGCCCCCCGTAGTGGGCAGTCTGTGTCATAGTGACCAGTTGTTCTGCTGTTCAGTCAATTTGCATATTAGCCTTTTATAATATAGGACTAGAGCCCCCGGTGCATGGATTTGTGCACTGGCAGGGTCCCTTGGCCTGGCCTTTACCCTCTCACAATCTGGGACCCCTTAGGGGATGTTGGAGAGCCAGTTTTGGCTAATCCCCGCAGGCCAGGGTGAGGGACTACAGCAGTGCATGAAGATCTTTGATTAATCTCTTTCTGCCTTCATCCCTTCCTTCTTCCCTCTGAGATTTATCAGTCTGTTCCATGTTTCCATGCCTGTGCATTGAGAATCTGCCCCCTGGTGGTCAGCATGCTTCACAGATACTGGTCAAACAGTTGAACAGTCACATGGTCGAACACTCACTTAGGCTTTTATACATATAGATATGGTTATACTTGTTCTAATTTATTATTATATGTTGTTAATTTCCTACTGTGCCTGAATTATAAATTAACCTTTATCATAGTTAAGTATATCAGGAAATATATATAGGGTTTGGTATTATCCACATTTTCAGGCATCCACTGGGGGTCTTGGAACATAAATCTCCTCTGCAGTTAAGGGGAACTACTGTACACACATTTGAAAATAAAATTAGTGGCATATTATAAGCACTGTTCTTCACTTTTATTTATTTATTTTTTTAGTAAACTGTAAACTTCTCTCTGAAGAGGTGGACAGAAAAATTAGGGATCTAGAGTGAGAAGAACACTATTTCTCATTGTACACTCTTTGAATAACTTTTAAATCATGTGCACATATTAATTTTTAAATGATAAAACATACATATGAGGTGGCTTCTGCATATTCTGAGTATTTGGATGAAGATCTTAAAAACAAGGAGTAAGACTTTAAAGAAATCCAACTCTAGGTCCTGTTATTTCTCTTTTAATTTTGTAGCATCAACTTGCTACTTCTCAAGGAGCATGATTTCTAGCACACTTATTTCCTGTTTTAAAAAATATTTTAAAATTTATTTTAGAGAGGAAGGGAAAGAGAAGAGAAATGAAAACATAAATGATGAGAGAGAATCAATGACTCATTGCCTCCTGCATGCCCCACACTGGGGATCAAGCCCACAATCTGGGCATATCCCCTAAGCAGGAATCGAACTGTGACCTCCTGGTTTAGAAGTCAGTGCTCAACCACTCAGCTATCCTGACTGGGCACAAAATTTACTTTCTGAATTAAGCTTTGGATTATGATGTTACCTAAAATCAAGTCACCACTAAAAGGAAACATTATTCTGTCGTCTATAAAATATAGAACTCAAGATTTGAGATAAAGTGTGGCTATCGCTGGTGGTCTTAGTTTGAATAAAAATAACCTTCAGTTATAATAACATGTCTTTATAACAAGTTTTGGGGTCATGATGTTAATTAAGAGATGAAAAGGCTATATCATACATATTGCACACATGAGAATATAAAGTAAAAAAAGGTAAAGCAAAGTGCCCCAAAACACAAAGCACATACTTACTCATAATTATTTTATAAGCATTTCATTCACTAAATTTGTCAGGAAAAGGATATGACTGCTAAGAAGAAAAAAAATAAGAAAAGCAATTACAATTCCTGCAAACTTTATTAGACGCATGTTCTTTTCAAATTTTGAAGTTAAATTTTAGAGATGAGGTGAAATTTCTGGAAGTATTCCATCCTGAAGGAGTATTTGAAAGAGGACAGAGGTGGTGTGTGGGATAAGAGGGTAAGGACTTTTCCTGCGTAGGGGGCAGCCTTAAGAACACCCAGAAAAGTCAGTAGGAGTAGGGAACAAAAGAATCTTTCAGAAGAATTCTGAAGGCAATCCATGCAAGTGAGATGGGGGAGGTGAGGTTTTACTTTCTTTTTGAGCTTCTTGAAAGTTTTGTCTCAGAAGGGTAGTGGAGAATGAAACTAAATCCTAAAACTTTTCAATTTATTTAAGATTAAACTTTTAACCATTTTTTTTACCACATTTGCTCTATTCAATAGGTTATAATCAACACTTACCAATATTTTAATTGGTCCAGATGTGTTCATGGTGCCCTAGCAGGCACCTTTATACAATCTGTGCAATTTTGTGTGTGCACTCCTTACTCTCGGCATAGTAAGGTATTCCGGGCTCTGCCATTTTTGTGTTAAATAAATTAAGACATTTATTCAGCTGATGAGTATTTATTTAATTCCAAGCTAATGTTGAAGGTTTATTGTGCTCATTACACTAAGTAAAATGGTCACATTTGTTGCCTCCTTCACACGCCTTTTCATAGGTAGTGGCTCCTCCTAGAAGGAAAGTTTGGGGACTGGTGTATGTTTCCTTTTCGTTTGCAGGTGTAGGCATTCAAGGACAGCCAGCTGTTGCCTCTTTGGTCTCTCACGGTTACTGTGCCAGGGCTCCCACGCTGTGCTTATTCAGTTAGGATAATGCAGCTTAAATTGGAATTTAAGTTGTCCATGTCTGAAAAACAAAGTGACTGCAGCCTTCATGTTGACACTGATTCAGGAGCTCACAAGTCTTGTGCCACCTTTGAAAACACAGCACTTGGGGCTGTGAAGGAAGTGACATTGGATCTCAGGTTTACCTAAGTGCAAAGGACATGAAAACACATAAAAGTGTTCCCCCCAAATAGAAACTTCTGAGAGGGTTGAATTAAGTCTGACATGTTGTATATTTATGTTTCAATATGAATGAAGTAGATAGCTAAAATCAACTCTCAGAGGTCATCTATAAAGTCCATGGTAAGAATTAAATGTAAGCCTAGCCAAAACTGGTTTGGCTCAGTGGATAGAGAATCGGCCTGCAGACTGAAAGGTACCAGGTTTGATTCCTGTCAAGGGCATCATGTACCTTGGTTACGGGCACATCTCCAATAGGGGGGTGTGCAGGAGGCCGCTGGTCGAGGTTTCTCTCTCATTGATGTTTCTGACTTTCTGTCCCTCTCCTTTCTTCTCCGTGAAAAATCAGTAAAATATATTTTTTTAAAAAAAGAATTAAATGTGAGCCTGATTCCATTTTGCTATGGGAGTAATTCAGTTCTTTGGGTAGTCTCCTCTAGGTTCAGGAGGAGATGCTGTGTAATTCAATAATGGCAATACTTTATGAATGATAATCCCTTCCTGAACACCTTATGAACTCCTGCTTGCTCTGTCTGCAGTCTTCCCCCTTCTGCTCCCAGTGTTTGCCTCCACTGTGCAAGTCCTTGTCAGTGCTGAGCACTTCTCAAATGTGTTTTTCTTCTCCATGCTCTAGCCAACGAATGAGAATTGCTCAGAAGAGCTTGTTAAAATGCAGATTTCCAGGCCCTGGGATTTTGAATGAATATGTCCATGGTGTGTCCTAAGAATTTGCATTATAAAAATTACCCAATGAGATTCAGAGGCAGGGATATGAAATGTGAGGAATACTGCCAGGGTGATGAGGCACCCATGTCCCATCTCAGGTCCATGGGGAAAGACTATGCTAAGAGTCCTGGGTTTGTGTGGGTTAGGAGTGAGAGGAAGCACATGTAACATTCTGTTAGCTTCTAAACATCTATGTTTTTACTGTCAATTGTTATTAATTAATGATTACTTGATGTTATATTCCTTTTCTTCATGAACAGTATGCCAGGACAATTGGTCTGGTATTGATTTGCATTTTGCTGTATGGGAGTTTTTTCCCTTTCCCTATTTCAATGAGATAGCCAGCGCCTCTGTGACTCCTGGCCTCAGGGCACTTGATGTACTGGCACGGAAGCGGCTGACAGTCTTTAAACTCACTGAGCAGAGTTTTGATGTGGGAGGCAAGAGATGACCATGTGATGGCAGTGAAAGAACAGTGGGAAAGGGTCTCCAGCCTAGAGAAGGGCAAGTAACCTGGCCCTGCCCCTTGGTGGGAATGGTTTCATGGCCTTCACCCCCTCCTCATCTCCATCTCCACCCTCCTCCCGGTTAGTAGGAGCCCATCTCAGTAAAGAGACCTGGGCCCTGCTTGGCTTCAAGCCTGGCATGTAAATGCGCATTCACACGATAATTCAGACTTGCACAGGGAGATGTGTATGTGACTCTGACAGACAGAAGGTGAAAGAGACTCTTCTTCACTGTTTGTCAGACACCGTTCAGGTGCTGATGATCCTCCTGTTTTAAACTTTACATTCCAGTGTCAGATTCTGGGGTGACCCTAGGGAAGCCAGGTAACCCCAAATTTGATGAGCTTGAATTTTCTAATGGCTGAGGGGGATGGAGATTTAAGTTTGTTCAAGAAAATAAAGAAATCCTCTACTTCTTAAATACTTGGGTCTGTGCTAGAAAATTATTTCCTGCTATAATAGCAGCAGTTGTCATATTTTTTGCATGCCTACTATATGCCCAGCAATGTTAACAGATGTTTTAGCTTATTTTCTCTGATAGTCTTTTAAGAACTCTGCCCAGTCATTTTCCCAATGTAGGACCCACTCTCACTCTATCCATTTAAATATGTATGACAGGGTTATATGCAAATTCTCCCAACTACAGCTGTATTCTTGACCAGTATAATTAATTAATAGGATTCCCAATCCTTCCCTAGCTCCTCTTCCTCTGTCACATCTTACATCTGGTATTTTCTGTCTTTGGCCCTTTTCACTTCTCCTACCACACTCTCCTCCTGAGTGAGGGCAATCCTTTTCATGGCTCACATATATTTTACATGCAAATAAGAACTCTCTTAGCTCCTGACTGGTATGTCCAAAATGAAATTCACATTCACTATCTTAAAACCGGAGCTCATTCCCCGCCCCCCCCCCGCCCCCCCGCGCAAAAATATATTCCTCTCCCATAGTCCTTCCTGATTTCAGTGAGGAGGCCCTACATCCATCCAGGCATGTAAGTGAAAAATATGGAAGTCATTTTGATTCCTCCCTGTTACATGTCATATGAGTTATTACCCTAAAATCTCATCTGATTCTTACTTTACATCCCCATTATCTTTGTCTCAAATCTTATCTTTTGCTTGAACCCATTAATTGATCTCCCATTTCTAATCTCTATCCTTCAGATTAGTGTTGTCCAGATCTTTTAAAATGAAAACTCAGTAATTTAATTCCTCATGTTAGAAAACTCCTATGGTCCTATATTGTTTAAATTAAAGTGGAAATCCAATTCCCTTGCTATGGCACACAGTTCTTCATGACCCAGCCCCAGTACAACACTCTCATCCCTCCCAATACTCTTCACCATCCCCTTTCCATGTAGTTAGGCTGAGTCCTGGCAGTCACAGTCATATCGTTTTAGGTTTCTTTGTTTGTTCATGTTATTCCTGCTCCTGCAGTGACCTCCATCTCCTTGTTTATTTAAAGAAAACATCATCATCATTTACTCACCGTAAACATTACCTCCGTTCTGAACCTTGTCCCTTATCCTCCAGCACTGACAATTTATTTTTAAAAAATACCCCATATATATTTCTCTACCCCATATATATTCCTCCTAGCATCCATATTATTTTGATTACATTTAACTGATGACATGTCTACTAGACTTATCTCTTGAGGGCATGGAGTATATGTTATTGCTTTTGAATCCCAAGCGCCTAGCTCTGTTCTTGGTATTTAGTTAAACTGACTACACAACTAAGTGTGTGTCTATTCACCTCACTTATTTATTAACTGCACCTTCTTTCATTCTCAAAGTGTCTTGTTTGCCAGGTAAGTTATATATGGTCGCCCTCCACATAATACATGGTTAGTAAATGTTTGAATGAATGAGTGAATAAGCCTGTTTTCCTTAATTAGCACCGTATCTGAGCACTTACTATACATGAAGTGAGATTTCTTTTTACGTTAATGCCATTTTCACTTAGCTTCACTGCACCTGATTTAATATTACTTCAAATTATGTTCGGCAACACATTTCTCAATTGCTTTTTGGAGTAGCTGCATGATTTCAGAGTTTACTGGCGCATGCCTCATTTTGTAATAATGAGGGACATTTCCTGATGCCAGAAGTTCAAAAGCTCAATGAGTTAATAAAAATCAGGCAGCCTCGCAAAAGAGGCTGATATGCAAAATTAAAGTTGTCACCTAACCCACACTGCCCTCTTTTATCCCGTTCATTACAGGTGGCACCAATTTGTTTTGCCCAAAACAAAAATGAATTCCGTTGGCGTCAATGCCCTTTCATGTACGACCAATAGAAAGCCAGCATCCAGGACATCAGGTGTCTCTACTTCCGCCTCGTCCTCCGACTCTCCAACTTCTGGGCTGGTCCGCCCCGGATTCCCCTCGGCGCCGGCGGCCGGGAGGCGCGGTCCCGAGGCGCGGGCGGGATGAGCGCGGCGCACGGCGGATCGGTGCGGACGCTGCGGGTGCCGGGCCGCCACGGCTACGCCGCCGAGTTCTCCCCGTACCTGCCCGGCCGCCTGGCCTGCGCCGCCGCGCAGCACTACGGAATCGCGGGTGAGGCCGGGCCCCGCCGCCGGGGCGGGGGCGGGTTCCAGCCAAGGCCGCCCCTCCCGCTCGCCCGGAAGCACTTCCGACAGCAGTCGGCGCCGCAACTGAACGCCAGGGGGAGCAGAGGAACCGATCGGCCCCGCGCCCCGCTTTGTCCAGAGTGGGGCGTCGGTGTCCACCTCTCCCCCAGTTACGGCGCGGTAATGGCATAAGGAAGATGCCGAGTGGCCCGGGTCCTTGTCCTTAATCCTTAAGAGCGCACCGATGCCGCAGCCATCTGACAACCCTCTCGCCCCCCCCCCCTCCCCCAGCCACACGCTGCCCCAGAAAGAGTGTGGTCTAGCCTTGTGCCCCTCTGACCGGTCGGACCCACCACAGCACTTGGAAAAACGTCCGCAGGGTCACCCTAGTGCCTGTTCGTTCGTCCCCGTACCCCAAAGTCAGCATTCGGCCGGCCGTCAGTGCCCCTGAACCTGCGCTTGGAGTTTCCTCGCAATTGCCATGAAATTTATTAAGTTCTGCCCTCACTGTTTGTTGTCTCAGGAATACATACATTCATTTGCAAGCAGTTATTTGGGATTTAAGTTAATTGTCATGGACTAGATTGAAATGCAGGGTTTCAGTCTTAATTTTTCTTCTCTTAATTCATGTCCTAGCTATTATTTACACACCGGAAATCTATGAAACAAGTCCCTACATAATGTCAGCTTCCTGTAGTAGTTTTTGTTTGGCCCCACACCTGAAAAAAATACTGTGATTTCCAAAACTCGGAGGAAATATTTGCTTTCTTATATTTTCACCGTTAGCTCTTAGTGCTTGCACATTTAGATTTACAGTAATTGCCTATCAGTTAGGTTGAAGACCTATGAGTTTGTGACATTTTAAATTAAAACCTTTACAAAAATTTGAAAGGAGTTAGTATTTAAAAAAAAAATCAGGTTTAAATAAAAGAGTCGCCTCCCCAGTTCCTATAACAAATTTACCTTTTAAAATATGCTGGTTCCTTAATAAAAATAATTCATCTTCGGTATATCACCTATATTCTGTTCGGCCCTTTACTACCAAGTTTGTGGTAAATTCCACCAGCTATTTCGTCTTAAAACCCCATGTTCAATGTAATTAAGATCTATTAGCAAGACAGTGTGATGTAGTAGGAGCAGAGGCCTGCAGGTCTGTAAGCCAGAGGTTTAATCACCTGTAAATAGGGATGATGATAAAACCTATCTAGGACGGTTGTGTGCTTGGTACCTGCCTGGCCACAGAATATGAACTCAAATTTATCTCCTCTGTTAGGGCTATCGGGATTCCAAGCATAGGTAAGATGATAAATTTAATATTTAATGATTGAAGCACAATATAGAAAGACAAATGGAGAACACAAACCCATTATTTTGTAAACATGGTCTCAATAACTTTAGGGAGAAATTCATGGTAGTAAAGTTAGGCACTTGGTGCTTGATCCCTTCTTGACCTCGATGGTCCCCTGGCAGGTTCAACAGCATGATCTCAACTTTTTTTCCCCTTAGGCTGTGGAACTCTGCTAATATTGGATCAAGATGAATCTGGGCTTAGGATTTTTAGAAGGTAAGATGGTTGTCTAATTATTAACTTACTAGAGGCCCAGTGCATGAAATTCATGCATGGGGGTGGGAGTTGTCCCTCAGCCCAGTCAGCATCCTCTCCAATCTGGGACCCCTCTCACAGTCCAGGACTGCTGGCTCCCAACTGCTCACCTGCCTGCCTGCCTGATTGCCCCTAACCGCTTCTGCCCTCCAGTCTGATCATCCCCTAATCACTCCCCTGCCAGCCTGATCGATGCCTAACTGTTCCCCTGCTGGCCTGATTGCCTCTAACTGCCATCCTCTGCCAGCCTGCTCACCCCTAACTGCCCTCCCTTTCATGCCTGGTCACCGCTAACTACCCTCCCTGCTGGCCTGATGGCCCACAACTGCCCTCCCCTGCTGGCCATCTTGTGTCCACACGGGGGCGGCCATCTTTGACCACATGGGGGCAGCCATCTTGTGTGTTGGGGTGATGGCCAATTTGCATATTATCTCTTTATTATATAGGATATGTATTCTCTTTTGCTATTAAAGCCTTAGTAGAATTAGGTTTTGAATCTTCTTTATCCATAAAATTTTTAATAAATTTGTAGTATAAAAGAAACATCAGCATTTCTCTAGTATAGAACTTATTTTCGCCATTAAGTTTGATTGTCATTTTTCTTCTACAGCTCTTGTCTCTTAGTGTCCATTTAGGAATTACAAAACTAAAAAAATTGGACTAAATAACTTTAGGGACATTTGTATCTTGGCTCTCTTCTTAATGTCGTTTAGCTTCACTCATTCGGAAGATATTAGTTATCTTTCCTGTCTTTCCATGCGCATCTTGTCTCTGTGTTGGACTCAACACCTCCATCAGAGCAGTCAAGGTAGAGAAAGGAAAGGAAATGCTGTCGGAAAATAACTACCTGCTCATAGCTCATGTGAAAGGTTTATGGGAGACATTGAAATTACTGCTCTAAATTAGTATCTTAAAGTGCTTGCTAGTCCCACCTCTGAACCACAAAAAACACTGAGCACCCAAGTATGGCAGCATACCCTTATGTAAATAGTACTACTAGCGGGTAGACCTAATTTTAATATAGCTTTACAGTTTTCTGGCTGTATGCATTCGGCTATTCTTTAAACCTCTCCAAACTTGTTTCTGCATATGACATGTGCCAGTTCTACTTATTTCTCATTGTTGTGAAGATCAGGTGAGATATATGTGTTAAAATGTGAGAAACTTAAAAAAACTGTAATGTTATTTTTATTTTATTTTCAACTGCCTATATAACTGTTTCTGTTGTAATTTTTCCTGGTATAGCTTTGACTGGAATGATGGTTTGTTTGACGTGACCTGGAGTGAGAACAATGAACATGTCCTGGTCACATGTAGTGGGGACGGCTCGCTGCAGCTCTGGGACACTGCCAAGCCCACAGGGCCACTGCAGGTCTACAAGGAACACACTCAGGAGGTAGGAAGGGAGTCTTCCTGGGTCTATGGTTTTTCTTTGGGTGGAATACATTTGGGGATGCAAACTTGGGGAAATGTCTTCAGAGGATAAGAAGTTTAAGCTTTGGTGTTTGTCCTACATGTTATAAGTCACTCACTATTTGATTATTCAGTGTTAAACTACCTCTTGGCCGAAAGAGCTAGGAAAGAAGAAAAGGTCAGGCTTCTCGTTAGTCAGCAGAAATGCCTCCAGTCGTAAGCATACTGTGGCACCAGTTCCTCCAGAGAGGCCCGTTGCTGTCCTCATGCTGTAGGAACATGCCCGCCATAATCTGCCTCAAGATAGCGGTAGGTGGACTTTTCACAGAGACATCGCAAGATTGTCTTTAGGTCTTCAGTAGGATTCCTGAGGATTTTCAGAATATATTGGAGCAATAGCTTCAATTACTGAAGAGATTTTAAATCTAAATCTGGTTCATGTGTCTAGATACTAAATGAAGGTTTAGTATTAGATAGTGTGTAGCATAAAAGATAGTTTGATCTTCTTAAGTCATATTAAACTATATGTTTTTAATGAGCATGATGGGAAAGACTTTCTCTTTTGATGTTTGACTTTATTTTATTTATTGTTTAAAGTATTATAAATAGTAGTACACATGTTTCCTTTTTTTCCCCCTAATTGATCTTCCCCCAGCCTCCCTTACCCACATGGCACATGCCCTCACCCCCCTCCCAATGTCTTGTGTCTTTTGGTTATGCTTATATGCATGCATACAAGTCCTTTGGTTGATCTCTTACCTCCCCGCCCCCGCGCGTCCCCCCCCTCCCCCAAGATGTTTTACTTTAAATGTCTAAAAATTTTTCTCGAGGTAGCAATAGATCCTTCAGATGAAAACTTGGAAACTTACTTTAAAATTTGTGTCTACAAAGGGCCTGGCCCATAGAAACCTTCATTTAGTAAATTCTTACCATATGCAAAAATATTAGTCTTTGTAATAAAAAATTCATTATGAGGATTCCAGACATCATTTTGTAGCTATAGCTGTTAAAAATCAGTGTATTTTTTTATTTTATAGTGAAGGCTCTTTGAATAAGGGTAGTTATAAATTGTATTTTCATAGAATCACTGAAAATTAAGACAACTTTGGTAAAGAAGACCTTTAGTTTCAGGATATTCAGTGCAATAATGTCCACAGAACAGGATATCCAAAATGCAGACATTTTTGTGGTACTTTCATGATTTTTGCCATATTCTTATACTACTTACTAGAGGCCTGGTACATGAAATTTGCGCATAGGTAGGGTCCCGAGGCCTGGCTGGCAATTAGGGCCAATTTGTGAGGCAACCGATGGAGTGATTGGAGGGGCTCCCGCTGGCACCTGCCTTGGACAGCCTGGTGTCACCTGCTCGCTGGCCCCATCTTGCTGCCACCACCAGTCACCTCCTTCTGTGGGGCGATTGGCTAGGCGATCGGGTTGTGGGGTGCCCCTTCTGTTATCCTCCTTGGCTGGCCTGGAGCCTACAGGCTAGGGGAAGCTCCTGCATTGAGTATCTGTCCCCTGGTTGTAAGTGCATGTCACAGTGGCCAGTCATTCTGCTGGTTGTTCCACTGTTCAGTCAATTTGCATATTAGGCCTTTATTATATAGGAGAATTAATTTAAAAATTTTAAATATTTTTTCTCTCAAAAGTTTTTTTTCTTATTAAATCTTTGGTGCTGTGTATTGTTTATCTGTATAAATTCTAGGACTGTAACTAATGGGTCATAAAATATCTAATTATGTTAAATAGGCTGTATCACTTAATGTTTTTCTTTAAATGAGCTTTATGTTATTTCACTCATCCTAAAATAGTTATATTCATGAAACCATGGGATTGATAGCTAATTTAGTATATATATTTATTAAATTATAACGTATGTTAAAATAAACATATAAGTCATAAAATAAAGTCTATGTACCAGTTAAAATTATCTCATACAGCCAATGGTGTGTGTAGTGCAGCATGGAGCAAAAGTAGGTTTATAGTTGTTTTATGGAAAATAATACAACAATTAATAAATAATAATTTAAGAATAAACTGTGTTTCATGTACTCACAACTGTAAACCTGCTTTGCCCCACCCTGTACATGCTACCTTCTGGGAAACACTATTCTAGAATGTTCCTCATGATGGTCTCTGAGTCTTTGCTTCATTTCTGCGAAATAGAATTTCACTGTCTCACATAACTAACCTGACTTTTAGATTGCTGTAATGGTTAGAAACTGCTCTATTAGGACCAGATCTGTTCTCCATGGCAACCAACTGTTGCTTCTAATGCCTTTCTGTGAAGTGGTGAGATTAAGTCCAATCTCCCTTTTCCTGGAGAACCCTTGAAAATACTCACCATGTCCCCTTTAGTCTTCTCTTTTTCAGACTGTGCACTTGTAATTCCTTTAACCTGTCCTCAGATTACATAGTCTCTTCATTTGTCACCCTCCTGGTAAACTCCATTGCATACTTCTGTTTTTTTAGTGTTGCTTTTAAAATTCTATACCTAATTTATCCCATAAATGTGTTGATCAGTTCTGGGCTTTATAAGACTTTGCCAATATAATCTTGAGCCTCTAATTCTAATAATATTATCTCACCTGGCTGTAGATTTTCTTCAGCTACATAATAGTGTTGGGTTACTTTGAATCTGTTACTAAATCTTTTGTTATTTGAACTGCTGTTATACATCATCCTATAATTATGTAACTTTGTGTGTTTTTTTTAACTGAGGACAGTGTTGTTGTTTTTTTTTTGTCAGACTATTATTCTAGATTGTCCATCCTCATTTTCTTTTCAAATGCAGTTTTTGAAAATCATTTGTATCAGTTAGGATGCCTTGGCTGTTAATATAATAAAAACTGAAACAAAAAATGCATGCAATAATCAAAAGTTTATTATTCCACATAACCAAGCATGTGGAGGTAGAATGGATCTAAGCTTGATTAATTCAAAGCTTGACAGTACCATCAAATACTCAAGTTCCTTCTGTCTTCCCACTCTCTTATCCTTAGTGAGTTTCTTTTCTTCTTAATCTTCTGATAGTTCCAACTATTATCTCATCACCCTGTGAGGTCAAAGAGCAAAGAAAGTGAATGTCCCTAACTTGGGACTTTCCTAAAGCCCCACAGCAGTGCCCTTCATGTCTCAGAGGCCAAAAGAGTATCACATGCCCAGTTCTAACTCTGTACCACTCCTGCTTTCACCTAAATGAGATTCACTCTTCAGATGAGGAAGGGACAGAGTTTTTCCTGAAGGACAAAGTTGTAAACAGGAAGGAAGGAATCCTTTGGGAGCCAGTTATCTCTGTGTGTCACAACATTACTTTTTGTCTTTCTCACAGTCCTCCTATATATAAAAGCCTAATATGCTAAGTGTCCAGTTGTCCATTCAACCAATCAAAGAATAATATGCTAATGATATGCTAAGGACGCTTAACTGCTTGCTATGATGACACTTAAGTTTAGCTTGCTCCTGGGGTCCAGCTGATTGGTACTGAGCGAGATGGGACAGACATGCCCTGGAGCCCTCCCATGGTCTCTCCACAACTGGCCAACCTCTCGCTGCCCTCCCTGGTCCCGATTTTGCACCCGTGGGGTGCCTCGGCCTGGTCTGTACCCTCTCCAATCTGGGACTCCTCAGGGGATGTCAGAGAGCTGTTTTCGTCCCAATCCCTGCAGGCCAGGCCGAAGGACCCCACTGGTTCACGAATTTGTGTACCGGGCCTTTAGTTGTTTATAAAACTCAAATTACGCCAAGCAGGGTAATGAATAGAGAACTGTAGGAATCTCATAAAGGTCATCCTCCATGAAGTTATTAAGAGAAAGAATTTCTGATGATCAACTTAAAACTCAGTATTATAATACCAAATGTTTGGCATTTTTCCATTAAAGAGAAGCACAGCATTTATTCGAAGTTTTCTCATATACCAAATATGCAGAGACACTTAAAAGGATTTAAAGTCAAAGGAGAGTTTTGAGGCGCTAATAAAAATTTGTTGAATAAATTAGTACGTGAATGATCACACCTGATTCCTATTTTTTCCCACCAAGGTGTTCAGAGAAACTTTGTTACACAATAGAATAACACACATTGGGTCATTTTTTCCCATGGGAGAGAGTTTAGAATGATGAACAGTTCGGTTTTGAATCCTGGCTGTGTGACCTTGGGCAAGTTACTTTCCCCAAACCTAGCTTCTTCATTTGCAAACGAAGACAATAGTGGGTGCCTTAGGTTTGTTGTGAGTGCTTAGAACAGAACCAGCATTAAATAAATATGAGCTATTATTATTATTTGCTCTTATTATAGTAGGATTGGAAAGGCATGAAACAAGCTAGGAATCTTCCAGATACTCATTTCACCACTCGGTGACTGTCTGAAAAATGTTCAATAATGAATTTTCAGAAAGATAAGTAGGTATTGAAGCAAAAAGGAGAAATCCAAGACCTAGATATATTTTAGGCCTTGAGGAATGAAGGTCTTGGTGAAATGAAAGAAAATCATGGACATTGTTCTTTTGCATGGCTTCTAAATTTAGCATCAAAGCAGAAATCAAGATCTCTATGTTAACTGGAAGAGACTGTTACGCCTGTTGGGCCCCATAAAATGCTGTTAGCTTAGGCTGCTGCTGAATATATAATAGGAGCAGAAGAACAGGAACATTTAAAAGGTTCAGCGAGGAGAAAAAAGAGGGTAATTAGGAGTTTTATCTTTGTTTCTCTACTTCATGACTTACAGCACTGTGCTATGGAAAGTGAGTTCAAATTCACTTTACTAGTAAAGATGACATCGTCAGTGTCTACTTTTCAGTGTGCTTATTACCATTCTTAAAAATAGTTAAAATTTGTCTTCACTGTCAAATGGCAAGGCTTATCAATTTGCTGAAAACTTAAAAGATATTTGAGCCATTTAAAAAAATTTTTTAACATTGCTTATAAAAAGTACTAGAGGCCCGGTGCACGAAATTCGTGCACGGGGCCGGGGGGGGGGGAGGGGTGTCCGTCAGTGAAGCCTGCACCCTCTCCAATCTGGGACCCCTTGAAGGATGTCCAGCTGCCCATTTAGGCCCAATTGGGATCAGGCCTAAACAGGCAGTTGGACATCCTTCACACAATGCAGGATTGTTGCCTCCAAACTGCTCGCCTGCCTGCCTCCCTGATTGCCCCTAACTGCTTCTGCCTGTCAGCCTGATCACCCCCTAACCACTACCCTGCCAGCCTGATTGATGTCTAACTGCTCCCCTGCCAGCCTGTTTGTCTCCAACTTCCCTCCTCTGCCAGCCTGGTCACCCCTAACTGCCCTCCCCTGCAGGCTTGATCGCCCTCAGCTGCCCTCCCTTGCAGGCCTGGTCCCTCCCAACTGCCCTCTCCTGATGGCCTTATGGCCCATAACTGCCCTCCCTTGCAGGCCTGGAATCTCCCAACGGCCCTCCTCTGCTGGCCATCTTGTGGTGGCCATCTTGTGCCCACATGGGGGCAGAATCTTTGACCACATGGGGGCAGCCCTCTTGTGTGTTGAGCTGATGGTCAATCTGTGTATTACTCTTTTATTAGATAGGACAGAGGCCTGGTGCATGGGTGGGGGCCAGCTGGTTTGCCCTGAAGGGTGTCCTGGATCAGGGTGGAGGTTCCCTTAGGGCGTGGGACGGCCTGGGCAAGGGGCCTATGGTGGTTTGCAGGCTGGCCACACACCCCAGTGACCCAAACGGAGGCCCTGGGGTCTGAAATTAATTTATGTTCTGCAATTGAAACTTTGTAGCCTAGAGCGCAGCCAAGCCTTCTGCTCACTCCATGGTGACAGTCATTTCTGTTTGAAACTTTGTAGCCTAGAGTGGAGGCCTAGGCTAGGGCTGCAGAAGTTTAGCTTCTTCCATCGCCCCAGCAACCCTAGCCTCTTCTCTCTCCAGCTCTGTGGCTACCTTGGGATTATGTATCTTTTATAATTGAAACTTTGTATCATTGAGTGGAGGCCTAGGCCAGCAAAGACAGGTGGAAAGCTTAGCTCCCTCTGTTGCCGAGGAAACCCAAGCCTCCCTTCTGCTCTCAGTGGTGGCAGCCATCTTTTGGGGGGTATATTTGCATAATTTGCTCCTGATTGGCTGGTGGGCGTGGCTGGTTGGAGTGGCTTGTGGGTGTGGTGAAGGTATGGTCAAATTTGCATATTACGCTTTTATTAAGTAGGATATTTGAAATAAGTATCCAACAAGTAGTATGTTGTGGAGAAAATGTACTTAACTATACATTTCATAATGAAAATGTGCCTTATTTAAAAAAAAGTCAAATTATTTACCTCTTTGATAATGATAGTAGCTGATTAGCTTATAATGATAGGTGCCCCCAAAAACTATTAATGCAGAGTGACAACTCTTGCATTTTTAAAAATATATTTTATTAATTTTGTACAGAGAGAAAGGGAGAGAGATAGAGAGTTAGAAACATCGATGAGAGAGAAACATTGATCATTTGGCTCCTGCATACTCCTTACTGGGTATGTGCCTGCAACCAAGGCACATGCCCTTGACCAGAATCGAACCTGGAGTTCGCAGGCCAACACTCTATCCACTGAACCAAACCAGTTAGGGCACAGCTCAAACATTTAACACCATTTTGTTCTCTTTAGAACTGTATTTATATTTAAAACTATCCAATAACAGATTTGTCAACCAAAGAGATATCTACCTCCCTCCCTCCCTTCTTCCCTTCCTCCTTGTCTCTCTTCATCACCCTGCTTGGTGTAGTTTCATTTTTTACTAATAATTGTGAGAAAGACAAGAAATAATGTTGTGGCACATAGAGATGGTTAGTCAGGAAGTTATGAAAGGCCCCTGAGATCCTGTCAAAAGGTTAGAAAAGACAACCTGAAGAGGCTCTCATTGATTATGATGGGCAATTTGAACACCAAAAGGAATGACAGCAATGGATTGAAACACTATACCCACACATAGACACACTTATATGTGTATTTTCACTCGTAAAAAACATCCCAACTGGTCACCATTGAAGATTACTAGGATAACTGCCTCATTCTGAATATTGATAAATAAAGGTAAGGAATGAAGGCATTTATCCTGCCTTTCCAATATGAACTTTATTGTGGGGTAAACAGTTGATGTGGAAATTTTCTTATAATAGAATTCTAGCTAATAAATGCAGGAGGAATAACATCACCATTTAGTGGCCCCTTAATGAAACAACTCTAAGCAAGGGTTATGTATGGATGCTGAAACCATTAATTTAAGACTGATACATCTTATGATCACTACAAGTGGGTCAGCCAGAAATTATATTCCTTCTAATACAATAAGAAGCTAAAGAAAAGGTTGAACTGAATCTAATGAAGCCTCTAGATCTAACTTCAATTTAAAGGAAATAGGAAAGGTAGAAGAAGAGTTAATCACCACCATGAGGAAACAATTAGCCAAGTCCAGAATGTAAAGATACTATAGGACCATTAACGTTGTTTCTTTAAGAAATAAATGTCATGGGAAGAGGGGCGCAGGCAAAGCAAGTTGAGGAAGTGGACTTTCCTAGATTAGAAGAGACCTCAGAGACATAGCACCTAAATGTAAAATATGGGTTTTATTTGGATCCTGATTCAAATGAACTGTAAAAAGACATTTTTAAGACAATTGGGGTAACATGAAAATGGCCAGTATTAGATGATATTAAGGAACTTTTGTTCATCTTGTTGGGTTTGAAAATGGCTTTGTGCATATATAAAAAAGAAAACCATCCTTATCTTCTGAATATTTATGAGTGAAATTGCCTGATGTTAAAATACTCCAGTACTCAATTAGTCAGCAATGGGATAAAACAAGATAGGCAAAATGTCAATAATTATAGAAGGTAAATGACACATACCCAGGGATTTATTATTCTGTTTTCTTTACTTGTATGCACATTAAAAATTTTCTGTCATGAAAGATTAAAAAATTCATTTCACATTAAAAGAAGCATGTAGCCCTTTCTACTCAGTAATTAAAAGTCAGTGTTCCTTTCCTTTGTGTTGATACAGATAAGTGTGAACATTCTAGATAGTTTTTCTTTGATGATTTTTAATTAAATAAACCAACTTTTAAAAGGGCAATATTGTACAGTAGATTTAAAATGAGCTCTTTGAGACTTAGTTTCAGTAATAAAATTTGTCCTCTCAAACTGATTTCGATGAGGTTTAGATTTCATAAAGTAGCACAAAATATTGTTCAGTGTCTCTTTCTTTTTGTAATTTTTAAATTAATTTTTTCTTCACCACTGCCAAGAGCAATTTCATAAGACAGGCCTTCAGAGGACCATGCTTTTAAAGCATAGCTGCGTATTTTTCTTCTTTTTTATACTTTGACCATTTGCCATGTGCACTGTTTGAGTGGTAGAGGACGGGGAATTGGGAATAGGGAAAAGATGGAAGAGTGGACTATTGGGAGATGTGTTTTCCATTCAGATTTGTTTCTCTGCCCCTTCATTCATTCCAAAAACTTTAACCCTACTGTCTGTAAAGGCCTCCTGGAGAAGATGACCCAGTCAGGCATGGTCCTTACCCTTCTGGAGTCCTTGCCCCTCTGGGGGGATAGTCCTAAGCTGCTGGTTGTCTAAGTTGTAATGTGGCCAGTGCTGTGAATGTGCAGAGTGCTACAAGAGGGGAGGGTCTGGTCTGGGAGAGAGGATGTCCTTGAGTCTGACGGGAGAGTAGGAATTGGCTATTTAGGTGGAGCGGTTAGAGGAACAGGGTTAGCAGCAAAGGGAAGTGAATGCTGGAAGGGAAGGATTGAGATAGCAGTGACATTTTGGCCCTTATGTTAAGGTCAGTGAAAAGACATTGATGATTTAAAGTAATTTAGTCTGAAATATATGCGTATAAAATATGTGAAAATGTCTGATAAACACTTGTATATTCATTAGCTGAAGAAATAAAACTTTACCAATACCGTGGAGCCCCTGGTTACTGTCCTGTCTTCTTTTTTTTAATCCTATTCTTTTCCCTCCTTTTTTCCTTTCTCCTTTCTTCCCAGTAGCAACCACTATCTTGAATTTTCTGTTTATGTATTTTTTCTTTTAATTTTACTACATATGTATGAATCCCTGGTCATGTGTAGTTTTGCATGCTTTTGTCTTTCAGCAGTAAGTAGCACGGACACATCTCAGTGTAGAGTGAGGATTGTAAATTGCAGGAACTATATAGAATGAAATGACTGAAGGGCTTTGTGCAGAGGGGGCAACATTAAGTGTGTCTGTCATACAAAGGTAATTTTTTATACAATGTAGATAACAGATTGGAGGTGAGCAAAATTGAATGGGGAGAACAGTTAGAAGAATGCTATAATCTAGCTGATAGTTGATGGGTGTAGCCTCTTAAGAGAAATTATACATAAACCAGTAACCTGGGCCCTTTGGGTTCTTGTCCCGCCTATTTGACCTTGCTCTTCCTCAAACATGACACACTTGTTTTATGCTTCAGGGCTTTTCCCTGTTCTACTGAAAGCCTTTCTTCTCAAATCTGCACAGTTTTCTCTTTTACTGCACAGAGTTCTTTGCTCAGAGTTGTCTTCCCTGGCCACTGTTGAGAAGTGACCTCCTGCCCTTATCATTGTTTTCTAGTCTCCTTACTTGGTTTTGTAACTTTTTAAAATTATTTATTTATTGCCTGTTTTCCCCGCTAAAATATAATATCCATGAGGGCTGGGACTTCATCTATCTTGTCTTACATTGTACCCCTACTTCTCAATTTGTGCCTTGTATATACACTGAGTGGCCAGGTTATTATGATCTCTGAAAGCATAATTATCTGGCCACTCAGTGTATTTGTATCTCAAATGGGTACCAACAATATTCTAGACTTTTGCTGGAGATCAACCACCTATTTGCCCTGAGCTTTCTGTCAGCCAGTGCAAAGGGGAAAACTGATCAGGTGCGTGATTTATAGTATCTTTGATATCAAATACATGAGGTACTCAAGGGAAGTACTCTGAGTGGCCAGATTATTATGCGTTCAGAGATCATCATAATCTGGCCACTCATGGTAATAGGTACTTAATAAATACTTGTTGAATAGATTAGTGAGTTGACTTAAGGTTGGGATAGTGGACCTTATCCCAAACATCCTTATGGCTATAAACTTTTCCAGCGCTTGAAGTTAATGGAAACTCCTGTTCTTTACTAGACATTTCCACTTGACTATCTTGCTGTCACCTCAAACTTAGTATGTCTAAAATTACACCTTATCTTACTTCCTCCAGTCTTCCAGTTTGTTCAAGCCAGCATCACTGGCAGTCCCCAGGCACAAAACCTTGGCATTATGCAGCGTTCACTAGTCCTAATATCTTGGTGCTTTCTATGCCCATGTATATCTTTGGAGGAGTTTCTGGTCAGTGTTTGCACCTCTGCTTCCTGCTATTAACATTGTAGCCAGCCCTCAAGGCCCTGCTTGAATCCTTCTCTTCTGGCATCAAGCTGAAGTTTCCACCCCAGCACCACTTTGATGCTTATGTCTATAGTTCTTTTTTTTTTTTTTAAACACAGTATCTTGATTTGTGCTGTTAATTACTTCCCCATGTCCTAATACTTTAATCACAATAAAGCAAACAAAGTGGTTTTTGATTGAGTCACCTTTATTTCCTTCTTTATTAATCCATTTTAACCTCATCATGTGTGCCTATCCTTAGTTTTGTCCTAGAGCCCTAATGCTTGCCATGTTGTGTGACAGATACGTCTGCTGGCAGGACACTGCCATCAGGATAGTTTTCTTGCCTCCAGCTTTTTATCTCATTAGGGCTGGGTTCTCTCTGAGCCTATGGAGGCTCTTGCAGTTTGAAAAGGTGAGGGGTCATAGGGTTTCAAGTCCTGCATCAGACTGGAAACGGTTAGGAGCGGGGAGTGTGAGCTCATGATGTTAGTTTTTAATTGTATTCAGTTATCTTTTAAAATGAATCAGTAGCTCTTTGTACCTGCTTAAAGTAAAGTTACAGATTGTGAACATAAATTTGGTTGGTTTAATTCACATTTATTGAGTTATATTGTAATGAGCATTGATGTATAAGATGTACCTCTTATGATTTTACTTAGAGGGATCTTTTAAAATCGAGCAAGTATGGCAGTTATTTACCATGAATATTAGTAAAATATGGTAAATGCTGAATCAGAAGTAAGTGCTCTTGGAATGCACAGAAGGAAGCGTTTAAATCATTGAGGGCTCATCAGGGGAGGCTTATGTCATGAAGGACATCATCGGGCTAAGAGTCGACATTTGAGCAGGAGTTCACCAGGTGGGCAGGGACTTTAAGTTTTTGGATATGTTTAGTCCATGAAAACAAAATAAGTCTGAGCCCAAAGGTAGCTCTAGTGAAGGGTGATACCAATAAGAATAGTGTTTTATTTCCTTAATATCACAGCTCATTGTCACCAAGAAGTTCCAGTTCAACAGTGCCCTGGAGCGGCACACTGTAGAGATGGCCTAACAAAGTGATTAAGTGAGGGCTCTACAATTAGTCCCCTCAGGTTCAGATTTCAGCTCTATCTTTGGGAATTAAACCTATTTTACATATTATCTACCTCATAAACGTGAAGATTAAATTAGATAAAATACACAGTGTGTTTATGGAAACACCTTGCATGCAGTAGGTGCTCAACAAAGATTTGCTTGTGTAGTTATTTTTCACTGTTCACATCAACCAGAGCAGGGGTTGCCAAACTAATATACTTGGGCCAAGGCTAAACCCAACCCACTGTCTGATTTGAAATAAAGTTTTATTGGAACACAGCCATGCCTGTTCATTAATTATTATCTATGGCTACTTTTGTGCTCTACGAGACTGAGTTTAGTAGTCTTGACAGAGAGCAAATGGTCCAGAAAGCCTATGATATTTATTTGGACCTTCACAGAAGATATTTGTTGAGCCCTGGACTAGAAGATAAAACCAAACTTCAGCTCTCAAAATCTTCAGTGATTGCTTCCAAGCCTGCCTTTCCACCCATAATTAACTGAAGGCTGTAGCAGTCTTTGTGCTGCTGCCCCTTCTGTATGCTTCATAGCTGCCCTCTTACTGGATTGTGGTTTCTGTAGTGTTACAATTGCTCTTTTCTCTTTTGCATGGATGTGGGCAGCAGCAGGGCCAGGACTAGGGCAAGCTGGATGAGGCACTCACCTTCAGTACATAATTTAAAGGAGCCCCCCCTCCCCCCCCAAAAAAACACTTAGTAGTCAAAATAAATAAGGTCTTAGTGCAATAATTAAAAAAATAAAAATTAATGCAAAAATCTATGATTAACAAAATATCAATTCTACTGGAAAATAAAGATAGGATCAGAATTACTAATTGTTTGGTTTTACTTAAGGTCCAACATACTCAGTTTAGCACTGGGCAGCTGAGAACAGGTAATCTATACTTAAATCCCTACAAACCTCAAACACTCATACTTCTTACATAAATATGGTAGAGTTTTTAGATTTAAAGTAACTTGTGATCACATTTAATGACATATACTCAGATCCATGTTGGTACTACTTTCATAAAGTATAATTATGCAAGTATTCTGTTGAATTTAGCTTATAGTAGTGATCTGTATATAATCTCTTGTATAAAATGACAATGAAATTTTTTCCAAATAGTTTATTTGAAATGGTTTACTGAGAGCAGTGAAGCATAGATTAGGATAGCAGCATTGGATAACTAAAGTTGTTTACCAAGAAATCTGAAAGGATCACCTGGTTCCTACAAGCTTTTTTTTAAGAAAGGCCAGCTAGTGATAGTAATTGAATTTTAATGTTTTACAATAAACATTGACCCAGCAAGCTTTTTTAGATGGCTTTCTGATCTACTCTGACATTTCCTCAGGGTGCTGCAAACAGTGACTTGTGCTAGGTTTAAAAATATGTATAATTTGTTTTAGTGAAGGAGATTTGGAAATATTCTGTAGAATTTTATTAAAGTAGAATCTGTAAGGAATAAGTCTGGAGGAGTGGACAAGGTAACTTTCTATTTCTCAGACACTGTGTTAAGATTTCTAGACTTGATGTTTCAACAAAGTAAATTAGTTCTAGCTGGCTATCACTATTATAAAGAGATAAAATATAATATTGATCTTGATGCTCTTTTGCTTTCTAAATAGCACTTTTAAATGTTTATAGGTGTATAGTGTTGATTGGAGCCAAACCAGAGGTGAACACCTGGTGGTATCTGGTTCATGGGATCAAACCATCAAACTGGTATGTTGATATTATGGTATTTAAAAACTACTCCTTTCCACAAAGTTTCCACTGCTTTTATTCTATTCTAGAATATTATTGTGTAGCTTTTAAATTAGGCAGCTAATTTTATTTTCAAAAAAGTTTCTGAAAGCATTTATTAAAATTTAATATTTTCTAATCTTTTGGCTGTAAACTAATAATCAGCTCACCATTGATTATTTTTGCCCCTTAAATGCCATCTTGCTTTATGTAAAAATACATTTTAAAAAGTCCTTGAGACACATATGTGTATCGTGTGTGTGTGTATGTATGTATGTATGTATGTATGTGTGTGTGTATATATATATATATTTTTATATTATATATGTGAAAGCATACATTTGAATTTACCTGTTAAGTAATTGATCTGTTCATTTATTTGTAGTGGGATCCAAATGTTGGAAAGTCTTTATGTACCTTTAGAGGCCATGAAAGTGTCATTTATAGCACAATCTGGTCTCCTCACATCCCTGGTTGCTTTGCTTCAGCCTCAGGTAAATAATTCCATATTTACCAAAAGTCTTACTTGTAGCGAATGGTGGTCTTGCTTTTCCCAATAGGTGGCGCTGTGTACCTTAGATTCAGAGGAAATAACACATTAAAAATAAACACAATTTTTTGTGCTCTTTCTTTACCAACTTCTAGACGTTCTTTACCAACCTGGATTACTTTTTGATGATTCTAACCATTTGACTTACATGTTTGTCTTTGGTGAGGTAAAAGGTGTGGACAAAGAGCAAGTGAAGGCTTTGGCATTAGTCCCTCTTTGATGTTTACCCTCCTTTTAGGGGTATTCTCTGTAATTCATTGCTATAAGGCATAGCAAGGATAGGTTTTGGTATGATCTTTTTTCTGACTCTTGCTTTGCTTTTGATTGGTGTTAGCAATTTTAAGGTGAAGTAGATCCTTATATTTATGTCTGTTTTTTATAGAGAAAACTTATTTTGTTAACTTTAATAATTACACTTTATACTGTTTGCATAAAGATTTATAAATGTGTTTTGTGGGCCAATTCATAAATCATGTAAAATCTGAACAGTCTAACTTTTAAGTTGAAGAGACATATTGCCCAGGTTCTCTGCAGTGCCATTTACAGCAGCGCAGTCCACCTGCCTAATGGTGGTTTAAGTAGCTGTTTGGGTCTTCACTCATTTCTAGCTACTCTGCAGCTCCTTTCCCTGGGCCACTTTCCTCATTCTTCTCACACTCCTTCAACTCTGCCCTCACCACTCTTGAATTTTCATCATTTACCTTTTCTTCCTGCCAGTCTAGCCTCTGGTGCTCTCCTGATTTTACATGAACAAGTTCAGTGTCAGGGGCCTCCAGAGGGTGACAGGGGAAGAAGCTGAAACGGAAGAGCAACCCCTCTTCCTGTGGTTAGAAAACTGTTCTCTACAGAGAGGAGGCAGTGCATTGAAGGGCAATTGAAGTTAGAGTTCATGTGGTTAAGAATATGGAATACCAGTTCTTAGTGATATTGTAATATCTGCTACACCAAGACTTTTAATAGTGTGAATTAGATAGAACGCTCTATTAAGGAACAAATATAATTTCTCTTAGGCAGGTTACAACTGGTTATAAATCTTTCAAAATTAGGAACCAGTCTAGCTGTTTTTACTAGCCCCTGAGCTGCTTCACTTAAATGGTTTTATCTTTGGAATGTTTATCAGAACAAAGGTTGCTAAGTTGGAATAACAGTTACAAGAATATGTAACATGCTAATTAATCATAAATATTGTGGTGATTGACTAAGATCATCAGTTTTTATTTTTTACTTTTATAACTTTCAAAAAATAAATTTATAAAGAAAAAGTGATATTCCAGATAATTCCTATTCCAATCGTGTACCTACAGTGAGGAAATTCAAACAACACAGAAATATGCCAAATAAAAAGTAAAAGCCTTTCCTCCCCTTCCCCTTTATTTAACCATTATTAACATTTTCTTGTGTTTCTCCATAAAGATTCTTTTTAAAAAAATGTATAGTTTATTGATTTTTCACAGAGAGGAAGGGAGAGGGGTAGAAAGTCAGAAACATCAATGAGAGAGAAACATCGATCAGCTGCCTCCTGCACACCCCCTACTGGAGATGAGCCCACAACGAAGGTACATGCCCTTGACCGGAATCGAACCCAGGACCTTTCAGTCTGCAGGCTGACGCTCTATCCACTAAGCCAAACTGGTTTCGGCTCTCCATAAAATTTCTTTTGCTCACTCCAGAATATATGGTACAAAAGATTTAAAATATTTATGGGGAATATTCTTGAGAAAAAAGTCAGATACTTTCAATGGCTAAATTTGCTTAGTGATGTTAGGTTTTATATGCTTACTAGAGGCCCTGTGCATGAAATTAATGCATGGGGGTGTGTGTCCCTTAGCCCAGCCTGCACCCCCTCCAATCTGGGACTTCTCAGGGATAATAGTGTGAATTAGATAGAACGCTCTATTAAGGAACAAATATAATTTCCCTAAACGGGCAGTTGGACATTCCTCTCACAATCCAGGACTGCTGGCTCCCAACTGCTCAACTGCCTGCCTTCCCTATTGCCCCTAACCACTTCTGCCTGCCAACCTGATCACCCACTAACCATTACCCTGCCAGGCTAATGGATGCCTAACTGCTCCCCTGCCAGCCTGTTTGCCCCTAACTGCCTTCCCCTGCAGGCCTGGTCACCCCTAACTTCCCTTCCTTGTAGACTTGGTCCCTCCCAACTGCCCTCCTCTGCTGGCCATCTTGTGTGTTGCAGTGATGGTCAATTTGCATATTACTCTTTTATTAGATAGGATAGCTATAAAACCTTTGTTGTTGAAATTGCATAGGAAAATAACTTTGTGACTATGAGTCAGGAATTCTCCTGTCCCAGATTCCAAATTCTTTTTTCCCATTGAAAACAGTTTTAGAAAACAGTTTTTGATTATAGAGATTTCTTAGTAATCTTAATACAATATAATAGCTGAATTGAGTAAATCATACCACCATTCAGAAAGAGTTTTTGGACCATAGTTTTGATAAACTTGATGGAAAAGAATATCCATCAATTATATGTTGTGAATTATATATATATTTATATATTTAATTTATTAAAATGATTTTAAAGTAGAGAAAAAAGTACTACATCAAGGCTTTTGGGATTGGAAGAATAATATATTTTTTCTTGTCACATTTCCTTTTCCAAGCTTAAATTCCTTCTTTCATCTTTTATCTTTCTGTTGTGCAGCTAGTCATAAGGCCAGTTGTGTATTAACTAAATGACAGCAATACTGATACATTTAATTTGAATTAACTCTTTAACCTACATATATAACTTGAGTTAATCATCTTTTGTAATTTATTGTCAATGCTAATGAATTTCATATTTATAGTGAATCACATCTGAAAGATGACCACAGTTCAGTGTAATGGTTAGACATAATTTTTATAATTTTACTACTAGTGAAAAGCTTTAATACAGAGAGTATTAGTACAATTAAATTAAAATTTTAATGAAGATGTGAATCAAATTTACATTAGCATAATTTTCTTAGAGAAGGCATGCCCTTTAGCTTTTTATATCTTACAGTTCCAAAGGAGACATTTCACACCCTGAATGGAATTAATGGTATAGAATAGATCCACTTTCAATGAACTGAAACATGCTTCAAGGGTAAAACAATGAAGACATGTCTGCTGTGGAAACTCTGATTGTCGTCATTCATAATAAACTAGAATTAATAATGAGTGCAATTTTACATATTAGGAAAAGTGTTAGTAAGTAAAACTCCTTGAACTACTAACATATTTTTAAAAAAAATCCCTTTATCTTATTATTGTATATAATTTTGTTAGTTATATTATTATTTAAGTTCTGAAATTGTCTCCAGTTTATTTTAATCCTTCTTTTAATGCCCATGACCAAATGCAAAATCTGACAGTGACAAAATCATGAACTAACACAGCTGCATTTATTTAAATGTCAAGCAGAATTGTGTAGATTAGTCCTTTATTTGAACTGAGTCACACACACCACTTTTTTCATTGGCCTTTTGTGTAGCATGGTATACGTAATATTGACTCTGGATATTACATACAGAGTGTTCAGTGTGAGACTGAATAGCAGAAAAAGATTAGTTATACTGTTTTAATCATAAAATTTAACATTTAAAAATATCTGTATGTTGTAAATAGTGTATAAAAATAGTCTTTTATCAACAGAGATCCATTAGCTTTAGTAGAAAAAAAATCATCTGTTTAATGACATTATTTTCATTATATTAGAAATGAATATAAATAGTGGTCATATCAACCAGGACTTGTTTTTTGTTGTTGTTGTTTTGTTTTTAATATATTTTTATTGATATTAGAGAGGAAGGGAGAGGGAGAGATAGAAACATCAGTGATGAGAGAGAATCATTGATTGGCTGCCTCCTGCATGCCCCCTTACTGGAGATCAAGCTTACAACCTGGGCATGTGCCCTTGATTGGAATCGAACCCAGAATCTTTCAGTCTGTAGGCCAATGCTTTATCCACTGAGCCAAACCAGCTAGGGCCAGGACTTGTTTTGTTGAAACTGAAAAAAAATTCTGACCCAAACTAGTTAAGGAAGAAGATAATTTATTTGCTCACATAGTTTTAAAGTCCAGCATTAAAACTGGCTTTATAGAGACACTAGAGGCCTCATGCATGAAATTTGTGCACTGGGGGTGTCCCTCAGCCTGGCCTGCACCCTCTCCTATCTAGGACCCCTCAGGGGATGTCCGACTGCCAGTTTAGGCTCAATCCCACAGGGGACATCCCTTTCACAATCCAGGACCGCTGGCTCCTAACCACTTACCTGCCTGCCTGCCTGATTGCTTCTGCCTGCCAGCCTGATCATCCCCTGACTGTTCCCCTACTGGCCTGATTGACGCATAACTTCTCCCCTGCTGGCTTGATTGCCCTCAGTTGCCCTCCCCTTCTGGTCTGATTGTCCCCAACTGCCCTCCCCTGCCAGCCCGATGGCTCCAAACTGCCCTCCCCTGCTGGCCCGATGACCCCTAATTGCCCTGCCGGCCTGATTGCCCCCAGCTGCCCTCCCTTACTGGCCCGATTGCCCCCAGCTGCCCTCCTCTGCCAGCCCAATCGCCCCCAACTTCCCTCCCCTGCTGGCCCTATTGCCTCCAATTGCCCTCCCCTGCCAGGCCAATTGGCCTCCTCTGCACGAGGTGGCGGAGACACCAGGACCGGCCTCCTCTGCGCCACAGAGCCATGGGATCCCCAGGCCTCACTGCGCAAAGGCAGCTGCTGGGCTCCACCTTCGCTGTGCATAAGGCCATCTTGTGGCTGCCATCTTGTGGCAGCCATCTTGTGATGACGTCAGATGCGAGGACTATCTAGGCTTTTATTAGTATAGATGACTGGATATAGGGTTCAAAAGATGTTCTTGTCCTCATTTTTGTTCTGTCTTCTGCTCAGTTGGTTTCAGTATCAGGTACCACATGATAGCAAAATGGCTGTATTATTATTTTTTTAATTTTTACTTATTTTTTGGCAATAGTTTTAATCCCCACACCCTTTTTGGTTTCTGGACTGTAGGAAAAAGTGAGAGGTTCTCAGACATCTAGGAAAGTTTTGTTTTCTCTCATTGTCTCTAAAGGGTCTCTGTGGTTGGAGAGGGGTGTGTAATGTGTTAGTTGGCTTCTGCCCAGATTAGTTCCTGCAACTGGGAATGAGAAATGGGAAAGAATGCTGTCCAAACTACATACTAGTACACTGAGAATGGAAAGAGTCAAATCCTGCTTAGATGGAAGTAGATGGATACATTCTAGGGGGCCAATGGTCACTAAAATGCTGCTCATTGAAGGCTTAAAATAGATCTGAGGGGTTTTGATGAAAATCACTCACTAGACCTGTGTGGTATGAAATATGTGCCTTTAAATAATTTACTCAAAGATTTAGTAACCTTCAAAGTTGTGTGCAAATCTAGAACTAAATTTAGCATTAGCTAAATTAAGACAGGCCAAAAAGAGGGATTTGTTAGAGATTTAGATCTAGATTTACTTCCATAGCAGAGTTTTATAAGGACATTGCGTTTTGTCTAGTTCATGGTAGTCACATTAGTACAGAATTTATATTTCTAAATTATATGAGCTAGAAGGGAAGAATATTTGAGCTCGTTGTGGGAAGAGGATTAATGTGAAGTAAATTTTCTTGTGAACCATGAAAACTAAGTTACTGCTCTTACAGACCCCATATAATTGCATAAATGATAGCCATGTGTGAATATTTTGGGTCTAATAGTTGAGAAAACCTCATTCTGCTCTAAGAAAAAGTCATGTGATATCTGATAGGCATCTGGTATTTCAATTAAATTAAATTAAGTTATTTGGGCCTAGTATACATCCTTTTGCTACTCAGTTTACTACACTGTTTCAACCTTTACACTCATTCTTTCTATACAACTTCCTTTTATATGCTGCAGTTTGAGATTTAGACATAGAAGCAGACAGTGCTTCCTGTTCTGCACTGGGCAGGAGGAAAGCTTGGCTCTCGATATTGCTGGGGAAACCCAAGCCTCCCTCCTGCCCTCTGTGGCTGTAGCCATCTTGGTTGGGTTTATTTGCATGTTCACTCCTGATTGGCTGTTGGGCATGGCAGGTGGGTGTAATGGAGGTATGGTCAATTTGCATATTGCACTGTTATTAGATAGGACTAGAGACCCGTTGCAGGAAGATTCCTACAAGAATAAGGCTTCCTGCGGCCTGAGCAAAGTTCCCTCCCTTCTCCATTGTCTTGCTCCCTCCCTTTTCCACTGCCTCGCTCCCTCCCTTCTCTGCTGCATCACTCCCTCCTCTGCTGCCTCGTTCCCTCCCATCTCCTCTGCCTTGTTACTTCCCTTCTCCCTTGTCCCACCTACTTCCCTCCCTTCACCACCACCCTGCTTGCTTGCTTCTCCGCAGCTTTGCTCCCTTCTGCAGTGCTTGGCTTCCTTCTATGCTGTCTTCAGTCTTCGCTCTCCACCTGGATATGCAAATTAACTTCCATCTTGGTTCAGTTAATTGCATACTTGCTTTTTGATTGGCTTGTGGGTGTGGCTTGTGGGTGTGGGTGTAGTGGAGGTACAGTCGATTTGCATATTACTTTTTATTAGACAGGATAATAAGTGATATGCAAATTGACCATCACTCCAACGCGCAATATGGCCACCCCCATATGGTCAAAGATGGCCATCCCCCCATGTGGACACAAGATGGCTGGCAGGGGAGGGCAGTTGAGAGGGACCAGGCCTGCAGGGGACGGCAGTTGTGGGGGGGCCACCAGGCCAGCAGGGGAAGCAGTTAGTGGCGACCAGGCTGGCAGGCGAGGGCAGTTAGGGGCAATTGGGCTGGCTGGGGAGCAGTTAGGTGTCGATCAGGCTGGCAGGGGAGTGGAGTGATCAGGTTGGCAGGCAGAAGCTATTAGGGGCAATCAGGCACGCAGGCAGGTGAGTGGGAGCCAGCAGTCCTGAATTGTCAGAGGGATGTCCGACTGCCCATTTAGGCCCAATGACAGTGGGATCGGGCCTAAATCGGACATCACCTGAGGGGTACCATATTGGAGAGGGTGCAGGCTGGGCTGAGGGACATACATTCTCCCCCCCACCCCCCCGCACAAATTTTGTGCACTGAGCCTCTAGTATATAGATAATACACATACAGAACAGAGCAGAATCTTAAGTGTACAAGGCGATAGATTTTTACAATGAATACATCTGTATACCAGCAACCAGATCAAGAAAAAGAATGTTTCCAAAGGCCCTTCTCATATGTTCCAGTCATTACTGCCTCCACACCTCAGGGTGACTGACCACTGTGCTGCCTCCTAATAGCATAGATTAACATTGCCTGTTGTATCTGGTTTCTTTTGCTCAACATTCTTTGCGGTATTCATCCATATTGTTGCTAGAATAACAGTTATTTCTTAATCTTCTAGTCAACATTCATTGTAATATTTTGCCACTTTAAATCATTCATACCCATATAATGTAATTTTTAGGGTGAGCACAAGCTCTCTGAACTTTAAGCAATGCTTAACAGTTATAGCAGACTTTATAATTTCAGCCCTAATATAAAATAAATGTTTGAAAGTTGGTGTACACCATTTGGGCACTTGCTGTGTTTTAGTGGAAGCCTCGTGCAGAGTCCAATGTTTTTGTCTGTGACTAGGCTTTTAGAGACTGAAGCTCCAAGTAAACTTCATCACTCCCTCCAAGATGATCAGGAATCTCCTTTACCTATAGGCCTTGCTTGGACCTGTCTGGTCAACTTCTATCAATTGCAGACTTGCAACCTCCTCATTTCATTACTACCAACAATTTAATACTTAACTTTCTTAACATCCAAGGAAATCAGGAAAAAATTATCTAAAATAGCTAAATTTAGCTAAATGATCTGATTAAGAATCTAAAATACCCATATATGTGGGTAAGTGAAGAAGAATTTAACCCTAACCAGTCTGGCTCAATGGATAGAGCATCGGCCTGCGGACTGATGAGTCCCAGGTTTGATTCCGGTCAAGGACATCTATCTTGGTTGCGGGCACATCCGCATATGGGGCTGTGAAGGAGGCAGCTGATCGATGTTTCTCTTTCAGTGATGTTTCTAACTCTATCCCTCTCCCTTCCTCTCTTTAAAAAGGCAATACAATATATTTTAAAAAGAAAATAATTTAAAGATTTAGCATTTTTATATGCCATTTATTAAAATATCTACTCTGTGCTAGGAATCATTATAGGTGCTTTGTAGAAACTTTTATTACACTAAATTCTTATACAACCCTGCATATAAGCATTGTTTCTTTTTTAGCATGAGGAATCATTCTTAGAGATATCATATAACTTGTGCAGGGTCGTATAACCACTAATGGATTCAAGACATTGACTGTCATCACCCCATAGACCATAGTCTTATCATTAATATGAACTAGCTTTCTCTCATGATCAATAATTCTAATTTACTTTTGATGTAGCTATATAGTTATTTATTTTGGGATTTATTCATCTGGGCATTTTGTTGTTTTCTCATAGTTTATAAAAATTCAAGGTAAACAGAATATAAAACATTTAATCGGGTGATTTTGTGCAATAAGCAATGTAAATCATATTTATAATAATGCAAAGTATAATTCTTAAAAATTTTCAACTTGATTTTTTCGAAGGAGAAAAAAAATCTCTCTGGATGGCTGATTAAAATGTGATAAACATAAAAATTAAGATTTAAAAATTCTCCATTTTGGCTTGGTAGACTTTGCCTACGTTCAGTAGTAAAATTGTTACTCTTTTGCTTCTTGTAGCATGTGCTGATACAGGGCACTAACTTTATTTAATAGAGGCAAGGATTTTTCGGGCTCTTTTCCTAAAGAGAAAAGCACAGATGTGTGTTTGGTCAGCACTGTGCTTTTCTCAGTGTGAGATTCAGATTTTTCCAATTTAAATACATCTAAAAAACATTGTCATGATGTGTTATTTGTTGAAGTTCATCAGTTTTGGTAGGCCTTATAATGCATTATTATAGTTTGAAACAATATGTGTATTTATGTGATAAACAGATGGCAGTATCCTCTCAGAAAGCAGTGTGTTTCCCATGACTTACCATCATGAATACATATCACTGAGCATGCAGGTGGTGTGATGCACAGTGATCCAGTCTTCCTCTTTCACCAGGTGATCAGACTCTGAGGATTTGGGACGTGAAGGCAGCAGGAGTCAGAATTGTGGTTCCAGCGCATCAGGCAGAAGTTTTGAGTTGTGACTGGTGTAAATACAATGAGGTACCCTGTCTGGCTCTGTCCTGGTCTGCCCAGCCCTTCCTAATGGTGAAATGTTCTGGATTTTATTTTGTCTTTGTTTATATGGGTTTGATAGTGTTTGTGGACCATTAAGTTAAATTTAGTCCCTTTCACTTCTAATTGATGATTGCAAGTGACCTGCATTAGCATTAATTGGGTTTAAGTGCACATAAAACAGGCAGAATAAGAAACAGAAATTCTCAAAGTTCAACAGTGCAGCCTTACTTGTTTGTTTCGGAAACTGCTTCACAATTTATGTGATTTATTTTTTCTTTATTGCTCTTAACCCTGCCAATTTGTGTCAACTTTTGCTTTCCATCCTTGTTCATTTGCTACTCAGGCTGCTAAACTATTTGTAGGTTGATTTTTAATTTAACATTCCACCAGTTTTTAATATTTTCTGTTTTATCTTCCCTTGTAAGCCTAACCAAGCTTCATGCTTTTTAAGATAGCAGTGGCCATTTGTGACTTCTTGTAATGCTTCAGTTAACCACAGAAACATATGAATTAGAAATAGTAATGGGCCGAGACCGGTTTGGCTCAGTGGATAGAGCGTCGGACTGCGGACTGAAGGGTCGCGGGTTCGATTCCGGCAAGGGCATGTACCTTGGCTGTGGGCACATCCCCGGTGGGGGGCGTGCAAGAGGCAGCTGATCGATGTCTCTCTCTCATCGATGTTTCTGACTTTCTATCCCTCTCCCTTCTGCTCTGTAAAAAATCAATAAAATATATTAAAAAAAAAAAGAAAAAGAAAAAAGAAATAGTAATGGATCAAATATGTGCTGACATATATATGTTTATATACCTGAAGCAGTCTATTGCTGTGGCAAAGAAGTAAAACATATGCTTTATTTTCCCCTGTGTTAAATTAATGAATAAAATTTAAGAGAACATTATATTGGCAAAGTTTTTTAAATAAAAAGAAACAAAATAGATTAAAAGAAAATACAGTACCTATTCAATAGTAATACTTGATCAAAATAAAAAATTTCAGTGATGATAACTACAGTTTATTTTCATCATAATGAATTTTTCATATGGAAAATGAAATTGTGAACTATATATTTGGGAATTCTAAAAAAGATGCCCATTGACACTTGAGAGTACTTTAAATTTTCCTTTTAAAGATTGAAACTTATCTTTAAATGAGCTTATACTGAAGCCCAGCAACTTCAGACAATGAATTGTTGCTCTGGTTAATGTGGGATAGGGCTGAGTGTGAACTTGCCACTTGGCCTATTCAGCCAGGAACTCTGGGTCCACATGAGTTTGTAAAAAAGCAGAAGTTGCAGGCTTATCATATTTGCATAGATTTTCTGATATGTTTAGATATCATATTAAGACATGGCCTGTGGGAGTTGGGAACAATGATTGATTTAGATATAGAAAAATATATAAAGATTTAATTTATACCTTTACTTTCACATATTCCTGAATTAACAGAACTTTTGCCTTTTAATGCCCAGCAAACCCCTAGAGCATGCTAAAGAGAAAGGTTAGTTCATTGTCAGATATAATTCTTAATCCATTACATACTTATTAATATTACTAAAGGTGGATTGGAAAATCTACAATGCTATTTGGGACTTTGTCTTTTTCTGTAGTGTTCCATACATGCTAAAAGCATATGGAGTTCTTTTTCTCTCAAGTCAGACTAATATTTGCTTTTCTGATATATATTTTTATTCCTTTCTATACTTGTCATATAACTTCTCTACAATGACTCCTGGGTTCTGATTAGATAATGATCCGAAAATAGATGTTGTTTCTAATAGAAGAGACTGAACACTACTTAGTTGAAAAGTTGTCACAGTTTATTTTACTCTTCATTGCTTTCAGAATTTGCTGGTGACAGGGGCAGTTGATTGTAGTTTGAGGGGCTGGGACTTGAGGAATGTTCGACAACCAGTGTTTGAACTGCTTGGTCACACCTATGCTATCAGGAGAGTGAAAGTAAGTTTTTATCTTTTCTTTTTATACATAGAATAAAATATAATCAATGAAATATAAAAGGTGCTTATGGGTTGGAGTTATTTATTCTTTTTTATGCATGTTTTTGTTACCCAAGTAGTTACAGTGAACATTGAAAGCTAATATTAGGTAAATTATTTGAATAATTTTTTAATGAATTGGGACAATGTAGCCAATTCATACTTAGAGTTTAATAATTTTTTTTAATTCTGTCATTTCCCTCTACTAGTTCTTTTAATATTTTTAACTATAGTAATTACTTTCAGTATTATATGCTTCATAATTTTCTATTCAGTGAGATGATCTCTTTACTTTGTTAAAACTCATATAGCAAAATGGTTAATTTTTTTCTTTTCTCTAATATGACAGTATATATGAGTGTTCACAAACATTTGAGGTATAAAAATTTTCTACTCTGTAAACAGCAGAGAATGAGATAATTTTTTTCTGCTGCTCCTAAGAAATTTGCCTGCTTATAACAGCCGTAATTTAGTTTTCTAGCTTCTATTTAGGTAGGCTTTGCTAATTCACTGTGGGTAACATCTTACTAAGTCACATCTTTGAATTTCATTCTTTGTTTTTTACACTGAAGGTAAAATGTACTTTATTGATCTTTTTCTTTTAAAAAAATATTTTTTCTAGTTTCAGACAGAAAAGGAGAGGGAGAAAGAGCTAGAAACATCAATGATTAGAGAGAATCATTGATCGGCTGCCTCCTGCATGCCCCCTATTGGGGATTGAGTCCACAACCCAGGCATATTCCCTGACCTGGAATTGAACCATAACCTCCTGGTTCATAGGTCAGTGCTCAACTGCTGAGCCACGCCAGCTGGGGTTATTAGTTTTTTCAATAAGATAATTATGCTATTTCTATTTCAAAAACCTAAAATTTCAATTAAATTAATATTTTAAATTTTATTGGCTGCAGCTTAACATATGAGACACAGTGCCCTGGCACATAGGTTTTAGTAGTTGAAGATATTTTGAATTTTTGTTCATAGTGCTTCTGAGAATGAAATAGGGTAATGTGGTAAAAGTATTTTGCAAACTAGAAAGTTGGCAAATCTGGTTACTATGTGTATGTAACTATTAAAGTACTGATGAGAAAGACAATAAAGAAATGTCATTGCAAAGGGCAGTTTATGAAACTATGTTATTATTTATTTAAAATATGTTATTTTAAATGAAAGCGTTTTTCCTGTAGATGATAATGCACATAAAAGGCTACAATGTTTTTGTCTTGAATTAAAGCATGTAAGGTTCAGAAAAGCATAATTTTTAGTGACAGCCCTGACTAGATTTTAATTTATTAAGCATGTCATAATTACAGCTAACTTCAAAAAATGTTTTGTTTTATAGTTTTCACCATTTCATTCTTCTGTGCTGGCCTCTTGCTCCTATGACTTTACTGTAAGGTACAGTAATTTTAGATAAGTTTCACTGTGAAATACCAAGTAGCATTTGCATCTTTGCAATTTTTAGGAAGATAATGTATTTATCTTACTAATATTTAAAAAATGTGAGCTGGGCACATTTGAAAATTTGCCACTGGTTTGTGAGCTCTTAATGATATTTACTTTAACTTCTATTGATTGCATATATAACCAAGACATTTACTCTACTTATTTTCCATTTTCCCTTCTCCATCAAATTTTGAATTGTTTTATTTATACTTTGTCAGAACATGCAATGTGTAACATATAGCACTATTATATCATATAGTATTCTTCTACTCTTATTTCCACCTTTGTTTTACTTTTAGATATATAACTAAATATATTAAATACACCTTTTTTTTTTTTTTTGAAATTTCCCTATCATCTCTTGGTTTGGTGAATTTTTCTTTTAGTAGATTCCTCAAGAAGGACTGATTATTAGGAGCCTTTGTATGTTTAAAACTGTTTCTCTGTGTTCTGGATACTTAAAGGTTGGCTTAACTGAACATAAACTAAATTTATATTTCTTTCCTGCAGCTTTTTGAAAATGCTCCCTCATTTTAGCCTTGTTTTATGTTGTTTTTGAGAATTTTGATGGCAGTTAATGGTCTTGTCCTTGTGAGTTATTTTATCTTTTTTCAGTTCCATTTGCATGCTACAGGTTAAAGAGTTCATTAGGTTTTTTAAATAATGTAGCTTCAGGTCTTCTTTTATTTCCAAAAGTTTTTTTGGATTATAATTTAAATTATTAGTTCTGAGACAATGTTTTATCGTTTGCAGGGGTTCTCAACATAAATTGAATCTCTTTTTGCTGTCTTCTATATCAAATGCTTTTTCTCTGATACTTTTTACTTTTTAATTTAAAAAAAATCTCATTTTCATTCTCTTGGTTATTTTTCTGCTCTTTTCAGAGCTGTTATTTTGTTATGTAAATGTATTCTTTGGGCACTGTATAATTTTGTCTTCATTTCTGATATAATTTTGCCTATCCCCCTCTGTTTCTTTCTTGTGTTTACTTATCTCTAGTTCACTTCTTTCTGTTTTTGCCCACTTCTTTTCTTTGTTTTTGCAATTCCTGATTATAAGGGGAAAAGCTATTTTTTTCTTCTACTATCAGTAGTCTTGAGACCAAATGTGTGTGGCGTTTTCCCCCACCAAGCAATTCTTCAGTTCTCAGCTGACACCAATTGAGTATCCTATGAATTTAGCTCAGTCCTGAGATAACATCAGATCCTACTGATGAAGGGCTCAGTTCCACAAGACTGTCCCATTTCCCATGTCATTCAAAAGTTCAAGTTGTCACATGTACTTCTGACCTACCAACTATAAATTGGAGGTTCCCGTGAGCCCCTCCTCAGATTTGATAATTTTTTAGAATGGCTTTTACTTTTACCAGTTATTTTAAAAATGTTATAAAGGATAAAGATAGATTAGATGAAGAGGTACATAGGGAAAGTTCGTGAACGTCCCAAGAGCAGAAACTGGGGTGAACCACTCTCCCAACTTGTGGTTGTGTTCACCAGTCTTGAAGCTCATCAGATCTTATTGTTCAGGAGTTTTTATAGAGCTTAATTTTCACACACACACCCCCGCCCCCGCGCCCTGTTCCCAGTGGATGGGCTTGAAAGTCCTAGCCCTCTAATGACTTGGTCTTTCTGATGAACAGCCCCTTCCAGAAGTTATATAGGGGCTCCATCCTAAGTCACCTCATTAGCAAAATACTCTAGTTTGCTCAAAGGAGGCTCCTTATGAATAACAAAATACTCTTCTGACATTCAGGAAATTCCAAGGGTTTTAGGAGCCCTGTATCAGGAAGCAGGGACAAAGATGAAATTACTCTTATACTATATTGATCAAGGTTTTTTTCTTTTTTTGGATGTCTCCAAATGCTTGTTTAAAGATGTTTAATTCAGTTTAGGATGTTATATTCTAGTTTTCTTCTACTTTGCTGTCTGTTTTCTTGGAGTGAATCTTTTTTCAGGTGAATTGTGTGAATTATTGTATCCATTTAATTTTGATAGGAGTTTTTTGTTTTCTAATAAATGAAGACCTTATGTCTCTGCTTTTCTCTTCTCTGTTCAGTTTTGTTTTCCCTAAACTGCCCTCACTGTCCTCAGAGGCTTGCAGCTGGAACATGGTAGTTAGCTCATTGGTATTCTGTTTGTCTTCTTCTTTTTACATGCAATTACAAGTTTGGATGTGTTAAAGATCTGAGTTTTATGTAGTTTTAATTGTTGTTTTTGTTGTTCTGTATTGGTTTTTGTGAGGATACGCTAAGAATTTTAGACTTACATAACCTCATTGCCTCAACTACCCATAATTCCTCTCTCCTTCAGAGTCAGTATTTTATATGGGAGAAGCTATATAACTTTGTGTAGATTGTACTTCTATTAGAATAAATTACAATGGCTTGAGAGAAATTACATGCTTTAATGTTTTTTGGGTTTTTTTGGCTGATCTAATAAAAGCAGAGAGACAAACCAGGAAACATCACACCGAGGCTTCCAGCTCTCAATTAAAATGACATCATAACCAGATTTTGTTTTTTAAAATAGTATATATAAAATACTAAGGAGTTATAGAATTTTTCGCATGGGAGTTAAATAATGGCAATGTGGCAGAAAAGGCGAAAAATTAACTTGTTTTCCATCCATCCCAAGTGTTTCCAGATTGAAACTGTGGAGCTAGATCATTGGGTGGAGGTAAGGGCTATAAATGTGGATTCAAAAGTCATTAACTTACTGACAATTCAGTCTGTAAGAGTGAGTAAACCAAAAGGAGATGAGTTTAGAGAAAGAAGTTTTGGGGCATGGTTGGAGACACTACCCGAATTGAGGGCGGACAACCAGGCATAAAATCCTACAATGGCCATACATTGACTCCCCTTCCTCCAATAGGACCCCTATTGAATTGGATTTCAGGCAGTAGGAACATTGAATGGGATAGGTCTAAGAGAAGACAAGTCTTTATTATGCTTAAAATTCTTCTACATTATATTTGTTATTTAAATTCTTATTTTGATTAGCTGTGTCTAGTTTACAAAGTATTTTCACATAAAATATTTTTTTTAATCCACACACACTATTGTGGGGGTGCTTGCTTTATCTAGAAGGTAGTTGACTCATTGAGGTAGAAGGGCTGGCCGATGTCACATAGCTAGCAAGGAATAGAGCTAGACTTGAACTTAGAGCTTCTATGTCGAAGCCTTTTTATGTTACTCGATACTTGGAAACTTCTTTAATTCTAGGGACTTTATATGTATTTCTGTTTTTCCCCTATTATGTAAGCATGTTCTCCATAGAGACTAAGTTAATAATAACAAAATATTGTCTTTAATCTCTATAATCATTTCAGAATTGAAGTATTCCACAAAAGTGACTCTTGACAGTGATGGATGCATGAAAATTTATGTGCCATAATTTTTATCTTAATATGGATTTAAAAACATTTTGAAATTATCCCTAACTGGTTTGGCTCAGTGGATAGAACGTTGGCCTGAAGGGTCCCAGGTTTGATTCCAGTCAAGGGCATGTACCTTGGTTGCAGGTGCATCCCTAGTAGGGGCTGTGCAGGAGGCAGCTGATTGATGTTTCTAACTTTTTATTCCTTTCCCTTCCTCTCTGTAAAAATATCAATAAAATATATTTTAAAAAATTTTTGAAATTATAATATACTAGAGGCCTAGTGCACGAAATTCGTGCACAATGGTCAGGGGATGTCCCTTAGCCAAGCCTGCACCCTCTTCAATCTGGGACTCCTCGAGGGATGATCCCAGGATCGGATGTCCAATCCTGGGATCAGGCCTAAACGGGCAGTCGGACATCTTTCTCACAATCCAGGACTGCTGGCTCCAAACTGCTCACCTCCCTGCCTCCCTGATTGCTCCTAACTGCTTCTGCCTGCCAGCCTGATCACCCCCTAACCACTACCCTGTCAGCTTAATTGATGTCTAACTGCTCCCCTGCCAGCCTGTTTGCCCCCAACTCCCCTCCTCTGCTGGCCTGGTCACCCCTAACTGCTCTCCCCCGCAGGTTTGATCACCCACAACTGCCCTCCCCTGCTGGCCTGATCTCCCACAACTGCCCTCCTGCCGGGAGCTTCCCAACAGGCCTCCCCTGCTGGCCATCTTGTGGTGGCCATCTTGTGTCCACATGGGGGCAGCCCTCTTGGTGTTGGAGTAATGGTCAGTCTGCATATTACTCTTTTATTAGATAGGATAGAGACCTGGTGCATGGGTAGGGGCCGGCTGGTTTGCCCTGAAGAGTGTCCCAGATTAGGATGGGGATTCCCTTGGGGCAAGGGGCGGCCTGGGCGAGGAGCCTGTGGAGTTTGCAGGCCAGCCACACACCCAGCAACCCAAGCAGAGGCCCTGGTATCTGGGATTAATCTATGTCTACAATTGAAACTTTGTAGCTTGGAGCGGAGCGAAGTCTTCTACTTGCTCCAAGGCAGCAGCCATTTCTGTTTGAAACTTTATAGCCTAGAGTGGAGGCCTAGGCCATCAATGGCAAGCTGAAAGCTTGGCTTCCTCCATTGCCAGGGAACCCCAAGCCTCTTGTTCTCTCCAACTCAGTGGTGCCGCCATTTCTGTATCTTTTGTAATTGAAACTTTGTAGCATTGAGGAGAGGCCTAGGCAGGCAAAGGCAGGTGGAAAGCTTGGCTTCCTCTGTTGCTGGGGAAACCCAAGCCTTCCTCCTGCTCTCAGTGGTGGCAGCCATCTTGGTTGGAGTTTATTTCCATAATCTGCTGCTGATTATCTGGTGGGTGTGGTTGTGGGCGTGGCTTGTGGGTGTGGCAAAGGTACAGTCAAATTTGCATATTACTCTTTTATTAGATAGGATGGAGATATATATATATATATATATATATATGTTAGAGGACTGGTGCACGAATGCACGAATTTGTGCACCAGTGGGATCCCTCAGCCTGGCCTGCGGGATCAGGCTGAAACTGCCTCTCCAACATCCCCTGAGGGGTCTCGGATTTTGAGAGGGCACAGACCCGGCTGAGGGACCGCACTGGTGCACGATCAAGGCCAGGGAGGGACACGGGAGGTTGGCCAGTCAGGGAGGGACCATAGGAGAGCTCCAGGGTATGCCCAGCCCTTCTCGCTCAGTCCCAATCAGCCATACCTCAGTTGCAAGCTCACCTACCAATCAGAGTGTCTGCCCCTGGTGGTCAGTGCATGTCATAGCAATTGGTCCAGCAGCCTTAGCATATCATTAGTATATTTTGCTTTGATTGGTTGAACAGACAACTGGACACTTAGCATGTTAGGTTTTCACTATATAGGATAGGATAATACACACTTGTACACATGTATAAAGATACACATATGTACAAATATTCATTGAAAAATGTTTGGAAAGATATAACCAGAATTTTAAATAGATTGCTGATGTGTGAGATTTCATATATCCTTATCATATTTTTTTATCTTCTTTAATTGAGTTATAATTTAGAAACACCACCTTAAATCTTCCTTAACGGAATTGTAACTTCTGACCTCAGCTGGCCTTGTATCAGCTATTGAAATGTTCTGTGTAATACAGGACTGTCCTAAGGAACTGTCGTCCCCAGAAAGTTTACTTTACAGTCTTTTTTCTTTCACTTAAAAAAAATTTTTGTTTGTTTGTTTGTTTTGTTTTCGGGCAGATTAAAACTCCCAGGCATCCCGCAAAGTAGGCGGGTCAAGTTAGGGGCAACCTTTACCTGCTCAAAAATTCATCTCACATTAGCAATGAGAATTCGTGCATCACCCCTAATCTTTATTTTCCTTACTCTAAGCAGGAAAAAAATGTATGTTTTTATTCATCTTTTTCCAAGAGAGAGGGAGATAGTATTGATGAAAGAGAAACATTAATCAGCTGAATCCTGCACGCCCCCTATTAGGGATCGAGCCTGCAACTCAGGCATGTGCCCTGTCCAGGAATCAACCAGCGAACTCTTAATGCACAAGACAACACTCAATCCACTGAGCCACACTGGCCTGGCTCTTTCACTTTTTATATTTCCCCTATACTTCTTCACTTCTAGCTATCATGTTATGCTTTTCTGTGTACAAGTTTTAATCTGCTCACATAATGAAATTTAAGACTTACAAATAGCCATTTATCACATATACACACTTCACTATATTTTTGGGCTCTTTGTTTGGGTTATTGTTTCTCTAAAAAGTCAGATTCCTAAGTATGTACAATATTACCATAGTAAATATGTATCATATCTGTTGTTAAATGAATTATATAACTATATTATTAAAACATTATATTTGATTCCCAAGTTATATATGGGATATATTCCTGAAAAAGAAATTAATATAGTATAACTTGAAATTATATAACCCTAAGGTTTTGGGAGGGAGATTAGACAATCTAGGACTAAGACTCGGTAATTATTTCATTCAAAAGAAATTTTTAAGTACAAGTTATAATAGAATAGCTTTTTCTAAACATCTACTCAAAGTATCCTTCCTATCTAATAAAAGAGTAATATGCAAATTGGCCATACCTCTGATCAAGCCATGCCCACAGCCACGCCCACCAGCCAATCAAGAGCAAATTATGCAAATAAACTCCAACCAAGATGGCTATGGCCACTGAGAGCAGGAGGGAGGCTTGGGTTTCCCTGGCAACGGAGGAAGCCAAGCTTTCAGCCTGCCATTGCTGGCCTAGGCCTCCACTCAATGCTACAAAGTTTCAATTATAAAAGATACATAATCCGAACAGAAATGATGGCAGCCATGGAGCTGGAGAGAGCAGAGGCTAGGATTATCTGGGTGATGGAGGAAGCCAGGCTTCTGCAGCGCTGGCTGGCCTAGGCCTCCACTCTAGGCTACAATGTTTCAAACAGAAATGGCTGTCACCACAAAGCTAGCAGAAGGCTTGCCTCCGCTCTAGGCTACAAAGTTTCAATTGTAGAACATAAATTAATCTCAGATCCCAGGGCCTTCACTTGGGTCACTGGGGGGCGTGGCCGGCCTGCAAACCACCACAGGCCCCTTGCCCAGGCTGCTCCACACCCCAAGGGAACCCCCACCCTGATCCGGGACATCCTTCAGGGCAAACCAGCTGGCCCCCACCCATGTACCAGGCCTCTATCCTATCTAATAAAAGAATAATACCCAGATTGACCATCACTCCAATGCACAAGAGGGCTGCCCCCATGTGGTCAAAGATCCTGCCCCCATGTAGACACAAGATGGACACCACAAGAAGGCCAGCAGGGGAGGACTGTTTGGAGGTTCCAGGCCTGCAAAGGAGAGCAGTTGTGGGCCATCAGGCCAGCAGGGGAGGGCAATTGGGAGGGACCAGGCCTGCAAGGGAGGGCAGTTGGGGATGATCAAGCCTGCAGGGGAGGGCATTTAGTGGTGACCAGGCCAGCAGAGGATGGAAGTTGGGGGCAAACAGGCTGGCGGGGGAGCAATTAGACATCAATTAAGCTGGCAGGGTAGTGGTTAGGGGGTGATCAGGCTGGCATGCAGAAGTGGTTAGGGGCAATCAGGGAGACAAGGAGGTGAGCAATTTGGAGCCAGCAGTCCTGGATTGTGAGAAGGATGTCCCTTGAGGGGCCCTAGATTGGAGAGGGTGCAGGCTGGGCTGAGGCAACCCCCCCCCCCCCCGGTGAATTTCATGCACCGGGCCTCTAGTAATTTAATAAAATTCCAAATTAACAAGAAAGTGAGCCGAGACCGGTTTGGCTCAGTGGATAGAGCGTCGGACTGCGGACTGAAGGGTCCCAGGTTCGATTCCGGCAAGGGCATGTACCTTGGCTGTGGGCACATCCCCAGTAGGGGGCGTGCAAGAGGCAGCTGATCGATGTCTCTCTCTCATCGATGTTTCTGACTTTCTATCCCTTTCCCTTCCGCTCTGTAAAAAATCAATAAAATATATTTTTTAAAAAAAAGTGAGAGAGAAGTACAAAGTAGAGATAGGAGGTTATCTAGAATCAGCCCTGTCCCTCCCCATAACTTGCTTCTAGATGCATATACGAAAACTCTATGGGTTAGAAATCTGTGGTGGAATGAGCGTATGTATCTTTGAGTCAGTCAGATTTGAGGTGAAAGGCTGGCTCCTTCATTTGCTAGTCATCATGCAATACAGGAAATAATGCCTATCTGTTGGAGATGTTCAGAGGATTAAATGAAAGTATCTGGAAATGCTCTTGGCATATAGTAAGTGCTCAAAGAAATCCTATATAATAAAAGCCTAATATGCTAAGTGTTTGGTCATCTGTTCAACCAATGAAAGTGTTATATGCTAATGATATGCTAAGGCTGCTCAACCGCTCGGAATGACGTGCACTGACCACCAGGGGGCAGACAGTTGACTGGTTGACCAGTCGCTATGATGTGCTCTGACCACTAGGGAGCAGATGCTCCAACTGGTGGGTTGCTGCTAGGGTCTGGCCAATCGGGACTGAGTGAGATGGATTGGATACTCCCTGGAGCCTTCCCACAGTCCCACCCTAACTGGGAAATTTCCTATATTCCTCTCCAGCCCTGATCATGCACCAGGGGTCCCTCAGACTGGCCTGAACTCTCTTGCAATCTGGGACCCCTTCAGGGATGTTGGAGAGCCAATTTTGGCCCAATCCCATGCCATGCCAAGGGACCCACTAGTGTATGAATTCGTGCAAAATCAATAACCATGTGACCATTTCTACTTCAACCTGTATTTTCTTAATTATTATATTTTATCTACATATTTGTTAGAAATTATTTCTGAGGAAGATAGCATGATGTAATAGAAAAAAGGGTATAGTTTAAAATCTTGGATATACCATAACTAGCTATTGTTATATTTAATCTCTTAGGAAGTCACTAAATCTCCCCGAGTTGTTGTTTCCTCACTCATAAAACATTGCTATGAGATTTAAAAATCAGTATATGTAAGGCTGTTTACATAGTGCTTGGCCATTTTGAGCACTCAAGTTTTGTTCTTTTTTTCATTCACATATATGTTCCTCAAATTTTATACTTAGTACCATATTTCTGTACATACATAGATAACTCTTGATGGTGTTTGCAATTTATTTTGAAGTGGTTCAGCAAAAATATTAGTTTATGTGTGTATGTGTAGAGAGAGAAAATAAAGGAAATATGTCAAATTTTTAACAATTGGTAAATCTAGATGAAGAATATATGAGTGTTCATGGTATTATTCTTTGAATTTTTCTGTTGGTTAGTGACTTTCAAAATAGAAACATTTGAGAAAGTCAGCTGTAATATAAGATACTTAAAATATTTCTTGCTAATACCTTCTAGTAAATGTGATATTTAATATATTATTTAATTGTAATCCTATATAATAATTCTATATTATAATAAAGAGGTGATATGCAAATTGGCCCTCACACCTTTGCACAAGATGACTGCCCCCATGTGGTCAAAAATGGCCACCACAAGATGGTTGGCAGGGGAGGGTAGTTGTGAGCAATCAGGCCAGAGGGAAGGGCAGTTGGGAGGGACTGGGCCTGCAGGGGAGGGCTGTTGGGGGGCCAGTCCTGCTGGGGAGGGCAGTTAGGGGTGACAGGGCTGGCAGGGGAGGGCAGTTGGGGGTGACTGGGCCGGCAGGGGAGGGCAGTTGGGGACAATCAGGCTGGCAGGGGAGTGGTTAGAGAGTGATTAGGCTGGCAAGCAAGCGAGCGGTTGGGAGCCAGCAGTCCCGGATTGTGAGAGGGATGTCTGACTGCTGGTTTAGGCCTGAGGGGTCCCATTGGAGAGGGTGCAGGCTGAGCTGAGGGTCATCCCCCACCCAGTGCATGAATTTCATGTACCGGGCCTCTAGTATAAGATAAATAGCTTTATTATATTGCATTAACAGAAAAGTGGTCTTTAATTGGATTGTAGTACACATAGACTCTTCACAAAGCAGCAAATACAGAAATACCTTTTATCTTTGTCACATTTACTCTCATGGGATTTGTCTTTATGTAGTAAGTATCTTAACTTTGGTATGGTTGATGGACTTTTTTTGATCCTTATGTTTATTAACATAGAGATTCTCAGGAGCAGATAATTCTCTTTCTTCCCCTTCCCCATAAAAAAAGGTCAGGCAGAGTAAACAGATAGTATAGCTGAATATGTACTCTGTCTCAAACCTTTCATTTCAACTTTACCTAGTGCCCCTTACCCACAAAAAAAGGTCAGTCAAAGTAAATAGATAAGAAATGTGGCTGAAGGTGAGCTCATATGCAGCTTCAAATAATAATTTTACCTCATTTTTAAAGATAGTTGTTGTAATTTCTTTACATTTGTTTATCAAATTACCAGAAATTAAGTGGCTAATGATATGATACTATTTGCAGGAACTGTGAATCTTAAAATGATCAAAGAGTGATTTAATATTCTGTACTTAGATATGTCTTTGTAACTCATCACAGGTTTTGCTTTTTGCCAGAGGTTCACCAGACTTCACCACTGATAATAGGAAAGCATCTTGATGTAATTGTCTTTAGTTTTCTTTTTAAGGATGAGAATATATGCATTCACATATTTGTTTAATTCTTATAAGGATTTTTTTTGTAATGAATATATTTAATAAAACACATTGCATGATTACAGGGTAGGACTTGGTCTGTTTCATTGTTTTATCCCTAGCATCTGGGTCATGGATATACTAAATACATTTGTTTATAAATGTGAGTGAATTTAAATTATATAAAAAATGGTGATATTCTTTGGTCACTGACTGTAAAAGCCTGCAGTTGGCCCAGCCGGCATGGCTTAATGGCTGAGCGCTAACCTATGAACCACAGAAGATCAATGGTTCATTTCCCCGTCAGAGCACATGCCAAGGTTGCAGGCTCAATCCCCAGTGTGGGGCATGTAGGAGGCAGCTGATCAATGATTTTCTCTCATCATTTGTGTTTCTCTCTCTTCCTCTCCCTTCCTCTCTGAAATCAATAAAAATATTTATTTTTTAAAAGCCTGCAAATGATTATATTTTAATGTGGTTTTCACTTTGTATTTAAAGTAGTCATCACTAAAACTGAATTAAAGTGGAAAGTCCTGTTGGGATAGGAAAATAGTATTTTTTAAGGAGAAAACTTGCTATTCTATTGTTTAAGTCAGTATTGACTAGATTGCAACATTTTAGTATTTAATAAATTTGGAACCATTGTATTGGTATCCTGATTGTTAACTAAAATTACAGATCGATATTATTTTTCTACAACTAATTGTAATAGGGGATTTACTGATAAATCTCTATGAGCTTCATATACTTAATGTTTAAGATATTTGTATGTATGAAAGCAGTAACTCCTGAGTTTTATTATGTTGGGCTTTTTTTTTTTAATATGTTCCAAAAGAGTTTTTCCATTTGACTTGTTTAAATTAGAAAATTCTTGTGATGATTATTGCAGTACTGGAAAAATCTTTTGATGAAGTGAAGCATAATTTTGCAAGTTAAATACCAGGTGAAAAATGAAAATAATTTCCTATAAAATGAAACAACATGCATCAATTAGAAAGAAACTTGTAAGACTTTTCTTTTCTTCTTGTAAGACATTTGGTTTTAAGTACTTTGATTTATAATTGCAGAATGTTTTCAGAATTATTTAGTACCAATAATGTTCTTTAAGAATCAAACCAAATCTGTATCTAATTCACACCCTAATGCAAGCATGAAGAAATAGATCTAAAAGGAATGAGGAATGTTAAGCCTGAGGTTAATGCCATGTAAGTCACTGCTTTGAATTTTGAATTGTGCTGATTAGTTTCAACAGAAAATTTTATAGAGTTTGTCAGTTAATTTGTTTTATTATAATTTTTAAAAAATTCTCTTGTGCAGTTTCAATAAGGTAACTGTGGGTCTTGTTGTATATATTTCCTAATGTAGATATTACTTTGCCTCATCTTCCATAGTAGGAAGTAAAAAGATAATATCTGAAAATGAACATAATCAGTGAATTCTCTGAGCATATTATTCCAAAATACGGAGTAAAAAATCAGAAGAAACAGCTAAAAGAATTTAAAGGGAATGCCTCTGAAGTGAAAGATCGAGGGGGCACGGCTCGAAGCTGCTGTTCTTTGTTATAAGCCTGTAGAACTAGTGGACGCAGATCTGTGCCACTATAGGTTTTAAGAAAAAGACACTTGAGTAGAATCTCAGTATTTCTCTCTCCTAGTTATTTACACACATAGTGAGCCTATTTATTCAGATCAACTGGGTATTATTACCTGTCAGTTGTTAGCAGTTTACTTTGTCCCCTAAGAACTCAGGGATAAATAATTCATTCCTCAGGCCTGTCCTGAAACTCCAACCTAGAGTGTGGCAACACTAAATTAATATTCTGATATTGAATTTTTCAAGATTTGACCTAATGAAATGAACCATACAGAGAATAAAATCATGATTATTAATCTATTTTCATCTTAAATAAAATTCAGCAGAGTCCCGAATCTTTCTTCATTATATATTTTAGGACGTGTGTGAGCACACCTGCGTACACTCCCGTGTGAAACAGAAACCATCTTGAGCTAGCTTAAATAAAAAAAAAAGGAAAATGTTTCTTAGGCTCTGGGCTCCCTTCGCTCCAGAGCAGTGGTGCAGCAGGGCCTAGGCAAGGTGCTGGAACTGCTTTACCCTGAGTTGCTGCTTCATCAGTCCTTCTTTCTATAGACTGCTCTTTTTTTCTCCCCGAGCTTTCATGTCCAATCACCAGAAAGTAAACAGACTTGTTTATTCTGCTATGTGTCTGATTTTCTTTCTCCACCTTAGTTAATGCTGTCTTCTTCTCCCCACCACTGTATCCATCTTCTAATGAGGAGAGAGTTGTACAATAAGAGGTCCTTGTGCCCTATGCTAACATTTCGCAACTTGTTACCCCGAGTGGTTGTATTCATAAATGCTCAGCTGCAGAGATGAGAATATTAAGTATTTCATGGCAACATTGCTAATCAAAACCAAAGCACAGGCAGGTTGCTGCTGTAAGTTTAACGTTGTTCTACATTCAGGTGTGGAACTTGAATCTCATCTGATCACATTATCCTCTGAACTTTGTGAAATGATATTTTGTTCTAGGTAGCCACGTTTTGGTGCCACAGTTCAGATGAACATAGACCATTCTCATGCCTGAGATAATGATACGATTGCATGAGTAAATTCTTACCGTATTGTTTATTGTCAGATATTTGTTTGAGACTTTTTTGGAAAAAAATTTCATGGTTCTTCATTTTGTGCCAGTAAGCAGTAAACAAACTCCATGGGAGTTCCCCCCCCCCCCCACCTTCATCTCTTTTTGTTGAGATGTGACCTTCTTTAGAAAGCCATCCTGCATCTTTGTGGATCACAGCCATAAACTCCCCCACAAAAAGCCTTCCCTCAGCTAATGGTTTTCTTTAATTTGTCAAAGGTACTCTAGACTTTGTGGTACATGGTTCCTGGACTTAATGTTTATTGTGATGAAGTGGAATCAGCCCCTCCACAGTACTGATCTAATTAAAATTTTAATTGAAATCTGAATAATTTTGCCGGACACGTTTAAGTTTAGAATTTTATTATATTTAACCTTGAAAGTTCATAAATATGGTATGGTTTCTGGATATTTGCAATTGAGTGTTTTAAAAGTCATCTTTGAAAATTGTTCAGTAATTCTCCATAATTAATCATATATTCAGGCAATTAGTGTTTTTCTGTTTTAAACTTTGCTATTACCAGTTCCAAAACACAAGCACCTTGCCAATCCAATCATGCAAATAAATGAGCATTAACATTCAATAAATATTTTTGAGCTAATAAATGAAAGTTTAGTCCTTTATAAAATTTGCTTGCTTACAATTTCTATTTTTAATCCCCTCCGAAAGCAACACAGATGATAAATAAGCCTTTGACTCCATATGTTATACCCAGAGGAAATTCACTTTTAAATGATAGAAATCTGTGAAGTTACAAAAAGAGCCAATCACTTGAGTGATACCTAACTTAGGAAGAGACAGCAAAGTAGATGAGAGAATGTAGTCAGTGCATAAAAAAAAAAAAAATAGAGCAGAGAAGGGATAATTTCTGAACTCCTTGCTATAGGAGTGCATATTTATTCTATTAATAATTTCCTTAGGGTATTGGTTTTGAATGTAAGTTGGCACAGTAATGGGATTTTGGCATAGATTTTGGGTTTTGGAATTTTCTATGTAGTTTGAGGAGTGAGAGGGAAGCCTGACTTGGTCCAGATCTATTTGAACTTTCAGGTTGTTAATCAAAGCTTCCCAAAGAATCACTGTCATGGCCCAGGTCTAGAGAAAAAAATGAATGGCAGCATCTTTCAGTAGAAAAAATACTGGACGTGATGCCAGTAGAGACTGCTTTGGGGCTGCCATTTATTTGCTATGTCACCATGGATTACTTAATTTCCTTGAGCAATTATCCTCATTTCTGAAATGAGAATGATTACAGTAGTCCCCCCCTTAACCATTGGGGATACATTCCAAGACCCCTAGTGGATGCCTGAAATCTTGGCTAGTACTGAACCATATAGTGTGTGTGTGTGTGTGTGTGTGTATAGCTTATGTTGTTTCCTATGCATACATATCTTTTTACTTAAATAAATCATTTTATGACTTCTTTTTGGCATATCCAAATTGCCAGTATCACTACTCTTGTACTTTGGGGCCGTTATTAAGTAAAATGAAGGTTACTTGAATATAAGCAACAGTGGATCTGATAACCTAGAGGGCTACTAAATGACTAATGGATGAGGAGCATAAACTGTGCGGGTAGACCGGACAAAGGGATGATTCACATCCTGAGTGGGACAGACTAGAGAGAGAGAGAGATACCACACTACTCAGATGTACAATTAAAAACATATGAATTGTTTATTTCTGGAATTTTCCATTTAATATTATATGATCACAATTGTCTGTGGGTTACTTAAACTGTTGATAGGTATGGATTACTGTATACCTTTTGTATCTTACCTTGAAAAAATTTTACACTTATCCAGAGCAATCTATAATAATAAAAAGGTAATATACTAATTATATAATGCCATGCCAGATGTCCTACCTGACAAAGGCAGGGCCTGAGGGAAGCCATCCTGGGTCCTGGGTGCCTTCAGGCGGCCTGAGGGAAGTAAGCCCAGGTCCCGAGTGCCTGCGGGCAACCAGAGGAGAGAAGCGTTAGTCCTGGGTGCAGGAGGGAAGCTGGTGCCAGCAGCCAAGGGAAGGAAGGCCTACTCTGCATGAATTTTTGTGCATCAGGCCTCTAGTATAAGATAATGGGGAAGACTATGCACACTGTCAAAGTCTTTCTTGCTGAGGATGGATTGGGTAATGTGAGAATCTTAGTTTTGGATCATCTTTGTTCTTCATTATTGGGAAGCTGGAGCTAACACTAATACTTGTTTGTTCAGCAGTTTTTTATCCTAGTCTGCTAAGTTAAATTATATGAGATAATAGTGTTACTTTTCCTGTGAAACTATTTGCCTATCTTTTTCTTTTAATGTATTTGTCCCTTCCCAAAGTTTTGTCTTCATTAGTGGTTAGAGCCACAGTGAAGTAATAATTCTAACCAGTAACAACTGTCTAGATCAGTGGTTCTGAAAGTTTGGCCCTAGGACCAGCAACGTGAGCATCACCGGGGAAGTTGTTTCTAAAATAAGTTCTCCAGCCACACTCCAGATGTCTGTATTCATGCTCAGCAAGCTCTTCAGGTGATTCTGATACAAACTTAGGTTTGAAAACTGTTGTTTAGATCAGTGGTTATCAATACATGGGTAATGCCCCCTACCCAGGTCAGAGCTTCCCAACCTTGGCTGCATATTACCTTCACCGGGAGAATGTTTGCACCTTCCATATCCCATGATCTACTCTAGGCCAATTAGAATTTCTTGGGGAGCATTTACACATCAGTATTTTTAAAAATACTATCAAGGTTGAGAATCACTGCCTTTTTCTCTCCCCTCCCCTTCTTCCTGAAATTACTATTGTTTCTAATGGGAATTTATCTAATCAGTATGTATGTTGATATAAGGGTGAGAAGTACCGCTTTCCATGGTGTTTCCAAGCCTGTCAGCATTTCTTGGGAAGAGGTTTCTGGATGTCATACTGATCTACTCAATCAGAATTTTTTAGGAAAAAGTTCCTCAGCAAACCTGAGCAATGTGTCTTTTCTGAATATCTGATATAATGAGCCTTGGTCCATGTGGCAACCAGGCCTGTAGGTGATTTACAAGTTATCTTACTCGTGAGTTTGGCCTTCGATATTTGTTTCTCTTGTCCTTAATATGCTTATTTATTTTTTGTTCATTCATGAAACATTCTTGGACTGTCCATGTGTCATATATTTTTATACATGCAAGAATTATAAAGAATAGAATACTGTCCTTGAGTGTAAGGAATTTGGTGACTTTTAGTGGAAATAGATGAATAAATAATTTAAATAGTAAATAAACAAATGCATCTTTCTTGGTATCTTCTGTCCCATTAATCATTTTGATTTCTTTTGTCCTATTTTTTTCTGCTTAACTATATCTCTAATCCATCCATCAACCTTTCCTTATCATCACTGTACCACCTAAAATCCAAGCTGCCATCATCTCTTTTTAGACTACTAGTAGCTACTTATCCACTCTTGAGCCCTCAAATACATTCTTCTCTCAGTGGCCAGAGACCTTTTAAAAGTCAAAACTGACTATACTACATGTGCTCATACTGTAAGGGAACTCTCTATACTATCTTCACAGTTCTTCTGCAAATTTGAAACTATAGTATATAATAAAAGCCTAAGCAACCGTTACAGCAGAACAAACAGATCGACTGGTTGCTGTGATGCGCATTGACCAACCGGGGGCAGATGCTCAATGCAGGAGCTGCCCCCCGGTGGTCAGTGCACTCCCACAGGGGGAGCTTCACTCAGCCAGAAACCGGGCTCACAGCTGCTGAGCGCAGCCTCTCCCACCTCTGCAGCAAGCCAAGTAATAAGGAGCAGTGAGCAGGGGACAATAAGGAGTGAGCAGACCCAGACTGCAAGAGGGTGCAGGCTGGACTGAGGGACCCTCCCCCTCCCCCAGTGCATGAATTTTGTGCACTGGGCCTTTAGTTTTAAAATAAAAAAGTAGTTTATTTTTAAAAAATTTTAAGAAGGCAAAACGGAGTGTATAAACCTTCTGCTTAAAACTCTCACTGGTGCTGAAACTGGTTTGGCTCAGTGGATAGAGCATCAGCCTGCAGACGGAAAGGTCTCAGGTTTGATTCCAATGAAGGGCATGTACCTTGGTTGTGGGCACATCCCCAGTGGGGGGTGTGCAGGAGGCAGCTGATCGATGTTTCTCTCTCATAGATGTTTCTAACTCTCTATCCCTCTCCCTTCCTCTCTGTAAAAAGTCAACAAAATATATTTTTTAAAAAAAACCTCTCACTGGTATGTGTGTGTTTATACTTAAGAGAAAAATTCCCAATTCTTCACATGGCCTACAAGATCTCTTTGATCTGGTCCTGTTTGCCTTGTGCAACACTCTCCTCTTGCCCAGTCCAGTGGGCCCTCTCAGTCACAAACCATCAGGCTCCTTGCTGACAAGGGACAGCTGCCACCTTTGCCCTTCACCTGGTGAACTCAACCTTCAGCTCAGTGTCACTTCTTCAGGACAACATTTTACATCATCCTACGTTGTTTGAGGGGAGTTGTCAATTGCAGTCACGTTTGTGTGTTTTGTTTTTTAATGTCCATCTATCTCATGGAATTAGGAGCTGCAGGAGAGCTATGGCCACGTGTCTCTTGCTTTTGGTGCTTTATCAGCACAGTATCAGGCACATTTTAGCACTCGTCAGTTGTTGTATGAATGAGTAATTCAATGAGAAAACAAGCAATTGTGACATTTTTTGATCACCACTGGAGAATGCTACATAGCCAAGCAATTCAAATAGAGATAATTATAATATTGCAATTCACTTAAAAATTTTAAAAACACAGGTAAAGTTAAGGCACATGTAAGGCATTGCAAAGTAGCCAAAACTTTTCCCCAACTCTTATAGTTAGGAAAGACTCATGAAGAATTACTAACATGAAGGTTATAAACAGGAAAGGATACTGAAAAATACTTTAAACCTTCTACTGAATTCATGTACTGGCTAAATTTTAAAAGTGTATAAAGATTTCAAATTACATTTGAGTAAAGTAAAAAAGTGATTTTAGCTTCATTTTTGAAATCGTTTTGATGCTTTATTTAGCACAGTGCTACATACTTGCTTTGCTAAAGAATTGTGAGTCAGAAGGCAAAAAGGGATTTAACCAAGACATTGTACTATGATGCTTTTTTTCTCTCCACCTCTCCAATTTAAATGAAAAATGTTCCTACAGTTCTGTAATATTTTTAATCATTGGAAGCCTGTCCAGTGTATTTACTTCCCATGATAGAGCTTAAATAATCAGTGATTTCATCAGCAAAGAGACAAAAAGGCACCAAGTAGTATATATACTGTACCAAAAAACCATCATTTAAAAATGATGTGCCTTATTTGACTGCTTAATGATATATGTAACCTGACTTCTCCCAATAAAAAGGAGCTCATTTTACTTGAATGAGGGGCACATGAAGGTCCTCTGATATAGAGAACTTATGGGACCTTGAATCCAGAAAAAGATTGCAAAGAGAAACCTTGCCAGTTCCTTATTTGCAAATGTGAGGAAACGTTCACTTTCTTCCTGCCACTTTCTCCTTACAACTCACCCCTTCCTGGTGGAATTGAATGGTGACACATAAAAAAATCTTGAACTATACACATCAAACTGTTTACAGTGGTTGCCATTTAAAGTGTGGAAATGAGTAAATGTAAAATAAATACATTTATTTTACTTCCTTTGTTATTTTATGATTTAAAAATGAAGTTTATAGACATTAACTCTTGATTTTCTCAGCTATTTAAGTTGTACACTTTACTGTATTTGACTTGGTACTTTTGATTAGATATTTCAGTTTACTGAAAAAATATATTAAAATTATAAATAAATATAAATATTGAGTTTTTCTTATTTTACTGGCTCCTGAACTCCTTGAGGTTAAAAATATAGAAGCTTAGCCGAGACCGGTTTGGCTCAGTGGATAGAGCGTCGGACTGTGGACTGAAGGGTCCCAGGTTCGATTCCGGCAAGGGCATGTACCTTGGCTGCGGGCACATCCCCAGTAGGGGGCGTGCAAGAGGCAGCTGATCGATGTCTCTCTCTCATCGATGTTTCTGACTTTCTATCCCTCTCCCTTCCGCTCTGTAAAAAAATCAATAAAATATATTTTAAAAATAAAATAAAATAAAAATATAGAAGCTTAGATTCTCTCTATTTAGCAAGTTCTCTCAGGGCAAAAGCTGCCTTCACTGTTCCATTTACTGCGCTGGGTTTCAGACACCACTCTAGTTTTTACTTGCGTGTTCCTCACTGATGCTTTTATGAAGTTTTGTGGTAGTTGTTTTCACAGTTTATCTAGCAAGTTTGATTGTTTTCAGGAAGAATATTGGCCTAGGTTCCTAGTCAGCCGTTCTGCTGGAAATGAACCTCTCATAATGTTGAACCTCTCTTAATAGAGGCCCAGTGCATGAAATTCATGCATGGGAGGCAGGGGATGGCCCTCAGCCCAGCCTGCACCCTCTCCAATCTGGGACCCATCGAGAGATGTCCGACTGCCCGTTTAGGCCCGATCCTGGTAGGATTGAGTCTAAACGGGCAGTCAGACATCCTTCTTACAATCCAGGACTGCTGGCTCCAAACTGCTCATCTGCCTGCCTCCCTGATTGCCTCTAACCACTTCTTGCCTGCCAGCCTGATCACCCCAACCACTACCCTGCCAGCCTAATTGATGTCTAACTGCCCCCCTGCCAGCCTGTGTGCCCCTGACTTCCCTCTTCTGCTGGCCTGATCACCCACAACTGCCCTCCCTTGCAGGCCTGGAACCTTCCAACAGCACTCCCCTGATGGCCATCTTGTGGTAGCCATCTTGTGTCCCCCTGGGGGCAGGATCTTTGACCACTCCTCTTGTGTGTTGGAGTGATGGTGAATCTGCAAATTACTCTTTTATTAGATAGGATATTTTGTGTATTATGTAATTTTTCAGAGCTGTGAAATGGTGTAATAAAAAATGTCATTCACTAAATTAAATTTCCCTTTACCAAATAGTATCCTTAGAGTTTTAGCATTTTTTTTGTTTTTTAATTTAGCTTTTTTAAGTTGTAGAAAAATATACATAACATGAAATTTACCATTGTGACCCACTTTTAAGTGTAAAGTTCACTATCATTAAGAACATTTACATTTTTTTGCAACCATCACCACTCTTCATCTTCAGAACTTTTCTCATCTTGTAAACCTGAAGCTCTGTACTTCCTAAAGTCTGTTTTGTCTAATGTAAGCATTGCTGCCCCGGCTTTTTTTTTAATTTACATTTGCATGAAATCCCTTTTTCCACTCCTTTATTTTTAGTCTCTGTGTGTCTTTCTCTCTGAGGTGGATCTCTTGTAGACAGCCCTTATGGGTCTTGTTTTTTTTATTTTTTATTCTTTATTGTTAAAAATATTACATAATTCTCCTTTTCCCCCCATTGACCTCTCCCCAGCCATCCCCACCACACAGCACATGCCCTCCATCTGCCCCCCAGTCTGTGTCCATTGGTTATGCTCATATTTAGTATGTATTTTATTTGATGAGTTCTTTGAAATATGAAAATAAATAAGTATTAATAGTTTTTCCCAGGTTAAAATTATGATGGGTGTGACTATAGTGTGGAATTGTAGACGTGACTGCTCACGAAGCTACATATTAGACAAATTTAAATTGAGTTTTTGAAATCCACTCTCTGCCCTCCTACATGGGCAACTTCTCTTACCACACATTCAAGCTAAAACTGGATGACTTCACACATGTGCCCTTATTAAGCATCCTTATTTTTATAAGGCTCAGCTGTCTTGTCCTCAGTGCAGCCTTAACCTTAACAGATTTAAAAAAGACAATAACAACAAAACTGCATTTTAGGAACAGATCAGGAGGATATAAATGAATCCTTATTGCTTTTTATTTATAATAATAAAAGCATAATATGCTAATTAGACCAGACAGCTGAACGACCTTCTGGATGTCATTCTGGACATCCTTCTGGATGAAGTCCCGGCAGCTGGGGCTGAGGCAGAGGCAGTTAGGGGTGATCAGGCAGGCAGGCAGGCAGGTAGAGTGGTTAGGGGCAATCAGGCAGGCAGGCAGGCCAACAGTTAGGAGCCAGCAATCCTGGATTATGAGAGGAATCAGGCAGTCAGGCATCTCTTGAGGGGTTTCAGATTTTGAGAGAGTGCAGGCCTGGCTGAGCAACCCTCCCCCCTCCCCGTGCATGGATAGCATGCACCAAGCCTCTAGTCCTTAAATAGTTCAGAAGCAAACCAGTTTTTATTATTTGTCTAAAGAGCATTTATCCTACCAATTTTACTGAAATAAAATCTAAATCCCAATTGAAGTCAGAGAGCTGATTACCTGGATTTAATTGACCTCCCCATAGAATGATTCCACCAAACTGCTCTTTGGGGTGACTCATGAGTAGCAGCCCGTGAAACAGCATTTCTGTGTTTCTTTAAGAAATGTTCAGAGAGTTCATTACATAAGCATTGCATTTCTGTTCTGTGGACTCCCAAGGGTGAATTTCCTTCTGAGTTCCAAGAGCAATTTGGTTGTAGACATTATGAATTGAGGGATCTCTTGTGTCTCCCTTTTTCCTTTGGCTCCTGGAAAGCTTAGCATCTTGAGAGGTCCTCTCCTGCTAAGCAATACACAACTTTATGAAATATAATTTTGTTTATAAATATTATAGATTTGAATTTACTTTCCCACCCTTACTTTTCCTTTAACTCAGTTTTTTTCCACATTAAATACATATTTTTAAAACTTTTGAATACTTTTTGGATTATAGTGGGTGTATACAAAATCATTTGATTATTGTTTCAGATATTATAAATCAGCATATAACCATATTTTAGAAATGAAATTATACAATTACATATTTACTTTTGCTTATATAAACATTATCAAGATCTAGAAAATTAGATTGCAGTAAAATTTACTGTCTCTAGACCCAAAGGAACAAATATGCAAAGACAGGAGAGACCATTATTATGATTTCTGAGAAGGATTGCAGTTTAGCTTGCTCCCTCATTTGTTTGAATGGGCAGATTTTCAAAAGTAGAGTCACTCTCTTTAAATATTTTGCAGATTTCAATAATGTGATAAATGAGCTATTTATTCATTGTTTCTCTGGTACCACACAGTAGATTATCCATAGCAACAACCCTTTTCAGACTTAATAAGACCAACTCTGTATTTATTAGAAAAATAATACCACCAGGTTAAACAAACTGACTGCTGGTTTTGTGTATTTACTCTCTTACAAAGAGATCTGCTAAGCCTTCAATGTGTTTTATGTTGTGCATCATTAGAGAGGCTGAACTGGAGTATGACTATGATTCTGAATGTGCCATTTTTTATGGTGTGTTTAGAATAAGAAAGAGGATGAGCAAATAAAGCTTTACAAATGAAGTACTATTTTGTGTATTGAATATAGGGCCAAACTCTTCTCTGAACAGTAGAAATTAGATATATCATGGTAAATATTACCACTCCCCGTCTATAGAGCATAAATAGAATACTTAATATTGGCCCAGGAAAACACATTTCCACTTTCTTGACTCGAGAATTACATTGACATGGAATCTATAAGAAGGGCTGTGCTTCAGAAAAAAGAAAAAGATAGTTTCAGAATTACAGAGATATTTTTATAAGAGAACAGATTCTTTTTTAAGAATTTGAATTGCTATTGAAATGTACATTAAACTTAAGATCTTTTCATGTCAGAAATGAAATAGTATTTAAAATCACAAAATGTTAGAGTCCATGTATTCTTATTTTACAGCAGTGAATGCTTTTAGAAATTGCTAAAAAAAAAAAAAAAAAAGGAAAGAAAGCCTGATGTCTCTATGTCTCTCATCTGAAATATCCATATGCAATATAAAAAAAAATTAAAACTTGTGAAGTTTCATCCTCCAAGGTATACTAATGGGAATATAATCATTGTTTACAGGGTAGATTGATTACTAATTCCATTTGCTATATAATAGAATGGAGTGCATTTTTTATTTGATTTTTTAATGTGGGTCAGCAATGGAGCTCTGCATTTATTAATTGGTTGGGCCTATTCTGATAAAATCTTTGCTATGTTAAATATCTGTTTTCCTTAGGTAAATTTTTTGGTAGTTTTAGTACTTGAATTACTTTTTTTGTTTATATTCACAGATTCTGGAACTTTTCAAAGCCTGACCCTCTTCTTGAAATAGTGGACCATCATACAGAGTTTACCTGTGGTTTAGATTTAAGTCTTCAGAGCCCTACTCAGGTAATGGTTGTCATCTCTGAGGTTTTTTTCTTTCCATACAGTTCACAAATAGTCTATGTGTGGCTTTTCTGAAAAAAAATTGCTGCCTTTAGGCAAGAGCAAAGAACATTTACTTAATTATCCTGGTATCTTTTGCTGTAGAGCTGGAGCATTTGAAACCCTAGGGAAAGAGAGGTGTCTAGAAACTGGACATGCCTCTCTCCTCTTGAAAGACTGACTTTTCTGAGAGGAAAAGGAACCATCCCCACAAGTATTGTGCCTTACATGCTGAAGGCTCCCAGTGGAAAGGCTGGCAAGAGAAGAGTGGAATGGGGAAGGATTGTCGTCCCCGGAGATTGGTGGGAGTCGAGAGTGTGTGGTCCTCATTGCAGCCGTCCCATCAGCATGTGAGATGCTGGGCAAGGCACCTCCCTCTCAGGACTGTCACCACAAACTGTTAAAAGAGACTTCCGATGGGGGACAAAGTAAAGGAGAATAGCTGCTCTTCTAATCAATAAGCTTTAAAATACCCACGTTTTATTTTCTTGAGGACTCGAGAGTTTAAATATTTAGGACTTTTTAAAAAGCTGTTTCAGTTTTGGAAACCCAGATCAGAAACACTAGAATATGTTGAATGATAATGCACTTTAAAGCAGACTGTGTGAAAACACTAACATGTCAATGAAACAATAAAATATGTGGAAACTCTAGGATATGACTAAGAAATTATGTTTTTATGACAGATTTTAGAAATTAGACAAAAACAAATCCCATGTCTCATTGCCGTGTTCTCAAATTTAAATGAATACAGGTTTTTTTATTTTAGGAATTTAAGACATAATTCTGAGCTTAAAATATTCTCGGTAGATATTAGAATAGTCTCATTAACATTAAAATAATTGTTGTAAAATGACTTCATAGCAACTAAGAAGAGAAGAGACTGAGAGAGTGCTGGGTCAAATGGCATTACCTTTAATGTAGATACAATATGCTTCCAATGAACTAGTGTTTTTTCTGAGACATAAATCTATTATAGATGATTTTTAATAAAATATTCATACCCGTTTGCTCTCCTAGTTAAGAAGAAAACTGTGCATATTGAAACATGACCATACCAAACAAAGAATCCTAAATAAATACTTTCCTATATTTCTGTTAACCTATGTCCTATGAGTCCCAGACTGTGGCCCGAGGCAACACATATGCCTCCTTGAGTTCCTCGGTCCTGGCAGTTCCTCACCCCTGTCTGAGAGGTGCCAAATGTTTTCTAAATCCTCCACATAGACCACCTGATTAAAAGCAGCTTTGTTTCAGAGGACTTACTAATTAGATTTTATGTATTCTTAGATAAGAGAATGTATTACAAGGTCACGTATTTTGTATAAATCTGGTGACTGTCACCCATCTCTTCCTGTTCAACAACCAAATCTCATTTGGACTAAGGAAATAGTTGCTATTGAGAGAAATAAGAGTGGAAAAGCAGGGTCTTCAAGCTCTACAGAACCAGCAGGTTCACTGCATAATGTACAGTTCAACTGTGCCAGAAGTCTCCACTGAGTTAATTCATAGTGGGACAGAATTCTGGGATCAGAAGGGACCTAAGAAATAAGACCACTGCCTCTCATTTATGTATTCTTCCCATAGACATCTTCATATGCCAGACCTTGTGCCAGGCACTGGGGATTCAGTAGAGAATGAAAATAAATGTGGGCCCTGCCTTCATAGAGCATTTAATCCACTGTTATATCAGATAATCTCAAGAAATGAATGTAAATGACAGTTGTAACAACCCTATGAAGGAGAAGTACATTGTTTCTCAAGCGTTCATAATTAGGATAGACATTTGACCTTCTTAAGAAATTTGTAAGGAAGTGAGGGTCACATGAGATCTGATGAGTAGGCATTAACTGTAGTACGAAGAGACAAAAGAAAGATCATAACAGGCAAAGGTACAGTATGTTACAGACGCAGCAATGGCAGGGAGCATGGATAGTATTTGAAAATGAAAGAAAGTATTTTGTACCTTATTTATCATAGATTACTCAACATTAGAATTTAAGGAAATGTATTTGTTGACTTGTCATGTTTTAAAAAAAATGGAGTGTTTAGATTATTGATTAAATGTTATGTTTGTCTCAATGTTTGCTTCCCCTCCCCCATTGTATTTATATTCTGTTTTGGACCTTAAACTTTCTTCCCTTTCTAAGATTTCAACCAATATTTTTTTCACATACCTAACATTGACACATTTAACACAAACATTTGTATTGTTTATAGTAATAACTTTTGTTTTTACCAGGAAACAACGTTCTTTCTTTCTAGGGTAGATAAGAGTCAAGTTTTTGGTGCAACTCCCTATTTTTCTCTCACTTATTTCATTTCAGTTTATTATCTCTTGCTATATAATAAACTCCCCACAAGTTAATAGCTTAAACAACAATTTCCTTTCCCCATAGCTCTGTGAATTAGTAATTTGGGATGGGCTAAGCCAAGCAGTTCTCTTTTCTCACCTGGGGTCACTCATGTGGCCCCAATCATCTGGTGGCTTAACTCCAGCTGGGTGGTCTTAGATGGCCTCATTCACATGTGTAGGGTACAGTGCGAGTGGTCTTCTGAGCCTTTTGCCTCCAGAGGAACCCAAGCTTCTTCACTTAGCTGTTGTCGATTTCCAAGAAGGTGAGAGTAAAAGTCCCGAGGTATCTTCAGGGCTAGGCTTCGAAATCACACAACATCCCTTCCATTGCAAAGCAAGTCACAAGGCTAATCAGATTCAAGAAGTGAGAAAGAGACTCCATGTCCTGATGCGAGTGGCCACAAAAAAATTGTAGCCATTGAAAATACACAACATTAATTTTTTGCTGGTATAGTTGGTAGCTTAATTTATTTTTGACATATTTATCCTTTATTCTCAGAGTATGTGGTCAAGTTTGCTGATTGCATGTTAATTTATTTCACCGTTTCTTCATAGTTTATTTTCTTAAAAAGTATCTTTCTCACTGGCTGGCATGGCTCAGTGGTTGAATGTACACTTATGAACCAAGAGGCCATGGATGATTCCTGGTCAGGGCACAAGGCCAGGTTGCTCGATCCCCAGTTGGGAGCATGCAGGAGACAGCCGATCGATGATTTTCTCTCTTCATTGATGATTCCATCTCTCTCTCTCTCCCTTCCTCTCTGAAATAAATAAATAAATAAATAATAAATTAAAAAATTAAAAAATAATATAATATATATAATATAATTAATTAATTAATTTAAAGTATATTTCTCTCACCTCTTAGAAAGTAATTACCTTTCAAAAATGTAGGACTTTGCTGACGTTACCTTGGGGTCTCTGTGTCTTAATATATTATCTGTCTTAAAAGAAGTTTTATCTGAGTTCTTGTATTTATAATTCTTTTTAGCTTCTCCCTTCTTAGAGATCTGAAAGATGAGACCCAAGAATATTATACCTTTCTTCTTGACAGAATGTAAGATCTTGTCTTTAAAAGTTTAAAACTTGACAAATAAGTGTCTGGGTTCATTCTTTAAGGATAATTGCTGAGAAATTCTTTGTGCCCTCACTTGTTAACCAGGCTGAAGTTATCTTTCACTTCAGAAAAGTTTTCTTTGATTGTCCCTCCTCTGATCATGATTTGTACAGTCTTGGCATTTTCCCTTTTCTCATCCTTATTATTTCTAAATTGGATACTCTTTTTCTATGTTTTTAGCTTTATGATTCTCAACCTTCAATACACCCATTTATATAATTGGGATTTCCTGTATGAATGTATTTTTAGAATTCTTGACTTTGTGATCTATAGTATCAACTCTGCTTTTTCAACTGCTCATTGATATTAGTCTAGTATTTATAAACTGGGTACAGGTTTACATATTTGTATACATTTCTTTTGGAAGATAATTATTTTTCTTTTAAAGTATAAATTATTAATTCATTCCAAGATATCACATGCATGTTCAATAAAATGTATTTTTTTCCATGATGAAATTGAGAAATTATATGTAAAAGAAAGAAACAATGTTTCTGCCACTCTGTAAAGAATCAGTTATAACATACTAATATTTCCTTTCAGTCCTTTTAAAAGAAGTTTTTAAATTAAAGTATAACACTTATACTGAAAAATACACATATTTTTAGTGTACAGCTTAATAAGTTATCAAGAATGCCCATGCCACCGAAACCGGTTTGGCTCAGTGGCTAGAACATCAGCCTGCGGACTGAAAGGTCCCAGGTTGGATTCTGGTCAAGGGCATGTACCTTGGTTGTGGCACATCCCTAGTAGCGGGTGTGCAAGAGGCAGCTGATCGATGTTTCTCTCTCATTGATGTTTTTCTCTCATTGATGTCTCTGACTTTCTATCCCTCTCCCCTCCTCTATGTAAAAAAATCAATAAAATATATTTAAAAAAAAAAGAATGCCCATGCTCATGTATCCATCACTCAGATTAAGATATAGGACACTACCAGCATCCCAGGAGCCCTCTCAATATTCCTCTAAAATCTCACTCTCTTCCTTCTCCCCAAAGTAATTGCTCTGTATTTGTGCATATTTTTCATTGTTATATGAAAAATATAACAATGGGACTCCCAAAATCCTTGGTAAACATAATCATTGATGAATGAATATCCTTGTCCATCTGTGCTAGGTATCCTTATAGTACCCTTAAAATAGGGTAGAAGAAATTTTGTATACTTTCATTTTGTTTGATAGAAGATGCTTAGATTTGATTTAAACAAGTTCTTTAGATATAGTTTAAAAATTATCTTTGGCCAAAACCGGTTTGGCTCAGTGGTAGAGTGTTGGCTTTCAGACTGAAAGGTCCTGGGTTCGATTCCGGTCAAGGACATGTACCTTGGCTGCGGGCATATCCCCAGTGGGGAGTGTGCAAGAGGCAGCTGATTGATGTTTCTCTCTCATCAATGTTTCTGACTTTCTATCCCTCTCCCTTCCTCTCTGTAAAAAAAATCAATAAAATATATTTAAAAAATAAAAATTATCTTTGGCTTTGTTGTTTTAGTGAAAATATTCGTTATTTAAAATTCACCTTAGGTTTTGATTCAAATCCCTATTCTGACAATCTTAGATACCAGGTTTAGAGGTTGACAGTGAGTAAAATATTTTAAGTTTCTCAGTATAAGGTTACAAAGAGGTTCTAGAAGAGGACTGGCATTATTGGCAGTTGGTATATCTGTGTCCTTGCACTTTTGAGCTGAGGTGGTGTTTTCTGCACGTGTCACAAAGACTGCGTTTAGCATTGGAAAAACGTACCAGAAGCTCCACTGTCCTCAGGCAGCAGTCTCTGCTATTTCCTCCCTGATGCTTTAATAATTGTATAATATTTAGCTGAAAATTATGTAACAAGTGATTGCTTTCTGCCAGCCTTGAAACATTCCCCAGATCCAGCTCTGTAGGATCTTGGCGTGCTCCTAAGATGGGTGCATCTAGCCTGTGCCTACTGCCCTCTGCACTCTGTGTACAGCCCTGCAGTGAGCGCTTCCAGGATGATTGACATCTGAGCCTCTGGTACCTCTGCCTCTGAGCTCCCATTGCTAAGTCATCCACTCTCTACTCATTTCCTTCTCTAGACTATGGAGCATGGCTTCTGAAAACCAAACAAAAAGTTGACTTGGCACGCTATGAACTTCTTTTCCAAAATACTATATTTGGGCTCTTGATTGTACTCAACTTTTTTAAAGGTCCCTTTGTAAAGTTATACAATTTTCTTTATCTGTGCCTGCATATTCTAAAATTTGTAATCCTCTTATGTACAAATCTCTCTCTCTCTCTTTCACACACACACACACACTTGTTGCCATTTAAAGGTAATTTTCCATTTTATTTTCTAACTGAGGATTATGAATATCTACACAGTATTCACTTTTATATATTTATATGTTCCTGTAATAAAATACATTTATTTCCTTATTGCTACCATTTTATAGGTCTTTCTTGTCTAACACAAATATTACAAACTCATGGTAAGCCATTTCTGTGATGCTCTTTACCTAATGTGACCATTAACTATACTAGTTACATAAAAGTTTTAATTTACAAATAGATAAAACTAAATTGTCATCTTCATGTCATCTCAGAAACCTTAAACAGTCTGCCCTTTAGGGTAGAGTCTGAATTTTTAAAAAATATTTTATTGATTTTTTTACAGAGAGGAAGGAACAGGGATAGAAAGTCAGAAACATTGATGAGAGAGAAACTCTGATCAGCTGCCTCCTGCACACCCACCACTGGGGACTTGCCCACAACCAAGGAACATGCATGCCCCTGACCAGAATCAAACCTGGGACCTTTTAGTCTGCAGGCCGATGCTCCATCCACTGAGCCAAATGGTTTCAGTCTGAATTTTTAATCTTGATTTCAGGATTCAATATAATCTGCATGTTTTCTAATTATATTTCTCATTATTCTATGTAATCCTTCTATTACATACCAATTATATTTATTATTTGTTGTTTTTGCCAGTTTTTCTTGCTTTCCCAAACTTTTGCCTATACAAAGTGTTTCTGCCTTTCAAAGTCAGAATAAGTTCTCTTCCTTCATTCCTTTCCTTTATGCTTCAGTAAATATTTGAGTGTCCATTATGTGCCAGAAGATGCATAGTAAATTAATGCAAGCTACCTGATATATCTCTATCTATCTATCTATCTATCTATCTATCTATCTATCTATCTATCTATATACAATATACCCCCCAAAATGTATACACATTTTAACAGCTGATAGCTCAATTTTGAAAATGAAATGTGTTTTAATAAACACTGCCTTTATAATTATTCAAAGTGTATATATAGTACATATGTTATAATATTATACTATATATTATATATGTTATACATAAGTAAAATAAGTATTAGATGAATGAGTGAATGAATGAATGAAAAGGATTTTCCTTATTTTTACTTAAACTCCATAAAGATTGACATAATAAACCATGTTCTTCTCTGTAGTTAATTCCTACTGTAAGCTAATTGAGTAAGTAAAACATATTCTTACTTCAGCCTATAATGTAATACAATGCAGCATAATGACTGAGCTGCTTTTTCAGAATTTAAAGTTGACTGTTAATTGTGTTCTTTTATTCTCTCTATATCCTTCTGCCTATTTCTCTGGTTCATTTTTGCTTAAAGAGGCCATATGTCATATAAATAATTATAGTAAATTAAACAAGTTTCCCAAGGGCAAAAGCAGTTGTCCACAAAACTGAGAGAAAAGAATATAATGATAGATAGGAAATGGAAAATTTGTCAATAAAGTAAATCTCTTAATGACTCTGTAGGAATTCTTTGTTAGATTAATAGCCATATTTAATCATTTGAAATAAATTATATTATAAGAAGCATATGTAAACATTTTGATAAAATAGAGAGAATTGATAAAATTAATGTAAATTTTGTAAGTTACACATCTATTTAAAATCTGGTGTTTTCATTATGTTCCTTCTTCCAAATTTTGCATTTATAGGACCATTGTTATTGAGGATGTTCTATGGCAAGCAAGTCTTATCTGATCCACCAATGATAAATTTTATTATAAACCACTTATTGACTAGATTTCTAGTCTATTAACTTTGTAAATAGGAAGTGCTGAAATATTTGTTTAATACAGTTGCTCTCAAGCATTCCACGTGATAATTTCATTATATATATGCTATAACTCTATTTAGAAATTATTAGGCTATTTTGATAGATAACAAATATTTATTCAGTTTTCCAAGAATGCTTCACTGAATATTTTAAAGAAATTGACATATTAGGGTAGTAGCAAAAAAACTTGTGTGCATATTATGAAACTTAGAAATATCTATTTTGCTGTTAACTGTGAAAATGAAATAACTAAAGTTAGAACTTATATGAAATCTTGCCCTGTTCAGTTATTTTTCACTTCCCTAGAAGATAGCAGCTTTAAAAAATATAATGAAGATGGATTATATCTTCAAGGTTTTAATTCAGTAAAGAAATACAACATTTTGACAAATAATTTTTCCTATAATGTCAATAATTTGGATTCTGAATGTTAATGAAAAGATTTGCATTGTGAACTCAGATTTAAGGAAATTCGTAGGCCAGAGGGATGAAATGTACTAGACTGGAGGCTTGCCGGTTAAGAAGTACATTTTCCACTGGAATATCCTTGGGCAGAAGAGGGAGAGCCCGGAGGCTCCCACCCTGTGGTGTCCACATGCACACTCACCATAAGGAAGTAGGTCAAACCCGAGAGGTTTTGGCAGCCAGCCTTCAAGAAACCCTAGAAGGGAGTCAGACAGGAGTCAGAAAAAGGCCTCTCTCAAAAGATTAAGAATTTTATCAGAGGAGGTATCCTGCAATTTAGTTGCCTTAAAGCTAGAACTTTTAGTTCTGCATTTATTTTTATTTATTCCACTTCCCAGAATACTTTCCCTCTCTTCTTCGTGTCCCCACACCCCACACAGTAACCACAATAAACACTTTCTGGCTAAGTTCTGTCTTCCTTTGAGAGACAGTTTAGGTAAGATTTCCTCTTGAAAGCATGTACTTTGCTCACATTTGGCTACACATCTACTGGACCCCATAATTCCCCAATCGTTGTCCATTTCAGTCTACATCCTAGGTGTGTGTTTACTGACCCATCCCTCTGCTGGACTCCAGATCTTGTTTACTGTAGTATCCTTAGCATACTTCTGACATAGCAGAGGTGCTCAATGAATATGTGTTGAATAAATGGATGGATATAAGTATGTATATATGAAATACGTTTTAAGTAGCTTTGTAGTGCAAATACTTGAAAAACAGCTCCTGAGACATAAGCTCCCTGTGAAGCCTCTCTAAATAATATTCATGACACTCAGATGTTCCATATATCCCTCAAATCAAATCCTATGAAACTTGGTGCCTTTACCCAGATTTTTGACCTCACACCTGGCTTGATGCTCTTTACCATGTGTGAGGTTCTAATCAACACAGTCCTTGGAGAAGGGAAACCAGTGCTCATACATGGCTCCATTGATTGATTCATTCATTCATTCATTCAACAAGCATATACTAAAAGTTTACTATATACAAATCACAACAAATACAGATTTAACCAAGATATATAACCACCGACTCTAAAAAAAAAAAGTCCTATTCTGGTTTAGTGGTACAAAAGTATTTACATCCATATGTGAATATTGTTAGAAGACAGAAACTATATTACCCATAATGCTTTCATTTCCTCCTTCATTTTCATACAGCACAGAGCCTAATTTATTATGCAAATATAATATGCGCAGCTCTGTAATATGATTTTGCTCCCTTTAGAACAGATTTTTTTAAGTCTACATTTATTTTATTTGGCCTGTGGGTTAATCTGTAAACCACTTCAGCCCATTTAGAACTGAACAAGGTCCAAATCTTAAATAAAATAAAAATATTTTATTAACCATAATTTAAATTATTAATACAATTTTCTCATGTGTTTTAAGTAAAAAGCCTGCCATATAAAGAATGATTTTTGTATATTTTGTAAAACCACTCTTTTGGTAATGAATGATTTTTGTGATGGAAGAATATTATATACTTCTCTTATTGTCAAGTGCTAGAAAAACTTCATCTCCCTTGATGAAGCAGTAAATTATGATATTTGCATATCTTATATTATTGTTTGACTTTTTTACCTTTGCTGCCAGGAGGTGTAGAGCTCAATTTCATGTCTAATTTTAGCCATCATTCTTAGTCTCTTTTCCCAGTATAATTATCTGTCCCATCTCTACATTTCATGTTTGTTCTTTTAATGAAATGGCTTTTCTGTTACTGTGCTAGCTCCTCTGAGAAAGCAAGGGTTCTTATATTCCATGGAAATAATTGTTACCCTGTTGAGGCAAATAAGTTATATTCCTGCATGTGGCCATGCTAAAGGATAATTTTCAAAATGGCAATCATGACTCATACAAGTATAATGTGAATACATATCAAAGAATTTATGTGTCTTATGAAAGAATTTTACAACTAGCTCAAAGGAACAGATACGTAAAGATAGTCACTGAATGCTGAAATGAATGTAGTAATAGGTACCAAACTGGCCAATATGCACAGGGCAATAAAATGTCATGTTTGGAAGCATCTCTTGGGGAGCAAGAAAGACATCAACTACATCTTCATAGGACATTCCTTTGCAACTTTAATGGATGAGAATCATTTGATTACTATCAGTTTTCTATAGCTTTCAGAGTTGTAAAATAACCCAGTCAAAAACAGAGAAAGGCATAGACCCCTATAGAATCAGGTAACCTTGTGGGCCCTTAGCACAATGCCAGCATTCCACTGAAAGAACACCTTGCAATCTTTTCTGCTGATTACAATCTTTTACAGTTTTTCCTGACAGCAAGGTAATGGGCAAAGAACTGAGTCCTCTCCTGTAGGAGACTGAAACTGAGAAAGAGGATCTTCAGTAGATGAGAAAGGAGATACCCCATTATCGATATCCTGAGTCTGGCCTTGAAGGAGTCTTCATGGCCAGGAGTGCATTCCTGGGGATGGGAAGGAAAGGTGGCTTTTGTCTTGAAGAAGCAGGATGGGAGCTAAGCAAGATTCCTTTCTTTGACAAGCTAATGAATGAGTGGATCTTATCCTGCAAAGCAGATTATTTATTTCCATGTTATTCATTTTCTTATTTATTTATTTACCGGTACTAACTAACTTACTTATTTATTTATGTTAACCTTTAATAAAGGTTAGCAAAGTCTTTTTTAAATGCCTTTCATACTGGGCTCAGATGCACAGAAAGGGACATTAAGAAGAAGCCCTGTGCTTAGTCTCAGTCAGAATGAAGTGGGAAGCAGTGCCTCCAGAGGCCATTTGGTTTATGGTAATTAATGAGAGCCCTCCTCCTACCCCTGGGGACCACAAGGTCATCTCTTCTAACTATATGGTTTCTACAGTGCTACCTTGGAGAAACTGAGACTCTTTGTTAGTTTAGTAAAGTGCTTTTATTCTTACCTTATTGTTATTTTTATTGTAAGCCTTTAAAAACGTTTTTAGAATTTGATGGCATTTAATTAATTAATTAATGGAGAAATATTATTTGCATTTATTTTAATGACTATTCACAGTTGAGTTTTAGGTCTTATATTACCAACTAATATAAGTGTAGGTTTATATACATTTACTAATTCAGTGGTTTGATATTTGTTATAAGTTCTGAGTAAATAAACTGACTGAAGAGTGCTGAATAAGGATTCAGAAATATAATTTTATGAATATTTTATATTAGAAACCTAAGTCTTTCTTTTCTGGTTCTCTTCTCCATATTAGTTGACACTAATATGTAGAGAGACCTGGCACTTGAAAAATAAACATATAAGAAATAGGGGTAAATTATATCATGATCTTTGTGGTCCATGGCATAAAATCTTAAAACTTCAGGATATAGTCCTAACTGCAAGAGTAGGCAAATGATGAATGTTAGCTTGCCTTTTATGAGGCACTAGTTTAGAAGACAGATGTAGGTTCCAGCTCTGTTACTCTAGCATGACCATGAGAAAAAGTTAATCTGTGAGGTCTTAACTTATAAAATAGATTCTGTGAGATATTGAGAGATGGTTATGTTATAGAAAGACACAGTTCATGCCCTCAAAGAACTGAGACATGTGTGCGCTAAATAAGTACAGCTGAGTATTATAACCACTAGAAAGTCTCTTGCCAATTTCTAAGAGGGTTGTCTTTGGATTACTGAGTTATAATAATTGATCATATAGTCTAGATATTTGTCAGTTGTTTGTTTTGTATTTTCTACCACTCTGTGGGTTAGCTATTCATTTTCTAAATATTATCTTTTGATGAGTAAAAGATTTACTTTTGAGTGAGCCTAAGTTATCAAAATTTTTGGTTATAGCTTTCAGTGTCCTGTCCAAGAAATCATAACATACTTTCAGATTGAGAATATATTCTTCTGTGTTTTCTTTTATAAGCTTTATATCTTTATTTTATATATTTAGGACTATGTTCTATCCACCTCAAATTAATTTTTATTTATGGTGTAAAGTTGGAGTTGAGGTTCATTTCTTCCCTTATGGATCTCCAATTCTAGCACCATTTGTTGAAAATACATTTTTTTGCCCTTTGAGTTGTTTTGGTACATTTGTTGAAAAGCAGTTGGCCAAGTGTAGGGCTTACTCCTGAATTCTGTTCTATTTCTTTGATCTGCTTGTATATCCTTATATCAGTGTTGCACTGTCTTTATGATTGTAGTAAATCTTGAGATGGGTAGTATAAGTATACCTTTCTTGTTATTTTTCAAGATTCTTTTGGCTAATCTAAGTCCTCTGCATTTCTACATAACTTTAAAAATCACCTTGTTCATTTTTATTAAAAAGCCTGCTATGGCCGAGACCGGTTTGGCTCAGTGGATAGAGTGTCGGACTGCAGACTGAAGGGTCCCCGGTTTGATTCCCGTCAAGGGCATGTACCTTGGCTGCGGGCACATCCCCAGTAGGGGGCATGCAAGAGGCAGCTGATCGATGTCTCTCTCTCATCGATGTTTCTGACTTTCTATCCCTCTCCTTCCGCTCTGTAAAAAAATCAATAAAATATATATATATATATATATTTAAAAGCCTGCTATATTATGAATTATAAATTACTTTGGGGGAGAATTAAGTTCTTAACAATATTGTGTGTATGTATTTATATATATATATATATATTTATACCTTTTAAATTTTCTATTTGCAGTGTTTTAGTTTTTAATGTGGAGAATTTGCATGTCTTTTGTTAACTGTGTTAAGTATTTTGTTATTTGGTGCTATTTTACATAGATTTTAAATTTATTTTTAACTTTTTTCCTGCTAGTATATAGAAATATAATTGATTTTATATATTCTTATACCAAGACAGTATTACATTCACTGAGTTTTTAACACACAGTTACTAAGCACCATGGTATTCCCTTCATGTTTTAATATGGCTGTTTAGACTTGAATGTCCTTGTCTCTCAGGTCTGCCCCCAAAGAGGGCCAGTGTGAATGCCCAGGCATTGGTGAAGTCTTCTGACTTCACAGTTGGATTCAAATAGTTCCTTCTAGGAAAGTCTCTATTAGAGCATTTACCACTTTCAGTCTTGAACGAGCTATTGTTTGAAGTCCAGAGCTGTGCTTTATCTCCATTCCATTCCCATAATACCTAGCACAGTGCCTTTGTTCACAGTTGAGGAGTACATCTTTCCAACATTTATCTCAGGAGGTATTACCTAGCTTTGGGGTGGAGGAGGGGAAAATCCTTAAGGGTAACTTTAGTCCATTGGAAACAATCCCTGAGTGTGTCTTAGAAAGGTAAAATAGACCTTTGATAAAAAACATACCGTGTATTCTTGCTATTTAAAGATATGTTTACTGGTGGATGATTTGCTATCCTATAAATGACTTAGGCTTTTGCTATCAGCTTTGAATTTCTATAAATTGTTTCCTCTTACTTTCTTCTTGTTTTCTAGGTGGCTGACTGTGCTTGGGATGAAACGATAAAGATATATGATCCTGTTTGTCTTACTGTGCCTGCATGAGACACACTACTCTGGTCAGAAACAAAGAACATTGGCTGAAGAACTACTTACCAGGAAATAAATTAACTATTGATAACATAGTCATTATGCTTTTATATGCTATTCAGATTTCAAATGTTAAAAACTTATCCTGAATCAGTTTACAGGCAGCTGATACAGACTTTGGCTCATTCTTTAAGCCTGACACATAAGCCATATTTCTTAAAATTCTAAGGAATAATTGATGTTATGGTATATCTTACAATATGTTAAAATGTAAACTCTGTTATAATATGGCTGAAATTTGATTCATATAGGTTATATAGGTAGGGCTATATTTTATTTTTAATTTGTGATTTTTGATGTGAAATATAATCACTGCTGTTGATAAAAATAAATTGCATTTTTGATCACTTATCATTTTATGATATTCCCACCAAAATTGCCTTTTTAAATATAGTGTACATATGAATACAATACTATACATAAGGTAGCTATACCTTGCTTTAGTAGCAGGGCTTTAATTCAGATTTAATTTATTTAGCAGTTATTTATTATGCATCTACTATGTGCTTGACACATAGACAAGCATGGTTCTCTCAAGGATTGTTTCCATGATTTAAGAATATGGAATGCTGTGACCTGAGCTCTTCTTTTTTTATAGCTCTGCAAATCTTTTTAGATATTTCTCTCTTCCTACTTCTCTACTATCAATGTTTAAAAAAGAAAAAAACAACTGTTTACTGGACAAAATGTCTTAGATCTTACTATGGTTTCAAGCAATTACCCTGGAAACAAACCCTAAATAATGCTATAAACCTTTCTCACTACCTCCCTAAGTGTCCTTGAAAAATGTCTAGGTGTTGATGACCTGTGAAAAAGTAGGTTAAAGGGGAAAGAGTAGTAAAAACAAACAACTTTGCATAACATTTATATTTTTATGTAAAATTTAAAAATGTGTTATAAATGGCAAAAATTGTCATTCAATTTTTAACAAGCTTTTGAGGATTTTTAAAGAGCAAAATATAGTTGTAGTAATCAGAACCAAAATAAATTAAAATATATGTACATTGTCTAAATTACATATCTTTCTTTACTTATTTTAGAAAAAAAGTTAAGACAGCTCACAAAGTAAAGGAAAAAATGAGATCTCATTAAAAAAAAAAATAGAACAAAAGAAGACAAAGTAGAGCCAGGAGTAGGGCTTGAAAATGTATGTTTCAGAGTCGTAGAAAGTTGCAACTGGCAGCATAAAAGGAAAGCCTGGTCAAGTACACAGTTCAGTGCCCAAGGCCTGAGGGCAAGAACTTTGTCCTAGTCCTGGGCTTGGCCTAGCATCATGCCAAGCACATAGACGGTGCTCAATATCTGTTAAATGAATGAAAGGACTCAGGGAAAGCACAGCTCTTTTTAGTGCTTAGACAGATCAATACTAATTGTTTTCGAGAAGCCCCATAAAGAGGACACTGCTTAACATGAATATATGGTAAGGAACAAGGTGCTCAGACAGCCTTAGAGCTGTCACGACGGTGAGATTCATGGAGCTGTTTCTTGTTGCTTCCCTCTACAGGAACTAATGGCATCACACCAAGTGCAGTTCAGTCAGAGCAGGTTCACTCGGGGTGTTCTCTGTGTCAGCAGAATTTATAATAGACCTGTACAAATACCTAACCCAGGTCATACTTATATTAATTGAAATTACTTAATTTCATTTTACAAGAGACTTTTATTAAAATGATCTACCGTTTATCTTTTGAGACAAATATTTGTGATTTAGAAACTAACATCTTTCTCAATATTTATTTTTCCTCTCTCTAACATGTTAGAGATGTTTAGAATACTAACTTTATAATACTTAACTCAGGTTTTTGGAGACTCCCCATATAAGTGAGTGTGACTGAACAGTTGCCCAGTGGGTTCCCTAGAGATGGGATTGGAAAAACTAGAAGGAAAGGAGCTTGGATTTTCTCTGAAAAGAGAATGGGCAAGATTTTCGAATTCTTGGTAGTCCACAAGCCAAGCAGCTTCTGAATTTTAAGAGGGTAAGAGTTATTCCCTCCAGGCTGGGAAAATGCATTTGTTTTCTGGCTACTGAACTCTTAGCTTTCACCCTGTCTGCCTCTCCAAGCTCCTGCTGCACCTGCAGGGACAGCACAGCACTCCAGAGCGAGTGCAGGGAAAGGGAACACGGGTTCCGGAGCAGTTCTATGATCTGGGATCTGGGCACTACGTGAGATGCTTTCAGTATGTTATCCCTTTTCATCTTCATAACATCCCTGCAAGGAAGCCCTGCCAGTTTTCCAGACAAGGAAATGATGGCTCTCAGGAGTCATAATACCCAGGAAGTGTGGAGCTGGAATTTGAAATCTGCTATGACTGGATCCAAACCTATGCTTCTGCCACATGGCCTCCTTTTCCTCAGAACAGCAGAAATTGGCCCACTGGGAAGCAGTAAAGATGTGGACTTTGGGTGACTAGATCCTGATCATTCCTGAGAGAACTGACAAAGTTGAGTTTCCAAGACTAAAGAGCTAAGCAGCTGACCCTGGGTCTGGAATGACTTTTCCAAGGTCTGTCACCTGCTTTGGCATTTTTAACTGCATAACTTAGCTATGACTTGGCTCTTCCAAAAATGAACTCATTCATTTCTTATGTAATAGGCCTCTTTTGAATGAAATAATCTGTTTAAGTGTTTTTTACTTCCATCTATTACTGGATACTTCCAAATCTGTATCTCCTGCCTTCCCTACCTGGGCCTCCCACAACCTTTGCATTCATGTTCTTCCAACCAAACTCATCTTGCTCTCTAAACCAGCTTTTCCTTTGCCATTACTGTCTACCTGGGTGCTTAAGCCAAAGACCTGAATACCATCTTTGTTCCTTCCCCTTTTCCCACTTCTTCAAGACACATCAAATAGGTCACTAAATCTTGTCCCTTTAGCCTCCTAAATACTTCTCCATTCTGTCTCTTTCCCACCATTCAACCACCACTGCCCCAGTTCAGGCCACCATTTGTTCTTAAGTCTAGGCCAGTGGTCGGCAAACTGTGGCTCGAGAGCCACATGCGGCTCTTTGGCCCCTTGAGTGCGGCTCTTCCACAAAATACCATGGCCTGGGCGAGTCTATTTTGAAGAAGTGCCATTAGAAGAAGTTTTAAGCTTTAAAAATTTGGCTCTCAAAAGAAATTTCAATCGTTGTACTGTTGATATTTGACTCTGTTAACTAATGAGTTTGCCGACCACTGACGATCAAAGCAGTTTCCTAAGTGATGCATCTGTTTCTCGTTCTGTCCCCTCAGAGCCATCTTCCTCAACAGAGCTGCCAGAGACTGATCTAAAATGCAATCTGATTACCCCAATTTCAGTGTCAAACCGTTCTCTGCTTACAGTTCAAGCTCACTGAGCAGACAGCTAAGGTCCTTCAGGCCAGCCCCTGTCCCTCTCTGCAGCATTGCTTCCCTCCACATTGTCACACACTTTGTGCTTCAGCCACTCCAGCATGCTCACAAACTCCTCGTGTAAATAATGCAGGTTTTCATTTCTCTCTTTGCTCAAGGCAGTCCATGTGCTTGGATTGTCTTGTTTTTTGACTTGGCAAATTCTTACCCATTATTTGAAATTTATGTGAAATGACTAAAGAAAAAGATTGACAACATACAAAAAATTAAAATATTCACATACACTATTAGCAAAGCTTTAAGACAAAAGACATATTGGAAGGATGTATTTGCAGTGTACCTAATGGTTATGTAGAATTGATAAAGAGCTCTTCCCAGTCACTAAGAAGATTGTCCACTTTTAACAAAAAACAATTCACAGATGTAGAAATGCAAATATCTAGTACACTTCAAAGAGATACTCGAGACTTTTATTGCTGACAAAGAAATGCAAATTAAAATTCCATTTTATCACTTTGGCAAATGTAAAATACTGATAATATTCAATAGTGGTTAAAGTAAAAGCACTGTTATATACTTGTTTGCAAGGCAATGTGATATAAAATTTAAAATTACCAGTTGGCCCAACAGTTCCGTTTTCAGGATTCCCTGCCTCTGCTGCCCTCCCTCTTCTCATTCCCCACTCTACCCTTACAAATAATCACAGAAGTCCTTAAGTACAAATTTCCCAAGATCTACATCTTTGTTTGGTAAAGCCTAGATACCTGTCTACAGAAGAAACGTTCTACTATAGAGCAGTCATTTAAAAGTATAAGTTAGAACTATGTGGCCTGACATGGAAAAATACATTGATATGTATATAGTTATCTATTTCTGTGTAACAAATCATTCAAACATTTAGCCCTTAAACATCTTACAGTTTCTGTAGGTCAGGGATCCAGTAGTGGCTTAGCTGAGTTGTTCTGGCTATGGTTTTCTCATGACATTGCAGATAAGCTGTCACCTGGGCCTACAGACATCTGAAGTTCAACTGGGGCTAGAGAATCAGCTTTCAAAGTCACTCCCATGGTTGTCAGCAGGCCTCACATACTCACCCTGTGGGACCCTCCATTGGCTGAGTAACATGGCATCTGGCTTCTTCCAAAATGAGTGATACAAGAAAAAAAAAAAAAAGAAAAAAGAAAAAAAACCAAGATGGATGCCTCAGTTCTTTATAATCTAATCTCAGGAGTGACAGCATCACTTCTGCTGTATTCTGTTGGTTACACAGACCAACCCTGGTACAATGCGCAAGGGGTTAACTGAGGATGTGATTAACAGGAAGCAGGAGATCTTTGGAGATTATCTTGGAGGCTGGTTACCACACTCTGCTTTTAAAAATAGCAAATTATACGCAAATGTGTATTGTGCTTTTATTTTTAAAGGGGATTTATATATGTATAAATATATATACAAGAAAAAATTGAATGGCTCACACCGAACTCATAACATTAGCCAGCTCTGTGTAGGGGGGTTGGTGTGGGTTGGGGAATATTGAAAACAGCATGTTCATAAAAAACAACAACCACCTGTATTCACTTATTTATAAAGTTTGTTTTCCTTTTATATACTATAAAGAGCACGTGTTATTTTTGTTTAAAAGAATGAAATAAGACCCTATTTCCTTCCGCAGGGAGCCTTACCGATACCCCTGTGAAGCTGGGCTGTATTGCCCTCCTCAGTGCTCTCCTGTTTCTGCCACGAGACCCCACTGTTGCATGAGCCTCTTTGTGCTGCCTCACCTGCACCTGTGAATCTCAAGGACTAGGTTGAGTGCTCACCTTTGAATCCTCTGTAGCTAACACTGCAGAGCACAACATACTTGCTCTATATGTTTGTTGAATGAGTTTATGTAATGCCACCAATATTTACTGAGTAGCTCCAAAGATAACAGAGCTTGAATCTAGACCCTTGCTACCTTGATCACTTTTTGACCTTCAGATCCTCATTCTTGTTCAATTATCTTGCTAAACATAGTGTTCTCATTTCTCTCATTTTTTTCTTTGGGATCCTATCTAGTAACTGGTGTGGGAAATGGTGTTAATTTTTTAAAATGAGAGCCCTAATGGAAAAGAATTATATGCAATAAAGTAGAGAAAATGTACTCTGTTTCATGCCAATGTAGGCTTCAAATATTAAGCTAAATACTCTTGCCTAAATGAGAAGGGTAAGAGAGCTGAATCAGCCCCAAATCTTTTACCTAATGTTCATATCACAAATGGAAGCAGTTATAATTGCTGGCAGAAATGAATCATTCCAAAACTAGGTCTGTGCAGACAATTCTTTATTGTGTTCACTTAAGATGGCTTAAAGCAGCCATTCTTTAATTGCAGTGCTCCCCAAAAGCAGAGATCTGTTATTTGCTGATGGCTTTAAAAGTTAATTTTCAAGAGAGTTTTTTCCTTTTCTGAGTGTATTTGAATATATGCTTACACACACACACACACACACACACACACACACACACACATAATTTGAACTGTTGCTTCAGGCTTCATTATTTCCTAAAGCAGTATCACTTAAAAAAAGCAGAGTCCTTGAAATAGCCATGTAACCAGAGCTGCTAACAACAAAAACCAAGCGTTCCCTGGGGAGCACTGGTTTCCCATCATGCTTTCCAGTGTTATTCCTGGAAAGTTGGCACAGTGGTGGGTCCTTCGCAAACATTTTGAGTGCTCACCTGTCCCAGGCAGGGAGGGTCCTTCCCAGGCGCTCAGCAAGGGCGCTGGGGGTTAGTTGGAGAGCCAATTCTCTCTCCCCAAAGCGAGCTCCCAGCACCTACAACGCTGGCCCCGGGAGGCCGCCAGTCCCAGATGCAACTCATTTTTCTGCTGCGGTGGTAATCGCGGCTTCCATCGGGGCTGGAAGATCGCGTTGGGCACAAGGGTGGACATATGGAGGACAAAAAGGAACCACCAGAGAGAGGGATTTAAACGTTCGGAGTTTGGGATGCGGCTGCGGGGGCCGAGGGGAGAGAGAAGAGGGGGGGCAGGGGGCGGGAGGGAGGGGCGGGCGTGTGGCCGGATTAGAGAAAAGAACGGAAGGAGAGGTGAGCGCATCTCGAGCTCTCGCTCTCCCCTGCACTCAAACCCAGACCCTGTCCAAGGAGCAGGAGAACGGAACTGTCTGGCTCTTAACCGTGGCCTCGTCTGAGCGAATGACAGGTCCGGGCTTTACCTTCCAGGGACGGAAGTTCAGATAGAAGGGTCACAAAAGTCTGGCACTTTTCAGAGCATGAGAGCTTTCTTTCCCTCTTGGCCGAGTGGGAAGTAAACAGTTCACACGTCCTTCGGGACACGGAGGTGCCCTGGCCCGGAGACAGGAGATGGGGTTGTCCGCTCAGCAAGAGCGGCTCGCCAGCGCCCGCCGGCTGCAGAGGCTTCCCGGGGTCCCCAGACAGCTTGCACCGGGTCCCAGCTCGGTCCCGGTCCCGGTCCAGCCCGCCACACCCTCTCTTCCCACCTGCGCCCTCACCCACCCCACTCTCGGCGCGGCCGGGCGCTCGCAGCCCACCCCGGGGCACCGGCGCCCGGGCGCTCCCCTGGAGCCCACACAGGCCGCTCTCTCCACGGACTTAGCTTCTGCTCTCCCGCTAATACCACGCCTTTGCTCCGCTTGGAACACTTGCCCTCGCCCCCGCCTCCACAGCGGCGCGAGGCCCCCATGCGACCCCGGACCCCCCCCCCCCCCTTCCCGGAGCAGAGCGCGTAATTCCAGGTCCCTCCCTCCCTGGAAGCGCGCGCCCCGGGTGCGGGGTGCCTGGCACCGGACCGGACCACCTTCCCGTCCCAAAGCGCGGCGTCCCGGGCCTCGGTTTCCTCCAAGGTCGGGGCATCAGCGCTCGAATCCAGAGCTTCAGGGAACTCCGCCGCCCGGGGGCAGACCTCCCTGGGCGGCAGCCGGACCAGATCCCGCGGCTGCGCGGGCAGGGACAGGGGATTGGGGGGGGGGGGGAGACACAGGAGGCTGGGGCGCTGTCACTTGTTGCAGCGAATAACGGGTGCTAGACCCTGGGGCACTGTGGTTTCTGGAGTCTTTAGCTGTGCCAGGATCCCCCTGACTCGGAGCGGGGAAGAAGGGGCAAACCGGAACCGCTGACCCTGCTGGGGGACAGGGGACAGCACCCCGAGAGCCCGCTGGCGTGGGCGCTGGGTGCCCGAGGGGCGCGGGTCCCGTCCCCGCGGCGGCAGTGCCCTGGTGTCCAGCCTCAGTGTTGTCTCCCTGACGGGGAACTCGCGCGGGACACAGCCCCTTGCAGCTCGTCACCTCCTTACGAGCTGCTGTCGCTAGGATTCCCGCCACTCCTCTCAGACCGGCCCCCCCACCCTGCCACTTTTCGGAGTCCTCCGCCCCCGTCACTGCCGAGCGCGGGGCAGTCGGACGCGGAGCCGCCGAGCCGCGAGGACGCCTGGCTGCACTGCCCTCGGCGGCGGAGCCGGCGCCCCCTGCCGCGGGGCCCCCTGCCCTTCGCCCACGGCGCCCGCCGGGCTGGTACCCCGCGCCGCCCTCGCCGCGCTGCTCCCGGCTCTCCGCCCCGCTCTCCTCCCCGCAGGTCCTCCAACCGCCGGGCGCGGCGGCGCGGGGCGCAGGGGCGCGATGCGGCAGCTGTGTCGGGGCCGCCTGCTGGGCGTCTCGGTGGCCATCGCGCACGGGGTCTTCTCGGGCTCCCTCAACATCCTGCTCAAGTTCCTCCTCAGCCGCCACCGCTTCTCCTTCCTGACCCTGGTGCAGTGCCTGACCAGCTGCACCGCGGCGCTCAGCCTGGAGCTGCTGCGGCGCCTCGGGCTCATCGCCGTGCCGCCCTTCGGCCTGAGCCTGGCGCGCTCCTTCGCGGGGGTCACGGTGCTCTCCACGCTGCAGTCCAGCCTCACGCTCTGGTCGCTGCGCGGCCTCAGCCTGCCCATGTACGTGGTCTTCAAGCGCTGCCTGCCGCTGGTCACCATGCTCATCGGCGTCCTGGTGCTCAAGAACGGCGCGCCCTCGCCCGGGGTGCTCGCCGCCGTGCTCATCACCACCTGCGGCGCTGCGCTGGCAGGTGAGCGGCCGCGCGCCGACCCCAGCCCACCCCCCAGCCCCACCCCAGCCCACCCCACGGGCCGAGGCCGCCGGGATGACGGGCGCTGCGTCCTCACTTCCAGATGGGGCGCCTGGGACCCAGGCGGAGAGTTGGAACGGGCGGCTCGGGCTCAAAAGCGCGACCGCTGCGCCCCAGAGGAGCCTTCCCCAGAGCTCCGGCCTCCCCCTTTCAGAGCTCCCAACCCCCCGCCCCGGCTTTCGACCCCCCGCCCCTGCCTCACCCCGTATCGTCCTTCCCGCCACCCCGTCCCCCTTCACCCCTTCCTTCCTCCGGGAGGGGTGGGAGCGCTGCCTGCCGCAGCCTGGAGCCGGAATCCCAGACCACGCCGGAAGGAGGGGGCCGTGAACTTCCTTGGGTCACGCGGGGCTGGAGTGGGGGTGGGGGCGACGGCAGCGAAGCCTGGGCCGCCCCGGCTGGTTGGAGAGGCTCCGGCGGCGCCGCGCTGGGGGCTGCGGGCGCGGGGCGGAAGGGGCTGCACGGAGAGCGCATGGGCTTGGCCGATCGAGTGAGATGGGAGCCGGCGGGTGGGGGTCGGGGGGTGAGAGGGCCGTTCTTCGCCCCGCACCCAGCCCTCGGGAGTTAGATGCTACTAGTTGGGGATCTCTTTTCCCTCTGGCACCCCATGGAGGGGCAAGGATACCCCACACCTGGCCACCGCCTACCCGAGGGCATGTGCGCTCTCGGGGGCCTCTGTCGGGAACAGAGACAGGCATGATGCCCCGGGGATGCGGCAGGGCAGGCGCCTCTCCTCCGGCCTCGCTTTGGGCACTGACCATTTCATTCCCATGGGCAGAGGTGGGGCGGGAACCCCGTCTCCTTTTCAGCCCGACGCGTCTCCCGGGTGGACGGCCACCCGCGCCAACCTGGTGTCTTCTCTCTCCTCTCTCTCTCTCTCTCCTGGCTCTGCGGCCCTCTCCCTGCGCCCCAGGAGCCGGCGACCTGACCGGAGACCCCATGGGCTACGTGACGGGCGTGCTGGCGGTGCTGGTGCACGCCGCCTACCTGGTGCTCATCCAGAAGGCGAGCGCGGACACCCAGCACGGGCCGCTCACGGCGCAGTACGCCATCGCCATCTCCGCCACCCCGCTGCTGGTCGTGCTGTCCTTCGCCAGCACCGACGCCATCCAGGTCTGGGCCTTCCCCGGCTGGAAGGACCCCACGATGGTCTGCATCTTCGTGGCCTGCGTCCTGATCGGCTGCGCCATGAACTTCACCACGCTGCACTGCACCTACATCAACTCGGCCGTGACCACCAGCTTCGTGGGCGTGGTGAAGAGCATCGCCACCATCACGGTGGGCATGGTGGCCTTCAGCGACGTGGCGCCCACCTCGCTCTTCATCGCCGGCGTCGTGGTGAACACCCTGGGCTCCGTCATTTACTGTGTGGTCAAGTTCTTGGAGACCAGAAAGCAGAGCAACTACGAGGACCTGGAGACGCAGCCGCAGGGGGAGGAGGAGGCGCAGCCAGGGGGAGACCAGCTGCCTTTTGTCATGGAGGAGCTGCCGGAGGAGGTAGCTGTCGGGGCAGAAGGTGGAAAGGTAGCAGGTGGCTCCGCTCAGCAAAGGGGGCCAGGGGTGAGGGGCAGCCCCAGAGGAGTCCCGCTGGCGGCTAGTTCCTGGCAGATTGCAGACAGCCCTGAAGAAGCCAGCAGGCGGTCACTAAAGGATGCTTACCTGGTAGTGTGGAGGTTAGTCAGGGGGACCAAGTATATGAAGAAGGATTATTTGATAGAAAATGAGGAGATGCCCAGTCCTTGAGAAGGAAACGCATGTATGTATATATGTACATAGATACTTATTTCATTCGTTAGAGACGACCTATTTTAATGAGGGGCTGCCCAATTTTATTCTTTGGGGAGTGGGGCAGGGAAGCAAAGAAAGGATCTGAACCAGACTGACAGCCACAAAATGAGTGTGAATTATTTAGCGTCAGTTCACCTGAGGCCTAACCAAGACAAAAGAATAGGAAGGTGCTTAGCAAATTAAGACAGCGGGTTCAGCTGCAGACTCTTGGCACATTTTTTTGACATTATAACCATAACCAAATATCTGCATGTGCTCAGTCCCTCAACCACCCCCTTCAATGATGGAGTGTAGACATGATGGCAGCAGGTAATCAGCTCAAAGTTTACACCCAAGGGCACATTTTTGATGATAGAACTACAGTTTTATATGGCCAGCTGGGCAAGGAGTATATTGTTGAAAAAGATATATAAATATACTGAATTGATGTTTACTGTTTATAGTAATCTGAAATATCATGTTTACTCTAATTTACTTAACTTGTTTTTAAAAATATAAGAGTTCTACTATTATACATTGGTAAGAAATGTCAAAGCTATTTTGAAAACATGCGATCTTAGCTTTTATCAACAAGCTTAATGTTGGCTCTTAGTAATTACTATAAAAATCTTTTAAAAGTTGTTTTGGTTCACTGCTTTGTAATATTTATTATTGAATGCCATGACCTTTTTAAATACCAGTTTTAGTATGTCCAATATTCTTTCAAGCAAATGCAATGGCTGAAATAGAATTCAGCATTAAGAAGCCCAAACAGAAGTAAAACCTTCCTCTTAAGCTAGTCCTTGCAAATCACATTGCACATTCCAAACCTTCTTACAGAAAGAGCAACTGCTATATTCTCTTGATATTTTTCTATCTTACATTTGTCGAAATAAAGTCTGAATCTATCTGCTAAAAGACATATTGTTAGAAACTTACTGGGGACACATTGATGTTCTATATTGTTGCTGTGTTGCTTGTTTGCCTTCAATGCGTGGTGGCTAGCATCTGGTATGGAGGGGCCACCCCCACCTCCCATGGGAACGTCCAAAATTAACATGTTGGTTTAGTTTAACACAACAAAAACACTCTCCTTTTCCAGCCAAGAAAACCATTATAAAATAAAATAAAATACTGCCTCATGCTGCAGAATAAAAGCCATCCACAGCTGACTTCAGTGAAAGTGGAGCTTTGAGGTGTAATAGCAGAGTCTTCCGGTCAGCCCCAACCAGGAGAGGAACTTTGAGACTGAAAGCCAGCTTGTACCTGAGACTATCAGGTGGTGGCATCCTATGTTTTTCTTTATTTTCCAAAATTTAAACAAAACAAAAAGCAGAGGCAGAAATGGAGTTTTAGCTCCATCAGTTTGACTCGACAAACAGGGGAGCAAGTGTAATTGTGGTAGTTTGTGATTGGTCCTCGTTTACTCGTCCTGGCAATTGTTCCTTTCCGTAGGCACCTCTAGAAGACGGTTAAGATGTAGGAGCCCTCATATGACTGCAGTTAGAAATGGTTGACTAGGGTTATAATGACTTCTTTAAGAATAAGCATTTATGTTATTTAATGAAATTAATGAGAATTAGTGAAAAGCAGCAAATTTGAATAACAAATATATATATTTGTTAATACCACTGTCAGGTAAATGGATAGAATGATTATCTTTCGCTGAAAAAAACATCTCTTTTGGTTAAAACTGAGGGTTTGTATTTATTGTGAAAAGATTAACTCCTCCCTGTCAACAAATGTGTCCAGGCACTGTATCAGTTAGCGAAACAGAGAAATCGAACCAAGAAGTTTGGGCCTCTTTAAGAACTCCTGCTTAGTTTGTTACCCTGCGTCTCTTTCAGCTGTAATCCACTGGATTTTATTTTTTGCTCTGCCCTTTAACTGCTCTGTGCCCTCTGAGAAGTCACTTGCCCTCTCTGTGCTGCAATAGCCCCACCTGAGCAATAGGCCACAGCTGCTCCTTCCAGGAGTGTGGGGTGATTGTGTGTGTGTGTGTGTGTGTGTGTGTGTGTGTGTGTGTGCAGCACTTGCCCTGAGGGCATTCCCCTTCCTAGTCAACACCCCTGCCTCACTACTCTTCCCTCCCCCAGCCTTGCAGGAACTGCACAGTCCCTTCTGGACCTCTTGCATGGACTCCCTATCGTGCATGGACTCCGACAGGCCTTTGCTGTCCTGTGTCCTTCTTAATCCCAGCTGTCACAGTCCCAGCAGGAAAGAAAGGGCACACACAAAACATTTTCTGGAAACGACTTTGACAAAGGGACTGTTGACAGGCGGGAGAGCAGGGCCAGACAGCCAACCAGGAAGGTGGCACCCGGACCAACTGAGGTCTCAAGGGGGTGGGGCCATGTGGTCAGGGGTAAGAAGGCACTTGAACAAGGGGTTGGGGCCACCCCTTCTACTGGAATTGGGCTTCTGATCTAGGGGGTGGGATCGCATGATTGGCCAGAAGTGAGCAAGTGATCTGAGAGGCGTGGTCACGTGACCAGAGGGCAGGGCCACATGAACAGCCAGAAGTGGGCACATGAACAAGCTAGTGGGGCCAGGCGAGCTGCCTTAAGTGGGCACATGAAGGGGGGAGCAGGGCCACATGAACAGCCAGAAGTTGGCATGTGTACAAGGGGGCGGGGCCACTTGAAGGGCCCTGGCTGTGGGCAGCTCTTACTATACTGGAGCTCTGTTGGTGTGCTATAGTGGAGTAGGGGAGGGGAAGGGTTCTACAATCTTATTATTATTTCTCAGTCTTTAAGCCTATGTCTCTGGGCTGTGACTTTCATAAGTGTTTCTTAGCTTTTCTTTTTTTCTCCCCTTGGATGAGACAGGAAGGCCAGAGGGGTGTAGAATGGGAGAAATGCCTTTTCCTCAGGTTGGGATAAGGCCCTGGAAAGTCTTTTCCTCTAGAGAGTAGTTCTTCTCATGGATAATCCTCTCAGTATCCTATATAATAAAAGGCTAACATCCAAATTGTCCCCTTGACCTGGAGTTCAACCAGGGGCTGAGGCCCGGCCAGTCAGCTGCCTGCAGCTCCTCCCTACCACCCCGCCGCCAGCCCAGCCAATGGGCGCAGGCCAGCAGGACCCTGTCTGTGCACAAATTTGTGCACCAGGCATCTAGTATTTCATAATAGTGATTCAGAATGCCAAGGTTTCCTGGAAGTCAATCTGTGAAAATGTGGGCTTTCCCAGAAATTTCTCACTTTCACGATAGTCCATATTCAGCCTCCAGAAATTTATCAAATTTGCCATTTAAGTGTTTGTACCAATGTATAGCTCTGGTGGCTTCTGCCCCAGGTAAGGAGGTCTTGCTGTAACTTTCTGGATTCACCTGTCTATCCAGATTTGGCAGAGGTGGGGGGGGGGGGGCAAGGGGAGCGAATGTTGCCCTTTTCTCTGGGTCCTAGAAAAGTTGCTGATTTTCTGTTAATTTATCTTTTTCCTCTTGTAAGAATGGGAGTAACAACTTCTAAAGTCTTTACATGGTGAAGCTGGAACTAGAAGTCCTGATTGAACACTTTTGAAAAGCCAGTTTGATTTCTGTAAAGACAGAAGTTGTGAAGGGAAGCTAGACATTCCTAAGGAAATTCACAAAAGGAAATACAAGCACCCAAAGCTACTGGCCCTTCTTATAACTCCTACCCTCTCACATCTTATGCTCAGTGGTGGCCACTCCTGCACTCAAGCATGGTGACATATGCATGTGAGGGTGGGCAACTTTTGAGTCCAGTGCATTGTGAGCAGGAGCCAATGCACACTGAGATTGGTGTGCCATGGTGGTTGTCATTAGTATACCCCCCTTCTCTGTCTTGGGGTGCTACATTTCTACATAACAGAAATATCTTCTGGATTTTTTTTAACCATGTTCCAACTATCGGCTATGATACCCATAAGTTTCATGTTAACCTCTAGTGATGACTGCTGATCTGACTCACCTGTTGCCTCTGTCTCTAGATATCATTTTAGGTCAGCCAGGCTGGACTTCATCACAGCATCTTCTGAAACTGTTCCCTCTCCCTGGCCACTGTCTGCCTCTTGGCCCCACCCCTTACATACATAACAAGTATGCCTGATTCTGCATATATTCCTCTCTGTATCTGTGTTGACCTGCTCCCGGGATAAAATGGCAGGGTTCAGAAAAGAGCCTGTGAACAGGAGAGAGTAGAACATAGAATAGCAGGATGCACAACTAGTGAAATGGAGTCCCAGAGCCCCTATGTGTAACTATCCCCTCTCCATTTCTGAGTTCATGTGTTCAGATGGTGTTAACTCCATCTTTCTACCCTCCTGCCAATCCAATCAAAGGGTTTCCTCCACTTGGAAACACAGTTAGTTCAGGCATAGTCATGGGACCTGGTCATAGCCAATGAGGTACAAAGATACTTTGGTAAGACTCAAGTTGCATATATTTTTTTCTTGACAGTCCTGCTGTAGGAGTCTCTGAGCTTTTCTCTCTCTCCTTGGACTCTGGTTGCTGCTATGTGGTGGGCCTCCTCCTACTCAGCATAGTCTCCTTTCCCGAAGTCACCCTTACTGTAGATTTAGGCCCTCCAGTTCCTTACTTTTTCAATATTTCACTCAAGAAGTAACTGGAGGGGTGATCCTACTGTCCTTTAAAGCAAAAGAGCAGCCGTCTTCACCAGTTCCTAGATAGGATGTTTGTATCTCCCCGCTCCCCCAAATTCATATGTTGAAATCCTAACCCGCAATGTGATTGTATTTGATTATGATGCCTTTGGGAGGTAATAGGTTCTAATGGGGAAGCCCCCATAAGTGGAGTTAGTTCCCTTTATAATGATGAGACCTATGGACCTGCCTCTTCCCTCTGCTCTTTGCCACATGAGGATACAAAAAGATGATCAGCCCTAGCTGGTTTGGCTCAATGGATAGAGTGTCGGCCTGGGGACTGAAGGGTCCTGGATTGGATTCTAGCCAAGGGCACATGCCTGGGTTGTGGGCTTGATCCCCGATGGGGAGCATGCAGGAGGCAGCCAATCAATGATTCTCTCTCATCATTTATGTTTCTATCTCTCTCTCCCTCTCCCTTCCTCCTCCCCCCCCAAAAAAAATCAATAATATATATATATATATATATTTTTAAAAAGAAGGTGATCATTTGAAAACCAGGAAGCTAGTCCTCACCAGGCCCATGATCTGCTGGAACCTTGACCTTGGATTTTCAGACTCCAGATTTGAGAGAAATAAATGTCTGTTATATGTAAGCCACACAGTCTGTGGTATTTTGTTACAGCAACCCACAGTGAGTAAGAGAGATTTTTAGATACATATACTTGGTGGGCACTGTAGTTTTCCCCAGGCATACCTTCTCTCTTCCTCCTTTTAGCACTAGAGTGCACGTTCTGCAGCCAGCACCTGGCTTCTGACCTCAGACTACACTCCCAAGTCTGGAGGTAGCTGCAGCCAATGGAAGGTGAATGGAACAGACGTGAACAAAGCCCATATATCACTTGTTTAAAAAAAAACACTTGTTTGTTGATAAAAAAAAAAAAGTCTTGGAAATGGCAGTTATGATTGCATAATATTGTGAATATAATTAGTGCTATTAATTGTATGGTTAAAATGGAAAATTTATGTTCTATAAATGTCTTAGTCTGCTCAGGCTGCCATAACTAAATTCTATGGAGGTGGCTTAAACAACAAACATTTATTTCTCATAGGCCTGGAGGCTGGAAGTCCAAGATCAGGGTGCCAGCAATGTTGGGTTCTGAGTAAGGACCTGCTTCCTGTCTTATAGACAGTTACCTTCTCACTATGTCCTTACATGGCCAAGAGAGAGCTCTGGGCTTTTCCTTCCCTTATATTGGCCTCCACCACCATGACCTCATCCAAATCCAATCTCCTTCCAAAAGCCCCACTTTCAAGCACTACTTCATCAAGAATTAGGCCTTAACATACACAATTCAGGGGGACACATTCAGTACATACCAATATATTTTACGCTAATTTTTAGAACTTATAATGTAATGTACCACAACCCACTGAATTGTACACTTTAAAGGAATGAATTGTGTGGTATATAAATTATCCTATCTAATAAAAGAGAAACATACAAATTGACGGTACTTTTGCTATACCACAAGCCACGCACACCAGCCAATCAGGAGCGAATTAACCCAACCAAGATGGTGGTTAATTTGCATATCTTCGGAGTGAAGACTAAAGATAGCATAGAAGGAAGCCAAGTGCTGCAGAAGGGATGGAAGCTTTTGAGAAGCAAGTTTTGGAGAAGTCAGGGAGCAGGCAGGAAGGTGGAGACCACCTCAGGAAGCCCTATTGCAGGAATCTTCCTGCAACGGGCCTCTAGTCTATATAATAAAAGCCTAAGCAATCATTATGGCAGAATGACCAGAATGACCAGTTGCTATGATGTGCACTGACCACCCGGGGGCAGATGTTCAAATGCAGGAGCTGCCCCCTGGTGGTCAGTGCACTCCCACAGGGGGAGCACAGCTCAGCCAGAAACCAGGCTCCTAGCTGACAAGCACAGCAGCAGTGGCTGGAGCCTCTCCGCCTCTGTGGCAGTGCCAAGGAGCAGTGAGCCAAGTGGTAAGGAGCAAGAGGCAGGCCTTAGGCAAGGAGCAAGGGGTCCCGGACTGCAAGAGGGATGTCTGACTGCCAGATTAGGCCTGATCCCCACTGGGAGTGGGTTTAAGCTGGTAGGCAGACATGGCAGGCAGACACTTCCTCCAGGGGTCCCAGTCTACGAGAGGGTATAGACTGGGCTGAGGGACTTCCCACCAGTGCACAAATTTTGTGCACCGGGCTTCTAGTATCTTAATAAAACTGTAAAAAGTAAAAGGAACCTGATATCCTTTCCCTTCTCTCTTCCCAGTCTCAGGGCTCCACTGTGGATGTGGCCCTGACCAAATAGGATGAAACTCTGGAATGTCAGAGCACATACAGAAGAAAGCTGGGGCCCTGAAGAAACCAGGGAGTGAGGCTTTTTACCATTCCAGCCCCATCCCTACTTTCAGACTCTTGTGAGAAAGAATGAACTTTTTGTGTTGAGATGTACTTGGGGCTCTTCGTATTTTGGTAGCTTAACTAGTATTCAGATAAAAACATAACCTGAGAAAGATTGATTTTGAGGGCCTCTTCCTGCCCTCTTTCTTCTACTCTTTCTCTCCCTCATCCCGACCTATACCAAGCTAGTGATCAGAAATGCCCAAGGCTCTGTACTCCCTGTACAGCTACATAATTTTACCTTTAATTTATAGAGCTATTAAAAGCACAGTAATCTATATAAGAGTAAGCTATGCTTATTCAGCCTTTTCACTTATTTCATTAACAGCTGATTGAGTTTCAATGAATAACAATATTCTATAGAAGAACTCAAAAATTAGTTTGTGGTTTATGCTGAGAGTCAATTGAATATATAAACTATATTAAAAAGAGAAAAATCAGTAAGTTCTCTAGCTGTCTTAATAATATCTATTTGTCGTTTGTTTCTTTTATTTCACTGCAGAAAATATTTTAGAACACAAAAACAAAAGGATAGCCCTAGCCAGTTTTGCTCAGTGGATAGAGCGTTAGCCTGAGAAGTGAGTGGCCCAGGTTCTATTCTGGTCAAGGGCACACATGTACCTCAGTTTCAGGCTCCTCCCCAGTCCAATTGATGTGTTTCATACATAGATATTTTCCCCTGTTTTTCCTTCTGTCTTTCCACTCTTTCTAAAAATCAATGGAAAAATATCCCTGGGTGAGGATTAAAAAAAGAAAGAAAGAAAAGAAAAGGATAGAAACCATCATTTTTCTCTTGTCCCTTCTTTATCATAAAGTGATTTGGTAGATCTTTGAAGTTTGCAAGAATGTAATATTAGAATCACCTCAGTGATATACTTTGAAAATAACCCATGAAATAAACTTGATGCAACAGAAAGAATCATTACTTATTAGCAAAGGGCATGCCTTTGATATAGTCCCTCCACGTGATGTAATTCCTAATGTGTTTGATCCATTCCTGCCTCTAGATCAACCTTTTCTTTTGATGTGATGGAAGAGAGAACCTTTGATTCTAAACATTTCATGCCAAAGCACCAGGTCGAACAATTTTAAACTCCCATTCATCTTGATGTTTTTGTACATTGATGCACAGAACCAATTTAGAGATATCTGGACAGTGGCCTAAATTCCTTGCTTTATGTTTGGCTATTTGGCTTCATTCATATGTGGTGTGTGTGTGTGTGTGTGTGCGTGTGTGCGTGCGTGCATGTGCGTGTGTGTGTGTGTGTGTGTTTCCTTGTATCAAGATCTTTCAATAAATGAGAGGTGTTGTTGTTCTTGGGGCTGGCTTTCCACGCACTTATGATGAGTCTAAGGTGTTAATCTATTGTGTGATTTAATAAAATGCCACCAGTTATAAATCTCTGCTGGAGAGAACCCTTAGCTTGGCTGAATAGGAGTTATACAGGTCATGACTGAAATTCAAAATTCCTGGCTGTATGTGGAATGCTTTCACACTGATTGCCCAATTCTCCAGAGGACTACCATTCTTTCTAATCATCAATTTCTGTGCCCAGTTACCCTTAAAGCACTCCATAATAAGCAACCCAGTTCAAATTGTTAGGTTCCCCATTTTTAAGAAATGATGTTCAATTTTCAAATGAATTCGGTAGGCAAATAGGGAAGAGGTTTACATTTGCAATTCACCTAGTGGCTGTCTTCCAAAATCTGCAATATATTTTATAAATGTTATTACTGTCTTGGTAAGCGGCCATTTCTGTAGGCACTTACTGTCATTGCAATAGTATAAAAGGAAATTAACTTTGCCTAGTATTACTTAAGCCTTCCAGAGCACTGCTGTGATCATAGGATGGTACTACCTTTTGTATTTGATGAATGACTTTGTAAGCAAATACCATCCCCTCTAATTCCATAACCATATGGAGAGGTGATTGCAGAAAGGAAGATAGTAGCCTGGACAGTTCACCACACTGAGGCAGGCATTCCACTGCCTTATCCGCTCTCCTACTTCCCCCTGCCCAATGCTGTGCCTTGAACATTGTTTACCACTCAGTAAGTACTTGCTGATTGGCAAAAGAAATCAAAGCACAACTTCAGTTTTCTCATTCAATTGGAAACTACATTGGGTTATAAGCTCCTTTTAAGATGGCCTGATAGGTTAGCCTGATTTCCCTATAGTGCCATTCTTGGAAAATAAAATGCTGTAAATTGAATCTGCTGGATAAGGGATCAGCTGTGTAGTCTCTGCAAAGGCAGGGAGGCAGAATGGCTCTGTGCAGGCTTAGGAAGTCTACCCAGTAAGGAGAGCTTGGCCAAGCACGCTTGGCGCCCCAAGGCTCCATGCAGTCAAATTTTAGGAGACTTACTGTAGCTCAATCCAATAAAAATGTTCATAAAGAATTTTTTTTTTTTTGGCTAGGATGCTTGTCTTGAAAAATAATATAGAACATTGTTAACAATTCAGACAGGGAAGGGAGAAAATAGGTCAGACAAAAAATAAAGGGTGAAATTGTCCTGGCCTTTCTTTAATCTTTTGAACACAATTTGAAAGAGCTACTGGCAGGTGAACAAATTTGTTCTGTATTGTGGAGTTAATATCTGAGCCAGGATTTCTGTCATCCCTCTGGGCGTGGTAATCAATATAACTAATAATTAGAAAATGACTAAACTGAGCCCAGTGGAGGTCAGCAGTTTCCCTAATAGGGCCCCATAATAGGGGACATCCTGGGTTACCAGTCATGCAAGACTTTGGGGGATGTGGATCTGAACAGAGCAGTTAGCAGTTACTAGGTTAGCACTGAGTTATCTTAGAGAAGCTGATCAATACCCGAAGATAACATTAAGCAAAAGAGATAGCAAGAAAGTGAACCAAGTGAGTGAAGGAAGAAGGAGCCATAGCAGAGGGGGCGTGAGCAGAAACCAGGGAGGTATCCCCCCCTTTCTAAAAACAAAACAAAACAAAATCCTGTCTTTTAGGGCAGTTTTAGGTTCACTGCAAAATTGAGAGGAAGATACAGAGATTTTTCTATATTCTTCCTGCCCCCCCCCCCCCAGGCATAGCTGCTCCCACTATCCCCCACCAGATGGTTCATTTGTTACAACCTATATTGACACATCATTATCACCCAAAGTACATAGATTTCATTAGGGTTTTCTTTTGGTGTTATAGATTCTGAGTTTGAATAGGTGTTAAAAATTCTGAGTTTGAATAAATACCTAATAATATCTAACAGATTATGTTCACTGCCCAAAAAAATCCTCTGTGCTCTTATTATTCATCCCTTTCCCTCTCATTCCCTACCTCTACCCATGGCAACTACTGGTCTTTTTACTGTCTCCATAATTTTGTCTTTTCCAGAATGTCCAACTGGAATCATATAGCAGGTAACTTTTAGATTGTCTTCTTTCACTTAGTAATATACATGTAAGTTTTCAGGTCTTTTCATGGCTTCATAACTCATTTCTTTTTAGTTTTGAATGGTCTTCCATTACCTGGATGTACCACAATTTATCCATTTACCCACTGAAGGACGTTTTGGTTGCTTCCAAGTTTTGTCAATTATGAATAAAGAGGTTATAATAATCTACCTGTAGGTTTTTGTATGAACCCGTTTTCAATCTCTCTGGGTAAACGCCAAGGAGTGTGATTGCTGGATTGTGTGGTAAGAGTATGTTTAGTTTGATAATGAACTGCTGAATTGTCTATGTTGCATTTTGGCCAGCAATGTTTGAGATTTCTATTGCCACATATCCTTGATAGCATTTGGTGTTGTCAGTGTTCTAGATTTTGGCCATTATAATAGGTGTGTAGTGGTGTCATATTGTTGTTCTAATTTGCATTTCCCTTTTGACATATGATGTGGAGCTTATTTTCCATCTGTATATCTTCTTTGGTAAGGTGTCAATTAAGATATTTAGCCCATTTTTTTAAATAGGGTTGTTTGTTTTCTCATTGTTGAGAAAGGAATCTTTTTTAAGGACAACTGAAGAGTTTGCTGGTGTGGGGAGTGAATAGGTGACCCTGAAGAAGTCTAAGGTACACTGTAGGGGTATGTATCCGGTACAAACACAATCTAAGTCAAAGTCCAGGAACCTCTCATTAAAACACAATGATAAAAAAGAAAATATGTAGTCACAGACTCAAATGCAAGGGGAAATGTGCACATGATTGGAGGAATTATATGAGACTCCAATAGAAGTTCTGGATCTAGGAGTATTCTTAAGTTTAATGTTTCAATAAGAAAAATTAAGGCAATTTTTTTTTCCCCTTTAGAAGACATTTGACTAATTGCTGAAATAGAAACCAGATTTAATTAGCGAGTCCTCCAGTTGTGTTAGCAGGAAGATAAAGAGTTGTATAAAGAACTGCAAACCATGAATATATGCTTGGCAGTAGGTCCCCATTATTATGCAGGGTGGCCTCAGTTTTTCTCTTTAAAAATTGGGATGATCAATTTTTAAGGGTTTTTTTTTGTTTTATTTTAACAATGATGAGTATTCCTCAGGTAATTTTTTAAAGCTTAATATGTGACAATGAAACTAATAAAAGAAATAATACTTGCTCTACAGAAGTATTTGAAATACAGTTCATTTAGGTAGAAAGTTATCATATGTGAGGAGCCTGTCCAACTTCCTCAAGCCTAGCCTAGAAAGGTCTACTTCAACACCTGTTAAAGTCCTGTGTTGTAGCTTTATTTATATTTGTTCATCTTTATGCTCCTCATAATTGATGTCTAGCATCTAGTAGGCATTTAGTAAGTGCTTGCTCAATGCAGGAATCTGTTCTGGTGCACTTGAAATGGGTTTTGGCTCATTGGAACTATTTTTTAAAGCTAAATTTCAAAAACTCACTTATCATGAAAATCATAGAAACATTTGCAATAAAGAAATTCACTGTCCCTTTAATTGCAGGCCTTGAGAAAAGATGATATATTGAAAATCCTTCCTGAATTTCCTGCTATTGTATTGTTGCCCATATTAAAATGGATATTCAGTTAATTCTCCTCTTTTTATTATGTTGACCATTAATCTGTTACTTGCAAATTATGTTATCCTCAAACATGGGCAAGTCATTGTTAGGTAAGCTGAACAGTTAGAGAAAAAAGCTTTGTTTTGTTTTTTAGATTCAGAAAGAAGATCCTTGGGGAGACTAACAAAGCCGGACAAGGAGAAAGAGTCCAGCTCTGGAAGGACAAGACGGCTTTCTAAAAGTGGCCTATTCGGTGGGGCTACTTCTGTGTGGCTGAGGGTGCATCCAAATGCATGCTGGAACATGCTGTTAGTTCTGGATGAACAACAAGAGCTGTAGTTTTTATTGGCTCAACTTTGAGGATTTTCCCAAAACTGGAGGTATTCTATTTAAATCTCCAAATCTTTTAATTAACAAACATTCTGAAGCAGGCTAACATTGCTTCTGATAGAACATTTCTAATATATAACACGGAAGTGCAATATACCTACTACATAATTACCTACTTGTGATGGAAAGACATCTTAATTAGTAAAATAGATATATTCACATTTTGCATTTGAAATACTTAATAATACCATTATTCAAGTAGTGTACATATTATCTTCTCTGAGAAGGTCAATGAAATCCCTACATTGTTCACTTACAGTCATCCCCAGAAACCTTTTTAATTTCCTTCTATTCATGTCATTCTTATGGATTTGCTTAAGAGGGGTGCTGCACTTTGCTGAGAGAATAATTTTCATTGTCAGATATGTAAAATAATGTTTTCCAGAGACTGTACAAATTGATAAAGCCAATAATAAGAATATAATTTGAAACATTTTGTAGGGAAGCATTTGTGATGGTTTTGTTAGCTGCTCATGGGGAAAAAGTCTTACCTTTTCTAAGATGGATTATGATTCCTCTTCATCTGAAGCTATTATTAGAATTATCAAAGAAAAGGTGTTGTTCTCTCTGAGTGATACTCAACCTTATCAAATGGCTGGATTTGTTTATTATCTGCAACACTTTAAATTTCAAATGAGACTTTTTGAATTTATACAACTTTTATGACAAATCAAAATTAAGTAGTACCAAAAGCCAGTGCCAAAAGCAAAAAAATAAAATAAAACAAACAAACAAAACAAAACAAACAGACCTTTAATTTGCAAACTATAGATGTTTGCTCCAAGACAGAATAAAGTTAGTAAACACCAAAGCTGGACTAAATTTTACTCCCTTGGTAAGTCTCTAAGCCTGGAAAATTGGAAGTATATAATTTGGGAATGAAAACTGTCTACATACAGCTAGCACAAATCTAGATTGTGAACCAGAAAACTATCTGTCTACATATAGCTAGTACAAATCTAGATTGTGAACCAGATCTTGCAGGAAGTAGGAAAAAAATTTATTTCCCAGCAATGATATACAATGACTAGATTTATTAAAATAATTATAGGGAAGGAGAGCAATGATTTCAGCTTTTCCTAGCCATGCTGGAATGACTGGACACAAAGCATGAGTAAATACAAGTCATATTAATGAGATATATTTCACGTGCTACAGAGGCATTATTATTCTTTGGTTCATGTCATTGTGGAGTAGGCCTTCTGGGATCAAAATCTTGCACATTTTAGTCAACTTTTTTTTTTTTTTGCTCTTCATTAGTTTCACCATCAAAGTCCTTGTCACACAGAAGATTCTCCCCTTTCCCGCCCACTTCCCCTTGCAAAGGTAGAAACATAATCCTCAAAAGAGTCAGTAGCTTTCCTGCTCACTCCTACATTGAGATGAGTCCACTTGAACTGTTTTCGTTTTTTTTTTAAATAGATTTTTATTGATTTCAGAGAGGAAGGGAGAGGAAAAGAGAGAGATAGAAACAGCAATGATGATAGAGAATCATTGATCTGCTGCCTCCTGCACACCCCCCAACCCCTACTGGGGATTGAGCCCACAACCTGTGCATTGCCCTTGCTGGAAATTGGACTGTGACCTCCTGGCACATAGGTTGATGCTCGACTTCTAAGCCAGACTGGCCAGACACTTGAACCGTTTTAAACCATGGCCTTTCAGATTAGAAATGACCTAGAATAAGATGAGACTCTGAAAGATGGCTCATGACCGGAGAAGGCTGGAATCTGAATGTGGCTTTGTACAAAGCATCATTAACAATGCTTGCAAACTAGGAATTGCGGCTAAGAAGCAGGGATAGTTAATCATATAACAAACATGTCATACATGGAGGTTTTGGTGATCACCATTACGTTCAAACACAAAATTTCCCATTGCTATAGAAGGAATATAGAAAGAGTTATGGGAAGGGGAGGAGACTGGCTCAGAGAATGTAAATAGGAAAATTTCAGGTTACAATCTGCCAATGGTTTAAAGAATTCACAAGTCTCCATTGATCAGAGCTTCAAACTTCAGAGGGAAGGTATGGAAGGGTCGAGGTAAGGGGAGAGATCAGCCAAAGGACTTGTATGCGTGCATATAAACCTAACCAATGGACACAGACACCAGGGGGATGAGGGTATGAGTGGGAGATGGGAGATATTAGGAGGATAAGAACACATATGTGATACCTTAATAAGTAAAATAAAAATAAACTAGCACAGAGAACTGATGTAATTAGAATAATTACATACAGAATAATGGCTATGTTAGCTACTATTTTACATTATAGCCTATACTGATTAGTTTGGCAAGAGATTAATAGTTTCTTAAAATTCAACTTGTCTTCAATTTTGATGTATTTATTTTTGCAAGGTAAATTCTGATATTAAAACATTTTATTTTACAACTAGTACTAGAGTTCTGGTGTACAAAATTCGTGCATGGGGGGGGGCAGCGCAGGGTGTCGCTCTGCCCAGCCTGCACCCTCTTCAATCTGGGACCCCTCCAGGGATGTCCGACTGCCCATTTAGGTCCAATCCTACCAGAATTGGGCCTAAACAGGCAGTCAGACATCTCTCTCACAATCCAGGTCTACTAGCTCCCAACTGCTCACCTGTCTGCCTTCCTGATCGCCCCCTAACCACTCACCTGCCAGCCTGATTGATGCCTAACTGCTCCCCTGTCAGTTTATTTACCCCTAACTGCCCTCCCCTGCAGGCCTGGTCTCCCCAACTGCTCTCCCCTGCAGGCCTGGGTGCCCCCCCCCAACTGCCCTTCCTTGAGGACCTAATCGCCCCCAACTTCCCTCCTCTGCTAGCCTGGTCACCCCTAACTGCCCTCCCTTGCAGGCCTAGTCCTTCCCAACTGCCTTCCCTTGTTGGCCATCTTGTGGTGGCCATCTCATGTCCACATGGGGCAGGATCTTTGACCGTATAGAGGCAGCCATCTTGTGTGTTGGAGTGATGGTCAATCTGCATATTACTCTTTTATTAGATAGGATATAGTATATATTTTAAAATGTTTATTTGAAACTTATAGTTGTTTGGCATTGCTCTAGTCTCGCATTTATATGATGAAAAAATCATGAGTTTCCCTTAAATTGAATTTCAAACATCTCTCTCTCTCGTGATCTGTTAATGAGGACAGTTTGACATTCTCTCAGGTGAAATTCTTCAAGTGGGAACCATGTGACAGTATAATCAATTTAAGCAGCTCTCTACTTCAAGTTTGTCAAAGTGTTTTACAGTTAAAGCTATAATTAGCTAGCCTTTCTCAATTCACTGTGAGGCAGAGTTGAATTACCAAGTAAGCTTTATAACTGTGAAAACAAAGAGCAAATCATTTTCAAAAAGAGTCAGCCATCTGGGTGCTGATTACATGGATGATAAAAATTCAGCAAGCTAAACACTTAGGGGGTGTACACATTGTGAATGTATATTACATATAAGTTAAAATTTAAAAATACATATTAAGCAACCTGGTATAAAGAAGAAAGATCTCCTTACCAAACTAGCTCCTCTGAAATTAGCTGGGAAGGGCATTTGTGTTCAGTGTAATGGGTCTTCATCATGCTGAGCCAGCCATTAAGGTGCTAAAACTAGCCTGATTCCTCCTATACTTAAAATAGAGTTTTAAAATAATAGAATTGTGTGCTCAGGTGTGTTGATGGGAGTTAAGGTGGCAAGAAAATAAATAGATAGGTTTTCGCAAGGTTTGCTTACCAATGGTTTGCTCCTTAATTGGAACATTGGGTTTGGACTGCGAAGTGCACCAGAGAGAATAAGCAAGCCCAAAGCTTTCTTTTCATGGGGAACACTACAGGCTTCTAGAGGTGAAACTATCGGAGAGTGGCTGACCCTCTCACTCCCAGCCTCCGGGCGTTACAGTCAATAGATCTGGAACCAAATTCTAGCCCTATTGTTTACGTGCTATCCATCTTTCTGCCTGTTTCCTCAGGACTTCAAAGAGAGACAACATAGTAATGTCCGTGTTGTAAAACTGCTGGGGTGATAAAAGAGAAAAAAATACATAAAGCTTCTGACATATGATAACTGTTTTATGAATTCTTGCACCAGTCTTTTTTTAAATTTCAAACCTGAGAATTGTATCAGAGTTCTCACAAGGCAGGAAATTAAAGGAGATGGCACATTCTTAAAGCAAAGCTCAAGATTCTCTCTCTCTCTCTCTCTCTCTCTCTCTCTCTCTCTCTCTCTCTCTCTCACACACACACACACACACACACACACACACACACACACACACTCCTTTGACCTTCTATTTTCTGTCCCTTCTACTTGCTTTCAATGTCAAGCCTCCTGAAATTCTAGTGTGTGCTGCTCTTTCTGCTTTCCCTTCTCCCATTTAGTCTTCAGTCCCTGAGATCTGGATTATCCTCCGACTACTTCATTAAAACTCTTCACTGAGATCTTCAAGGATGTCATGGTTTCAAAACCCAAGTCCCTTCTTTAGCTAGATCATATAACTTTTCTGTGGCAGTTGATCACTCTGCCTCTAAAAACATTCCTCTCCTTTACTTTTATGTGGCTCTTATGGTTTTAATTCTACCCAACTGCCCTTTCTTCTCAGTCTCTTTCTCAGTGTCCCTGGCAGCTATTCCTCAGGGCTCCCTGTCTCTCCTCAACCATCTCATCCCCAGCTGTGACTTCTCCTACCCACTGAATGGTATCTTAGTGTATCTTTCTACCCTGCACTGGCTTCTGAGCATTAGATCTCCTCTATATTAATTGCCTCTGGGATATTTCCATTCATTAAACTCGTCTCAATCAACTGTGCCTACTACTGCCACTCCCTCTACTTCCTCCTTGTTTATGAGGTCCCTTATTCCTGAGCCCTGAATTGTACCATCTATGCTTTTGCCTCACATCTCACTCTACACTGGCATTCAATCCATCAACATACTTGGTATACTTCTTTCTTGCAAATATTCTTGAGTCACATGTGTTTCTTTGTCTTCATGCTCATTGCTCTAGCCCTGTTTTTATCCTTGTTTTAACCTTTTTTCCTGATCTAAGCCATTTAGGAGGTGACACCTGAGACCCATTACTGATGCTGTGAATGTGAATCTGATTATTCCCTTCTTAAAAGTCCTAGTGATCCCATCTACTTCAGAATGAAGTTCAAACTGTTAGTATAGCCTCAAATACGTTTGTGTTTGCCCCTGCTTTCTTTTTCAAACTTAACTTTTCCATTCCATATATTTTTTTAAAAATGTAATCCTCACCCAAGGATATTTTTCCATTTAGCTTTGCTTCTTATTATTTAAAGTATTTTATTTTAATATAGTTTATTGAATTTTTTACAAGAGGGATAGAGAGATAGAAACATCAATGAGAGAGAAACATCAATCAGCTGCCTTCTGCACACCCCCAACTGGGGATGTGCCTGCAACCAAGGTACATGCCCTTGACCAGAATCGAACCTGGGACACTTCAGTCTATAGGCTGACGCTCTATCCACTGAGCCAAACTGGTCAGGGCTAGCTTTGCTTTTAAAAAATATATATATATTTTTTATTGATTTCAGAGAGGCAAGGAGAGGGAGAGAGAGAGAAACATCAATATTGAGCCAGAATCATTGATCGGCTGCCTCCTGCACGCCCACTTACTGAGAGAAAGTGCTCTTGTCAGGATCAAACCCGGGACCCTTCAGTCCGCAGGTTGACTTTCTATCCACTGAGCCAAACCAGCTAGGGCTCCATCCCATCTCTTTGTCCTAGAATTATGCAGCTGGGATTGTCAGGAATGTCCTTCCTTTTTCCTGAATAAGTTCTGTCCATATTTCAAAAGTCAGCCAACTGTCAGATTCTCTGGGAAAGCTTCCCCCCTCCACACTCCATCCCCAGTTGGATTGGGTAACTGGCTCATAGCATTCTGCTCATACCAGTAGACTTTCCGCTCTGTGTTGTGATTGTTTGTATACCTGTCTGGCATTTACATTAGAGGCTGGAAATGTGTTCTTTCATCTGTTTTCCTAGGGCATTAACATATGCACCAGTCCCTCCGTAAGTGCAATCTGAGTGAGTGATGAGTTGGCCAGAGTAAGTCTGCAGAAAACTTTGCTGTGGCTGTGGAGGTGGAGGGAGGTATATGTGTGTTTGAACTTGGTGGCTTATCAACTCCTCCACAGTCTAGATAGAACTAGCTCAAAAGTAATTTTAATAAAAAATGATAAGTTCATTTTTCTCCCGAACCGCCCACATTGTCATTTCACTGCTACCTGAAGACTAAAAACCATATAACTTTCTGTTGCTTGCATGACCGTGTCAAATGATCTGAAACATGTCATGTGTGAGCAGTCTCTCTAGTGGGTCTGACACCCACAGCATCAGATTCCTCCCTCCCTTTGCTTTTCCCTCCTTAATTCCTCTGAAACACATTATATATTCCTAAGAGCTTTTCACCCTGGAACAATTCTCCTCTGATGAAAACATCTTCATCTTGTTTTAACCTCCCCGCTCCACTAAACCTCCATAGATAGAACAAAGGTGATGACTTAAAAAATTCAGTGCGGCAGCAGGAGAAGTGGTATAGAATGAGATGTTAATATTACCCTTAAGAGAGAAAAAAAAGACATTTGACTGACCCTTTCTTTGGAAATGCATCAAAGCAAAATATTTAGAATTCACATGTAAATTGCAAAACAGGACACAGAGTGTCCATTAAAATGAAATCACTGCTGAGCAGCGGCCCACCAATCCCACAGAAACAAAGGTTTTGTTCCTTTGATGTCAAGTAAGTGCTAGTTATGTTTTTGACTTCATCTCTTTTCCTCAGAAACACAAGTATAGAAGATAACAATACAGAGGCAAATGGTGAAGCTTATCTTTATTAATAAGCCTCTTCATTGTTATTCTACATCAAAGTCTAGATCAACCTAACTTCAAAGGAAAAGAATATTTATCACATGATCTCATGACAAAGGAAAATCATTGAGTTAAAAAACAGTTATTGGGAGGGGGTGAAAACATGCAATACTGAAAAAATTTTGTACCTTTTGTGGAAATCAATATCTGAACTAAACAGCTGCCTTACAATTACAAAAATTCACTTGCTTAGGTTACTGGTCAGCAAACTCATTAGTCAACAGAGCCAAATATCAACAGTACAACGATTGAAATTTTTTTTTTGAGAGCCAAATTTTTTAAACTTAAACTTCTAACACCACTTCTTCAAAATAGACTCACCCAGGCCATGGGATCTGGTGGAAGAGTCACACCCAAGGGGCCAAAGAGCCGAATGTGGCTCATGAGCCACGGTTTACGACCACTGGCCTAGGTGAATGAAAGCCCCTCAGAGTTGCTACTTACTTTTACTTTATTTTCAGTGGGTGTTTTACCAATAAAATGGGAATGAAAGGGAGATCACTGAAAGCCCAATTTTTTTCTACAAAGTTAAAATCTCTTCAAATTCTTTTTCTTTTTTTCTATTAAACACAACCATCAATGCCTCAGAGGCCGTGGCCAGGCCCCCCAGTCACCTGCTGTGGTGGCTGCTGATATGGAGATAATGTACAGGGGAGAAGATAATGGAGAGAGAGAAACTGGGAGTGGGCAAGATAGCAATGGAGGGTCTTATGATATTCCCCGTCAGTTTTTATCCCACATCGATCCAAGTCCCACTCCCTCAAAGAGGCCTTCCCTGCCTCTTCCTCCTGCTCCTCTGACCACACTTTGGTCCCAAAGCTCTCAGTAGCTACATTCATACCTAGGCTTATTGATGGACTTTTCTCATGTTGTCCTCAGATTTTTGTCAATCATTTGGTGTAATTTCCTCACATAATTTATATATCCTCCAGGAGAATATATACAGAGTCATCTGTGAACAATAATATAAATAGAGCATTAGGTGCAGCTAGCTGAAGAGGGAGGCTGAGCTCTCCCTGGCTTCCTGAACCTTAAGGGTTTGTGCTTTAATTTATCAAGAGAGACACCTCCTTTATATCACTTCTCTCCCCCAAGAAATATATCTTGAGAACAGGGATTTTTTTAATATACTTTGTTTTTGCTGCAGCCTCTGCAGCCACACAGTTGCTTGGCATACACCAGGCAGTTCACATGTATTGATGAATAAATATTTAAGTGAACATTTAGTATCTCTGTGACTCTGGGCATAACTCTGTATATTATTGTTTGTTTACAAACAAACAAAAATATCAGTTTTGGTGTTGTGAGGCTAGAAAATAATCAGCAAAGAGAAGAAATAAAATACAGTATTTCAATTGGAAGCTAATCAAAGGTGAGGGTTGTGTTTACTCACCTCTGCATCCTATCCAGCCCCAGAACTGTGTTTTGCATAATTCCTACTCAGTGTTGGTAACCAGATGTTGAAGGGGAACCAGGTCCTGCAGGCAGACCCTAACAGTGGGCAGTGCTAGAATCTGAGAGTTTGTGTTATCCTAGAATTTATATGTTGAAACCTAATGCCTGAATGGTGGTATGAGGAGGTGAGGGCTTTGGAAGGTGTTTATGTCATGAGGGTGCAGCCCTCAACAATGAGATTAGTGCCCTTACTAAAGAGACGATAGAGAGCTCCCTTGTCCCCGTCCACCAAGAAGATGCGGTCTGTGAACAAGGAAGCAGGCTTTCACTGGAAAAGGAATCTGCTGGTGCCTCGAACTTGGACTTCCCAACCTCCAGAACCATGAGAAATAAATGTCTACTGTTTGTAAGCCTCCTTGTCTGTGGTATTTTTTGTTCAGGCAGCACAAATGGACTAAGACAGGCAGGGGATGAAAGGAGACTTACCAAATCTTCACCAGGCTTCTCACAAAATTATCCATCACACCCATGTGGAAATCAACCCTCCCTGCACATTTTAATATTTTCACTAATAATGACATTTTGCAGACCATGTGGTTAGGTTATATTATATTATGTTTAAAGTATCATGCAGACTAAGTGCTTATATGTATGCTTATTGCAGAGGGAAGGCAAAGCCCAAGTCCTTTTCAGGTTTGTTTTAAAAAACAGCGACAGTCCTGAGCCCAGAGAGGGCACATGTCAGCCTCTACAATCAGACCATCTGGGGACGATAATCCTTTAAGTCTTTCAGTGATTATCGCCTCGTTATGAATTGGCTTATCAGTGTGGAATATAGCAGATACATTTATTGATTGGTGATAACAGGCAGCACTTTGCTAAATACTCTTCCTGTTCTCTACTTCAATCCTAGTGCAACTCTATAAAGCAGTGTACTTTTCCCTGTTTATTATTGGGGACACTGAGGCACAGAGAAGCTAAATAATTTATTGATCACTCAATAATAAGTGGAAAATACCAGGATGAGCCAAAACCGGTTTGGCTCAGTGGATAGAGTGTTGGCCTGGGGACTGAAAAGTCCCAGGTTTGACTCCAGTCAAGGGCATGTACCTTGGTTGCAGTGATGTCCCGAGTAGGGGGTGTGCAGGAGACAGCTGATGGATGTTTCTCTCTCATCGATGTTTCTAACTTTCTATCCCTTTCCCTTCCTCTCTGTAAAAAATCAATAAAATATATTAAAAAAAGAAAATACCAGGGTGAGGCAAGAGAGGCTCCTAGAGCCACGAGGGCGAACCTAGGACATGCGTGTCAGCACTGACATGTGTAGCCATTTTTGATGACACGTGGCTGCATGCAGTTGAAATTATAGCAAATGTTTCATCCTCAGCCAGGTGCAGTAAGCGAGGATGAAACATTTGCTGTAGTATAGTGTAGACACTCTATGCCGGAGGTCTGTAGGCCAAAACACCAGCACTCCAGCACAGAGTGTCTAGTTCTGGGACTTCTGGTTAGACCATTAGGGGATCTTTGACCTCACTTCCGGCCGGTGGAGCAGGGAACAACAGAATGCTGTGGGGGACACATCTCTGGGGGCCCTGTGATTGCCATTATCAGCAATTACATAACCACAGCAACCATCATCCAATCTACTGTTCTGGGGTGTCGTGGATTTCTAATTGACCATCATTACTGAGATAAGTGAGGGGGAGAATGAGGGAGGCTGGGAGAGGTGAGGGCTTGTGCTATGGGTGCCATTTCCCCCCATTAGAAATAGTGGCAGCCATCTTAATTTATATAAGGAATGCCATTTTGCAGCATAGTGCAGACTCCATTTCACCACTATTACTGTTGTGCATCCTTATTAACCCCTATTTCTGTTTATTAACCCTGCCCTTTCCTAAAAGACAGTTACATGTGCCATCTTGTGGTCAGTTAGGCTAGTTAACACCTAATTGCCTACAGGGCTAACAGGCTATCTATAATTCTATCTTCTGTCACTGCCTGCCTGATGGAGAACCCAAAAAATAAGAAACCAAGGTTAAGTAAAGGAAGTGGTAGTAGCAATAGCTGACCTTTTCAAGAGACATGGACCGAGATGTATGGCATTATAGAAAAAAATGGCAGATCATTTTGCATTCTGTGTACTGACATGGTAGTAAAGCAGAACGTAGAATATAAATAGACATTTTGAAACTAATCATTCCCAGCTCTTGAAAAAAAAGGGAAGATGAAAGGAAGGAATACATTTCCAGGCAGCTCCACCTTTATAAGATCCAATCTAATTCCATCCTTAAATTTATAAAAGGCTCTACAAATTTAACATCTGAGAGTTTGAGCATTGCTCACTCCATAGCTCAGATGGAAAAGCACTCAGCGAGGGAGAATTTATGAAAGAAACTCTCCTAAAATGTGCAACAGTTCTATTTCACAATATGCAGAATAAAGATGCAATTATTAAGAGAATATCTGAGTTACCACTCAATAGAAATACCATAAAAGACCAAATAATGAGACTGAACACAAACGTACAACATCAACTAAAGAGAGACATAAGTAATTGTAAATATTTTAGATCTCTTTTGATGAAACTACTGATGTCACATCACATGCTCAGTTGGCCATTATTGGTCGATATTCTGATATTGATAGAGAATATCGACCAATAATGATAGATATTTAATGAGAGAAGAGTCGATAAAGTTAGTATCAGTGCCAACAAGTACATCAGGAAGCGAAATATGTAAGGTTGTTATGCAAACATTTCGTGACCTAAGCATTGATACCTCTAAAGTTGTGTCAGTGACGACAGATGGGGCACCAAACATGGTAGGGAAAAAAGTCGGATTTGTCAAATTGTTTACAGAAGCTATTGGACATCCAATTGTGCCTTTTCATTGTATTATCCATCAGGAGGTTTTATGTGCTAAGGCAGGATTAACCGGCTTAAATGACTTAATGTCAGTTGTTATAAAAATAGTTAATTTAATAGCTGCTCACCTTCTTCACAAGCCAGAATTTTCTGCACTTTTCCTGGAGGTTGATTCCACCTACAGTGGACTGCTGATGTACAATAACTAAGATGGCTGAGCCGAGGCAAGTTTTTGAGCTCTTTGTGGAGTGCTTTGAAAAAATTAAGGTATTTCTTGAGGAGAAGGATCTGGGAAACTTTTCTCAGTTCAATGATGACAAGTGGGTCAACACCCTGGTACTTTTTACAGATCTCTCTGTTCATATTAATGAAATGAACTTAAAGTTACAAGGTTTTGGCAAAAGTATTGATGTTATGTTTGGATACATAAAAGCTTTTAAAAGTAAACTTAAAATTTTCAAGTGAGATATAGAAACTAAAACTTATAAGTATTCTCCTCAAGTAACAAAGGTTTTTGAGAAGGCCAGTGCAGCTGCACAAAATGAAATGGAACCCTTGCATATAAAGTACCAGCATGTTTTAGACTCATTACTTAACCAGTTCAGTGATAGATTTAATCAATTTAGAAGCCTAGAACAGACCATAAAAATAATTAAGTATCCTGATATAGTAGTCTACAGTAGTTTGGAGTTAAATGGTTTCCAATGGATGCAAATTGATGATTTGGAGATGCAACTTGCAGAATTCCAAGACAGCATCTGGGCTCAGGTGTTTGTCGACTTTGAGGTCAAAGCTTGAGAATCTGGAAAGGTGAATTTTGACACACCAAGTTCAAAAGGTTGCCCATCACTGTCCTAGAGGGCAAAATTTAAGGAGGCAAACTCTCAGGTTTGTGCAAGAGCAGGCTGATGCTTGAATGAACCTGGGAGTGTCTCAAGTTTTGCCCCCTGGGTTCCTTGCCTGCCTCACTCTAGCCCCCTTTATTCGGTTCTCCTGACTCCAAAGCATATGCTCTTGACCACTATACCATAGCTAAAGCAGAACATTCTGGATGGTAATGCTGGGGGTGGGGGTAGGGGATTTAAAAGATGTAGAGTAGAATGTGGTAGACCAGTAGTTTTCAAATTTTTCTGCTTATATCTCCTCAAAGATAATTTTCAAAAGCTATGTATTCTTTGATTCTTTGCACATGTGCAAGTTGATATCTAAAAACTTTCAACTTGGGTTTGTATAGTTGCAAATGATGTAATTTCCACTTTTATTTTATTTACAATAAAATTGGTATGTAATTATTAATGTAGTCAACAGAGCCTAAATCCCATAATAATAAGAAAGATAAGGGCAAACATGAGGGGGACATTTTATATCATCCTCTTTTTTCCATAACCTCTTTGAAATAATATTTCTATTCCATTTCCCTATAAAAATGTTATCCCAGTGTTTTCTATGCTTGAAAATTTGAATGATTTTTCTGAAATAAAATATGTATACCAGTTGAAATTAATTTTTTTACTACAGGACCTAAGTGTTTGTGGAGAGCAGCTACAGTGTTTGGGAGGTTATGGTGTGAACCTGTGATTCCACATGGCTAAATGATACAGGCTGCCTGAGGTAGAGCAAGTAAACAAAGCTTGATCAGGTGCATGTCATTGAGTAGATTTGAAACCCAGGAGAATTTTGTAAACATCTTGACCACGCCCTTACTTTGCCTTGTGGAATCTGGCTATAAAATAAAGACTCAGGGCAGCATCCCACCCAGCCCCAGCTTTCTTCTCTTACCTGTTTATTCTTAATCCTTCACTGCCCCCTCTCGGGCTCACCAAACCTGGCTGTGCTGGTGCGACACAAGTGTTTAAAGATTTTTCTCTGGAATGAAATGATCATTACAGTTATTATTAGTACTCAGTGGGTCCTCAGCATCATTATCCTACGAATGTTAATAGTTATTAAATATAAAAATACTGTTATATTAGAACTGCACTTTCTAATGAGATAGATGAGGTATTTAAAAGTCATTTCATGTATTCATTGATGAATATTAATTATGGTTAGAAAAGACAAGTTTCAGATCCAATTCTCATTATATTTGTCCTTTTTATAGATGTGTTGAGAAATTTTATTCACTAAATAAGTAGATGGTAATTAATGGAAAGAGTTTTAATGGTGTAGGAAAGCCATTCACTTCTCCAAGATACATTCTAACAAAGTTACATAGTAATCTATGATGAACAATTATTTTTAATGTTTTATCAGTTCTTAAAAAAAGAACCAGAAGCCACTTGACTTGCAGAAGGACTTGTTAGCCAGTCATTAGAGTCATTCATAGTCTCAATACCAACACCAGCCTCGCTATTTAAAATTGATTCTATCTTGGATGCCCCAGAGGATTTTAAGTCCTAAGTGATGAGTCTTGATGTGCCTTCACTTTTTTAGGTGACAGAGAGTTGCCTGTGTAAGGGGAGATGGAAACAGAAAACCCATAGAACACCTGGACCACAGACTTTCTCAGGTAAAATGGTTTTTGGGGAAAACCCATATAGATGGTGAGGCTCTTGGAATTGATTTCCATAAACTACCTGTGCCCATTTTGAGGATCATTTGGATAGGTTCTCAAAATGAAAAAGTTGGTACAAAACCAAAACAAAACTCTTTTTGAAGGTTTGGGATGACAAAGTTGGAGAAGGGTGTAGGGAGGGCAGTGAGCAGGAAGCAGGCAACAGCAGTCAAGTAGGAAACCAGGGAAGCAGTGAAAGGACACAAAGGAGTTAATTCAGGTTCGGCTGTGGCTGCCCCTCCATGTTATAAATTAGACACTGACTCATCAGCACTAGCACAAGGTTTTAGACACCAGGGTTACTGTCTTGTGTGTATTGGATGAGCTGAATTTTATTCAGGGTTTCAGTGAAGAAAGGAATTAAAACTAGAATGTGAGATTTATAAAACAGATCAAGATGAGAAGATAGGAAAGACAGTTTGGGAGAATAAGAGAGGATTTAGGATAAATAGTGGGCAGGTTGACTCCGTGTCACTGGTTTCTGTCATTAGCACTGTTTTAGCAGCAGATGTTGCTTACCGTACTCTCCTCAAATTAAATACAAATGTCCACAGACCTGGGATAACACAGTTCAGTTATCTTTCAACTGGAGTATTCTCTCTCTCAGCACTTTCAAAACTACCAAGGGTCTGTATTTTGTGTGTAACAAACATGAACATTTTGAGTGTCATTCAGAGGTAGGCTACCTCTCTGATTAGTCTATTAATTTGATCAGACAGATTAAATCGATAGGTCTTTATAAATTCAGGGAATGTTTGCTATCAGGCTTACACTGTTATCAACATAATTAAAGATTATCCATGTTAAGATTAGTTTGTTAAGGTGGAAAAGCAGTTAAGCTAATTTTAAAAAACCATCTTTGAATGAATAGATGAAAAGAAAGAAATACAATTAATTTCAAAAATCTTTGCTTAAGCCCTAGCTGGTTTGGCTCAGTGGATAGAGCATCAGCCCCAGGACTGAAGGGTCCATGTTTGATTCTGGTCAAGGGCATGTATGTGAGGCAGGTTTAATCCTTGGCCTGGGTCGGGGCAAGAGCTGAAGGAAACCAATTGATGTATCTCTCGCTCTCTCTCTTTTTGTCTCTCTCTCTCTCCCTCTCCTGCTCCCTTACACTCTCTTTAAAAATCAATGGACTCTGTTCTATAGGGGGGGGGGGAGGTAATCAACCAAGAATCTTGTATGCATATATTCATGACCCCATGGCCACAGACAATGGGGCTATGAGGGCCTGGGGCTGGCTGGAAGGAGTCAATGGGGGGGGGGGGGGGAGGGGACATATGTAATACTTTCAACAATAAAGAATGATACTTTATTCTATTCCATTGGTCTGTATTTCTATTCTTGTGCCAGTTCCAGGCTGTTTTGAGAACAGTGGCTTTGTAATACAGCTTGAAATCTGGTATTGCGATCCCACCTACTTTGTTCTTCTTTCTCAGGATTGCTGCAGATATTCAAGGTCTTTTTTTGTTCCAGATGAATTTTTGGAAAGTTTGTTCTAGGTCTGTGAAATATGCTGTTGGTATTTTAATGGGGAGTGCATTGAACCTATATATTGCTTTGGATAGTATGGAAATTTTAATGATGTTGATTCTATCAATACATGAACACAGTATATTTTTCCATCTATTTATGTCTTCCTCTATATCTTTTTTCAGTGTCCTGTAGTTTTCAGCATATAGGTCTTTTATCTCCTTAATTAAGTGTATCCCTAGGTATCTTAATTTTTTTTTTGCTGCGATGTTAAATGGGTTTGCTTTTTTAGTCTCTCTTTCTATAAGTTCACTATTGGTATATAAAAATGCCATAGATTTCTTGGCATTAATTTTGTATCCTGCTACATTGCCAAATTCATTTATTAAGTCTAATAATTTTTGATGTAGTCTTTAGGGTTTTCTATGTACAGTATCATGTCATATGCAAATAATGACAGTTCTACCTCTTCTCTTCCAATTTGGATGCCTTTTATTTCTTCTTTTTTTTAATCTTTATTGTTCAGTTTATTAATTACATTGTTTCCCCTTTTTTATCCCCCTATATCTCCCCTCCACCCTGTACCTATCCCACCCTTCCCCTCCCCTCCTCCTCCCCACTGTCCTCTCCCATTGTTGCATGATTTTTGTCCAGTCTCTTGCTGCACTTCCCACAACCCTTTTCTCCCCAAGAATTGTCAGTCCATTCCCTCTCTATGTGCATGTTTCTGTTATATTCACCAGTTTATCCTGTTCATCAGCCTATCAATTAACTTGATTTTTATGTTCATTTGTTGATAGATGTGTATTTGTTGTTCATAATTTATATTTTTACCTTTTTCTTCTTCCTCTTCTTAAAGAATATCTTTCAGCATTTCATATAATGTTGGTTTGGTGGTGATGAACTCCTTTAGCTTTTTCTTATCTGCGAAGCACTTTATCTGATCTTCAATTCTGAATGATAGCTTTGCTGGATAGAGTATTCTTGGTTGTAGATTCTTGCTATTCATTATTTTGAATATTTCTTGCCACTCCCATCTGGCCTGCATCGTTTCTGTTGAGAAATCCGCTGACAATCGTATGGGTGCTCCCTGTAGGTAACCAACTGTTTTTCTCTTGCTGCTTTTAATATTCTCTCTTTATCTTTTGCTCTTGGCATTTTAATTATGATATGTCTTGGTGTGATCCTCTTTAGATTCCTATATTTTGGGGTTCTTTTTACTTCTTGGGCTTTTAAGTCAATTTCTTTCACTAGGTGGGGGAAGTTTTCAGTCACTATTTCTTCAAGTAGGTTTTCATTAACTTGCTCTCTCTCTTTTTCTGGCACCCCAAAAATTCGGATGTTGGCATGCTTGAGGTTGTCCCAGAGGCCCCTTACACTATCTTCAATTTTCTGAATTCTTTTTGTTTCTTGCTTTTCCAGCCGAGTGGATTTTGCTTCTTTGTATTTCAAATCTTTGACTTGGTTCTTGTGGCCCTCTGGACTGCTTTTAGGACTTTGTGTAATATTTTTTATTTCAGTCTGTGTATGCTTGATTTCTAGTTGGTCCTTTTTCATATCCGTGAGGGTCTGGTTCATATCCTCAGAGGTCTTGTTCATTTCCTTGAGGGTCTCATTCATTTCCTTGTAAGTCTCATTCATTTCCTGGTTGGTCTTGTTTATTTCCTGGTAATTCTCATTAAGTCCATCGGCCTTTTGTAGGAGCCTCTTGAAAAGCCTTATAACCGTGGTTTTGAACTCTATGTCTTGTCGTCTTTTCTCCTCCATTTCTTTCACACCTGAATTCTTTCCATATCTCTGCATGGTGGCTGCTTTATGTGGTAGATATCCTCTAGGGGTCAGTGGCACAACCTCCCCAATTATTTTAGATGGGTACTCTTACTGCAATCCTTTATGGGTTGTACAGTATTTTTGAATTTAAACCCAGCTTGTTGTTGTTAGCCCTAGGAGGGTTTGACCTCCAGGCCAATTGGCTGTGAAGGGAGACTGTGTTCAGGTTGGATGGGCGGAGTTTCTGAGCTGCGCAGGCAGCCTCAGTGTCAGCTAGGTCCTATGCGGCGTTCTCGCATGCATTCGCGGGTTTCTGTTGGATGGGGATGGCTGCAGACACCACCAAGAGAAAGCCGCTAGTCTCTTCCCCTTGCTAGACAACTCTGCCTCTCCCCAAATGGGTTTGCACCCCCAAAGTCTAGCCCAGGGTTATAAAATAGATGATTTCCGGGACCTGGAGACAAGTTTTCAGGGGGCAAGTCGCGGGTTTGTGCGACACTCGTGCGAAAACTTCTTTTTCCCGCCTCCTCCGGGTTTCTCGCATATTAGGAGCCTCTGCTGCGCCCTGCTTCCAGTGTGTGTCCCCTGAACCTCGGACCTCGGCTGGCACTGGGGAATCTGTGCAGCGGCACGTCTCCACATACCACAGATCTCGGACCTCGCCTGGCGCTGGAGAATCCGTGTAGTAGGACATCTCCGCCCTCCCCGTTGGTGAGATCCAGCAGGGGTTGCTGCTCCAGCCCCAGCTCATGCGTGCGACCAAGATGGCTCCTAACCTGTTTCCGTCTGAAAGGCTGCGCTCCCGCCGCTCTTCTGAGTCTCAGTGTCCCACCTTTACTCTCATCTGTGGAGTTTTCACTCAGCCAGCTTTCTGGCGTTTCTGGGTGATGTCTGTTCTGCTGTTATGTTGTAGTTCCTAAATCGTTGTGCGGGGCAGAACAATAGGTGTTTACCTATGCCACCATCTTAGTTCCCCCCCTTTTATTTCTTCTTATTGTCTAATCACAATGCCTAGTGCTTCCAGTACTATAGAGAACCCAGAAATCAAACCAAACCACTATGCTCAATTAATATTTGACAAAGGAGGCATGAACATACGATGGAGTCAAGACAGTCTCTTCAATAAATGGTGTTGGGAAAATTGGACAGATACATGCAAAAAAAATGAAACTAGACTACCAACTTACACCATACACAAAAATAAACTCAAAATGAATAAAGGACTTAAACATAAGATAGGAAACCATAAAAATACTAGAGGAATCTACAGGCAGCAATATCTCAGACATATGCTGAAGCAATTTCTTTACCGATACCGCTCCTAGGGCAATGGAAACTAAAGAAAAATAAACAAATGGACTACATAAAAATAAAAAGTTTTGCACAGCAAAATAAATCATCAACAAAACAACAAGAAAGCCAACTGTATGGGAGAACATATTTGTCAATGTTATCATGGATAAGGGTTTTATCTCTAATATTTACAGGGAACTCATACAACTTAACCAAAGGACGGTAAACAACCCAATCAAAAAATGGGCAACGGACCTAAATAGATACTTTTCGAAAGAAGACAGAAGGAAGGGCAAGAGACATATGAAAACATGCTCAAAGTCACTAATTATCTGAAGGATGCAAATCAAAATGACAGTGCAGTACCATCTCACATCTGTCAGAATGGTTATCATCAACAAATCAACAAATGACAAGTGCTGGCAAGGATGTGGAGAAAAAGGAATCCTCCTTCACTGATGGTGGAAATACAGACTGGTGCAGCCACTGTGGAGAACAATATGGAATTTCCTCAAAAAACTAAAAATGGAACTCCCATTTGACCCAGTGATCCCACTTCTAGGAATATATCCCAAGAAACTAGAACTACCAATCAGAAAGGATATATGCACCCCTATGTTCATAGTGTCACAATTCACCATAGCTAAGATTGGAAACAGCCTAAGTGCACATCAGCAGATGAGTGGATTAAAAAACTGTAATACATCTACACAATGGAATACTACCCTGTTGTAGAAAAGAAGGAATTCTTACCATTTGCAATCACATGGATGGAACTGGAGAGCATTGTGCTAAGTGAAATAAGCAAGTCAGAGAAAGAGAAATATCACATGATCTCACTCATTTATAGAATAAAATGAACAACATAAACTAATAAACAAAAACAGATCCAGAGACAAAGAAGTATTGGTCAGACTGTCAAACCTCAGAAGGAGGGTAGGGGAGGGTGGGGCTAAGGAAGCGATCAACCAAAGGACTTGTATGCATGCATATAAGCCTAACCAATGGACACAGATGCCAGGGAGGTCAGAGCATGAGTGGGGGGCTGGGAGGAGGCAATGGGAGGATAAGGACACATATGTAATACCTTAATCAATAAAGACATTTAAAAATTATTTTTAAATAAATCAATGGAAAAATATCCTTGAGTGAGGATTAACAAAAAACAAAAGGATCTTTGCTTGAATTCAAAGTTTATGAAACTCTTTTGTTAACTTATTTGAATAACTTTAAAATTGAGGAAAATATTTGAAAATTAGTTTCATATTTTTCAGCACTGCTTTTGTGGTAGGCAGTTAGACATGAATAGAGCAAGGATGATGGAATTCCCTGGAATTGCAAAAGTTACCTGCCTATTTTGTAGAAATTCTTCTTTCTAAATATTACTGTTAGGCATATGCATTTATCTCATTGTTAACACATATCTTTATAAAAGAAAAAGCAAATGTTATATTCACACAATTAAAAAAGTACTCAAGTATAATAACCTGTATCATGGGTAAAAACTGCTGTTTAAAATTTAGTCCTGCTATTCTGGCTTCTGTAAACATTTGCTTGCTTAAATAATGGGGAAAAATAAAACTACTCCCCATTCCAGAGAGGCCATAAACTATGCCCCAGACAGAGTTGTCAGTGCTGACCCCAGGCCAGGCCTTGAGATATGGTCTCAGGGGCCCTGGCCCAGCACACAGGCCTTTTTCTCAGAAGGTCCGGAAGTCTCATTCCAAATTTGGAAAACAAAGACCTGAAAAATATATAAGTAGAAAAGACTTCCACCATATTAGGCCCCAAAATTTGAGAAGCAAGATTTCCCCTGGGCCTGCTAGCACTAGTGAAATGAAAGGACTCCACGTAAATTTGGCTTATTGATTAAGGCATCTTCTAATTTACAATATAACAGTACCTCGTGGATGTGATATTTATTTAGTGAAGTAAAAAAAAAAAGTCCTGAGACAGAGCCTTCCCTTATTAAATGCTAAAATCTGCTACTTGCTCATGCCAGCTAGACCATGTTTCAAACAATGAACCCAGCTGTTAGTTTATAAAATAAATTAGATAGGGAGGAGGTTTTTATTTTGGCTTCGCCTTTCATTATTTTTACAACTTTTTTTCTTTCTCTCCCAAAATACAACTCATTAACAAATGCCACCTAAATGGTATTTCCTCTGTGACTTTGCAGCTGTCATTGTTACGTGTTTGTCAGGCCCTGAAGTGCCCTTCTGTGTATTTCTGGAAAGCCATTCATCTGTGTAAACTGAACAAACAGAACTGTTTAAGCTGTTAAAATACAATACCACAGTTATTTGTTTTTGCATCTTCCTGCATGCAAATGAAAGGTTCCCTGCCTATTGGTTCTGGGAAAAGTGTCAAAGCAATCCTGGAGAATTTCTCCTGGTAATTAAGTGGAATGAACTTCTCAGGACCTCACACAGAAGGGCAGCTTGTCTTTCCCTGTGGCGGCTTGTGCTTATCTCAGCCAGCTTAGGGGTCGTGGGCTGGGGTGGTGAGGAGAGGAGGAAGAAAGATAAATGTGGCTCAGTCTGCGCAGACCAATGCTCAGGGAGGGAGGGGAGCTCCGATTGAGAAAGAGGAGCCAGGGCAGGGCTGGCTGCCTGGGTGAGCGACCCACACCAGGCCCACACTCAGAAGGGCACTCCGCAACCCAATTTTTTGGATCATCCTCTTGCAGATTCTGATTTATCTTTAAATTTGTGTGTTTTAAGGGGGAGTCTGATGGGACAATGGAGCATGGAGCTGGGAGACTCCTGTAACCTCCCTGCCTCTACTGTGACTCTGGCCAAGTCATGCAATAACTCAACTGCCTGCTCATTTGTGAAATCGTTTCTCTATTAGCTCGGTATATGCCCCTTCCCTGTCTTGAAAACTATTATAAACCCATGTTTTTAACTTAGTCGTTTTTTTTCTTTTTTCTGGTTGGGTTAGGGAATGTCTTCTTTCCGTTATTGGTGTCCATAAGTGGTGGTTGTTAGGGTCACTGAAGGAGGAACGCACGAGGCCAAAGTGGTAAGGAATTATAAATTTATTAGGTCATCTGGATACCAGATGGGCTGAGTCCCCAAATGGCGCCAGCACCCAAAGACGGGGAGTCAGGGGTTTTTAAAGGACTCTAGGGGGGCTTTTTCTGGGTGGAGAATTCTCTGTGCAGGTCCAGATTCTGGGAAACTCCTGAAGGGAGAGATAATGGTCTTAGCAGGTGGAATGTGGTCTAAGCAAGTGGAATGTCCATTGTCAAGTGGCCTAAGGTCGTTCCCCAGGTAGGGGGTATCAATTCAATTATTCAATCAGACCTAACTGTTGTTATGGAATTGGCATGGAAGAAGACAGTTAAACATTCGGGAGGACCACGGAAAGTCTTTATTCAAAGCAGCGCTGCTGGTTCAGGGGACTCTAAGTTCCAGATCCTGAACAACTTAGACAACGAGACTTTCCCTTTATACATTTCTGGGTTTCTTTGTTTCCTAACTTCCAAGCTTCTGTGGTGGGCTCTCACAGCCCCCCTTGAGTCAGTTAGAATGGTTAATTCAGATTGTATCTGATGTCCATCCTGCATGGTGCCAGTGACCTCCCTCTAGTTAAGCTGTTACATCCTTGGTTTATGGCCCTGGTAAATTGGGAGTATTTAGGTAAATAGCTCTTGGAAGATCAGATAATTAAGGAAGGGGCAGTGACTTCATTATAGGCTATCAGAAATGTGCATTTGGATACTGATTAACTAGGTACAGAGTCGGGCTGCTAGTCTCCTATATTCTTTTACAAATAGAGTTAATTATCGGCCAGCAAGAGTGTGCAGTAGAAGGCAGGTTACTGGAACAAATTCAGATTGCTAGCACCCAAAAATGTCTTATGCTCTCCATCACAGTGGTTGCAAAAAAAAAAAATCTTAGTATTTTTTAAGGAAATATATAATTTTGGCATTGAGAAGGAGAAAAAAAGAACCTCTTTTGCCAAGTTCATTAAGTACTAAGGAAAATGTTCAACAACTAATATCAGGCACAAAAAGGTTATTTTTAATACACAAATCAAAATTACAATCAATAAGAAAAAGTTAAAAGCTCCAGTATAAAAAGGCAGGATAAGGCTATTATTAAAAGTATTATAAAAGGTAATTAAGTAATAAAGAAATATTCAACTACTAATCAAAGAAATAAAAATGTGAAAAAAACAGTGATATTTTCACTTCTCAGACTGATGAAAATTTTATCAGTTTTGGCAAAAGTGTGGGGGAAACACTCTCCTACCCTAATGGATGGAGATCTTTGGAGGGCAACTTGGCACCAAACATTAAAAGTATTAAAAAGTGAGTCCTCTGATCTGGCATTTTACTTACAGTATTTTCTTCTGTGGCTTGGTTTCTTTTGTTGTAAAATGAAATACTATTGGTATTTCACAGGTTATTGTGAAAATTAAGGTAGTACATCTATAGCACTTTATGGAATGGTGTCTGGCCTAAGATAAGTTCTCACCATTGTTAACTTTTATCTTTACTATTTTATTAAAAATATCTGCATAAAAATTCATGAGGGATATATATGAAATTGCTCCCAGTTATTATTTCAGTTGAGATTTTCAGTGAGTTTTTTCTTGGCTATACTTTACTGTAATTGGCTATAATTTCCCCCAAATTTTGTACTGAACATGACTAACTCCTTATAATCAGAGAGAACAATGAAAGTAATTCCATTTTCAAAGAAAATGCACACTTCCTTTTCTCTTAAAAAAAAGACAAAATGAAGTTGCCCGGATGCCCCCAAATGTATGATAAGAAACACCCACACCCAGGGACTCTGAATACCCCCCTAACATAAGGGCTGATAACTGTATAAAGAAACATTCAACTTCTCTATTAATTAAAACAATAATCAGAACTCCAATTAATATGTTTCAGCTACCTTCTGACATTGATTGACAGTTCCAGTGTTGCCTTCCTGATCTCAGTTATAATTTTTTATGGAGATGAAAGACAAGATAATGCCACTGTTGACAGTACAAGAGAAAATGATGTATCATTAATAATAGATAACATGTCCTATTAGTTTAACATCTTCTAAGCACCTCTACAAAGCAAGAGCTATCATTTCCCCTACTTTGCAGATAAGGAAACTGAGGCTCAGCGATGTTAAATAAGTTGTCTAAATCACATACTAAAAAAAAGTAGAGTTGGGATTTCAATCTAGTGTGGACTCAAGAGACTGCACTCTGAACCCCTGGGCTATATGATGAAAAACAGAAAGAAGGAAGGAAAAAAAATAAAGAAAAATATGAGGCAGTGGGGAGTATCAAATTGACTGTTTTAAATACTTTTAGGATAAGATTTTACCTTATTTGCCTTGAGTTCCCAGAATTTAACTCCATCCTGGTGGCATAATAGGTCCAATGCACAGGGGAAATTCATATATATATATATATAATTGATTTTTTATAGAGAGGAACGGAGAGGGATAGAAAGTCAGAAACATCGGTAAGAGAGAAACATCGATCAGTTGCCTCTTGCGGGAATGTGCCCGCAATCAAGGTACATGCCCTTGTCCGGAATCGAACCTGGGACCCTTCAGTCCACAGGCCGATGCTCTATATCCACTGAGCTAAACCGGTTTCGACAACACAGGGGAATTCTTAGCTGTTAATAACAGGGTCCTGGTTGAACACTCGGGTTTGTAATTGAGACAAACAATAAAGTACAGAGACTATTCTGAAGTGGAAGGAGGACACTCATGGAGAGTGTGGAATCTGACACGTGAAAGGATGAGCTGCTCCCAGACATACCCTCTTCTCTTGAAGGCTGCTGGAACAATCTATCAGTGGTTCCCGGGTCTCTAGTCAGAATCCCCGAAAGGGTTGGAGTAATGCCCTCAGGGTTTGCACCACAGGCCTTTGCGCCTTCTAATCAGCCACGAGGCAGCTGCAGGAAGTGGCCCCTAAAGCAAGGATCACTGGGTAGTGTTGACAATGGAGATCTCCTGCTGAATGGGGAGCAGAGGAAGCAGATGCCATGGAGTTTCTCAGCCTGGGTATTAGAATTCGCTTTTGTCAATTGGGCTTTATATATCAGTTGGGAATGTTTAAATAATAAAACAACAGCTACTTTATTATGCTAATTTGTTAGGGAAAAGTAGAAAACTGCTTTAAAAAATCCTTCTAGATTGAAAATTTCCTCCTAAAAATACTGACAATGTGTCACTGCTCTTAATACCTTAAGATTTTTACTGACTTTGTAAGTGGTGCAAAGTGTATGGTGTCTGCCCTTCTAGATTTGGTTATTTGTTTGTTTATTCATTTATGGGATATTGTGAATAAAGAAAACACACTTTGACTCTTTTTTTTTTCTGGAGCGGGGAGGGGAAGATGATAGGGAGGGGGGCAGGGATGTGGGGGAGAGAAAGGCACTGGCTTACTCCCTGGAGAGAGAGCTACTTTTAAAAAAGTGTTTTATTTATTTTAGAGAGAGAAGAAGGGAGAGGGATAGAACACTGATGAGAGAGAAACATCAGTTGGCTGCCTCCTGCACGTGCCCTGACCAGGAATTGAACTGGTGACTTCTTGGGTCATGGGTTGGTGCTCAACCACTGAACCACACTGGCTGATTGTTCTTATTACAGACGTCAGCGTGGTCGTTGGCCTCTGTCAGCAGGGGCACCATATTGTTCGAATGTGTCCCTAGAGAGAAAGGAGAGAGGCCGATGAAAGCGTCAGTAAGCCCTTGGGGAAGTGTGCTTACAACACAAGATGCAGACCTGCCATAGGCCTATTATTAGAATAGGGACAATGTCCAACATCCTTAATTGCCGAAAGACATACACCTGCCACTTAATTTCCTAGGTGTCACCTGTGAATTATACCTAATAATAGATAGCAAGGACATTTATTCATTTAGTTACCTATTTGCCCATCCCTCCATCCATCCATCCATCCATCCATCCAATAGATTGAGTGTGATTGTTTAAAAATATATACAACAAACTTCTTCTGTTGGTACAAATATTCCCTTTGGAAACTATGATGTGTCATGGTGTATGGTTAAATGGATTATAATTTCCTATCAAGACATCATTACAAAAATAAACCCAGCATTATAATTGAGAGCTTGCTGCTGTTCAAAATATCAGATAAATTATAAACAGGATCCAAAATACTTAGCAAAGGCAACAATATAAGTAAAATTCCACAAACCTCTATAGCATATAATATTAAGTAGAAATATGTCCCAAGATAGAGTCTCTTAGAGACAGCAGGACTTCCATAATCTTTTCTACCTTTTCCTTGATATTCTCAAACAACAGCAACATTCTAGCCTCCTGGGAGGAGAAAAGCAGAACAGAAGGACGGCCGGGGACGGTGAGGGGTGCGGGAAGGAGGCTTCGGGTTGTAAGCCTCAGCTTTGTTGGCAAATTGTCTTATTTTCTGTCTTGTTTTTGAAATGTTTCCCCCATCTTTCTCCTTTTTCGTCTTGTTTGCCACCATCCTCACAAGCCTGCATTACCTCTGGTCTCAGCAAGAATCCATTTTCTCATTTATTTAGGACCAACTGAATTTCAAGTACATCCTATTACAGTCTCAGTCAACACAGCAACCCTGTTATTAGGTTTTAATGCTTCCATTTTACAGACAAGGAAACCGAGACTCAAGCATTTTAGTGTCTTACCCAAAGCTGGACACTAGTAAACTATAGGTAGAGCTGACACCTGAACATGGATGTGCAACTTATACTCATGCTCCTCCCACTATTTTTTTGTAACATTTTAATGTATTTTTAAAATTACACATGATAAATGAATACATTCTCTTTACAAAATAAAAAAAAAACATTTTAGGTTAATGTTCTCATTAATCACCCATCTCTATTTCTGTCTTCCCAGCTCCACTCCCAAAGGTAACTGCAGTCCCAGGTCAGTATGGATCTTTCCAGATATTATTTTAGGTATTTCATGGAACTTGTGTCCCATTGTACTGGAGGGACTAATACAGCATTCTTGGGCATGGGCCCCGCTGCATGCATAACTCTGTAACACACACAGGCCAGCTGCTTGCATTGGCCAAGCAGCTCTACTTGGTTACTGGCTGGTCTGCAAATCCTTCCTCTTATAAACTACAGGTTTATGGTACGCAGGTGGCTTTATCTTCTGCTCCAGACCATGCAGCGAGTACTCAGTGTGTTCCATTTGGTTTACGCTGCCATCATTCTTTCCCTGTTCCCCACTTCCCGCTGCCCCCCCTCCCCCACACACATGATTTCTCCTTACCGTCCTGTCACCAGAACACTTGGGTCCTTTTCTCTTTTTTAAGATAGCAACAGTTCTTTCTGTGGCTGCGGGGGAAAGGTACTTAGGTGAATATCAGCTTGTGCTGCAAAAGAAGCTTACTTTAGCACTTTCCCACTACTGACTAATTGACTATACTTTGCACCTTCCTCCCGCCCCCACCCCAGTTCATAGCACTTGTGAGCTAGTGATGGGGAAAATAAGTTATTTTAATGTTGGCAAACTTCCTGAAATCAGTAGAATATCACTGGACTTAGATAGACACCCTTCTCCTCTACTTCGATGGTCCTGTAATAGGACACTTGGGAGGAAAGGGGACACATTTTTTGAGGGTTAGAAGCTGGTATTGTAAATTCTCATGAAGACAGGCACCTGGAGCTTGGAATTCAGAGGGACCAACTGTCAGAATTTGTGACTATACATCCCATCCCTCCCCTCCCTGGAGCCCTGGCCATGTACCCAGAGCCTCCACCAAGCATGCAGATCTCTAGGTAGACTTCTGGGTGGAGACCATGCGTGACATGGATCGTGTGTTCATAATGCTAAGAGGGGAGGTGGCTCGTCTTTCCTGCAGAGATGCAAGTCAGACCTCAGGGGCTTCCATGCTGCACCTAGCAGACTGTGGACAAACATGTTTACTCTACACTGGTGTTATTTGGGGTACTAGACCATGGGGTTGAACTAGCTTGAAGGAATGAGGAGAATCACAGAGAAATCTGCCACTGCTGACATCGCTTGGGTAGGGGCAAGGAAATGAGAGAGAGAGAGAGAGAGAGAGAGCGAGCGAGCTGCGGTGGTTCAGAAATCATCTGACACTCTGGGACTCAGGGGGGCAGTCACAGATGCTGCTGCCTCTACCCTACGAGTGGATATCATGCTGCTGGGGCGTGGCAAGCACATTTGGTCTGAGAGGTGAGAGACATAAACAGAAGGGAATGAATCTGGGTGAAGTCTTGGACCATTGTGCCATTTCCATTAATTTTCTCTGTCTAGGTACTCCTAGTATGAAAATCAGCCAATATACTTTTTTTTTTTTTTTTTTTAAACTCAGTGATTCATCACTAAGTCCTGTTGATGGACAGGTGCTATATAACAACTGTCACCACAAGGTGGCAGCAGTATCTTCTTGGCTGTGTTCAGTGGCTTAGCGTTTTTTTTTTCTGTAACTACAGAAGAAGAAATGGTTTTTCTCTCTTCTAGTTCTTTAAGAAATAAATTGCTGTATGAGAAGCTGGGGAGAATCACAGTACTTATTACAGGGATTTTTATTCATGTTTTTCTTTTTCAAATTAATATCTTGGAAAAGATGAGGTTGTGCAATCAGCAGGTACCTTTTTGGTCTTTTCCTTAATAGCCATTATTATGCATCTAACCCTGTGTATCTGTGAAGCCAGTGGTTTTGCAATAGGATTAGGGGGACAAGGGAAGGTGACCAGATGTTCTAATTGAGGCAGACAGTCTCGGTTCTGGCAATGAGCAGGTGCTCTGGAAGAAATCCCAGGCAAGCTCTGCTGTGCCCCTTATCTGAACCAAGCTGATGAGTTGGCCCCCTTCCAGAGGAGGGTGACCAGGGCAGAGAGGGATCTGGAAACCAGGCATGACAAGGGACGTGTGCAAAGGAAGGGCGGCCATGAAGTAGAGAGATGGTTGAAATCAGATTGATTAAATGGTAGTTATTGTGGAAGGGATCTTAGAAGTTCCTTCAAACACACACCTCAGTTTACAAAAGGGGGACAATTAGTCCAAGAGGTATTGCACTTGCTCAATGTCACATAACTGGTAATAGAGCAGGGACTAGAATGCAGGTCTTTTTGATTCTACACAGATAAGGTCACCAATCAGGTTGCAAGCTGTACCTGGGTGGTGGGGTGATGGTGGTGGTGGTGGTGGTGGTGGTGACCTCTGTTTAAGGTTGAAGTAGATGTCCACAGAGAGGGCTCCCGATTTACACAGGAGTCTGGCCACAATCCATCACCCGGAAACATCTGCATGCACTTCTAAGATTCTCCACATGGTGTGGTTGCCATAGAACTCTCTCAATAAATGGCAGGTAATTCATGGAAACAGGAAGTTCATGCGTAGTTGGATGCAGTGGGAGTTGGAAAGGCAGGCCCCAGGAAAGGTCTGCTTTTTAGAAAAGTCTGCACTTCTGTGTTGGCATAATAAGAGGCTAGTAAGTTCTTGGCATGGGGTTTTCTAGTGACCTGGCCCTTGCAGAGTCCAGGCTCTATCTCTGGGGCAATGGAGAGAGGAGAGAAATGAGAGAAGAGAGGACAGAGGACAGAGGACACAGGACAGAGGACAGAGGAGAGAGGAACATGGCAGGCTCCTCATAGGCAGCAGCAAGGCCCTTGTGGAGGGAGTGTGGCCACTGGGAAGAGGGGTAAATGTGCCACCTGACTAGGGAACTCCCATTGCCAACCTCTCTCTCAGTACTTTCACTCTCGTCTTTGTCTCTAAAAAATCCTTCCTAAGTAGTCTATAATAGAAATGTTTGACCAGCTTTCCATGTGTTGGTTTATTATAGTTGTCAAGGTACCTGCATGACCTGGCATGTGATTTCATCAGACCTTAGTGTGGCTTTAATTGTTATCTGAATGGGTGCCTAGACAGAAACCAGACACTAATTAAGCACCTAATGACTGTTTTCTCAAGATGGATAGGAATGAGAGCCATACACAAAGGAAAATGAGGTCCCTCTGCGGCATTCAACCAGGGCATGGGCTGCTCACGCTGGAAGAGAGGAGAGCAGCTATGCCTCCCAAATGGGTCACACCTACCAAGGGGTACTGAAAGACTTGGTGTGAAGAACATTTTAAAATGGAATTGTCATGTACATGTCTTCAAGTGTGTTAGAAATGCATAGTTAGTATATTAAATTTATTTGCTTAGAGTGAGGCTAAAGAAATTAATTTTAAAAAGGAAGTAGATTAAGAAAATAACAGCTGTCACTATTAAGTGCTGTGTGCCCAGTATTATACTAACTGCTTTGTGTGTAGTTCCTCACTTAACCTTCACAAACCAGTCAATGAGATGAATTGAGTTCCATTTTATGGGAAACCAAATTGAAGCAAAGAAAAGTTATGTAACTTGCCCAAATCCACACAGGTATAAGGGACAAAACTGTCTCAATCCAGACAAATCAGATCTGTCTAAATTTAGAGTGCGGACTCCTAACACCATGAGATACAGCTCCGTCTAATGTAATCCGTACCCCCTCCCCCAGGAGAGGAGCCCTGTTCTTTTGCTGAGTCCCCAGTACAGAACAGGCCCTCAATACATCTTTGCTGATCGGATGAGAGAATGAATACATAGCACAGAGTAGATGCTGATTCTAGCAAAAATCACAAGTTGGTATATGGATGACTAAAGCTTAGAAAACCCTGACCTAGTTTAATGGTTTCAAAGTGCGTTCTCAGGAACTACCCTGGGATTCAAGACACAGAAGAGCTTTCTGAGCTGCAGTGTGAGAGGGGGGAGGTAGTGAGAAGAGGAGGGGAGGGGAAGGGGAGGGGGGAGAACCCAGAGCCAGGCTTCCAACACTTTCTCCCTGCTTCTACCAGGAAAATTTCTCTGTTATGTATTATTGCCCCTCCTTCCACTTTAATTTTTAAAGAAGTCTTTGCTGCTGCTGCTGCAATAAAAGCAAAACAAAAATGAAACAAAGCAAAGAAAACAAAATAAAACGACAAAATCATTGCAGTGCTCTAGTGCAATAACATCATCATGCAGATGAAGACACCCAGAGAAGTGACAGATTCGAACAAAGTCAGAACTTGAACCCAGCCTTTCTGACCCTTTGCTCAGTGCTTATTTCCTCACACTGGCAAAGTTCTGTTTACAGCCTGTTGGCAAACAGCACTGTGGTACCCATGACCGTAACTGATATGCAGAGGAATCGCTGTAGGGACCAACCCTGACCTACATAAAGGTGCACTTTCAGTGCTGGGCGTTTCCCTTTCCAGGCATGTCTTAGGTGAGGCCAGTTCCAGGTAAAGAACAGGTAATTTGGAAGAACAAATTGAGGAGGAGTAAGTGGAATTTGCCAATCTGATTTTTAAAATGGTTTAGTATGCAATGTAACATGATATATTGCTCAAATGTGACTTAATAAATCCTAGTTCAAACCCCAAATGTAGATAAAAGATAATGTTATCACACAATTAAATAATAAGATGAACTATAGATAAGTTTTTGGGGAAGAAGATATTACTTCTAACTAGGGTGGCTTGAAGGCTTCACGGTGTCAGAAACTCTTGAGGGGGCTTTGAAGGATTGGTGGAGTCTAAACACTCATGATGTAGAAATAGGAAGACTTTGGAATAGGTGGGGAAGAATTTTGGAAAAACATTTATGATTGAAGCTGGATGGTGAATGGAAATATCCTTTCAGTAGAATGTCTATTAGACCATTTACTTGAAATAAATGATTGGGAAGAGTTTTTTAAACATTTTAAATAATACAGAAATCAAAGAAACATGCATTATTACCAATAATACTATATTATTATTTCAAACTATAGTTTCCTTCAATACAAAATTTTTTATAATTCTTTAATATCTACAATTGTTTTAAAAACACACGTTGGTGCAATTTTCTGGAATAAATGTAAATTGTTAAATCCAAATCAACTTATAAAATCCAAATCGTATCTTAAATGAATGGAGCTTTTGTTATTTAAAGTAATCATGTTGTGAATTTTTGTTGTCATTAACTAAGGAAGCATGGTATATATAGAAATGACTAGGTTTGTATTTTACAGAAAATAGGACTTATATTCATTCTAAAATTAAAACGTAAAGAATTTGTGAGATTACTAAGAAATTTTAGAAAAGATAAGTAATGAGGGGAAAGTACTGAATATTAAAAATATTTTTTAAACTTTAATAAAATAAATAATAGATATATATTAATAAAACTAAGGAACAGATAATAGTCCATAAGAGCATTTTATATATTGTAAAGAGAGTTTTTCATATCCTCGGCCTATTGTAAGGAAGTACCACGAACTTGGAGACTTAAAACAACAGATGATTTTTTCTCTCTCACAGTTCTTAAGGCAGTAAGTCCAAAATCAAGGTGTCTCTCTCTGAAGAATCCTATATAATAAAGCACGGTATGCAAATTGTCTCCTTGACCAGGAGTTCTGCTCCAAGTTAAATGAGGGGGCGGGGCTGACTGAGGGTGGGGGAAGGTAGGGAGTACCCAACTGGCAGGTAGCAGCCAGCAGCCACTAGGGACCCTAGCAGTGCAAGAATTTTGTGCACTGGGCCTCTAATCTAAAACAAACTGTTCACTGGCTGCCTCTGGAAAATGCAATTTGGTAGCTGTGTTCTTATTTTCATTGTATGGCCTTTTGAATTTAATGCCAGATATGTGTCTTATCTTTTAAAATAATTTTAAGTGTAAAACCTGCATATAATATAGGATAACAATAAAAAGCATTTCTAAACATATGGATAGAAAAAAAATTGAGGATAAATACTTAAATATTAATAGGGTTTTTCCCTTGGTGCTAGAATTAATGTTGATTTTAAATATATTCCGTATATTTTTTGTATTTACCCAATACACATGTATTATTTTTTATAAATGTGAAAAAAAAGCCAACTCTTCTCGATTTCTTTTTGTTCAAATGCAGATGGCTGAGAATGAATTTGCTTAATATAGATTTATACCCCTAGGATGCTAAACCAGTTTTCACAACTGATGTAATAGAAGTCCAAAAAATGCACAAAGTTAGCTCCAGAGACTGTTTACCTACGGGTGGTGTGTGATATCATTTTTTTTACTTTATTGTATAACCGAATGTGCTGAATTTCCTTTTTAGAACAAATAGTGCATACCAGCATTTGTTCTCATGCCTTACACTAGCCCTTTCTGTGGCTCGGCTCCCCCGGCAGGTTCCCTTTGAAATTCTCAGCTGATGGGCATGAGGGTCAGGAAGATGCAGACAGCGACACCAGGCCAATTGTGAACTTGGCCTTTCCGACCTCCACTTCTCCTCTAGATGACTTCCCCAACTCCCGTGCCTTTCCTGCGTGCTGAGGTGCTCTTGTCTTCCTCTCTTCAATTCCCAGAGCTTGTTTTCCCAGTGCATCTGGCTGGTGTATAAAAGCCAAGCAATTAGTCACCTCATCACTGGCAGGATCACTGATAGTATCTTCCGTGGGAAGCTGTGTGTGTGTAGAGGGTGGGGAGAAGTGTTTTTTTTTTTTATGTTAAAAAGTTTTCTGGTAATCTTCATTACCATTGTTCTAATTTCTCTTCATTCCTCAAAAAACAAACAAACAAACAAACAAAAAAACCAAACACAAAAGGTAGTGATGCGGGGGGAGGGGGGATTAATTCTTTGAACGAAGTTGCCTCAATTCCCATTGCCCAACACTTGGGGAATGGCCAAGGCTAGGGAATGATCTATGCCTGTGCATTACAGGTAACAAGTTTGGACTAACTTTACCACCATCCTTTCTAACCATGTAAAATAAAATACCCTCTGGCCTTCAACGTCTTATCCGCAGTTTCTGATTTGTGACTGAGTTGGGGCAGATCTTAATTTCATTTGCAAACAGTCTACTTAATATTTGTCTCATGAGTTTTATAGTTCTTGCCTGGATGGAATATAATTAATATAGTCAAATGGCATCACCAGGCTTGTTGACCTTGGATAAACTTCAGATATAAACTGATAACAGAAGCTATTTTTTCCCAGTTGGCCTTCCTGATACGGTAAGAGAATTAAACTGTCAAAAGCTAAGCCTGTGTTCTGAAATAAAGTAAATAATATGGGGTGAAGAAACGGAAACAGTCCAGGTGTATTCCAGACTAATGGAGTGTGTGCACATATCAAATTGCCTTAACTTCCCCGAAGTGACAGGTCGCTGGAAGGCTGAAAACAACAAAGGTAGGAAGGTACTGAGTGAAAATGTGAGGCCATCTCTATTTGGAAGTGGATAGTTTAAGTTAATATCCTTCTCCATGACTGGTTTCATAGCTCCTGGAGAGGGTAGGGTGGGGCCCTGGCTGAAGGACCAAAGGCTGAAGTCCAAACTCATTTAGGAGCTGGGAAATGAGCCGGACAGTGTATAGGAGCCACCCCTAAACACTACCCCCATCTCCACCCCGACTTCCTCCTTGGGTTCTGAATTGGTTGGAAGACAAAATCAAACTCAAAGCCAAGAACTGTTTTGTGCCTGAACTAGCTCACATACCAAATAAAAAGCAATTCTAAAATAAAGAATAATTAATAAATTAATAGAAGAGTTTCTGAGTACCTATTCCCAAATGTATTTTACCTATCTAATACTCTCTCCTGCTTTTGCATCAACAACTAGTTCAAAGGTTAATGCACTCCGTACCTTCTTAGATATATGTGTATGTCATAGTAAAAACCAAACCATTAGGCTCAAATGCCAACTTCACCATTTACCAGCTGTGCAATTTCCAATAGATTGCATAACCTCTTTTTGGCTCATTTTCTTCATCTGAATAATAGAGAATAAAGCACTTACTCTATAGGGTTGTCAGAAAGGTTAGTATGGTAAGGCAAGGAAATCACTTGGAAAGAGCTCAGTACATAATGAATGCCTCATAAACTCTGTGTGTGTGTGTGTGTGTGTGTGTGTGTGTGTGTGTTTAAATAAAATAATATGCTGTTTTCAACATTATATCTGTATTTCCGGAGACGTGCTCTTGTTGATTGTCCAGCTTGTAGATTAGAAGAAGTGGCTCATCCAGTCCTGGCATTTGTCCCTCTGCAAAATGAGTGAGTTTCCCAAAACTACATGAAAATCCTTTATAAAATTACCAAAGGAATGATGTTTTCGTGGGCAAGACAGTCTAGCTGTTGATCCACTCTCCTGTGTGTCTCCTGGTTAGTTAACCTGGGCATGAAATTTGGGAGTTGCTCTCTCCTTACATTCTCTTCTTCTACCTCCCTTTTGGCTTTTCTCCTCTTTCCTCTTTGTCAGAAGCAAAACAAATTTCTCAACTTGCTTTTTGAATCTGAATAGTATATTTGTCACCTGAAGCCTGATTTTGAGGTCTTACCCTCAATCCCAATCAGTTTATTAAAATATTTCTTCCAAATAGACTCAAGACTTCCTTAGAGGAATGCCAGTGAAGAAAAGTGTTGTTGTTTTTTTTTATCTCATTACATTTATAATGGTGATATTATAGAACTTTCAAAGTATAATGTTGAAAACAGCATATTATTCTATTTAAACACACACACACACACACACACACACACACACACACACACACACACACACACACAGTTTATGAGGCATTCATTATGTACTGAGCTCTTTCCAAGTGATTTCCTTGCCTTACCATACTAACCTTTCTGACAACCCTATAGAGTAAGTGCTTTATTCTCTATTATTCAGATGAAGAAAATGAGCCAAAAAGAGGTTATGCAATCTATTGGAAATTGCACAGCTGGTAAATGGTGAAGTTGGCATTTGAGCCTAATGGTTTGGTTTTTACTATGACATACACATATATCTAAGAAGGTACGGAGTGCATTAACCTTTGAACTAGTTGTTGATGGAAAAGCAGGAGAGAGTATTAGATAGGTAAAATACATTTGGGAATAGGTACTCAGAAACTCTTCTATTAATTTATTAATTATTCTTTATTTTAGAATTGCTTTTTATTTGGTATGTGAGCTAGTTCAGGCACAAAACAGTTCTTGGCTTTGAGTTTGATTTTGTCTTCCAACCAATTCAGAACCCAAGGAGGAAGTCGGGGTGGAGATGGGGGTAGTGTTTAGGGGTGGCTCCTATACACTGTCCGGCTCATTTCCCAGCTCCTAAATGAGTTTGGACTTCAGTCTTTGGTCCTTCAGCCAGGGCCCCACCCTACCCTCTTGCACAGTCCTTTCTATTTAGACATGTCTCCTGACCCTCTGCCTCTGCCCTGTTATGTCCTCTAGCGCCATCTGGCCTCTGTTGTCTTTAGAGAATGCCACTCACTCACCCATTCTGAGTGGGGATTGGCTAAAGATGGCCTTGGATAATGCATATGAGGCAACTGCAATGCAATCAGAGCACATACACCCCCAGTGGATGTGTAGTTCTTATGCCCTCTCTCTGTATCCATGCTGCCTAATGTCTTCTTGTCATACCTTTACTTTTGTAGGTGCCAACCCCTGAAAGGTAGGGTAGTGAAAGCCAGGGGTGAAAACCATTTTTCTTCCATAAGACATTGTTTTTATACCTCTTCTCCTGGATATCAATAACAAATATCCACTAATATTATAAAACTAGAGGCCTGGTGGACAAAATTCATGCCTGGGGGGCGGGTAGGAGATGTCCCTTAGCCCAGTCTGCACCCTCTCCAATCTGGGAACCCTTGAGGGAAGTCCAACTGCCCATTTAGGCCTGATCCCGGTATGATTGGGGCTTAAACAGGCAGTTGGACATCCTTCTCACAATCCAGGACTGCTGGCTCCAAACTGCTCACCTGCCTGCTTCCCTGATTGCCCCTAACTGCTTCTACCTGCCAGCCTGATCACCCTCTAACAACTACCCTGCTAGCCTAATTGATATCTAACTGCTCCCCTGCTAGCCTGTTTGCCCCCAACTTCCCTCCTCTGCCGGCCTGGTCACCCCAAACTGCCCTCCACTGCAGGCTTGATCGCCCCCAACTGCCCTTTCTTGCAGGTCTGGTCCCTCCCAATTTTAAAATTCCACCTAGAAATATACCTATAACTATTTTGTGTGTATTCTTTTCCAGCCCTCCTCTGCTGGCCTGATTACCCACAACTGCCCTCCCTTGCAGGGCCTGAAACCTCCCAACAGCCCTCTTCTGCTGGCCATCTTGTGGTGGCCATCTTGTGTCCACATGGGTGCAGGATCTTTGACCACATGGGGGCAGCCCTCTTGTGTGTTGGAGTGATGGTCAATCTGCAAATTACTCTTTTATTAGATAGGATAGAGGCCTGGTGCATGGGTGGGGGCCAGGTGGTTTGCCCTGAAGAGTGTCCCAGATCAGGGTGGGGGTTCCCTTGAGGCATAAGGCGGCCTGGGTGAGGGGCCTGTGGAGGTTTGCAGACTGGCCTTGACCCCCCAGAAACCCAGCAGAGCCCCTGGGATCTGGGATTAACTTATGTCTATAATTGAAACTTTGTAGCCTGGAGCGGAGCCAAGCCTTCTGCTCACTCTATGGTGGCAGCCATTTCTGTTTGAAACTTTGTAGCCTAGAGTGGAGGCCTAGGCTGGTAATGGCAGGTGGAAAGCCTGCCTTTCTCCTTTGCCAGGGAAACCCAAGCCTTTGTTCTCTCCAGCTCAGTGGCTGCTGCCATTTCTGTATCTTTTGTAATTAAAACTTTGTAGCATTGAGTGGAGGCCTACGCCAGCAAGGCAGGCGGAAAGCTTGGCTTCCTCTGTTGCCAGGGAAACCCAAGCCTTCCACCTGCTCTCAGTAGTGGCAGCCTTCTTGGTTGAAGTTTATTTGCATAATCTGCTCCTGATTTGATAGTGGGCATGGCTGTGGGCATGGCTTATGGGTATAGCAAAGGTACTGTCAAATTTACATATTACTCTTTTATTAGATAGTATGTATATTTTTGCAAGTAGCAGAATAGTGACTATTATTTGGAAGGGATCACATCATTTTATATATATTTTTATTTTAAACAACAGGTCCACACAACTATTACTACAATTACACTATTTTTTTTTAATATGGGAGGGCTTTTATTTTACCTAATTCTCCCAATAAGTTTTAGGAATATAAATTAGATATGATTATCTTTTGTGAGTCACAAGTTTGTGTATTTTTATTATCACTCTTTTACATATGATTGCTATATTTAAGAAGGTTATATTCTGTATATGGTTAGTTTTTCTAAACCGTTTTCCATGGATCAACTTCTGTCTTATTCTTTTTTATTTCTTGGGTTTAGAGGATATAAAAATATTGCATATAGTTTTACATTTGACATTTTTTATGGTACTGATTTTAAAGGGAATGGGTTCAACATTTTCCCATTTTGAAATTTTCTTTTCTTTTTGTGTCTTTGTGAATGCTTACTCTTTTTTTATTTCTCAGTAACAAAATTAGTGTCAGAAAAAAATTTTTAAATATATAATACATGAAGAAGAAAATAAAGATCGAGGTTAATATTTTAAAATTCCACCTAGAAATATACCTATAACTACTTTGTGTGTATTCTTTTCCAGCATTCTGTGTCATCTCTATTTTTATAGTATCATAAATTATTAAATTTCCTAATTGTTATGTGTTTTTAATGTTTATAATTTTTCTGTATTTTAAAAGATCCATGATAAACATCACTTACTTAAATATCAAGAACACACCTGGTAACTTACTAGTAAAATTGCATAATCAGTTTTAAGTCTTTTGATCAATAATGCCAGAAGCTTATCCAGAAAGTTTTACCAATATATACTTCCAAAAATATTGCATGGGAGTGTGCATTTTACCACACCCTAAACACTAAACAGCCTTTGGTGTAATCATTATTTTCATCTTTGCCTACTTGATGAATAAATATAATACTTTAGTATTGTTTTATTTTGCATTTTAATCATGCATGAGGCTCAGTATTTTTATGTGCATGAATTACCTTTCCAAATTTTTTGCCTATTTTTAAATTGAGGGGGTAATTTAAAAAAATTACTATCTTGTAAGAATTCTTCCCTTGTCTATTACATAGCCAGTCATTTCCTTTTTAATGGTGTCTTAACTATTTTCTTGAATTTAAAATTATGAGTGATTACTGAATTTTACCAAATGTCTTATTGATAGCTATTGATAATTTTTCTTGTTTTTAAATCTATAGATGTGATACATTGTAGCAACAAAGGTAAACCATGTGTTGGACTATGTTTGTTTTCCATAAACTCTGCTTGGATATGATATAATTTTGTGTGAACTTGACAGCCCTCAGGAGAACAAATTATTTCATGTTATTAGAGATCCAATTGTTCTCTGTCTTGGTGATTCTTCCACAGTTGAGCAAGTGACCCTACCTTTCAACTTCAAGCATCAGAAGACCGCACTGGAATTGGACATCTGGCCAGAGGGTTCCCTCAGTAGACTTGTCAGTGGCGAGGCTGGCATGACCATGAGTGATGTCAACTAATTTCCCTCTTGGGGACCTGACACATTGATCAGTCAGTGGTGGACACCTGAGCTGTAGGTGTGTTGGGCCACATGCATAATGAATGAGCGGATATGCAGGAAAACCTGTCGTTATTGAAAGGTGAGAGTCTCATGATGGGTTTCTGAGGACTCTTGAGTTGCTCAGATTTCTAATGAGTCTCAGATGCACTCTCTGCCCTAGGATTCTGTGAGAACTTCTGCGGTTCTTTCAGTCACATACCTTCTCTTTTAATGGAAGTTGGAGGTTTCTGATCAAGGCAACCCAGAGTTGACATGAACACACACCATCTTGCTGGGTAGTGCATTGCACTATCAGAATGACAGAAGGTCACAAATCACCTGAAAAACAAAAGGTTTGAACTCAGCACTATATAATCTGGAAGTTTCCTTCCAGTCCTATAGTTCTAGGAGTCTCTAAAATCAATGGTGCTTTTTTAATGGGGACATTTCCTAAACCCAGCTTGGTAGAACTAGTATGATGTCAAAGAGTCCGTGACAACTAAGAGCCAGAAGGGAATGTGTTTAGACAGACCTCTTAAGACAGGAAGACATTTCCCATTTTCAAAAATTGTGTTTCTTTAAAACCTGCAGAAGCATTTTGCTTTCAGTCATTGAATCGAAAGGGCACCTCTGTTTCCTAAATTCTGTAGCTACAACTGTCTGTCTGTGCTTCTCTTCACGTACCTCAGACTGGGCATCTGGCAGTGACAGGTAATCAAATCATATATCTGAGCCGTCTGCCCAGATTTTAGTCCTCAGAAGTGAGCTGTTGGAAAGGGTTTCAGTTTTTCATCTGGAGCTTACAAGCCAGCACGATTCAATTTTCTCAATGAAAGCACTGATTTAGGTCTTTAAAAATAATCCCTAGCCCTGCTAACATCAAAGTGGCGACTCATAGCATCAAGATAAAAGATATTCACACTGTGAATAAAGCTGCTACATTTTCTTTTATAAACACACACACACCCACACACGCATACAGACACACTCACACATACACACACAGACACACACACACACACACCCACATACATAAACACACACACACACACACACACACACACACACACACTCCTCTGAAATGCATGCCTTATGTAGCCAACAGAAAAATTATCAAGATAATTAGCACTTTAGGGTGAGGAAAGTACAGGGTTGGGAGGTGATGAAGAATTGGGAGTGACTTCTGAGGTGTGGAAGACAGCTCCAAATCAACATGTTGGCCAACATATACTTGTATTTTGTTCATCTTTTTGGTATTGAGATAGTGGCATTCTCTTCTTGTGGTAATTATTTTTGTATTATTTTTTAGACAAATAAATAAACATTTATTTGAAATATCACATTATAGTTCAACTATCAAAAAATTCCTGGGCTGCTGTCAGATGGAATATAGGAAGAGGGATGGGATTTTTTTTTTTTTTTTTTGGAGCTCATGCATTTTGCAAAGAAGGATGCCTTTCTTTCTATTGAAGCCTTGAATATACAACAAATGTCAAAACTAACTGGATTTTAAATTGCTTTTAAATCTCTAGTATCAGTTTTGGCTGCTATAATAAATTACCAATGACTGGGTGTTTCAAACAACAAACATTTATTTTTCATGGTCTGGGGGCTAGAAGTCTGAAAGTGAAATGCCAGAATGTTCATGTTTTAATGAGGATTACTCTTCCTGGTTAGGCCCTCACATGGCTTTTTCTTGGCACATACACACAAAAAGAGAGAGCTTTTCGCTGGCTAGCATGGCTCAGTGGGAACTAGGAGGTCACAGTTTGATTCCTGGTCAGGGTACATGCCTGGGTTGCAGGCTTTAGCCCCTGTTTAGGGCCTGCAGGAGGCAGCCAGTCAATGATTCTCTCTCATCATTTATGTTTCTATCTCTCTCTCCCTTCCCCTTCCTCTCTGAAATCAATTAAAAATATATTTTAAAAAAGAGAGGTTTTTTTGCTTCACTCCCTCTTTTTATAACGACACTAATCCTATCATGGTAGTCCACCTATTACCTAATTACTTCTCAAAGAACCCATCTCCAAAACCCATCAAATTGAAGATTAGGGTTTCAACAAAAGAGTTTTGAGGCGACACAAACATTCAGTCCATACCACACGGTAATACCTACTCAAGTCAGGCATTTTTGGACTGCATCTTAGGTTGGGTTTCCCAGAAGTGAATCCTGAAAGTAAGATTAATGTAAAAGTAGTTTATTAGGAAATGTCCCCAGAAGAAACTGGTGGGTGAGTGCAGACATGCAAGTGGGTTATATTAAAGTCCCACAGGGCATAACTCTGACTCAATCCTAATTGGAAGCCATCCATAATCCAAACAGAGGAAGAGTTACGGATAGCTCCCAGCCAATGTAAACTCCTGTGCACTTATGACTCTTATAACCAACAGGCCCGTAGCGGCCTTCTGACAGTGAGTTGCGGATACTGGTTGGTAGGAGTGAAAACACCTTAAAGGAAGGCTTTTGTGCACAAAATGATCTCATAGGATATAGTTGGAGCACAAACAGCAAGTAACAAGAAACAAAAATCTAGCCAAGCTAACTTAAGTAAAGGGGTATTTCAGTTAAGACTGCATTTGGCTGCATGTAAGAGAAACCAGACTCAGTGCCTCACCGAACACGATTATGCTTCTAATATAAAGAGTGTAGAGGATGGCAGTCAAGGCAGGTGTAACTGCTTTTTGATGTTATCATAGAGAACAATGTTCCCACTCTCTCTGTCTTGCTTGTTGCTTCATGATAGCTCTTTTATCTTCAGCCTATGTCTGCATTCCTGGCAGGAAGAAGACTGTGAATCAGGAAAGCAAACATTTCCCAGAAATCTCTAGACCACTTGTGATTATCTTTCACTGACTCTGAGTTACCTAATTACTTAGATGTAAGGAGCTTTGGGAAGTTGGCACATGGCTCCCTTGGAAAGAATAACGTTCTTTTAGCAAAGAAGTGGGCAATGACTAGGCATCTAGCAGTACCTACCAGATGGGGGACTGTTTGGTAGAAATACAAAGGGCAATCTTATAGGTATCCAAGAACGTGATACAAGCACAGATTGGATTCCTGAGGAGTGGTGCTGAGCTGCCTGATGAGGAGCTGGTGTGTTATAAGTTAAGTCTGGGGGAACATGCATGGGAGGAGGAGATATGTGAAGCTATAGCATGGACACACTCATTGGCTTAGTCCTGTGGCACGCTGAGTGGTAGGCAGTGTGCATGTAGCAGTCAGACTGGCTACACATGCCAAGGCCCAGACCTGGGCCAGATTGGTGGCGATGATAGTGATGGCAGGAGTGGCAGCAGCAGCCATAACCCTGGTGAGAAAGGAGGGGCCCCATGTGAGTCCAATGACCCAATGCAGGAGGCTGGTTTGCTAGTCTGTCCCTGGACTCCATCTCTGGGGTATCAACACAAATCTTAATCTTTGGCTAGGAACTGTTGGCACTTAGGTGGTAAATCTTTATCAGTAAATTATTAAAAAAATTAAACCGTACACATGGACATTATAATAAAGCCTACTAGGGAGTTAGTAGAATTCTTCATAGTTTAAAAATCTCTGGTTTGAAAACTTCCACATCATTGAAAAACAAATATCCAAAAGCTTACAAATAAAAATTAAATTTCAAAACCATCACATTTTATGGAAAATAACACTATTTTCATATGAAGCATCAGATTATTAATAAAGATAATTTATTATTAATAAAGAACCAATTATTAATAAAGATAATTTTTAAGTTAATTTTCTCTTGCAACTGAACATACAGAGATAGGATGTGAAAACAGGTGTTTGAATTGTATATAAATTATGAAGTAAGTTTTTTGTATAACCTCCATAAGGTGCAGGAAATGTAAGAGAAAATATTAAAATACAATTGAACAAATTTATATTTAAAATTAAATTTGGACACATGAAACTGATTTGTATAAAGGGTTAATTATTTTTTAGAAAAAATGTTTTTCCAGAATCATCAGTTCTAACTATGCTAATATCTGTATTTCAAAATAGTTCATCAGAAGTTTGTCCCAATGTTTTCACAGCTTATAAAATACTCTTAGCCTCAGCAACAGTGGCATCAGCAGACAGACCTTCCTCAAAATGAAAACGGATAAAACATTATTTGTAATTTTGAATTTTCTAAGAACAACTCATGTTGCTTTCCACAATACCAATTGAAAATGAGGTTGTTAAAAGTATACATTTCAATGATCTAATATATTTGCAGAAGTGAGCCAGAAATGTATTATAATCAATCAATCTAGAACAATAATAAAATATTACTTGTCACATTATTTCAAATTATAACACTCCAAATAGTATTTCCTTCAATTTGTAAGTTTATGTTGTTCCTTATGTACCACTGTTACCCCTTGTTAAAGACTGAATTATGTCCACCCACCCCAAAGTCATATATTGAGGTCCTAACCTTCTGTGTGACTATGTTTGGAGATAGGGCCGTTAAAGAGATAATTAAAGTCATAATGGTCTAATCCCATAGGACTAGTGTCCTTACAAGAAGAAGAAGAGTCCCTAGTTACCTCTCTCTCTCTCTCTCTCTCTCTCTCTCTCTCTCTCTCTCTCTCTCTCTCTCTCTCCAGAGTAATGTTATGTGAGATACAGCGAGAAGGCAGCCATCTGCAAGTCAGGAAGAGAGGTCTTACCAGAAACCCTGACAGCACCTTGATCTTGGACTTCTATTCTCCAGAACTGTGGCATTTTGTTATGGCAGCCTGAGCTGACTAATATTTGTCTATACATTTTATAAATAATGAAATATTTTTAAAGGGAAAATCCTCATATTTTAGCACCTTTAATGGCATTTTGTCCTGCTTATAAACAAGGGGCTTCACATTTTCCTTTTGCACATTATATAGATTGGGGTCACACTCTGTGTCTCTCCTAGGGTCTCAAAATGCTTCTCTTTTCTTCCTCTCTCTCTAAATCAGCTTTTCCAGGTTGCATATAGCCCAGCAAGTTCACTTCCTTCCCTTCAGGTCAAGTGCTCAATATCAACCCATTCATTCTGTCTCAGAGCTCTCCATTTCCAGGGGAAAATAATCCAAATGGCTTAGTCTAGCCTGTGGGTTTGTTGATCCAATGTCAGGTGTCCACATGTGTACTTGGTGGTCAGGCCCACCTTTGCAGGAGCTCAAGTGGAAAGTGATGTCAAAGGAGGCGGTGTAGGCTGTGCTTTTATGAGGAGAAGTTGGCTTCAATTCCAAGCTCAACTGCTTTTGTCAAGGGTGTTCAGCATTTTTTCTTGCAAATATAACCAACTACAGTTTTAAAAGGAAAAGCAGAAATCAGTGCTCTGTGCTGAGAAGTATTTCAAGGGCTGTGTTGCTCAGCTCTCCATTGACAAAGAACCCATTAAAAATATAATTAGGTAGAAATTTTTAACAGAATAATGCAATGTTCATGCATTTATAATTGAGGATACTCTATATTCATTTTAACCTGAACATTTAAAAAAATATATATTTTTATTGATTTCAGAGAGGACAGGAGGGGGAGAAAGAGATAGAAACATCACTGTTGGGCTGTCTCCTGAACACCCCCCCCCCCCACTGGGGATCAACCCAGGCATGTGCCCCGACCGGAAATTGAACCATGACCTCCTGTTTTATAGATCAATGCCCAACCACTGAACCACACTGGCCAGGCTAACATGGATTTTTTATATACTGTCTCATTTCATATCACACTGTGATTGAAAGTTAAACAGTAAAGATATAAATAACAGTAACATTAGTATTTTTCAGTGAGATAAATCTTAATATTTTAAAGTTTCACATTTATCATTTTTAAATATAGTAAAAGCAAGAGTCTTGCTACATACATTTCCAGAAGCAAATTTGAAAGATTCCCGTTGAAATTAAATTAAAAGTTAAAACCACCGAGTACTGAAAAATTTAAGTTTAGACTTATTGACAATTCTGCAGTCTGCAACCCAGCAGTGGAACCCAGTTACCAAGGGGCTGAAACAGCTCTCGCAAAAGCCGTGCACCGAAGCCTAGCTGCCCTAATTGTAGGAGAGGGACCCAGATAGAGCCAGTCACCGTTACTTTATACGCTCTCTAAAAACTAATTGTCTGGTTTGCTGGCCCATAGTAGATAAAAACTAACAATTTATTAGGGTAGTAAAAATAAATGAATAAGAAGCAGTAATGCTGCTTAAAGCACCTGAAGTGACTGTTGACATTGGAGAGGAAACTGAAGAGGAGGAACTGCAAACTCACAGGGGTTTGGAGACAGTCAATGCCCACTTATGTCTTTCTACCTTTCTTGCATACATTTCATAAACATGGGCTGAGTGACTGGTATTAGCCTTTCACTGTGCCAGGTGCCCAGGATACAGAGGTTAAAAACTCAGTGCCTGCCTTCAGGGCCTATGATCTAGCTAAAGGTTGGCATATAAAAAGGCAGTTATGATGGAGTACGGAGAGTGGTTAAGAGGTAGATACGACTGATGTTAGAGGGTAGAGCCAGAATGCATTCAAAATCTGAGGTGCAATGAAGCCCTAATGAAGCCCGTGGCAGTGGAAATGAGAAATGTGGAAGACTAGTTCAAGGCAACCACCTGGATGTAAAGGGCAAGGGAGAAGGAAAAGGCACAGACATCTTTCAGATTTTGGCTGGTGTGAGGAAAGAGTTAGAGGCTCCCGTCTCTCCAGGAGGCATCGCCTTTTTCCCTCTGATAGTTTAAATGAAGACTTGGAATTACTGACAAAAGGGCAGAAAACTGAAATCTACTTAGTAGTGATTTTCTCTGCTGGGGAATAAAACACCTCATTCTAAATGAAAGGTGTACAGAGAACTTCTTAGAAGTTCCTTGAGGGCAGGGCACACATCATTTGTTCTGGTGTCCCCAGTGACCAAATATGGTGGATCTTTAACAATGATTTTTTATTTGACTTGTAGAGATCAAGTAAAATCATGTTGACCTTTTCCAGTCTCTCCCTTCATGGGGTAAGATAAGACTGAGGAAATCTAAGGATGTCCTTTGTGCTTGAGCAGATAGCTATATATCCTCCAGATATATTCTCTTTCAAACAGGCTTTTTCTTAAGGCAATTGAAAAGTCCACATGGTCTTATGGATCAGATCTCCTAAAGATCCTGACCAGCAGTCTTTCCTCAGGACCCTCGGGGTGTGCTGGGAGGCAGGCACTGGGAGTGGCCCTGTGACTAACAGGCGCTGGGCTTGCTTTCAGATCCAGGGCCTATGCCTGTAGCAGCCTGACATTAAAGGGAAGGAGGCAAAGCATCACCTGAAGCCTTCTTGACCCTCAGAAGTTTCCTTAGGGTTTTTACTCAGAAATGAAGCTCATCTTTGAAAGGCAACTTTAAACAATTAATTAAATCAAGATACACTTAAAAGAAAAGCTCTGAATTAGGTCACAGTTGTACGAAGGGGAAAAAACCGTCTATATGTCTTATGGAGCTTTTCTGAAAATAACAATTTTCATTAATTTAGTCAGTGACTTTTAATGAAATAATATATTTTTTATTTGAATGTTTAATTTTTAAAGCTAATCTGAGAAATAGAAGTATTTTATCCTTTATGAAATTGCTATGAGTCATGATTGATGCCTCTGAAAACATCAGTTATAAAATCTCAGTTGGCTTTGAAGCAGTAACAAAAACAAAATAAAACAAGAATCAAATTGCACAAGAAAAACCAACTTCCAAAAACACTCCTAAGAATGTTCTTGCATATGGAACATAACTTATTAAGTCAGATTGCCAAATTTGTGAGTTCAAATAGTAGACTTTGTTATTACAAAATCTCTGTTTGATGAGCATCATGCTGCAAGGGTATGAGTGCTTGAGCTAAAATTACACTGGATGTTCTTAGTCCAGGTGTATCTCTTGGGGTTGGAGTAGCCATGTTTTTAATTTCTTCTGAATCTTTCTGAAGCATCTGAAGTTCCTGCAAACCTGAAAGCTGTCAGGAAGTACCCCTGGCCAGTTGCCCAGAGAACTAACTCTGAGATGAATGGATCCCAGTTCAGCCACTTCTTTGTAGGGAGAACATTCTGGAAGCATTTAGCCAGGTAAGGGTGCTCGTCTAGCTCCTGGGGGCAGAGGGAGGCCATGGAGGGGTGGGGCATTCTTCATGGTTCCCTGGACTTGTTGGTCCCAACCAGGTGCTCTGACTGTGAGAAGACCTGGTCAGCTTGAAGCAGACTCTGGAATCAGACGTGTACTGAAGAGAGGCAGCAAAGGAGGTATGTGGGGGCAGCAGGATTTGGGCGGGCAGTGCCAGGCACAGTGACTAACCCTATTCTATTTCTGAATGCCAGGCAGGTCACTGATGATGCCATCTCCTGTGAAGAACAGATCCTTGCCCTTAATGGAAAGTGATGAAGACATGACAGACTTTCCTCTGGGAAGGCTGTGGGATCAGAATGAGCCATTTTTGGAAATAAATGTCAGGGGCTTTGCCTGCAGCAGTTCAAGGAAGACATAATTACTGTGTGCTGCCTCCCTCTACTCCTTGCCCTTGAAACAGATCCATAGAGTTGAGGGTGGGAGGAGGTGGCAGGGGCTGCACCTGCTCAGGATTCTCTCCCATTCTCAGGGGAGTCTCTGACCCTGAGAGCCCACTGGGAATCCAGCAGAGAAAGAGACCATCTACCATGGATATAGCTCTGGAATTGAGGGCAATGTATGAACTAAACCTGGAGCCTTCTCTGTCACAGACAGCCTGAGTTTATGCATTCTGAGCCCAGTTCTGAGCTTTTCTGAAACTCAGCTGGGGGTCTCAGAACTGAATCCTTAGGCACTGCCCCATACTTATCCTGGAAATACAGATGTGACACAGAGATATTCATGTTTACCAATCACCTGGATCAGACATAGTGGGTCTTTACTAAATTCTTGTAACTTGGAAACTTACTAATGGTTTTCTAGCATACCTTCCACCTAATCTTGAATGGCATTTAAAAGACAGACATATTGAAGGATACTTGCTCAGACAATTATCTTTTTGTATTTCACATTCTACACAAATCGAACATGGCTTCTGTAAGGGAACATCTGCTCTATACCTAGCAGTAATAAAATATTCAGAAAATTCATCCCGCTTTACAACTGCATAATTTAACTTGGTTCTTTTAAACATTTAAAATTACAGTGTAAAGGTTCACAAGGTTGATGAGTTCCTTTTTCTGTGACTGAGTTGAAGAGCTATTATTATTCTACGGTCACAGACTCCACCGTTCCCTAATTTCAGCCTGATAGACATCCCGTGGGCCTCTTCATCTTCAGCTGTATTCATCTGGTTTTGCTTCCTTATTTCAACTACATTTTTGAATGTTCCTGTCTGAGCTTATCCACTGTGCCTGTCCTTATAACATTATCAGAGAGATAATATTCATTTAATTCTCACCATTCCATCCTAACGACTTTCCTGTGAGGCTTTGGTCTCTACAGAAGTGATAGCCCAGAGGCCTCTCTGTTCCTGAGGGTGGTGCTGATAACAGCGAGAGTGAATGTGCTCATAATAGAATTTCCACACTTTTCTTTTTAAAATGTCACAAGTAATATATGTCTATGATGAAAATGAGAAAACATGAACGCAGAAAGAAAAATTAAGAATGTGTATGAATAAATTTATAGATGTGTACATGTATATTTGTAAACATGGGATACATTCGATCACTTTTTAATATGTTTTTGCTTAACATAACGTGAACATGTTCCTTTATTTTCATGGCTGCCAAATTTTGCCCGGTACGGGTACAATTAAATTAATTTAATTAAGCTCTTATTGTTGGAGATTCAAATGATTTAAAAATCTCTGATACGGTAAGTGCACTGACAGACATAGTTATATTTTGGGGCATTTACTCAAGTATTTTTGTAAGGTAAATTTTCCGGAACCCAATTTCTTTTTGACCGTAGCTCTGCCCATGGCCTTAACTGGCTCCTTCAATGGGACCTGATTTTAGCAACACAGAAGACACAGTATTGCTTCTACTGAACTCTTTCTTTACATTATTCCTTTGAGCCCACGTCTTCATTTTAGTTGCTATATCTCCAGAAATTTCACACTTTGGGTTTTCTGTTCCTTTGCTAGAGGTTATCTGGGGCTTGACCCAAGTTGTCATTTCCCCATTCCCTCCTATCTCTCAACATTGTTCCATTGCCCTCTCTAAATGCCTGCATTTCCTGTGACTTTGGCTTTGGCCTCCCTTCTTTGTAGTCTGTACTCTCCCTCAGCGAATTCTCCCTCTGATTCCAATTTAGGAGAGTGATGAATTCTTGAGTTGTAGCCTTTTCCCCAATCCTTCGACATATGTTCCCAACCATCACCTTGGCATCTCCATGTGTGCAGGTGACTCAAAGTTAATATTCCTCAGAATAAACTCATGCTTTACTCCAAACTCCCAAGAAAATAAAACAAATGCAAGACTAAAAGACAAAAGCATCCCCATCCTAAACCACACAACTCATTTTCTACTTCTATGCTCTCTTTTTCTTAAGTGAAAGCGCTCACTATCTACCATCAAAATGTCATTCAGATTCAGAGTTAACTGACATTTATTGATTGCATCAAATCATATCAGTTACCTGCATAAAACTAATGGTTTCCTATTGTCATTAGAGTGTAACCCAAAGGCCTTATAACTGCCACAAGGCTCCTGGTCTTTACCTGCCCTCTGCTCTTCTTTATTCCCAGCTCCTCCTGGTTGACTCTGCCCCAGCCACCTTCTTTCTGGCCTTCTCTTCCAAGTACCTGCATATCTCAGAGATTTGGCATTTAACCCATCCTTGGCCATGAACCCCTTTCTGCATTGTGCTTTTGGTGGTGTAACTAAAAAATCATTGCCAAACCCAAAGTCACCTGTTCTGTGTTTTCTTCTGGATGTTTAATAGTTTAAATTTAGATCTACAATCCATTTTAAGTAAATGTTTGTAAAAGGAGGAAGGTCTTTGTCTAGAATCTTTTTTTTTTTTGCATATGGATATCTACTTGTTCCAACACCATTTGTTGAATATATTATCTTTTGTCCATTGAATTGCCTTGATCAAAGATCCATTAAATATATTTGTTTGGATTTATTTCTGGACACTAATTTATATAATTTTTAAGATTCATGTATTCCTATATACCCTCAGCAAATATTTATTGAGCAACTACGATATGATAGACACTGTTTTAGGTGCTGGGAACATATCAGTGAAAAAAGAAAAGATAAAAATCCCTGGCTTCATGGAGTTTACATTCCAGAAATCCTTACATTTGGAAATACTTTTAGAGTTATTCACATTCCTTTCCCATCTCAGTATACTATGCACTTAAATGCCTATATCTTTGCTCATGTTTTTCAATGCATTTGTTTGTTCATGACAAATTCAAGCTGCGTGCTGCACACTGTGCAAGGGCCTGGGGATATGAAGATATCCCCCTTCCCTCCCACCTCTTTGCATGCCATTTTTACTTTTTCTGCCCATTGGGAAAGATGATTTTTGGATTTAGGCACACCTGAAACCTCAAGTGCATTAAGAAATGAGGTCTTGGCTAAGTTATATTTAACAGCTTACTCTGATACCTCCAGCAAAGAAACCTCCATTCCAATGTTAACTGCCTTGGGGTTTTCTGGGTAACTGGGATGAGAACAAACAGTATTATTCAGATTGAAGGGTGATATGGGCAATGTTTTCCAATGTAGACTGCTCTTAATCTATTATTTATTTGGACTCCTCTGATACACGGTTGTTCCAGGAATGTGCAGTTCTGCTCTGAGTCAGAAGAGATTTATGGAACAAGATGACTGTGAGCCTTATTTGTCTGCAGTATTCCCTTTCCTGACAACCCAAAACTTCTTTAAGGAAAAGGATAATGAAAGGGACCTGCTTAGGCAAGGTAGCATGAAAGGGGGAAATAATAATAATAATAATAATAATAATAATGACATTATTAGACTTCAAATGATTTTTGTAAGGGTGTGAGCACAGAACTACCTATCTTGTGCTAAGTGACTCACTTAAGAATTTCTAAGTTCCTGCTTATCACATTCAAGAAAGAGCACTACTTGGCTCCCGATAGCTATCCACAGAGGTAGGACAGTGGCAATTTGTTTAAACAACAACAACAGAGCATGAGTTATTAACTAGTGAACTGCCTGAAAGAAAAAGTAAAAAGGGGAAATAAAGATTATTTCAAATATTGTTTTTTCATGGTAGACATTTAGCAGTGTACTAAGAGACCTTAGAACCATCTGTGCCAACCCCCAGCCCCACAGAGGAGGAGTCCTCCCTGTAAAAGCCTCAGCAGAAACCAGCCCGTTTGAACCCTTCCTGTGGCAGGGAACTCAGTACCTCATATGGGTAAGAACTGAGCTACCACTTAGTTACAGAAAGCCTTCCTCCCTTGGAACTGAACTCTAGCAACTCTCAAATAGTGTCCTAATTAGTGTCCTGATTCCATTCTCCAAAGCAACAAACACATGTCCTCATTCATGGAACCTTCCTTTGGATATGGCAACTCTCAGAGCTTTACCGGATCCTGGATTCCCTCCACACTTCCCTTCTGTCCTGGCTACAGACCCTCTTTGAGATGTTTTCTGGTTGGATGAAGTCTTTGTTAAAATGTGATGCTTACAGTGGACATCTGGAACATCCACTCCAGATTTCTGAGACTAGGATTTAGATAATGTGGGTTGCTAAGAAGAAATTTTAGCAAATGTCTAAATTATACTACTGTTTATATTTTGTTTGGTAAAGTTAAATGTTTAAAGTTCATCATTCTGCTCAGATTAAAGGTGTTTCCACCTGCAAGTGTTTTCATCTGCAATTTCACCAACTTTTCATTTTGGAAGCTGGTGGCAACAAGCTGGCTGAAGTATGGGACTTAGGAAAAGCAAACATGTTCTATTTGCTAATTGTCACTAACCATCTGTAACCAAGGTGAGCATATTACAGAAAGGAACAGGTAGCTGAAGTGTAAAGGCCCAGCATTCATAACTCCTAATCCCTTTTCGTTGAACAGCAGGATCAGTTAGCAGAGCTCAACTATCAGTGGCTTCAGAAGAAAGAGACTTGTTTACACTATGTAATTTTTGTCAGTAGGATTGCCTGCCTGCTTATGATCTAATTTTTATTTATTTTTTGTTAATCCTCACCCGAGGATATTTTTCCATTGATTTTTTTTTAGAGAGAGTAGAATGGAGGGGGAGAGACAGAAAGACAGAAATATCGATGTGAAAGAGACACTTCAATTCCCGGGCCGATTGCTTTGTCCACTGAGGCAAACCCCCTAGGGCGTGATCTTATTATTTATTTACTCACATTACCTGTGAGCAGGAGATGGAGCTTGCATTTCAGAGGTCTGTGTGAATCACACATTCTTCTCATTTTCTGCCAGGCCTCCGGTTATTCCCTCTTTGAATACTGACTATTGTCAGCAAGGCCAAGGTTTTCAGCCCATGCCTCCCACACTAGAAACCCAATGAACCAATTTGCCAATGGTTCTTAACCTGTTTGGAATTTTAGACATAAAACTTTGGAAACTAAGAAGTTTTGTAAATAGAATATAACCATAACTATACTTGCTTCTGTCTTCCAAGGGTCTCTGTGGCCTATGAGTGAAAACATAAATATGAGCCTTATGTCCATCTTCTGACTTGGTGGGAAGCCTTCAAATACTACATAGTCCAAAGAATGACAGATTGAGAAATCAAAAGAAATGTGTTGGGGAAGTAAGAGAGAAAATACCTCATCTGCTTCCAAATTGATCAAAGTACCAGAGAGAGTTTTAGGGGATACATGGGCAGGCAGCCTTTGCAGAGGACGGAGGAGCCTCCCTCAGCCAGCACCAATGCAACTCGACACACCAGCCCTTACCAGCCCCGAAGGGAGCCTTGGATGCAGCAATGCTTTCAAAACCTTAACCCAGAATCTTTGGGCATTCAGAAATGAAAATCAGCTGGAAAATTTGTTAAAGACTGAAACTAGCAATGTCTGAAAGGTATCATTGGCAAAGAAATCTGGAGGAACATCAGTGATAAACATTAACGTTTTTCCAGGAATTATAGTGAAAGCCAAGGTTGCCTTTGAGCATCTGTCACTACAGATCCTGAAGACTAAGAGGAGAGGGAGTAGGAACGAAGCACAGCAGAGTCCAACGCCTTCGAGGGAGATAAATGACCACTTGATAGTCCTCTGGCCACTCTGCAGAGACAGTGATTTTCATTCACCCAGTTGTTTAGAGTTTATGAAATGCAAGAAAAGAGTCACTAATAGATGCTTCCATGAGGAAAACTTAACGTGAAAAGGAAAGAACATCCTAGAGCTGACAAAAGCCAGTAAGAGGATGAAGAGTACTTGTCAAAGATTCTGAAACCTCAGCTTCCCAGCCCCATTTGGACCTCAGGCCCAGGGATAGAATCAGTGAGGTCCCAGAAGACAACTTCTTGGAGCTGCTGAGGCCCTGGCCACAGAGGTGACAGAATGCCTGGCAGCTACCACCACAAGGATACACTGCATCTAAGAGTGTGTGACTTTCCCCCGTAAGAAATACCTATTCTATGTCAAGATGTGTGTGTGCTTACATATACTGCAAAGTACTGAAGCAACAGCATTTTAAAAATGCTCAGTACTTCTGACATGCTTAGCCAAACAAAAGATGTAAAAGCAACTCAGAATTAGATTCTCTTTACTCAACCACTGATAGATTTTAATCTGAGGGCATATAGTGGGAAGCAAATTACTATTGTGTTTTCAGGTAGGAAAAACAAAGTGAGGCAAAGTCTGCTTTTGAATCTAAACAGTCCGATGTCTTAAGTGCCTTCTCTTTCTGATGCTAAGCATATGCTCTGGCTGTCGATAATGACGATAGCAAACACGACATTGCACTCACTATGTGCCAGGCACTGTTCTAAGTGCCTTCCATATTCTAACTCTTTTATCCTCAAAACAACCCTGAGAGAGTGGTCATCCCTATTTTGTAGATGAAGACACTGTAAGACATAGTAGGCACTCAATCAATATTTTGTGAATGAAATGAATAAACCAAACCATCCTCAATCACTTTATTTTCTTTTTGCTCTCATAACTCCTTCTTTCCCACTCTGATCTATTTTTTTTGCAGTTAGTATTACAAATCTGTTCTTCAGAACAAAGATTGAGAAGAACAGAACACTCTGGTTAATGTAATTATGCTGCAAATTAAATCATTAGATCAGAAACTGTTTGTATTAGTGGACAATCTCAAAAGACCATGACTCCAGAATCCACCTCTCCTACCAGGGTTGTCTGCCTGTGCCAAAAATATAACTAAGGAAATGTGGCTATCTGTTTTCCTGAAAGAGTCTCAATGGGCTATGAGTTTATGATGAAAAGAAATATATATTAAGGTAGATCACGAAATTGCTGTTTCTGCAGGTCAAAAACAGTCAAATAGCAACAATTTCATATGGTTCAATTTAATTGATTTTGTCATATTTTAATGTAGTGTGGTTGTAGAACAGAATTTTCTAAGCGAATGGTGAAGGACCTTGGAATAGTTACTGGAATTTAACTAGGGAGGTATTGTTTTATTCTACATTTTAGTTTCCATAGTAAATTATGTCACTTTTAAAATACACTTTACATTTATTTCTTTTGTCTGTTCTTATTTACTCATGATTTTAAGATTATGTGGATGGCCCTAACTGGTTTGGCTCAGTGGATAGAGCGTCGGCCTGTGGACTGAAGGGTCCCAGGTTCGATTCTGGTCAAGGGCATGTACCTTGGTTGTGGGCACATCCCCAGTAGGGGGTGTGCAGGAGGCAGCTGATCGATGCTTCTCTCTCATCGATGTTTCTAACTCTCTATCCCTCTCCCTTCCTCTCTGTAAAAAATCAATAAAATATATTTTTAAAAAAAAGATTATGTGGATGAGTAATTTCCATTCATACATATTCCAAGTAGTCTTTGAAACATTGTCCATTCTAATAGAACAATATAATAATCACACAATGTTCAACTGCTAATCTAGTTTATAGACTATGTAAATGTCTTTAACACATTTCCATATATTTTTGGATATTAACCCCTTGTTGGCAATGTTATTTGTAAATATCGTCTTTCATTTGGTTGGTTGCATTTTTGTGTTGTTGGCAGTTTCTTTTACTGTGCAGAGACTTTTAGTTTGATATAGGCCCATTCATTTATTTTTGTCTTTAGTTCCCTTGCCTTCAGGGTCAAATTCATAATATGTTCTCTAAGACTAAGGCCCAAACATTTAGTACCTATGTTTTCTTCCGAGTAATTTATTGTTTCAGATCTTAAATTTAGGTCTTTGATCCATTTTGAAATAATGTTTTGTGGGGACAAACTGTAAACTGGTTTCATTCTTTCACATTTGGCTTTCAAATTTTCTTAACACCATTAATTGAAGAGGCGTTCTTTACTCCATTTTGTGTTTTGGCTCTTTTGTAAAAAATATTTGCCTATATAAATGTGCTTTTATTTTTGGCCTCTCAATTCTGTTCTAGTGATCTGTGTGTCTGATTTTCTGCCAATCCATCTGTTTTCATTGTCATAACTCAATACCAAACAATCCAATTAGAAAATGAGCAGAGGACTTGAACAGACACCTCTCCCAAAAAATCATACAAATGACCAACAGATATATTAAAATATATTAAACTTTACTAGCTATTAGGGAAATCAAATCAAAACTACACTGGGATACCACCTCACACTGGTTAAAATGGCTACTTTTAATAAGACAGGTAATAACAAGTGTTGGCGAGGTTATGGAGAAAAAGAAACTCTCATTCACTGCTGGTGGATATGTTAACTGGTCCAGCACTATGGAAAAACAGTATGGCAGTTCCTAAAAGAAATTATGAATAGAGTTACTATATGACCCAGTAATCTCTCCTATAGGTATCTAACAAAAACAAATTGAAGATATTTATTTACAAAGGTATATATGACCCTATGTTCATTGCAGCATTATTCAGTGTCTAAAATATGGAGACAGCCCAAGTGCCTTTTGGGAAATAGAAGATGGTGACCGGCAGGATGGCAGTGAGGGAGAGAGTGTGAGAGAGTGAGGAAGTGAAAGGGGAGTGTGTGGAAATGTGCGGTGTGTGTGTGAGTGAGGGACAGTTAGATCCTGCAGGACTTTTGGGAGCTGATGCACTGGGCTGTTTTAGACAGGGAGCCCCACTACCACTGTGAGTACTCCTGGGTGGCCGATGGTGCTGGCACAGAATCTAGTCATCTTGAAGGGAAGAACTGGTGTGAAGTCCAGCCTCACCATCACCCAGACTAGCCTCAGATGCAAACCAGGGCCCTATAGCCACTCTGGACAAAAACCTGCTACTGCAGCTGCAGAACCACAGACAGCAAGATTCCAGCCATGCTGGCCGCAGGCTCCAGAGTCCTGGAGCACATTCCCCTCCCATAGATAAGCAGCACAGGTCCCAAGCATCCTGGGCTCTCCTGTGACTCTTAGTGCATGTATGGCTCCTGCTGACTTGTAACAGCCATGTACCCTAGCCTCCCAGCTCACCTGTGACTCTTGGCATGCACGATGCTCCTGCTCAGCCCACTACTGGGACTTGGGCCCTGTGCAACTCAGTGCCTGGCCCCTTAAATAATAGCAAAAGTGGGAAGACAAAGAAGCAACCCCAAAAGGAAAGAAAAGGAGGAATTGCTCCCCGCCACCCCCCTCACACAAAAGGAATTAAATGAAACAGATGCATACAATATATCAGAAAAAGAATTCAGAGTAATGGTCATACAGTTCAGAAACCTAATGGGCAAGAAAATCAACAACCTATGTAAGAATCAAGAGGAAATCAAAAGTGATATAGCCACAATAATAATAAAAAAAAACACAATAGAAGGTTTCAACAATAGAGTAGGAGAAGCAGAGGACCGAATTAGTGAGTTAGAAGATAGGGCAGAGAAACAAGCCCAATCTGAACAGCAATTGAAGAAAAAAAATTAGTAGGAGGAGAGCCTAAAAGGGCTTTGAGACAACATAAAATGAAGTAACATACATGTAGTAGAGGTGCGAGAAGGACAAGAAGAGTAGCAAGGATTAGAGAACCTATTTGAAGAAATAATGACAGAAAACTTCCTTGGTATGGGAAAGAAAAAGTCACACAAGTACAGAGAGTCCCAAACAAGATGAACCCCAAAAGACCCACACCAAGACACAGTGTAATTACAATGGCAAACATTAACAACAAGAGAGAATTTTAAAGGCTGCAAGAGCAAAAGACAGAGTTACCTACAAAGATTTCCTATTAGATTATCAAATGATTTCTCAATAGAAACACACCAGGCCAGAAGGGAATGGAATGAAGTGTACAAAGTGATGCAAAGCAAGGGATTGAATACAAGAATAGTCTATCCAGCAAGGCTATCATTCAAAATTGAAGGGGAAATCAGGAGCTTTGCAGACAAAAAAGGCAAAGGGAGTTTATCACCACCAAGCCAGCAATGCAAGAAATGCTAAAGAAACTATTGTAAAAAGAAGAAATAGAAAAGGAATAAGGAACACAGGCATAAAGAAGAAAAATGACTAACAACAAATACCTATCAATAATAACATTAAACATAAATGGACTACATGCTCCCATCAAAAGACATAGAGTGGCTGAATGGATAAGAAAATATGACACATATATATATGCTGTCTATAAGAGAACCACCTCAGAACAAGGAACTCACACAGACTGAAAGTGAAGGGATGAAAAAATCCTTATCAGGCAAATGGAAATGAAAAAAAAAAAAAGCTGGGATAGCAATACTTATATCTGACAAAACAGAGCTAAAAGTTAAGGCCATAACAAGAGACAAGGAAGGCCACTTCATAATACTAAAGGGATCAATACAACAAGAGAATATAACTCTGGTAAACATAGATGCACCCAATGCAGGAGCACCCAAATAGATAAAAAAACTTCTGGAAGATATCAAGGAGAAGATTGACAGCAATACAATCATAATAGGAGACTTTAATAACATCCCATTGACATCACTGGATAAATCCTCTAGACAAAAAAAAATCAGCAAAGAAACAGTAATCCTAAAGGACTCACTAGATCAGATAGACTTAATCGACATCTTCAGAATATTCCACCCCAAAGCTATAGAATATACATTCTTCTCAAGTGCACCTGGGACATTTTCAAACATAGACCACATATTGGGACACAGGCAAAGTCTTTCCAAGTTTAAGAAGATTGAAATCATATCAAGCATCTTCTCAGATCACAATGGCATAATATTAGAAATAAACTACAATAAAAACAATAACAAAAATGCAAACACTTGGAGGCTAAATAGCATGCTATCAAACAATGATTAGGTTACCAAATAGATCAAAGAGAAAAAAAAACACCCTGAAAACAAATGAAAACACAACAATCAAAATCTATGGGACACAGTGAAAGCAATCCTGAGAGGAAAGTTCATAGCATTACAGGACTATCTCAAAAAACAAAATTAAAAAACTGGTAATAAATTATCTAACTCTACAACTTAAAGAATTAGAAAGAGAGCAACAAGAAAAGCCCAGAGTGAGAAGAAAAAAGGAAATAATAAAGATCAGAGTGGAAATAAATGACAGAGACAAAACAAACAAACAAACAAAAAACAATACAAAAGATCAACAAAACCAAGAGCTGGTTCTTTGAAAGGATAAACAAGATTGATGAACCTCTAGCCAGGATCAGCAAGAAGCAAAGAGAGGGGACCCAAATAAACAAAATCAGAAATGAAAGAGGTGAAATAACAACAGACCACACAAAAATACAAAGAATTGAAAAAAAAAAATACTGTGAGCAACTCTATTCCAACAAATAGGTCAACCTAAAAGAAATCAACATATTCCTAGAAAAATATGACCTTCCAAAACTCATCAGTAAGAATAAAAAAATCCGAATAGGCTGATAACTATGAGGGAAATTGAAGTAGTCATCAAAAAACTTTCAGCAAAGTGCCTTTTGATAGAGGATTTGGTAAAGAAGATGTGGTTCATATATACAAAGGAAAACTACTTAGTCATATGAAAGGATGAAATCCTGCCATTTGTGACAACATGAATATTATGATAAGTGAAATAAGTCAGTCAGAAAAAGCTAAGAATCATATGATTTTACTCATATGTGGGATATAAAACTGAAACTCATAGACATAGACAACAGTGGGATGGTTTCCAGAGAGAATGGGGAAGAAGGGAATAAAGGGTAAAGAGACCCAAATATATGCTGATAGAAGATTTGACTTTGGGTAATGGAAACACAATGCAGTATACAGATTGTGTATCATAGAAATGTTCACTTGAAACCTATATTATCATATTAATCAATGTCATCCCAATAAGTTTAATAAAAAATTTTCTAGGAATGAATGTACTACCTATCAAATAAAGGCATAAAATATTAATTAGACCAGGCAGCCAAATGACCTTCCAGACATCATTCTGGATGTTCTTCTGGATGAAGCACAGTGGTGGGGGCTGAGACAGGGGTGGTTAGGGGCAATCAGGCAGGCAGAGTGGTTAGGGTTGATGTGGCAGGCAGGCAAGTGGTTGGGGCAATGAGGCAGGCAGGCAGAGTGGTTAGGGGTGATGAGGCAGGCAGGCAGGCGAGCAGTTAGGAGCCAGCAGTCCCGAATTCTGAGAGGGGTGTCTGACTGCTGGTTTAGGCCTGATCACTAGCAGCTGGACATGCCCCAAGGGGTCCCAGATGGTGAGGCTGAGGGATCTCTCCACCCCTCATGCATGAATTTTGTGCACTGGGCCTCTAGTATATAATAAAACGGTAATATGCTAATTAGACCAGATGTCCTTCCTGACAAATCTAGGGCCTAAGGGAAGCCAGCCTGGGTCCCGGGTGCCTGCAGGTGGCTCAAGGGAAGTCAGCCCGAGTCCCAGGTGCCTATGGGCAGCTGGAAAAGGAAGCCCAGGTCCTGGGTGAGGAGGGAAGCTGGTGCCAGAATCTGGGGGAAGGAAGGCCTACTCTTTCACAAATTTTCATGCATCAGGCCTCTAGTTCTATTATAAAATGCAGCATTTTCTTTCAAGCTAGCCCCCTCCTAAAACCCCTAGTAAGTTATTGGGAGGACATTTCCTAACTACAAAATAATAACAATTTATGTTTACACTTGAATCACATGATTCTTGAGAGAGCAACCAAGATGGCGGCATAGGTAAACACCTATTGTTCTGCCCCACGCAACAATTCAAAAACTACAACAAAACAACAAAACAAACGTCACCCAGAATCACTGGACAGCTGGCTGAGTGAAAACTAGACAAATAAAAGTGAAGGTGGGACACTGAGACTCAGAAGAGTGGCAGAGTGCAACCTTGAAGATACGCATGGAAACAGAGGTTAGGAGACGTGGCTGCGCGCATGGGCTGTAGGGCTAGCAGCAACAACCCCGGCTGGATTTCTCCAACGGGGAGGGCGGAGATGCCCCACTGCACAGATTCCCCAGTGCCAGGCGAGGTCCGAGGTCTGGGTTATGCACCCTGGAAGCCAGGCAAGGCAGAGGTCTCCTAGTCTGAGGAGAAACTGGGTTGCTTGGAAAAGCACTTAGTGCGCGTAAAGTGTGCGACAGCACAGACGTGCGACTTGCTTCCTGGCGACTTGCCCCCTGGTCCCAGAAACCACCGGACTGCTTTGTTTTACAACCCTGGGCAAGACTTTGGGTGTGCAGACTCATTTGGGGAGAGGCAGAGTTGTCTGGCAAGGGGTAGAGACTAGTGGTTTTCTCTTGGAGGTGCCTGCAACAATTATCACCCAACAGAGACCCTCAAGCGCGAGCGCTGCATAGGACCATAGGACCATAGCTGACACTGAGGCTGCCTGCTCAGCTCAGAGACTCCACCCATCCAACCTGAATACATTCTCCCTTCACAGCCAATTGGCCCGGAGGTCAAACCCTCTTAGGGCTAATAACAACAAGCTGGGCTTAAATTCAAAAATACAACCCATAAAGGATTGCAGTAAGAGTACCCACCTCAGGTAACTGGGGAGGCTGAACCACTGTCTCTTAGAGGTCATCTACCACATAAAGCAGCCACCATGCGGAGACATGGAAAGAAATCAGGTGTGAAAGAAATGGAGGAAAAAAGATGACTAGACATAAAGTTCAAAACCACGGTTATAAGGCTTTTCAAGAGGCTCGTAGAAAAGCTCGAGACCTATAAAGAAATAAGCAAGACCTACAAGGAAACGAGACCTGCAAGGAAATGAACAAGACCAACGTGGAAATGAATGAGTCCTACAAGGAAATGAACGAGACACTCAAGGATATGAAAGAGACTCTCCAGGATATGAAAAAGGACCAACCAGAAATTAAGCATACATTGACTGAAATAAAAAATATTATACAAAGACCTAAAAGTACTCTAGAGCAACCCAAGAACCAAGTTAAAGATTTGAAATACAAAGAACCAAAATCCACTCAGCTGAAAAAGCAAGAAACCAAAAGAATCCAAAAAATTGAAGATAATGTAAGGGGCCTCTGGGACAACCTCAAGCATACCAACATCCAAATTATAGGGGTGCCAGAAAAAGAGAGAGAGCAAGACAATGAAAACCTATTTGAAGAAATAGTGACCGAAAACTTCCCACACCTGGTGAAAGAAATTGACTTAGGAGTCCAAGAAGTGCACCGAACCCCAATATATAGGAACCCTAAGAGGACCACAGCAAGGGACATCATAATTAAAATGCCAAGAGCAAAAGATAGAGATAATATTAAAAGCAGCAAGAGAAAAACAGTTAGTTACCTATAAGGGAGCACCCATACGATTGTCAGCAGATTTCTCAACAGAAACGATGCAGGCCAGACAGGAGTGGCAAGAAATATTCAAAGTGATGAATAGCAAGAATCTACAATCAAGATTACTCTATCCAGCAAAGCTATCATTCAGAATTGAAGATCAGATAAAGTGCTTCGCAGATAAGAAAAAGCTAAAGGAGTTCATCACCACCAAACCAATATTATATGAAATGCTGAAAGATATTCTTTAAGAAGAGGAAGAAGAAAAAGGTAAAAATATAAATTATGAACAACAAATACACATCTATCAACAAATGAATACAAAAATGAAGTGAATTAATAATCTGATGAACAGGATAAACTGGTAAATATAACAGAACCATGGATATAGGGAATGGACTGACAATTTTGGGGGAGAAAAGGGGTGTGGGAAGTACAGCAAGAGACTGGACAAAAATCTTGCAACAATGGGAGAGGACAGTGGGGAGGGGGAGGTGAGGGTGGAGGGTGGAATGGGTACAGGTTTGAGGAGAGCTATAGGGGAATAGAAAAGGGGGAACAATATAATTAATAAACTGAACAATAAAGATAAAAAATAAATAAAAGCAAGAAAGGGGAGAAACAGAAAAAAGAAATCACATGATTCTTGCTTTTTCTGACTGATTTATTTCACTTAGCATAATATTCTCAAGGTCCGTTCATGTTCAAGTGAAAAATATTAATAAAGTATTAATATGACTCCTTAAAGTAGCCCAAAGCTTGGATATCAAGCAGATCTGTGCCTACTTATTTATTTTGAACATGTATTATTATAATTTAATGATAGATTGGGGTCCTTAAGTGTGACCAACTTAACACCCACTTAGTGATATTTGTATATTTTAAATATATCATTCTTCTAACAATAAACCAAATTCTAAAAAAGTAGTATTTATATCATGAAACATTTTTACAATGTTATGTATTTAAGTGTCCAAAAATCCTATCTAATAAAAGAGTAATAGGCAGATTGACCATCACTCCAACACACAAGAGGGCTGCCCCCATGTGGTCAAAGATCCTGCCCCCATGTGGACACAAGATGGCCACCACAGATGGCCAGCAGGGAAGGGCAGTTGTGGGCCATCAGGCCAGCAGGAGAGGGCAGTTGGAAGGGAGCAGGCCTGCTAGGAAGGGCAGTTGGAGGTGATCAAGCCTGCAGGAGAGGGCAGTTAGGGGTGATCAGGCTGGCAGAGGAGGGAAGCTGGGGGCAAGCAGGTTGGTAGAGGAGCAGTTAGACATGAATTAGGCTGGCAGGGGAGTGGTTAGGGGGTGATCAGGCTGGCAGGCAGAAGCAGTTAGGGGCAATCAGGGAGGCAGGCAGGTGAGCAATTTGGAACCAGCAGTCCTGTATTGGGAGAAGGATGTCTGACTGCCCGTTTAGGCCTGATTGGGATTGGGCCTAAATGGGCAGTTGGACATCTCTGGAGGGGACCCAGATTGGAGAGGGTGCAGGCTGGGCTGAGGGACATTCCCTGCTTCCCGTGCATGAATTTCGTGCACTGGGCCCCTAGTAATTGTATAAATGTGCGTACACACCCCTGAATACATTCTGCATCTCATTTGGCAAACATTTGGCAAATATTACTGGTACAAAGCAATGGTCAGCCACTGTGCTCCAGGTGCCTGCCACCACTGTAAGAGGCCCACAGGCATGAACCAGCCACTATGTAAGACAGAATGAAAGAGGAAATCAGTAGTTCTCACTGACATAGAAAAATATAGGTAAACTTCTTTTATTCCAGATACTTTATTGTTTGGACACTTGGATGTTTGGACTCATGTGCCTTGCACATGAGTCAGGCAGAGAGGGAGGTGTGGGTGTTAGTCTTCCATTTGTACATATAATCCCCATTCCTCCAAAAATTGTGTCAGATAGCTTTCATCTTCTTCAAGTGGCTCGTCGGGAGCCTGCTCCTCATAAAGTCTAGACAAAAGGCCCTCCTCAGTGAGCTCATTGTACTCAGGATGTTCACATCCTTCTGAATCATGTTCAAAGCTGAATAATGAAGGTATACACAGCCTGCCAGTCCGAGGGTCCCAATCGACCAGTGTGGTCGATGGCTCTTCTTCTGGCTCCTCGTCTGTGTCCACATGCTCCTCTGGCAGGTGGTCCAAGTCTTTGAGGTGAGGGGTATCTGAATACATTAGTGTTTGTGGGCCCCAGTCAGCCAAAGCTTCCTGTGGCTCAAATAATTTTCCTGGTAGATACATCTCCTCCTGAAAACTGAACTCTTGATCTCCAGGCCCCACAGAAAGGTCAGTAGGTCTCACATCATATTCATACTCACTGATTATTTTATCTATGAGTACTGCTCTGCCGAGTGACTCTTGTTGGGTCAGGGAAGTTTCTTTGGAGCTTTTCTCAGTGTCGTAGAAAATGTCCACCGAATGAGAAGCATACCCTAAGTGCATCACCTCCATTTCCTCCTGATGGGGCTCCTGGTCCTTGCTGGGCTCATGCAGATCCCATACATCATTGCTTTTTTCCACGACACTTATATCCTTATGAGAAAATTTAGAATCCTCCAAAATATTGAGGGTGATAAAGTTAATCACGATTTGTTCAGCGGGTACAAAGAATCTTTTGTCAAGTTCATTTCTGTAAATCAAAATCTATAAAGAGAAGAGAATGGTTTTCACCTTTTCACTTTCGACAGATATTAAAAACAGCTGTTAAGTAGAACTTATACTGTCATCAGATGGTTTTAAAGATCTATTCTTATCAACTCCTGGAAGTGAAAGTTATGCTTGGAATATAGAGAAAAACTCATTCACATAAAACGCATATGGAAGAGACCCAAGACATACCAAGTGCAAATGAAAGTGAAAAGTGGTTCATTGGGTGGGTATCTGTCCAGATCAAAGATAAGGGTGTGACTGGCCCCTGCTCTAACTGGCTGAGGAAATTTAGGGTGTTATTTAATTTCTTGAGCCTTGATTTTCAATTCCAAACATTAGAATTTGTGCCACATAGGGTGGTGAGAACTAAGTGAAATGGAGGTTTTGAAATTGCTTTGTTAATTATAGTTTACTTTGTAATTTGTTAATAAGCTGTGGTTACCTGGGCTCCCAGCCCTTTTTTGGATACAGTCTGGACATGAAATGTGGATGGGCGTGAAAACTGGATATAGAAACATGAGCAGGGATGGTTCTACTCACTTCTCCCAAACTCCAAAGGAATCATGCTATAATAAAGTCACAAAGGGAAATCCATTTGCCATTTTATGGCAGACAGAAAAACTAAATAATGCCAGGAAAACATGTTTCAGGTTAAAATGTTGCTGGGGACATGTGTGAGGTGCCTGTTTAGATTGCCAATAATGAGTTTATATTACAATCCTCACTGTCAAATCTATGATGTGATTTCATTTAACATTATAAAATAGATCCTTTAATTTTATTCTTTTGCAAATTTTTTATTAAAAGTAACGTGTGGTCAATTTTGTGAAGTTTCCTTCCAGGAAAGGTCTCTCTAGATTTTTAAAAAGCTAATTCTGAACCCTAAGTGCAGGCAGATTCATAAAACTATTTTTGAACTAACAGGAATACATGTATGTATTGTGTACATGTGAACGTATTTTTAATAATTTCCAAAGAAATAATTTTTATTGCTAAAATATGCTTAGTATTTCAAAACTCTTTAGTGCATGGCCCAGAGGATAAGGTTTATTCCTTTTACTTTCTTGCTTTTTCTTACTATGAGTGATGAGATCTGGCCATTTTCCCCCTAAATGTTCTTCCATCCCATGTTCTGGTATCCAGTCCTCCATCCAACTCTCTTCTCTTAGACTCTCATCTTCTCTCCTTTGGAAAACTGCTGGTCCCCTAGTTACTTTACTTGTTTCTTCTAATCTCACTCCCCCTAGTGTTGTCTGAGACCCACTATCCAATTGGATCTAAAACACAATATCGACCGTGACATTACCAAGGTAAAACCCTACAAAGATCTCTTTGCCAATAGAATAAAGCCCAATCTTCTTGGAACAACAGCCCAATTCTCTCATTATCTGGCCTTACCACCCACCCTCTAGCTGCATCTTTCATAGCACCTCATCAGGAACCTTATGATTTAACAATACTATGTGGTTTCCCCAACAGCTACCCACATTTCCCCTGTTGCTTCTTCTGCCAGTAGTAGGTCCCTAACTCTTACTCACTTTTCATAACCAAGCCCAGGCATGAACTTCTCCTGATCCCCATGCAGTGTTTCAGTGCTCCCCATGTACCCCTAGCACCCCCAGTGCCTGCTTTCATCATAGTCATATCATTTTGAAATTCTTGTCCCCAACTAGACCTGAACCTCTGGAAGGGCATGGATCATGACTTCACTCATCTTGTACCTCAAGATCTAGTCTAATCTGGTCATTAAACCTAAAATCTTTGTTAATGCTAAGGCATCTTTCTTTTTGGTTATGTTAGTGGGTTAATCTAGAAGAGAAAGTATTTTTTAATTTGTTAGCTCTTTACCTTTAAACTCAATCTGCTCCTAAAAGGAATGGTATCAGTTACAGAGCCTCCTTTCCAGCGACCTGATGTGTTTGTGGGCCCCAGTGTTGTTATAATGAGTCCTGCCACTCTAAGCACTCACCAGATTTGCCGGGTGTTTCTCTTTGCCAACATGGATATATCTGTATGCAGAGAAGCCCATCACAAAAAGGAGAAACAGGGTAACAGATATGGGCAAAACATACCAGAAGATGATTTTAATTTTCAATGCTGATATTTGATCTGTTAAAAAAAGAAAAAAAAAAAAGAAAGAGGGGTGGAGGAGTAAATCATTGTAACTTGGTGTGGTGGGAAAACATTGGCAATGTCAAAAAGCTTTGGGCATATCACTTACATGTAGGAATTCAATTTTCCTATTTATAACAATGTAGTAAGGAGTCTCAGAATTCTTACTGTCTCTGATAATAGATGGTCTTAAGGAATTATTTGGACTATCTCAAATCTTTACAGCAAGGATGTGTTAGCAACCCAAGTCAGCATATATCCCAACATTTTATATCTGGCTATGAGACCCATGTTGGTTTTTATACTTGAAGGTAAATGTATCTGAAATTCAGGCAACTCACAGCACTCCAAACTGAAAGAACCCTCTTGTAATTACCCCACTAAACAGCCCCACTGTTCTATGCCACTCATTTGACTCAGTATTTTTCATATATTCAGTAGCGAACAGAGATATATGTCATCACCTTCTATGTGACCAACAGAACTACCCTCGTGCTGGTTGCTCAGACTTTCCTAAGTACATCTGGAGCTTGGGGATGTTTGTAGGAAGGTGGCTAAGCTGGTGTGTGCTGAGAACGGCAGGAACTCCTTTCTAGGTTTTGATGTGCTCTGGGTTCATGATGAGTAAAAGTCCATAGGGAATGAAAAGATCTGGTGAACAGTTTTAAGAAAAGTAGTCCTGGCCCACCATTGATGAACGGGGATTATTGTGACTAACTTATATTTGTTAAGCTCCTGTGGAGTAATTGGAAGTTGGGATGGTTAATTTTACAAGTAAATTTGGCTAAACCAAATTGGAACCTAGATATTGATAAAACATTATTCTAGATATTTCTGTGAAGACATTTTTTAGACGAGATTAACATTTAAATTGGTAAATTTGGGTAAAGCAGCTTACCAGGGGGTCCAACTCCAGGTTCTTCTAACCTGACCAACCCCTGATGACAGAGCACATCTGTCATCAGCTTCCACATAGAAAGATGCCAACATCACAACGGAGATGTTGCAGGTGACTGAGCATCACCTGCTACTATATTAGGCTACAACTCCATCCAGTCCTCTGGATGCAATCCCTGGTTTAGGATGGAACTTGCGCTAATTAAAAGGAGCCAGGCCAGCAGTGACTGACTGGTGGCACTTCATGTCCATCAACACATGTTGGTTACAATAAATCAAGAAACTCCATCTGTATTTGTAGGGATTGGGGGATTATGGGGAACATAACTATTTTCCAAAGAATACTCCCAAAAGAAATAATACTGATTTTTTAAAATATATGTTTTTATTGATTTCAGAGAGGAAGAGAGGAGAAAGAGATAGAAACATCAATGATGAGAGAGAATCATTGATCAGCTGCCTCCTGCTTACCTCCTACTGGGGATCAAGTTTGCAACCCGGGCATGTGCCCTTGCCTGGAATCGAACCCAGAACCCTTCAGTACATAGCCGATGCTCTACCCAGTGAGCCAAAACAGCTGGGCCCAATTTTTTTTTTTAAGGAAGTTGTCATAGTGTTGTTTTGGAAAGTATATGGGGTAGTTTAACAGCTGGGGGATCCTGGAAAAGCTCAGGACCTGAAATGGTGCCTCCTTGCTCTTTTGTTACCTTTCCTAAACTGGTTAGAAAGTCACTCCATCTGCTTACTGGGAAGTATTTAATTTAATCTATACTGTAGCTGCTTAACTCTGCCAACTGCTTAAATGACTTCCACTGGAAATGCATTCCTACCATTTGGCCACTGATCAAGCTATTAGTAAACAGAGCACTTTATCCAAATACAAAAATAATTTCTTCAATCTGCTCTGTGTTGCTTTTTGCTTGCTTAGCATTTTAGTTTAATTTGACATGTGGTAGAGAACCCTTTATTTTAAACGGAAAGCTATGAGAAGGATAGCGATTACAAAAGAAAGCTTTCCACTTTTTATTTGTACTCACAAAATTCCCTTTTTATTCATTGAGACATTTCATCCCAATGTCAGGGCATGAAGGAGGAGAGCAAGGGTCTGTCACCATCCCTATCCCATAGCTGGGGATGTGACCAAGGCTTGGGGGAAATGCTATGACATTTGTCTTAGGCCAGCATATTTGGAAGAGAGAAACAGAAGAATAATGGGTGAAGAACCAGTCAATGAAGGTCAACTTTAGGATTTATTTTCAATGTTCAGGTTTCAAATACAAGGTCCTCTCACCCTGGAGGAAGAATGATTACACAAATGCTAAACTCCTAACTCCATGTCTCCTAACAGGAAGGAGACTCTGCGTTCACATTTCCTTGGCAGACATGTTCAGACAACATGAGAAGGAGACAAGTAAAAGAAAGGAGAGAGAAGGAACTCTAAGAGCAAGGCCATATTACCAAAACCGGTTTGGCTCAGTGGATAGAGCATCGGCCTGTGGACTAAGGGGTTCCGGGTTTGATTCTGATCAAGGACATGTACCTTGGTTGCGGGCACATCCCCAGTAGGAGGTGTATAGGAGGCAGCTGATCAATGTTTCTCTCTCATCAATGTTTCTGGCTTTCTATCCCTCTCCCTTCCTCTCTGTAAAAAGTCAATAAAATATACTTTTAAAAAAATAAGAGCGAGGCCATAAGTACTGGTTTGTAGATGCCAGACCAGCCAGTCAGTGAACATGGAGCCTGTAATTTGTATTTCTGGGGAGGGGGGGCAGAGGATTCTGTCTTAGAAGTGTTTTATAATAATGCTTTGTTTCTAGAAGACAATTAATTGTCTGATGTGCTTGAAGATCACTGAACTTCTTCTGACCAGAATGATTATAATTTTTAAAAAGAAAAAAGATGCATGTAAAAGTCCCCAATTGTTATTTCCTAAGGCATAGGCTTGCTGGCAGCAAGTGCCAGGCCTGGTGCTGAGGTCCCCCAAGGGGGGAAAATACTCCCTAATGTTGGCCAAGTTCAATGGCTGCTCAATGCATTTCTGGGGACGGCTGTTTCTGCCTTTGCCTCAACCTGTTTCTGGTAGAAATGGATTTGCCAATACCTGTCTACACTGTCACACTTTCTTCTAGTCTCATCAGACTTCCTTCCTCAGAGCATCTGAGGTGTTTTAAAGCTTACCTTTCAAAGTACTGACACACTGCTTCTCAGAAGGCTGAGCCAGGCGAGGAGGCCCTGGGACGAAGGACTCCACGATGATGCAGTACAAAGTGTCCGGCTCCAGCCAGCTGAGCACCAGCGTGTGGTTGTTCACACACTGAGACCACTAGGTTAGGGAATGGCAAACATCAGTTACAGCAAAGATTTCTAGTACCATCCCAGACAAATAACTCTACAAGGAAATAAAAGGCCCAGATACCATGAAATCCTTTACTATACCTACAAACTTTCTTTTCAGCACAGCTTTGAAATACCCTTTTCCTCCAGCTTGGCAATACACAGGAAATGAAAAAATCTAGGTACAATGCTAAATCCTATGTAATAAAGAGGTATATGCAGACTGACCCTCATGTCCTCACAAGATGGCTACCCATGACCAGGCCAGCAGGGGGGTTAGAGGGATAACCAAACAAGTGAACAAACAGGTTGCATGGGGCACCTAGGGGTTTATGAGGGACGACCAAATGAGTGAACAAGCAGGCTGTGTGGGCTGACCAGGTCGACAGGGGGACAGTTGGGGGTGACCAGGTCAGCAGGGGGGGCAGTTGGGGGCAATCAGGCCAGCAGAGGAAGGCAGTAAGGGGTGATCAGGCAGGCAGGCAGGTGAGCTATTAGGAGCCAGTGGTCCAGGATTATGAGAGGGCTATCTGACTGCCAGTTTAGGCCTAAATTGGTCTAAATTGGCAGTTGGACCTCCCCAAGGGATCCCAGATTGGGGAGGGTGCAGGCTGGGCTGAGGGGACCCCCCCATACATGAATTTCATGCACTAGGTCTCTAGTAATAACATACGGATGGACTTCTCATTCAACCTTGTCCTGTGTTCTTGCTAACACCTTTTTCTTTCTTAGAGAGTGACTCCCTGATGTTATGCAAGTAAAATCTTCTCCATCAATAACTACTCCAATAGCAATATTATATCCATTAATAGAAAGTTTCTGTAAAGGAATTCTGAAGTTTTTTTAAAGTTTCTACATAGCTTCAATTGTTTCTTGGATGGCCTCTCATTTGAATATCACATCTTCCCATTTTCACAGGCAGAGAATTAAAGCAGCAGGGCTGCTTGCTTCAGCATTAACTGCAAAGAGTGACCCAGATTATGTGCCCTGTTCCATTTCAGACTTACCGTCCTGTTTGATTTAGTATTATAGATAGACACATTATATTTCAGATTCGAGTATATTTGTTGCATGGAAATGGAACTTTCTTCTGAATTTTTCTTCCATTTCTCTGGAGCCGTCAGAACAACAGAAATGGATTTCTCATCAGGAGTCAAAGTAACCTCTGGTGGGCCAATTTGTGCTTAAAGGGGAGAGGAGAGGGAATTACATTCAGATGTAGAAATCACCTTGGATAAAACTAAAGTCTAATCAGTTTTAGTACTGGCACAAAAACTATATTCAATTCTTATTTGAGATGCCTCAGAATGCTCCAAGGTGGGCCCAAGGCATGCAGAAACCTGAAACAGAATTTCCATGTATTCTGACATGATGTTAAAACAGTCAGTTGAGGAGTTCTCAGTCACATGAATAAACAATACTTGATGATGGTAAATACAATGAAAACTTGGTGCTAAATAACTTGAAAAATTGGTGATAGATAATATATGATTTGATATATGGCAAAAATCTTTGGAGATGTGGTTGGAATGATCTAGAACAGAGGTTAGTGAAGTTTAACCATAAAGGTCCAGATAGGATCTCTGTTGCAACCATTATTTATATCAATGTAAAACCCATTCTTAGCTCTCGGCTATAGAGAAACAGAAAGGGGGCGGGGGGTAGTGGTGCTGCATTTGGTTGAAGGCATAGTTTGCTGACTTCTGACCCAGAAGGGAATCAGGGGAAAGGCTCCAGCTTCAGGGAGAACTTGTAAATTTCATACGGCAGCTCTGAGTGAGTCCTATACCAGAGTCAGCTGCAGATCAGCACATGAAACAATGAAAAAGCAAATACCAGCAAGATGTTGTCTTGATTCTAAGTTACACCTAGAAATTGTATCATCTCACCACCAAGTTCATAACAAGAAAAGACGTACTTTGGTGATCAGAATAATCTGTAATCCACCTTGTGGTCATATTCAATGGTTCCTCAAATTACATAGTCTCCATTAAATGCTAAAATAAGATAAATTTTTTTGAAATATATTTTATTGATTTTTTACAGAGAGGAAAGGCAAGGGATAGAAAGTCAGAAATATCAGATGTGAGAGAAACATTGATCAGCTGACTCCTGCACCCCCCACACTGGGGATGTGTCCACAGCCAAGGTACATGCCCTTGACCAGAATCGAACCTGAGATCTTTCAGTCTGCAGGCCGACGCTCTATCCACTGAGCCAAAATGGTTTCCGCAAGATCAAAATTTGATAATACTGACATTTAGCATCAATTTGGGATCTGGGAGAGATCTTGAAGGTCACTTGGCCACAGCTTTCATTCTGAAGACAAGACTCTGGGATGCAGTGGGAAGAAGCACCTTGGGCTGGTCACCCTATCAGCTGATGGACAGAGTGCGGAACAGAGCCAAGCTGAGCACTGGCTCCTCAGGCAAAGCTGTCTAGGCTGAACCTGGTAACACTGGGAGCTCAGGTGAGCCTGATATTAACCCATGTTTAACATACAACTATATTACTTACTTTCTAAGAAAGGATAGAATCGTCCAGTTTCTGCCCATTTGGAACAATCAGACCCCCGAGTGGCCTTCACTTTGGCATAATATTGATGTTCATAGTCAGAAGTTTCAGCAGAGAGATCACAGTGGGTCCTATTGATATTTCTGCATTCGGATTTGTTCAGCCATCTCTTTTGCCCATATCTGCAGAGAAGGAAACTGTGAATTAATAATGAGGAGCTCTCTATGCTATACAATAGGAAAAACGAGTCATTATATAAAACTGAATGGAACTTAAGACCTTCTCTTCAGAACAACAGAAGAGCCTGTCATTGAGATAAAAAAGAATCTGATTTGCTGCTGGCAATTTTTTTCATTAGCTGTCAGGAACATGAGTCAGAGTTTCTGTAATCACCTTTCTATTCTGTGACTTATAATGTGCACAGTATATTTTGAAAGCGTGTATTTTATTATTATTCTTGGGCTACAGTAAGAATTTCACATATTGTGTGATCAACTCTTCTAATAATTATATCTGTGTAAGTTTTGTAGTCCACCATGCATACTTAGGTTAGGTTGATGGGTTGTTTGAAGAAAAATTAGCCATCATTTTTCCTGAAAGAAAAATTACCTTGACATTCTCATAAAATTAAAAAAATCTACTTGCCATCAAGGGTTTGGGGAAAAGTCACTAGACTGATCTGCATTTTTAATTATAGCGATGACTGATATTAAAACTAGGTTGTTCACTTTGATTTTTCCTTTCCTTTATTAAAAGCACAACAACCCTAGTAAATAGGGAGGGGAAAATATTTTTAGGTGGGAGAGACTAAGGTATATAAAGTGATAAGAGATGAGCTGGAGAAGAGAGGTTTGCAGGAGAGGCTACTGAAAAGGTTAAAGCTGCATATTAGGGTTTTAGAAAGATAACTCTGGTGGTGGCATGGAGAACACAAAGGGGTAGGAGTGGCAGCCTGGAGAGGAGATGGGAGGATACTCCAGGTAGAAGATGTCGGTGGCCTAGACAAGGATGGTAGCCATGAAACCAATAGAATAAAGGAAGAAATATCAGGACACAGGACTTGGTGATTGAAGGCATATGAGAGATGAAGTAAGGATCATGCCTTTTTCTGTCTGGGACAAGGTTGTAACAGTGGTAACCCATTTTACAGATGAGAAAACTAAAGCTCAGAAGGATAAGGAAATCAAATGCTCAAGTTCATATCACTAGTAAAAGGCATATCTGGGATATGAACTACTTTCCTGGGATGCAAAGCTTGAGCTTTTAGTGCTTCTCCATATATTTGTGTATTAAATTCTTTTGGCAGATATAATTTAAACTTTTGTTCAAATTTCATCTTTTACTTGGGAACAAACTTCACTTAAAAGCATAATACGTAATCTGCCCACGGTTACCCAGCAAGGTTCATCGCCTGGCTGTGAACCCAGGACTGTGTGACTCCGGCTGAGCCTGGAGCCCTGTCAGTGACATGTACCACCCTGTATTCCTATCCACCTCCTAAGTTTTTTAAAAATATTCTTTTTCAAAAGTTGCACAATCCAACTTATCTGCTGTCAGAGAGCAGTGACGAATTTGCCCGTTTTAAAAAATCCTTTTCTGAATCACAGAGACATACAAAGGACAGAGCAAGCTCTTTGCTCCACCTAATGGAAGAGGAGGCAAGGGCGTGCTCCTGAAACATTTCCCTTTGCACAGTGATGTCTTCTCTCCTAAACTCAGCTTCTCAGAAATGCCTCGGAAATGAGAATGAGGGTCTAGCTCAGTTAGGTCAGGAAGAGCAGTTGAAGTCCTCCACTGCCTTTGGAGGTCGGAATTTTCTTGCCAAACACAAAAATGACTTTATTCTTTTTTGTAACTATGGTACATTAAAAAAAAAAAAAAAACAAAAACTCAACTAATCAGAAAAGCAGAATCAAGAGAGAAATAAATCAGCCAGAAACCTATTACCTTGGAATAGTTGGTGTACATGATTCTGGACTTATCATTATGCTTACATATAACCAGGATAGTGAGATAGCTGAATATATAGATAAAAACTAGATTATGCCACATGCATAGTTGTAATAAAAGTAGTAAATTTAAATTGACTTACACTTTAATATGAAATAATAAATTAAAGGAATTGCTATAGTTCAAATGTTTCTTTACCACAAGAGATATTAGTTCTTAAAATATCATTTAAATTAAGAAAATACTGAGAGCTTATTCCTCAAAATGAAGTCGTTTCATTTTAGATTGTATTTAATGGTTTTCTGCTATATCAGTATACTTATAGTTTTCGCCCACCTTCTGATTTGTTCTATTATTGTTTAGGTTCAAATATATATATGAGAAATTTCAAGAACCATATTTCCCATCACTATGTGATCTTAGGTCTAAATTTACATCGTTGCAATGCATGCTACCAGTCTTTATGCCATCATCCTGTCATTACTAATTTCTTTGTCTAGGTTCATCTTCTTTTCTATGTCAGGTGGTTATTATCTTTAGTTAGTGGTTCTGCACCCCCAAGAAGGTCTCAGGGAAGTGATATCCTGAATTCCCACCTACTTGAAAAGACATCTGTTGAACTTGGTAAGAGTCTTGAGCCTCACCTAGTTTCCCCTCAGAAGACATAGCACTGTTTTCCACTGAGTGCTGCCAGACAGAAATCATTTCATCCCCTAACCTGACTCGAGTCCTGCTTTTGCTAGGATGGCCAGAAATCATTTCATTTTCTTAAAGTCCAAAAAATTCACCAGGCTATGTCTTGCTATTATTTTTATTACATTTTGCTGGATATAACATGCATTTATGATATGCAATGCCAGATTATTATCATTATTAGTTGGTCAACTATTCCTAACAGCTTTAATAGCTTTTGTTTTCTTTTTAAATTCTTATTGATGTCAGAGAGGTAGGCAGAGGGAGAGAGAGACAGAAATATCAGTGATGAGAGAGAACCATTGACCGGCTGCCTCCTATACGCCCCACAATGGGGAATGAGCCTGCAACCCAGGAATGTGCCCTGACTGGGAACTGAATCTTGACCTCCTGGTTCATAGGTTGATGCTTAACCACTGAGCCATTCCAGCTGGGCTATAATAGGTTTTTTAAGTATATTTAACATTTTTATTTTACATCTTTTCCCTAAGCTCTGCCCACTTGCTTTTAAAAAAGTTCTTCCTGTGGTCTTAGAATCTCTTCTTTTGGAAGAGATTGCAACTTCTTTAAGCTTTATCATTAGAAACATGTTGCTATGGGCTCAAATTATGGACAGTTATTTGTATGAATTTTTCTCCTACTTCCATGAGAAACTTTTCAGAAATTTTTCACTTGTGTTCTTTTTTCCTCTTTCTCTCTTCCAATGATTATGGATAGGTGCTGTGCTGGCTTCTTTGACACTATTGCTCTTTGAATGGGGCCAGCTTATTTTTAGTTTTATTTATTTTTAAGATATATTTTTGATTTCAGAGAGGAAGGGAGAGGAAGAGAGAGAGAGATAGAAACATTGATGAGAGAGAATCATTGATTGGCTGCTTCCTGCACACCCCCTACTGGGGATCAGGCGTCCAGCTTGGCATGTGTCTTTGACTGGAATCAAACCCAGAACCCTTCAATCCACAGGCCAATGCTCTATCCACTGAATCAAACCAGCTAGGGCTATTTTTAGAATATTAGGTGAATGGGTACAGGGGTGAAGGTCTATTACACATGGTATCATGGACTCATGTCATTTCCTTTGACAGAAAGCCTGCCCACCCTCAGGATTTCAGCAGGAGGAGGCTGATGTGGCTGATGGCACTTTCCTGGGCTGCTCTCCTGGCCTGCTCACTCCCCTTTCTCTTGGGCTGCTTCTGAGCTTCTACATTGGATATATCACTTGAACCTGATTTCACTTTTAGCCCATCCTTCTCCGACAACCGGGGGCTCCATGGGGTCATTTCCTCAATTTCTGGGGGTGGAAATCCTTAGATTCTGCATCTTTAGATTGTTGGTTAAGCCTCTGAGTACTGTGACATTTATTCTTGTGAAATTGTCTACTGTTGGAGTTTGAGGAGGTATAGGTTTACTTGCAGCTTCTGGGGTGGATTCTTTCAGATTTCACAGTATTTGGCTTGTATACCTCACAGTCTGTGGCTTGGGGGTTGTGACCATTCCTTGGTTGTTTCGAAGTTGGACACTGTCTGACTTTCTTTCTTTCTTTCTTTCTTTCTTTCTTTCTTTCTTTCTTTCTTTCTTTCTTTCTTTCTTTCTTTCTTTCTTCCTTCCTTCCTTCCTTCCTTCCTTCCTTCCTTCCTTCCTTTCTTTCTTTCTTTGTTTCTTTCTTTCTTTCTTTCGAGTTTTGAGGGAGAAGTGAAAAGTAAAAATGTCCACTCACTACTATCTTCATCAGGAACAGCTAGTTGTACATAATTCTGTGCTCAGTTTCACTTAAAATGTGCATAATTCCAGTAAGTTTAAACATATCAGAGATGATAGAGTTCTTTTTTTGCTCAGCCACAGAATAATCTTTTGACTAACTTTTTCCCTCCATTTAAATAACTTCCCCTTGCCTCAGCATCCAGTGCTCCTGTCTCCATAAGGAAACTGTTTTCTAATTTAACCTAACAAAGCATAGCGAGAAAAATTTAACATGAATCATCCAATCTTTTTTTTTTCTTTTCAAATACTTACTTAATGCAAAAGATGGTTTATCATCACACAATTAATAGAAGCCTGAGTCTCGTGTTTATAAATCAGCAAAAGGAAAAAAACCAACTTACATGAAATACTGCACAGTGTAAGTCACGTCTACTCCTTGTAGGCCCTCGGGTGGACCCCACTGGAGGACATTCTTCATGTTTATGGATAAGAAGGTGACATTTATAGGCTTAGGCAAACCACCAGGGACACAGGGAACTGAAAAAGGAGTAGAGAGAAATCAAGGTCTTAGTGGAGAAAGAGGAAAACATAACCGCTCTGGTAGCTGGTGTCCAGTATGGCCTTCCAGTACTGGCACCCTGTGTATTTCCTCCCGAACTGAGCCTGGGCTAACACTGACTCACTTCAACCCACAGATTGTGGCAGAAGTGACACTGGACTAAGCCTTAAGGCCTGGCAGCTTCCACTTTTTTTTATATAAAAATATTTTTATTGATTTCAGAGAGGAAAGGAGAGGGAGAGATAGAAACATCAATGACGAGAGAGAATCATTGATTGGCTGCCTCCAGCATGCCCCCTCCTGGGGATCGAGCCTGCAACTCAGGCGTGTGTCCTGACGCGGAATCAAACCCAGGAGCATAGGTCCGCAGGCGGATGCTCTATTCACTGAACCAAACCAGTTAGGGCAGAGCTTCCACTTTGGCCTTTTGAAAGCCCTGAGCTGCCACGTAAAAGTGGGGCTACTCTGCTGGGAACTCCATGTGGAGAGGCCATGTGATGAGGGAGAGGTTCAGTTGTCCCGGCTGAGCCCAGCCTTTCAATCAAGGAGCCAAGAGAAACACTGTGGGCATTCCAGCCCCACCTGCCACAGATGGAAGCTGCATGAAAGACTTGGAATGAGACCAGCAAAACAACCATCCAGCGGTTGCCCCTGTTAACACTCAGAAATGTGAGAAATAACTGTTTTAAACCACTATTTGCGGGTAGTTGGCTATGCACCAGCAGATAACTAAATAGTCCCATTATTAGATATAGAAATAAAATGTAGAATTGATGCTCCTGAAAGACCAGAGTTTTAGAAGTGATTAGCTACTAATAAGTATGTATGAAGCAAGAATTGGGAAGACAGAAAAAGAAGACAGTTTATTTAATCAAACACTGATAAGCTCACATAACTGTGATCTAAAAAAAAAAACTGTATCTGGAGGATTAATTTGTAGAAATCTTCTGTGCAGAGAGGATAAAGAATTGAGAAATTACCAAACAATTAGAAAAGGACAAAAGGAAATTGAAGGATAATCTCTTATAAAAGAAAACAAGGATGATCCTTGAGTTAAAATAAGTGAAGAAATTCAGTGGTAACATGTAACAGTCAAAATATTAATTTAAACTATTGGAGAGATAATAAAGTATACTGAGTAATCATCAAATTTTATGAAAAACTTATACCATCACAAATATGCCTATTCTAGTCAATGAACTTGGAAAGAATCAAATTTCAATACTGAAAATCAAAATTAGGAAATAAAATTTAGCTAAGTTACTACAGGCTAGTCTTAACTCAAGTCCCATAATTCCTATGTACATAAGTCGGAATTCATGTCAGTATTGAACTTCAGTGGGAGAGTATTGAAGCCTTATCATCAGCAGAAGCCATGGGTCTGTTTTTAGTTCAAATGAATTCCTTCACTGCTGAAGGAAGAGAAGTCTGGATCAGTAACAGCATAACTCCAGCTGGCCCTCTGAGGAGGGCTGAGCTTGCCCCAGATGCTGGCTGTGGATATGGGGATGGGTGGGCAGCTCGGAGCTCTATTTTGAAAGTAGAAATAACAGCTTGGTGCAGAGCTGCTATGCTGTGAAAGTGAATTAACAGGTGAGGATTTATCGAGGTTTTACCTGTTTTGATGATGCAAAGAAGTGATAAAAAATAGAATCAGTACTTTTTCCCAAGGGCAAAATAGAACATTTGAGGAAAAAAATTGCAACCAATATCTTCTTGTGGTTTCTAAATCTTTGCAGTGTTTAGGCACAGTGTTTGTTTCAAGTTTGGAAAACACAGAGAAGGAATGAATAAACATTCCAATGGAGGTAAGTCATTTTTCCAACCTGCCTGTACTACTGCTGAGATAATTTAATGAACAACGGAGTGAAAATACGTTACACCCACACTGATATCAGGAGTCAAGGGCCAATGTATGGCCAACAACAGCCTCCCCCCCCCCCCCCCCACATAGGTTCAGGGCCAGAAAGTATAACTTTGATTCTCTCTGGTAATCCATTGATTTCACACCCCAAACCATAAAGCTGTTGGATTGACACACATAGTTTTTCCTGAGAATGCTGTACCATTACAGCTCTGGTTTGAAACACAAGATTCTTCATGGGTTTGTCTGACCACTCCTTATGCAATTCTGCCAAACGCACCATGTGCCCAGCCACCCCAAATTACCGGCAATATCCTAACGGGCCCTGCTGTTGTGCCTTTACAGTTTGGGGGCTCTCCTCCTATACTGTCTTTTGGACTAAAGAACCCTTGTTCCTCCAGGTGTCATCCATTTAATGAATACTGGCTTGTATTACTTTAGCAACTAAAATATGACAATACTGTCGTGCTATGTAGGTATACACAGTGCCCACTAAAGAAAGTAGGCATTTCTGACAACAGTCATCTGAGTAACAGTCTGATCTTTGAAAAGTTGAACTCAGAAGACAACACAGAGGGTCTGGACCTCTGAGTTCCCTTTGAGTTCTCTGACCAGAGTATGGGCTTGAGCAATAGAGGGTGCCCCCTTGAATTGTGGGTACTTATGATGGCCTCAGTTATAACAAAGCTGTGAGGAGTTCACAAGGAGATGTCTTTTTTAATGAACTTCCAAATAATGATTTTTAGTTATATCTTGTAAGTCCCATCATTTAGCTAAGTGTCCCCGCTCAGTGTTTATTTTCCTTTTGTTATAGCTTGTTATTGTTTGTATACTAGAGGCCCAGTGCACGAGTTCATGCACAGGTGGGGTCCTGCCGGTCTGGCCCCAATTGGTGGATCGGGGCTGGGCTGTCGGGAGGAGGAGACAGCAAGAAGTTGGCTGGTGGGCCCTGCTCCCAATTGGGATGGAGGGGCTGATTGGAGATGGGGCCAGCCATGGGGAGGGGCTGTGGGCCAGCTGGCCCTGCCCTCGAATGGGGCTGAGAGAGGGACCATGGGAGGTTGGCCAGCCAGCCCCACCCCTGATTGGTGTGGGGGATCCAATCGGAGGAGGTGGAGCTGGCCAGGGGGAAGGGCTGTGAACTGATCAGGGTGGTGGGGGCCCATTAGGGGGTGGGGCTGATAGGAAGAGGGGCTGCAGGAGGTTGGCTGGCCAGCCCTGCCCCCTAGTGGGGTGAGGGATGGATCAGGGGTGGGGCCAGCCAGGGGGAAGGGCTGAGGGCCAATCAGGGTGGTGAGGGCACATAGGGGGCAGGGCTGGCCAGGGGGAGGAACTTCAGGCCTATCATGGTGGGATGGGCTGATAAGGGTGGTCTGCCCAGGGGGAGGCGCCATAGGAGGCTGGCTGGCCAGCCTCACCCCCTGACCAGGCCAGTTCACTGACCATAATGGGCATAATAGCGACTGGTCATTGGTCGTTCTAGTTGTTTCAGATGCTGGCTTTTTATATATATAGATTGAGGATGGTGCTTGATGGCATGTAGGACTTTAATAGAGACTACTTTTCAAAATAAATGTATTGGAGTTTACCCATCAAAGAGTACCCTTGGAAATGTTCATTATTACCCCCATGGTACTGCTCAGCTCATGGCATTTGAGGCATGCTTCCCTTCAGCTGCAATTATCTTCAGAGGTAGTTAAAAAACATGTAAAAAATTCCATTTCATTATTTTGTAGTCACACCTCATTTTTGCCCAACATAGCATTTCCCTGTTTAATTACCCAATTTCATTGGTAGTGCCTCTGAATACTGTTGAAATTAAATCGATATATCAAAGATGAAGACATGCCACTTAATGGGTTATTCTGGCCAAGGTATACCAGGTTCTACCTGTAACTGAAAAAAAGGAGTTTAAGAAATTCATTGTTGTGAGATTTTTTTGCACAGCCTCCTAAAATACCTATTTTGAAGATGCCATCATTAATTTGTATATGTCAGACCTACTGTTTGTTACAAAACCAATCCTACTACCTTAGTAATCTCTTATATAAATATCTTCCCTTCCTTTGCCTTTTGAAAATTAGCTTTTTGAGGGAAGGAACTTGATTTTATCCACATTTTGCTGTTTCTAAAGTGTCTCGATTGGTAGCAACGCATATCATAGTAATTGTGGAAAAGAAAATTGGAATGTGGATTGGAGTATCTACGACTTGATAACTTCCTTCGGAAGAGAAAACATAAAAGAATGAACAGAATCAAAGACCAATTGGGGCTGCTAAAGTACTGGAAAGAATAGCAGTTGAGAACTCCAAGTTCAAGCAGTAAGTGTTTATTTATCAATATACATCATCCAATTTATTTTTCAAATCATTTTCACAACTTTTTATCCTCAGAGAAGTAATGTTAATTCTTTCACAACACTTTCATCACTTGAAATTTTCAAAGATAAAAATCAATAAGATAAAAATGTGAGAAAAAGTTAATAGGAAAAGTAAGACTTTTAGTAATAATTATTTCATAGAGACTTATAAGAAATGATCTAGCGGTGACTTGAAAATAAGTAACAGTATTGCCTTCTGTTCATTGTTAATTGCGATTTTGAGGCAAATAGGTTGGTCATGTGACCTCAGACTTCCAATGAACAAGATGAAGATGGGAGTATACAGTAGCCATTAAAAACAGTCAGAAAGGTGAAATAGTTTTTAATAGGCTAACTTTTCTCCATAGTGACAAGTAGATGCTTTGATGTTTTGAAGGAGACTGGGAGTAGAATCAGACCTCTTCTGGGTTGAATTATACCTTGATAAAGTTGTATTACTAAAGGTAATAAAATGAACAGGGCTTCCCCATAAGCCTTGCTGAAGATCAGCTTTTGAGGTACTTTCTTGCCACAAAGATGAAAAGAAATATACCACAAAAAATTGGTCAAGATAAAAGCAGAGCAACAATGGATAGGCCACCCATGAAGAAAAGCTAAAGACTGACTAACAACAATGGAACTTATCCAGGAACAACTAGGAGAAATGAATCAATTAAGACATTCCCTTTGCTCATGCTCATTAAAGCAAACAGAGTCTTCAACAGACTGTATTGATTCAGGAAGTGGGAAATAGCACGTGGGACACCAACTTTACCTTAGCAAACCACAGCTGTAACATGTGTGCTTTGATAATTATTTGTGGTTTGACACTGTATTGCAAAGAGCCGCAGACCACAGCGATTCTTTGAGGCTGTCAATGACCTTGAGGTCTAGTTACAAAGGCCTTTACTCCTACCTACTAAGTACCACCCTCAGAAATATCATCCCTTTTATGGTATTTTGCTACTTGTCAGGTTTTGTTTGCCAACCTGCAGTTTCATAGGAAAGAAATGTATATGTGAAAAAGGAATATTAACTACCTAGTAATTTATGGATAGAATATGACTAAAGCAAGATTTAGCTTTATTTTCTTGCTAATATTTTAAATGGAAATATATAAATTTATACTGAGTAATAAATATTTTGCATCATGTGGCTAGAAGGCAACCTTTCTATGACTATTAATTGAATTTATGTGTTTTCCTAAAAGCCTTTAAAGTATTTATTCATAGTAAGACATTTACTTGAATATATAATTTCTTTTGAATACACAGTTTCTCCTCAAGTAGAGTGAATGTGATGTAATGTGACATATATTGATTTACCCCCCCCCCCCCCCCACACACACACAAACTAGCACTTTTTGTAAGTCTCAGTTTAAGGGACCCTTTTCATAGGAAGCCCTGCCTAACCCTTAAATGAGATCAATTGCCTTGTTCTGTGCTTCCAAATAAGCTTGGTTTCCTCAATTCTGGTATTCATACTTCAATGTATTAACCTATCTGAGACTAAAGACTCCATAAAGAAAGAGACCTTGTTTTCTTGTTCACCTGAATGCCTAGAATAGTTCTTGAAATGTATGAATGAGTGATGTTGTATAAATGGCATTGTATGAATGAATAAATAAATGAATAAAAAGTGCTCAAAATAAGATTATTTTAAAATCATATTGTATCAAGTTATATTTTAACTTTTGAAAACAGAATTGATGCATAGGGTATGAAGGTAATTCTTTTCCATTAAATCATTCATCTCAAACACCTAATTTTCCTATATTATTTTCTCCTGAACTGCATGTGCTATTCCATTTTGTGCTTAAGAGGTATGAGCCAATTTTTAAAATAACAAAATGGGGCATTTAGTAGATAGCTTAGTGGACCTTTTACAACTGATATATTTTAATCTAAAACGTAGGAATTGGAATCATATGGATAGTTAGCCATAGTATGAATAGAGTCCTTGTTGGAGCAAGAGTGAGAATTTTGCAGTCAAGGTACCCCTCAGAGAAGTGGAGGCAGGAGGAACCAAACTAAAAGAGCTTTTAACAGCTAAAGCTGGAACAATTTGAGCAGCAGATGTAATTGTGTTGGATTATAACTCAAAGAATAAAGTAAATGTTTTTGAGTCCTTACTGACACATTTAAACAATCAAATAAATAAATAAGTGGGGGAGAAGTTAACAGCTTTTCCTTGCAATAGAATTCCAATTAATATGGAATAGGAAAGAGGGAAATAAAAAAATCACCATTAGTCATAATAGTTATTGCAGTCAACATTCACCGATGGTTACTAAAATTAGTGGACATAAGTTTGAGGAGAAACAAGAGATTTGCATGATCTCAAAGTATTTTCTCACAAGGTATTTATTAATCACAAAGTGGAAAATATGAACTCTACAGTGAGAAACCCTCCAGACACCACCTTAATTCACCAAGTGCTCAAGGTTAATATCACCAGTAAAAAGCACATATTGATATCATAAATGCTTTGGTATGCTGCACTGAGAAAGATAACCTAATATGGATGGTATTCTTTTTAAAAATATATATACTTTATTGATTTTTTACAGAGAGGAAGGAAGAGAGAGTTAGAAACATTGATGAGAGAGAAACATCAATCAGCTGCCTCCTGCACACCCCCAACTGGGGATATGCCTGCAACCAAGGTACACGCCCCTAACTGGAATCAAACCTGGGACCCTTGAGTTGGCAAACCGACACTCTATCCACTGAGCCAAGCCAGTCAGGGCTGGATGGTATTCTTGTTTAAAAGAAATAATCTCACTCTAATCATGAGGAAATGTCAATCCCAAATTGAGGGACATTCTAGGGAAATTCTTCAAAAATGTCAAGGACCTGAGAGCAGAGAAAGGTGGAGGAACTGGCCCAGATGGGAGGAGATGAAGGAGTCATGACAGTTAATGTACTGGTAACGTGGGATCCTGGAACAGAAAAGGGGCATTGGTTGGAAGATTGGTTAAAGTCAAGCAAGGGCCACAGTTTAGTAAATACATTATGCCACTTTTTAAATTGCTGGTTCTGAACATTGTACAATGATTTCAAAAAATTGGAGGAAACTAGGTGAATGATTTATGGGAACTTCATCCTATTTCTGCAGCTTTTCTGTAAGACTCAAATTAGTTCAAATACAGTGTTTAAAAAATAATTTAAAATGTAATTAGTTCCACTCATGTGTATGTTAAATATGTCCTAGAATAATGTCTCAGTAAAATAAAATACCCAATGCTACTGTTTTTATATCAAAGAGGAGACACATCAACAAATACCCTCATGGTGTTTATTATAGTACTAGAGGACTGGTGCACGAAATCATGCACTGGTGGGGTCCAGCCAGCCTGCCCGACAGAGCCTATTGGGAGTGGGCAGGCTGGGGCAAGGAGCTGCATGTGGTTTGCCTGCTGGCCCCACCCCCTGATTGGGGTGGGGTGCTGCTTGGGGATAGGGCTGGCTGGAAGGAGGGGCTGTGAGTGTTCCAGTCATGCTGCTGTTTGGTCAATTTGCATATTTCCATTTTATCATATACAATACTAGAGGCCCGGTGCATAGATTCATGCACATTGAAAAGAAATTAATTAGAAGGTGGCCACACGGGGCAGGGCTGGGCGAGATGGGCCAGACTTGTCCTGGAGCCAACCTTCCACGGTCCCTCCCCAGGTGGCCTCACCTGGGGTGGTGCTGAAACTCGAAGGGTATCTGCAGAGTGAATGGGGTCCCTCTGGCAGGTGGGGGCCCTCAGCTTGGCCTGTGGGGATCAGGCTGAAACTGGCCCCTACCCCTGAGGGGTTCCAGTGTGCACGAGGGCACTCTGCAAAGTTGCTGTCTCTTGGCAGCTCCTGTGTTGAGCAGCTTCCCCCTGGTGGTCAGTGTGTGTTCATAGCTACTGGCTGGTCATCCAGTGGCTTAGGCTTTTATATATATACTAGAGGCTCGGTGCATGAATTCATGCACAGTTGGGGTCCCTCTGCCTAGCCAGTGATCAGGGCCAATCGGGGGGGAGAGGGAGGTGTGGCCAGCCAACCAAGAGAGGGACCATGGGAGGTTGGCCAGCTGACTGGGGGAGGGACTTTCAGAGGTTGGCCGGCCAGGGGGAGGTATAGCAGGAAGTTGGCCAACTGTGAGACGTTGGCTGTGGGAGTGCACTGACCACCCAAGGGTAGCTCCTTTGTTAAGCATCTGCCCCCTGGTGATCAGTGCACGTCAAAGCAACTGGTCAACCAGTTGTTTGGTCATTCAGTTGATTAGGCTTTTATATATATAGACTAGAGGCCCGGTGTACAAAATTTGTGCATGGGGGATGTCCCTGAGCCCAGCCTGCACCCTGTCCAATCTGGGACCCCTCGAGGGATGTCCAACTGCCCACTGAGATAGGGCCTAAATGAGCAGTCACACATCCCTCTCACAAACTAGGACTACTGGCTTCCAACTGTTCATCAGCCTGCCTACCTGATTGCGTCTAACTGCTTCTGCCTACCAGCCTGATAACCCCTTAACCACTACCTTGCCAACCTAATTGATGTCTAATTGCACCCCTGCCAGCCTGTTTGCCTCCAACTTCCCTCCTCTGCTGGCCTGGTCACCTCTAACTGCCCTCCCCTGCAGGCTTGATCACCCCCAACTGCCCTCCCTTGCAGGCCTGGTCCCTCCCAACTTCCCTCCCCTGCAGGCCTGGTCTCCCCCAACAACCCTCCACTGCAGGCCTGGTCACCCCTAACTGCCCTTCCCTGCAGGTCCGGTTTTCCCCAACTACTCTCCCCTTCAGGCTTGGGTCTCCCCAACTGCCCTTCCCTGCAGGCCCAGACACTCCAGCTTCCCTCTCTGCCAGCATGGTCAACCCTAACTGCTCTCCCCTGCAGGCTTGATCACCCCCATTTGCCCTCCCTTACAGGCCTGGTCCCTCTCAACTGCCCTCCCCTGCTAGCCATCTTGTGGTGGCCATCTTGTGCCCATATGGTTCAATATCTTGAACCACATGGGGGCAGCCCTCTTGTATGTTGCAGTAATGGGCAGTCTGCATATTACTCTTTTATTAGATAGGATGGAGGCCTGGTACATGAGTGGGGGCCAGCTGGTTTGCCTGAAGGGTGTCCCAGATCAGGGTGGGGCTTCCCTTGGAGCACAGGGCAGCCTGGGTGAGGAGCCTATGGTGATTTGCAGGCCATCCACACCCCCAGCAACCCAAGTAGATGTCCTGGTTCCTGGAATTTATTTATCTTCTATAATTGAAACTTTGTAGCCTGGAGCAGAGCCAAGCCTTCTGCTTGCTCTGTGGCAACAGCCATTTCTGTTGGAGTTTATTTACCTTCTATAATGGGAACTTTGTAGCCTGGAGTGGAGGCCTAGGCTGGCCAGGGCTGCAGAAGCTTGGCTTCCTCCATCACCGGGGCAACCCTAGCTTCTGCTCTCTCCAGCTCTGTGGCTGCTGCCATTTTTGTTGGGATTTAATGTATCTTCTATAATTGAAACTTTGTAGCACTGAGTGGAGTCCTAGGCTGGCAAGGGCAGGCAGAAAACGTGGCTTCCTCCATTGCCAAGGAAACCCAAGCTTCCCTCCTGCTCTCAGTGGTTGCAGCCATCTTGGTTGGGGTTTATTTGCATATTTGCTCCTAATTGTCTGTTGGGTGTGGCTTTGTGGGCATGGCTTGTGGGTGTAGTAGAGGTACAGTCAATTTGCATATTACTCTTTTATTAGATAGGATAGATTAGTTCAAATAAGCATAACTATAATAGTAGTATTTGGACTGCATTTTAAAGCTCCAAAATTAAAGGTTGTTCATAGACATAATAAACTCTATATATTTTTTCCCTCTCTGGGGATTTCAGAAATATTTGGGGATTTTGCTCAAAGTCAAGTATATTTGTATACCCAATGTAGGAGCACCTAAATAGATAAAGCAAATATTAAGAGACTGAATTGGGAGAAATTAACAGCAATACAATCTTCATAGAGGACTTTAATACCCCACTCACATCAATGGATTTATCATCCAGACAGAAAAATCAATAGACATGAGCTTTAAACAATACATTAGAACACATACATTTATGTAATAGCTGTGTACAGAATATTCCATCCAAAAGCAGCAGAATGCACATTCTTCTCAAGTGCACATGGGACATTTTCCAGGACAGATCATATAGATCACGCCATAAAAGAAGTCTCAATAAATTTAGGAAGATTGAAATAATCTCAAGCATCTTTCTTGAGACTTCTTACTCAACATACTAAAGGCCTGATGCACGAAATTCATGCATGGGTAGGGTCCCTCGTCCTGGCCGGTGATCAGGGCTGATCTCTGGGTTGACTATTGGGGCGATCAGGGGGCCCTCACACACCAGCCTTCGCTGGCTTGGTGCTGCCTACTTGCTGGCACCACCACCCCCGCCCCCCGCTGCTGCCAGTCACCTCCCTCTGCAGAGAGACCGGTGGGGCAATTGGAGCCCCTGCTGGCACCTGCATTGGCTGGCCTGGGGCCTGTGGGCTGGGGGCAGCTCCTGCATTGAGTGACTTCCCCTTGGTGGTCAGTGAACATCATAGTGTCCAGTTGTTCCACTGGTTTTCCCACTGTTTGGTCAATTTGCATATTAGGCTTTTATTATATAGGATCATTGGAAAGCCTAGCCACAACAATTGAACAGAAAAAGAAATAACAGGCTTCCAAATTGGACAGGAAAAAGTAAAATTTATTATTTGTGGGTAACATGATTTTACATATAGAAAACCCTAAAGGATCCATTAAAAAAGAGAAATACACACACACACACAAAAACTGTTAGGACCAAAAAACCCCAAAACAAATAAAGTTGCGGGGTACAAAATTAATATTCAAAATTTAACACTAACAATGAGCTAGAAGAAAGAGAAATTAGAGAAACAATCCATTCCCAATCTGATCAAACCTAGGGATAAATTTAACCAAGGAAGTAAAAAAAGCTGTACACTGAAAATTATAAGAAATCAAAGAAAGAAATTAAAGAGAACACAAATAAATGGAAAGCTATTCCATGCTAATGGACTGGAAGAATTAATATTGTTTAAATGTCCATGTTACTCAAAGCAATCTACAGATTCAATGCAATCCCTATCAAAATGATAATGGCATTTTTCAGAGAAATAGAATAAACAAATCTAAAATTTGTATGAAACCACAAAAGATCCCAAATAACCAAAGAAATCTTGAAAAAGAAGAACAAGGCTGAAGGTATCATGCTTCCTGATGTTAAATTATATTACAAAGCTATAATAATCAAAACAGTATGGCATTGGCATAAAAACAGACTTATACATCATCTAGAGGCCTGGTGCACAAAATTCGTGCACTTATCGGAGGGGGGGGGTGTTTCCCTCAGCCTGGCCTGCACCCTCTCACAGTCCTGGAGTCCCCTGATTGATTGCCTGTTGGCTGGTGGCCTGAATCTTCTTCTGCGGGATGATCATGGGGCGATGGTGGGGTCCCCACCTATCGCATTGCACCTGCTTTGGCTGGCCTGGTGCCAGTGGGTGTCATAGCGTGGTTGTCTGGACAGTAGTTCCACTGTATGGCCATTCAGTCGATTTGCATATTATTATTATTGATGGAACAGAATGGAGAACCCAGAAATAAACCTACACATATATGGTCAATTATTTTATGACAAAGGAGCCAAGAATATCCAATAAGGAAAGGATAGTTTTTTTCAATAAATGATGTTGAGAAAACTAGACAGCCACATGGAAAAGAATGAAACTGCATCACTATCTTATGCCATACATAAAAATTAACTCAAATGGATTAAAGACTTAAGGGGGGGGAAAAAAAAACCAAGGTGACTCTTTGACATCAATCTTGTTGATGTTTTTTTTGGACCCAACACTAAAGGCAAGGAAAACAAAAGCAAAAATAAACAAGTGGGACTACATCAAACTAAAAAAACTTTGCACAACAAAGGAAATCATTAACAAAGTGAGAAGGCAACCTGAATGGGAGAAAATATTTGCAAATTAAATACCTGATAAGGGATTAATATAAAAACATACGATAAACAACTCATTCAATTCAATAACAAATGCAAAAAAATAAAACAAGCAATTTTATTTAAAAATGGGTAGAGGATCTGAATAGACATTTTTCCAAAGAAGACATACAATTGGCCAACAGGCACCTGAAAAGATGCTCAACATCACTAATCATCATGGAAATACAAATCCAAACCACAATGAGATATCACCTCATATCTGTCAGAATGGTTATTATAAAAAAAATATAAGAAATAGCAAGTGTTAATGAGGATGCGGAGAAAATGGAGCCCTCATGCACTGTTGGTGGGAATGTAAACTGATGCAGCCACTATGGAAAGCAGCACAAAAATTCTTCAAAAAATCTAGTAACTCCACTTCTGAGTATTTACTCAAAAAGATTTAAGTGCCCCTATGTTCATAGCAGAATTACTTACAATACTCAAGATATGGAAACAACCTGTGTCCACTGACGGATAAAGAAGATGCTGGGTGTGTGTAATGGATTACTACTCAGCCATAAAAAAGAACAAAATCTTGCTATTTGTGACAACCTGGATGGACCTTGAGGATATTATGCTAATTGAAATACAAATATTGTATGATTTCACTTATATATGGAATTTAAAAAATCAAAACAAATGAACAAACAAAAAAACTGGACTCATAGATACAGAGAACAGACTGGTGGTTGTCAGAGAGGAGGGTTGGGGGTGGGCGAAATGGATGAAGAGGATGGAGGTCTGAACTTCTAGTGATAAAATAAGTCATGGGGATGAAATATGCAGCATGGGACTATCATCAATAACACTGTATGGACGCTGTATGGTAATAGAGGGTAATAGACTTATGTAGTGATTATTTAGCAATGTACACAAATGTAGAATCATCATGTTGTACATCTAAAACCAATATAAAAGTTGAAACCCGTTTGGCTCAGTGGATAGAGTGTCAGCCTGCAGACTGAAAGGTCCCAGGTTCCATTCTGGTCAAGGGCATGTACCTTGGTTGCAGGCATATCTTCACTAGGGGTTGTGCAAGAGGCAGCTGATCTGTTTCTCTCTCACTGATGTTTCTGACTTTCTATCCTTCTCCCTTCCTCTCTGTAAAAAATCAATAAAATATATTTTTTAAAAATAAAATAAAACCAATATAACATTCTATGTTAATAAAAAGGGACTCCCAGAAAAATATTTTTTTCTCTCTCTACCAGAAATGCAGAAGGAAAAAAGAAATGTTAATGAATCATCTGGTTACTAGAGTCCAGCTGGTAGAGTTTAAACTTAAAAACAAAACCGAAAACACAAGAAGGTAAGCTCTTTCCAGAAAATCAAAATGCACAACATATTTCTGTTCATGGTTGTACCAGAAAAGGAAAAAGCGACGTGCCCAGGAGAGGGGATCTTACTTTAAAAACGTTGCTTTTTTCTAGACCCCGTTCCTTCCGATCAGACCCTTTCTGGGACGTTTTCTATTTTTCTTTTTATTTATTTTTTCTTGTGTTTATTGGGGTGACATAATAAAGCTCAGGCCAACTCCAGTTCGGGGGAGCTCCCTGTTCAGGTGCACAGGTCCGGGGGCCGGAGCGCGCACTCCGCCCGGCGCGGGCGCGGCGCGGGGGCCGGCGGCGTCGGACGAGAACGTTGCGCGCGGTCACCGTCTCCGACCGCAAGGTGTGAGCTGCGGGTAACCGCACAGCTTCCTCCACCGAGGCAGCCTCCCCAGAGAAAGTGTGAAACGCGGCGTCCTGCAAACTTGACCCCAAACCAAACTTGACCCAGAGTGGCGGCGGTGAGTTTTTTGCCCTGGGGCTTCCCGCGCACACTCGCGCCTCCCGCTCACCCCCAGGAAAAGTAAAACCCCGCGCGGACCCGACAGCAAAACCCTGCGGGCGGGACAGCAAAACCTGCGGGCGGGAAACGGACTCGACTCGGCCACTACCGGGTGCGGAGTCAGGCGGCGCCCGGGGCCATGCACCTACCTGCGCGACCCCACGGCGCGGCCGCGAGCAGCAGCAGCAGCAGCAGCAGCGGCGGCGGCGGCAGCGGCAGCGGCAGAGCCGCGCGGCCGGGCGCCCGGGGCCCTTCTGGCCGCCACGATCGCTGGGGTTGGGGGCCCGACAGAGGCGGCGGGCGTGGCCGGGTCACATCTCTGCGGGCGGCCGGCAGCGTCGTCCGTCCCCTCGGGCCGCAGATGGCTGCGCGGATTCCCCTCGGCGCCCTGGGCCGGCCCGCGGCTCCGGCTGCGCCCGGCACTCCTGGAGGCCCGGCGCCCAGGGAGGCGGTGCCAGGCCCGCGCCCCACCCGCGGCGTCCCGAGCTGGATGCCAGGGAGAGGGGAGGGTCCGGGCGGTTCCTGGTCGCAGCCACTCATTGTTTCTGTGTGAGCGTGTGAGAGTTTACCTTCCCAACCAGTGAGGCCAGGTCACACCTCTCTCCAGTAAAGAGGAGGCCAGCCCCTGAACAGTGAGTGAATCATGCCTTATGGCCACTTCCCTAAAACTTTTGAAATGTCAAAGATTGGTGCTGGGAGGAGAATGAAATGGATTATTTATTTCTCAACATGCTGTCAGGCACTCCGCCATCCATTGTATTTGATTTCATATAATCCTCGCCAAGGCAATTAGGTATTGTCCCATTTTGCAGATTGGGGGAGGGAGGCTCAGAAAGTGAGGTGTCAGCCTGGATGAAGTCTCCCAAGTTCGTGAGCAGTGGCGTGGGGACTTCCAAACAGGCCTGATCATACGTCCCATGCTCTTTATAATGGGGAGGGCAAGAGCAGGGGTTGCAATTAAGAAACGTGTTGAGCCGAACCGCTTTGGCTCAGTGGATGAAGCGTTGGCCTGCGGACTGAGGGGTCCCGGGTTCGACTCCGGTCAGGGGCATGTGCCTTGGCTGCGGGCACATCCCCAGTAGGGAGTGTGCAGGAGGCAGCTGATCGATGTTTCTCTCCCATCAGTGTTTCTGACTTTATATTCCTCTCCCTTCCTCTCTGTGAAAAATCAATAAAATATATTAAAAAAGAAAAAAAGAAGAAGAAGAAAAAAAAAAGAAGAAGCGTGTTGAGCCTTAGCCGGTTTGGCTCAGTGGCTAGAGCTTCAGCCTAGAGCTTCAGCCTACAGACTGAAGGGTCCCAGGTTCAATTCCAGTCAAGGGCACATGCCTGGGTTGTGGGCTTGATCCTCAGTAGGGGACCGGCAAGAGGCAGCCAATCAGTGATTCTCTCTCATCACTGATGTTTCTCTTTCTCTTTCCCTTTCCCTTCCTCTCTGAAATCAATACAGATATATTTTTTAAAAAGAAAGAAAGAAACGTGTTGAATTAGCACGAGGAAAACCTGAGAGTAGGCTCGGCTCCTGTCCTTGAAAGGAGTAAAGATTGGGCACAGCCTGAAAGTAGAATAAACGATTTACTTCAGATGTGTTACATCTCTTTCCCTCACAAATACCTATTTTCAGATGTACAAATAAAGAGAAATGACCCTAAAATTCGATCAACTACTTTTGTCTTAGAAAAAAAGAAATCTTCAGTTATTGAAAAAGATTTTATTTTTTTGGTGGGAGGGAGTGAGAGGTTGGTCGAGATTTTCAGGTCCCCTAAATATGATACCGCCCACTCCCCAGAAAGAATTGGAAACAGGATGAATCCGGGTCAGGTTGTCCCTTTGGCCAGGACTTGGCTTTGTGATGCAGAACCTAAGACTGCAAACTACAGTTCTTGTCAGCAGGCCCTGAGAGGAGGAGCTCAGAGACTTACAGCTTCCTATTTGCTGTTCTGGTCAGCAAAGCCTCACAGGAGCAGAAGCAACATCTCAGGGAGCAGCTGCTAGGTTCCTATTTCTTCCTGTATGGCCAGCATCAGCCTTGTTGCACTGCCTCAGAGATACCAACGATGGCTGGCTGTGCCCCATTCCCAGAGGTCTGAGTTCCAGTTTCCTGGCTTCCTCTTCCGGGAGTTAACCCCTTCATCTTCCCTTTGTCCCTTCAGCCTAGAACTGCTTTCTGTAGTTACTCCCTGTCTCTGTTTTAGAATCCCTTTTTTACTTTTTTAGTTCTCCAACCAATTCCTCATAGCAAATTCTTTTTAAAAAATGTATATTTTTTCATTTTTAATAAATCCTTATTCAGATTATTATAATTGTCCCTCCCCCCCATAGCTCCCCTCTGCCCAGTTCCCATCCCACCCTCTGCCCTTACTCCCCCCCTCCACTGCCCTCATCCATAGGTGTACCATTTTTGTCCAGTCTCTTCCCACACCCTATACCCCTCCCCTGCCGAGAATTGTCAGTCCATTCCCTTTCTATGCCCCTAATTCTGTTATATTCACCAGTATATTCTGTTCATCAGATGTTTTGTTCACTTGATTTTTAGATTCACTTGTTGATAGATATGTATTTGTTGTTCTATAATTTTTATCTTTACCTTTTTCTTCTTCCTCTTCTTAAAGAATACCTTTCAGCATTTCGTATAATACTGGTTTGGTGTTGATGAACTCCTTTAGCTTCTTCTTATCCGTGAAGCTCTTTATCTGACCTTCAATTCTGAATGATAGCTTGAGTAATCTTGGTTGTAGGTTCTTGCTATTCATCACTTTGAAAATTCTTGCCACTCCCGTCTGGCCTGCATAGTTTCTGTTGAGAAGTCAGCTGACAAGTGTATGGGTGCTCCCTTGTAGGTAATTAAGTATTTTTCTCTTGCTGCTTTTAGTATTCTCTCTTTGTCCTTTGCTCTTGGCATTTTAATTATGATGAGTCTTGGTATGGTCCTCTTTGGATTCCTTTTGTTTGGGGTTTGGTGCGCTTCCTGGACTTGCAAGTCTGTTTCTTTCACCAGGTAGTGGAAGTTTTCTGTCATTATTTCTTCAAATAGGTTTTCAGTATCTTGCTCTCTCTCTTCTTCTGGTATCCCCATAATCTGGATGTTGGTACACTTGAAGTTGTCCCAGAGGCTCCTTACACTATCTTCATATTTTTGGATTCTTTTTCCTTTTTGGTTTTCCAAATGGGTAATATACAAACATCTAATCTTTGACTTGATTCTTGTGATCCCCTAGTCTGCTGTTGAATGTTTGTATATTATTTTTTATTTCAGTCAGTGTATGTTTAATTCCTAGTTGGTCCTTTTTCATATTCTCAAGGGTCTCGTTAAATTTATTGTCCTTTTCTAGAAAATTCTTGAAAAACCTTATAACCATGGTTTTGAATTCTATATCCAGTCGTTTGCTTTCCTCCATTTCTTTCATTGTGACCTGTTTCTTTGTCTCCACATTTTGGCCGCTTCCCTGAGTTGATAGAGCGGTTTTGTGTATGAGGTGTCCTATAGGGCCCAGTGGCTCAGCCTCCCCAGTTACCTGAGGTAGACACTCTTAGTGCACCCCTTTGTGGGCTGTTTTCACAGTCTTATTATAATCAAACCTTGATTGTTGTTGGTATCACTGGGAAGAATTGAACTCCAGACCAATTGGCTGTGAGGATCAGTTGTGTCTATGCTGGTAGAACTTCTGTGCTGGAGATACCCTTATGAAACAAGACTTTCTTCAGTGGGGTTTTGTACTCACTGAGTCTACCCCCTGAGTCTGTCCCCTATGGATCTGAGGAGTTGTAAGCTGGATGGTCCCACTCTGACCCTGGGTACACTGGCTTTTGGATCTCCAAGGAGGTGCTAATTTAGCCTCTGCCGAAAGCCACCCAGCAGGAGCTACTGAGAGATCTGCAGATTCCTCTTCTTTGTTTGGGGTTTGGAGGTGCCCAGATGAGGCCCAGCTGTGAAGCAATGCAAGCTGCTGTGGGGCCTTGGGCCTTCTTTTGGATGTTCTGTGTCTCACTGACTCAGCTGCAGTTTGTTAGGTAAATTTAAAATTCAAAGGACCAGGTCATTCATATGCAAAAGTCTCTGCACTCAGCTTGGATGGGGCAGAGTCTCAGGCCAGAACAAACAGCTATGGCTTTGTGGAGCAGGATCTCAGGGAAGAGCATACAGCAATCGCTTCAGCCCTGCCCTAAGAGGCCCCTGGGTCTCAGTGTCCTGCAGTAATTGCTGCAAGCACCTCTCAGAGAAAGCCGCTCTCGAGTTTTGCCTGCTGCCAGACAGTCCAGTTTCTCCCCGTATGAGTCTGGGTCACCAGAGTCTTGCCCGGAACTGGAGTTCAGCACAGTCAGAAGCTTTTGTCTCCCTATCGAGGAAGCCAGCCACGTATTCAGTGCCAGTCCTCTCCACATGCGCCTCCGTACCTTTGCACTTTACTTCTGCAGGTCCTGTGAGTCTCAGTGTGCTTTTCTCTTTCCTTCTAGTTGTAGAATTTCCACTCACTTGCTGTGGTTCTGGATGATGTCCGTTTTGTCCTTTAGTTGTAGTTTTGAAATTGTTGTGCAAGACAGCAGTTTAGGTGTTTACCTATGCTGCCATCTTGGTTTCTCCTAAAAAAATATATTTTATTCATTTTTTACAGAGAGGAAGGGAGAGGCATAGAGAGTTAGAAACATCGATGAGAGAGAAACATAGAACAGCTGTCTCCTGCACACCTCCTACTGGGGATGTGCCTGCAACCAAAGTACATGCCCTTGACAGGAATTGAACCTGGGACCTTTCAGTCCACAGGCAGGTGCTCTATCCACTGAACCAAATTGCTTAGGGTGCAAATTCTTTTGTTAAGTAAATTGGTCTGTTTTCCTGGCTGGACTCTTACTAATTCAGTAAGACTTTAGGAAAGCTTGAACATTTTAGGAAAGACTCTAGGGGTTGTTAGTACATCATCAGCATTGAAAGGGTTAGCTAGCTAGTTTAATTAGGCAGGTTTAGAAAGTTTTATGAATGAAAGGGGTCTATAGAAGAGGAATACATAATAGAGAAATGACATAGACAAATAGAAATATACCTGGCCAGTGCAATTAAGACTGCCATAAACCAAGGGTATCTTGGGCCTGAGCAATTACAGTGACCATAAGTTAGGTCAAAAGGAGCCCTGAGCTGAGTAACTGGTAGGGCCATAAGATAAGGCTTTCTTTGCTAATGCAATTGAGAGAGCTATAAGATAAAAGTGACTCTAACCAACAAGATAAGGGGGAAAGAAGGTGGGGACACCAAGTGGGCTTGGAGCTTTGAAAATTAATTCTATGTAGCAGAATGACCAATAAGAAGAGGTCAGGTTTGGACAAAGAACTACAGCCTATTGAATGCCTTAAGACAAAGAAAGCAGCCGTCATCCTTTTCAGGGGCCTCTCTGTCCATCCAGGAGGGACAGAGTCCTAGCTTTAGAATTTAGAATTAGGCTTTAGAAGTAATGTTTGCAATAAAGTTTCTACTTTCAATAAGTTTCTGTACTTTTCACATATCACCTTTCATTCTTCAAAACCATCGAGACAAGAACCCAGGAATTCAGGTTGTTCCAGTTCAATTTTCACGTTTCAGCATCATCTTGAGTTGCTGTTCTTACTGTTTACATTAGTTTAGCTCCGTCATTGTCATTTTAAGTCTGGTGGATTAAATGTGATTCATATTTGCCACAAATATATTTTGGGCCAATTATTATTTGGTATCTGAGCTCTAGGACTTTTGTGCATTTCTGTTTAAACATGAATAGCTAATGGCCTGAAAAGGGTTAAAGCAGACATATACATGGCCTTTCATCCCTTCTTCTTGACCCTTCTTCCTTGAGTAGTAACAATTCATTTTTTCCTCCCACTAGGAAGTGGAAATGGGTAGGTACCTGGACTTGGAGTCCTCCCCCATAAGTGGGATACCCCTTGCTTCTGAGCCAGTAGTCAAGCCAGTAGTCTTTTGGTATGTTCCTTCTTCTTTCTGTCCTTTGGTCCTCAGGTTCTCCTTTCCACTTGTCAGACAGCAGTCAGAATTTCACGGGTCTCATTCCTGATAACAAACTCACCACTCTGCATTCAGCATACCTGTGGGTGTTTTTTTATTATTGTTATTACTAGAGGGCCGGTGCATGAAATTTGTGCACAGGAGGAGAGGATGTCCCTCAGCCCAGCCTGCACCCTCTCCAATTTGGGACCCCTCGAGGGATGTTTGACTGCTCGGGATCGGGCCTAAACGGGCAGTCGGACATCCTTCTCACAACCAAGACTGCTGGCTCCCAACTTCTTGCCTGCTTGCCTTTCTGATTGCCCCTAACTGCTTCTGCCTGCCAGCCTGATCACCCCCTAACCACTCCCCTGCCCGCCTGCTTGAGGTCTAACTGCTCTCCTGCCAGCCTGTTTGCCCTCAATTTCCCTCCTCTGCCAGCCTGGTCACTCCTAACTTCCCTCCCCTGCAGGCTTGATCACCCACAGCTGCCTTCCCCTGCAGGCCATCTTGTGGTGGCCATCTTGTGTCCACATGGGGGCAGGATCTTTGACCACATGGGGGCAGCCATCTTGTGTGTTGGAGTGATGGTCAATCTTCATATTACTCTCTTATTAGATAGGATCATTATCATCATCTAAAGTTTTACGTATGTCTCATTTTTCCCCAATCTCCTTTTTCCCCCAGTCGACGCCCCCCATCCATTCCCAGCCCAGTAAGCCCCCTCTGCCCCAGTGTCCGTGTCCATTAGTACACCTGTGTTTTGTGAAAGCCGAGTGTGACCTGAGCAAACTGCGAGGTGCTCCGTTGGTGTTTCCCATACATTAAATTAAAGAATGCGGTTATGATGTTTCTTTTGTCTTTACCTGTGACCCAGAACTCACCTCAGGGACTTTCCTTTGTACCTTTGAATTCATACCCTTCCTGTGAACTTCAGGAAAAGGCTGTCCAAGTCCCTCCCAGTGTAAACCTTCCTAGTCAAGATAAATCCTCATATACCTTTCAGGAGATCTTGAAATGACTCAACACATTTAAATGGATATTTTCATCTACTCAAAAAGATTATAATCCTTCAGCATGATTTACCATGCTGAGGTCTTAACTTTTGGAGGCCAACATAGAGATTTTAGGGCTCTCTGATCAGAAAGGCTATACTTCAATACCTCCCACCCCCAATCCCAACACTAATACCACAAACAAAAAATACAGACTTTTCCTATTCCAGTTTAACTCTAGTTTCCAGGAATAATACTAATAATGCAAAATTATCTTTTCTTCGTCTTCCTCCTCCCCCCCTCCTCCTCTTCCTCCCCTTCCTCCTCTTCCTCCTTCTTCCTCATCATATGAAGTTACTGACTTCCTACTTTGAGCCAGGTATTTCACATTTACTGCCTTCTTAGATCCTTAAAACAGTTCTGTGAATTACTTGTTACCCCAAATTACAAAATGAAGAAATATACTTGGACAGGTCATTCATTTAATAAGTAACAGAACTGGAATCTGAATCCTGGTTAATCTAATTCCAAAGTCTGTGTTGTTTTTTTTTCTCTTTTTTTTATTAGTTTTATTTTATTTTTTTAAATAGATCTTTATTGTTCAGATTATTACAGGTGTTCCTCTTTTTTTCCCCCCCAATAGCTTCCCTCCATCCAATCCCCCACCCCACCCCTCCCCATGCCCTTACCCTGTCTTTATCCTGTAGGTATAAGATTTATGTCCTATTACTTCCCCCACCCCTCACACTCTCTTCCCCCGAAAATTGTCAGTCCACTCCTTTTCTATGTTCCTGATTCTGTTATATTCATCAGTCCATTCTGTTCATCAGATTTTTCATTCACTTGATTTTTAGATTCACTTGTTGGTAGGTATGTATTTGTTGTCATTTTGTTGTTCATAGTTTTTATCTTTACCTTTTTCTTCTTCTTCCTCTTCTTAAAGAATACCCTTCAGCATTTCATATAATCTTGGTTGGGTGGTGATGAACTCCTTTAACTTTTATTTTTTTGTCTGTGAAGCTCTTTATCTGACCTTCAATTCTGAATGATAGCCTTGCTGGGTAGAATAATCTTGGCTGTAGGTTCTTGCTGTTCATCACTTTGAATATTGCTTGCCACTTCCGTCTGGCCTGCATAGTTTCTGCTGAGAAATCACCTGACAGTCGTATGGGTTCTCCCTTGTAGGAAACCAACTGTTTTTCTTGTTTTTTTTTTTAATATTTTTTATTGTTTAAAGTATTACAAATAGTAGTATATATGTTTCCTTCCCCCCCACTGACCTTCCCCAGCCTCCCCTACGCCCCCAGCACATGGCCTCACCTTCCCCTTCCCCTCCCCAACCCCTAGTGTCTTGTATCCGTTGGTTATGCTTATATGCATGCATGCAAGTCCTTTGGTTGATTTCTTACAGCCCCTGCCCCCCACCCTCCCTTGCCTTCCCACTGTAGTTTGAGAGTCTGTTCAATGCTTCTTTGCCTCTGTATCTATATTTCCTCATTTCTTTTCTTTAAAAAATCTTGCATCTGCATACTAAAAGTAAACCTAAGAACAAAAAATGAGTTCAACAGTTCTGAGTTCCAATTTCAATGTCAATTAGTTCCTTATGTGTACATGTGAGCAATGATATCTGGATGGTGGACAAATGGTGGTGATATAGGTCCCACCCTCTCTGGTTTGGTCCTGGCAACCTGCAGCAATGCACAGCTGCTGACTGCTAGCATGGCAAGGTGTCGTCAGCGTCCTGCCTCTCTGGACTGTCTTCGTGGTTGGATCAGACCTGTCAGTTCCTCTCTGTTGCAGGAATCCATATGGTGTTGAGTTGTTTTCTGAAAATATACAAACATATTCTCGACCAAAAGTTAAGAAAGGAATCTTTTCTGTAAATCAGACTTGGGATTCTTTTTATTTTTGCCTAATTGATTTTCCTTTGGCTTATTTTGACACCATGTGTGTTTTTCATGGGTGTCCTGCTGTTAGCATTACAAATGGAAATTGATTTTCTGAAGTAAGAATTCTCTACGTGTAATTTACTTATAGGATGTTTTTCCTTGCATGATATTACCCACTATCCCCTCCCCCCCTTTTTTTATTATTAAAGGAGGCTTTTGAAAATTTCATGTTGCAGTATTGGTAACTTTAAATTTTAATTTTTGCCTTAGGTTCTTTGCATGTTAGTCAACTTTACAATGAGATGAACTACTAATAGAAATTTTAGTTAATATTTTAGAAACATCTTTGTGTCCGGTACACTTAAATTTTCTTGAGTATTCCCATATTTCAATTGGCCAATTTAAATTAATCTGAAAACTTGAGTACTATTTTACTGTCAAATTTAATACTCAAACAATAATCTTAGTTTACCCTGTAAATATTAGTGGAAAGCATTATTTGCATTCTTGAGTAGGCCCTGAGCATTCCTGGTACTAGACTGGATGTAGATATAGGGCTGCTGTTGCTGGCCAAGTCTCTGTCTGTAACCTGGGTTCCGATCTGATCTGTGCACGGGAGGCGAAGCAACCGTGGGGGCAGGAGACCTCCCTCAGAAGGGGTGAGAGTTTAGGCCCCTACAAGGTTAGGGGGGTGATGGTCTGTGCCCCACCTCTGTTGACCTTCAAGTTCTCTCCTGATGGCCCCTCTGCGACTGTGCCTATCTTAGGTTGTTCCTTCCCTGAGGAATCTCACCCATCTCTGGCTAACCAGCCATCCTCCAGGGCCAAGCAGGGTGATGTGAGGTTCAGTTCTGTTTCTTTGGTAGGCTATGCCCCCGTGGCCTCCATGCCTAGCACCTGCCTTGGGATCCCCTCACCTGCTGGCGGGGTCCCAGTACTGATTACATATCTCTGGGGGACTCGGGTTTCTTCTACAGAGAGGGCCCAGCTCACCATTGAGAGATAGACAGATCCATGGTGCCAGCTACCCAGAGGCTTCAACCTCAGCTTGAACTGAAAGCTCAGGCAACAGCTGTGTGCACTTGGATTGTGAGAAGAGGGTACCTCTTGGCAAAAAAAGGGCAAGAGGGGCCAATACAGAATGCTCAAGTGCCTTCCCAGTACCTTAATTCCTTCTGAAAAGGATTGATTCCTTTCCTGTCCTTTTTTTTTTTTTTTTTAAATTGCTACCAAACATTCAAAGAATTAGTTTATAAGTTTCTTTGGGATAATTGTACAATATGCTTTTGTAAAATATCAAAGTCTGTGTTTTTAATGGCTTCCTTACATGTCTCTTGCACTTAAGAAATAAAGCAAATACTTTTTATGTCACTTTTTTATTGTAAATATTAACCTTTTATTTATTTATTTTTAATTGTTTAAAGTATTACAAATAGTAGTACATATTTTTCCTCCCCCTTTCCCCCCATTGACCTCCCCCTGGGTTCCCCTACCCCTTAGCACATGCCCTCACCTGCCCCCTCCTTCCCAGTCTTTTGTATCCTTGGTTATGCTTATATGCATACATACCAGTCCTTTGGTTGATCTCTTACAGCCCCCACCCCACAACTTCCCCTGCCTTCTCACTGTAGTTTGACAGTATGTTCAATGCTTCTTTGCCTCTGTATCTGTTTTCCCCCATTTCTTTTCTTTAAAAAATCTTGCATTTGCATACTAGAAATAAATATATAAGAACAAAAAAATGTTTGAGTCTCAGTTTCAATGTCCAACAGTTTTGAGTTCCAGTTTCAATGTCAAATAGTTCCTATGTATATGTGTCAACAATGGTATCTGGATGGTGGACAAATGGTGGCAATGCAGGTTCCACCCTCTCTGGTTTGGTCCTGGGCAGCCTGCAGCAATGCACCGCTGCTGACTGCTAGCATGGCAAAGTGTCGTAAGCATCTTCCATCTCTGGACTGTCTTCGTAGTTGGAACAGACCTCTCACTTCCTCTTTGTTGCAGGAATCCATATGGTCTTGGAGTTGTTTTCTGAAAATATACAAACATATTCTCGACCAAATGTTAATAATGGAATCTTTTCTGTAAATTAGACTTGGGATTCTTTTTATTTTTGCCCAAATGATTTTCCTTTGGCTTATTTTGACACCATGTGTGTTTTTCATGTGTGTCCTGCTGTTAACATTACAAATGGAAATTAATTTTCTGAAGTAAGAATTTTCTAGAAGTATTTTACTTACAGGGTATTTTTTCTTACATAATATTATCCGACTATTCCCCCTTTTTTGGTTAATGGAGGCTTTGGGAAATTTTATGTTGCAGTCTTGGTAACTTTAAATTTTAATTTTTGCATAAAAATATGACTTCTTTAGGTTCTTTGCATATTAGGCAATTTTACGATGAGCTGAACTAATAGAAATTTTAGTTAATATTTTAGGAACTGCTTTTTGCCCAGTACACTTAAATTTTTTTGAGCATTCATTTATTTCAATTGGCCAATTTATATTAATCTGAAAACTTGATTACTATTTTACTGTCAAATTTAATACTCAAACAATAATAATTTTAGTTTACTCTCTAAATATTAGTGGAAAGGATTATTTGCATTCTTGAGTAGGCCCTGAGCATTCCTGGTACTAGATTGGATTTAGATATAGGGCTGCTGTTGCTGGCCAAGTCTCTGTCTGTAACCTGGGTTCCGATCTGATCTGTGCACGGGAGGCGAAGCAACCGTGGGGACAGGATACCTCCCTCAGAAGGGGTGAGAGTTCAGGCCCCTGCAAGGTGAGGGGGTAAGAGAACTTGACTTTCGAGTTCTCTCTCGATGGCCCCTCTGCGACTGTGCCTGTCTTAGGTTGTTCCTTCCCTGAGGAATCTTACCTGTCTCTGGCTAACCAGCCATCCTTCAGGGCCAAGCAGGGTGATGTGAGGTTCAGTTCTGTCTCCTTGGTAGTCTATGCTCCCCTGGCCTCCATGCCCAGCACCTGCCTTGGGATCCCCTCACCTGCTGGTGAGGTCCTGGCACTGATCACATATCTCAGGTGACTCAGGTTTCTTCTCTGGGGTGCTTTTGAGTGGTGAACTGTAAAATAGCACACACGTTGAGATGTATGTATTTATTAATTTAAGAAAATCCAGCATTGGTGTGATCTCCATATCATTAACTCTGTTGTGAATGATAACAGATACTCATTTCTGGGCACCCACGTATTGCAAGGACAGGTTCAGAACGTGCTGAGGTGACTGCTCCAAAAGTAAACCTGAAAATTAGGGGGCAGGTGGCAGTTAGAGGGAAAGAGTTGGCAAGGTAAGATTCTCCGAAAAGAATTGGGAGTCGGGACAAATTTGAGAAATTTTGAGAGATAATAAGCATCCAGTACTGAGATTTCTACAGTCTTTTTAGTCTAGTCTGCCAACCCCTGTGGATATTTGAGGCCACTAGCAATTTTTATATTATGTTGTCTGCTTAAGTCCAAATAATATCTAATATTTAAAATCTACAGAATGCTATCTCATTATATGTTTCTCAACTTTTTCCCCCAGTTTTTTTTGAGAAGTGGTTCATGCACTTTAAAAGATTTTGTAATTGTGAAGTATAATACGCGTAGAGAAAAATGCACAAAGATAGATGTTAGAGCCCAATGAGTTATCACAAAGTGAAAGCACTGATAGGATCGCCCAAGTTAAGAATGAACAGTGCTGACCCTACAGAGGCCCCTCCTCGGCCCCTTCATTTCTTTGCCAAATCAGCATGCATTCCCCTGTATCTGGTTTCTCTCACTCAACATTATGCTCTGCGTGTCATCTATGGTGTTGCTTACAGTTGTAGTATACTGCTGTGAACTATGCCTATGCCACAATTTATTTATTCATTCTTTTTTTGATGACTTTAGATTGTTTCTGGTTTGGAGCTATTAACAGTGGTGCTGCTTTAAACATGCTCATTGTGCCTCTTGCATTAGTGCACATGTTTCTGCCAGATACATACCAGAAGTCTTATTGCTGCATCATAGGCGAGACATAATTTCACCTTAATAATGCCAAACCTGTTTGCCAAAGTAGTTGTAACAATGTACCTGCTCATCAGCTATAATGAGTGTTTGCTTCCACATTCTTGACAACACTTGGTATTTTCAAGCTTCATGATCTTAACCATTTTAGAGAGTATGTAGTGGTATCTCATTGTGATTTTCATTTTTCTGATGATTAATGACATTTAGAACTTTTTTGTAAGTTTATTATCCATTTGTGTTGTGATCTGATCAAGTTTCTTGCCAATTTTTTTCTGTTAGATTGCTTTCTAATTTTTTTTTTAATTTGTTTGAAGGAATTTGTTACACAAACTGCATATGAGGCTTTTGGTAGTTATATATGTTGCAGATACTTTTCCTCTTGTTGTGGCTTGCTTTTCTACTTACTAAAGTAATAAATGAAGTTCTTAAGTGTAACTACTCTAACTTACCAATTCTTTTATGATTATTATATCTCTGTCCTATTTTAAAAATGTTATCTCAACCTAAAGTCATGAAGATATTCTTCCAAGTTATCTCCTAAAAGTTTTATTTTTCACATTTCAAATTAGGATGTGCCTAAAATTTATTTTATATATAATATAAAGTGGGGATAAGTTTTATTTTTCATGTGAATCCAACTGACCTGCACTTCTTCCTGAAAAACCTTCCTTCCTCTGCAGCTCTTCAGTTCCATCTTCTTCATAAACTAAATGTCATCCATGAATAGGTCTGTTTATAGACTATACTGTGTTCCATTGGCCTGTCTATTATTATTCTAATACCACATCATTTTAATTCATCTTTTTGCTGGTATAACAAGTGCCCTTATTCTGCTCTTATGTGAGTATCTTCTATGTTTTGTGCTTTGCATTTCCATATACACTTTCTAATTCCCATAAAACAACAAGCTTGGATTTATTTTAAGTTTTTTTTTTTTAATTAAAGCATAGCACACATAAAGTGCATAAAACACACTAATCTTAAGCTTTTTATAGATACACAACTAAGCTACTAACTTCAGGTCAAAATATACTAGTTGAATATTTCCAGAAGATTCCCTCACACTCCTTATCAGACTGCTCTAATATAGGACCACTATTTCAACTTCCACTACCATTTGATTCATTTTGACTCTTCTTTACCCTCCAATTGGTGGAACCATACACGTATATATTGTTTTGTGTCTGCCTTTTTTGTTGTTCAACAGAATGTCAGTGAGGTTCATTCATGTTGTTACATGCATCAGTATTTTTTTTATTGCTGGGAGTGTTCTGTGATATGTTTTCAGTATCGACATTTGTTCTTTTTTATGCTGAAAGCAAACATGAGGTTTCTAGATCAGAGATCAGAGTTATACCTTTTTCTGCTCATGGCACGCATAAACTAATTACTAACATCCTGTGGCACACCAACATTTTTTTTTGCCAATCTGACAAAAAAAATAGGTGTAATTTTGATTCAGTCACACCGGACAGCTATTGTGTTGGATGTTGTCATTTTTTTTTTTTTAATATTTCACAGACGAAGGGAAAAGAGATCAGTGACGCTAAGTACGTAGTCATTGCATGTTTTAAAAATTCTCGTGGCACACCGGTTGAGAACTGCGGACATGCAGCAATAACTGTATCAGTTCTCCAGGCCCCATTCTTTTCTCTCGGGGACGTGATGAGAGCCGTGTGGGTGCTGTGCATGCCCCACAGCTGAGGAAGCGTCACATCAGGAATGTGGAAGTTTGTACAGGCTACTCGCTGCTTAGCGGCCACTCTCAGTTTCTGAGAAAGGGAGGGAAACCGTCTCCCTAATGTCAACAAGTACTTCGGAAAATCAATGAATTCTCATCCCAGGAAGGCAAAGGGGAAAGTCCCTGCCCTGGATTGCAAACATTTGGTTTTGGGGGAGGTTAGTTTTATTATCCTTTGAATGGGAACCTTTGACTCCAGGTCTAACACCCTTGCAAATGTGAGGAGCAAGGGAGTCTGGGGAAGACTTTTCATCAAGTTACAGTAAGAAAATGTGATAGATTAGAAGAGTAATGAAACAATAGATGGAGTCCGACATTTATGGACATTAGGTAAATGACAAATGGGGTGTTTTAGATTAGTGGGAAAAGAATGGTATTTTCAGTGAATTCTGCATAATTGGGTATTTACTTTATTTCATACCACATATAAAAATAATTTGAGGTACATTAAAGAGTCGTTATGGGTAAACGATATCCCCTCTCCCTCAAGTTCATATGTTGAGGTCCCAACTCCCAGTTGCTCAGAAAGTGACCTTATTTGGAAATAGAGTTGTTGCAGATGTAATTAGTTAAGTTAGGATGAGGCATACTGGGGTGGAGTGGGTCTGTAACCCATATAACTCATGTCCTTATAAAAAGAAAAATTTGGATGCAAATGTGCACATGGGGAGAATGCCATGTAAACAGAAAGGTAGAAATTAGGGTCATGCATCTACAAGCCCAGGAACACAAAGATTGCCAGTGAGCACCAGAAGCTAGGGAGAGGCATGGAACAGAGTTCCCCTCACAGCCCTCAGAGGGTTGCCCTGCCAACACCCTGATTTCAGATCTCTGGCCTCCAGAACTCTGAGACAATAAATCCCTATCATTTAAGCCACCTTTGTGATGGCAACCCTAACACACCCATTCAGGAACTAAATCTGAAGGCAAAACTAGAACAACTTTAGAAGACTATATGTATAGAATAGTCACCCTATGTTCTGGATACTAGGCAACTTTCACTTAATTTCAAGAAAAAAAATTTAAAAATATATTTTTTATTGATTTCAGAGAGAAAGGGAGGGGAAGAGAAAGATACAAACATCAATGATGAGAGAGAATCATTGATCAACTGCCTCCTGCATGCCCCACACTGGGGATTGAGCCAGTAACCTGGGCATGTGTCCTGGACTAGAATCGAACCTGGGACCCTTCAGTCTGCAGGCTGATACTCCATCCACTGAGCCAAACCACCTAGCCCAGTGATCAGCAAACTCATTAGTCAACAGAACCAAGTATCATCAGTACAACAATTGAAATTTCTTTAGAGAGCCAAATGTTTTAAACTTAAACTTCTTCTAACACCGCTTCTTCAAAATAGACTCACTCAGGACATGGTATTTTGTGAAGGAGCCACACTCCAGGAGTCAAAAAACCGCATGTGGCTCACAAGCTGCAGTTTGCCGATCATGGACCTAGGGCAAGAGCATTTTCAAGTAAGAGATTTGTGCTGTTGTTTTGATCATTTCTTTTCTGTTGTGAGACTGAGAACTACTTTGGAAAATGGAAACAGTACTCTTAATAAAAACAATGGCTTCTGGAAGGGTTTATAAATAGCCACAGAATTTACTTCAATCAGTACTATAAAGAATAGTGGTGCCGAGACCGGTTTGGCTCAGTGGATAGAGCATCGGACTGGGGACTGAAGGGTCCCGGGTTCGATTCCGACAAGGGCATGTACCTTGGCTGCGGGCACATCCCCAGTAGGGGGCGTGCAAGAGGCAGCTGATTGATGTCTCTCTCTCATCGATGTTTCTGACTTTCTATCCCTCTCCCTTCGGCTCTGTAAAAAATCAATAAAATATATTTAAAAAAAAAGAATAGTGGTAATGAAGAAGATGAAAATCCTTGCAAATGATGAATGACCTTGGCATGCATGATCACCAAATAGTTCTCAATGCAACAACTGTTGCTGTAATAATTCAGCTGGTGGTTGCACCTGCCAGGCATGTGAAAAGAAACTAAAAAGGTCCTGTTTTCTGGTAGGAAAGACAACACTACAACATTAATAATCTACTTTGATCCAAATGTGACGATAGTTTGGCTCTACTCTGTTGTAGCATAGTTCCCTCTGCTGGGTAATTTAAGGAATTTAAATCTGAAGAGTACGCTACCATCTACATTCTTGAATCTTTGCTTTTACATTGAAACAAATTATTTGCAAATAGTGGCATTATGTAATTATATGATACTATTTTTACTTTGGTTATGAATTTCTAAAGATTGACTGTAACTAACATATGCACTCTCCTGTCTAAAGTATGAAAGTTGAGCTTTGGGTCTTAACTTCTTTTTATGTTTAGAAATAGAATTAAATTGCTTTTATATATAACTAGAGGCCTGGAGCACGAAATTTGTGCATGGGAGGCAAGGGATGTCCCTCAGCCCAGCCTGCCCCCTCTCCAATCTGGGACCCCTTGAGGGATGTCCGACTGTCCGTTTAGGCCCTCCTGGGCAGTCAGACATCCTTCTCACAATCCAGTATTGCTGGCTTCAAACTGCTCACCTGCTTGCCTCTCTGATTGCCTCTAACCCCTTCTGCCTGCCAGCCTGACCACCCCCTAACCACTACCCTGCCTGCCTAATTGATGTCTAACTGCTCCCCTGCCAGCCTGTTTGCCCCAAACTTCCCTCCTCTGCCAGCCTGGTCACCCCTGACTGCCCTCCCCTGCAAGCTTGATCGTCCCCAACTGCCCTCCTTTGCAGGTCTGGTCTTTCCCAACTGCCCTTTCCTGCTGGCCTGATTGCCCACAACTGCCTTCCCTTGCAAAACTGGAACCTCCCAACAGCCCTCCCCTGCTGGCCATTTTGTGGTGGCCATCTTGTGTCCACATGGGGGCAGGATCTTTGACCACATGGGGGCAGCCCTCTTGTGTGTTGGAATGATGCTCAATCTGCAAATTACTCTTTTATTAGATAGGATAGAAGCCTGGTGCATGGGTAGGGGCTGGCTGGTTTGCCCTGAGGAGTGTGCCGGATCAGGATGGGGGTTCCCTTGGGGTATGGGGTGGCCTGGGCAAGGGGCCTATGGTGGTTTCCAGGCTGGTCAGGCCCGCCGCCCCCCCCCCACCCCCCCCCCGCCCAGCGACCCAACCAGAGGCCCTGGGATCTGGGATTAATTTATGTTCTACAATTGAAACTTTGTAGCCTGGAGGGGAGCCAAGCCTTCTGCTCGCTCTATGGTGATAGCCATTTCTGTTTGGGTTTATTTAAATTCTATAATTGTAACCTTGTAGCCTAGAGTGGAGGCCTAGGTGCTAGGGCTGCAGAAGTTTGGCTTTCTCCATTGCCTGGGAAACCCTCGCCTCTGCTAGCTCCAGCTCTGTGGCTAATGCCATTTTTGTTGGGATATGTCTTCTATAATTGAAACTTTGTAGCATTGAGTGGAGGCCTAGGCGGGCAAGGGCAGGCGGAAATCTTGGCTTCCTCCATTACTGAGGAAACCCAAGCCTCCCACCTGCTCTCAGTGACCACATCCATTCGGTTGGAGTTTATTTGCTACTGATTGGCTGTGGGATTGGCTTGATTGGAGGTATGGTCAGTTTGCATATTACTTTTTTATTAGATAGGACCAGAGGCCCGATGCACAAAATTTGTGCAAGAGTAGATCTTCACAGCCCCGGCTTTGTCCAGAAAGTGGTCCTGAAGGTCAATAGGACAGTCGTTCTGCTGTTTGGCCATTCAGTTGATTTGCATATTATGCTTTTATTATTATAGATTATTTTTATGTAACTAGACACAATCTTATTTTTAATTTCCTCTGGAATCTTGATTTCAATAGTAATCTTTATCACTTGCCTTTCTCTGTGTTTGGAATGCTTGTCCCCTGATAGATACGTGATCTAACCTCTCAATTCAGGTTTTTGTTCAAATGTCCTCAGGGAGACCTTTTAAGATCATCATTCAAAATAGCACCAATCCTTTTGTCAAATTCTATGTCTTTACCTGTTTCACTTTTCTTTTTAGCATTTACCATGACTTGGCATTAAGAGATATCTATAGGTGTTTGTGCATACATGTTTGTATACATTACTGTTTGTCTTCTCCAATACGAATGTAACCTCCAAGAGGGTCAGGATACCTCTTTTGCTCACTGCTGGCACCTACTAGGTACACAGTAAACATTTACTGAATGAATGGCAAACTTTATTTTTTTTATTTTTTTGAAATGAAAGATTGGACTTTATTGGTTATTTATTTATTTTTAAATTCTTTATTGTTGAAAGTATTACATATGTCTCCCTTTTTCCCCATTGACCACTCCCAGCCCATTCGCACCTCCCAGCATAGGCCTTCACCCCCTATTGTCTGTATCCACTGGTTATGCTTATATGCATGTGTACAAGTCTTTTGGTTGATATCTTACCCCTCCCCCCGCCTTCCCTCTGAACTTTATTTTTAAAACTACAATGTAATTTTGCATTTTCTCAAATGTTGACCATTATCATTTATTAACATTTAGGATGCAACTTAAAACATTGCAACTCTTGAGAGAGAGATGATGGTCCTGAAAGTAAAGAACCAGGAGAGAATATGGAAGGATATTTGTAGAGCCTGGTTAGTCTGAGTGCAGAATCTTCCTGGAGTTTTAAAGGGTTCCCAGGCTTCAAAGGACAAAAGCAGAAAGTCAGGATCCGGAGAGGGTGAGCTCCATCCTTCACCTGTGTGCCTGGCCCCTCAGAAGTGTGCCAGCCAGCCACTGGATGTCACTGTTCTCATGCTTCTGAGCCTGGGTGTCCTGCAGGGCCTAGCTACGCATGAGTATGCAATGTCCCAGTTTACCACCCGGACACAGGGTGCAGACTCACCTGTCCAGGCTCCTCAATATGGGGCCACTTCCTTTTCCTCCATAAAATTGATCTTCAGATCTGAGCTTCCCAGAAGGTGTAGAAGAGATGAGTGATCTCAGTTTTAATCTCAGCCCTAGAACAGTGCTCGGAAGCAACACGGAACCATTTACCTTTCCGCCAGGAGTGACTGACTCTTCTGCAGGCCCAGGCCTGTAAGCAAGGACCGGAAATCACTGGGGTTTCACAGATAGTTTAGATTACATTCAAAGATAACACCAAGATCCTTCTACTGAAAAAAAAAAAAAAAAAAAAAAAGAAACCAAGAAATGAAAAACAAGGTTTAATGACCAAAACATAAGAGTTGCTGTCATTTTGAAAGAACTTCTTAACCACACAAGATTACAGTTTGACTCAGAAGTATATCTTTAGCCAGTCCCAGTAAGATTTTCAATCTAAGGCATTACCTGCTTGTCTCCCATACTTAAAACATAAAGGTCAATGTAATGAAGTGAGCAAGTTGCCACAGCCTCCTTCCCCATTGCTTCTTCCTTGCCCCCTTTGAGTCTGTGCTCGCATTTACCATTCAGATCAAGGTATGAATGATCCATAGGAACTCTCTATACTCCCATTAAGAGTACTTCCTTTAAAATATAATCATTCAACAAGCACTTACTGAGTGAGTACCACCTTCTAATTACCGAACTCTGCGTTAGGAGCTGGGGACACAGCAGTGCCGCACCACATGAAGTCCCTTTTACTGTGGAGCGCGTATTCTAGTGTTTCAATAGAAATTAGTATTTAGTTCAATTAAACTAAAGGGAAATCTCCCACATGGTTTTGGTCGCACGGTGAGTAAATAAGCCTCTAGTGAGTGCCACCACACCCCGATGCCAGCCACTGCAGCCGCCTTGAAGAGGCTGTTTGCTGCACGCCTAGGTTGGCTCTCTTTAGTCAGTTCACAACTACCCAAAGATAATTTCTTTATGGCAATGTATCTTGTAACTTTCTTGCTGTCTCATTACTCTTATGATAAGAACTGCAGTCTCCACCACGGCTGTGACTCGGCCCCTGCCTGTTCCTTCTGCCTCACCTGGCACCGTCCGTCACCTTGTCTCTCCTCCACTCCCTAGAGATCTGTTGGCCATTTCTCCGTTCCTCTCCTTGCCAGGCACTTTTCCACATCAGAGCTTCTGCAGAATGCTGCTGCCTTTGTCTGGTAGCTTCTGTAACCATCTCTTCGTCCCCTTCACATACATACTCACCCTTCATTGTCTGCTTAAACTACAGTCACTTCTGCAGGGAAGCCAGTCCCCCAGATGGATCAGGTTTCCCCTACTCCATAATGCTGATAGCAATCATGTCCACTGTACCTCTCAAACACCTGAGCCTGTGCGTTGCCTTTCATGTTATCCTACCCCACCTGACCGTTGCTGAATGTTTCGACAGTTGTCCCCTAGAAAATGCCAGCATATCACTTCTCCACTTAGCACCCTGTGTGGTGTCCTTATTGCAAACTGACCAGTGGTCAGCCTATCTCCAGAATCCCAGATTACAGTCTGTTTGCTAGAACTGAAGCCAATTCTCAGTCAGTTGTGTACAATCGGAGGGTATCAGTTTATTGTGAATTTTTCCATTTGTCCCCCCTCCTATCTCTTACCTAGTCATATCTGGAAGTATCCTTTGAAATATTAGGGAAGCAACGAATTATAATTTAAAATCTCTCTTCCTTTTGGCAGTGCACTTTACCTTGTTTCCCATATATGTTTTATTTTATTTTAAGGTTTATTTTATTTTCCACCATTCATCCCCTCCGTGCCCCCTTCCACTACCCCCTGCAATCACCACACTGTTGTCGATGTCTATGAATTCTCTCTTTTTTTCCCCCCCTTAACTCCTCCACCCACTCCCAACCCTCCAACCCCCATATTTGTTTTAGATCAAGAAATCTGAACCTGAAAAAGCATCACTGCTGGATGTCTACATTTTTTTTTTAATCGCAATTTTAATCCTTAGGAGGAAGAAATTGATTGGAGGCTGCATCTCACAGGTCAGTTCCAGAAGGTAAGGTGTTGCAAATGAGCTGCGCTATTGATTCAGTTGAGATCATTTTGATGAGCACATGCTTGCATGTGGGTCTGTAATGCAGTTCACCTCCATAAAATCGAAAGCTTTATGGCTTTGAAAGCATTAACTCACATTTTAGGAACATCCCACATAGATTATTATAATTCTTGTTGTGTTGCCTAAACATCTGCTTACCTACAGGAATTACAATCAGATGGTATGACCAAGCTGAAATCCAGGCTCAGAAAAGAAATATGGGAATACCTGAGTCATTTTCTATTTCATTGAAGCAGCACTTTCTTCATACACCTTGCCTGGCATAATAATAATAAAAAGGATGTTGCCAAATCGGTTTGGCTCAGTGGCTAGAACATCGGCCTGCAGACTGAAGGGTCTTAGGTTCAATTCCAGTCAAGGGCGTGTACCTTGGTTGCGGGCAAATCCCCAGTAGTGGGTGTGTAGGAGGCAGCTGACCGATGTTTCTCTCTCATCGATGTTTCTAGCTTTCTGTCCCGCTCCCTTCCTCTCTGTAAAAAAAAAAAAAAAATATATATATATATATATATATATTTTTTTTTTTCAAATTAAAAGGATGTTAATTTGTGACTTTTCTTGCTTCAAATTGATCTTGTGCTATGAGAATATATCAGTCATGTTACTCAGCATGTCTGTAAGTTAATGATATTTAAATGTTTGCTGCCTTGTACTCTATCAAGTTATCTACTGAGTTTCGGTTCGCAGACTTAGCTAAATCACAGGGGAAAATATACAGCAGTTTTACTGGGTCACCTAGTCATCTTTAAAGGCAGAAAAAGAAAGTGTGAGGCAGAATGACCAGATTCCCTTTATTTTCCTCCTTCCCTGCTAATCTAATTTTTTAATGCACCCTGGTAACTGAATGATAACTGACAGGAAATGCCCATCAGGTCTCTTCCTTCCAGTTCTTCCTGCAGCCCACCCTGGTTACCTATCAGCATTATTTAAAGGGGAGAGGCCTTACGCTGCTGGGGCAAGGCATGTCAAGGATGAGTTGGCACAAATCTCAGGGCCCAGGGTTGGATGTATGAGATTCTGGGACTCCCAAGTTTGGTTTTGAGGTATATTTTTGGAATTTATTATCAGTTCTTTTTTTCTCTCTCCTAGTTTAGTTATAGAACTTTTACCCCCAAAGTATTCTGTAAACGTGGGGTGTTACATGGGGGGAGAAACGCGAAACTATCCGTGGTCAAATACATTTCTTTAATGTCAGTCTACTCAGAAATTTTAAAACCCAAGGCACATTGTGCATCACTGTGAGCAGGACCAGGCAGTGCGTGTTCAAATTTATTGATGACTGGCCTCTTTTTTAACAGAACGTCTTACAGGAATAGTATTGCTTGGAACAAAGTTTGGGAAACACAGGCTTAATTTCTAAAATAGTTTATTTTCCTGGGGATACCAATGGATGGCAAGGAAGGTGTTTTATAACATACAGAGTAGTAGAGAATAAAGTGAGTTTGTTAGTAAAGTGTTGCTGTAGGTAATGCAGAAAATGGCTAATTTATATGGACAAAATCACTGAGAATTGACAGTTTGCTATTATTTTTATTTCAAAGTGGAATGGTGAAGATGGGCACTAGTATAGTTTTTATATATACTGTGAAATATGGTAATATAAATCTGGTGGTAGATATTTTAGGATCAATTATGTAAAGTTATAAGCATTTTAATTTCATTTCTTTTAGTCCATCAGATTTGATTTTTTAGAAATTCTAGATTCACCCATTTGATATGAATATCACTATTTTGTGATATTTCCATCCTTCTTTTACTGCAAGTGGTTTTGCTGGTTAGGACATGGCTTCATTGGAGATGAATAAATGTGAACTATAACTGAATGCTGCATGATTTCATAACTCTGTAAAAATATATCGACCAGTTTGAATTGGTCTATGAAGATCGCTTTCTATTTATTTCAGTGTAAGCTTCCCTAATTGTTTTAGCTCCTATTTTCAGTGGGACTTCATGGTGTCTCTTTGGATTCTAACACATGTTGTAATTCAGTGCCAAATTCCATTTCCTAATTTATCAAGAGCTAAAAAGCACAGCTTTTCTCTCTGGCATCTGGGGGGGGGAAAGTTTGCCTTCTCTAAAACTAGATTCTTCAATCTGTATTTATCATCTTTTCAATCATTGTTCATATAGTAAGAAATTTTACATAATAGATAAAGTAGAAACACATTTCAAGTACATAGAACTATCCCTATTTGAAGTTAAAAAAAAAAAAAGGTGGAGTGGGGGACACAGCTCACTCTAAAGAGTGAAGGTGGGGAGTTTCTGAGACAGTAGAATTGAAATGAATGGGTTTTGATTTAAACATCAAACTTTAAAACTCTAAAATCTTGGTCATAAAGTGTTTCTTGGTTATAAAGCATTTGCAAACAATGACACATTGTCTGAACATCAAATAACTAGAGGGAGACCCGGTGCACGAAGGACCACAGGTGTCCCTCGGCCCAGCCTGCACCCTCTCCAATCTGGGATCCCTCGAGGGATGTCCTACTGCCCGTTTAGGCCCGATCCGGGATCAGGCCTAAACGGGCAGTCGGACATCCTTCTCACAATCCAGGACTGCTGGCTCCAAACTGCTCACCTGCCTGCCACCCTGTTTGCCCCTAACTGCTTCTGCCTGCCAGCCTGATCACCCTCTAACCTCTACCCTGCGAGCCTAATTGATGTCTAACTGCTCCCCTGCCAGCCTGTTTGCCCCCAACTTCCCTCCTCTGCCGGCCTGGTCACCCCTAACCGCCTTCCCCTGCAGGCTTGATTGTCCCCAACTGCCCTTCCTTGCAGGCCTTGTCCCTGGCCTGATCACCCACAAATGCCCTCCCTTGAAGGCCTGGAACCTCCCAACAGTCCTCCCCTGATGGCCATCTTGTGGTGGCCATCTTGTGTCCACATGGGGGCAGGATCTTTGACTACATGGAGGCAGCCCTCTTGTGTGTTGGAGTGATGGCCAATCTTCAAATTACTCTTTTATTAGATAGGATAGAGGCCTGGTGCATGGGTGGAGTCTAGCTGGTTTGCCCTGAAGGGTGTCCTGGATCAGGGTAGGGGCTTCTTGGGGTATGGGGTGGTCTGGATGAGAGGCCTATGATGGTTTGTAGGCCAGCCACATGCCACAGCAACCCAAGCGGAGGCCCTGGGATTAATTTATGTTCTACAGTTGAAACTTTGTAGCCTGGAGTGGAGCCAAGCCTTCTGCTCACTTTGTGGTGACAGCCATTTCTGTTTGGGTTTATTTAAATTCTGTAATTGAAACTTCGCAGCCTAGAGTGGAGGCCTAGGCGCTAGGGCTGCAGAAGCTTGGCTTCCTCCATCACCCAGTCAACCCTAGCCTCTGCTAACTCCAGCTCTGTGGCTGTCGCCATTTCTGTTGGGATTTTATATCTCCTATAATCGAAACTTTGTAGCATTGAGTGGAGGCCTAGACTGGCAAGGGCAGGCAGAAAGCTTGGCTTCCTCCATTGCTGGGGTAACCCAAGCCTCCCCTCCTGCTCTCAGTGGCTGTAGACATCTTGGTTGGGGTTTATTTGCTCCTGATTGGCTGGCAGGCGTGGCTGATGGGCGTGGCTTATGGGTGTATCAGAGGTATGGTCAATTTGCATATTACTCTTTTATTAGGTAAGACTAGAGGCCTGGTGCACAAAATTTATGCACAGGGGTGAGGGGTGTCCCTCAGCCTAGCCTGCACCCTCTCTAATCTGAGACCCCTCGAGGGATGTCTGACTGCTTGTAAATGGGCAGTCAGACATCCCTCTCACAATCCAGGACTGCTAGCTCCAAACTGCTCGCCTGTCTGCCTCCCTGATTTCCCCTAACCGCTTCTGCCTGCCAGCTTGATCACCCCCTAACCATAGGTGACTGGGACCATGGATCTGTCTCAAAATCTGGGTACCCCAAGGCAGGCACTGGGCATAGAGGCACATCACCCTGATTGGCCCCAGAGGATGGCTGGTTAGTCAAAGACTGGTAAGATTCCTCATGGGAGGAACAACCTAAGACAGGCACAGTGCAGAGGGGCCATCAGGAGAGAACATGGGGACCAACAGAGATGGGTCATAGAACCTCACCTCCCCGAGGATTGCAGGGGCTTGAACACTTGCCCCTTCTGAGGGAGGCCTCCTGCCTCAAGGCCGCTTCACTTCCCATGCCCAGCTCAGATCAGAACCCAGGTAACCGACAGAGACTTGGACCATCCCAGATCAGGACCGAGGCAGCAAACAGAAATTTGGCTAACAGCAGCTACCCTATATCTAGCACCAGGGATGCTCAGGGCCTACTCAAGAATGTAAAGCAATCCTTTCCATTAATGTTTACAAGGTAAACTAAGATTGTTGTTAGAATATTAAATTTGACAGTAAAATAGCAGTCAAGTTATCAGATTAATTTAATTTGGCTAAAGGATATAAGTGAATATTCTAGTAAATTTAATTGTACTAGATAAAAAGCTGTTTTTAAAGTATTAACTAAAATTTCTATTGGTAGTTCATCTCATGGTAAAATTGCTTAACATGTGATGAACCTATTGTGCAAAAAATTAAAAATTTAAAGTTATCAGAACTGCATTATAAAATTTCCAAAAGCCTCCATTTAATTCACAAAAAAGGGGGATAGTAGAGCAATATCATGTAAGAAAATTATTCTTATAAGTACATTAAAAAATTTTTACTTTAAAGTAATTTTCATTTGAGGGAAAAATAAATAGGATCCCAAGTCAAAAGATTTCTTTAGTAACTTTTGGTCGAGTATATGTTTGTGTATTTTTATTTTTTATTATTATTTTTAAAAAAATATATTTTATTGATTTTTCACAGAGAGGAAGGGAGAGGGATAGAAAGTCAGAAACATCGATGAGAGACATCCATCAGCTGCCTCTTGCACGCCCCCTACTGGAGATGTGCCCGCAGCCAAGGTACATGCCCTTGCCAGAATCGAACCCGGGACCCTTCAGTCCCCAGTCCGATGCTCTATCCACTGAGCCAAACCGGTCTCGGCTGTTTGTATATTTTTAGAAAACAACTTCAAAACCATGTGGATTTCTGCAACCGAGAGGAATTGACACATCTGCTCCAACCATGAAGACAGGAGGAGAAATAGTCCAGCGATGGAGGACACTGATGACACCTTGTCATGCTGGCAGTCAGCAGCTGTGCATCATTGAAGGTTGCCCAGGACCAAACCAGAGAGGGTCGGACCTGCATTACCACTATTTGTCCACCATCCAGATACCATTGCGGACATGTATACATAAAGAACTGTTGAACATCAATATTGGGACTTAAAACTGTTGGACATTGAAACTGGGACTCTAGTCTACAGATGCAAGATTTTTTAAGAATAGAGAAAAAAGGGGAAGATGCTGGGGGAGATGCTGGGAACCAGCCATTACCTCACCAACAGAAAGGTGTGGTCAAGGAACCGAAAGGCTTAGTCAACCTTGAAGCTCTGAAAGGTCAGAGCCAACCACTCCCTATCTAATTGAGATAAGGGTGCCAAGGGCAACTTCCCCACCAGATAATCATGTGAATCCTTGCTGATAAGATAATCTGCTTATTTCTTGCCTAAGGGCAATGGGTGTATTCCCAAAACCTAAATAAAAGGAATGGCAAGGCCAAAGCAGGGGGTAGTCTTTCCACTAGAGATGGGCTGCCACCTGGTCCCCCATTTTTCCAAATTAAAAAAAAAAAAAGAAAAGTCAGGTATTTATTTAACAATTATGAATGGTTGGATATCTTATACATGGTGTTCTCTTTGTTTTTCTCTTTTCACTGAGCCAGGAAAACATCTGCAGACATCCTCTTGGTGTCAGAACAGGCAGGTGGCTGACTGAATAAATGGTTTAGAACTGTGATTTGGGAGAACTGTGGTTCACAGAAGGTGAAGGCTTAGCTTTTGAATATGATTATTCATTCATTCATTCATTCATTCATTCATTTAGTATAAACTGAGCACCAACTACATGCAATGTCAGAGCCCTAACTAGTATTAAGCTGAGGTTGCAATTGTATTCAATGCCAGGAGGCCTATATGTTGCCTCAAGAGTGGCTTAGAACAACAGAGTCTTTATAATAATGACCCAAACTGTTTAGGTTTTTTTGTTGTTGTTGGAACTTCCATTTAAAGACCTGGTACTTTCTGTTCTGGGTACACATTCTATTAAACTGGGATTATAGTTGCAGTATTTCATGGGCAATTTAGGATAATACTATTTCCCATGGTTGTTGAAACGTTATAGTTTAAGAAGAGCTCTCAGGAATTAATTTATTTAACCCACAGAATGCTGTAAAGTAGAAGGCTGTTGCCAGGTCTTTTCTGTATCTACAAGGGTTCAGGAATCTGGAAAATGGGCTGTGTATAAATGAATGAAGAGACTAGAGAAGAAATATGAATTGGGAAGGCATGGGGAAAGCCAGATGGAAACTTAGTTCTACTGGCTAAGCTCCTGGAATCTCCTCTCAGGAACCATGGCTTTTTATTCACACGTTTTGCCTTATAGCAAAGCAGATATACATACCAAAGGTTAGGTTTGGTAAACAATAAAGTATTATCAGGTTGGGGGAACTGCCTTCAGCTGTTCCAGCAGCAAGTAATAACATGCAGATTTTCAGCCTTGCTGAAAGAGTCCATTCAACCTTTTGAGGACTTCTTACATTTATTATGACCCAGCTGTAATTAGCCTCCAGCAGGCTGTCACCTGCCAAAATTACTGATGCAGTAAAGAGCAGGAGTATCTGACCATGTGACCATTCTCATTTCTTTCCCCCATGTGTCTTCTCAAGGCTTTGAGAAGGGATCAGCAAACTAACTCGTGGGCCAAATATAGTCTCTGGGCATAATCAAGCTATTTTTGACTAGCCCAAGAACTACGGATAATATTTGTATTTTTAAAGGATTATAAAAACAAAGCTTATGCACCAAAGGCAGTATGTGGCCTGCAAAACCTAAAACATTTCCCATCTTGCTGCCATCACAAAACACCACAGACTGGGTGTCTTAGAAACAACACAAATTTATTTCTCATAGGTTTGGAAGCTGAAAGTCCAAGATCAGAAGATAACATAGTCAAGTGAGGGTTCTTCCCAGTGGTAGATGTATCCATGTGTCCTTACATGGTGGAAGGGGTGAGCTAAATTTCACAGTTTCTTTTGTAAGGTCACTGACCCCAATCATGAGGGCAGCACCACTTTCATGACTGATCATCTCCCAAAGGCCCCACGTCCTAATATCGTCACCATGGACATTAGATTTTCAGCATGTAAATTTGTTTGGGGGGGGACATAGATATTTAGGCCATAAGTACTGACCCATTACAAAAATGTTTGCCAACCCTTGACTTAATGGCTTATGTCTAGTCTTCATGCTGTCAAAAGACTATCAGTATAACTCACTCTGAAAACATTTGAAAAAATTAATAGGAATTCAAAAACTTGTCAGAATTCCTATAACATATTTTAAAAATCAAAGCAGTTTAGGCTTACTCAAGAATCTGAAGAATACCCGCTTAAATATGGGTTATACATGACTCTGGACCATTAATATGTCAGAACCAGTTTGTAAGAGTTAATTGTACATATATCTTCCTTGTTCCAGGTTGAGTGATTTCAACCTGGTAGCTTAAAACTGGCCATGATGGAAATAGTTACACCACAGAAATTGGCAAGATCTACAAATTGGGCCCTTTTCTCCCAAAATGCTGGTTTTGAGATATTTACCAGTATACCATTGAATGTATGTCATTTCATGTCTAAAGCCATTTATAACCCAAACTTAAGTACTTATTCTAGTAATAAAGATAACTAAGGTTTGTAATTTCATAGAAGATAATTTTTGACATTGTATTGATAACTTTTCTTAGAACCCAAAGCCAAGGGCATATATGGATACATATTATCTGTATAAGGGGAATAATTAAATTAACTACATTATTGGGTTATTGTGAGAATTCAGTATTAGTACTTGTAAATTGTCAGTAAATTTTCAAAGGTAAAACATTTAAAGCAGTGTTAGGACCTGCTAGTTATTCTATCATTGTTAGTCTTTGCATATTCATAACCAGATTCTAGTTCTATGGAGCAGAACAGATTCAAATCTGGGTCCCATATGGAGATAACTGGGGGCTTAGAGTCAGAATAATGGACTGTCCACCCTTGCTTGCCCCACCCTTTACTACTTTGCATCTCAAGCAAGTCAACTTCAGTGTGCCTGACTTTCCTCATTGTAGAAAAAGCTTAATGGGTGTCACCCACCTTGCCAGTTAGTGGGAGGGTGAGACAAGATAATAAACGGGAAGGCACTTTGCTAATGGTAGCACACCTCACAAACATAAGGTGTTATTATCTTACAACAAAATGATCTTGAAGTGTATGTGGTAAGACTTGGGCTGACATTCTGTTGAAACGAAGAAATGAGTCACATTTCCCTTTGCCTCTTACCCTCTTCTGTCAAGTGGTGAATCACAGCCAAAAATGCAAATGAGACTCTCATAAAGACTCATAGGAAAATGTTTATTCCACTTAGAAGAATGTTGATGGCCTCCTGTGTTCAGCAAAACTAACTATGGACACTGTAGAAAACAAACATAATTCTGTTTAATGTAGTTCATCTATTTTTCTATTATGTATTTTACCATCCTTTTAAAATGCAAGTTGTGCTATGAACTTACATAATTGTTTTATATTTATAGTAGAATTCTGGTGCACAAAATTTGTGCATGGGGCTGGAGTGTCCCCTCAGCCCAGCCTGCACCCTCTCCAATCCAGGACATTCCTCTCACAATTAGAACCACTGGCTCCTAACTGCTCACCTGCCTGCCTGCCTGATTGCCCCACTGCCCCACCCCTGCTGACCTGATTGCCTCTAACTGCCCTTCTTGCTGGCCTGGTCGCCCCACACAGCCTGTTGTTCAGTTGTCCCTCACTGCCTCCCTGCTGGCCTGGTCGCCCCACACAGCCTGCTGTTCAGTCGTCCCTCACTGCCTCCCTGCTGGCCTGGTCGCCCCACACAGCCTGTTGTTCGGTCGTTATTGTGAGGGCATCCTCTCCAATTTGCATATTAGCCTTTTATTAGTATAGACAAATTTATTACTATTGTAAAAGTTTGTAGAAAAATTTGTTGTGAGGTACTATCCTAAGCATAATTCATAAGTTAATTAAAATGATTTTCAAAAACGATGAAATAACTACAAATTAAACCTATAATGTAACATTGAATTGGGAGAAAGCAATGCTTGCTCTTGTTGATATTTGCTACTAGCTTTCTGGAGCCTTGCGATCCAAACTTTAATGCGTGTACGAATCACCTCTGGGTCCTCCGGAAATGCAGATCCCACTGCAGTTAGGGTGGTTGGAACCCAATGCCGTGCATGTGTCACAGGCACCCAGGTAATAGGCATGCTGCCGTTCTGCAGACCATATTCTGAGCAGCGACAGAGGCTGTGCAGTATTCAGGGAGAGGGAAGAAAATTCTTTGAGCCTCTGCTGATTGCAGATTCATTCTATGGAGGCTGCCAGTTGGTGAGGTCCTCAAAAGATAATGCCCTCTTTCTGTATAAGTTCTAAATTAGTTGAAAAAGGAAACCAAAAGGCAAATATTGAAGGAAAAGTGACACCTTCATTTGTGATGAGTCTAAAGTGGAGGGTATAGCATCACGTGGGAGCCAAATGGCAGGCTAACCCATAGGCAGGCTAACTTCCCCACAGCTTGAGCAATGCTGGATGGTGGCAGCCTCTGAGGAGCCAAAAGCCGAGCTGAGTTCCTGCTCTCAGACTGACCCACGCCCAGAGGAAGAAAGGCAGAGTGCGGGTGAGAATGTCTAGTTATTCTTCCCAGATTGACCAGTTAAAGGGACAGAGTGCAGCCTGCTCCACAGGAAGTAAACATCCAGAAGACATACTGTGTCAACTCTTTTTGTAAAAAAAAGAGTTATTTACTCCCCCCCCCCCCCACCTCCCCCAGTTTCCTGCAAACATATCTTTTACTCCAGAGTGCCCCACATAGGTTTGAATCAGGGCTTGATAGCTATTTCTGTACACTTCATTCAGTGCTGTGCATTAGGAAAGGGCCGAAATCCAGACCTGGTGAGGGCGCCCTGAGAGTTAAAAGGAGAGTGGATGAGACCCGGGACCTAAAGCCCAGGCAGCACAGAGCAGTGCGCTCACCACCTGTCACCTTTGCACTGGGCAGCTCTGTACTGGCAGCGTCTCGATCTTTAAATCTGAGGAAGAAGATGCCTTCGGAGAGGGAAAACTCCCCAGGAATTATCAGCAACCTCAGGAGTTTGGAGGGCAGTCTGCATCTGTTTTCATCAGCATTTCACTGGAACTGTACTTCTGTGCTGCCAAGACAGAAGCTCTTGGAGTCCAACAGTGGAGACCAGCCATAGTTCCCCAGTGAGAGGGAGGCAGGGATTGCCACGGGACAGTGTGGGGAGAGCAAGGGAAGAACTTCACAGGCTTCCTCCAGACTCACTGCCTCTACCAGCTGCCTTCCCTCACAATAGCATATAGATAGTGGGTGGAAAACCGCCAGGTAAAAACTAGAATTTAAATAACATCAGAAAGAAAAGAATTATGGGGGGAGCGGGGCGGGAATCCAGAAGAGATGCTCAGAGTCACCAGAATTAAATGGAATTGATAGATCAGAGATTGAAAGTAAGATATACTAAAGAAATGCGGCAAATAAGCATGTACGAACACACTCAGCATCATTAATCATTAGAGAGATGCAATCTAAAGCCACGAAGTACCACACACATCCATTAGAATGGCTACAATAAAAAAATTGGCAATGTCAGATATTTCTGAGGAGGATATGGGACAGCCAGAACTCTGTTATACTCTTGGTTGAAATGTAAAATTATATCACTATGAAAAATAGCTTGACAATTCCTTTAAAAGTTAAACATATACTTACCATAAACTCAGACGTTCTGCTTACTCCTAAGAGAAATGAAAACTATGTGCATACAAAGACATATGGTCGTGTCAGATTTACCTGTCATAGCTCCAAACTGGAAACAATCCAGTGTCTATTAAAGGATATTTAGGAGACTAATGTATTTAGAAGAAATAGTAGTTTATATTTTTGGACATACAGTGTATAAAGATGTAATTTTGCGGCATCAACAATCAGAAGGGGTGGGGATGGAACTGTAAAGGAACAGTTTTTATATGTTACTGAAGTTAAACTGGTATAAATTTAAATGAGAATTTTATAATAACTTTAAATGTTAAATGTAATTTAGTAAATGTAGTTACCATAACCCATGGTAACTGCAAACAAAATAGTTATAGAATATGCACAAGAGGAAATGAGAAAGGAAAACATTTCACTACCAAAAGTAAACAAAAAATGAATTAAGACAGTTAAGTAAGAAATGAGGGACAAAAAAATTATTGAACATTTAGTACAGAAGTGACAGAAGTAAGTTCCTCCTTATCAGTAGTTACTTCAGTGCAAATGGATTAAAACTCCAATAAACAGAGAGATTAAAATCTTCATACAGAGATTGGCAGAAATGAATAAAAACACACCATCCAACACTATGCTGTCTATAAGAGACTCACTTTAAATCCAGACACAAATAAATTGAAAGTGAAAGGGTGGAAAAAGATGTCCCATACAAATAGTAACAAAAGAGAGCAGGGGTGGGTAGGCTAATATCAGACGAAATAGACTTTACATCAGTCAAGTTTATTAGTACAAGAGACAAAGAAGAACATTAGTTTGTCATCTAACCTAGATGAAATTAAGAAATTCCATAAACAAACAAATAAACACAAACAAACAAATAAACACACACACACCACACAAACCTGTCAGGACTGAATCACAAATAAATAGAAAATCTGAATGGATACAAGTAGTAAGGAGATTGAATCAGTAATCAAAATTCTCAGTTGAATTCCACCAAACATTTAAAGAATGAGTATCAGTCCTTCTCAAACATTTTCAAAAAAATGTTTGAAAAGGAGGGAATGCTCACTAATTCATTTTATGAGTCCAGCATTGCTCTGACGCTAAAGCCAGACCCTTTAAGAAAGAAAAATATAGACTTCTATCCCTTACAAACATTCATGCAAAAAATCCTTAACAAAGTACTAACAAGTTGAATTTAGCAGCATGTTAAAAGGATTAAACACTGCCCGGTCAGTGTGGCTCAGTGGCTGAGCGCCAACTTGTGACCCAGGAGGCCATGATTGGATTCCCTGTCAGGGCACATACTGGGTTGCAGTTCGATCCCCAGGAGGCAGCTGATCAATGATTCTCTCTCATCATTGGTTTTCTATCTATCTCTCCTTCTCCCTTCTTCTCTGAAATCAATAAAAAATATTTTAAAAAGGATTAAACACCACGAACAAATGCATTTTATTTCTGTAGAGCAAGGATATTTCTATCAATGCAATACAGGCATACCTTGGAGATACTATGGATTCAGTTCCAGACCACTGCACTAAAGTGAGTATGGAAATAATAAAGTGAGCTGTAATCTTTATATGGGTGGAAGGTTTTGCCTCTAATATATGTAAAGTGTAATGAAGTAAAGTGCAATAAAATAAGGTATGCCTGTTCACCACATTAACAGAATAAAGAAAAAAAGCCCACATGATTGTCTCAATGGGTGCAGAAAAGTATTTGACAAAATTCAGCAGCCTTTAATGACAAAATTACTCAAACTAGGAATAGAAGGAAACTACCTCACCATAATAAAAGTCATCTAGGAAAAAACCCATAGCAAATATCATACTCAATAGTGAAAAACTGAAAGCTTTTCCTCTAAGATCAGGAACAAAACAAGGATGCTCATTCTTGCTGCTTTTATTAGTCATAGAAACTAGGCCATAACAATAAAAAGTATCCAAGTTGGAAAGGGAGAGTTAAAATAACCTGTTCACAGGTCTGTGAGAGATCTGTTTCATGACTCTCCTAGCTTCCGGGTTTTCTGTCAATCTCTGGTGGCAACAAAACACCAGTCTTTACATGCTATTCAACGTGTGTGTGTGTGTGTGTGTGTGTGTGTGTGTGTGTGTGTGTGTCTTCACAATGTGTTCTTTCTATAGAGACACACTCATAATGGATGAGTGGCCCACCTTTCTGCAGTATAACCCCCATCTTAACTAATTGCATAGGCAATGACCCTATTCCAAATAAGATCACATTCTGACATATTGGTTGTTAAGACTTCAACATATGAATATTTTGGGGACACAATTCAACCCATAATAACTTTTAATTAACTGCTCAGTGCCTTAGTTTCACCTGTGAAACAGGGATATTAGTAATTCCTACATACCTACATTGTGGGGTTGGTATAAAGATTCAAACAGTCGACATGTAAAGCATTTGAGATGTCCCATCCCCAACACACACTGAGCAATTGGCAACTTTCAGCCATCACTGTTGTTCTCTCCTACATGTGCAGATTCAGCCCCTGGAAGATGTTCTGTTCTGGATTTACAGACCCACACCACCCAAAGTTCTTACCACACAAGTAAAAATAATACGAAGCAGAATATGCTGAGTACTAAAGTTCCGAGTGGGTGTGGTTTCTGTATGCCAGGCACTTATGAATCTTCATGGAGATTTTAGCAGACCTTGAAGATGGGGAAGAAGATGTGAATTATTTTTTCAAAATCCCATTTATAACACGGGGATAACACAATTATTGCAATGGTTAAATGAGACAATTTAGGTTAAACATCCGTCAGAACACCCAGATATAATAGGAGCTCTGTGCTGTGGGTGAAGGCTTAGGCAAATCATTAAGATGTGGACTATGGCTTCCAAGCAGAGAAAAGCTGGGCTTATTAGCTCAACACTTTCACATTCAAATGCAATGACAGCCAGATTCCAGAAGATGATACAGGAGCACAGGGAACATCCTGCTAGGGGACCCTCCAGCAGCTGCTGTTTGGCCCTCAAAGGAAGCTGGTTTTAAGGGAAGACAGCACCTTGAAATATGGCCACGGGAGGTCAGTAGTGCACTGTGTGTCTACAAAGAGGCAAAAAACTGAGCCCCCTTGGTTGCCTTCAATCCATAAATTCCTTATTCTAAGCCAGAAGTACTGTATTCCTTCCACACACTCAGGTAAATTGACAGGTTAGCGTGAAGAAAATATGTCTACAGCTTACAGAGTAGGCAGCATTGTGTCTGAAGAAATGCTATTTTTTATTCAACATGTTTTGGTTAACACCCTTGTGTTACCATATTTAGACCTCATATTGAGATCACAATTTTTCAAGGAAAATACATTCAAACACATCTATCATTAGAATTATAGTAAGCATCATTTCATATTTCTTAGCTCTTCAGGATGGCACTTCAGAGGAGTTAGCTGGAGCCTGGGTGGCTTCTTTCTTCCAATTTAAAAGGTTGCACCCAAGCTCAGTTTCCCCTGGGACCAGTGACTTCCCCTCTCATTCCCCAACCCCCACCAACCTCAAATGAGACTAAATGGAAATCCCTCTGAAACCAACTGGTAAGAGAGTGGCAGTAACATTGCTTATGCTTGTATACGTGTGCACATGTGCATGTGCTCATGTGTGTATGTGTAGATAGATGAGTTTCAGTATTAATCACAGATTCCTATGTGTAAATCACATAACAATAGTATATGGTCACCAGCCTTGTATCAGAAGATAGTATTTTCTCTTCAGATGATATTAGGAGGATCATTTATTTAGTTTTTAAAGTCAAATGTCATCTATTTTTTAAATTTTCATTGTGATGTAAAACAAAACAGAATAAAATTCAAATCACTGTTCTTGGTGTCTTCAGTTGCTCTTACTGCCTGACTTAGACTCATCAGGACAATTTTATTGACATTCCATTTATCCCCTCCTTCCCTCTTTTTCTTTTTTCTGTGTGGCAAATGTATAATGTTGGGTTTAAAAGCACCCAGCACTTGGAAAGGTGATTATTTTTTTCCTCATATTCCCTGACTCCCCTTTTCCAACCCTCCCCCCACACCTTTGCCTGGGAATGAGAAGAGGTCTGAGAGAATCCTATCTAACAAAAGAATAATATGCAAATTAGCCACCAATCCATTACACCCATAAACCACATCCACCAGCCAATCAGGAGCAAGTATGCAAATTAATCCAACCAAGATGGCTGCAGCCAGGGAGAGAGCAGGAGGGAGGCTTGGGTTTCCCTGGCAATGGAGGAAGCCAAGCTTTATGCACACACTGGCCCGCCCAGGCCTCCACTCTAGGCTACAAAGTTTCAATTGTAGAAGATAAATAAATCCCAGATACCAGGGCCTCCGCTTGGGTTGCTGGGGGGCATGGCCAGCCTGCAAACCACCACAAGCCCCTTGCCCAGGCCACTCTATGCCCCAAAGGAACACCCACACTGATCCAGAACACCCTTCAGGGCAAACCAGCTGGCCCCCACCCATGCACCAGGCCTCTATCCCATCTAATAAAAGAGTAATATGCAGATTGACCATCACTGCAACACAAAAGATGGCTGCCCCCATGTAGACACAAGATGGCCACCACAAGATGGCCAGCAGGGGAGGGCAGTTGTGATGGACCAGGCCTGCAAGGGAGGGCAGTTGGGGATGGCAAAGGAAGGAAGTTGGGTGTGACTGGGCATGCAGAGAAGGGTAGTTGGGGAGACCCAGGCCTACAGGGGAGAGCAGTTGGGGGCAAACGAGCTGGCAGGGGAGCAGTTAGGCATCAGGCTGGCAGGGGAGTGGTTAGGTGTGATCAGGCTGGCAGGCAGAAGTGATTAGGGGCAATCAGGGAGGCAGGCAGGTGAGCAGTTTGGAGCCAGAAGTCCTGGATTGTGAGAGGGATGTCTGACTGCCCGTTTAGGCCAGATCGGTCATCCCTCGAGGAGTCCCAGATTGGAGAGGGTACAGGCTGGGCTGAGGCACCCCCCACATGCACGAATTTCATGCACCAGGCCTCTAGTGATCTTATAAATGTCTGATGAAAATGGGTGTGTCACCCCATAATACTGGAAGACATTTGCATCATCTGTATTCTAGGTTGATGAGAAAGCCATCATATAAAACTGGTTAATGATTTAGCTGGGGTTCAGCTATTTATTATGTTGGAAAAGCGGGGTGTTGTGGAGGAGTGAGGTGAAGACATTGATGGTAAGGGAAGACTCAATTTGTAGCTTTAATTAGCAGTAAAATCTGAAGCCTTGCCAAATCTCAACAGTGCCCAATTACATAAAACCAAGTTAATGTTTTTTGCACCATCAATATTTAAAAGCCTCTGGGTGGGCCATGTTGGCACATCTATGTTTTGAAGAATGTACAGAAACAGCTGTGATCACCTTTATAGTATCCTATTGAATAATGTGCTTCAAATTCTAGAAGTGTGATTTCAAATGTGTCATGTTTACTGACATGTTTGCACACAGAGTACCTAAATCAGGTTAACATGAGATAAAATCATGGGGAAAAGGAGGCAGCTCATTTCCCTTACCTCCTACGCATTTTTAAAAATCAAATCTTTGAACGTATGCCTCTGCATGGTGGTTCTTTCCCTCTAATTCTTAAATATTTTCCAAATCACCTTAAAGTCTTAAATGACTCCTTGCTGTACAAGCAGAGACACACCTTGCAGCAGTCCCATAAACTGACATAAGCTCCAATCCTATCTAATAAAAGAATAATATGCAATTAACTGTCACTCCAACACACAAGATGGCTGCTCCCATGTGGTCAAAGATGACTGCCCCCATGTAGACACAAGATGGCCACCACAAGATGGTGGCAGTTGGGAAGGACCAGGCCTGCAAGGGAGGGCAGTTGGGATGATCAAGTCTGCAGGGGAAAGCAGTTAGGGTTGACCAGGCTGGCAGAGGAGGGAAGTTGGGGACAACTGGGGCTGCAGGGAAGGGCAGTTGTCGGAGACCCAGGCATGCAGGGGAGAGCAGTTGGGGGAGGGACCAGGCTTGCAGGGGAAGGGAGTTAGGGGTAAATGGACTGGCAGGGGAGCAGTTAGGCATCAATCAAGCTAGCAGGGGAGTGGTTAGGGGATGATCAGGTTGGCAGGCAGAAGCAGTTAGGTGCAATCAGGAAGGAGGGCAGGTGAGTAGTTGGGAGCCAGCAGTCCTAGACTGTGAAAGGGATCCCAGATTGGAAAAGGTACAGGCTGGTCTGAGGGGCACATACCCCTGTGCATAAATTTCATGCACCAGGCCTCTAGTACTGACATAAGTCTGCAGTATGGTCAAAGGAATGATGTTTCAAAAAGAAACAAAAGAAAAGGGAGGTAAAATCTAAGAGAGAGAATGCATTTATCATCATGGTTACTCTTCCTTGCATCACTGCTGTTTATACATCACTAGGTGAGCAATTTTAAGACACCCCTGTTAATAGCATTCGGAGTTAACAGCTGGGTCATATTTTTAGCATTCCACTCAATGACATGCTTCAGCATCCAGGTTTAGAGTTTCAAGTTTGCAATTTATAGGCATGTTTGCCTCCAGATATCAGAAGTTTTTTTAGTTGGATGAAATCATAGAAAGGCCTATCATTCTACTGAAAATATTTTGGCCCTTTAATAAAAACTCTCTTTTTGCATGTATTGCTATAGCATGATAGTACTTTCTTTTATTGGTTTATTTTGAATAGTCTGAAGTTCTTAAACTAACCCCCTTTGTACCAATCAGCATCATACTTAATTTCCATACCTATCCTGAAGTCCAGAATGCCACCTTACATGCAACTGAAAACAACATTTTAAGGTGGAATATTGTTTAATTTCATGATGAGTATTGTTGAATCCTCCTTTCTTGGGATGATAATCTGTTGAGAAGAATGTGGTCTGTGGAGCCTGACCAATCTGTATTCAAACAGCAGTTCAGTTAGACATGGGGCTTGACCTCACTGAGCCTTGCTTTCTTCTTTCTTTCTTTTTTACTTTTTCATTATCCCATTTATTGTCATACACACTTCTTCAACACACACACAAACATTCACATGATCACCATTTACACTAAATTTTTGAGGTAGTAAATATTTTAAGGTACTACTTACCCACATTTTAAAAAAATTTATTGTCAAAAGTTTTCTGTTTGTTTGTTTTTAAATTTCTTTATTGATTAAGGTATTGCATATGTGTCCTCATCTCTCCATAAACCCCCCAAACCCCCTCATTCATACCCTCACCCCCCTGGTGTTGGGGTCCATTGGTTAGGCTTATATTCATGTATACAAGTCCTTTGGTTGATCTCTCCTCCTTTCCCCCACCCTCCTCTATCTTCCCTCTGAGGTCTGGCAGGCTGATTGATGCTTCTCTGTCTCTGGATCTGACCCTATTCATCAGTTTATGTTGTTCATTATATTCCACAAATGAGGGAGTGAGATCATGTGATATTTATCTTCCTCTGACTGGCTTATTTTGCTTAGCATAATGCTCTCCAGTTCCATCAATGCTGTTGCATATGGTAAGAACTCCTTCTTTTTTACCGCAGTGTAGTATTCCATTGTGTAGATGTACCACAGTTTTTTAACCCACTCATCTGCTGATGGGCACTTAGGCTGTTTCCAAATCTTAGCTATGGTGAATTGTGCTGCTATGAACATAGGGGTACATACATCTTTTCTGATTGGTGTTTCTAATTTCTTGAGATATATTCCTAAAAGTGGAATCACTGGGTCAAATGGGAGTTCCATTTTTAGTTTTTCTGAGGAAACTCCATACTGTTCTCCACAGTGGCTGCACCAGTCTGCATTCCCACCAACAGTGCAAAAGAGTTCCTTTTCCCCCACATCTTCGCCAGCACTTGTCATTTGTTGATTTGTCTTCATGTGGGTCTTTGGGGATTGATCCTGCATGGGACTCTCTGTACTTGTGTAACTTTTTTCTTCCCATATCTGGGAAGTTTTCTGTCATTATTTCTTGAAATAGATTTTCTAAACCTTGCTGCTCTTCTTGTTCTTCTGGCAGCCCTATTATATGTATGTTACTTTGTTTCATATTGTACCAAAGCTCCCTTATGCTTTCCTCCTGCTTTTTTTAAAAGATATATTTTATTGATTTCTTACAGAGAGGAAGGGAGAGAGATAGAGTTAGAAACATTGATGAGTGAGAAACATTGATCAGCTGTCTCCTGCACACCTCCTACTGGGGATGTGCCTGCAACCAAGGTACGTGCCCTTGAACAGAATTAAACCTGGGACTTTTCAGTCTGCAGGCCAATGCTCTATCTACTGAGCCAAACCAGTTTCGGCCCTCCTGCTTTTTAATTTTTTTCTCCAGTTGCTGTTCAGAGTGGGCTTGTTTCTGTACCTGATCTTCTTACTCACTAACTCGGTCCTCTGCTTTTTCTAGTCTACTGTTGAAACTTTTCATGGTATTTTTGATTATAGCTATATCACTTTTTATTTCTTCCTGATTCTTGCATAGGGTATTGATTTTCTCATCCATCTGATGTATGAATTCTATGACCGTTACTTTGAATTCTTTTTCTGTCATGTTGCATGCTCCAATTTCACTAATTTTCTTTCTTGGCAACTCCTTATTTTCTTTCCTCTGGGGATTTTGTCATCTCCCCTTTCTGACTATCACCAAAAGGTTCAAACTTCGAATTGCGTGGACCTGGGCCATGTGCTGTGGGATCTTCACACCACCTGAGTGTCACTGAAGTGCTTGGACACTAGGACATGTGGCTGCTGTGGGTTGGTGGGAACTAGGCTCCCTCAGGGTCAGTGTTACAAGCATTCATTGTGGTCTCGTATGAGTACCTAGAATCATGGACCCTGCCTGCATTGTGCTGTTGGCACGTGCTGAAAATTAATCCCCTGGCGCATGCCAGGAGTCAGAGTTTCCCTGTGTCTGCACCAAGAATGGAGTATCAGAGTCTCTGTTGCCTCGTGCAGTTTCTTGTTGACAATCAGGGTCCCCGTGTGCTCATGCACCAAGAATTGGAGTCACTGGCTCTTAGTGTGAATGCGCTGTAAGCCAGGGATCCCAGGTGCACACGGTAAGAAACAGAGTCAAGTCAGTGGTGCTCAGTGCTGCCTCTTGCCAGGAGAATCTGGATCCACCATGGGGGAATGGGTTGCACAGTAGCACTGTGGTGTGCCTGTGCTGCAGAAAACAGACTTCTGTGTGTGCTTGCCCAGAATCGAAGTCAGGTGACATTGCTGCCCTGCATGGGCTTCGGGTTTGGTCACCCGATTGCATTGCGGGGAGCAGATTCCAGTCTCTGTGTGTGCACAGGCTCAAATTCCCGTAGCAGCACTGCGGTCCGTGCACACGCTTCCAAACTCAAATTCCTGTAGGGGCGCTGCAGTCCGTGCATGCACTCCCAAACTCAAATTCGCATAGGGGCGCTGGGGCCAGAGCGAGAGGCGGGCCTATCAGTTACTATGGCGATCCTGCAGGGAGCGGGATAGGCTCTTTGACTCACAGAAATCTGTGGCCAGGAAGTCTGGATTTTTGTTGTCTGATGGTCTGAAGCTGTGATCGCAGTTCTCTGTCCCCAGTGGCTGCAGGGTCCTGGTTTGTGTCTGAGACATGACTAGGTGGTTCTGAGGCCAGGATCCTAGTCTCAAGCAGCTTTGTTTCTCAAGGTGGCATGGTCTCTGTGCCTGCCTGGCCACCCAGGAGTATCCGCCTTGTTTGTGGGGCTCCGCCGTCTAAGACTGCCCGGTTTGGGGGCCCTTTGGAGGACCTGCAGAATCTAACTGTCCCTAGCTCAGACACACACACAGCACACACGTCTATGCTCTCCTCTATGGTTCCCTCACTGTCTCACACTCTCCCTCCCTAGCTTCCTGCTGCTCACCATCTTCCAATCCTGCTTCCTTTTTTGATGAGATGAGTAAAACAATGCCAACCTTACAGAGTTGTGTCAAGGATTAAAAGAGAATGACAATCCTATCTAATAAAGAGTAATATGGAGATTGACCATCACTCCAACACACAAGAGGGCTGCCCCCATGTGGTCAAAGATCCTGCCCCCCTGTGGATACAAGATGGCCACCACAAGATGGCCACCACAAGATGGTCAGCAGGGGAGGGCCATTGGAGGTTCCAGGCCCTGCAAGAGAGGGCAGTTGTGGGCGATCAAGCCTGCAGGGGAGGCAGTTAGGGGTGACCAGGCTGGCAGAGGAGGGAAGTTGGGGGCAAATAGGCTGGCAGGTGAGCAGTTAGGCATCAATTAGGCTGGCAGGGTAGTAATTAGGGGGTGATCAGGCTGGCAGGCAGAAGTGATTAGGGGCAATTAGGGAGGCAGGCAGGTGAGCAATTTGGAGCCAGCAGTCCTGGATTGTGAGAAGGATGTCCCTCTAGGGGTCCCAGATTGGAGAGGGTGCAGGCCGGGCTAAGGGACATCCCCTGCCCCCGTGCATGAATTTTGTGCACCAGACCTCTAGTAATACATAAGAGTCATGAAGGAATTTTATGTGCCAGAAATGATTGAGCAGGAAAAATTTTCCTCTGCCCTCTTATGTTCAGAGTCTGGGGCCTGTGAATTTATCTGATGAAAGACAGATGAACAGGAGTGAGGAGTAAAATGTATTAATAGGCTTATAATTCGTGGGAAAGTAAATAGGAAACATATGGGAGAACTAATGGAAGAGGAAGTTTATTTGAGTAACATTTATTTATTCACTTGTCTTGGTGCTGACTCTTGTTTCTGGTGATAAGCGTGCCTTTCTTCATCCTGGTACAAGGGAGCAAGGAAAACTTACACCACTTTCCCAAAGACATGTTTATGCCTGCATGTAGGCAGATAAAGGGAGGGCAGAGAACTCTTCCAGTGTCCACTGATTCTTTTTTTTTAAAAATATTTTTATTTATTTCAGAGAGGAAGGGAGAGGGAGAGATAGGAACATCAACGATGAGAGAGAATCATTGATCAGCTGCCTCCTGCATGCCCCGCACTGAGGATCGAGCCTGCAACTCCTGGTTCATAGGTTGGTGCTCAAGCGCTGAGTCACACCGACCGGGCTGTCTGTGGATTCTTAATTGCCCTTAGCTCAAAATAATCTTCCTGCCACAGTGGCATGGTTTGGGTAGCATTTCCTGATCCCTTCAGTTAGATAACGTTACATAGACCAAACACTTCATGCAAATCTAGTGTATGGAAAAGGTGCCACATTAATTAGGAAAAAGAAATGTGAATTTCTTCCACCTTCTAATGCATTACAAATTCTTCTAAGAATTATTTTAATGAAAAAAAAATAATAGCCTAATGAACACATCCTAATATACTTTACCATTTCTCTATAGTTAAGGAGCATTTAGAGTATTTCCACCCTTTCTTTTGCTATTGCTACAGCAAATCTCACTATGCCTGAATTTATATTTGTGTTTTGAAATTTTCACACTTAGTATAGAGACCCAGGAAAACAATTACTGATTCAAGAGATACAAACATTTAAAAGCCGAATTGGTTGTCCTGATTTGTCAATCTAATCCCATTGTTGGTTTAAAATTTAGTCTTCTTCTAGTTGATGATATAGAATGGTACTTTGTTTTAATTTAAGGTTTAAACTTTACTAATAAGTTGAACAATAAAACAATTTACTGACAATTTGTATTTCCTCTTTTGAGAACTGTTTGTTGTCTTTTTTTCTATTTATCAATTGCTTTGGTGTTTTTCTTATTGATCCCTAAGAGCTCTTTCGTCTATTAAGGTTTTTAACTCTGTTCATTATCTGTTGCAAAAAAAAAAAAAAGGAAATCACACCTTGCCGTTTTGGTTTTTAATTTAGTTTATGCTAAATTTGAAGACATAAGTCTGCAATATGGTCAAAGGGATGATGTTTTAAATTTTATGGGATAAAATCTATCAGTCTTTTTCTATTACAGCCATTGTTTTTATAATCTAAAACTTTTCACCACCCAGAGATCAGAAAAAAATTTGGTAAAGCATTTTCTCCTAAGTTTCTTTTTGGTTTGAGTGTTTCAATTTAATTCTTTGGTCAACCTAAAGTTTGTTTTGATGTGTGTGATGAGGGGAAGATCAAAGTATTCTTTTGACTGTACCACAAAGAAGGGCCCACTTAACTTGGGTCCCCTGGAAAAGAAATGAATAAAGACATCTAAGGCAAAATATCCAAAGACAAGAAATCAATTAATGGATTTTCTTCTTGGAAAAGATGCCTCTACAAAGGAAAGAAGCTTAGGAAACTTTTATGTATCCTCAGGTTAAGTCCAAGCTTTTTAAAACACAGGGAAATCTCTTTTCTTTTCTTTTTTTTTTTTTTAATATTTTATTGATTTTTTACAGAGAGGAAGGGAGAAGGATAGAAAGCCAGAATCATCGATGAGAGAGAGACATCTATCAGCTGCCTCTTGCACGCCCCCTACTGGGGATGTGCCCACAGCCAAGGTACATGCCCTTGCCGAATCGAACCCGGGACCCTTCAGTCCACAGTTCGATGCTCTATCCACTGAGCCAAACCGGTCTCGGCCAGGGAAATCTCTTTTCATTTTATCTTAATTAATCAAGGCATATAAAACATTACCTCTATCTTATTCTAGAGTACAGGTATCTGTTTCTCTTGGTATATAGAGACTTTGAGAATTCTATATCTATATCTTTGTGTGTGTGTGTGTGTGTGTGTGTGTGTGTGTGTGTGTGTGTGTATTCCCATTTGGCCACTACTTACCTCCTATGCCTTGTGAAAATAAAAGGATCTTCCAGGAGAATGAGGAATTTACAGTTTCAACACAAAAGACTTGCTGGGTTTTTCTCTGCCACACTGCAAGTTGAGACCTCAGGAGGGTATTCTGATTGAGATTGAATCATATACATAAATAAATCCCCAGCCAATGCTTGATTTGAATAGATATATGGAAGTTGGGGACAGAATTGACCAGATGCTGGACCATATGATAAACACAGTGGGTCATGGTGTGGTATAAAAACTGGGCATGTATATGGTACAGCTGTCCATGCATAATCTCCTACTAATTTATAAGGCAGGAGCATCTGCTCTCTAGCTGCCACTCTTTCCAATTTTCTAACGGCCTTTTCCTTGAGTTTCTTGTTTAATTGAGCAAGCCCCACCCCATGCTGTGGGAAAGAAGGAGTGTCACCACAAGGGACAATGCCATGGCCCAGAATCCTGCCTTTCAGAGAAGAGAGAAATACCTCCAGGAAGATAATTGGTCTCATTCTGAATAAGTTGCTTTGTTTAGAAAAATATTTTTTATTTCAGAGAAGGAGAAGAAGAGAGAGATAAAAACATCAATGATGAGAGAAAATCATAGATCAGTCGCTTCCTGAATGCCCCCCCCCCCCACTTGGATTGGAGCCTGCAACCCGGGCATATGCCCTGACCAAGAATCAAACTGTGACCTGCTGGTTGATGCTCAACGGCTGAGTTATGCTGGCTGAGCCTGAATAAACTTCTTTATTGGATGGTGGCATTTTGAAAATGCTCTTCTAAATGGGGCATCTTGGGATGCCATCACTGACTGGGATCTTTCTCTATAAGGGGAGGTTTCTTTCTGCCCCTTAATTTATCTAAGAGGAGAATGTAGGCCAAAATTAAAGCCTCGCTTTCCTTTTTTTTAATTTTTATTTTTCAGTTTGCTTTCAGCCAGAATTAGTATTAGTTTCTATTTGTTTTGAAACAAGCTAGCTTTGCTGAGGACCACACAAGTAAAACTGAGAGGTGGAAATAAAATGCCCTCCTCACCTTACAACTCCCCTCAACAAAAAACCTTTGAGAGAGCCCATCTCCCTGTTCACTGGCCTTTCCTTCTGTTACCACTTTATGGCATGCCCTTCATTACCTACTCGACTAGGCCCAGTTTTCTACTACCCCTTTGTTTAATCCCACTAATGTATTAATTGATAGAGGCTTAGAATATTTTTATTCTAAAAGGGACTTGTATCACTGATATTAAAAGATTAAAAGAATGGGGGACTAAGGACACATATGTAACATCTTAATCAATAAAGAAATTTAATAAATAAATAAATAAATAAATAAATAAAAGGAATGAACGTCTTAAAAACAAAATTTTGTTTTCTGGGACATGTAGATATTTTTAAAGAGAAGGACCACTTTACCTTCAAATAATACTATTTTGGAAGAAACCCATTGGGCTATAGTTTAGAAGAGGTTATTATTCTATCTTTAATGCTTTGTGATAGTGGTCATGTCACTATCTGAGCCTATGTTTCCAAAACTGCACACTGGGGATAATAACCTCCAATGTACTTTATAGAAATACCTTTTCATGTATAAGATATAAAACAAAGGTAAGTGACTATGATTATATATCCATGGACATATAGAATATTAGAGCTGTAAGTAATTTATCTGTTTTACATACGTAACACAATTTATCATTCAAACTAGGATACTTCTGAGAGAGAATGGAAGTGAGGACTGCATAGGAAGCTGGGATAGTAGTGAACTGTTCTAGAAACCTGGACATATGGTCTCCTTGGCCATTACAAGCTCTAGAAGCCATATGCTCTAGTTAGTTACTCATCAGACCAGCTTTGCCCCTGAATGCTATACATGTAAGAGAGAATGTAAAAATTAATAAAGGTCTTTCCACTGATATGTTGACATGTATTTGGGGAAACCAAGCACATTCAAAACAACAAACGAATGATACATTTGTTGATCTTCTATTATTTCCCTTTGACCTCCTGCCCTCCCTCAATAGTATTGATATGTAAAGAAGCATGCTAAACTGTTTTTCTTTTATTTATTCTTTTTAATTTTTATTTATTTTTAAATTTCTTTATTGATTAAGTTATTAAACAGTTTATAACAAAAAAAGAAGAACAAAGGATTTGGGATGTTACGGAGGCAGCAAAAGTGAGCCTGAGACATAATCAGCAGAGGATTAATCACAGGCCACCTGGTCTTACTTAGAAAGTGACCTAATCATGTGTCTCTCTCTACTCACTCTGGTTTCAGAGTCCCTACTGTAAAGAGACTGGGTCTTTGGGGAGCAATTTGGAACCTTTTTACGTATTCCTGCTGTCAAGCAAGTATGAATTAGTCCCCAGGCTAAAAGGAATGACTTAAATTCCTATAGACCCGGAGAGTAAGAGTTTATATCACCCCAACAGACTCCCTTTAGCTGCAGGAAGAGCCTATGAGGCTTTTACTGTTGGTGTTATTGCTGTTCGTGTTTTTAGCTGTGTGATCTTGGACAAATTACCCCACATCTCTGAATTCCATTCTAGGCAGCCACAGAATGGAGGTGAGAAATTGGCTTTGTGGATGATGCTAATTTTGCCAAGATCCTCTTTAAGGGTTTACACCAGCCCTCAATCATAAAAGAAACCTTACCACCCAAAAAAGCACATGAGGAAATGAAGAGGAAATTGGGGCTCTTTAGCTGGGGAAAGAAAAAAAACCCAGAGACATGCAGGACCTGTGAAATGGGTTGAAAGCCCTTTCATGTAAATGAAGAAGCAGTCTTATTCTCTAAGAGCCTCCAAGGGGACATCATTGGAAGCAGATAGCATGGGTCAGAGTGGAGCAAGACATGAGCCAAATCCAGGTTTGTCATTTCCAGGTCTGTATATAACTTTCATCAATTCTTAAATGGAGGTAATGAGGTAGCTCTCTCATCAATTTAATTTTGTACAGAATTAAATGAGGTTATGCATGTAAATGAATTGTGTTAAAACAAATAAAGATGTGTGTAGGTGTAAGATGTGTGTAGGTGTAAGCTTCTCTAATAAACTCTCTGACCCTCTTTAAAAAAAAAAAAGAAGCATGCTAAATGATTGGGATGATTTCTGCAGTGCTTTGCAGGGTCAAGACAAGGCTGTGACCCTGATGATCCCTTCGCAGCCCCCTCCTTCAGCTTTACCCATTTCTCCTGGGGCTTTCATGCTACCTATCAATGTTCATGATCTCTCCACCATGTTCTGTTCCAACCTGAGACCACATTTATTGATAGTACACTACATTTTGATGTAAAAAAGTTTCCCAAACTTCTCTGATCATGAGAATAACCTGAAGTGCTCTCCTTTTGATTCTGAGTCAGTGGAGCCTGATTCTTGGCGCGGAGGGGAGGCGGGGGGCGAGAGAGAGAAGAGGGGAGCTGCTTATCTGTATATTTAACTAAATTCCTAGGTAAGTCTTAATTATATGGATTTAATAAATATGAAAACACAAAGATGCCCTCGAGGTCTTGTGAATCAGTGGTTCTCAAAGTATGGCTCTCCAACCAGTAGCATCAATATTTGGGGACTCATTATACATATAAATTATTGTCCCTATATTGCACAGGAACTCAAGAGGTGGGTCCAGTGACCTGGGTTATAACAAGCCCTCCAGATGATTCTCACTCTAAGACCTAGACCACTAATATGCACCAACTCTTTCTTGTTGTCCTTCATTTATAGATGAGGAATATTGGCACTTTCTTCTCTCACTTTGGGATCTTGGAGTTGAAGTTAGGAAGGAGCAAGTGTTACAATCCTTAGATGATTGGGAACAGGCTGGAAGCCAGACGGTAGGGGGCCTCTAAGGTTGGGGCATCAGCAGGTATGGTCCTCAATTCCGTCTCCCTAGTTCCACAGTGAGGAGTTTTGTCTGTACAGATAAGGGCTCAATGTGCTAAGGGGACTGCTAAAAGACACGGGCTTCTAAAGAGCCATACTCCTGTGGTAAACCAGAGCCTGGGTGTTAATAATGACTCCTCACCAAGGAAATCCCCTGAGAACCCAGACATCAAGAAACCCCAGTTTCCTCCAGAGAAGTTTCAGCTCTGCTTTTGGTGGTTAGACTCTGCTTATTCTCAGGGTGGTTGAGGAAAGACGCTTCTCAGTAGTGCTGCACAAGGATCATCTGAATTTGTAACCTGCAGGGCGATGTTGCTGTGGTTGGATCACATGTCTTCCCCTCACACTGGTGAGGAAGAATGAATGCTCAGCAGATGGTCCTTGTTAGACTCAAAACCAGTGTTGCCAAGTTTCAGTCATTGACTACCGTTTTCCCAATGTTTTCAATATCCAGCTACAACATGTACTATCATTTATTTAATATTTTTTATTTACTCAACTTAAAAATACTCTATATATTAAAGTAGTTTTAAATTTACCAAAAATTTTATGAAGATAGTACAGAGATTTCCCTATATTCCATACCTAGTTTCACCTATTATTAACATCTTACATTAGTAAGGTATACGTGTCACAATTAATGAACCTATATTGATACAATATTATTAACTGAAGTCTATACTTTGTTCAGATTTTTTTTAGTCTTAATTACTTTTTACCTAATGCCCTGTTTTCTGTTTCTGTATCCCATCCAAGACACCACATTAAATTTAATCATCACACTATGTATGATAACCAGACCTATTAAACAGTAAACCAATGCAAAATGATAGTAGTCTGGCTGCTGCTATTGCTGTGAGTATTAAAGGCCTTTGTCTCTCACCTGGGAGTCTCCTGTCTTCTGCTAAGGGTTAAAAAGCTTTTGCAGGCTAACTTACCAGCTTCCAAGGAGGATAAATACCAGGCCTTTTACAGCTCGTGATAATTGTTTATTGTATAGTTGAAGTACTCAAAGATAATAGGGAATAACATTAAATTCATAAATATTTAAAATAATTAAATTAAATTATAAAAGCCCTTTTAAACATGATTGTTAAAAGTTTCCAGATTTATAAACACAGTAATGAAGCTTATGAGCTGAATTAAAAAAAAACTTAATGAATTTGAATTTGTAGTTTTCATAAATTAATTATCATTGGGGAAAAAAATGACAGCATCCCCTGAATAAATTTTTCTGGCAACAAAGACATTGTTAAGGATGTTGTATGTTCTTGAGCAGAACTCACAAGTTCTTGGCTTGCATAGTCCAAGACAATTCAAATCTAAGTTTTGATCATAGGCTGAGGCCACATCATCAAGTCATTTTCACTTGTTTCATCATGGGACTCTCAGATCCCTGCCTCTAAGGCAGAGTCTCAGTTTTTAACACGTTTTTCAACTTTTGTAGCCTGCAAGTTTTGTGACGTGGGTTGTCCATTTTGCTATATAGACATTGACTACTGACATTTTTAAAATGTATTTACCACTATGTTATTAAAATTACTATCATTAGTAGTTTTCCCTTATTAGAAAATGAGGGATTGGATTTGCCAGGGTAACATTCCTCTTTAGAACATTTGGTGAGTTTATTCTTTTGGAGCCTCTTTGTAATTGATCTTCCTGGGTAACTAACTGCTGGAGCTAATGATTGCCAGGCCTCCACCACACTAACTGTTGTGAAATCAGCAGAGCTGATCAGACCTTCCTATTCTTGGTACAGTTCCTGCTCCTCTAGAACTGTTTGGCTCACTCACATGTCTTTATTCACCCTTTCCTGTTTATGAAGATAGAAACAAGTACATATGTATATGTTGAAACATGTAGTAATAGAAGAAAAACTCCATGAACGTCAACATTTGCCTACATTTAAATATCAAGAAAAATAAAAATAACCTATCCTTTTTATCTTTCTTAGTATTATAACTATCTTTTGTGTGTTTTTGTATACCATCTTCTTCCTTCAGAGCTTTGTTTTGAAGTTATTCTCAAATAGGCGTAACTTGGCTGTAGGGAACCCTGCTGCCTTCCACTTCCTTCTTCTAGCTCTGTTTTGTTTTATAACAAAAATGGGGTGTTCCAGACCCATCCTGGTATTTTGAGGGGTATATCTACTTGATATCCCCAAAGAGATATCAAGTAGACACTTGGCTATATTTACTCTACTCCTTTCCCTGTATAAGGAGTTCTTTCATCAGAACAGTGTTGTGTGGTAAAATATGGTGGTGAATAAGACATTTATTACATGCATAGGTGCTGGGCCAGACAGAAGCATGATGGGTTGTGGGAACCCCTTTCACATCCACATGATTGAGGGTCCCTGGTTCAGGATTTGGGTTTATGGAGAAGGCTGCACACAAATGAATATAGAGACATAGAAAAATATTAATTTGGGAAATGGGGGCCAGGTGGTAGTCCAACTCTAGTGGAAGAACTACTACCCATTCTGGCTTTGCCATTCCTTTTATTAAGATTAAAACATAGCCGAAACCGGTTTGGTTCAGTGGATAGAGCGTCGGCCTGCGGTCTGAAAGGTCCCAGGTTCGATTCCTGGTCAAGGGCATGTACAGTGGCTGCGGGCACATCTCCAGCAGGGGGTGTGCAAGAGGCAGCTGATCAATGTTTCTCTCTCATCGATGTTTCTGATTTTCTATCCCTCTTCCTTCCTCTCTGTGAAAAATCAATAAAATATATTTTAAAAAAAAGATTAAAACATAAGTTACACCTGTCTCCCCCAGCCAGGAAATACCAGTAAAAGCCAATCAATGAATCTTCTTAGGACTAACGGGGGGGGGGGGGGATAAAGAACTCTACGGGGGACAAATCACTGTCCCCTCCAACATGAGGGTGCAGGTCACTTGCTGCTGTTGCTCAAGGAAACTCTGACTGGCAGTAGCCAGGTCAGCCTCAGTCAGAGGAAGCTTGTGCTTTCAAACTGTGTATAATTGTCATTCTTACTGAATTGACAGCTGTGCATGAGCACAGTCAGAAAAACTGTTGTGTCTGGGAAAGAGGCTGAGCGGTCACATGTTCTAAGAGTGGGTCATCTTATCTGTTGATTCCAGAGGTCCTATAGTTTATTTGTGCTATAAGAAAATGTTTGGGTCCAGTCTTGATTCTGTCCCTCTCGCCTCTTGGGTTGATGGTCCAAGAGAACACCCATCTGTAACTGGAAGCTCCCAAACCCAGTGACCCTGGCTGTGTTCTATTATTAAGGCTTGTTGCAGACTTCCTTCTTCGTCTCCTACCAAGTGCTGCCTCCTCCCATGTATTGCTCATGTGATAGCCAGAGTGATATCACTAAAACTAAAATTTGATGATAACTTCTGCTTTTAAAAAATCATTAGTTCAATCACAATGCTTTAACTCATGTATAATGAACACCAGTTATGTGCCTGTTCTAGGTCATAAGGAATCAGCAAAGACCAAGATAGAGGGTCCTTTGCTTGTGGTACTGCTAAATATAGTGGAGGATGAGAAGAATTGAAAATAATGTAAACAAACAAAATAGTAAAAAATGAGGAATAAATAAAGTCTTGTAATACATAGTAATATGGGGGTGAGGAGGCTTATTCTGGATGGAATAATGAGGGAAGGCCTTTTGAAGAAACAGCATTAGACTAACACCTGCAGTACAGGAAGCCAGCTAAGTGAAAAGGGAGGAAGGACATCCCAGGGGCAGGGAACACAATGGCTCCCCATTCTCTCATTCTGCAGGCTGGGAGATCAAGTCAAATGAACTTGGGGCACAAACATGGACTTGTTTTATTAGCTGGGGATTGTGTTCCACTCTGAGGAAAAGGGACCCAACTCCAATGGCTTAAACAGATTGGAACTTAGGTTCCTCATGTTATAGTGTGAGCCTCTCAAATGGGCTAACGGATTGCCTGAAGTAACTGATTCTGACCTTCAAGAATGAATATAATTGCTCTTTCCAATGCAATCATGGATTAATATATCTGGTAACCAACACATTCTCTGGGGTTTCTCCCAATACTTCCATGCTCAGTGGTAAATGTTAAAGAACAGCTACTGGAAGATCTGGTCAATCACCTGTTATCCATCCTCAACAATTTCAGAAGATAAAAACAAAGAGAACATGGAATGGTTATTAGTGGAGGAATTCATGATTATCTACTATGGTCTCACCTCTAATTTCAGAAAGATGACTGTAGAGTCTTTTTCTGGATTTTGCCTTTTGTGTTATCAAAGTTGATAAAGTTGAAAAGTTACAATTACCAACACTTTTTAACCTATAATAAGTGATGAGGAAAGGAATAGAAAAGAAAGAAAATGTAAAAAATAAACATATGCACATGTATTTATTATACATAAATATACATATATATTTATTTTTTCAATTTCCTTTTTTCTTTTGTACTTTTTCTTACTGCTTTTTGTTAGTTTTCAGCTTTGTCCACAAAAATGCAATAAATTGCTTATTCTGGGTCATAATAGCCAATTAGCTGAGCTGCTTGTCTTGTGGCCTGGATTGGCTAGAAAGCCATCTCTTGTTTTGGGAAAACTGGAAATTGGCAGCTTTTCAATTTATCTAGTAACTAGAGGCCTGGTGCATGAAATCATGCACAGGTGGGATCCTTCGGCATGGCCAGCAATCAAGGCCTATTGGGGGGCCAGCCAGACAGGGAAAGGGACCCTTAGAGTTTGGCCAGCTGGGGAGAGGGGCCCTGGGAGATTGGCTGTGGGAGCACACTGACCACCATGGGACAGCTCCTGCATAGAGTGTCTGTCTTCTGGTGGTCAGTGTGCATCATAGCCACTGGTCGACTGGTTGTTGCAGTCATTACCGGTTGGTTGGTCGTAATGGTTGCTTAGGCTTTTATATATATAGATGCTGAGGAACAGTGAACTGCAAGTCTTTTCACTGTCAAGCAGGCTCATTCTTGATGCACTAATTGCTACTTGTTAGGATATTTTAGTCTATTAACTTCTAGAAAATTGAATGAAGTAAATTATTCTCTCTAGGGTAAAGCAAATGATATTTTTCCTGTAGAGATAAAAATGATTTACAATAGAAAAGATAATCCTGAAAGTTAGTTTTATTGATCTGTAGGACATTAATCATATCTGTATCTAAATTAACATTTTTTCTTTCAATGACTCTAAATACTTCTCATGCTCTTATAATTCTTTGTATAAGTTTTGCCATTCTTTTGGCTCCTTCATTAATGAGTTAAATCTTAATACATTCTCATTTAAAGACATACACATGCACACACATATACACACATGCACACACCACAATAAAATATGACTATATAGCTACCAGTATGTCTAAAATTGAAAAATAACAACAATACCAAATAGTTGTAAGGATGTAGAACAACTAGAATTTTCTTACATTACTGATAGAAATGTAAATTGATACAATTATTTTAAGAATGGATTTGTTAATATCTACTAAAGCTAAATATATCTACTCCTGGGCATATAGTCAACAGAAATCCATGAGTATTTCTACCAAAAATACCCATAAAAAAGTTTATAGGAACTGTATTTGTGATAGCCCCAAATTGGAAGCAACCCAATGTCTATAAATGGAATAGATAAATTATAATATAAATATACAATGGAAATCTACACACTAATTTTTAAAAATGAACAACTGATACATGCCACCATATGATCTAACATTTAAGGAAAGAAGCCAGGTACAGAACACTACACAATGTATGATTTCATTTATATGAAGTTCAAAAACAGGAAACGCTTATCTCTGGGATAGAAACCAGGATTGTAGTTACCCTTGGGCGATACTAAAAGGGAGGGCTCTACAAAGAAGCTTTCAGCGTGTTGGAACTATTTTGTATCTTGATCTGGAATACATACAGAATACACATGTTAAAAAAGTATTGACCTATATATGTAAGACTTGTGTACTTTCCTGTATGTTGTAACAATTTTAAAAGAAAAAATAAATGGATTTTGGATAACTCACAGGCTCTCCAGGGGTGGTGGGGATGGGATGGGAAAGAGAACCAGACTTGAGGCTGTAAAGCCAGGAACAGTGTCCATTTGAGTCCATTAAAGACTCTTGTGCTGCCACTAAGCATAGCTACTACAGCTTACATGTCTTAGAGCTCTAACGCTAGACATTGAATACTATCACCAAAAAACACAGCCACACCTGTCTCTATACTGCCTTGCCAGCATTCTGGCCAGAATGAATTAGGCAAGACTGCTCACCAAGCTTACAGTTCAAAGTCTGGGGCAGGATATCAGATTGGTAGAGTCTCAGTACTTACCTCTTAGTTTGTAAGGGAGGTTTAGAGAGAGAGCACCTGCTATTATTTCATAAACTGGGGGATTCCTCAAACATAAGATGGAGATTCCAATATGAAGCATCCTGAAAGCATAACACGTCTGCACAAGGTAGGTAATTCAATTTGTCCACAAATACTTGCAGTGTGTCCATGTGTAGAAGCCATTGTGATACTGAAGGAAATCCTTGGGTTGTTTTTATATTAGATTGTTGTTTTTCTCACTTAATTGCAGGAAGAGAAGGAACTTATGTCCATTCAGGGTAATAAGAGACTAAATTCAGATCTTAAATAGTACATTAGTTTTTTTCTTTTCAGACCAACATGAGTTCACTTTTCTTTTTATAGGTTTATGAAAGGCAAAAGTAATTATCTTAGCTACCTATTTCTTATAAGAAAATGATTTATCACTTTTAATAATGAACTTGGACCATCAGAATACTTAATAATGGCAGTAGGTTCCAGCTTGTGGAGGTCTTGGCAGACCATCAGTGTCTTGCCTCCACAGCTCCATTCTTGCCACTATTGCAAAACTACTGATGGCCCAAGATCTATGCCCTGGGGTATAGCTGCAACAGCAAAAACAAGAACAAAATGAACTTGGAGGCTGTTGTGCTGATAAGGAGTTGACAAGCAGTTGGTTCTGGAAACATTCGTCTTTGCTAAATTTGAGAAAACAAAAAATGACAGATTAATTTTAAACAATGAAAAGTATTGTTTTTCATGCAAAATGGAGGATAGCTGTGAAGTCAGGTACTGGCTGGAATTTAGCCAGAATTACAAAGCCCCATTCTCAAAACGCTGGAAATGTCATGCTAATAGCCTATAATAATGGTAGAGGGGTGGGGGTGGGGCACGCTAAGCATTTGAAACAAGTTCTGAAGGCATATAGATATGGTTTATGGAATAGAGCTACTAGCACTGCCCTGGGTATATATTAATATATCAGCAAATACTTGTGCCTGAACTTAGAGCATTCTGAATATTATATTAATCAAACAAGAAGAAGATATTGGCTCTTTGGTTATAGTATTCATACAGCTTTATGATTTCTGCAGAATATTGAATGGGACCTCGATTTGTTGTTGTAAAGCCGAGTACAAATAAAATTCCACATGTATTTAGTACCAGCATAGCTGTGAATTGAACCAAGGGATGTAGCCAATATGAGAATTTTCTGAATGCATAAGGCCTTGGCTAACATCATCTCTGATAAACCCCTGATCAGAATCACAGACACATTTCTGTAGGGCTTTTCTGAGCCAAACTGCATTAATTGTATCATCTGTAGATATAGAGACTTTCTAGCAATGTTCTTCTCAATATTTAGAGGTTATAGCAGGCACAAAAAGTTTACTTTTCTTAATACTGCACACAATTCATGCCATACACTTTTTATTTTATTCTGTTAGTCCAAGATCTATTGGTTGAAAGTGATAGAGAGTCCAGTCAACGTAAAACAAGGAGGAAGGCAAATTATTTGCTCACTTAACGTGGAAGCTAGGCTAGTTTTTTGCACAGCTGGATTTACCAGCAGACATCTGTCTTTTACCATCTCTGCTCTCCTTTCCTTTGTGTTGGCTTCCTCCTCTAATGGGCTTTCTCTAGCTGGTGGGAATATTGGCTTGTGTAGCTCCAAGCTTAGTTGGTCCTTATAATGCATAATCCCAGAAGAGAGAGCATATTTCTTTCTTCTACTCTCAGTATCAATATTTGAAAAGAACTCTGACTGACATAGCTGAGTCAAATTCCATCAGGTGATTGGGCTGTGCATGTGTGTTGGGGAGGTGAGGATCCCTTGGATAAAGTGACAAGAGGGGACAGAGATGGGAGATAGTGAGCAGAGCTCTGAGGGGGCTGTCGTATGGGAATTCCAGGCTTGGTGGGTGAAATAAGGGGTTAGTGTGAGGAAAGAATAAGTGGTGTAAAGGCCGCATTACTTCATCGCCTGCCTTCCTAGATGAAACTGAGCCATGTCTCAGATAGTTGACCTTGGACACAGTATGATTTGGGGGGCAGGGTAAAAGGCCTTGCCGTTTAAAATATATATTTACAGTTGCACAGTGTGTCTGGAGTGATTTTCACTCATGGCAAAGCAATTCATTCTAGGTTAATCTATTACAGCTTAAAAAAGCCCCAAAGGCAAATAGTCTAATTCATGTGAGTATCAGTCAAACATAACTCCTTTCTAGTGGAAGAAGGGAAGATAAGTGATAAACAAGTAAACAGTAGGTGGCAGGTAGTTTAAGTGCTATGGAGAAAAATGAGGAATAGAGAGAATTGCAGGGGATAGTTTGCAGTTTTCAATCAAATTTTAAGTGAGGCTATGGCTATCTAGGGGCACAACTTTCTGGAAAGCAGCCAGCACAAAGGCCCAGAGGCCAGAGCATTTATATTTGAGAGCCAAGCAAAGGGGCTGGTGTGCTGGAGTAACGTGAGCAGACCAGGATTAGGGAATGAGGTCTGAGAGATTAGAAGCAAAGAGATGAGTTTATGTAGTGTTTTGTAGGCCACAATAAAGATTTGGGTTTCTATCCATATGAGATGGAAAGCTAGGAGCACAGGAGTGTCATGATCTGATTTGTGTTCAAAGGGATTGCCCTGGCTACTCTGCTGAGACTAAATTAGAGGGAGGCAAGGGCAGGGCGGGGAGACCTTGTACAGTTGCCATAACCATTTTCCAGATAAGAAATGATGTTGGCTGGGAATAAGGTAACTGTGAGAAATGTCATATTTTGAAACTTGATCCAGTAGAATTTATTGATGGATTGGATATATGATGTGAGGAAAAAGATGGAGGTAGAGATGGCCCCAAAACTTTTGGCTTGAGAAACTAACAGTGGAATTGCAATTCGGTCATAGAACAAGATCACTGAATGCTTAGGGTTCTGCTTCTTCTGGCTGGGACTATGGTGGGTCTAAGAAATCTATTTTAATTTCAGAGACTTGCCAATTTTATCCTTCTTTTAAATAAACCAAATAACAAATATGTCAAATTGCAAAGCAAAAAAATTAAAAGATTTATTGAAATAGGATGACCATATATGTCTAATACAATGAATCTAGATATAATGAAGAACGTGACAATTCTTATTTTTTTTACAAAGTATTTCATTCTTGTCTAAGCATGCTTAAGTGACTTTCCTAAGCATGAAAACAAAAACAAATCCCAAAACTTGGTGCTACCTAATAACTTTCATGAGGCAACCATAACTGTTTTTAAATTTTGCTCTAGCTGAATTTCACAAACTTAAATGTTCTTGACCACATGCAATCTTTACTCCTCACAAAAAGCAAAAAAGATAATAAGGAGGAAAAAGCATAATTCAAAAACATAGGATAAAGGAATTTTTTGTCTCTATGTCTATGCTCAAATTTATTTTCTGACCATAGGGCAAAGCAATGTAGCCAATTCTCTAGCTCTTGTGTCTCTTGCTTTCTCCCACCATACATGTTTGAATCATTCTTAATCCATTTATCATTGTATATAACTATATGTGACCAGAAGCCCAAAATGAAGAAGGCAGCTTTCTGTTGATTACACTGACCCTTAGGCTACATACCTCTACTGGGGGGCAGTGGAGCTGCTAGGAACTTGTTGGGGGGCTTAGCTGGCCCTGTGATCTCTGCCAATACCAGGCCCTCTCCCAAGTAAACCTGTCATCCACTGAGTGCTCTCAGCTTCAAGCCAACATCTCCACCTGGTCCTCAGCCATCCCATGTCTCCAGTCAAACTGTGATTCATAAGGTCCTTGTACATAGAAGTTCTGAATGTGCAACTGGCAAGAGACCCTGCATCGGGAAGGTAGGGTAGTGAATGTGGTATAAATTGGAGTTAAGGTTTTTTTTTATTTTATTTTGTTGCTGAAATATATTATTCATGATTTTGAGAATAAGGTTGAATTATTCTAAAGCAACATTAAGAAACAAAATAAAAACAGAAAAGACAAGCTTAATATGAATATGTGCTAAATGAGAAAAATTGTATTGCGTAGACATCCTTCAGTATTTAGATGTTATTATGGATAATTTTAATCTAGATATTCCTCCAGAGATCTGAGGTTCTTTGCAAGCACTATTCTTATTTACATAGATTAAGAAATTGGTTCATTAAGTGGAAGTAATTTATATAGAAAATATATGTATGCAAAAATATCCTATATAATAAAAGGGTAATATGCAAATTGACTGAATGGCAGAATGACTGGTTGCTATGACGTGCACTGACCACCAGGGAGGCAGATAGTCAATGCAGGAGCTGCCCACTGGTGGTCAGTGTGCTCCCACAGGGGGACTGCCAATCAGTTAGAAGCCAGGCTGATAGCTGGTGAACGCAGCAGGGGTGGTGGGAGCCTCTACGCATGTCCAACTGCTGAGCATCCCTCAAGGGCTCCCAGACTGAAAAAGATGCAGGCCAGCTGAGGGACTCAACCTCTCCCCTCCCCAGTGCACGAATGTCTTGCACCAGGCTCCTAGTATTTATATAAAATAGAAATATATGTGAAAATATTCATTCATATCAAATGTTCATTCATATAAAAGTTAGCACATCTATCTCAAATTGTTTCAATAGAGAGTGAAAACAATTGCTTCAGGATTGCTTGTCTATAATGCTATTTGTCAAAAATTAATGTAACAGCAGTTTGTTACATACCTACTATTCCTTGGTTCTTAAATTTTTCAGAACAGTGGAAATTGTTGTTAGGGATGTTACATTCAGAAGTAAAGCTCTATATTTCAGAGAGTCCTTATTCTATGCTTCTTTAAATTCTAATGTGTTGGAAGTGAATGTGTTGATTAAATCCAGTTTACAAATGAAATACAAAGGAAGAAAAAATGGAAAAACAAAGAAGTCCCAAAAGTGTGACATTGCTTTAAGAAGAATAAAAACAATTTTCAGTGAGAGACTTCAAGCATGAGCCATTCCATTCCCAGAGAGCTTTTGATTTCCATGTTGTAGAGCACACTACACCACATCAAGGTCATTTCACACATCCCTCTTCACTTCTCTGACTTCTTCTGTCTAGCATGGGCTGATATATTTCAGCCACTACACAGTGACCAGTGTGAGGCGTTACAGCTTCAACTTCAACCACTCTCTGAGTTCCTTCATACACCTTTTGTTCCTATATACAAGGGAAAAGAAGAGATGATAAATGGTTTTCAGTAAGTCACTGGTTTGCTCTATTTTTGATACAATTAATAAGGTGTTCCTGGTCACTGCAGTAGATGGGCTGTGGGGTTTCTTCCCAGTCACAGCCTCCTTCTCCAGCGTCCTGGAACACAGCCTAATACAGAGACAGATCAAGTGACTGTGTAGGTACTACATGAGGGCTGCTGATTGACTGACCCAGTGGTCAGTCTCTTTGTCAAGAACTTGAACTGTGCAATGAGGAAAATTGAGTAGATTTAGAGACAGCTGTAGACATGCAACATGTGACCACAGAGAGGCAGAGTAGGGTTCTTGAAGACTTGCTTCTCCATTTCTCCTTCCTAGCCATTACAAAGCTGAGCAGCACTTTATTATTGCTTCTGGCTGTCCCTAAGATTGCTTGTTATTTCCTAATTAAACTCCTCCCCTCCACCAACCTACTTTCTACTTGAACAGTTTGAATGGGTTCTGTTCCTTAGAAATTAAGGAACCCTGTTTCAGATGGCCACCCCCCAAAAAGGAATATTCAATTAACCACCAAATCCAAATAAATGCACTGGCAATAAATTAAAATATCATAGCAAAATGACACAAACATATAATGCTCTGGCCCAATAGCCACTTAAAAACAAGATGTGGAAAGCCCATAAAAATGAATATTTGTGGCAGTCAAATGGAATTAAATATTGTTAATACCAATCTTTAGATGCACAGGGAAGATCAAGAGGAGACAAGCTGAGTAACTGAAAAGATGCAAACACACATGCATATACACACTCTTAATTTAATGCCAAGCACTAATTCCTCATCAATGAGGGTGAAGGTGAGAAGGAACTAAAAAAAAAATCTCAGGAAAAATGTAAAGGAATAGAACAGCAAGAAAGAAAACATGTTTTATGACTAAAATGTGGATCAAATGAACAAAAGGAAAAAACACCATATTTATCTATTCACCTGAACTTACCTTTTCTAGTGAATTGTTAATTATGAAGACTCGGTATACTAGCTCATAGTAATTTTCCATTGATACGTTTTTTCCTTTTTGGTTTCTATATGGTATCTTTGGAGGATAGAGAATCACCAACAAAGATCCATTGACTTGGGTTATATTCATGCCTGGAGGACCTATTTTTGCTGGAAAAAGAAGAGGAAATTTTGATAAATCATTAAAAAATGTAATATTCCACATAGTTACGTTATACATAGTAAATAATTATTAAATTTAGAGACCTGGCAAAAAATCATTATGAAGATATACTGCGGATACCTAAAATATATCTGAGAAAAAGCTTTGAAGATAATTTTTTATTTTCAAAGACTAATAGACTTTCAGCTATAAGAGTACATCTGTCAATCATTTCCACATGCAGTGATTGTTTAGGAAAATGGAGTCTAAAGTTCTGTTTATTGATTATGTTTTTATTCCTTTTGTTATATCATTTAACTTGTTGTAGCTGCTTTCAATATTACAATACTTGAAGTGCTGAATGGGTCAGTGTTTGCTGCTTCCAAACTTGCTTCTGTCCATCTGCTTCCTTGAGCTTTTTTATTGTGAGGTCACGTTTAAAAGTTGATACCTTCTTTTTGTTTATTTGGTTTGAATTTTGTAATTTTAAATTAACTTTTTATTGACCTATAAAATAGATATAGACAAAAAATAAATCACGAGGATATGGCTCAACAAATTGTCAGCTACTACTCAGATCAAGAAACAGGACATTACTAGCACTCAAAAACCACCTCCATGTTCCCTCCAAGTATTTAACCCTAGAAGATAACCACTATTGTCCTGACTTCTATTTACATATACATTAATTTTTAGAATCATATTATATATATTATTTTGTATGTCTGGCATATACACAAACATATATATATATATATACACACACATATATATATATATATATATATATAGAGAGAGAGAGAGAGAGAGAGAGAGAGAATATAATTCAGCTCATAATTTTATATATATATACATATATATATGTATACACACACACACATACACACACACACACACACACACACTAGGGGCCCAGTGCACAAAATTCATGCACTGGGGGTGGGTGATCCCTCAGCCCAACCTGCCCCCTCACACATACAGGGAGCCCTCAGGGGATATCCTACTGACCCCTCACCCCTGGCTGAAGCTTTAGGCCTTGGACACCCAGCCATCGCCCTGCAAAGGGGTCCATGGCTGGCTCTGCCCTGGCTGCCTTGGCCCCGCCCCCCCCAGCCCAGGTCTTAGCACGAGCGGCGACAGCCCAGCCCCGGGGACACCCCACAGTTGGGCACTGTGCCAGCCTCGAGCGTGCCATGGCCCCTGCCCCACGTGCACCTCGGCAGCCCTGCCCCCCACCTCACGCACCTTGGTGGCCCTGCGCCCCTGCCCCACACGCCTCAGCGGTGCCGCCCCCCACCTTGCGTGTGCCTCAGCCCCGCCTCTCACTTGCCGGCCACCTTGGTCCTGGATGCTGGTGAAAGCCTGGATGCTGGTGGTCCCCCCCACCCTCTATGCTCGCTGGCCGCCTCACACACATCTCGAACCTGCTCCCCCTCCTGCACTCACAGGCCACCTTGGCCCTGCCCCCCAGCCCTGGCCCCAGCAGCCTCGGCCCTGCCCCCTGCTCCTGATTGGCTGATGGGCATGGCTGGTGGGTGTGGCTGTGGGTGTAGCAAAGATATGGTCAATTTGCAAATTACTTTTTTATTAGATAGGAGATACACACACATACACACACACACACATACACATACACATACACATACACATACACATACACATACACACACACACACACACATACATACACACACACTGAGTGGCCAGATTACTATGACCACCTGACATTCCTAATTGAGTCAAAACGGAAACGTACACCTTTCATTGTTTCTCTTCTTTGATGGCAAGGCTTTCCTGAGTCTCCACTTTTATAGAGAACTGTTGATGCAGTGGATTGGGCTTAAATTTCAAACCATTCCAAGAAAAGATGTTCTGGATACCATGGATTGGTTTACTTAATTCTCATTCTGCTCCTACTAGTTGAGGAATTAGAAAACTAAATATCCCTTTTTGTAAACATCTAGCATTTTGGCCATGATCCGATTAGTTTGGCTCTAATGGGGCACAGCACCGGTTAGATCATTCAGCAAGTGGGGTAATAATGCTGCGAGTTGTAAGATACATCTTTTTTGATCCTTCCCTGAGGGTAACTGCAAACTGCGGAAAGGTAACTACAGACCATTTGGCCAATAATGGACCCTAATCCTGAGTTGATAGTAATTCCTGGAGACTCAGAATGCACTGTGGGTTCTTGTAGCTGTCAGGTAATAAAAGCAGATTCCACGAGATATACATACCAGCTGACAGGATCAATGCCCATTTTGGTTTTCTGAGCTGTGGCATGAAAGTTATTATGGGATGAAAGGGCAAATGGAAGCCAAGGAATTCCTTTGAACAAAATTGAAAATCAAAAGCACTATTGTATCCCAGGGGAAACGACAGAGATTCATGCATCAATAAAGCACTGTGACTCTAGCTGGTTTGGCTCAGGGGCTAGAGCTTTGGTTTGCAGATTGAAGGGTTGCAGGTTCGATTCCGGTTAAGGGGATATGCCCAGATTGTGGGTTTGATCCCCAGTAGGTGCGTGGAGGAGGCAGCTGATCATAATGGGCTTGATGGGGGTGGGGCTGGCTGGAACTGGGTCTCGCGTGATTTTGAGCCTGCACCGGTGGGCGGGAACTTGACTCTGGGCCCTGTGGCATTCCCTAGATTCTGACAAGAAGAAGATTTTCATATACATTTTACTAACTTTCTTTCATCTCTGACACTTCCATTATAGAGAAAGGGCAAATAGCAATATTAAAATATTTCCTCTAATTAATTCCCTTTTAAATGTGCACAAATTTTGTGCATTTGGGGCACTAGTTGAATAATAAAAGGGATCATTGTAAATTCACTCAGGTGATGACCATTGTGTGATTCATTAAAGTAACTGTTCTGGAGCCAATCAACACAGCCTTTAATATACAGTTACTGCTTTAGAGAATGACTCTTTTGCTTCCTTTGTCCAATAGTTAGAAAGTATCAGAAGAATTTCCTTTCACTTGGCTTACTTTCATTTTACTAAAATATTTTATTTTTATTGATTTCAGAGAGGAAGGGAGAGGGAGAGAGAGATAGAAACATTAATGATGAGAAAGAATCTCTGGCATGCCCCCTACTGGGGATGAAGCCCACAACCTAGGCGTGTGCCCTGACCAATAAGTCATACTGTCTGGGCTCACTTCACTTTCATTGTCATCCTGGCTCTCTGTCACAAATAATCTACAATTATTGATCCTTTCACAGGATATCCTGTTGGTTCACTAAATTGATCACATGATACTGATTACATTTGGTGTGGCTAAAGTACTGGCACTGTAGATGCTTTAGTAAGATACATAGAAGCAGGACGTTGTAATTAAATTTCCTCTGCGGTTTGTTGGAGACATTTCCTCTCAAATGAAAGACAAGTTGCTTTACTTTGCACCCCCCATTACAAAGAAATATTCACTGGGCTGGTTGAACCTCTATGAATTTTAGATAAAACACATACCACATTTACTTGTGCTATGTATTTTCAAAATATCCCATGAAATTTTGAACTTCTGAGCTTTGATTGCTCCACATTCTCCACATGTTTTGCAAATAAAAAAAGTCAGAGTAAGCGTTTCTGAGAATGTGGATAAATCAGAACCTCATACCCTGCTGTTGCGAATGTAAAATGGTACAGCTGCTTTGGAAAACAGTCTGTCAGTTCCTCAAATAATTAAACATAGAGTTACTGTGACCCAGCAAGTCCATTCCTAAGGTATGTGCCAACAAGAAATAAAAAAGATATGTCCACAAGAAAACTTGTACATGAATTCCTATAGGAGCACTATTCATAATGGCTAAAAGGTGAAAACAACTTAAATGTTCATCAGCTGAGAAATGGATAAACAAAACATAGTCTATCCATATACTAGAATATAATTCTGTCACAAAAAGACAGGAAGCACTAAAATATGATGCAATAAGAAGAACCTTGAAATCATTATACTAAGTGAAGAGGCCAGTCCGAAGACCACCTATTATATTATCCTATTCATATGAAATGCCAACAACAGGGTACTTTGTAGAGACAGAAGTAGGTTAGTGGTTGCCTAGGACTAGAAGGCTGGAGAAGTAAAAGGATAGGATGGTGATAGGCAATGTGTATGGAATTTTTTTTTTTGAGGTGGCGAAAATGTTCTAAAATCGAGTGTGGATGATGGCTATACATATTTGTGAATAGACAAAAAATGAATTGTACACATTATAAGGGGTGTGAATTGTGTCTCAATAAAGCTGCTTTAAAAATCTAGGTGGGGCAGTGAGAGCCTATTTCCTAGTGTCCCATACTTGCTTGATAGGCTCATGAATAAATGGTGGTGGGAAATGGATGGAAGCTATAGACTCAACAATCTGGACTTCCTCTTGCCAAGGCTGGACTGACATTGCTGTGTCCATTTTCCCAGTAAGATGAACCAACCCTAGTACATGGTTCATTTTATATAGTAGATATTTTTATTTCTTTCTGGGGGAGGGGGCAAGTGGCATTGGAATAGAAGCTGTAGTTATCAGCAGTCCCCCTGATTACCCCTCACCATAGTTGTAATAATGAATGCCTTATACATGAGCATGGTACCCCACACTATATTGCTTCTAACATAAGAACTAAGTTAATATGGAAGAAGTGAAGCCTTACCATATATTATATCTCAGCAATGGGGATTTATAGGAAGTAAAGTGGATAACTGAAAACTCAATTTGGGAGACAACACCTTGGGAAGTCGTTTAGGAATTCGTATTTGGTCTAATCTTGTGACCAATATATGGCACTGTTTTTCCGATAGACAGAATTCACTGGTTTAAGATACAAGACATGGTGGTGGAAGAAGCAATTCTCATAAATTCATGAAATGGTTGTTTCCCATACACTTGATCCTTAATCCTTCTGGCTAATAAAAACAATAGTTTCCAAAACTGGAAAGTTAAGGCTGCCTCCTAATTGTTTGAAGCTCTTGTTGCCATTTAACTAAGGTGAAAATACGGTCCATGTGTTAACTGGGATGATTAGTTCTGATTATCAAGAGGAAGTAGAATTGCTATAGATACACTGGGGTTAGGGAGAAGTATGCCTGATATTCCTTGAGGTGCCTCCTAGAACTCTATTCTGTGATTTAAAAAAAAAAAATGAATGTAAGATCATGTCCAGCTTATGCAAGAAAGACCAAAAGAACTCAAACTCCTCATGACTGAAGAGTGGAGTTGCTGGCTGGAAAAAAAGTGAACATTGAGCTAATAATGAGAGAAGAAATTAAAAATATTAACTGCAGCTTCATGACTAGTTGCAATTATGAGGATTATAATATGTAACACATTTTCTTTCTCGTTGTGTTATCCATATCTTTGTACATATGCATTAAACACTCTTTTATTACCCTTTTTCCTACCCTTTTATTTTAAGTCTGTTGGTAATGGTTTATTTCATTACTTACATCTTTGATTATAATATCCTGGGGTTATGATTAAAATTAGAAAAAGAATATGCATCATGGAGATATGGATAAAAGAATGAACTTTTGGTCTTCCTTTTGGGGAGGTAGGAAAAGTCTTAATTTCCTCAACAGAAAATTCTTCTAATGAGTATTTTTAGGAATTTAACCCCCGCTATTAGGAGAGGTCAAGGGTGGTACAACTATCTGCTGTCTAAAACTATTTTGTATTTCCCTAGGAGGTAACAATCTGGCAGAGGAACAGAATGTCAACTCTGCAGTCAGATGCAGCAGAATTTGAATCCTGATCTGGTTATACAGGCTGGGCAACTACTGAAATCTCTGTGCCTTTGATTTCCTGGAGTGTGAAGTGCGGGTAGTGACAGCCATCTTCTGGCGTTGTTCTGAGTATTTGATCAAGTGAGATGATGGTGTGGACCTCTGCAAAGCACAGAGCCTCCTAACTAGACACTTTCTAGAAAGGCTATTCAAGGGCAGGAAAAGCAAATGCAAAGAAACTGCATGGACTCACTTTCCCACCAGGGAGTGAACCGCCGTGTCATGGTCCAGGCTGAGTGGGCCCCAGCCACAGCCATGCTCACCCTTCCATAATAGGCCTCCTGAACATCTGAAGTTTCGTTGGTAAGGTCACAAAATAATTCTTGAATACCCCAACAGTCCTCTTTATTTTTCCATTGTGTCTGTCCATAGCTATAAAAGGGAAAGACAAATTTGAGTGTCTCTTTCTGTTGAACGAGTCTGCAGTTTTCTCAGTCTATTAATAGTTTAGAGTGCTTTAAAATTGCCCTCCAATATCAGTACTACTGTGAAAGCTTATGGCTACTCTTAAGTATCCTTAAAAAGATTTTTTTTTTTTTGTCAACCAAGTGTTCTCTTGATGAAAGATAAACTCAAGCCCCACACCTTCTGTATCCCTAGCATAGGGCTTTTTAAATTTTATTTTTTAATACTTTGTGACATTTTTCTTCTGGTCTATGGACCAACTTTTATTTTTGAGAACTGGCTCTCCACATCCTTAATGCTTCTGAGGATTTAACTCTGTGGTTTTCTTTACTTCTCATGAGGTTGCTGTTGAGTAATGTGGCTGATTCTGAGAAGTTGCTACTAATTTTTACCTGAGGTGATGCTTACCCAACACATATGATCATTTTCTTTATTGGAAATAGAGTGGGGGTTATAACGAGTGCTAGGTGAGGAGCTGGAAAAGAGAGAGGGGTACCCATAAAAATTGTTAAAAAGGTAATGAGGCAGAGACAAACAGGCTGATTCATCCTGGGACTAGAGGATGATGTAACAGCAAAGGGGAAGATTAATGCTCACTTCCTTACCAGCCACAAATCAGAGAAAATACAATAAGATAACGGTGGGAGAAGAGCAGGAATTAGAGGCCAGGAGAAAGGCTTCAACGTATTTGTTGAAGGACTTGAAATCTATGACTGTCTAGCCATAGGAATATTGCTGATATCTTTACTTTGTGAACTATATGATAGCAGTTTCACTATATCAGAAGATACCATAAAAAAAGAACCAACAACACAGATTAAGCACGATTGAATGTTTTCTAATTGTTATTTATTGATGAGAAATTGTCTTTGCTCGCTGAATATAGCTGTAATGATTGGCCTCTCTATTGATGTAATACCTTATTTCTTTGTCCTACCCCAAATGGGACAGATACTAATTATAGACCCATGTGAACTGGATAGAACCAAAATGAATGATTTCAAAAAATACAAATGTGCATAAAAATACCCCAGAGCTAAGAAGGGCTCCAGGTAGTCTGAATTTTACAAACGTTGGGGAGCCTTCGTGAAGAAAAAGAATTACAAATGTAAAATTCTTCTGTGTTGCCTTAAAGTTTAACCTTCATTAGTATCATGATAAAACAACTCCTAATCCACTTTTTGCATTGGACCACAAATAGGCCCACTTTGGACCTGTTTATGCTGCCTAAGGAGGAAGAGGACAAGAAGAAACACTCCTCCCACCTCCCTGCATGCTGGAAGCATCTCTAGCTATGCATGCGTCTGTTTTTGAAATGGAGAAATCTTCATGGTAAAGCTTTGTAAACTTTACCTAAATGTAAGAAAAGCTGCAATAGTCACTGACTGATAAAATTCTAGAAATATCTCTTCTGAAGTTAGTGAGAGGTTGATGCATGGAAACATTGGACTTTGGACTTACTCGATGCTGGAGAGACATCATGAATTCATGGAATAAAAATTGTTTTTTTTTGGTCTAGAGCTACACCTAGTTTCTAAATTTATGATGAAAAACCTTCCAAATAAACGGTCATATTTCCTGTCTCAGGCTTAGTCTGCACTGCAAACTATGTCAGAGAGGAAATAGCCTTAGAAATACCCCAGGAAATGCTTGAGTGGGAAAACCTGCCCTCTGCAAATCAGGAACCTCTGTTCCAGGCCTCGGTCCAGAAACAGAGTTGATCATATCTGAGGTTTGGCAACGATCCCGCAGAACGAGCTTGAAGCTCACACGAGAGGAACATGCCGCAGCACGTTCCAATTAGTGTTCATGGTTACAGGAGTCATTCATTTTTGAAATGCATTTTCTAAATAGTAAAAACACACTCTAACAAATGACTTTTACGTTACAGATATATTTTACACACTGACCTCCATGTGTCCCACAACTTCTTTTTCAGTATTGATAGTGTCAACTTGGTGAAGTGTCTGCTTTATGCTAAGCAAGCTGTTTCCAGCACATGCTTGACAAATAGTTATTTGAGCGCCCACTATGTGCCACACTTCTGTGATGCCAAAGGCTGAGCCTGCAAGGTCATGGTGCTAGTTTTCCATGGGATGACATGTGTCCCCAGCATTTTGCACCACATCATGCATTTTGTGTCACCAGGTGGCCTTCAGGGGGAGAGAAAACAATCCTGTCCCTTACTCTGCTTTTTCTCAGTCTCTCTGAAACTGAAAAAAAAAAAAAACTCAGATTCTTACATTCCATTGCATTTTAGAAAATGTTCGCTCAGTGGCCATGTCTGTCATCAGTTGGAGGAAGCTCAAATTACTTACATTTTATATTGTACAAAGTAGATACTGCTGCTGCTGACAGAAGCCCTCCCAGGCTGCCAGTGCAAAATGTTGTAAAAGTTCCGGGACTGAAAATGTACTCTCTGAGGCTTCAGAGCCTCGGGGGCTGGATGAGTTTCTAAAATAACAGAGAAGGGAAAACACTGAACATTAATATGAGCACCATTGTTAATGTAGTTTTCAATGTAATACCTGAGTTGGAATTCCCTAAAGAAGTTGCTGTCAGTGCAGATGGTGGAAGAGGGAGCCCAGAAATCAACATTTTGAATCTTCGATGTGATGATTTTTATGCATGCTGAAGTTTCAGGACAATGGTGTTTCAGACTATCAACACCTATGTGATATCCTCCCATCGCATTCCCAAACCGTATAGGAAGTAAAGCAGAGTGAGAAAATATTGTCCTTAGTCCCTTCCCCTGATGGTCATGGAATGTAACGACTGAGATGAAAGACCCATGCCAAGGCCACTCTCCCCCCTTCCTATATTACAGCTACTCTGATAGAACATTTTGCCTTGGACCAATTTTGGCTCTGGGACCTCCTCCCAGCATTGAGTTCTTTCTTTCTCAGGTTTTTGCTCAATCTCTGGGTCCTGCCTCAGTCTTCCAACTCTCCCAGAGGATCTACCTATATTCCAGGTAGGCCTGCTTTGTTGTCCCACTCCTGCATGTCTGCACTGATCTGCCCACGTCCTGGCCTCAAGTACCCAAGTACCATGCTACGAAGGGAGACTGCCCAAGACCCTGCCAACGGTGTCCCTGAGAAGGCTCTCGACAGTAATCATGGCAGGAAAGGATGAGTTTGCCCTGGCATGGCTTGTACTTTCCACTCAGGTCATGTGACAGGGTGATGCAGTCTCACCTGTACTTAGTCCCATGGAGGCAAGAGACCTTTGACAAATCTTTATTCTAGAGTCTGAAGAAAACTAGAATGTGTCACCCCAAAATATGCCTCTTTTGACATAAAAAACTTATTTTGAGCTGAAGGCAAGTAAGCAATACAGGCAGGAAAATTCCCCCTCCTCCCCAGTTTTCTGATTAAAGGCAGTATATAAATTCTTCTTTTACCCACACTGACTGTTACCTGCCCAGAAGAATCTGCCAACACATCTCACTCCATTAGTTTCCTCTCATGTATTTACTTTTTCATAGTTTCCCACCCTTGGAAGCCTAAAATTGCTTTCATTTGTCCTGTCATGTCTCTGTAAATGTATTTTTATGTATTTTTTGCTGACGATGCTACACAAGCTAGAATTCTAACCCACCATTTTGAGTTACTCTTTGTTTAGGTTTCTCATTTGTGATGTGCTCTGTGTGAATTAATAAGCTGTTTTTCTCTTGTTAATCTTTCTTTTTGTTAAAGAGTCCTAGCTGTAAACCTAAGATGGGCAGAGGTAAAGCTTCACCTCCTCAGCAGGTTCAAGGTTTCTGAAAAGGGCAAGGAAGCTGGGCAGAAGGAGGAGTCAGAAAGCACGCCCCCCCCCCCCCCCCCCCCCCGCCCCACCTCGCCCCACTCTACCCCGTTTTCCCTGACTTCATTTTCTTTCTCCTGCTCCACCGGGGATGTGGTCCCCACTGAAAGTCCTTCCCTTTTGCTGGAATACTCCTCCCTGGATTTCCACATACTTCAAGCCTTTCTTCAAATATCATTGAGGTGTACTCAAGTAATCTTAAACCCGTAATCATAGCTCTGAACATTCAAGATGTGATATATTTCTAATGTTTGTTTGTTTTTACCACCCAAATAGTGTTAATACTCTTATTTATTTTTTTGGGGGGGGGGAGGGGAGAAGACCTCGGGATGTTTTTATTTTATTTTATTTTTTACCTCCTTCAGTGCATCAAATGGTGGTATGTACTTGGAAAGAGTATATTGTCACCATTAATTTGCTCACTAAGATGCCATGCAATCACTGATATTTACTACATAAAACTCCCCTGAGGTTTTGGGAGATGACAGGCACAAATTCCTGAAGCCCTTGCCTGGAGTTGATTTGCTACCATGAAGATAGATGATTCGATGTCCCTTATCTGTCTGTGGATTTCTTCTCTAATTTTTGTAAGACAATCATCAAAATAATAGCAAATCACTCTGTACGAGACACTGACGGACTTTCATCTGCATTAACTCATTTAATCTGCCCAGATTTTCTATGAAAAAGGGACTATTGTCATCTTTTTCTCACAGACTAAAAAACTAAGGCTTGTTGAGCAGAAGGAACTTGTGCAGCAGCAAACTCCAGAGCCTGCCTGTCACCACGGAAAACCAAGTACAAAGCCTCGGGAGAGAAGAGCTAATGGAGAAAACTAAACAACTACAGGCTGGAGATATCCCTCCTCCTGCTCCCAGCTGACATTCACTGAACATGAATGTCTATGAACATGAAACATGGTGCTCAAAGCTTTACATCTTACTTTATTTCCAAATCACCAAATAGAGCAGGTATTTTTATTGCTATATTTACAGTAGAGAAGCTGAGACTTAAAGAAGTTGCCTATCTTGCCCAAGGTTACAGACCTGACAAGATGCAGAGCCAGGATCATTTGGGTGGCACTGAATTCCTGCCATATTTTGCTGAATTAGTCCTTGGCATTACCAAACCAAGGACCAAGGGCATAGTCTACACAACTGAGAGATGGAGGCTTGAACTGTTTTTATATAATCAGTCACTGGGCAACTGTACAGTTTCGGGAAACTTACTTGAGTCACATTGAGAGGTACTCATCTGTTAACTGGAGGTCCTAATGGCCTTTCTCAGCGGTATGTTGGGGTGATGATGGTCCCTGCTCTAGAAGAGTTCTCTGTGAATACCAAGAGCAAATTCACACATGTTCTTTACCGTCTCTATTCTGCCAGGCATTGCTCCAAGCGGGTGGTATATATTAATTCATTTAATCCTCACAATACGTACAATTCCCTGTTTATAGATGAAGACACTGAGGCATGGGGGTGTTAAGTCAGTTGCCCAAGTTTTCCTAAAGAGTAAATGCCAGGGCTGAAATCCAGACTCAGTCTGGCTTAGGAGACTTAGTGGGTAGGAGACTACCCACTAAGCTGTCATGTACCCTGAGGACAAAAGAAATGCTAAGGAGACAGAGGTGGGTGTATGTTGGTCCTATATGAATTTTGCATCCACTTGAGTACTTATTGCTACTCAATAAGTCCACGTGGAATTAGTTATTCAGTTTGGAGATAAAAACTGAACCCACATCTGTTCTGATATTTCAAGACAGAAGAAAGCTGGAAATTTTACAAAGCCTGGAAAAGCAGCAACGCCATTTCTAAGTTGAGCACCCTCCGATGACAAAACTGAGCAATTAAAAAGAAATGCAGCACTTACCTGCAGCACCAGTTGGGAAGAGAGTGATGAGGAAGCCTAGAAGGCAATGTTCAGGCGTCATGCTTGTGAGTGTGACTGGTCAGGCAACCAGTGATCCCCTGAAGTGAGAGCACAACTCTGATAAGAAGAGGAAATTAGAATCCTCATGCAGAGCATCCTCCTCTGCGTTTAACGGAGGTTCCTTGAAGCAAAAACAAATTTCACTTTTCAAAGCATTTTATTAGAGAAATTATGCAAGTAAAGAACTGCTTCAAAAAACATTTGCTGTAAGTCACTTTGATGTGGAAGCTCAATTTTGTAGGGATTGAGGCTTCATTAAATGTGAAAAGGGAAAAAAAATCACTGAGGATTGGTGGACTGGAGGGCAGGGTAGGGCAGGAATTGTGCAAGGTGCTCGCAGGTGAGTGAATGGAGCAACTCATGAAATCTTAAGGGAACTTGAGCCCTGGAGGCAAAGAAGCTCATAGTGGGTATGATTTTGAGTGATGTGCTTGGCAGTTAGAGCTATCAGAGCCCCTGGCATTGGTTCAAAGCAGGTGAGGGCTTTGATTGCTTCTCTTTTTTCTCTCTTATTGGAAGCTTTCTGAGTAAACTTCTTGGTACATCTTGTACCCTCCACACCCTCTGGCTCCCTGCCATACTCGTTTTTCTCATCCCCACTCAAGTGATGCCTGTTCCTTTCTATTCCCACCCTCAGTTCCCACGAATCTGATGAAGATTTTGAGTGATTTCTGAGTAAGTCAAACCGGATGAATCTTTAAAAGGATGAATGTGGAGAAATCATTTTGAGCTACGTTAGATTGTTTTCATATCTTTTTGGAAATTTGAACTAGGTTATCTGTTCTTTGCCCATAGTTCATTATGTTACCTTTCTTACCCAAACATTTTTTATCACATGTTTTTAGAGACACTAAAACTATACATTAAGGCACAAAAATAGTCAAAGATTTTTTTTAAAAGAAGCTTAAAAGAGGAAATAGATTCTGGTTTCTTTTTTCCTTTGAGGTAGTTTCCCTCAGGTTCTTGGTAAAAATGGCCTGTTTAGTAATAATGATGGATGCTGAGCAGTACTTATTCATTCACTTATTCTTTCATTCATTCAATAATTTAACATGTATTTACTGCACTGACATGTACTAAGCATTGTTCTCAGAAGCAAGTCTGCAGACCCTACCTTCCCAAAGCCAACTTCTAAAAGAGAAAGCAGACACTGTAGTATCTATCCTATTTAATTAAAAAGTAATATGCAAATTGACCATACCTCTGATACACCCACAAGCCATGCCCACCAGCCAACCAGGAGCAAATAAACCCCAACCAAGATGGCTGTGGCCACTGAGAGCAGGAGGGAGGCTTGGGTTTCCCCGGGAATGGAGGAAGCCAAGCTTTCTACCAGCCATTACCGGCCTAGGCCTCCACTCAATGCTGCAAAGTTTCAATTATAGAAGATATATAATCCCAACAGAAATGGGGCAGTAGCCACAGAGCTGGAGAGAACAGAGGTTAGGGTTGCCCCGGCGATGGAGGAAGCCAAGCTTCTACACCCCTAGCACCTAGGCCTCCACTCTAGGCTACAAAGTTTCAATTACAGAATTTAAATAAACCCAAACAGAAATGGCAGTCACCACAGAGCAAGCAGAAGGCTAGGCTCCATTCCAGGTTACGAAGTTTCAATTGTAGAACATAAATTAATCCCAGATCCCAGGGCCTCCACTTGGGTCACTGGAGGATGTGGCTGGCCTGAAAACCATCATAGGCCCCTTGCCCAGGCTGCCCTATGCCCCAAGGGCAAACCCCACCCATGCACCAGGCCTCTATCCTATCCAATAAAGAAGTAATACACAGATTTACCATCACTCCAACACACAAGAGGGCTGCTCCCATGTGGTCAAAGATCCTGCCCCCATGTGGACACAAGATGGCCACCACAAGATGGTCAGCAGGGGAGGGCAGTTGGGAGGGACGAGGCCTGCAAGGGAGGGCAGGGGAGTAGTTAGATATCAATTAGGCTGGCAGGGTAGTGGTTAGAGGGTAAACAGGCTGGCAGGCAGAAGCGGTTAGGGGCAATCAGGGAGGCAGGCAGTCAAACAGTTGGGAGCTAGCAGTCCTGGATTGTGAGAAAGATGTCTGATTGCCCGTTTAGACCCAATCCTACGGGGATCAGGCATAAATGGGCAGTCAGACATCCCTCGAGGGGTCCTATATTGGAAGGGTGCAGGCTGGGCTGAGAGATACCCCACTGCCCCCACCCCCATGCACGATATACTAGAGGTCCAGTGCACGGGGCGGGGGGGGGGGTGTCCCTCTGCCCAGTCTGGGACCCCTTGAGGGATGTACAATTGCCCATTAAACTGGGATCAGGCCTAAATGGGCAGTCGGACATCTCTCTCACAACCCAGGACCGCTGGCTCCCAACTGCTCACCTGCCTGACTGATTTCCCCTAACCCCTTTTACCTGCCAGCTTGATTGCCCCCTAACCACTTTCCTGCTGATGAATGCCTAACTGCTCCCCTGCAGGCCTAATTGTTCCTAACTGTCCTCCCCTGCAGGCCTGGTCACCCCTAACTGCCCTCCCCTACTGGCCTGGTCGTCCCCAAATAGCCTCCTCTGCTGGCCCTGTCACACCTAACTGCCCTCCCCTGCAGGCCTGATTGCCCCCAACTGCCCTCCCTTGCAAGTCTGGTCCCTCCCAACTGCCCTCCCCTGCTGGCCAGATCACCCACAACTGCCCTCCCCTGCCGGCCATCTTGTGTCCACATGGTGGTGATCATCTTTGACCATATGGGGGTGGCCATCTTGTGTGTTGTAGAGACAATCAATTTGTATATTACCTCTTTATTATATAGGATATTATATTTAAAATTTTTCATAAAAGAAAAATATATTAGAAGTTTATAAAAATGCCATTTTATAAAACTCCTTTTGGTGCTTTTAATGCCATTTTAGTGTTAATATAAGCTAATAATTATGAAGCACTGGCTTAATTTCTTTCTAGGCATTATCTTAATAATCCTCATAAGAAGCCCAGGAGGTTGTTATTACTACCTTGATATTACAGATAAATAAACTGAGATACAGACAGGCTAAGAGAAACTGACCAGGCTCTAGAGCCCATGTAATGACAAAGTGAGGGATGAATTCAGGTCTGGCTGACCTCAGGGGCTGATACGTATTATAAAATCACTATGCATTGTTCTTCATTTGTAATATTTATTCCATAAAGTGATAGAATGATTTCAAAGAAGATTCGACCATGTATTCCTTTAATTGATGTTTACTGAGGATGTGCTGTGTGCCAGGCACTGTGCCAGGCATGCAGTAATGAGCAAGATGGCAAAGCCAGTCCTCACGGAGCTAACATCATCTTCGTCAGCCAGGTCTTGGTAGTGAAAGGCCACATGTTTCTTTTTCACCTTCAGAAAAGTGTTTATAAAACTGGTCTTCTGGACTACTTCATCAGGGGTTTGTTCAGTGGTCAGCGGACTAGGTTTCTGTTCCAGGCCCTTTCCCTTGTTCTTCAATTTGGTAAGTAGTAGATAGCTTTTTAAAATTCTATAATGAATCATAACTTCAACACCACCCTTCTCCCCCTCTGACCAATAGAAAACCATATGCACCCATAACTGGAAAACTATTTCCTCTTTCTTTTCTGCTGGACCCTCAGTAACTCCTTGGAGTGATACTTATGACCTTCAAGCAGTTCTGCATTCTGGAAATAATTGTCATGCATTTCAAAATAGTTTATGAACTTGAATTAAAAAAAGGAACTTCATTGTCCACACAGGCAATAAGCATAATGATCAATTCATTCAAGTTTAGTTTTAATTGATTTTTGAACTATGAACAGTAATATATTATTTTAAATCTCCACTCAAAGGATTAGAGCTTCATTAAGATAACTTTATCTAGCCAAAGTTGGTTTGGCTCAGTGGATAGAGCGTTGGCCTGCGGATAGGTCCCGGGTTCGATTCCGGTCAAGGGCATGTACCGTGGCTGGGGGTGTGCATGAGGCAGCTGATCAATGTTTCTGGCTTTCTCTCTCTCTCTCTTCCTCTCTGTGAAAAATCAATAAAATACATATTTAAAAAAAGATAACTTTATCTACTCTTCATTCATATTGTTATTGATAAAAGATGCTCTAATTTGTTTTGACTGTCCTTGACCAGGATCTTTCACTGATCTTAAAAACCCTATTGAATGATTAATCATTATACCTCTACACTAGCATATGCCTGTATATTGTTTAGAATTTAGAAAGATTTTTATGGCATAATCTGATCCAACCAGTTCCCAAACCCTCCACTGCAATCACTTGTGTCCTCACCACTGTCCTCTCTTTTCTGATTTGTGGTTACAACCTCCTTTCCATTTTCCCTGCCTCTGTTCACTGTTTTAGTTAGGATGGTGCTGAGCACATAATAAGCACTTAATACCTACCTAGTGAATTGATGAAAAGGAATATGATATTAGCAGTGAGTATGAATTTATAAGATTTAAGCTAAAAGAACAGGAAAATGCTTCTTTGCTTTTTTTATGGTTTGGGATGGTTGTCCTGATGGGATTCTCTGATCTGTGAGGTCAGTAGGGTTCAGTCATACACACACGGGCAACACTGGCCTAGACAACATTGTGTAGCGCCACTGCCAACTCTTCAGGTGGACGAGTTAATCTGTGTGACCTGGGAATTAGCTGCTTCCCTAAGACATTTCCTAGGTGCTTTTCTAGGGCCATATGGGCAGGGCATTTCTTCGGCAGTTTTCTAATTTTAATTCTCTGGTGATCATCAGTCTGTTTAGATTTTCTATCTCTTCCAGTTTAGTTTCTACAAAATATATTGTCTTTAGAAGAGTATCTATTTCATTCCTGCTTTTAAATTGATTTGCAGAGTTGAGCAAGTTATTCCCTTACAAGGTATTGAATTACTCCTACTTCTGTGGTTTCCCTTTTAGAATTTCCCATTTTGAGTAATGGCATTATTTCCCTTGTTTTCTTACTTTTTTAGTTAAGTTTGTTATTTATCTTTCATTTTATTCTAGGAATTTTCGTCTCATTCCGATCTTCTTTTACTTTTTCTTTCTGTCTTTATTGAATTTGTTGTTTATTTTTAGAACTCTTGAGTCAGATGTTTATTTTACTTGTTTTACTATTTGTCTTATATTAATACAAGTATCTACACTAGGAATTTACTCTGAAATGTGTACCATAGGTTTCCCCTTTGGCTCTGAAGTGAAATATTTTCCTTCAACAATTTGCAGTTTAAATTACTTTTTCTGATCCAAGTGTTTTTATTTTTTTTTTTAAAATATATTTTATTGTTTACAGAGAGGAAGGGAGAGGGACAGAAAGTCAGAAACATCGATGAGAGAGAGACATCCATCAGCCGCCTCCCGCACGCCCCCTACTGGGGATGTGCCCGCAGCCAAGGTACATGCCCTTGCTGGAATCGAACCCGGGACCCCGCAGTCCGCAGTCCGACGCTCTATCCACTGAGCCAAACCGGTCTCGGCTGATCCAAGTGTTTTTCAAAGAGAGAATTTTAGAAGTAAAATTTCCAAGTGGAAAAGAGTTTTAATTCTCAATTTACTTTTTCATGCTTTCCAAAGAAGGAAAAGATGCTGACTTATGCAACCACGTATCATGTGGAAACCCCCTCTTACAGCTTTGCTTTTTGGGAGTTGAAGGACAGACAGAGATGGATTAGTATTAATTTATTCATGAACATGGCCAGACAATACCATACCAGTGCAACAAGATGTACACTTCTATGCAAAATTTTAAGATCCTCACAATACTGAGAGTAAAGAAAATACCTTTTGCATTTTAAAGTAATGACTTCAGGGTGGGGGTTATTTTACTGTATCATTTTGTATAACTACCATAGTAACTCATTAGAGTGTATTTCCAGCTTCATTGAAGGCTATTTCTGGAGGTAGTTGTCAGGATGTCAAAGTTAAAGCATGCCATATATTCAGAGAAGTGGTGACTAGTTAATAATAATATGTATTGTGTATTTGAAAGTTGCTAAGAGAGTAGATCTTACATATTCTCATTACAAGACACAAAAAAAGTTGCTATTATATGAGGTGATGGGTGTTAAGTAGACTTATTGTGGTGATCATTTTGCAATATATACAAATATCGAGTCATTATATTGTACGCCAGAAACATAATGTGCTATGCCAGTTATATTTCAATTTTTAAAAATCCTATATTCCCAAAAGTAGGGACTCTAATACTGCAGAGGGGCAGTATTGAGCCTGGAACATAAATGGAAGCTGTAACATCTGTTTAGGTTGTTCCTTATCTGGGTCAGTGCAGAACAAAGCCATTTATCTTTGCCTGTAAGTAGCAATACTCCTGAACTCTGAAGATGAAAGGACAGTTTGAAATGGGAGATAAAGAAATGAAATTGAAGTAATATCCTTTAGTACATTAAGATATGAAAAAAAAGAATTTGTAGCTCAAGATCCTACATTCATTGTTCCTTAGGTTTGGAAGTTCCTTCCCAACTCACTCTCTCTGCAGCCACCATTTAATTTATGCTTAAATGCCACTTCCTCAGGAGGCCGACCTGATTCCCAACCTCAATTAGGTCCCCTTGTTATGCTCCAGCTCCAAGCCCTGTCTTTCCTTCCTTACATTTGTCAGTTTTGTAATTAAGAACTTGATGATTTGTTGTTACCTTCCCACACTTACGGTAACTAATTTTTTAAGTACTTCCACTGGTGCCAAATATTGTGTTAGGGGTTCTATGAGATTATCTCATAATTATATTAAGTAAATTCTGTTATTATTATTGCTTCATAGTAAACTGAAGAGAAGTAAATGGATCCAGATAATTTGGTGAGGAGCAAAGTTGGGGTTCTAACTCAGGGTCTGACTTCAGATCCCCTACTCTTAATTAACCACTGCATTACACATATTCGAAATTGGGACCACCAGTGTGTGCTTGGTTCTTACTAGATGCTGAATACATGTTGACTGAAAGAAGAGATTTCTTAGACCACATAATCATTTCGAATTGATCCATCTTTGAGGTTTTGAACTTAAAGCACCCCTTCTCCAGCTATGGTTTATACGCTTGGTAGTTTCAGTGAAATCTTGCTGCTCAGGCTCCCATGCTTCTCCCCATTTCTCTGGGCATCATGCCCTTCCTGATCTCTTACCAGCAGGGGAAGGGGCCAAGCCAACCTACTCATTGGTGCTCTAGATTCCCTCTCCTTCCAGTTTCTGGCAATCCCCAATCACATCCCTCATTTTGAAAAAGTGGCTTTGCACTGACGAGCTGTGTGACATGATGGAAGTTACTCTTCACCTACAAGCCTTAGTTTCTTCACTTATAAAAAAACAGGCAATAATGGAGTTTTAGCCATGAGGTAGCACGAGAGAAGCTCTTAGCACAATGCCTGCACATAGTAAGGACTCAATAAATGTTAGCCTTGTTTACTCCTCAGCTCCCTAGTTTCAGAGCTTTCTGGAGAATATCAAAGTATCTCCCCAACCTAGGCATTAGTCTTCAATGGGGAACTCAATGCAAGGCAGCAATCCTATCTCCCGCTAGCATGAATAATCATCAGATAGCCATCACTGCCTTTATCTGCCTCTATCTGCTTACTTCCTACCCTGTCTCCTTTGGTGTTTAACTATCTCTAAAATATCTCTACTTCTATAGTCTCTTCCCACAGCTTAAGCATCCGGGAATACATTCTCTAAGATCTCTTTATTACCAAAGATGCAAATTACCATCAGCAGGCAATTGAGATTTACTGGGGGAAAAAGCGATGAGGAAGAATCCTTATTCCACTACTCACTGAGCAAGTCACTTAACTTGCTGATTCATGGTTTTCTCATCTAAATGGGAATAATAATTCCTCTTCACAAGGTGTTGTAAAGATGAAGTGATATGGAGTATTTTTGAAAACAGTTTAATAATTACGTATTTCTTTTGTTTGTTCATTCATTCTTGATGGGTAGTTCTCATAGAAAGTGGCCAAGAGTCCAAGATCCAGAACACAAAGGCACAAGAAGGGAAAATTTGTATAGCAAGTATGACACCTCATAGATAAGGCTAATCACTCTACAAAGTTGTTTATTATCTAACTCATGCATTAAAAAGCAATTATCTTAAGTGTGTCACAGCCAGCATTCTTAGACAATTTACCTTCGCATGGAATGATGGTGCAGTGTAACTCCAGTATTTGGTAACCAGTAATAATTCAGGGAAAATATTTAATAAGCAGAACTGTCAGGAAGAGGATCCCTTTGTTAGGCATAACTTCCTCCTAAAACCAAAAGTTAAGTTTAATACAACTCCTATGAGGCTGTGATTTACCCTCTGTCTCCATCTTTTATTAGGAATATTGCTTAAAATGGACAGCCTCAAAAGTTAAAATGTATCCCAGTATAAAACTATAATTAAGAGTGTGATATAGTACTAAGAATTTGGTATGTGATGTGATATTTGAAATCAGCACAGAAAAGTGGGATGATTTAATACTAATAGAGCAACTAATTTATCAGATGAAAATATATTATGAAATTGAATTGTGTCCCCTAAGAAGATATGTTGAAGTCCTAATCCCTGGCACCAATGAATGTGATCGTATTTGGAAATAGTGTTTTTTTTTGCAGATCTAATCAAATTATACTAATCTAATCATATTGAGTTAGTGTGACCTTATCTCATGATTAGTGTCTTTACAGAGAGAGATTTGGACACAGAAACACACAGGGAAGAATGCCATGTGACAAGAGAGATTGGAATGATGCAGCTGCTGTCAAGGAAGACAAAAATAGCACCTCATTTTAATTTGCACTTTTAAGAAGAAAGTTTTCAATAATTTGTTCATCTATTACTGTAAATTATATTTTTAAAGATTTTAGTCAGTTAGTCTTAAAATTCCTACCCTTAATATTCTCAAGGTTCCTTGTGTAATATAGATATTAACTAATTCTTGGTTTGCCTCACTGGGAATTCTCTCTTCACACCTGATGCTTCTGAGGGCTCCCTCACCATTCCCATAACTTTGACCACCATCTTTATGGTTCCTCAGTCCACATGCTCTAGAAATCAATCTGCTTCTGCCCCACTCCACTACTAAACAGCTTGGAACAGTGTTCTGCACATTGGGTGATAAATACTGAAATATAAGCATAAAAGGACCGTTTTTAAAGGTTTCAACTATTTTTAGAACTATTTTAAAGATTAGTTATAAATAATTAGAAAATAATTCTATAGCATTAATTCATAAAAATAAGCAAATGGGTAAAAAATATTCTAGTTAACTGCCAAATAAATGAATACAACAATGAATTTTAAAAATTCTTTATTTAAAAACCTCTAAATGCAGCATTCTATAAAAATTATGTTTCTATTTACATGCTCTTTATTAATCCTGTTGGTATGAATTCAATTTTAAATGCAATTTTGAAAAGCTTCCAGGATTTCTTCTGAAAGTAAACATTAAAAATATTTTTTACAGAAACTTAAAAAAAAAAAAAAAAAGAACCCTGGGGAATCACTTACTGTCCCAGGAAGCAGGGTTAATGAAGAGTATTCACTGTTATTCAGAGCCTGTGTAAATGGAAAAGGTCACATGCAACAACTGTGTCCCCTAAGAAGTTTCAGTCTTTGCAGTTTTCACACCAAATGTGACAGTGCCAGACTCTTTACACGGTTACCTAAACCAAGGAATTCCATTTGGTTAATATAAAAGAAAACAACATTACTGAAATCATGATCCTTTCATGAAATCAAAGCAGAAAAACTGTTCAGGATAAGCAGATCCTTCCAAGTTCGCACATTATGGAAACTCTTTGGAATCTGCTGGTGCTCTATAACCAATCAGGGACTCTTTACCACCTCCATCCACAGGCAGATCCACTAGCACATGGGGCTTATCGTAACCAAAGGAGGAAACAGTGTTTCTCGGCATTATGGGCTCTGGTTCTCCTGTCTTCATTCCAGTTTTGTTACTTGGAGAAGATTCTGAGTCAGATAAGCAGCTGCCCGATTCCATAAGGCCACTACCAGAACCATTTTTGGAGTGATAAGAGTTTAAGGCAAAGATGCAGGTTTCAGACTGGTTACTGCCTGACTGGACAGAATCCCCGCTCCTTATTGGGGTCAAAGGGCTATCAGGGGCCATGTCAGGAGTATTTTCTTCAGTGGCCCCCACTTGTGTTTCACTAGGAAGATCTCTGTGATTTACTTTTCCTGAATGGTCCTCAGTCTGCATGCTTGAAATTGTTGCTGGAGACAACTGTTCTTCCCAGGTCACTTTCTCATTTTCAGGGACAATTGGTTCATAGATGACGGGTGATATGTATTTCAATTCAGATTTTGTCTCTGAAGAGGCACTTTTTACCACAGACACCTAAGGGAAGAGAAATCAATGATTAAAAATAACAAATTATTATTATACCTAAAAAAAATGGTCTAAAGCTTATGGAAAATTAAGTATGTCACTAAACAGCATATTTAGAACAGTATAATAAAATCTAGTGGTTGCACTGTCTTTATTTTTAATGAAAATATACTGTTAAAATTAGAAACAATTTTTAAAAGTTAATATCTCACCAATATGTTCTGTTTTTTTGTGTATTACTTTTTATACATATGAATGTTAAATTTGTAATGGGAATCCAGCTACTTTATAATTTTACCATTTTCCTTCATTATAATTTTCATTGGCTCATTAACACTGAGTGACCAGATTATTTTGATCTTTGAACACATACTAATCTGGCCACTCAGTATATGTGTGTATATCCTATCTAATAAAAGAGTAATTTGCAGATTGACCATTACTTCAACACACAAGATAGCTGCCCCTGTGTGGTCAAAGATCCTGCCCCTATGTGGATACAAGATGGCCACCACAAGATGGCTGGGGAGGGCTGTTGGGAGGTTCTAGGTACTGCAAGGGAGGGCAGTTGTGGGCCATCAGGCCAGTAGGAGAGGGCAGTTGGGAGAGACCAGGCCTGCAAGGGAGGGCAGTTAGGGGTGACCAGGCCAGCAGAGGAGGGGAGTTGGGGGCAAACAGGCTGGCGGGGAGCAGTTAGACATCAATTAGGCTGGCAGGGTAGTAGTTAGTGGGTGATCAGGCTAGCAGGCAGAAGTGGTTAGGGGCAATCAGGGAGGCAGGCAGATGAGCAGTTTGGAGCCAGCGGTCCTGGATTGTGAGAAGGATGTCCTACTGCCTGTTTAGGCTCGATCCTACCGGGATCAGGCCTAAACGGGCAGTCGGACATCTCCTGAGGGGTCCCAGATTAGAGAGGATGCAGGCTGGGCTGAGGGACATCCCCTGCCCCCCATGCACAAATTTCATGCACCTTAGAGGCCTGGTGCATGAATTTGTGCATGGGTGGGATCCGGCCACCCTGACCAGGGAGAGGAGACATGGGTGGTTGGCCAGCCTGCCTGCTGGTTGAACTCCTAGTTGAGGGGACAATTTGCATATTAACCTTTTATTATATAGGATATACACTGAGTGGCCAGATTATTATGCATTCAGAGATCATAATAATCTGGCCACTCAGTGTAAGTTCTTTCTATACCAATGATTAAATAATTTCTCTAATAGATGTTAGCAGTGTTAACAATTTTTACTATTGATAAATCATGTTTAAATAAATATTCTTACATGTCTTTTTACTTTAGAATAAAAAAGTGGAATAAGTAAGTTTAAGAGTGGGGCATGTTTATGGAACTATAACATTTTGTACTCATTGTATGCTTATCTTCCCATCAGAGGTATATAACCAATTTTTTAACTACTGCTACTCCTGGACACTCAAGTTTATTTTTTCTTCTTTGGTGGGTATAAAATGGCATACTATGAGATTGCTTTGTGCTTAATTAATAGTAAGGATGAGACTATAATATGTGAATTGTCTACTACTTATTCATAGTTATTCTCCAGTTTACTTAAATGTAATGTATTCATAACAAATTTAAATGGGCCCTTTGCATATAACAGATGTTATTCCTATCATATGTGATTCAAAAAACTGAAATTATTGCCCTTAAATGTTTGGTGTTTTTTTTCATCATACAAAGAATTTTAAATGTTAGACATTAAAATGTCAAACTTCTAGTTTAGTCCCACTTTTGGCCATCTTTCCTTTTGTAACCCAACCACAGTGAAGTGTTTCTATATTTTCATATTTTCAAAAGCCATAGTTTCTTGATGCTGGACCTTAGCACATATGGTCCCTTAATACTGGATGAACTCTGATCTGTCTCCCAGGACTGCTCAGGCTTGACTGCCTCTGAACAAAGTCCTCTTTGGCACATATATAAACCTGTCACACAGTACACCCACTGAATACTTATCTTTTTCTCCCATTAGACTTTAAGCTTCTTAACAGACTTGTCTAGCTGTACTTTTGCCACATGTATAAAAAAGACACCTGGTGTGTAGTGAAAAAATATGTGGTTTTGGATGTGGTAGAGCTGAATGATTTATGGTAGGTGACACTGCTGCTGAACATCATTTTACTTTTTTAAAAGTTTAAGAAAATATCAAAAGGGTTAAAATCAATACTTTTGTGTATGTAATTAAAGAAGTATATTTAAATACATTACCAAGGACTTGGGTAATATGATGCTTTCTTTCTTACATGGATTTATCTTCTTAAAGTTCCAACATAGAACTACCAGGATAATTACTAGAAAGAGTATGAAAGCAGCAACAACTGCAATCCAAACAGAATCTGAAAGAGAAAAACCACAAATTAGAATTAAGATGGAACACTGCTATAATCAAATAGTTATAAAGTCTTTGAACTATTCTTTTTGTAAAATGATTTTTTTGGGGGGGGGGGGGGGATAAGAGAAACATCTATGTGAAAAAGAAGCATAGGTCGGCTGCCTTTTGCAAGCCCCCTATTGGGGATTGAGTCTATAACCCCAGCATGGGCCCCGACCAAGAATCGAACCAGCAACCTCCAGGAGCATGGGACAATACTCAAATAACTGAGCCACACTGACCAGGGCTGAGCTCTTATTTACACTGAGTCACCAGATGATTATTATCTCTGAACGCATAATAATCTGGCCACTCATTGTACTTCTCTTGAGTGCTTCATTTATTTGATATCAAAGAGACTATAATTGTGCACCTGATCATTTTCCCCTTTGCACTGGCTGACAGAAAGCTCAGGGCAAATAGGTGGTAGATCTCCAGCAAAAGTCTAGAATACTTTTGGTATCCATTTGAGATACAAATACACTGAGTGGCCAGATTATTCTGTGTTCAGAGATCACAATAATCTGGCCACTCAGTGTATATAGATTATATCAGATAATATGATCAGGGTGTTAAGAAATGAACACCAAAGTCAGGAGAAGTGAGTAAAAATTTATGTCCTTCCTAGATAGCAACATATTCTTCCCAGCTCTACAATTCTTAACTTTCTGCGACTATCTTGTCATGACATAATGTGGCTAAAAGAGCTTTTTCCTAACAATTTCCTTACAGCCCCAAATATAGGAAGTTTACAGAGCTATGCCTTTCTCTCAGTTAAAGAGGCAAAGGAGAATTTTAAAAATATTATTTAAATAATACAGTCCCACTCCATAGAATTTTGTTACTTTTTATATTTACTTCAAGATTTCAAATACTTATAAACACACACACACATACACACACACACACACACACACACACACACGAAAGTTGCAAAGGAATAAGGTCTCCTTGACTTTTGTTTCAGAACACATACATCTATCATCACTGGTGTGATTTTTCTCTAATGCTGCTTTTTATTTTCACAGTACAGTCTTCAGTACTTTTTCCCATAGTCCTCTGTTCCTAATTAACAGTACTTTACATATCATGGTGGAATTTAGCGTTTTATTACCTTTCATTTCTATTCCAAAGTTACTTCTTTGGAATAGTAATTCTGGAAGTTACTACTAAATGAATACTTGTGTCACACCTGTTACAGAATGTGAACACAATTAAATTATTACAATAGTAAAAGGTAAAATGAGCCACTAGAACATAACGAAACCAGCACGGGGCTCAGAAGCTCTGGACAGGCAAGCAGGGAAGCTGCTATGAGCCACGGTGGTGCCACTGTGTGGCCACAATATCAGCCCAGTTTATAATTTAGGCATCTTTTTTTGTGTGTGTTTTTTTAAGTAAATCTAGGTTATTTGCATTCTTTTCTCCTTCTTTTGAGCTTTGCCTCTTTTTATTTTCCTCATTGGTCAGGAAAAGGTGATAAAATAAAAATAATTATTTTAAAATGTTAATTCATTTAAGTCAATCTATATTTACTTTTTAAAATTAATTTCCAGTGCTTGTGCAGTTCACAAGTCACAAAATTTTAATCAATTAATATTCCTGCTATTCAGTTTTTAAACTTACTGTCCTCATAAAGTACATGCATGAATACATACTTTGAATATAATCTTGTTATATTGAAGTAAAGTGATTTATGTTGTTATACATGATCCTGAAATGCAGACATTTATACACAGTTTTATGTGTTTTTATATTTTTCTTTCTGAATGAAAAGGTTTTCACATGGCTTTCCAACCTGACCATTTCATATTTAAGGCCTGAGAAGTGGCCTTATTTGTAATTTTGAACTTCTCTGAGGAATAGAACTATTTTTAAAAGGGCAGAGATTACTGAAATTACAAATTCCCTTTTTTCACATTAACCTCTGTTAGTTATCACTCTTTATATTTAGAAAAAAAAAATGGCAAGAACTTACCTTTTATTCTCTTACTATCAGAAATGGTAATACAATATTCTTTGGACATTTCAGTTTTCAAGAACGGTGAATCTGAGAATCCTTCTGCTGAAATACAATACTCAAACTTTGGTGAGGGCACTGGAATACTAAAGTTGCACTGAGTCTCATTACAATCAGATTCAATATCTCCCACATCTCTCTCTGGGATCTATATGAGAAAACAAAACACAGTGAAAATTCATAGCTCCTTTTAATCTGCCAAAAAACAACAACAAGAAAAACCACAACACAACAATCGCCATATTTATACTGGCCACACACCTGGAGAAAGCATGTATGTGATGAATGTTGTACATGACTGAAAAGAGTGTTCATATCAGATAATAAGTCAGTTTGTTACTTTAACCGAACATGATGTAACCAACAAAATGTTCTTTATAGGGATTAGAAATTTAAAAACACAAATAGGAATGTTTTATTAGTTCTATTTCTGTAACGCTAGTAACTTAGCTGGTGAGAGATAAAAGCATTTTATAGGAAGAATAGAGATATTATGCGAAGACTGTAGAATCTCTTGGTAGTAATATGCAGGAGGGACTGAAGCAATCTCTGGGAGTTTATAATTCACTCCACCAGTGCAAGTGCGTGGATCACCCGTGCCAGGGCCTGAAAACTCAAGGGCAGGAGAGTAGCGCTGACCTCACATAACTTACTGTAGGGTGTAGAAGAAAGATAAGAATGAAATGTAATGAGTACCGTAAGAGAACATCTATAAGGAACTAGGAATAACTAGACCATAAAGGAGGAAAGAGTCTACTGTATCAGAAAATAATTCAAAGGGGAGATGAGATGCCAGCTGAATACTGAAGAATGAGCAGAAATTTGCCATGGAGAAAGATAAAGAACATTCTATGAGAGAGCATATTACTTACAGGAATTAAGAACAGCAAGCAGTTCACCAAAGCATGAATGAAAATAAGGTTGGAAGGAATGGGGAGACAGGATGCTGGAAAGGTTGTAAGAGGCCAATTCATGAAGGCCTGTAGGCCATGCCAGGAGAGAGAATTTAGGTATTGTTTTGTAGCTGATGGGGATTTGTTAAAGAGTTTTAAGCAGTGAAGTAATATGGTTCTAGAAACAACTCTGCTAGCAACCAAAGTGATGTTTTAAAGTCTAAATCAGATGTTACTCTTCGTTTAAATTTTACCGGATGTGCAATATCTCACTTAGAAAAAAAAAATCAAAATCCTCTAATGCCCGAAGAGATGTGGCCCCAGCAACTTCTCCAACCTCCTCTGCTTCCATACTCTGCGGCCTTGCTGCTCCCTTCATGTGCCCGGTGGCCTTTGGACACACTCTGCCTGAAACACTCTCCCCATCAAGATCCATGGAGCTCACCTCCCATCTCCTCCAGCCCTGGCTGTAGTAACAGCTCATCCAGCAGGTGAGGTCTGCTCTGACCATCCTACTGAAAGTCACTATCAACCACACCCCACCGCCCAGCCCTCTTTGCTGCTTTTCTCCATAGTACTTATCACTTGAGTTTCGTTTGGACTGTTCACTGCTTTCTCCTGGTGCCCAGAAGGCAGAGAGCACATGCTTGAAAATATTGTTAAATAAAGGAATGGCAGCACTCGGGCAAATGGATGGCATAAAATAATCCATGATCTGCACACCAGTGCTAGAATTTAATTATATCCCCACAGTACTACAATGACTCCAATAATGGCTTTGTGTAATTTTACATTACTACCAGTGAGGAAGAAAAGATTAAATTTATTCTCATCTTTCTAGTGAAGGAATGAAAATACACAGGTTAATATCCTAGATTAGGGCTATTCTGTTATACAAGACCAAGAAAAAACTTAAATTTGTTCACCTGGCCAGTGCTAGTGATTAACTATGCCACCAATTCCACTCAGTAGCATTTATATATGTATTTCATTTTTCTTACCAAAACCTAGCATCGGTAAGTCTTGGCTGAATATTCATAAGCATTTTTTGTTATTGTTAATCCTCATTTGAGAATATTTTTTTCTATTGATTTTTAGAGAAAGAGTGGAAGGGATGGGGAGACACAAAGAGAGAAACATTGATGTTAGAGAGACACATCAATTAGTTGCCTCCCACACCCACCCCGACTAGGGCCAGGGACTGAGGCTGCAACCCCGATACATGCTCTTGACCAGAATCAAGCCCGAGACCATTTAGTCCATGGCTGAGGCTCTAACCTCTGAGCCAAACCGGCTAGGGCAAGCATTCTACTTCCTTACACAGCATGGGAAAAAACTTGTTAGTGACAGAAAGTTTTCCATTTTGAAAAAGATAAACTAGAAAAACATACCAGACTTCCATTTATTCTCTCATACACGTGGTACTTGAATGTGTAACAAGTTTCATCTCCAAAAATGGATCCTAACTCTGTTCCATTTACAATAATTACAGGATGAAATATATTAATAATGATTTGGTCTTCCTTGCGACTGATATTCAGTTTAGGTGGCCCAACTTTCCCTGGATGGGGGGAAGGAAAAAAGAAGTAGAATTAGTTGGCCCTGGAACTTTACAGTACACTAGAGGCCCTGTGCACGAATTCATGCAGGGTGGGGTCCTCTTGGGTGCCTGCTGGGATTGGGCGGAAATCCTCAGTCCAATGTCGCCTGCAACTCTTACCTGCTGCTTCCAATCATCCCAGCCCCACTGTGCCTACTGCGGGCTTGTGCCCAATCAGTCCTGATCAGGACAGGCTTATGCTGCCATAGCAGCACTCACCAGCCATGAGCCCTGTGGTGTCCTCCCAAAGGGAGTGGCCTGCGGGATCAGGCTGAAACCAGCTCTCCAACATCCCGGGAAGGGTCCCGGATTGCGAGAGGGCACAGGCCAGGCTGAGGCACCCCACCGGTGCATGATCAGGCTGGGGAGGAACCATGGGAGGGCTCCAGGGCGTGTCCAGCCCATCTCGCTCAGTCCAGATCGGCTGGACCCCAGCAGCAAGCTAACCTGCCAGTTGGAACATCTCCCCCTGGTGGTCAATGCACATCATAGCGAGCAGTTGAGCAGCCTTAGCATATAATTAGCATATTACACTTTGATTGGTTATTCAGTTGTTCTGCTGTTTATTCTATTTGCATATTAACCTTTTATTACATAGGACTGAATAAACTACCAGAACCAAACAACCTACTCCTTTTGCTATTCTAAAGCAGAGCTACATTTAAACCATTCTAAAAAAGATCTAGAAGATTCTAAGTGTACTTAATAAAGAAATGTTTACAATATATCTTCTCAGTCAAGAAGTATTCTTATCTAATCTAAACTCCTCTTTAACAGTTTAAATTCATTTCAAGTCCTAAAGAAAAATAGGTGGCCATGAATCCTGATAAAAAAAACCCTTGATATAAGTTATTTTTTTTTTCTTAACCTTTGGTTCTGTATATTCAAAACAAAACAAAACAAAAAAACTCAATTGTTTTCACCTGGCCAGTGTGGTTTAGCGATTGACTGTTGACCCATGAACCTGGAGGTTACTGTTCAATTCCTGGTCAGGGCACATGCTCAGGTTTCAGGGTCCATCCCCAGTAAGGGGGCATGCAAGAGGCAGACAATGGATGATTCTCTCATCATTGATGTTTCCATCTCTCTCTCCCTGTCCCTTCTTCTCTCTGAAATCAATAAAAACATATTTTTAAAGGTGGTTTTCTAAAAACATGATTTAGAAAAGGCACTTTGGTTATCTTTAAACCTTTGTGCTAACTCTTTTTATCTCCACACTATGGATACCTGGCATGAAAGCTCTATAAAAGTCTGTTGAATATATTCAGTCTTTACTGTGAAAATCAAAACTAGGTATTCATTCATTCCAGAAATATTTATGGTATGTCTTTGATGCTGGGGACTTTATTGGTGCACCATTTAACTATTTTCAAATATTTATAGCATATCTATAAATGTATACTATGTATACATTTATAGTATACCTATAAATGTATACTGTGTGCCAGGCAGGTCCATTTTTACTCACTTATATATCTTCAGGCCTACTATACTTTTCTGACATAAAGTATGCCTTTGATAAGTCTCTCTAGGAAAAATCTGACATACAGAGAGTATAGCTGTTGATGACAAAAGCATCATGATCTCTGGGGAATAAAACTATTTCAAGGGCAAATACAGAATGGGTTATGGAAGAGAACAAGTAGGCACAATCCAGAAAGTAGGAGCAGAAGGAGGCGATAGTTGAGGTAATGAAACATGAAGCTGAAACATGAAGCTGGAAGGACTTAGGGAGCAGTCAGGTGACTAAAGACTTTGTTTAACCAAAAGTGAGGGTATAAGAGCTACAGGGAGGACATTAGTCAGAAAAGGAACTGGCACTGAAGATTCTGGAGCTTAAAGTGATAGTAAAGATCAGGTAAACTATGGCAACAGGATGCTGGAAGCATGAAGAGCTGAGGTTAAAGAGATTACAGGATTCTGGTATTTTTAAAAGTACAAAGTTGGTATTAAAATTCCCACAACCTTGAGGACTTAAGGGAGAAAGTAAGATAAAGAAGCTGCCGAAATTGGTTTGGCTCAGTGGATAGAGCGTCGGTCCGTGAACCGAAAGGTCCCAGGTTTCATTCTGGTCAAGGGTATGTACCTTGGTTGTGGGCACATTCCCAGTAGAAGGTGTGCAGGAAGGAGGCAGCTGGTCGATGTTTCTGACTTTCTATCCTCCTCCCTTCCTCTCTGTAAATAAAAATATGTTAAAAAAGAAAAAGCTGCCTAAGTCCTCAGTGAATGTAACTTATAAAGGAATGACCAAGACAGGGAGGGGCAGGGCAGTGCAGAGTCTAATTGGACAGCACTAATCCACATATTTAAAGAGAATGGACATGTAAGTTTAGTAGGGGCAAAGTGATGGGCACCTCAGCCCTATTTTATGGAACTTGGGAGAAGAGGAAGACACGAATTCCCTAAATGGCTCCAAATGTTTCTTGGGCATTGTAATAATTTTTAGCAACTGCTAATAAAAGCAAATATATATATATATGAATGACACATGTAAACACTCTCAAATTTCAAATTGTTCTACTCACCATGTTGGCATAAAATAAATCCTTCTGACTGTGCATAGGCTGATTCTTCTTGTCCAAGCCTAGCTTTAACTCTGGCCCAGAGAAGATATTCTGGAAACTGAATACTTATGTTAAAGATGTTACAGTGATGATCAGAGGTATTACAGGCATCAAGCCATTCATCCTCTCTAAAATGAAGAGGAATAAAGAAACACAAACATAACTTTTATTAGTATATAAACCTGAACCATCTCTGGCTTTGCTTTTCTTTTCTATCACAGCATGGAGCTGGTAGAAAGAGCTAAATAAGAATACGGTAGCCCTGGCTGGTGTGGCTCATTTGGTTCGGCATTGTTCCATGCACCAAGAAATTGCTGGTTCAATTGCCAGTCAGGGCATATGCCAGGGTTGCAAGCTTGATTCCCAATAGGAGGCATGCAGGAGGCAGCCAATTGATGTTATGCTGTCACATCTATGTTTCTCTCTCCTTCCCTCCTCTCTCTCTAAAAAAAAATCAATAAACTATTCTTTAAAAAAAAAAAAAAAGAAGAAGAATAGGATGAGGAAGCTAGACAAAGTAGGAGGGAAGCTTTTACTCTTTGGTCAAAAATACTATAATTTCCTCTACAATCAAGAGGCTCAATTCAAATTACAAGATCTGTACAAATCATATTCCACATGCAAGTTTTAAAAATCTGGTCTTTAAAGAACTTGTTTCCGTTAACCTAATCATTACTCACTTACAGAATCAACCCATTACAAAGACTCCTAAGACTTAAGAAAAGTTTTTTGAAGTTTTTCTTTTACTGAATAATACATGTACATTATAGGAAGTAAGATGACACTGTTTTTAATAGAGAGCTGAAAGCTTTATTTACTTATTTAATATATTTTATTGACTTTAGAGAAGAAGGAAGAGGGAGAGAGAGAAACATGAATGATGAGAGAGAATAATTGATTGACTGCCTCCTGCATGTCCCCTACTGGGGATCGAGCCCGCAACCCAGGCATGTGTCCTTGGAATCGAACTGGGGACCCCTCAGTCTGCAGGCTGACACTCTATCCATTGAGCCAAACCAGCTAGGGCAGAAATCTTTATTTATTTATTGTGCTTTAAAATCTGGGAAGTCAGCCGGGCTGGACTGGCTCAGTTTGTTGAGTTTTGTACTATACACCAAAAGGTTGCCTGTTCAATTTGAGATCAGGGCACATAACCTAAGTTGCAGGTTCGATCCCCAGTCAGGGCATGTGCAGAAAGCATCTGATCAATGTTTCTCTCACATTGATGTTTCTCTATACCCCCACACCCCACTCCCTCCTGTCTCTAAGCATGTCCTCAGGTGAGGATTTAAAAAATAAATTAAGCCTGGCTGGTGTGGCTCAATGGTTGGGGGTCAGCCTATGAATCAGATAATCATGGTTTGATTCCCAGTCAGGGCACATGCTGGGTTGTGGGTTTAACCCCCCACTTGGGGTGTGCAGGAGGCAGCCGATCAATGATTCGCTCTCATCTTTGATGTTTCTATCTCTCCCTCTCCCTTTCTCTCTGAAATTAATAACAATATATTTAAGAAAACATAATAACATAAATAAATAAAAAATTTTTGAAAAGGTAAAAAGAAATCTGGGAAGTTAGTGATACTTGTTACTTCAATTCTGACAGAAGAACTAAGGCAGGAAGTTTTCTGAAAAGAACTAATTTGCATCGTTAGCATTCTGGAAGTCTATAAGCAATTCAGGAAGTTTTGCCACAACAGAATGAAGGATAATGGAAGGGAATACAGTTATAAAATATGCAAGGACATAGACAAAAGAGAGTAAAAAGGATAAAAGAGTAACACTCACCCATAGATTTTTACCTGTACAACAAAAACAGGCTTCTGTGCCATGACTGGATAATTCCAAGATAACTTAGTATCTAAGTTGTAGGCCTCAATTGTAAGATTGGATGGTATAGGCACTGTAAGAGATTTAAAAAGTAAAATGGACAAGAGTAAGAAATTAACATTATAAAATCCTATTTAATAAAAGAGAAACATGCAAATTGACCATACCTCCACTACACCCACCAGCCTTGCCCCACCAGCCAATCAGGAGCAAGCATGCAAATTAACCTAACCAAGATGGTGGTTAATTTGCATATCAAGGCACAGAGCAAATACTGAAGATAGCATAGAAGGAAGCCAAGTGCTGCAGAAGGGAGTGAAGCTGTGGCTAAGTAAGTGGAGCAGCGGAGAAGGGAGGGAAGCAGGCGGGCAGTGGAGAAGGCCACAGGAAGCCCTATTCTTGCAGGAATCTTCCTGCAATGGGCCTCTAGTCCTATCTAATAAAATAATAATATGCAAATTGACCATACCTCTGCTATACCCACAAGCCATGCCCACCAGTATGCAAATTAACCAAACCAATATGGTGGTTAATTTGCATATCAGGAGCAGAAGACAGTGTAGAAGGAAGCCAAGCACTGCAGAAAGGAGCAAAACTGTGGAGAAGCAAGCAAGCGGGGTGGGGGAGAAGGGAAGGAGTGAAGCAGAGGAGACAGGAGGGAGTAAAGCAGAGGAGATGGGAGGGACAAGGCAGCAGAGAAGGGAGTGAGCAAGGCAGCAGAGACTGGAGGAAGTGAGGCAGCAGAGAAGGGAGGAGCTTTGCTCAGGCTGCAGGAAACCATATTCTTGCAGAAATCTTCCTGCAATGGATCTCTAGTCTTATAATAAGAAGCCATGTTAACCAAATATAAAAGTATATTTTAAAAGAGCATAATTCATCAAACTAATGAAGTTATTTAAATTAGGAGATTTCTAAAAATAATTTTATTGTAGAATGTATAGAAGAGTTCTGATTCATTTTAAATTACTGAAGCAACATTGTCATATAAGGGAAACAAATATAACAGAAGCAATAAATGCCTATGTTTTAGGAGTTTTTAAAATAAAGGCACTGCCTGTTGTAATAATAATCCTCAATTCATTTAATAGTGGAATTTTCTATAAATACTACAGATTGTACTCAATGTCTAGAGAAGAACTGGCTACACCAGAGATGGTGAATTTCACTCTAAAATACCACCACTCCGGCTCTCAACTCTATACCCAGCACTATTACACATCTTTAGTTCCTTTTCTATAGCACAAGAACAGATGCCATCAACCATTCCAATTTCATCAACAGTTTGCTCTCTGTAGTGTGTAAGGTTTTTTACGAAACAAACCCAATATTTCTTCTTGCCTTTGCTCTTTTAAACCATTTCATAAAATTTTCGTTGATAAGATGTGAGCCACATGACGAAAGGGGACATCTTCTCATCAGACATAACCAAAACTGCAGTCTAGTTATTAAAAGTAGTCATTTCCCCTCTGGTCAATATAAAAGGTTGTCGTCCACCAGCCCTTGGAAAATTAAACACACACATACACCCTCCCTTCTTTCCCCTCTCTGGCCCTACTGTCTCCCCTCCCTTCTTTCTCTTCTTTATAAATAAACATGAAAGTATTAAATACAATTAGCAATATAATCCCAAATGGAAAAGTTGATTAAACATGATTTACTCATACAATTAAAAAATAAATGACTGGCAATGTGGCCAAGGTTCAGTGGCTTCCTAACCTAACTTATCCTCTTCAAAAATTCTGAGAGCTACAAGTATACTTTTTAAAGCACCTCAGATGATGATGATCACTCAAGTTTATATCAAGCAGACCACTCTAATAAAAAAAATATTCCTTGGGTTGTACATTAAGAAATTTGGGTTCGCCCAGCTGGCAGGCTCAGTGGTTGAGTGTGGACCTATGAACTAAGAGGGCACAGTTAGATGCCTGGTCAGGGTACATGCCTGGGTTGCAGGCTCGTTCGCTAGAAGAGGGTATGCAGGAGATAGCCAATCAATGATTCTCTTTCATCATTGATGTTTCTATCTCTTTCCTGCTCCCATCTTCTCCGAAATCAATACAAATATTTCAAAAGAAAAAAAGAAATCTGGGTTCTTTCCTGCTGTACTACTACCTAGTTATTTTAGATTTCCTCATTTGTCAAGTGAGGTGTTAACTTCACACACATAGGATATTTACTTTCTGTTGAAGGAAACACCTACTCTAGCATATAGCAGGGTAGACTGAATATGATTCCTCCACTCTGAAACAGATTAGTTTCAAATAGTTTACAATCTAGGATTGAGGCAGAAATAAAAGGTACAACCCTGGGTTCAATTCACTGGGAACATCAAATAAAAATCACACATATAAACATAATTTTGCAACCAGGTAAGAGAGGTACCTGATGCTAAGAAAACTCATAATGAATCTGAACTTCCTTCTAAAGCCATTCTTAATATTAGCATCTTTTGCCTCTCCAGAGGCGTAGAATTTTCAAACCATCAGGTCCTGGTTTCTTTTTGTTTAAGTCTTTTCCTCTTGCTTACTCTCTCTAGTTTTGCAATTACAAGAAGAAATTACAGAGGAGAACCAAGATGGCGGAATAGATAAACACCTATTGTTCTGCCCCACACAACAAAACAAACATCACCCAGAATCACCGGATAGCTGGCTGAGTGAAAACTCCACAAATAAAAGTAAAGGTGGGACACTGAGACTCAGAAGAGCGGCAGAGCGCAGCCTTGAAGATAAGCCTGGAAACAGAGGTTAGGAGATGTGGCTGCGCGCATGGGCTGTAGGGCTAGCAGCAACAACCCCGGCTGGATTTCTCTAACGAGGGGGGCGGAGATGTCCCGCTGCACAGATTCCCCAGTATAGGGCAAGGTCCGAGGTCTGGGGGACGCACCCTGGAAACCGGGTGTGGCAGAGGTCTCCTAGTCTGAGGAGAAACCAGGTTGCTGGGAAAAGCACTTAGCCCACATAAAGAGTGTGACAGCCCAGACGCGCGACTTGCTCCCTGGCGACTTGCCCCCTGAACCAGAAACCATCAGACTACTTTCTCTCCCTCTCCCCTCCCTTTCTCTCTCTAAAGATCAATAAAAACTTTTAAAATAATTTTAAAACTAATTTAAAAAACCCACAAACAACATTATTTTTGTAATGTTAGTTTTTAATGTGAATCAAACTGTGTTTCCCATAATTTAAAACCTGGACATAGTTAGACTAGGACTTTGAAATCTTAGCTTTCAAAGTAATCAAAACAGGTGGCAGGAGGAAGAGGTTTCGATGGATTAGAGCAGACAGAAATTACTAGTAGATTAAAGGAGAAACTGTTAAATATTTACACAAAAGGATATTACTTGTGGTTTTAATGCTGAGAAGAGAAACCATGCGGTTATTAGATACCTGCCTTTGTCATCTGCTAAAATCACATAAGAGACATGAGTTTTCGCATTAAAACTCAGAGTTTTGTAACCTAAAGTTAAAATTGTTACATATTCTATTGAAATAATTAAGGCTTACAACAAACTTCAATTCATAATAAATTTATCTTATGTAAATAAAACAACATGTGTATATAGCAAGAAAGTATTTCGCATAGAGGTTAAGGACAGATCCTATCAGATCACATGAAATAAAATAATCTTACAGATTTCTCCATTTCTTCAAAATGCCCAGATACAGTTTCTACAACTGATGTTATTTTTGGATATGGATTCAGAGTTTCTTCTATTCTGCATGAGTTTTGTGGGTTTTTTTTT